>CM040126.1:70566845-71820973 GCA_022559845.1 Amorphophallus konjac
GTTAATTGTCATTAGAGTGGTTAATGAGTCAGTTGGGCCCAATTAAGTGGGCTAGGCCCATGGGTGCCCCCTTCCCCCTTGGTTTATTGTCATTAGTCAAAAACTCAGGGTCTTTTGTTAAATTGTGGGTTTCCTATAAATAGGACCCCAACCCCCCCCCCATTTGGAGCTAATGAATTACTGAGTTTAAAATCCACAAGATTTGTGTCTCTGGCTCTCTCTCTCTCTCTCAAGCTCTCTATCTCTCTACCTCTCTCTCTCTAAAGGGGGCGGCCCCCTCTCTCTCTCTCCTCCCCCTCTCTCTCCAAATTTTGCCCCTCTCTCTCTCTCTTCTCCTTGCCACATCATCCTCCACCTCATCCCAACCCTTCCCCTTCCAAGGTCCACTTAATTCCTCCCATTACTCACACCATATACCCAAGCAACCTTTCACCTTCCAAGACAACCTCTCCCTTTCCCAAGCCACCCCTCCATCTCCCAAGGGAGAATCCCACCTCCCCAAGCACCTCTCCACATCCCCAACACACCTCTTCCCCTTCCCAAGACCACATTAACCATCCCCACATTAAACCAAGTTCAAATCTCCCTCTCCCTCCAAGCCACTTGCGCCCCCCCCCTTTCACCCTCCACCCTTGGCCGCACCCCCCCTTCCCCTCCACCTGCTAGCTGCGACCCAACCTCCTTCTCCAACCTCTCCACCATCTCTACCCACCACCATCCAAGCCCCACAGCCATTAGCCCCCTCCCCATTGCAGTCCCTTCAACCCTTCTCCACCAAATAGCCCCTTTACTCTGTTCAACCCGCAGGTAGCAGATTGGGGCCCGACTTGCAAAGCCGGCTCCAGAGTCATACGACGTTATCTGGAGGTGCACCTTACATCTCTGGAAAGGTCTGCGAGTCTTCTTCACAAGCGAGGTGGAATCGTCTCATTCCGACTTTGCTACAGTTCGTGGTGACAATTCTCTCCCGACTGCGCAGAGCTTCCCCAACATAGTACCTGAACCAGAAAGGGAGCTGTGCCACGACGAACCACGGAGGAATTAGGCTGAGGGCTCTTCTACAAAGATCTTCCTCGTTCTGTCTGTCTTCAGGATCAAGAAGCGGAACATTGATCGGAGACCGTGGTCCCAAGTTACCATTTTTCTCCCTCAGCTGCACGGGTCTGCCTCCCACAGTCTGCAACGACCTGCCTCCACTATTCTGAGTCCCCCAGTCCTCTCCGACATTAGACGGCTTCCCCGTTAGTTTTTCTGCGAAGAAGACTTGTCCACGATTCCAACGCCTCCAGCGGTTTGTGATTCAGAGTACGGGAACGGTCAGGGCAATCCCTGCAAGTTGCTGTCAGAAACAGGAGGCTGCCGCGCCCAGATTCTGCCTCCCTGATCAAACCTCGTCCCGGACCCGCAACTGCATCAGAAGAATGCAGAAAAATTCAGAGGCATCCTAGTTCCAGATATGAAGCGTTCCCCACTGGTCTCGCCATCGGAAAAATTCCAGAACGGGATCTACAGCCTCGACACCAACTGTCAGTCAGCCATCACAGAAAGCAGGCAGATTCAGCCTCGGCTTCTCCTTCCGCATTTCCGGCGAATCCCCCCTCCCCGCCTGGCCGGCTCACTGCCCCTCCCTGCGTGGGGGTAGTGTTTGCATGTAATTCAATCATCCCCACCCCAAGTTCACCCTCCTGCGAGAGGTGTAGTGAATGTAACTAATTAAGCAGGACTCAAGCTTCATCGGCGCAGTGTGCGGGGAACCCACACTTCCCCGCTCGCCCTCGTCTCCGGCCGGGATCGGTGTCTTCACACCGATCAGGTGAGCTTCGGACCACTCTCCTCTGCTGGTTCCTTACCTTTGCTTAGTTTAGTATTATCCCTTGATGTGCCATCGGCGGTGAGAGAGAGCTCGTCCCAACATTCCGTTTAATCAAGTGCCACCGCGGGCGAGTTGTGAGTGTGACATTACATCCCACGCCCTCGGCGTGCCGGCCGCCCTTGACATTGGGCATCCCTGGCCCATTGGGGTCTATCCCTAGCTGGCCATATCCTTGGAGCCTCGAGGCCCAACCTCGGACCCTCACCACCATCGCCGGTCCACCTACGGATCCGGGTGCGCGCGACGCGGGTCAACCGCTTGTGAGAGATCGCCGTTCGGGCCGAATTGCTTGCACATTTAAGTCCAAGGATTTGTGTCACACCATGTAGCTTTGTTATCTGCTGTGCCCCCGAGTCGGGGTGGATTCTCTTCATGTGCCCCCGGGAGCAGGGTGTGTCTTCTGTTGCTTGTTGTGCTCCCACCCTAAGGCTAGGTAGATTCTTCATCAAATGCCCCTAAGCCGGGGTGTAACTTTTGCTTTATGTGCCCTAGAGTTAGAGTGGATTCCCTTCATGTGCCCCCGGGCCGGGGTGTAGTTCTTCTTCAAGTGCCCCTGGACTTGGGTAAATTTTTTGAATACCCCTAAGCCGGGGTGAATTCTTCATAGCTTCTATCCCCCTCAGTGGTGGGGTATGTTGCTTCTTATGTCCCCATGGCGAGGGTAGATTCTACTACTTCTTATGCCCCAGAGCAGGGTATACTTCTCTTCATATGCCCCTGAGTCGGGGTGTATTCTATTCATGTGCCCCCATGAGCGGGGTGTATTCTTTCTTGCCTCTTATCCCCCCATGGCGGGGTACATTTCTTCTTCTTATCCCCCATGGCGGGGTACATGCATGCTCTCTTCGGGAGTCGTGGCCGTGCTTGGCCTTATCGCTACAAAGTTCCCCATAGCGGGCAGAAATTCATCAAGCTACAGTTGCGGCTTGTTGGATCTTCGAACAGTCACTCGAGGGACCATCTTGTGCCAGATAGGGGCAGAAGGGAGGTGGAACGGACCGGGACATTGCACCATGGATTTGGACCCAGCTAGAGTCGGGCGGGATGTCGGCCTCCTTCTTGTTCTCTTCGTCGGTGATGCTGGCCAACCTTTCTTTTTTTTGTCCTTTCTTTTCTTCCCCTTTTTTTTGGTATGATAGACCAAGGTGTGTGTGCAGGAGAGCACTCACCCCCTCAAGGAGGGGATGAGTGGTTCGCTCCACCGCATCAATCCCACAGTGGTAATCATTATTCAGCACGGGTTTCGACGGCTATGGTCGTACAACCCTCTCTCGCCAATTATTTCTCTTCTCTTTCTTTTTTTTGTCTCCTCTTCTTCTTTTCTTTCTTCTCCCTTTTTTTAGTGGCATCCATGATTCATGGCAGCTGCAGGTGCCTCGGAGTAGCATCTTCAAGGCCACAAGGACAATTGAGCCTAGACTGGCTTTTCTCCCCATAGAGCGGGCAAAGACAGCACCTGCAATTCACCAAAGCAGGCAAACATCGTTTATTAGGAGGCCACGAGGCCCTGAATCCCGGTGAAGAGATGAAGGGTGGTTTCAGTCCCACCGGGCGTGCCAGACTTGTGGACGCACTTTTCGTTCGCTCATTATGCTATGTGGTTATTCAGGAATGGTCGATTCGTCTATTAAGTGCGTGGGCGTGTCAGTCACGAGGTGATAATTTATTCGGGCTCCGAAGAGCCCATGGTGCGCTCGATCTGACTAATCATACGACTGTGTGATTCGTGTCGGGACCAAAACCCGCTGCACCATAAAGGTCGCAGCGTCATTTACATCCCCTCAGAGAGGGGAACACCTTTGATTAATCGTCGGGAGTCAGGGCCTCATGGCCAAGAAATTATATCGAGAGAAACAAGACGATAGCGATCTTGAATCGGTTGAAAAGCCCTATGTCTAGGGAAGTAAGCATTCAAAATATGTCGGTCACTCAAGGGACCATTTTGATATTCGGACGAGCTTCCGGCTTCAGGGAAGTGTGATCGTTACGGGGAAAACTGAAACGTATGTATGCCGGGGCATGACGAATTTATGGTTCAGGGGAACGGGAAATGTTCGGCTGAATCCCGGTTAGAATGGTCGGAAACCCGCGAGCTTGTCGGCCCGGTGCAAGATCAAACTGCGACCATGCTGCGGTGGGCCCCCCGCGGTCGAAGTCAGGCTTGCGTGGGCATCGTTAATATTTCCGGTGCCAAGGGGCAACGGGAGAATGTACCTTGAATCAGCTGGAAAGCCCTATGTCTAGGGAAGCAAACATTCGAAACGTGTCGGTCGTTCGGGGGACCATTCAATATTCGGACGGGTGTCCGGCTTGAGAATATAGTAATCGCCGCGGGCAGACCCGGAACATATGTATGCCGGGGTACGGCAAATTTATTACTCCGAGGAACTGAAAGCATTCGGTTAAATCCCCCTTAGTGTAGTAGGAAACCAGTGAATTTATTGGCCAGGTGCGAGATCGAGTCAGGACCATTCCAAGGGCGCCTCTCATGGTCCAAACGAGGCTTGCTTGGGCATCGTTAATATTTTCGGTGCCGAAGAGCAATGGGAAAGAGTCCCGGGACTAGATTCCAAAACGAAGACGTGTACCGAGACAACTGGCTATAAGCCGAGGATGTGGGTCAGGCAATGACCATGATTAGGGCGAACCCGTGGTCTAATAGTGACCCACGAAGGTCTTATCAATATTCCCATGTGTAGGGCTCGGAGATGATGAGAGCCTTCTCGTTCCATTCAGATTTGTCGGTCGTTCATGGACCACTTTATGTTCAGACAAAGGTCTGTATCGACGGTACGACGAAAACGGAAACAAACCCTTACAAATGTATGCCGAGTTTACGGCAATTTCAATGAGGGAGCGGAAACGAATCCCAATGGGAATGAGTCCGGTTTGATGAATTATCAGCCCAGAGCAATGTCGGATTATGGTCATATTGGGATGGCTCCCAAGGTCCGAACCCGACTTAGAGGGGCGGCGTTAATGTTCCCTTTACACCGGGTCTGGAGGAGAAGCGAGGCTGCGGAGCAGATCTCATCATTTCGTTATTGTTTGAATTTTTTTATCATTATTATTTGTTATTGTTTTTTTATATTCTTTGGGGTGAGTTTATTGTTATTATTATTCATTTATTTTATCATTATTTGTTTGATTAATTATTATTGTATTTTCTGATCTTATTATCATTATTATTACTTATCTCTATATTATTATTATTTATTTATTTATTCTTGAGCTTATTATTATTATTATTTATTGTTAATATTATTTATCCCACTTGTGAGTTTGTTGTTATTACTATTCTTTTGTTATGTTTGGGGCATATGTGGAAGGGTTCGGAGAGAATAGGCAGCGTACCGCTGGAAGGTCTAGGAGTGTGCCGCCGAACACAAGAGGGAAGCTGGGGTGTGTATCGTTGGAGGCTGGTGGAGTGTGTGCCGTTGAGGGTCTGATTGGAGTGTGCCGCTGGAAGCTGGTGGAGAGAGTGCCGTTGAAGGCTAAGAGAGTGTGCCGTTGACGGCCAAGGGAGTGTGCCGCTGGAGGCTAGTGGAGAGTGTGCCGTTGAAGGCCAAGGGAGTGTGCCGCTGAGGGCCAAGGGAGTGTGCCGCTGGAGGCCGGTGGAGAGTGTGCCGTTGAAGGCCAAGGGAGAAGGAACGGCTGGTGTGAGGGCTGAAAAGGGGTCCCTTTTGGCATATGAAGTTCAGATGGAGGAGTTCTGGGTGGCCAGGTTCTCAATTCTTCATTGGGTGTTTAAGTCCGGGGCCATGTTCAGCAGCCCAATCCCCTGAGTCTCGTACGGTTCCATTGTTTTGATTAGGATGTCTTGTCATTATTTGTTCATTCATTAGTTACTTCACATTGTCTTTTATCATGGCATTACTTTTAATAAAAATTTGGCAGCATCTCCCCTTGACCCGGGGAGTAAGAGAGATACAGGGAACGCGCCCACATGGAGTGGCGGAACCCGACAATTTGAGATTGGTGCCAAGGGCAACAACACCTTTGATAAAACTTCGGAAAGCCCGGGAGAATCAATGAACGGAAGACACTTCTATAACGGGCTGGGGGTGCACCGGGTGAATGTATCTAAGGGAAGTTGTGGTACTCAGAGGCAGACAATGGGGAGCCATGAAGAAAGTAAAACAGCAAGAAATGCAAACATAGAAGAAATATGTGTAGGAAGATGTAGAAAACGTTTGCAAGCTTTTCTTCTATTCCTCATAAAAGGGGAGAAATACATGGGCTAATACATTGCAGAGGGGAGAGAATGAAAATAGAAATCCAATGGGGGGAATAATGGAGCATCCGCTCCATCCTCTCTCTTTTCTCTTCTTCTTCTTCTTTTTCTCCTCTTCGCATAGACGGTGGTAGACGGAGCAGCAAGGGGAAGCAGGAGTTTCTCCTTTCCTCTCTCTTTTCTCTTCTTCTTCTTCTCTTCCTTCTTCACATGGGATCCTCCCCTCTTTTTTTTCTTCAGCCCTCTGGGAGGCCTCATTTATACCGACGGACATGAAATCGTTTCTTCACTGTATTAGAAGTCCAGGTCTCCATCATACCGGATGGCTTCTTACAGTGCAAGGCAATGAGCTGTCGGCCGAAAAGGTGAGACTACTGGTCAAAAGTAGTCCTTTTGTCAGACAGGAGGACTACTACAGTGCTCGGCCTGCTACAGTGCTCGGACTTCTTTTCCTTCAGTCGCTCGGACTGCTACAGTGCTCGGCCTGCTGCAGTGCTCAATCTGCTATAGTGCTCAAACTGCTACAGTGCTCGGTACGCTACAGTACTCGGATCTGCTACAGTGCTCGGTACACTACGATGCTCGGCCTTGCTACAGTGTTCGGCACACTACGGTGCTCAACCTTGCTACAGTGCTCGGCCCTGCTACAGTACTCGGTCTTGCTGCAGAAGCTCGGACTGCTACAGTGCTCGGCCATGCTGCATTGCTCTCTTCAGGCTCGGTTGCTACAGTAGCATGACCTTCTCCAACTTTAGCTCGGTATACTTCAGAAGCTCAGACTGCTACAGTGCTCGGTCTGCTATAGTGCTCGGACTGCTACAGTGCTCAGCTCTGCTACAGTGCTCGGTACACTACGATGCTCGGCCTTGCTACAGTGCTCGGCACGCTACAGTGCTCGGCCATGCTGCAATGCTCGGCACGCTATAATGTTCGGACATGCTACAGTGCTTGGACCTACTACAGTGCTCGGCCATGCTACAGTGCTCGGTCTTGCTACAGAAGCTCGGCCTGCTACAGTGCTCGGCACGCTACAGTGCTCGGCCACGCACTGTAGTGGAGAAGCCAATGAGGTGTGCCGTTGGAGAGGCCAATAAGTGTGTCGTTGGAGAAGGCACTTGGGTGTGTTGTTGGAGGAGCTGAAGAAGTGTGCCGCTAGTGGGCTTGAAAAGGGGTGTGCCACTAAAGGGGTATAGGGAATGTGCTATTGAAGGGGCACAAAGGGTGTGCCGCTGGAGGGCATGAACTAGTGTGCCTTTGAAGAGGCACAAGGGTGTGCCGCTGAAGAAACCTTAGGGGCGTGCCGTTGGAGACCACCTTAGGCACACCGCTGGAGGGCTTTGGATTTTCCTTAGGAACTTCAGCAACTGTGAGCTCCCTTTTCATTGTCATTTTTAATGCGCATGTGCAAGTGCAAGGACTTACTGGATGGTAGTATTCCCCGGGGTTTTGGGCATTCAGTCCCTCCGGGATCTTCTTTCTTTAGCTCTGTCCCTGATGCAGAAGCCGGGGAATGTGCTGACATGAATTTTTACGTGTCCACAGGGCGAAGCTGCGACTTCACGTGTGTGGTGTTATTGTGGGGAAAGGTTCCCCGTGTTGGTTGTGTGTGGACGGAGCTGCGTCTCTGTGTGGTTTTAGTGTCCGGGGTGTGTTCCCTGACGTCGTGTGTGTGTGTGTGCTGCAAGGGCAGCGTTTTGGGGCTTGTCCCCATGTGGATATTGTTGCGAAAGCAGTGTGTGTGGTTGGGGTTCATCCCCGTGTTGCTACGTTCCGTAGAGTGGAGTGAAGCCTCACCCGGTTGGGTGAGGGGTGGACGTAGGGAGCCCGTCGTGGTCCCGAACCACCTTAAAATCCCGGTGTCTTGTGTGATTGCCTGTGTGATTGTCATTTCTTCTATCTCCATTCATAGGTACATTATATAGGTTTTTAATTCACTGCACAATCACTCACTGCTACCTCCGTAATCTGTGTTGAGCAAAATTTCCCTGTTAGTTGCATTAACTATCCGTGTGAGATCGGAAAGTTTGAGAGAACATTGTAATCTCACTTGAGTTTTAGTTAATCAATGTAGTTAATTTTACTTCAGTTGTAATTGTGTTAGAAAGTTTTTAAAATCCACCATCTCGGTAAGGGGACAATTCGACCCCCCTTTTTGTCCGCCATCTCTCTAGGCCAACAATTGGTATCAGAGCCTAGTCTCTGATCTTTGTCAGCGGACCACACGGTCTAGGAGTAAAGATCGTTTTCATGATGGCTAGCTTGAATTCCATTCCTATTTTCAATGGTTTTCATTATGCTTCATGGCTAGAAAAATTTTGTGTTTGGATTACTAGCTTTGATCCGAAACTCATGAAATTAATCTCTCATAGTCCAAATGTCTTACCCAAAAATGAATTAGGGTGGACAGATGAACATAAGAAAATGAATTCGGATATTTTCTTTGTTATGAATGCTCTTAAGGCTATCTTGGACACTAATCAATTTCCATTTGTTTTGTCTTGTAGGACAGCCAAAGAAATTTGAGACGGGCTGAGCGAAGCCCAAAAAGAAAGTTGCAACGACAGTGACTGCTTAGTTGTAAACAATGAAATTGAGCGTCAAAGCGAAGAGAGTTCGAGGGTAAACTCTAACTCCGACTCTGATGATGATGATGAGATTAGCTATGATGAACTTGTGATTGCTTATGATGAACTATTTGAAAAATACAAAATGATAAAATCTGGAAACAAAAGATTGAAAAGGAAGCATGACAACTCTTCATGTGCAAAATGCACCAAGCTTGAAAGGTTAGTTGAGTCTCACATGCTTTATGATGAAGAACTCAAAGAAATGATTGCAGATCTTAGATCTAAAAACAAATCCTTGTTGGATAAAATTTCAGAACTTCAACATATGGCAAAAGAAAATGAAAATCTGAAAGAATTGAATGGTGCTATGTCTGAAAAACTGCTTGTCCTTGAAAAAGAAAAATGTATGTCTGTTGACAAATCTGAATTGTTAAGGGAGCTAAGACATGAAATAGAAAGCTTTAAGAACAAGAATGATAAATTTGAGTGCAATGAAACCATGAATAAAATGGTTGATGAAAATGTGAGTTATCAAAATGAAAAACTTGTGAAGAGATTCAGAAATTGAAAAATCAAAATAGTTTATTGGTTGATAAACTCCACATGTTTGAAAAAGGAAAACATGTTGTTGATGATCTTGAAAATCCTCATGTTTTAGAACAGGATGTCGCAAGTTATAAAACTGTTAACTCTTTGTTGAATGAGAAAATTGCATCATGTGAAGAAGAGATTGCTAGCTCTCATATGCAAATCCTGAATCTACAAAATAAAATCAAGAGCTTAAATGAATCTTTGTATTCGTGTGATAAAGAAGATGGAAAACAGAAAAATGTTGTTGATTGTTCTTGTATGCATGTAGAACCCCCTGTTGTTAAACACAATCATGCAACAAGTAAAAGGAGAAAATTTTCATGCTATTAGTGTGGACAATATGGTCATGATATGTACAACTATTTTTTAATGAAGTTTGATGATGATGAAGCTTTTAAGTCTAGAGTGAACATGGTTGATGATTCTAAGAATCTTGAAAAACCCATAAAGAAAAGATTCAACAATCATTGCTTCTATTGTGGGTTACATGGTCATGTCTTTGAAAATTGTTTCAAAAAGAAAAATGATGATGAATGGTTTCTCATAAAGAAATTTTCATGCTATTACTGTGGTGAACATGGACACATGATGAATAATTGCTTCTTAATGAAAAATGATGAAAAATGGTCCGTGAAAAGAAAATCTTCTCATTAATTTTACTGTGGCCTGAATGGTCATTCAATGGATGATTGTACCATGATGAGGGCCGACGATGAGTGGTATGAGAGGAAAAATAAGAAAAATACAATCGTTCATGCTAAGACTAACCTCTCAGGACCCAAGATGGCTTGGGCACCCAAAACTTTGAAATGAGAATCTGTCTTGTAGGGGTGCCTTAAGGAGGAAGAACTTGATGATAAATAAAGGTCCTTTAAGGCAAGAAAATGATGAGCTTGTCAGGTAATGAATTTGGAATAATGTTTGCTTTTGGATTACTCAACCTTGGTAAGAACTTGAATCCTGAGAAAAACTTGGTACCTCCATTTGAACATGTTCTGTTTCACATTTTGTGAATAAATTCATTTTTTGAATGCCTCACCTTGGACATACATGACTCTTCTTTCATACACATCTCTTACTTCGTTTTTAAAAATAACAATTTAGGTTTGAATGCTTTTGCCTGTGCATAGAGTCCTTCACTCTTATACTTACATCATGCAAATAACAATTCATCTTTGCATACACAGCACATACTTAGATGCATGATACATACTACACATATTATACACATCTTTGCATACTTGTAAATAAAGAAAAGCTTCAATCATCTTTCCTAGTTACAGGCACATACTTGCATATATTTCATACTTGTGTGCCTAAATGCCATGATTCACCGGTATCTAAAATGACGTCAGTGGAAAGGTGGATTACGTCCACCTGGAAGCTTTCCTTATGCGTGAGCAGGGTCTTCGGACCTTCACCTCTGCCATGTACCGGTAATCAACCTGTGTGGAAAAACCATTCCAATGCATACTTGAATGTATATAAGATATCAGCCACCTTTTTTACTCTTTCTATGACTCATCCCTTGCAAAATGAAATTGCATTGATTTAGACATGTTTGTTACATGGCATATATTAAGGGGGAGATTTTTTTATAACCTTGCATACATTTAGGGGGAGACATTAATGTGATGAGACTAATTCATCTTTTACATTCAATACAACCACCCACACAAAATGCGCCTTTTGAGATAATGATTCAATCTAATAAGGATTACTATTATCTACTCTACACTTTTGAGGACTATTGATTCTCTACATAGAAATCACATGTCTCGTGAGGAAAAAGTAGTTTACCTCACCAAAAATTTGTATAAGTGGAACGTGGATCCGAGTAGTCAGGAATCCCCTCTGAAATAAAGGAGGCAACTCGCGTCGAAATGAGAAACTAATCCACATTTAAAATAAGTGTGATTTGCCACCGAGTAGCCGGGAAGTGCCCAACTCGCGTCGAAAAGTGTCTCATCCACATCATAAAAAGTGATGAAATTGAGTAACCGGGAATTGCCCCAGAAACAAAGGGCATGACTCGTGTCAAAAGGTTAGTCACATCATTTATAGTAATTAAAAAAATTATATTGGGGTCATACGTAGCTACCAATACTCGAGCATTGTGTATGGGAGTGTATGGATGATATGTTCCATTTAGAGTTCGTTAGAAAATGTGATTATCCATATTGCCTTGAAATTCATTGCTCAATCATCACATACGCACTTTGGGTTTGATTCTTTGAATGTCCTTTTTGAATCAGTCATCTTTCATGGTTAATGCAGTACTTTATTTATGTAAGCACGACCTTCTTAGTATTGCACATGTTCATCATGTTCAATAATCGAGTGCATAATCCTTACACCCGTCCCAAAGGGACTTGCATGAGTCTATATCTGGTTATGCATGTTTGAGTGCCTGAATGCTTGATCTATTTTGATCATATCATATTTCATTCTATAGTTTGCATCTATAGGTTATACTTGTAAATAACAGTTTAAATAACCCATTGTCAATTTGTTTTTGTTCTTGACAATTGGGGGAAAATAATGTACTTTTTAGCATAATCCATTCTGTGCATAACTCGGTTTTACATTCTGCATATAGGTTCTTTATACTACTGGTGCATAATTAGTTATACATATAGCAAAAACTTACAAAAATTGAGCATTTGCACTTATTTCGCACATCTGCTAATTGCACATAAAATTTCAAATTCTTGCTTGGTTTTAGTTTCCACACCTTCCCTTTGTGGGAGGTTAATTGTTGGGATCAGTTGTTTCTCAGTCCCCCCATTTTTTTTGATAATGCCAAAGGGGGAGAGAAGTTTGAATTTGAATAGATGGCCACAATATATTGGCATCATCAAAAAGGGAGAGATTGTTCGGTTCTGTGTGCCCCCTCGTTGTCTTTGACAATGGTTTTGATGATTCCAATATATTGTGTGTTCTATGTTTGATGGCGTCTTCATGATAAACAAGCTAACATGATGATATCTTGTTTTGCAGATTGAAAGTCAATGGTCCTTCATGAATATCTCTTATGTTGACTCATGCGTGCTCTACATGAGATTGTTGGGTATTGGTTTTCTGACTGCTCTTGCATGATATTCTGTTGGTTAGTTCATTTGATTACATTGGATTGCTAAGGTAGTTTCTCATTCTCCTTGGGATGGGTCGACCCCTGGCTGGCTCCTTGAGCCTAGCTCTCCATTTTTCATGATTAATGAAGTTGACTTTATGGACTAGATTTGAACTTCATAAGTGATCTTATGAGCAAACTTGGAACTTGGTATTTCATGTTTAGAAATGATTAATCACTTGTCATATAATGCTGAAAGTCAGATTTGGTGTTAAATGCTCAAATGTGCACCGACCCTGTGCTGGGTGTTTTATAGTAATGCATATGGTAAATTAATGTTTGAATGGACTTTAATATGGCTTAACTGAGCTGGATTCTGTATAAAGTTCATTGGGTTTAATTCTCCATTGCATGGACTGTGTTCTACATTGCACCGACTTGCTTTGGTGCTTGCACCGACCTGCTTTTCTATTGTGCATCGACTATGTCTGTGCATTTCACAATACGCACCGACCCTACTTGTCATATATATATGCACCGTCTCATGATGTGCACTGACCTGAACTTTAACTTGCACCAACTTACTTTGGCATTCTTAATACTCGGTGCAAGTTCAATTCAATGTGCACCGACTCTATTAAAATGTGCACTGACATTTTCTTTGCAAGTTCAACAATATGCTCAGACCTGCTCTATGTTGATTCACAAACATGCACCGACGTGGTTTTCAAATGTGCATTGGCTTTTCTTTTACATCCCTATTCATATGCACAAACGTGGACACACTTGCACAGACCCAGCCTTAATGTGCTTAGACTTGTGCATTTATATGCATTACTTGAAGATTGACTCCAGTGATTTGTTCACATTAAGTGCAGGTTCATATTGTCCTCAAAGTGATGGATCCATGGTAAGACTCCACTCTTGTTTACAATCCCTTGGATCCTTGGTATGAGTTAATGTTTATGTGGCTTTCCATGAACCATTACTTAGTTCATTGCTTGGCAATATTCCTCTTATCTTGAGTTGGGATATATGAGTCTTCAAAGTGAATGCCTTCGTGCATATCTATCTTGGGCTCTTAAAGCTATAAAGAGTTTCATGCTTTGACAAAATGAGTTCTCATTTGGGTTTGTAAGATGCTTAATCCATTCTTATTACCATTTGTTGGAATGTGGTTTTATTCATGCCAATACCTTGTTTTCAATGCATGATTATTTGTTTTAATGTTTAGATGAGGTTTTGTAGGGTTTCAATTGAGTTTTATTGAGTTTTCAGTTCTGTCAGTAAAAGTGTCGACTCTAGGAGTCGACACTTATTTCAGAAGGTTCTGTCTGCGTTGATTTCTGATATGCTGACAAAAAGTGTCAACTCTGTGAGTCGACACTTTTGTCTTGTGAGTTGATTTTTATCTTCTGGCAGAACTCTCGACAAAAAGTGTCGACTCTGAGAGTCGACACTTTTGTCCTGGAAGCTGTTTTGTGTTCGGGACAGAACACCTTGACAAAAGTGTTGACTCTAAGAGTCGACACATTCTCTGGTTCATCCAGAACGAGTTTTCCGGATTGGTTTCGATTTGCCCATTTCAAGATCTGATTGCTTTGGCTTTTTACCCTATTGCCCTTAAGGTTTCACCACATGTCTTAGGTGTGGCTTAGAAGAGTTTTAACATGGGCTTTGTGGTCTTATTGTGCAAAACTTGCTTCTTACTTATATAGTCGCATTCTCCCACGATGGGAGGCATTCCTCCGGAGCTAACAACGTTCTATCTATTTCAGGTGAAGGAGGACTAGGGTGAGGGCGCAGTTCTACTTGGAATAGGAAGAAGAAGAAGAAGAGCACGTCCTCTACAAGCTCATCACCACATATTCGTTCTAGTTCTGAAGGGATCTCCTGAAGACTCATCTCCGGGCGTCTCCTGCGTTCTTGGTCGGCTTCCACTCCGCAAGGAAACATTCCAGCGCACCCTACTACCCAAATGGATGTGGTTCACTGCAGATTTGAGGGGTATTTCTTATTCTCTCATTTCTACTTTCTTATTTGAGCATCTATTCAAGTTTGGGCGTTTATGTATATCCTCCTTGTTTGTTAAACTGAGAATACATCGTGTGTGGGCGAAGCTGCGACTTCGCGTGTGTGGCGTTATTGTGGGGAAAGGTTCCCCGTGTTGGTTGTGTGTGGACGGGAGTCTCCGTGTGGTTTTAGTGTCCGGGGTGTGTTCCCCGATGTCGTGTGCATGTGTGCTGCAGTTGCAGCATTTTGGGACTTGTCCCCGTGTGGATATTGCTGCGGAAGCAGTGTGTGTGGTTGGGGTTCATCCCCGTGTTGCTACGTTTCGTAGCGTGGAGTGAAGCCTCACCCGGTTGGGTGAGGGGTGGACGTAGGGAGCCCGTCGTGGTCCCGAACCACCTTAAAATCTCTGTGTCTTATGTGATTGCCTGTGTGATTGTCATTTCTTCTATCTCCATTCACAGGTACATTATATAAGTTTTTAATTCACTGCACAATCACTCACTGCTACCTCCGTAATCCGTGTTGAGCAAAATTTCCATATTAGTTGCATTAACTATCCGTGTGAGATCGGAAAGTTTGAGAGAACATTGTAATCTCACTTGAGTTTTAGTTAATCAACGTCGTTAATTTTACTTCAGTTGTAATTGGGTTAGAAAGTTTTTAAAATCCGCCATCTCGGCAAGGGGACAATTCAACCCCCCTTCTTGTCCGCCATCTCTCTGGGCCAACAATTGGTATCAGAGCCTAGTCTCTGATCTTTATTAGCAGACCACACGGTCTAGGAGTAAAGATCATTTTCATGATGGCTAGCTTGAATTCCATTCCTGTTTTCAATGGTTTTGATTATGCTTCATGACTAGGAAAATTTTATGTTTGGATTACTGGCTTTGATCCGAAACTCATGAAATTAATCTCTCATGGTCCACATGTCTTACCCAAAAATGAATTAAGGTGGACTGATGAACATAAGAAAATGAATTTGGATAATTTGTTTGTTATGAATGCTCTTAAGGTTGTCTTGGACACTAATCAATTTTCATTTGTTTTGTCTTGTAGGACAGCCAAAGAAATTTGGGACGGGCTGAGCGAAGCCCAAAAAGAAAGTTGCAACGACGATGACTGCTTAGTTGCAAACAATGAAATTGAGCGTCAAAGCGAGGAGAGTTCGAGGGTAAACTCTAACTCCGACTCTGATGATGATGATGAGATTAGCTATGATGAACTTGTGATTGCTTATGATGAACTATTTGAAAAATAAAAAATGATAAAATCTGAAAACAAAAGATTGAAAAGGAAGCATGACAACTCTTCCTGTGCAAAATGCACCAAGCTTGGAAGGTTAGTTGAGTCTCACATGCTTTATGATGAAGAACTCAAAGAAATGATTGCAGATCTTAGGTCTGAAAATAAATCCTTGTTGGATAAAATTTCAGAACTTTAACATATGGCAAAAGAAAATGAAAATCTGAAAGAATTGAATGGTGCTATGTCTGAAAAATTGCTAGTCCTTGAAAAAGAAAAATGTATGTCTGTTGATAAATCTGAATGGTTAAGGGAGCTAAGACATGAAATAGAAAGCTTTAAGAATGAGGATGATAAATTTGCGTGCAATGAAACCATGAATAAAATGGTTGATGAAAATGTGAGTTATCAAAATGAAAAACTTGCTGAAGAGATTCAGAAATTGAAAAATCAAAATAGTTTATTGGTTGATAAACTCCACATGTTTGAAAAAGGAAAACATGTTGTTGATGATCTTGATAATCCTCATGTTTTAGAACAGAATGTCGCAAGTTATAAAACTGTTAACTCTTTGTTGAATGAGAAAATTGCATCATGTGAAGAAGAGATTGCTAGCTCTCATCTGCAAATCTTGAATCTACAAAATAAAATCAAGAGCTTAAATGAATCTTTGTATTCGTGTGATAAAGAAGATGGAAAACAGAAAAATATTGTTGATTGTTCTTGTATGCATGTAGAACCCCCTGTTGTTAAACACAATCATGCAACAAGTAAAAGGAGAAAATTTTCATGCTATTATTGTGGACAATATGGTCATGATATGTACGACTACTTTTTAATGAAGTTTGATGATGATGAAGCTTTTAAGTCTAGAGTGAACATGGTTGATGATTCTAAGAATCTTGAAAAACCCATAAAGAAAAGATTCAACAATCATTGCTTCTATTGTGGGTTATATGGTCATGTCTTTAAAAACTGTTTCAAAAAGAAAAATGATGATGAATGATTTCTCAAAAAGAATTTTTCATGCTATTACTGTGGTGAACATGGACACATGATGAATAATTGCTTCTTAATAAAAAATGATGAAAAATGGTCCGTGAAAAGAAAATCTTCTCATTAATTTTACTGTGGCCTGAATGGTCATTCAATGGATGATTGTATCATGATGAGGGCCGACGATGAGTTGTATGAGAGGAAAAATAAGAAAAATATAATTGTTCATATTAGAACTAATCCCTCGGGACCCGAGATGGCTTGGGTACCCAAAACTTTGAAATGTGAATCTATCTTGCAGGGGTGCCTTAAGGAGGAAGAACTTGATGACAAATAAAGATCCTTCAAGGCAAGAAAATGATGAGCTTGTCAGGTAATGAATTTGGTATACTGTTTACTTTTGGATTACTCAACCTTGGTAAGAACTTGAATCCTGAGAAAAACTTGGTACCTCCATTTGAACAGGTTCTGTTTCACATTTTGTGAATAAATTTAGTTTTTGAATGCCTCACCTTGGAAATACATGACTCTTCTTTCATACACATCTCTTACTTCGTTTTTGCAAATAACAATTTAGGTTTGAATGTTTTTGCCTGTGCATAGAGTCCTTCACTCTTTTACTTCCATCATGCAAATAATAATTCATCTTTGCATACACAGCACACACTTAGATGTATGATACATGCTGCACATATTATACACATCTTTGCATACTTGTAAATAAAGAAAATCTTCAATCATCTTTCCTAGTTACATGCACATACTTGCATATATTTCATACTTGTGTGCCTAAATGCCATGATTCACCGATATCTAAAATGCTGCCAGTGGAAAGGTGGATTACGTCCACCTGGAAGCTTTCCTTATGCGTGAGCAGGGTCTTCGGACCTTCACCTCCGCCATGTACCGGTAATCAACCTGTGTGGAAAAACCATTCCAATACATGCTTGAATGTATATAAGATATCACCCACCTTTTTGACTCCTTCTATGACTCATCCCTTGTAAAATGAAATTACATTGATTTAGACATGTTTGTTACATGGCATATATTAAGGGGGAGATTTTTTTATAACCTTACATATATTTAGGGGGAGACATTACTGTGATGAGATTAATTCATCTTTTACATTCAATACAACCACCCACACAAAATGCACCTTTTGAGATAATGATTCAATCTAATAAGGATTACTATTTTGTACTCTACACTTTTGAGGACTATTGATTCTCTACATAGAAATCACATGTCTCGTGAGGCAAAAGTTATTTACCCCACCAAAAATTTGTATAAGTGGAATGTGGATCCGAGTAGCCGGGAATCTCCCCTGAAATAAAGGAGGAAACTCACGTCGAAAGGAGAAACTTATCCACATTTAAAATAAGTGTGATTTACCACCGAGTAGCCGGGAAGTGCCCCTGAGACAAAGGGTACAACTCACGTCGAAAAGTGTCTTATCCACATCATAAAAAGTGACGAAAGTGAGTAACCGGGAATTGCCCCTGAAACAAAGGACATGACTCGTGTCAAAAGGTTAGTCACACCATTTATAGTAATTAAAAAAAAATTATATTGGGGTCATACGTAGCTACCAATACTCGAGCATTGTGTATGGAAGTGTATGGATGATATGTTCCATTTAGTGTTCGTTAGGAAATGTGATTATCCATATTGCCTTGAAATTCATTGCTCAATCATCACATACGCACTTTGGGTTTGATTCTTTGAATGTCCTTTTTGAATCAGTTATCTTTCATGGTTAATGCAGTACTTTATTTATGTAAGCACGACCTTCTTAGTATTGCACATGTTCATCATGTTCAATAATCGATTGCATAATCCTTACACCCGTCCCGAAGGGACGTGCATGAGTCTATATCTGGTTATGCATGCTTGAGTGCCTGAATGCTTGATCTGTTTTGATCATATCATATTTCATTCTATAGTTTGCAACTATATGTTATACTTGTAAATAACAGATTAAATAACCCATTGTCAGTTGATTTTTGTTCTTGACAATTGGGGGAAAATAATGTGCTTTTTAGCATAATCCATTCTGTGCATAACTCAATTTTACATTCTGCATATAGGTTCTTTATACTACTTGTGCATAATTAGTCATACATATAGCAAAAACTTGCAAAATCTGAGCATTTACACTTATTTCGCACATCTACTAATTGCATATAAAATTTCAAATTCCTGCTTGGTTTTGGTCTTCACACCTTCCCTTTATGGGAGGTTAATTGCTGGGTTCAGTTGTTTCTCAGTCCCCCCATTTTTTTTGATAATGCCAAAGGGGGAGAGAAGTTTGAATTTGAATAGATAGCCACAATATATTGACATCATCAAAAAGGGAGAGATTGTTGGGTTCTGTGTGCCCCCTCGTTATCTTTGACAATGGTTTTGATGATTCCAATATATTGTGTGTTCTATGTTTGATGGCGTCTTCATGATAAACAAGCTAACATGATGATATCTTGTTTTGTAGATTGAAAGTCAATGGTCCTTCATGAATATCTCTTATGTTGACTCATGCGTGCTATGCATGAGATTGTTGGGTATTGGTTTTATGACTGCTCTTGCATGATATTCTGTTGGTTAGTTCATTTGATTACATTGGATTACTAAGGTAGTTTCTCATTCTTCTTGGGATGGGTCGACCCCATGGGTCGACCCCTGGCTGGCTCCTTGAGCCTAGCTCTCCGTTTTTCATGATTAATGAAGTTGACTTTCTGGACTGGATTAGAACTTCATAAGTGATCTTATGAGCAAACTTGGAACTTGGTATTTCATGTTTAGAAATGATTAATCACTTGTCATATAATGTTGAAAGTCGGATTTGGTGTTAAATGCTCAAATGTGCACCGACCCTGTGCTGGGTGTTTTATAGTAATGCATATGGTAAATTAATGTTTGAATGGACTTTAATATGGCTTAACTGAGCTGGATTCTGTATAAAGTTCATTGGGTTTAATTCTCCATTGCATGGACTTTGTTCTACATTGCACCGACTTGCTTTGGTGCTTGCACCGACCTGCTTTTCTATCATGCATCGACTATGTCTGTGCATTTCACAATACGCACCGACCCTGCTTGTCATATATATGCACCGTCTCATGATGTGCACTGACCTGAACTTTAACTTGCACCGACTTACTTTGGCATCCTTAATACTCGGTGCAAGTTCAATTCAATGTGCACCGACTCTATTAAAATGTGCACCGACATTTTCTTTGCAAGTTCAACAATATGCTCAGACCTGCTCTATGTTGATTCACAAACATGCACCGACGTGGTTTTCAAATGTGCATTGACTTTTCCTTTACATCCCTATTCATATGCGCAGACGTGGACACACTTGCACAGACCTAGCCTTAATGTGCTTAGACTTGTGCATTTATATGCATTACTTGAAGATTGACTCAAGTGATTTGTTCACATTAAGTGTAGGTTCATATTGTCCTCAAAGTGATGGATCCATGGTAAGCCTCCACTCTTGTTTACAATCCCTTGGATCCTTGGTATGAGTTTATGTTTATGTGGATTTCCATGAGCCATTACTTAGTTCATTGCTTGGCAATATTCCTCTTATCTTGAGTTGGGATATATGAGTCTTCAAAGTGCGTGCCTTCATGCATATCTTTCTTGGGCTCTTAAAGCTATAAAGAGTTTCATGCTTTGACAAAATGAGTTCTCATTTGGGTTTGTAAGATGCTTAATCCATTCTTATTACCATTTGTTGGAATATGGTTTTATTCATGCCAATACCTTGTTTTCAATGTATGGTTATTTGTTTTTAATGTTTGGATGAGGATTTGTAGGGTTTCAATTGAGTTTTATTGAGTTTTCAGTTCTATCAGTAAAAGTGTCGACTCTAGGAGTCGACAGTTATTTCAGTAGGTTCCGTCTGCGTTGATTTCTGATATACTGACAAAAAGTGTCGACTCTGTGAGTCGACACTTTTGTCTTGTGAGTTGATTTTTGTCTTCTGGCAGAACTCTCCTTGACAAAAGTGTCGACTCTAAGAGTCGACACTTTCTCTGGTTCGTCCGGAACGAGTTTTCCGGATTGGTTTCGATTTGCCCATTTCAAGATCCGATTACTTTGTCTTTTTACCCTATTGCCCTTAAGGTTTCACCACATGTCTTAGGTGTGGTTTAGTTTTAACATGGGCTTTGTGGTCTTATTGTGCAAACCTTGCTTCTTACTTATATAGCCGCATTCTCCCACGATGGGAGGCATTCCTCCGGTGCTAACATCGTTCTATCTGTTTCAGGTGAAGGAGGACTAGGGTGAGGGCGCAGCTCTCCTTGGAGGAGGAAGAAGAAGAAGAGGAGCACGTCCTCTGCAAGCTCATCACCGCAGATTCGTTCCAGTTCTGAAGGGATCTCTTGAAGACTCATCTCCGGGTGTCTCCTACGTTCTTGGTTGGCTTCCACTCCGCAAGGAAACATTCCAGTGCACCCTACTACCCAAATGGACGTGGTTTACTGCAGATTTGAGGGTGATTTCTTCTTCTCTCATTTCTACTTTCTTATTTGAGCATCTATTCAAGTTTGGGCGTTTATGTATATCCTCCTTGTTTGTTAAACTTAGAATACATCATGTGTGGGCGAAGCTGCGACTTCGCGTGTGTGGCGTTATTGTGGGGAAAGGTTCCCTGTGTTGGTTGTGTATGGATGGGCGTATCCGTGTGGTTTTAGTGTCCGAGGTGTGTTCCCCAACGTCGTGTGTGTGTGTGCTGCAGTGGCAGCGTTTTGGGGCTTGTCCCCGTGTGGATATTGCTGCGGAAGCAGCGTGTGTGGTTGGGGTTCATCCCCGTGTTGCTACGTTTCGTAGCTTGTGTGATTGCCTGTGTGATTGTCATTTCTTCTATCTCCATTCACAGGTACATTATATAGGTTTTTAATTCACTGCTACCTCTGTAATCTGTGTTGCGCAAAATTTCCCTGTTAGTTGCATTAACTATCCGTGTGAGATTGGAAAGTTTGAGAGAACATTGTAATCTCACTTGAGTTTTAGTTAATCAACGTAGTTATATTTACTTCAGTTGTCATTGGGTTAAAAAGTTTTTAAAATCTGACATCTCGGCAAGGGGACAATTCAACCCCCCTTCTTGTCCGCCATCTCTCTGGGCCAACAAGGCGTTCGCCACTAAACTGGGCATTCTGCCCAGTTCGGTCGACCGAACTAGTTGGTCGACCGACCCCCTGTGGGCTGGTCTACCAAAATGCAGAGGAAAGGCCCGTTCTGAGCACCAGTCGGTCCGGTTGTGACCCAATGACCGACCTATGGCCCCGTGATGTCCCGGACAACCCGTGGGGACCGTGACCATGTTTTTAAGTGTCCGGAGGTACCATTTACCTCAATTAGTGTGCCTGTGGGGTTTAAGGGTGCAGGTGACCCTCTCGTGTTCCGGGCTTCTATGCTTTCGCAAGATCGAGTCGCCGCGGGTCGGCGTGAGTGCGGCAGGCTACTCCAGCCGGTCATTGGATTTCCGGTAAGAGTTTTTCGTGTGCTCCATGTGGATGGCCTTAGACTGCAAGTCCAGTCACCCTGCCTGGGGTTGGAGGTTTTGTGCTTTTCCCTTTGGTGGGGGATCGACGCGGTAGCTTGCGAGTTGCCTTGGGAATCATGCTACCGTGGTTTCGGACCTAGGGATTAGGCTATATTAACGGTGTTGTGCCGTCATGTGCAATGGATTTGACCCGAGTCGCATGAATCAAGAACCGTTGGGTTTATTAGGTCTAGTAGACTATCCAGAGTTTGGTGGCCCTAGGCGACCTGATACTCCGCATTACTCGAGATGGGTGTATGCGTGGCTTTCCGTCTTCACGTTTAGTGACCTCCCACTAGTCGTAACCTTCTTACAGCACGCGTGTGCTGACCCACCGAGGAGTGGTGGAGCGGCTTACCCGAGAGAGATGGTTTTTAGGCTGGTTACGGTAGGGCCCCTTCGCACAGCCTGAGTCCTGGCTTTGGGGAAGAACCAGCTAGAGGATCTAACCTAGGCCGCATGGTCTGTGTATGCACACGTGGTTCGGGGTGTCGTACCCGCGCTGAAGAGCGTGACCCCAGCTAGTCCTTGTTCGTGGTACTGGTTGTCTGTCTTAGTCTATGCCTAGGGCATCGTAGGGAGACACTGGGGTGCGGTGTAAGACGTCAGTGGACGCATCTGGCCTTGCTTCTAGTGGGCAGTGCTCCCGTCACGTGACGTGAGATACTCATGACTCGTGTTTCCGTTTCCCATCTACGAGATGTGGTTTCGTGTGTAGTTTCCATGTGTTTCCCTAGGTAGAGGTCTAGGGTTTCCGATGGGTGTTACTGAGGTTTTTCCCTAGACAGTGTAGGGTTCACGATGGCGAGGTCGTGATTGTGTTACCTAGACCGCGTGGTCTTGGGTTGGGCTTTTGTCTGTGAGACGGGCCTCCACGATAGTGGTGTCGTAGTGGTTCTCCTAGCAGTGTGGCCATAGGTTTTCCTGTTAGTCTGGTGATCCCCCGACTGTGAGATCGGGACGTGTTTTCCGGTGCAATAGGAGTAGCTGTAGAGCCGAGATTTGACCGGCCACCGAGTTTGCTGTTCCTGCTGTTGTTGTTACTTTCCGCTACCACCGTTGTTTACCGTTGGGGTTCCGCGGGACCCCTACTAAGCCAGTGATAGGAGGCTCACCTCTGCTTTTCAGTTGTGACGGTTCTTCCCCGAGGTTCGAGGGTGTTGTGCGGAGGTTCTTAGTTGCCAGCTCGCCAGGTCGAGTGTTCACTCGGTGTTGGGTACGCTTCTCTACCTTAAACTGTAATTTTTTAAGACTAGACTCTGTTGTAGTTGTTTATTTATTTCTGTTAATTGTTGAATTATCCTATTTTATTATCTATTTCTTTGTACCTCCACACTCCTTTTAGCCCTTCCGAGCCCTCCGGCTCCTAGGCAGCGGGCTAGGATTCGAATGGTATCGGGTTCTTCCCGATATCCGGATCTTGGGTCGTCACATTTGTCATCACCAATAATGGGGAGATTGTTAGGCTGACACCTCTATATATATCATAAGCACCCCTTAATGAATGATATTGATTTTGGTGATAACAAAGCAAATTGATAAAAATAAGTTAAACAAATAACAAACACATCAAACGTATGTCAAAATAAAGAAACAATTGTTAATCATCTTAGTCAGAACTGCACTTATCTAAAGATATTCATTTAAACGATTTATTTTTTACGTAATCGATTCACTCAAACATCTGAAAACATAGTCGATACAATTGTCTATCAGAGAATATAGTCGATGAAAAACTTAGTCATTGCAATAGACTATCAGGAAACATATTCGATACAGAACATAGTCGATATAATAGACTACTGGGAAACATAGTCGCTACAATCGACTATCTGGTAACTTAGTCGATATATTCAACTAACCAGAGATATAGTCGATACACTCATATAGTCGATACGCCCGACTATCTACTCATATAGTCAATACAATCACATAGTCGATACACCCGACTAACTGCTAACATAGTTGATACACTCATGTAGTCGATACGCCCGACTATTTGCTCATATAGTCGATACACTCACTTAGTCGAAACACTAGACTATCTGCACACATAGTCGATACATTAATGTAGTCGATACATTCGACTATCTGCATATATAGTCAAAACACTCACATAGTCGATGCAAACGACCTTCTAAGAACTTAGAACAATCCGACTATTGACATATGTGGTACTTTCAACTATATGAGAATCTAATCGATCATGAAACCGACTATCAAGATATATATATCCTTCGACTATCTGAATATAAGTATTCAAATTGACATAGTCGAACTAATTGTTCAGCTCAAAGTTGCATAAACTTCAACTATCTCGAAATACTACCTGTGACTATCTTAAATAGAATTCAAATTTCAAATATTAGCATTTAATGTATACGTACAAACCATTTATTGATAGACATGCAAGAACCTATCTACATTTATTATAGGACACGCAGAAACTTCCTTTCTCATACTACACTCTTCTGATGACCAAGAAAGGTCAAGTCTTACTTTACACTATTTCAAGGAAAACCAAAGAAAGACGTCTGCAGAGACAACGTACAGACACGTTTCAAGAGCTGATTAAAGGAAGGAATAAACATCACATAATATATTTCTGCTATGGATACTTTACATAAATGCTTCTTGCAAGAATTACAGCAAAACAGACATACCTCAGAGAGGTATTCTGACTTCAAAAAATCACACCTGACAGAGATCCTCATTGGAGTCTGATTGACCCAGAAGGACTAAAGAAAATCTGCCAAAGAAACAGAAGCTTCGAAGCACCTATTTCTATTTAATATATTTTTGAGCCTAACGTTCACTACATTATATGATTAACGATTATATTTTGGATTCTAACGTTAAACTAATCTGTATCTAATGGCTTCAAAATACAGTCTAACATAGGTATCCGTGAAGGCCATAAATATGTATATCACAGGAAGAATTGGTAGCTTTTCGTAGAGCATGTTTGTAGGGCCTTTGAAAAAGGCATTTTTGTAGAAGTCTTCAAGCCTTCAGAAAAAGCCATCTTAAGACTTCTTGTGATTTCTTGAGCAATTTTTTTTAACCAGAGATTAGAATTACAAAGAGTTGAGAACAAGCAAGTAAATCGTCAGCAACTCTTCCTCCTGCTCAAAGCGTCGGCTCACAACAAATCAGCCACTATAATTTTTCTGAAATCTCTCTCTGCTGATTTCTTTTAGCCTTTCGCATTCCTTTGGAATATTTATTTAAAAGGCTTTTTGTAGTTCAAGATTGCATTTCTTTATTCTTATCTTTCATCTTCAACTCACTGAGTTACACTGTACACTGCAAGCCTACTGAGAGGCAACATTCGTGTATTTTTGTGAGTATAGCTTGGATCTCCTTGAGAATAAGTGGTACTTGATTGCGAGCAAGGGTGTCCAGCAGAAGGACAGTATTCTACGTAGGTTTGGTTGATACCCGGAAAACTCAGGTGGAACTCTGATTGTGAAGGAGTGCCCGAGGTGTGGCTGAACACCTAAGAAAAATAGTCAGGTGTAACTTTTCTTGAAAGACTAGTGGAACCTTAGGGATTTTTCTGAGGAACTGGACATAAGTGTGATTGGAGGTCACGACCGAACCAGTATAAATCCTGTTGTGTATAACTATGTGATTGCTTTCTTACTTTAACTTCTATCCCACTATTACTTAATATCTCTGCTGCATCCTTAAGTTATATACTAAAGTCGATTAAATTTTTAATTACACATTCACCCCCCCTCTGGATCTAGCCATATGTTGGGCAACATTTTAGTCCTTTGTTTCCCATATATGGCGGCAAGAAGTGTAGAGGTCGAGATGTTTTACCTCGAATTGTGAGCTACACTCCCAAGATTTGTTTGATGGGGAAAGAAGAATGCCATCCAAGAAGAAACCTGCAATAGAGAAACCACGACCGAAGGAACCCTGGTAGAGATTCTAGGGGGCCACTCTCTGATGCTTAAGTTAGATATATGTTGGGAGAAGGAGAAGAGAGCTCGGCTGAAGAGGGAGTGAGAGTGGGTGGAGAATGAGAGTGTTTAGACTAAGCGTTGGAGAAGAAAAGCCAAGGGGGCAGTCCACATGAAGTGGAGACGGAGGCTCAGTTCAGTAGGGGAAGGGTGAGAGACTCAAAAGATGTGTGAGCTTGAGGAGGGCGTAGATCCTATACCTCCCTGGCCGTTTGGCCAGGGTCCTATTTATAGGATATTCTTCGAGCTCATCCCATTTATTTTTGCCCTCTAACTTGCTGATGTAGGGGTTGTATGGGCCGTGGAGACATGGGTCGCCTGCCGGCTAGACTGATAGGGGAGAGGAGGCGTGGACGCTGACCCAACGCTCCTTTATCGTCTTGGTTGTTACGTCAGTAATGCGGTGATGGTCGTCGGAGGCGTACGCCGCTCACCGCCAAAGGATAGGGGTGCACACGGCGTACGAGGTCGGGACCCGGGTCAGTCCTCTCACGTGCCTTGGTAGGGGACGTATTGGACAGTGGGTCAATTTGTGTTGGGCCTTATTGGGCCGGGTGAACTTCTCTCTTCTCACTATCGATTGGTTTTACAATTGAAGTACTTAGGTTGTGTATGCCAACTAGTTTTACAATTGATGTGCTTAACCAAAGATGTATCACATGTGAGAAATGATTCAATTGAGTGATCTACTGAACACTACTGAACATACAATCTAATAGATATTTAACTAAGTATTTTGTTTGATGAATTAGTAGGATTATTTTTTATGATTTTTATGAATAAATTATTATTAAACATGAATTTGTAAAAAACAATATTTTTGAAAATACATAACAGACATACCACCACATAAAATCACATTATGTAAATATAACATTTTTATTTGCAAGAATATCATTTTTTACTTAATTTATAAAAAAAATCACGCTTTGATGATCTTACATGACTTTTACGTACTATTTAATTTTACGTACGTCTGTTAATATATTTTCAAGAATACTTTTTTTATAAATTCACTTATAACAATAATTTATTTATAAAAATTCTTATTTTTTAGCTGGAATATAATTTAACTATATGTGACTGTTATCATTTTTATCTAAACTATGTGGCCGTACAAATTATAAGACTTATTTTAATAAAATTAAAAGGCAATGGTCTAACAATAAAAAATAAAATCTCAACTCCCCGACCAAATGATCGGACGGTTGAGAATGCGTCCAGGCGATTCCGCCAGGACGCGTTTTTTGGGCCCCCCAGCGAAATTCATGCAATGAAGTGTGCCTCAAATTATTTTTCTGAGTTTCTTTTTTTGACCAAACCAACTAAAGCCAACGGTTCAAACTAAAAGCTGGAAATCTCCCTGTTACCTGATATGGTAACAGGGAGTTAGACGCATGCCAATAATGATACCTGGTGTGCATCTAACTCAGATGCACTTCAGCATGCACGTGATCCATCCCATCCCCATGTAGATATATATATATTGAAGAGGCGTGATCTCGCGCGGATCCTGAGCGGGCAGAAGATCACCATAGTGTGAACTGCAAGAAAGGGAAACGGATCAGGGGGCCCAGGGATGAGCCCCTGGGGAAAAACCCTCCGATACTTAAGTCAGTAAAGCTATGATGGGAGCAATATAGGGAGGAAGTAGCTTCTGCGCGAGATCCCTCTCCACCAGAAGGGTGAAGTGGTTCCTGCTCAGGAGTTTTGAGCGTGTGGTTGCCCTTACCTTTCGCCGGAGGGTATCCCTGGTTTAAATAGTATGCCGCCTTCTGGAGTCCTGTAAGTCGAGGGGTTTCAAGTGAGAGTTACGTCCTCAACGTGGACTTTTATTGCCTCATCGTGGGAGCATTATCACCTTAGGGAGTTGGAGTCCCTCACCCTTATGAATTCTTGCTCACAGAGGACTCTTAACGGCTGCATGGATAAGCATTCGACGGTCGACCGTTTCGAGCTTAAGGGGGGCCAGCCGTATCTGGACGATGGGCCTAGCTCGGACGGAGATGGGTCGGAACAATCGTGTGTGCCTCCCCATATCCTGGCTGAGGATAGATCGGGCGTAGATCATTCTGACGACCTGACCGTCGCTCGGGCCTTCCGAGCCTGAGGGCTGCCTTGGAAGGTTGGGTCCCCGAGCGATCTTTTATTGGGCTTTTAGTCCGAAGTGGGCCCTGTGGGCTATCACTCGGGCGAGCGTGGCCTTGTTTGGTCCTGATGGGCCTAGTTCGGCTGCTCTTTGTCTGGGCTGTAGAAATCCCCCTCTCCACTTGTCCCCCTCCTACTCCCGAGCCAAAGTAGGCTCGGAAGAGTAGTTCATCTAGGGTTTAGGACCAGCGTGGCTCGGGTGGGTGGATATCTGGCAGTGTTATGAAGCCACGTGTCGTGGTCACCTGGGCCCGTAATAATTGTAATCCTGACGGATTTGAAACGAAGGGGCCCCCTTTTCTCAGAGGTCGGAACGGCGCGCCGCCTCCCGTGAGGGGATATAGGCGTTTGGGAGCTCTTCGACATTCCAGACTTCCTCCGTTTTTAGGGTCTAGCCTCCCTTCAAATTTCTAGGCTCCTTGATGCGTCGTGAGGGCACGGCGGAAGAGTAAAAACTTGCGGCGGCATTCACAGAGTTGGCCAAGGCGACAGCGGAGGCCATTCGGCGGCTCCCTCTTCCCCCAGAGTCTTCGGGGTCGCGAGAGTGCTTTTCGTCAAGCTCTTCCTCAGAATCCATGGCTGACCAGCATTCGAGGGAGTGGAGAGATGAGCCCGTGGCGAAGGCGCCGGTCCCCAACTGCAGCGAGCTAAGGGAGGCCGATGTGAGGAGGTTAGAGTACCAGTTCCGCCTTCCCTACAAATACTGTTTCGTTTCCGCCGCCCTGCACGAGATGAGCTTGGACTCTCGTACGGGCCACTTCTGCTCCTTTCTCTTGTCGTAGAAGAGTGGGTTCTGTCTCCCTTTCGAGCCCTTCATCCTCACGCTTCTTAATTTTTTTTCGTTGGCGCAGGTCCAGCTGGTGGCCAATTCATATCTTCTCCTCTCCGCCTTCCGCATCCTCTGCCGTCAGTGCAGGGTCCCCCCTTCCCTGGACCTCTTCCACTATTTCTTTGAGTTGAAAGCGCATCCATCGGCCGGAAAGGGTTTCTATTTCATCTAGGCGAGGAGGAATAGGAGCTGCATTTTGCTAGCGGTGAAGGATTCTTCTCACAAGGGATGGAAAACCCAGTTCTTTTGGGTGAAGACGCAATTGGTGGGGGTATCCTGGGAGTGCCCGGTGATTCCGAACTTCCACCCGAATATTCCCCCCGGCAGGACGAGTTCCCTCCACAGGTGGAGGAGTACGCAACCACTTTGTTGAAGCATCGTCGATCTACGGAGGAGCTGGTCACTCCGGAGAATGTGGAGCGATGTCTCCTCACACGGCTGCTCCCATCAGGTTCGCGCGCCACAAACTTGACTCTTCTTCGGGTGCCGGGGTTGCTTTTGCATTTCTGACCATCTTCTTCTTTTGTGTAGATAACAGGCGGGAGCCTCTGAAGGAGGCCGCTGAGGTGGTCGATCTTGGCGATGACTCGGCTGACGGAGAACCGGCCGCTTCAGAGGGTCGTTCCCAAGCCCGGGACAAGGGCAAGGGGGCGGTCTCCGAGGGGACTTCTCGGCCACGCGGGGCTAAGCGCAAGGACCCCGTCGCGGGTATGTTGCGGGCCACCGCTAAGCTCAAGAAGCGAGCCAAGAAGGCTGGGGTCGTCCCCACCGCTGGGGGCGATTCTGGCTCGGCGGCGCTCCTTTCTCCGGGGCAAGATAGGGCCGACCCTATCAAGCCAGCTCTCCTATCTGCCAAGCGAGAGGGGACCAAGGAGAACAGGGGTGCCTCGGAGGGTGACGATGATGGGTCGGCTCTCCCCTCGGTGGGAACAGAGGGGGCCGAAGTTGAAGCAACCGCGGCCGAGGCTGGGGCGTCGGTCGAGGTGGGCGATGCCTCGGGCGGCGACGCGGGAGCCGGGACGGTCGAGGCTGGGGGTTTGCCTGCGGAGGCGTCGCCGCCCCAACCGACCGTGGTGCCAAGAGCAGTTGAGGTTCGATCCGGGCTGGCTGGCGGGGCGCCCGGCGCCGGGAAGGTTCCCATGCCGGTGGCGCTGGAGCGGCTCGGCGTGTCGCACACCTTGTACGAGATGTGCAGCTGTGTTACGGCGAGGGTGAAGGGGGGAAGCGCGCGTCATTCCCCGGCCGGGGTCCTCAATGTCATTATGGAGGGCAGCATGGTCATGGCTCAGATGGGGGCCACGATGGCGGAGACTTATGCTCGGTTAGAGTCAGAGCGGTCACAGGTTGCTTGGACCCTCGGCGGGGCCGAGAGGAAGCTGGTCCGGCTCACCGATGAGAATGAGGGGCTTCGGCGGGAGTTCTCTGCGACCAGGGAGTTGCTGCGGTCGAGCCAGCTGGAAGGCCAAGCACTGACTGGGGAACTGGCCAAGGCTCGGGAGTCACTTGAGAGGAAGAGCATACTCCTTGAGGAGGAGCGCCTTGTCCGCGTCGAGCTAGAAGGCCGTTGGGAAACCGAGCGCGTCGACCTAGCGCGCCGAGCGGAGGAAGCAGAGCGTCACCGGTTGGAGGCCGAGGCTTATCGGGCCGAGGCAGAAAGGCGGGCAGTCGAGGCTAAGGAGCTGGCGACAGAGGTCGGGAGGAGGCAAGTCGACGTAGAGCGGAAGATGGCCGAACTCGTAGGGAGGGTAGGGTTGGCCGAGGCAGAGGCGGTCGAGTAGTATAAATGCTCGAAGGCCTACCGAGTCGACCTGAAGGAGGTTGCCCTTCCCTACTATGAGCTGGCTCTCCGCCGAGGCGCCCATAAGGGCTTCAAGCAGTCTTAGTTGAAGTGACCCAGTTACTCGGTGTGATAACTGTCATTGCCTCTCACTTCCAGAGCAGAGTTAGCAATATAAGTGTCTTTTTACATGAGAAGACACCTTCAAGCAGTCTTAGTTGAAGTGACCCAGTTCAACGCCTTGAGCTGATGCGTCGACTCTTCAGTTCAGTTTCTTCAAGTCTATACATTAGACTGTGGCAAAGTCTATACAACGGTCTGTGCAGCCTGTTTGATTATGGAAGTCTGTACAGCCAATGCACTTAACTCAAGTCTATACACTGGAAGCTCTTCATTTGATTGAGTCTATACATTGTCCTAGGCTAAGTGTGTACAGCGTCTCATTCATGCTTTGATTAATGAAGTCTGTACATCAGTCTTCACATTCTAAGTCTGTACAGCCGTTGGGTTTGGACTCAGAGTCTGTACACTCGATTTGCCTTTGAATTGGTCAAGTGTGTACACTCCTTCACTGTAGCTTTCACGTTTCCAAGTCTACACGTCGTGATGTCCATACACTGCCTTTAGGATTTAAAGTCTATACAGCCTAGCTTCACGTTCAGAGTCTATACATCGTTCCTCAAGGCTAAGTGTATACATCCTTCCAAGCTTCAAGTCTACACATTGGGTTCTCAGCCTTCAACTCTATACATTCAATTGTTAGGCCCAAGTCTATACACTCGCTGCACTGTTCAAGACCATACACTGGCAGCTCTGCTTAAGTATATACATTCGTCTGAACTAAGTTCATTTTCCTCTGTCTGTCTGCAAATGATTCAGGCCATCAAGACTTGGCACGTGATCCAAGAGGCTGAAATGCTGACACGTGGACACAGCACTTCAAACAATCAAGAAAGAAGCTCCTGGATTATTCTGGTGCGTCAACACAGTGAGCAAGTAGCGTGGACGCAGCGGTTCAAGAATCCCTTATTGCAGCCTCTGGAGTACATTGGCAGCATCTACGCTGCAGCTCCATGCGTCAACGCAGCATGCTGAGAGCGTCGACGCAGCAGTTACAAAGGGAGAGCCAATGGGTTACTGGATTACTCTGGTGCGTCAACGCATTCATCAAGTGGCGTCGACGCAGCAGGTTGATGGATCGACCAGGTAACCAGAGGGTGGACGCAGTTGCACAATGCGTCAACGCACTCCACACGAAACGTGAGAGTGCTGAAGCCATCTAAGATCAGATGCTGGATCACCGATGCGTCAACACAGCAGTGGAGCAGCGTCGACGCAACTGTCAATAGGGCTAGGCTGGTTGCTCACTAGAACGCATCAATGCGTCAACGCCATGGGTTGGAAGCGTCAACGTAGCAGACTTGAGTTTTGCTGGTAGAATGTCTTTGAAGGCTGCGTCAACCCCTTGAAGCAAGTGCGTTAACGCCACCTGACTCTAGTTGCTGAGCGTGCTAATGAAGGGCACGTGATCCGAGGTGCCTGGCTCGTGAACCAGGATGCTATCACGTGGTCCGAATTTCTAGGGCAGGAAACGTGGAAGCCACACTGGCCCAGTGTGCTGATGCTACTGCTATATATACGAGTCTTCATCCTCTGTAGAAGATTGATCGAAGAAGAAGCCTGGAGAGCAAAAAGCCTTTCGATCCAGAAAAAGAAAAGAAGAAGAAAAAGAGTTGAAGAGAGGAGGTGAGAACAGCGTGAGAGAAAAGGAGAGCAGAAAAGAAAGAAAGAGAGATAGAGAGAGAGATAGTGTTCGTGAGAAGTGAGAAGAAAGAGAGAAGAGAGAGAAGCAGAAAGAAGAGGAAGAAAGAAGAGGAGGAGAGAGTCTATTGCAGATCAGTCCAGTCTGTTCGTGGATCAAATCCAGAACGACTATTGTGTTTCATTTCCAGCTTTTGTTGTTGTGCTTTTTATGTTTCTGTATTTTTTTCTTTTGTTTCTTTTGTTAGTCTTGTTCTTCCGATTGCCCTGCTGGGGATCGGGTTCCTCCTGCTGGTTCAGGAGAAGGGAGATCTGATCTCCGGGTTGCAAGTGACATGTTCTCACTTGTGGGTTCCCTCTGGTTAGAGGAAGGGAGGCTCATCCTCCAGTTCTGGGCTTGTGGTTGCAAGTCCAGGGGTCCCTCCGGTTGGAGGAAGAGAGGTCTTCGACCTCTGGTTTGCTGGTGACTGGAAGTCACTGGTTGGGTCCCTCCTGGTCTGGAGGAAGAGAGGTCTTCGACCTCTGGTTTCCAAGTGACTGGGAGTCACTTGGGGTGTCCCTCCGGTTGGGAGGAAGAGGGGAGTTTGTTCCCCTGGTCAAGCTGTGTGGCAGCAACTGTTCGCAGACTGAGTCTGCTTGGTTCTAGCATTGGCTAGTGAAGCCTCACTCCGGTTGGGAGTGACGGGTGGATGTAGGTATGGCGGACCGAACCACCTAAAAATCTATTGTGTAGTGGTTTGCCTTGCGTTAGCTCCATATCTTCTACCTCCCATTCACAGGTTGTGCATGCTTGGCTAGTTGCATTATCTAGAGAGTTATTTTTGAGCATTGTATTCTGCTAAGTGTGTTTGGGTTGTTTAGCTTTGCCTTCGTTTCTGGTTGTTCAGGTGGCTGCATTGGTGCAGTCCAACTGTTTGTTCATTTGTTGCCTAATCATTTCATCTTGGAAAGCTCATTAGTCTTTATTCCGCATATCTGTGATGCGGGACGGGACCGAAACGGGCTAAGACCTACGAATGCAACAAGTGCGGCCAGCACTCGCACGCCAAAGGTAAGCCGGGCGGCTGACCTCCGTGCCGTTCCTCCGAGTGGAGGCGTCTCTCAACAAGAAATCCAAGCCCAACGGCCGTCCCGATGAGGGAAGCGCGGGGATCTCAGCGACTAAGGAGCCGCCGAACGTCTAAGGGAATCTAATTCGAGCTCGGTGCTCATTAGGGGCGCGGGACGGGTGCTCTCAACTCACATTCGCGCGGTGAGTTACAAAGTAGTTAGGATCCTACGCGCTCACGCGACATATAGAATAGTATACTAGTAAAGCAGAGTAACAGAGTAGGAGCGTCGCGCGTACCTCCACGCCTAGGCGTGGGGAAGAAACCCCGGCCGAGAACAACAACCCCGATACACATGACAAACAATAATACACATCCAGCCAAAATGCCCACTCCTCGCAGGGAGATAACAGGCTACAACAATAGACTTCGGGGCTGCCGATGCACGGGCTGACGGGCGGCACTCGTAGAAGGGGTGGCCGCGAGGAGGACCCATGCGGCAGTTGGCAGATTCGCAGCAACGCGCGACTCGGTGGCGAACGCTCCCACGGCTTGGTCCGGTGTCTGATTGAGGCGCCGTCAGCGAGGGCGCGTAGCTGGGTCATGGGAGGAAGCCTCGGATAAAGGGGGCGCTCAGATTCGCACCGAGGTGGCCGTGAAGTCACCTGCAAGTTGTGACTGGTTTCCTGCACACAGAACAGCACGCTCGCGCGGTAAAACTGATAACTTGTTGCTCCAGGAGATGAACGGGGCGCCGCTTGAGGGAGGACGTCGGGGACGCAGTGCAGTAGGCCCCGACCGAAGGGCTCGGTCAGATCTGGTCGAGGTTGGCCGGGAGAGCCTCTGCAAGTCGTTGCTGGTTCGGGGGTCGGATTGCTCAGGTTGATCTGCGCGGCCCCACGAGATTTGACGCCACGCTCAGCACCGACGTCGAAACGAGGCGTGGTCAGCAGCGTTGGAAAGAGGACGACAAGAGGTACGATCCCTGAAGAGACCAGCTCCCAACTCGCCGTTGTCCGCTCTGGGGAATTTTCGTAAGAGGGCGGACAGAACCTGGCTCGCAGAGAGAGAGGGTCCTACGCGAGCTCACGAAGAAAATCGCCACGGGCGGTGCCAACCTCGGATCGAGACGAAACCAAAGCCCACGCGTTACTGACTCATAGAAGTACCTCCAGAAAAAAGGAGAGGACCAGATTCGACCGGAACCGGATGGGGGCGCCGCTGCAACTCGGGATAGAAATCTGACGAGCAGATTCGAGCACTTGTGAAGGAGATGAGGGAAGATAGAACCTCGGCGTCGCACCGAGGGATGGGGAGTCACACCCCGGGGTTGATCCCGTCGCAGGATCAAGGGAGGAAGAAGGGGCGCAGCCACCAAGGAGTCATGCTCACTAATAATTCTTCATCAACTTTTCAAAGAAAATAATACAGCTTTTATATGGGGAGGGGAGATGCTAGGATGAAACCCTAGCCAAGAGGGGGAAAGGGGGGGTGCGCACATGGCAAGGGGGAAAGGGGGGGGTGCGCACATTGTCTAGGGGGAAAGGGGGGGACGCACAACTCCTAGATTCTAGGAGGGAATTGGGGGAAGGGGGCGGCCAAAGGAGGAGGGGGGGTGGTCGGATGGGGAAGGGAAAAGGGGGGTGTGCGCACTCCACTCCTACAAAGTAGGAGTGGGGGCGGCTGCCACCTTCTCCTCTTGGAGGAGAGGAAAGGTGCGCCCAAAACCCTAGCCCTAGGAGGTGGGGGCGCAAATCCCAAGGTGGGCTAAGCATGGGAGTGGGCGGCCAGCCCAAATGGGCTAGTGATTGAACCAAAGAAGTGGCCCAATAGCCCTATCTCTCACCTAAAGCACAAAAATGACCCAACTAAAGCCTAATTGGCCCCAACTGGCCTACAAAGGTCCACAATAACAATAAAAGTGTCCACGCAGGGACTAAACCAAGGCCCATCATGGCCTAAAGCATAAAATAACTAAAGATAACTCTGCTCGTCCGCCAAGTGATCGCCGAGCCAAAGGGATGCAGGCGAGATCCGTGTACTCCGTCGTGAAGTGTGGCGCGTGTCCCCACCAATTCTCCCCGGGTGGGAAGAACTCGACCCTGTCGAGTAAGGGTCCTGGTCGCTCCAGTAGCGCTCCAGCAAACCCAGGTCGATCCTCTCTAGCTCTCCACGTGTGATCCAGGTGTCGTCTGTCGCGGGGCATCCTCTCCAACGCACTAGGAAGCGCTGGTAGGCTCCGCTCCTGGTAATAGTTACCTGCTCATCTAGTATACAATCTATATATTCGCGTTTCTGTAATGTGGCTGGAAGAGGTGGACGCTCAGTAGGTGTAGCACTCTCAACAGGAGGGGAGGGCTCAAGAGGCTCACTGGGAATCACCGCGGGATCCCGATATGCCACCAGATCTGAGACATTGAACGTCGAACAGATCCCATAGTCGACTGGCAGCTCAATCTCATACGCATTCGACCCAATTCGCTTCAAGACTCGAAAGGGTCCAGCACCGTGGGCCTGGAGTTTCTTCACGGTCCCCGAAGGAAACCGTTCAGGTCTGACCCTGATCATGACGTACTCTCCCTCTCGGAACTCACGGGTGTGCCGATGCGCATCAGCTAACTCCTCATAACGTGCGTTACTGGCCTTAAGGTGGTGATGATGCAGACTCCGAATAAGATGGGTAGACTCATATCTACGTGAATGTAGAGGAGGTCCTGGACATCCAAACACAGACCTAGCATGCCTATGACTCCTACATGATTGGACAACACGGGGAGGACCTGGACAACCAAAGTTGTATCTATCATGCATATGTGTCCTACTAAATGTGATAGACTCATGGGGACTAGATTGCCCAAACTCACTCATGACATTACCCCTATATGATGAGGGACATGGAGAAACATGAGAGTGAGACATGTGACCCTGGCCTCCTAAACTCTGGCGTCTGGAAGTATGCAAGGTGAGGTGTTGGCTAGCAGGTTTGGATAGGGTGTGATGATAGACCTTCTCGACAAGGTGGGGAAAAGAATACGATTCGAGAGGCTCACTAGGGAGGGGATCGAATGGGTCAAAGAAATGATGACCCCTCTCGACAGGTCCCTTCACTATACTTGCCCATGTGCGACATTCGCCCAAGTGCAGATGATCACCGTCAGGCGCTCTAATGTATGGGGCAAGAGGCTCACGAGGATGGCAAGGAAGGCAAGACTCCACCCTCGGGACCGTGATACCATAAGAGGGGACAAAATCAACCTCCACGGGTATGGGAAAGAATAAAAGGACCTCGGAGGTGATATGTCCTATGGTGTAGACCGAGGTAATAAACCCCAAAGCAGGGAGTGTAAAGCAATGACTATAGGGTTGGTCAGACCCTAAGGTCAACATATATGTCAACTCCCATTGACAATCTAAACTCCCAAGGAAGCCCTTCACATTTTCAAGAAAGCAGAAGGACCGAAAAGTGGTGTGAAAGGAGTCAAGGGGTACAATTGGGAGGGCTGGTCCCATAGGTGTATAGCAAGGAATGGAGACATCTAGAAGTGGACCCTCCCTTAGCCAGCTAGCTAAAGACTCTCCAATGATCAGTTCACCCTCGGAGTGTAAGAATGGCTCTATATGAGGGTCTAAGGGTGAAGCATCTCTCTCGGGAATGGAAACGGAGTCCTCTATGATGTGGATGGGATCACTCCCTAACTCCTCAACCTCAGCTAAGTACTCCTCAGCCAACTCCTGTTCAGCAACGTAAGTCACTGAAACAAATCCGGGTGGGGCATCCGCCGAACGTGTGTCCTCCAAGATAGGGGAACGTGAAGGACACTGGTCAGAGAACCGGACATTCCCACTACAGGGGGCCACAGGGGCGGGCTCTGGGGGAGGTGGCAGGCGTGAGCCTGGAGGCGGAGCGGACTGTGGGCTAGGGGAAATCGGTGATCCCATAGGAGTACCCATCCTTTCTAGTTTCTCCCTAAAGAGTTGCAGGAGTTCTGCGAGGGGGAGATCTCTCAAGTTAGGGGCATTCAGGGAGACTTGCTGGTAATCATGAGATTTAGTCTCGGGCCTAGACTCACACACAGGTGGCACCTTGCTCCTCCAACTATGATGTGCTCGGTTGGGGGTAAGAGGTGATGGGCGTTGCGGAGGTTGAGCCCTTAGAGTGGCCTTAGACTGATCGAGGGAGATAGGAGGAGTGGTAGTGCTCCTCGGGCTATGGGTCTCTGAGTAGGAGGAGAAGCGTTGGGGAGCGTAGATCTTCCTAAGTTCTACCTTCATCTCCTCCCATGAGTGTATGGGCTCTTGCCTCCAACCTGCCCTAAGACCTACTATGTGATCCCACACTTCCCTAGCTTGAGGTGAAAGTTGACCCCTGGCAATGTTGACTCTCTCGGAACCATATATCCAATTCTTCTCAAAGTATTTTCCCATGGTAGCCTCCCACTTTAGATAGGCTCTAGGGCTCGATCCATCAAAGCGAAGGTCCCCATCTACAATGATGTCCAGGAATAGAGGGTCAGTCGGACCCTTGTGGAGGATGTAAGGAGTAGCCATGATGAAGCACCTGAGGACTCTAACTACACATGCACGCCCTAGGACTATGGAAGGGACATGTAGGACAACTAAGGGATGGGACTAGACACGACCCAAAATGGAGAAGGAAACTGGGGAAGAATACGGACTCAAATGCAACTAAAACAAACCTAATGACTCACATGACCTAAGACCCCAATTTGTTAGAACAAACTGGTTCCCTAAGCTCTGATACCAATTTAATGCGGGACGGGACCGAAACGGGCTAAGACCTACGAATGCAACAAGTGCGGCCAGCACTCGCACGCCAAAGGTAAGCCGGGCGGCTAACCTCCGTGCCGTTCCTCCGAGTGGAGGCGTCTCTCAACAAGAAATCCAAGCCCAACGGCCGTCCCGATGAGGTAAGCGCGGGGATCTCAGCGACTAAGGAGCCGCCTTACGTCTAAGGGAATCTAGCTCGAGCTCGGCGCTCGACTAGGACCACGGGATGGGTGCTCTCAACTCGCAGTCACGCGGTGACTAAGAGACTAGCTAGGAACCTAAGTACTCACGCGGCATATCAGAAAGTATACTAGTAAAGCAAATACCAACTACGGGAGCGTCGCACGTACCTCCACGCCTAGGCGTGGGGAAGAAACCCCGGCCGAGACCAACAACCCCGGTACACAAAGACGAGCAATAGTACAACCTCAACCACAAATGCCCACTCCTCGCAGGGAGATAACAGGCTACAACAATAGACTTCGGGGCTGCCGATGCACGGGCTGACGGGCGGCACTCGTAGAAGGGGTGGCCGCAAGGAGGACCCGTGCGGCAGTCGGCAGATTCGCAGCAACGCGCGACTCGGCGGCGAACGCTCCCACGGCTTGGTCCGGTGTCTGATTGAGGCGCCGTCAGCGAGGGCGCGTAGCTGGGTCACGGGAGGAAGCCTCGGCTAAAGGGGGCGCTCAGATTCGCACCGAGGTGGCTGTGAAGTCACCTGCAAGTCGTGACTGGTTTCCTGCACACAGAACAGCGCGCTCGCGCGGTAAAACTGATAACTTGTTGCTCCAGGAGACGAACGGGGCGCCGCTTGAGGGAGGACGTCAGGGACGCAGTGAAGTAGGCCCCGACCGAAGGGCTCGGTCAGATCTGGTCGAGGTTGGCCGGGAGAGCCTCTGCAAGTCGTTGCTGGTTCGGGGGTCGGATTGCACAGGTTGATCTGCGCGGCCCCACGAGATTTGACGCCACGCTCAGCATCGATGTCAAAACGAGGCGTGGTTGGCGGCGTTGGAAAGAGGACGACGAGAGGTACGATCCCTGAAGAGACCAGCTCCAAACTCGCCGTTGTCCGCTCTGGGGAATTTTCGCAAGAGGGCGGACAGAACCTGGCTCGCAGAGAGAGAGGGTCCTGCGCGAGCTCACGAAGAAAATCGCCACGGGCGGTGCCGACCTCGGATCGAGACGAAACCAAAGTGCACGCATTTCCGACTCGTAGAAGTACCTCCATAAAAAAGGAGAGGACCAGATTCGACTGGAACCGGATGGGGGCGCCGCTGCAACTCGGGATAGAAATCTGACGAGCAGATTCGAGCACTTGTGAAGGAGATGAGGGAAGATAGAACCTCGGCGTCGCACCGAGGGATGGGGAGTCACACCCCGGGGTTGATCCCGTCGCAGGATCAAGGGAGGAAGAAGGGGCGCAGCCACCAAGGAGTCATGCTCACTAATAATTCTTCATCAACTTTTCAAAGAAAATAATACAAGCTTTTATATGGGGAGGGGAGATGCTAGGATGAAACCCTAGCCAAAAGGGGGAAAGGGGGGGTGCGCACATGGCAAGGGGGAAAGGGGGGGGTGCGCACATTGTCTAGGGGGAAAGGGGGGGACGCACAACTCCTAGATTCTAGGAGGGAATTGGGGGAAGGGGGCGGCCAAAGGAGGAGGGGGGGTGGTCGGATGGGGAAGGGAAAAGGGGGGTGTGCGCACTCCACTCCTACAAAGTAGGAGTGGGGGCGGCTGCCACCTTCTCCTCTTGGAGGAGAGGAAAGGTGCGCCCAAAACCCTAGCCCTAGGAGGTGGGGGCACAAATCCCAAGGTGGGCTAAGCATGGGAGTGGGCGGCCAGCCCAAATGGGCTAGTGATTGAACCAAAGAAGTGGCCCAATAGCCCTATCTCTCACCTAAAGCACAAAAATGACCCAACTAAAGCCTAATTGGCCCCAACTGGCCTACAAAGGTCCACAATAACAATAAAAGTGTCCACGCAGGGACTAAACCAAGGCCCATCATGGCCTAAAGCATAAAATAACTAAAGATAACTTTGCTCGTCCGCCAAGTGATCGCCGAGCCAAAGGGATGCAGGCGAGATCCGTGTACTCCGTCGTGAAGTGTGGCGCGTGTCCCCACCAATCTGAGCTTTAGAGTTTTAATTTGGGCTATAATTTTTAGAGGGATACATTCACCCCCCCTCTGTATCCGGGCCTAGCACCCTAACAGTTGGTATCAGAGCATCAGATATATGCAGAGTAAAACTCAGTAGCTGAGTCTGGAATGCAGATTGATCAGCTAGACAAGCGAAGATCATACATCAAACAAGCAATTCAACATGAAATTCTCATTTTTCATGCTCACAATTTCAGATAATGAAATTTAAAAACAGATTTCAGAACTGACCTGAATTGAGTCCTGGGGTTTTCTTTTTGAGTGCCTTGGTTAACCCCTTTTATTTCTCCCTCCAAGGCACACCTGCAGCAAGTTAATCAATTTGATCCTGCAGGGACCCAAGCAGTCTTGGGTCCTGAATTTACCCTGATACTCCTAGAAGATTTTCTCAACAGATTTTTCGCATGTTTATCATCAAATTCCATCAGATAGTAATTATTTATGGAATGACCAAGCTGACCACAGTAGTGGCATGATGCAGCAGTTCTAAAGTTTATTTTATGCACATTCCTATGAGCTGGAGTTCTAAGTGCATATGCATGAACATGTTTATTACCAGAATTAAAATTCTGTTTACCAAAATCATCCTGCCAGCAATCAGCCGCTCTATGACCTGGCTTCCCATAGTTAAAACATGCAAGTTTTTCAAAATGTTTTACAGGGAATTTAAAAACATGGGAGTTAACATAATTCTTCTGAACATGCCAACAGTCCTTGACTGTATGGTCATACTTCCCACACTTAAAGCATGCTGAAGTTCTTCTACCAGAAGCAGTTTTATTTGCAGGGAGATTTATAGGTTTTAAATTGACTTTCTTTCCCTGAGCATGCCAGCAATCTGCAGCAATGTGGCCAAACTTCCCACAACAAAAACAATTTAGATTCTTTTTCCTAGAATCATGGTTTCTAGCATGAAATTCTTTAACATTCAGATTACCCTTTTTCTGATCAGACAGAACTTTTCTAGCATGCTTTCTATCATCTTGTTTCATCACAAAACACTCACTCATACAGTGTCCATGCTTACCACAATAATGACAAGAATAAGAACCATTAAATTTCTTTAAAACATGGCACTTATCAGATGAGTTTTTGGCATGCAGATAGTTCCCTTGAGTTTTTGGGGTTTTCTGATTTTTATTTCGTTTTTGAATTTCATGAGCAGCAGCTTCTTTCAATGATTTATTTGAGGGACCAGCTACTTTAGAACTCGGCACAAATGTGGTGTATAGCAGGTTCCTAATACCATTCTTAATTCCAAAGCTACTTTCCACCTTTTCACTTTGACTACTCACTTCATCTTCCAGAAATATTTCCATCTTGCCTTTATCCTTGGCCAACTTAGATGAAGTACTATTCAGCTCAGTAATTTTATTTTCCAAGGATATTATAAGATTTTCTGAATCAACTTTCTCCTTCGCATACCTAGCCAGTTTTTCTTTTAACAGACAAAGTTCTTTTTCCAAATCAGCAGTGTGTATTACAAAGCTAGTAATTTCTTCGTCACTGCAATTGATATACTCTTTCAAAATAGATTTTTCTTTTTCAATTGTCATCCATTATTCAGAGAAAACAGTATTCAGAACCATCAACTTTTTATTTTGATCTTTCATGTGGACATTTTCTTCCTTTAGAGATTTGATTTGTTCCTTTTGAAAACTGTCATCAGAATCAAAATCATTAATCATGTTTTCGAGAATGGCACATGCCTTACAAGAATTATCTTCACTGATGAGTTTGTTTCTAAGATCTTCATTCTCAGATTTCAACTTATTCAACTCATCTTTTTCTTTATTCATGTCAGATTTCAAGTTTTCATTTTTAGCTTTCAGACTTCTAACCTCATGCAACATTTCTTTTCTTATTTTTCTCTTTTCAGATTTCAGTCTATCATATTTATTCAATAAATGCTCATTTAATTCAATCATATTTTCCAGAGAAAAATTATTAGTATCAGAATTTACCTGTGATCAAGTGTCCTCCTCATAATCTTCGTCTTCTTCTGTTGCCATGAGACAATTCACTTTATCATGGGTTCTGCTGCTTGCTATCATTTCGACCATTTTGGAGGCACTGCAGCAATTAACTACACATGGAAACTTGTCAGTGTTTATAGCCCTTTGAGTTAGCTCCAGGGCCTTCTGATTATCAGAGAATTTTTATCTGTCTGAAGTTTTCCATAAGGATTCATCCTTTGGAACTTCATAGGAACTGTGTGCAATGACTATCCACAGATCTGGATTAGTTTGCATCACATATTCTCTGACCAGATTAAACCAATTGTAGAACCCCGAACCTTCAAACTTTGGAGGACCAACAGTGAGTTTCATGCTTTAGACAGAATAAGAGTTCTAGGAAGAACACTAATTAAGCACAATGAATCAACTCAAATAACACCAAAAACAGATGAGCAAGGCAAAGCACAAGTCAATGAAGCAACACACGATTTCAAAAGACCCACTCTGAAATGCACCAAACACTAGCAGGATCCTCTGCAGATTGTTAGATCTGATAGATCAGAGACCCGCTCTGATACAAAAAATTTCATATATATATATTTTGTTGACGCACCAGAATAATCCAGGAGCTTCTTTCTTGATTGTTTGAAGTACTGTGTCCACGTGTCAGCATTTCAGCCTCTTGGATCACGTGCCAAGTCTTGATGGCCTGAATCATCTGCAGACAGACAGAGGAAAATGAACTTAGTTCAGACGACTGTATATACTTAAGCAGAGCTGCCAGGGTATGGACTTGAACAGTGCAGCGAGTGTACAGACTTGGTAAAACAAGGTCCAGTGTATAGACTTGGTAAAGTGAAGTCCAGTGTATAGACTTCAGTTGAGTTCAGGACTCTAACAACGAGTGTATAGACTTAAGGTATAACAACCGAATGTATAGAGTTAAAGCCTGAGAACCCAATGTGTAGACTTGAAACTTGGAAGGATGTACACACTTGACCAATTCAAAGGCGAATCAAGTGTACAGACTCTGAGTCCAAACCAACGACTGTACAGACTTAGAATGTGAAGACTGATGTATGAACAGTCCGTTGTACATACTTCATGAGACGATGAACGATGTATGGACTTGACAAAGACGTTGACAGAGACGGTCCACTGTACATACTTGATGCATGTGAACAGTGAGACGGATGAATAGACTTGATGCTTACACTAAGCGATGTACACACTTGCTGCCTGACTAATGTGCATGACAATGTATAGACTCGATGAACTACAACATGAACATATCAGCAGAGAAGTAATGCACAAAATAGAAATCAAGCACAAACCAATTTATCACAGCATGACTCAAGCATACACATGCATTCTTCACAATTCAGACATGGCACACTCATGCAATCTCCCACATAATAGATCAGACATATTCAAGACAATGTGGTGACTCATTCATGTTGCTATCATTAAAACACCACATCATAAACAAAGCACAAGGGGCACAACAAGCAGGGCTATCGCCGAGCGGTGACCTATGCTGAAGAGCACGACTCCAGGCTCTACTTCCTGTCCGGTCAACGTTATGACTCAGATGCCTCGTCCTCCAGTTCTGCTACTTCGGCGTCGGGCGAAGAAGACACTGAGGTCTCTTCTCATGAGGGGTCGCCAGCTCCGGAGGCCTCGGGAGGGCTCGCGACCGAGACAGTTCCCGCACAGGCGGGGGCAGTGCCTGGGTCGGCCGTCACCGAGGGTACCGGGGGCAGACCCTCCGTGCCTTCTGCTTCCGAGCCGCTAGATGGGCCGGAGGCCTGATGTATCGACCTGCTTTGTCTTCTCCCCTTGTTTGTCCTTTTCTCTTTTTTTTTTGAGCAAAAAAGGACTCTTCTCTATGTAAGGCAATAGAAAAAACTTTGCTTGTTGCTTGTTGTACTTGCCGTGATTTGATCAGCGTATCTGTAGTAGTTGGAAAGGACCGATATTTAATGCGCAGATCTCGCGCGATGGTTGGGCAGGCGTCTAGCAGGGTGCCTTTCCGTTTGATCACGCCTTGAATGCTTGGCTGCTTCGTGTGTCCCGCTGGGGGCTGAAACGAGGAGTTTGAGGTGACCAGTCATAAAGGGGAAATCCTTTCGGCGTGTTTTCGAGGAGAGAGTCTTTTAAGGCAAGCAGCCTCCCCTCGCCTTTATAAGGGACTTAGGGGCGTCTCTCCATCCACATCGCTTTAGGGTTTTCTAGGACGGTCTTTCCTCTCTCCATTTCTCGTAGCACTGATCCTTTGCATTCAGAGCATGGAAGATCCTTCGGAAGACGATGCTGCCGATGATGGAGGGCGGCAGGTTTTTGCCGCTTCAGGTTTTAAGCAGGTCTGATGATCATCGCGCGGGTTTGAAGCGGGTCCGATGGTCGTCGCGTAGATCTGGAGAGGATTTTGACAGAAAAATCACGTCGTTTCCTCTATCAGTTCCGGCGAGGCTTCCCGGAGGGGGGCGAGATGGAAGATGGATGGGGGCATCCGGCATCTCCGCCGCCCGTCCCTCTCTACTCGCTTCAGGGATGGGGGGAGAAGCAAATTAAGCTCCCTCCTTTCCGGGCCTTCCCTTGTCTCCTCGTCCAGCTATGCTGGACTTCTTTTTCTCTTTTCTCCTCTTGTGCTCTCCCCCCGTCATTTCTTTCACTCTGCAGAGGCTGCTTGCTCTTTGTACGTTCCAAAGAATTGGCAGGTTGGAAGAGAGGAGGCCTTCATAGGCGTTCCCTCTCCCTAGCCTCTGTCAACTTGGAAGGTAGCCTTCCCCTCCGCAGTCCCTCTGTCACCTTTGTCATGGGCCACCCGAGCCAACTGGATCAACCACCTTTTATCCGAGCCAGTTTGTACGCAAGGCAGAGTCAGTGGCTGGACGCAAGGAGATCAAACCGAGTCGGCCGAGCGATGGCCTCTTGCAGTGGTGCCAGATGGATTTTTTTTGTTCTGCAATGTATTGGCTTTGGCCTTTCTGATGTACCAACAATCGTTTGAATGAAAAGGAATTTTATTTCGCTCAAATTGTTTGCATGATTTCAAAAGTAGAACTTGCGTAGTGTGGCTGTGTTCCACGTCCGAGGGATGGGTTCCCCTTCCATTGTAGATAGCTGGTATGCTCCTTTCCCGAGCGTCTCGACCACTCGGTAGGGGCCTTCCCAGTTAGGGGATAGCTTGCCCGCCGCCTCAAGTGGTTGAGAGGCTTCGGCTTTTCTGAGGACGAAGTCTCCCGGCTGAAAGTGTCTGTCTCAAACTTTGGCATTGTAGTATCGAGTGAGGCAGCACTGGTATTCTGTTGCTCGGATGCTGGCAATCTCTCGGACTTCATCTGCTAGGTCGAGGTTTTAGAGCAATTTATGCTCGTTTGCCTCGGGCGAGAAGCAGACGACTCGGAGGGAGGGATTGGCGATCTCCAACGGAATGACGGCCTCGGTGCCGTATACCAACTGGAAAGGACTTTCACCGGTTGCCGTTCTAGGAGTCGTTCTGTGTGACCAAAGTACGCTAGGCAGTTCCTCGAGCCAGCTGCCCTTGGCCTTGCTGAGTCTGGTCTTTATGCCTTTTAAGATAGTCTTGTTGGCATTCTCGACCAGCCCGTTGGCCTGAGGGTGGGCGACCGAGGTGAAGTGGTTGCGAATACCTAGGTCGGCACATCTATCTCAAAAATAACGAGAGTCAAATTGTCGACCGTTATCGCTCACTATCACCCGGGGGATGCCGTAACGACAAATGATCAACTTCCAGACGAAACTCCAGACGACTGTCTCGGTGATCCTTGCCGTGGCTTTGGCCTCAATCCACTTGGTAAAGTAGTCGATGGCGACGATGATAAACTTCTTCTGGGCCTGAGCCATGGGGAACAGCCCAAGAATGCCGATCCCCCACCGAGCGAAGGGATACGGCTCGGCCAAGCTGACGAGCTCTGTTGCCGGCCGATGGACTAAGTGGTCGAATTGCTGGCATCGTTCGCACTGTTGTACGTAGGCCATGCAGTCGCGCTGCAGAGTGGGCCACCAGTAACCTTGCCGTAGCAAGATCCGGGTGAGTGACCTTCCCCCTGAATGCGCTCCCCACAGGCCTTCATGAATCTCTTGGATAGCTCGGGTGGCTTCGTCGGGGCCGAGACACTTTAGGAGAGGACCGGAGAAAGATCTCCGATAGAGAGTGTCGTCTAGAATGACGAAGCGCCGGGATTGGTACTTCAATCTGCGGGCCTCTCGAGGGTCGGAAGGCTCTTGAGAGTCCCAGAGCCATGACAGATAGGGGGTGCGCCATTCGCTCGGAATGGCTGAGTCAACAGCAAGGAGCTCGAGCCAAAGCTCGGGTGCTTTATCTCTTCAAGGAGGACTGATCGGGTACCTTCGGGGTCGAGAGAAGAGGCTAGCCGAGAGAGGGCGTCCGCTCGGGAGTTTGCCTCCCGAGCTATTCGGACTACCCCAAATTTCTCGAACTGTTGGGCTAGAGCTCTGACCAGTTGGAGATATTTGATCATTAGTGCCTCTCGAGCTTCGTACTCGCCGTTGACTTGGCTAGCGACCAGTTGGGAGTCAGTGTGGATTTTGACTCGCTCAGCCCCCAACCGTCGGGCCATGCACGCTCCCGAGATAAGGGCCTCGTACTCGGAAGCATTGTTGGATGCCTGAAAGCTGAACTTCAAGGCGTACTGCAGTTCTGCTCCTTCGGGAGACTTCAGAAGGATTCTGGCACCACTCCCGATCGAGTTGGAAGACCCATCGACAAACAACTCCCAGGTCGGCCCGGGCGCGGATGGGGATCTTTCTTCAGTCAGGATGGTGCTTTCGGCGATGAAGTCGGCAAGCGCTTGGCCTTTCACAGTTGAGTGCGGCCGATAGGATATATCGTAGGCCCCAAGCATGATGGCCCACTTGACGAGTCGTCCCAAGGCTTCGGGGTGGGTAAGGATCTTCTTCAATGGTTCGCCGGTTAGCACGGTGATGGGGTGACCTTGGAAATAGGGCCGGAGGTGCTTGGCGGAGGTGACCAACGCTAGCACGAGTTTCTCGGTTACGGGGTACCACCTTTCAGCCTCGTTGAGCACCTTGCTGGTGTAGTAGACCGGCCTCTCGACTCCCGAGTCATTTCTGACTAGGACCGAGCTAACCGTAGATGACGTGGCCGAGAGATAGAGCAGCAAAACTTCACCTGGAACGGGCTTGGAGAGCACCGGGGGCGAGGCCAGGAACTCCTTGAGCTCGGCGAACGCTTTTTGACATTCCTCGTCCCATGTGAACGTAGCAGATGCCAGTTTGGGCCCCCTCAATAGTTTGAAGAAGGGCAAGCATCGTTCGGCCGCACGGGACAGGAACCGGCTGAGAGCGGCGACACGCCAGTTAGGCGCTGGACGTCCTTGATGCAGGTGGGCGGGCGCATATCCAGGATGGCCTGGACTTTGTATGGGTTGGCCTCGATCCCACGCTGAGTGACTAGGAAACCCATGAACTTTCCGGATCTCACTCCGAAGGCACACTTGGCAGGATTGAGCTTCATGTTGTACCTCAGGAGGGTGTCGAAGGTCTCAGTGAGGTCGGTGAATTGGTCTTCGGCCTTGGGGGTCTTGACGAGCATGTCGTCAATGTAGGCCTCGACGTTCTGACCTAGCTGTCCTTCAAACATGTGATTGATCAGCCTTTGGTACGTGGCTCCAGCGTTCTTCAACCCGAAAGGCATCCGGGTGTAGCAGTACACGCCGTAGTCGATGATGAAGGCGGTCTTCTCGATATCTTCTGGATCCATTCTGATCTGATGGTAACCCGAATAGGCGTCTAGGAAGCTGAGTATCTCATTGCCCGAGGTTGAGTCAACCAATTGGTCGATGCCCGGCAACGGATAACAGTCCTTAGGGGTGGCCTTATTCAGGTCGGTGAAATCCACGCACATCTGCCACTTGCCCAAAGCTTTCGGTACCAGGACGACGTTGGCTAGCCATATCGGGTACAGGACCGGTCTAAAAAGGCCGGTCTCTTGTCCCTTGGTGACTTGCACCTTGATGATCGTCTGCTTCGCTGGTGCATGCTTCCTTCTGCGTTGTTGTACGGGCTTCACGGCAGGGTCAAGGCTGAGCTTGTGCATTACAGTCTCCTCTGGTATCCCAGGGAGTTGATCATCAGACCAAACAAAAACTCGGATGTACTCAGAAAGGAACTTTTTATATTGCTGTTGAACCTCAGACAATAGGTCGGCTCCGATCTTTACTCCCAGGGCCGGGTCATCGTTTAGGAAAACCGCCAGCAATTCACCACCAGGTTCGGTGGTTGCGGATTTACCCTCGACTCCCCTGGGGTCCTTGTCCTTCCCGTCCGGCCTTGTGGCCTCTACCAAGATATTGTAGCACCTTCTGGCCGCGGCCTGGTTATCTCGTACTTCCCCCAACCCGTTTTTGGTGGGGAACTTCATTTTCTGGTGATAGGTAGACGGCACCGCTTTTATTCGGCTGAGGATTCCCCGGCCGAAGATGGTGTTGTATGCTATCATACCTTTAATCACTATGAAGTCCACCATGACCGTAACGGTTTTGGGTGGGGTGCCGAGGGTAACTGGCAGGCTTAGGGCTCCCTCGGGATAGGTGGCCTGGCCATTGAACCCGCAGAGAGGGGTTCGGATCGGGCGGAGCTTAGATGGATCCTCCCCCATCTTAAGGAAACAATCATAAGACAGTACATCAGGGGCACTCCCATTGTCGACTAGAATCCTATCTACGTTACAATGGTTTATTGTAGATGAAATTACGAGGGCGTCGTCATGCGGGGTGCTCAGCCCTTCTAGGTCGTGGTCTGAGAAGACTATGACCTGGGGCTCACTCGGTGGGGCCTTTGGAGGCTCTATGGCTCGGCTCGCCCGCTCGGCATGGCGCTTCCTTCCTCGGCTGCTGTCGCCTCCTGACGCTACTCCTCCGGAGATGACGTTGATGTGGACCCCTCGGGGGGCGTTGTCGATCTCCTCTGGGGCGCCTCGGTCTTCCTTGCGCTCGGCTACGAACCGAGCTAGGTGCCCCAGACGGATGAGGCGCTCGATCTCATCCTGGAGCTGGTGGCAGTCGCCTGTATGGTGTCCGTGATCGCTGTGGAACAAGCAGTGCTTGCTACGATTACGGTTCTTCGACCTCATTGGCTCAGGTTGGCGGAGGAGATCCGAGTCTTTGATGTCTTCATAGATCTCATAGACCGGTGCGGCTAGTGGGGTGTACCGCTCATACTTCCGTGACGGTTCCTTGCGTTCCACGTCCCGATTCCGCCTTTTTCCCGAACCTGAGCTTGGCTCGGAAGCCCGCTTCTTGTCCCCCTCCCGGCCTGAGCCGGTTGCATCTCGGCATGTGCTGAGTACTTCTTCGCACTCGGCATGGCGGAACGCCAGAGTCACTAGCTCGGCAAGGGTCGAGGGAGGGTGGAGGACAAGCTCGCGGTGGAGATTCTCGTCCCGGGTGCCCCCAGTCAGTGCGGCTATAGCTGAGGTCACGTCTAGGCGGGGGATTCTCAGGGCTTCCGACTTGAATCGGTGAATATAAGCCCAGAGTCTCTCCCCTTGCGCCTGTTTAAGGGCCAGGAGCCCCGCTACCGACCTTGGGGGGGCACTTCCGGCGAAACTCTCTTTGAAGATTCGGCCAAACTGCTTGAAATCTCGGATGGATCCGGGGGCGAGCGCCCGGAACCAAGCTTGAGTGCCTTGGACCAGGGTGGTCACGAAGGCTCGGCATTTGATGGCGTCAGACGCTCCATGCAGGGTCATCAGAGCGTAGAAGCTATCATAGTGATCGGCCGGGTCGCCCTGGCCGTCGTAGAGCTTGAAGGTTGGGATGGAGGTTCTGGGAGACACCTCTGCCTTCAAAATATACTCGGAGAAAGGGGATCTCTTCTCATCCTCCGGGGGAGAGGCCTTCTGCAGGGCGCGCAAGGCGCGCTCTTGCTCTGCGAAGCGTCTCTCGAACTCTCGCAGTCGGAGAGACAACTCCGGCTGCTGTTGTGGTGCGAGGCTGGGGGGAATGTCTTGGCGATCCTCGGGAACGTCGGTCTCCGGGTTCAGACGGCGTGCCCCAGGCTTTCCCCGCCTCAGTGTGAAGGAAGCCTCTTGCTCCGGCGGCGGGGCTTGCGAGGGTCCTCCAATCCTGTTACGGATAATTTGCTGGCCACAGATTGTGAAGCGGCCTCCGGCAGTGTGTTGAGATGCATTCTCGCGGGGAGGGCTCCTGACGGGGAGCGTGACCTTCCGTCCCTGGCTGCCTGGGTCCTCATGAGCTCCATGAGGATATCCAGTTTTGCGTTGAGGGCCTGGAAGGCGTCCGCACCACCGCTGGGCAGTAGCCCTACTGCCGCAGGGGCGGGGGGGGGGGGGGGGGTGGTCCGTCAGCGGGGGCGCTGACGTTGGAGGGGGGGTTCTGCGAGGCCCGAGAGGGGCCATCCCCTGTCGCTACCATGGCCTTTCCCCTATCGCCGGCGGACCTCCTCCCTGAGCTCCTTCACACCATATTGGCTTCTCGTACGTTTCCCACACTGCCGCAGGGGGGGTGGTGGTGGTCCGTCAGTGGGGGCGCTGGCGTTGGAGGGGGGGTTCTGCAAGGCCCGAGAGGGGCCATCCCCTGCCGCTACCATGGCCTTTCCCCTGTAGCCGGCCGACCTCCTCCCTGAGCTCCTTCGCACCATATTGGCTTTTCGTACGTTTCCCACAGACGGCGCCAGATGAAGAGGCGTGATCTCGCGCAGATCCTGAGCGGGCAGAAGATCACCAGATTGTGAACTGCAAGAAAGGGAAACGGATCAGGGGGCCCAGGGATGAGTCCCTGGGGAAAAACCCTCCGATGCTTAAGTCAGTAAAGTTATGGTGGGAGCAATAAAGGGAGGAAGTAGCTTCTGCGCGAGATCCCTCTCCACCAGAAGGGTGAAGTGGTTCCTGCTCAGGAGTTTTGAGCGTGTGGTTGCCCTTACCTTTCACCGGAGGGTATCCCTGGTTTAAATAGTATGCCGCCTTCTGGAGTCCTGTAAGTCAAGGGGTTTCAGGTGGGAGTTACGTCCTCAACGTGGACTTTTATTGCCTCATTGTGGGAGCGTTATCACCTTGGGGAGCTGGAGTCCCTCACCCTTATGAATTCTTGCTCACAGAGGACTCTTAACGGCTGCATGGATAAGCATTCGACGGTCGACCGTTTCGAGCTTAAGGGGGGCCAGCCGTATCCGGGCGATGGGCCTAGCTCGGACGGAGATGGGTCAGAACGATCGTGTGCGCCTCCCCATATCCTGGCTGAGGATAGATCGGGCGTAGATCATTCTGACGACCTGACCGTCGCTCGGGCCTTCCGAGCCTGAGGGCCGCCTTGGAAGGTTGGGTCCCCGAGCGATCTTTTATTGGGCTTTTAGTCCGAAGTGGGCCCTGTGGGCTATCACTCGGGCGAGCGTGGCCTTGTTTGGTCCTGATGAGCCTAGTTCAGCTGTTCTTTGTCTGGGCTGTAGAAATCCCCCTCTCCATATATATATATATATATATATATATATATATATAATGATAACCTTAGATTTTATGCTTTCATAACTACTATTGGATTGCGTTTATTTAATATTTTAATTAATTAAACACACTCTCTCTCTCTCTCTCTCTCTCTCTCTCTCTCTCTCTCTCTCTCTCTCTCTCTCTCTCTCTCTCTCTCTCTCTCTCTCTCTCTCTCTCTCTCTCTCTCTCTCTCTCTCTCTCTCTCTCCCGTTTATTCCCCCCAGTTGTTGACACAATCTTATTAATAATGGTCGCAAAGCATATCATTGTTGATGTCTTTCTACGCAAGAACTTATATCATAAGAACACATTTTTTAAAATTTTCAGCCGTAAAAGAAAACATGACCGGAAGAAAACATGACCGGCCGGGGAATTTTCAGATTGACACAATCTTATTAATAATGGTCGCAAAGCATATCATTGTTGATGTCTTTCTACGCAAGAACTTATATCATAAGAACACATTTTTTAAAATTTTCAGCCGTAAAAGAAAACATGACCGGAAGAAAACATGACCGGCCGACGAATTTTCAGAACACCCCCCACAACTCTGTATGATAAGTTTGATATCCACCGCTAAAAGCGTGTTCCAGTTTCATCGGATGGCCCCCGCAGCCTGCGTGGCTTCCGTCTACTCTCCCGAACGTTGCCTTCAAAAACTGAGACGCTGTGCACCGGAGATGAACGAGAGTCCAGATTCGTGACACAGTGGTGGGTGCACGCCTTTTCGTCTGTTTTCCAACTTTTTCATTTTTTTAAATTATCTCCACATCTAACCATATCATCTTAAAAGTAAAATTATTGCCACATCCATGCATATATGTACATTTATGTTGAAATCAACTTTATGATCGCTTTGTCGAATCATCTTATCAAATGGTTACGGTGTAAGTGGCAATAAATTTAAGTCAAGTGCTCACGTACTTTTAATAACACTAACTTTAAGTTTGATACTTTTCACCATCCAATTTTTTTTCCAAGTTGAATGGTGAGATATTAAGGTAACACTCTCCGCATAATTTCCTCTAATAATAAAGCTATCTAGATGAATGAAGCGTGACTATGAATGTACTTTTTTAATACTAACGTTATATAACGAGCTTTTGTATTGTAAGTTTATACAATTCTATGTATGAGGATTATCATACACATATAAACAACGTCTTTCTCTTTCATTTTGGTGGTGGCCTCTCCTTTTTAGATGTCCCCGTCAACACAGTTAACCGGGCCCCCCAACCTTCCCGAACCAAGTGCCCTCGCGTACCTGACGCCTCGGCGTCGGGACCCCCTTCTTCCCACTACATTTTCTACCTCCACGTACCGCCGTCTCTCCCCTGCCCTTGTTTTTTTTCACTTTGTTGTGGAATAGGGGAACGTGGAGGCAGGAGAAGCGGTGGGAAGAGGGGGTTCCTGACGACGGCAAGGGGTCAGGTAAGCTCGTGTCACCGGAACCGTTGATGGGCCAGACACCCATGGTGCACCAAATCCGTAGCATCCGAGAACCTGGACGCATTGCTGTCCCGATTCACCCCACATCTTCCCACAACGAGTAAAGCCGCTTATCTCTCCTGAGGGAAGGCTTCTTCGCTAATGCAGAGGCATACCCAGCTCTCTCCGAGAGAGAGAGAGAGAGAGAGAGGTGGTCGTGGTGGTGATTGGGACGATGTCCGCGGCGGGGGGAGGGGGGGCGAGGAAGGCGGCGCCGGCGGCGGGGGTGGAGAAGAAGGACCTGTTCCACGTCATCCACAAGGTCCCCGCCGGCGACAGCCCCTACGTCCGGGCCAAGCACTTCCAGGTACGGCGACGAATACCGGCCGGTCTCTGTACAGCTTTTCCGCTTAAGGTTTCTGGGATTTACGGTGTCTGGGGTGATCTACCTGCGGCCTACCCACCCGCCCCTTTGGGTCTTCGTGTTCTGTTTTGATCGGTGAGGGAGCGAAATGTGGCTGAGAACAACAAAGTTTGCTCCTTTTCCCCTTATTTGGCAATTCGGGGTGCGGGTGGTGTGTTTTTCGGAGAGAATGAAACGGGTGGGTGCGTGGTTAATTCTCTGTTCCAATCTCCTTCTGGGTGCAACAAGCTCCTTCTTTCTCCTCTCATGTGAAGAGCTCTTTTCTATCTCCTCTCCAAAGAGGACGGAACAGATTAATCTGTTCTTTGTAATCGTATGCAATTTCGGCGATCCCCTGTTTCCTTTTCTTCGATCTCATACGCGTGCAACTGGATTTGGCCCGACATCTGCATTCCCAAACCCCTCCAAGAGAATTCCCTTTCTTATCTTTCTGGGGACAAGCTCATCAATTTCCAATGGACTTTGTTCAGCAGCGCCACAATTTCCTTTCCTTCTTCTGCTCGAAAACTTTTTTCCTGTTTCCCATGTCTAGATGCCTTCTTTCTTCCCGCGCAAGTCATCTATTGTTCTCCTCCCCTTCCTCGTTTCTCTGAATTTTCTCAAACGAAACCGGAAGATTGTAAGTGAAGAATCCAATTCGGATCACCAGAGTTTCATGTGTACCATGTTTACGGATTGTGATTAGAACGTGGAACATGGAAATCTAACCGAACAGGTGAACAGTCTTGGACGTCTACCTGTTTATGCGTGTTCTTCCAAAAAAATTCTGTTGGAAACCTGTGGCGGGCAACCACTGGGGAGGTTCCTTCACCTTCGAAGGTTCCCCTTTAGGAAGGAATGGAGTTGGCATGGGCACGGAAGATGCTTGTTTTGGGTACGTCATAACAGGTCTGTGCTTCTACGCTTCCCCAGGTGCACCATGTTGTGTTTTTTTTTTTTTTTTTTTTTTTTGGGGGGGGGGGGGGGGGGGGGTTGTTCCGTTAATGGCTGTCGTCATGGGCGGTGTAGAGATGGAGGCTATGAAGATTGTTGCCTTGTGCTGTTCCTGTAATCAAAATTTGAGAAACTGGACTATCTAGGTTGGTGGGTTGATGCAGAAAAAAGAGAGCTCTCAAGCTGCTGCAATGCTTAAGAACATGGTTTCTTTATGGTGCAGCTGGTGGAGAAGGACCCGGAGGCGTCGATCGTCTGGTTCTGGAAGGCGATAAACGCGAGGGACAGGGTCGACAGCGCGCTCAAGGACATGGCGGTGGTGATGAAGCAGCTGGACCGGGCGGAGGAGGCCGTCGAGGCCATCAGGTCCTTCCGGCATGTCTGCTCCAAGCAGGCGCAGGAGTCCCTCGACAACGTCCTCATCGACCTTTACAAGGTACCCACTTCACGGCGCCTGCCCTGAATGATGCAGGAGAATTGCTGGTGTTGTTGGACCCTCGAATTTGAGACTCTTATGTGCTGATAATTGTAATGGTGATTGCAGAAATGTGGGAGAATTGAAGACCAGATAGAGCTGCTCAAGCAGAAGCTGAGGTCGATATACATGGGCGAGGCTTTCAATGGGAGAACAACCAAGACGGCTCGCTCCCACGGCAAGAAGTTCCAGGTCTCCATCAAGCAAGAGACCTCTCGAATCCTGGTAAGAATTAACCATCTGGGAATTTGATCGCTTTCCCTCGAGTGTTGCATCCACTTCAGGATCTCAAAACATGACTCAAATGATGTTAGAATCCCCGAAAGCAGAGATTTTTATCCGAACTGCTCTGAAATTTTGCTGCCAATTGCTTGGGGCAGGGCAATCTAGGGTGGGCGTACATGCAGCAGGCCAACTACGCCGCGGCGGAGGCAGTGTACCGGAAGGCGCAGGAGATCGAGCCCGATTCCAACAAGGCCTGCAACCTCAGCCTCTGCCTCGTGAGGCAGCACCGGCACGAGGAGGCCCGGGGGGTGCTCGAGGACGTACTCCGGCGGCGGCTCCCCGGTGCCGACGAGCCCAAGACGCTGAAGCGCGCGGATGAGCTGTTGCAGGAGATGGAGCCGCGGCAGAGGATCTTCTCGCTTCCCCCAGAGCAGGGCCCGGAGGAGGATCTGGTCGGCCGCCTGGACCTGGTGATGAACGCATGGACGCCGTTCAGGTCCCGGAGGCTGCCCATCTTCGAAGAGATCTCCACCTACAGGGATCAAATGGCTTGCTAGAGTTTGTTTGCAGGTAGAGATACGTGTATATAGTGCGGGAAGAAGAGGGTGGTGGTGGTGGTGGTGGTGTCCATGGTAGGGAGATTAGGTTGTCACGGTTTTGCAGGAATAAGAACGGATGGGTGGGAAAGAGGATAGCTTTGTATACGTATAAGAAGTAGTTCGGTGGAGCTTTGGATCTCTGTTGTGAGATCTCTCAGTTGTTCTTATCCATAATAAATCTCTAGTCCCATGGGATTTTTGAGTAAAATCTTCTCGTTCTTGGCTTGTTTTGTTTCAAGATATAAACAAGTTTTGAGTTTACGCTTAATTTTGATTGAGCAGCAAGTGGTGTTATATTCTTTTGCTATCCTTTTGTTATTCTCTTCTTAGCTGAACATGAGAACTGGGATTCAAAACTGACGCCAGACAATTTTCCGTAAATCGGGAGCAGGTGATCAGAGTGAAATTTTGATGTTTCTCGACTCTAGAGCACTAATTTTAAATTTATTTTTTTTTATTTTCAACTCAAATGGAAAACAGTTATGACAAAAAGATGGTAAAAAATGTAGCACTGAATCATTCTTCATTGTGATTTCGGTATAATCTTAGTGAAGATTAGATAAGAATGAGTTTAACATAGGGATAATTAGATTTGTCATAAACTCAAAACATCCTCATAGTCGAGGCTTTTTAAAATTAACTTGGCAAGGTTGTTTATATGGTAGTCAGTTCATCATAAACTCAAATTTATTTATAGAAAATACATTTATGAGAAATGACTTTGTACAACTCAAATTTACGATAGCTTCATTCACATTTTTCATAATCCTCGTTGGATCAGCCTCTTAGAATATAGTTTCTACGGTCAGCGTTGCATATGTTTAGTGAAAAGTGCTCTATCTCGTCAAAGAAATTGAATACCACGTCCACGGTAACAATGTGGTGGAGTATTTTCTTTTCCTTAATTGTATCAAGCATATGTTATAAAATAAGGATAAGAATGACTCATAGCGTGCATGACATACATCTAATTCAACCAGGGTTCGTCGTCGTCGCGGTGATCCATATTAGATCGGGTTTTCTCTAATTCGGATCGATACGCCCAAGTCGCAACTGATTTGATCGAGTCAGTCTTTTGTTATTTTTTTATAAAATTAAAATTTCTCACAATTTAGATTGTGTCCCCCATATTTTAAATGTAGAACCTCTATGTCATCAATCTGAAGTATGCACGCATTATTTAATCTATTTTTATTTTTAATTATTTTTAAATATTATACTATTATTAGATAATTAATTAATAAATAAATTTGACAATAAAATTTACTATTCTTCATCTATTAAATGCAAGATCTGTGATTGTTATTGTATCATTATATGATTATCATTTTTTTAATTTTTAAAAAAGTTAGACTAATTTTTAGATATTATATTTTTATTTAAATAATTTGTAATAACTCATTGAAATCTGAAATCTGAAAACAAATCTTTACAAGATAAAATTTCAGAATTTCAACTCATTGAGAAAGATAATGAGAAGCTGAAAATATTGAACAACTCTTTGTCTGAAAAAGTTCTCCTTTTGAAAAAAGGAAAAGTAAATTTGAATGTTGACAAGACAAATGAACTGGAGGAACTTAGGAAGGAAATAGAAAGTTTCAGGAATTTAAATGACAAATTTGAAAACAATGAAATAATGGGTAGAATGGTTGGTCAAAATGCGAGTCTTCAAATAAATGAACTTGAACACACTTCTATGAACAAAAATTCATTTGAAAAACTCTAAAATGAAAACAGTGCTTTGTTGATTCAAATTTCATTACTTGAGAGCAGATTGAAAAATCTTGAAAAAGGAAAAAGTGTAGTTGTTGCTGATGACTTTGAAAATGCTCATGCTATGGAACAAGACATTGAAAGTCATAAAACTATCAATGTCATTTTGAACGAAAAAGTCACCTCATGTGAAAAAGAGATTGCTGATCTTGAAATGCACATTTTAACATTGGAAGAAGAGATCAAAAATTTGAATGAATCCATGTTGTTGTGTGATAAGCAAAATGAAAAACAGAAAAAGGATGTGGATTGTTCTTGTATGCATGCAGAACCCTCATATAATAAACACAATCATGCTTCAAGAAAAAGAAGAAATGTTTCATGCTATTATTGTGGACAATATGGACATGACATGTATGATTGTTCCTTGATGGAATTTGATGATAATGAAGCATTGAAGTCACAATTAAAAATTGTTGATAAGCCTAACAATCTTGATAAACCAATGAAGAAAACCTTCAATGCTCATTGCTATTACTGTGGATTGCATGGACATATTTTTGAAAATTGCTTCATTAAGAAAAATGATGATAAATGGTCTCTCAGAAAGAATTTTTCCTGTCATTACTGTGATCAAAAAAGACATGTGATGAATGATTGTCATGTAATGAAAAATGATGACAATTGGTTTTTAAAAGGAAAATCTTCTAATTGCTATTATTGTGGTGAGAATGGTCATTCAATGGATGATTGTTCCACCATGAGAAATGATGGTGATTGGTTTGCTAGGAGATACAAGAATCCATCTGTTCATGTTAACACTAACCCCTCGGGACCCAAGATGGCTTGGGTACCCAAAACTCCAAAATGAGAATCTGTCTTGCAGGGGTGCCTTGAGGAGGAAGAACTAGATGACAAATAAAAACCCTTCAAGGCAAGAGAAATAATGAGCTCTTCTGATAATGAATTTGGTACATTTGCTATTTTTTGAATTATTCAACTCAGGTAAGAGGTTGAATTTTGTGAAATACATCGTGCTTCTAATTGCAACTTCACCTTAAGAATGACAGTTCATGCTTGCTAATTTCCATATTTCTGAATGGAAGTCAAATCCTTGGTTTTGATATTAATCTTGTTAAGGTCTTTTTGAAAAACTCTGAAAAAGTGAAATGTGAGTTTGAAGAAAAATCTTGAAATTAAAAAGATGCATTTCTGCGTCATTGATTTTCTCAACTTCTGAAATCATGAGATCTTGTGAGCTTCATGCCTAGATGAGTTGAACACTCTTTTCTACATATTTTTCAAATAACAATTCAGTTTTGAACGCTTTACACTGTGCATAGAGTCCTTCAGACTCTTACTTACTATTTACAAATAACAACTCACATGTGCATACATAGAATACATACTTAGCTTCATGATACTCATTGCACATATCATACACATCTTTGCATACTGTTGAATAGGAATAATTTTTCAATCATCCTTTTAGGTTACATGCATACATTTGCATGCCATTGCATACTCGTGTGCTTGAATGTCATGATTATTTGGTATATCAATGGCGATAGTGGAAGGTTGGATAATATCCAACTGGAAGTTTTTCTCATGCGTGATGGTGGTCTTCGGACCAATGTACTCCGCCAAGTACCAATAATCATTTGCTTGAAAACATTGAAAGATCCCTGGTTGAATGCATGCATATACTTTATACCCATCTTTTTGACTCCTTCTATGACTCATTACCTTGCTTAATTAATTGCATTGATTTAGACATGTTGTTACATGGCATATATTAAGGGGGAGATTTTTTTTAACCGTGCATACATTTAGGGGGAGACATTACTATGATGAAACTAATTCATATCCTACATTCAAAACAACCACCCATACAAATGCACCTTTGTGAGACAATGATTCAATTTAATAAGGATTACTATTTTCTACTCTACACTTTAGAGGACTATTGATTCTATACATGGAAATCACATATCTCGTGAGGAAAAAGCTGTTTACCCCACCAAAAAGTCGTATAAGTGGAACGTGGATCCGAGTAACCGGAAATCCCCCCTGAAACAAAGAAGAAAACTCGCGTCGAAAGGAGAAACTAATCCACACTAAAATAAGTGTGATTTGCCACCGAGTAGCCGGGAAGTGTCCCTGAGACAAAGGATACAACTCGCGTCGAAAAGTGTCTCATCCACATCATAAAAAGTGATGAAACTGAGTAACCGGGAATTGCCCCTGAAACAAAGGGCATGACTCGTGTCAAAAGGTTAGTCACACCATTTATAGTTCTTTAAAGAAAAAATTTGGGGTCATACGTAGCTACCAATAGTCGAGCATTGTGTTGAAAGTGTATGGATGATAAGTACTTTGTAGTGTTCTTTAGAAAATTTGATTTTCCATATTACCTTGAAATTCATTGCTCAATCATCACATTTGCACCTTGGGTTTGATTGTTTGAATGTTCCTTATGAATCTGTCGCTTATCATGGTTTATGCAGTACTTATTTATGTAAGCACGACCTTCTTAGTATTGTACATGCACATCATGTTCTATAATCGATTGCATTATCCTTACACCCGTCCCGAAGGGACTTGCATGAGTCTAAACTTAACTATGCATGCTTGAGTGCCTGGATGCTTGATCTGTCCGTTCACAACAAGCTTCATTTCATTTACATGCATCTATAGGTTACACATGTAGATAATAGCATAAATAACCCATTGTCGGTTGGCTTTTTGCTCTTGACAAATGGGGGATAATAATGTGCTTTTCTAGCACAATACACTCTGTGCACAACTCAGTTTTCAGATTTTGCATATAGTCTCTTTATACCACTTGTGCATATTTAGTTATACATATAACAAAAATTTACAAAAATTGAGCCTTTGCAATTATTTCACACATCTCCTGATTGCACATCAAATTCCAAACCTTTGATTGCTTCTTAGTTTACACACCTTCCTCTCATGGTAGGTGTATTGCTGGGTTCGTGCTCTACTTTTTGAATCTTCATATCTATTCCCTAAGTCCCCCATTTTTTTTTTTTTGCTAATGACAAAGGGGGAGAGAACTTTAAATTGTCACAATATATTGTCATCATCAAAAAGGGGGAGATTGTTGGGTTATGTGCGTCCCCTCGTTGTCTTTGACAATGGTTTTGATGATTCCAATATATCGTGTGTTTTGTGTTTACTTCAAAGTGAAAGTCTTGATTGTTTATGTTTTATGGCATCCTGATGATAAAACAAGCTAACACTATGATATCCTATTTTGCAGGTGGTTCAAACACAATGATCCTTCATGCACACATCCTTGATGTTGATGTTTGTATTGGTGTCTTCATGGAAACATTATGATTGGTGTTCTTAATGAACTGACAAACCGAACTGCATGGTTCTGGAAATTTGGGACTGAACTTGGAACTTAATCTGCTCTTGGGGTCTTTAATGAATTCATATAAATGCTTGACTGTGTGCTTTATATTGTGAAGGTTTAGTTTGTTCTTGACTGAACTTAATTGTCTTGAATTGAACTTGGAAGTCCTTGTGCTGAATTTGAATATCTTGGACTAACCCTAACATTCCTGGACTAAATATGGAACTCATATGTGCTATGTTTTTGAGCTTGGAAATGGTTTTCATGTCGGTTTTAAATGAATGATAATGCGCACCACTCAATATGTTTGTGAGAGGTTGAAGAGCTTAAGAACATGAATGAGGTTTCTAGTCTCTTCATAAAAGGATAGATGGTTCTCAATGAGCTTAATTTGATTTGTATAGTTCTTGGTTTTTTTTTAACCTTGTTGTCAATGGAGTGTGAGAGTTTCATCTACCTTGGGTTACAATTGTAGCTCATGTGTGAATTTATACTGCAGGTTGATTGAGATGGTTAAGTGTACAAAAATGGTTTGAAAATGATTTCTTCAAATGCATGTGAGGTTTGACAGAAATTTAACATGAAAATCTGGGTTTCCATGTGTTCTCATGCATGTTACTTCTATATGGCCTTAGGTAGTACCTTGATCATTTTGTATCCCATTCTCCTTATTGAAACCAAGATTGAATGATGGTTGTGTTATTATCTTGATTGACTAGCTTCCATATTTTCACAAGGCTAATCATTCCTAGAACTCATATTGATCATGGCTATTGATGTATTTGTGTTGAAGCATGAGTGGTTGTTGGTACAAAGTGGAGATTTGAGTTTGCTCTCAATTCATCTAATTCATGTTGGCTTGATTAAATTGTATTTGAAATGTGAACCTGTGAAAAATATGGTTAAATGGTTTTCACACTCTTGTTGAATGCATGGCTAGTTGGTCTTGTACTTTGGATTGAGAATATTGAGCTAGTTCGTGTGTTCATGTATAATCTTCATAGTTCTTCCATGGTTTTTGGTTAGCATGCAAACCAATTGATTTAGCTTGTTATTCATCATATAAATTCATGTATGAATATTTTAATTTATTGGGTTGCATGTTTAGATCATTTGGAATGGTTTAGAAACCTTTTTATCATGTTCCTAGGTGAATGGGTCGACCCCCCCACTCAATGGGTCGACCCCTGGGCAAGAAAAAGCCTAAACAGCATGCTGTCTGCCAAGTGAGTCGACCCCCCTCACAAAGTGGGTCGACCCCCCTGTAAATTTCTGCAAAAAATAGTTTCTGTCTGCCAAGTGGGTCGACCCCCCTATGAAAGTGGGTCGACCCCCCCAGATTCGCAGGTTCGCGCGTGAATTCCGTAAGTCACCGAAACCCTATGAAAACACATCCAAATGGGCTAATATTTTACCCTAATACCCTTGGGTTATTAATGAACATATTAGGGTGGTTTTGCTAGGGTTTTGCAAGGGTATTGTGGTCATTTGCACAACTTATCCTCATGGTATATATATGTTGTGAATTTGGAAGAAATAGAAGTGGAGCTCTAATCTCTCTATCTGTTTTGTAGGAGAACGAAGGGAAGAAGGAGGAAGGCTGAGGAAGAGCTCAAGATTCATCTACTTCCATCCATTTCTAGAGCTCGTGATTGAAGAAAGAAAGGAGCGGATCGAGAAGAGGAACGCGTGGACGTCCTCAACATTGGCATTCGGCTATCCTCCGACCCGAGCATCAGAGATTATCATCTACACCTCGTTTCTTCTCATGGGGAACTACTTCTATATCTTGTTTACATCTATTAATGCCATTTGCTTTTGAGTTGTGGGGTTTGCATTGATCATATCTTGTATTTCTGAATTCTAGATATATTCTTGTGTGGACCGTCTGTGGACGGGTGTTTGTGTGAAGGCGGAGCTGCATCTCTGTGTGTTGGGTTTTATTGTGGGGAAAGTTTCCCTGTGGTTGGTTATGAATTGTCGGAGCTGTGACTCCGTGTGGATTTAGTGTCCGGGGTGTGTTCCCCGATTCTGTGTGTGGGTGTGTGCTGCGGTGGCAGCGTGTTGGAGATTTTCCCCCTGTGTGGACATTGCTGCGGAAGCAGCGTGTGTATGTGTGGTTGGGGTTCGTCCCCGTGTTGCTACGAAAGTAGCGTGTAGTGAAGCCTCACCCGGTTGGGTGAGGGGTGGACGTAGGGAGCCCTTCGTGGTCCCGAACCACCTAAAAATCTTCGTGTCCTTTGTGAATGCCTGTGCGATTGTCCATTTCTCCTATCTCCATTCACTGGTAGATTTATAGATTTTTATTCACTACTCCACTACACACTGCTACCTCAGCTATTTGTATTTGAGCACAGTTAACTCATTCTCTGCATTGCATATCCGTGTGAGATCGTAAAGATTGAGAGCATTCTTCTAATCTCACTTGAGTTTATGCTAATTAACGTAGTTAATTTTAATTCCACCGTGATCAGTTTAGATTGTTTTTAAAATCCGTCATCTAAGTCAAGGGGATAATTCAACCCCCCTTCTTGTCCGCCATCTAGTCTAGGCCAACAAGTAATAACAAAGCAAGTAATATGAAGAGGAGCAACACTATTAGAGTACATAATAGAACAACAATACAAGGCACATGATGGGGCATCAAAGGCGATTTCCATACACGGGTGAAGTGTATTTGTGTGTTATGGCTTGTATAAGATTGTAATTGTGTAATTTCTTTCTTTTGGGCTCTTTGTAAGGCTTATATCAAGCCAATGGGCCATTTGTTATGTCAAGTCCAAGGCTAGGTTGTCATTAGTAGAGTCCATTAGGGAGCTTATACCATATTGGGTCATTAGGTTGTTAATGGGTCATTAATGCACTTAAGGCCCAAATTGGGTTACACTCCTTCATGGGCCAACTAAGTTGGAAGGGTCTAGCATGGTTGGTGGGCTGGTTACATGGCCTTTAACCACACTTGGCCCAAGAAGAGGCCCATGAATGGGGCGCCCCCTCTTTTGGCCTTATTAGGCATGGTTGGTGTGTATTAGGTGGTGTTTGAATGGATCTAGTCCAAGGTTGAATAAGTATGGTCAAATTAGATTAAACTAATGTATTAAATGTGTGATTCACATTGTATCCCAGCCCTTCAATCCAAACCCCTAGATCCAAGGGTTGAGGTTGAGTTTGGTTGGCATCCTATATAAGGTTGTATTTTTCATATTGAATGAATTAATGAAGAGAAAAAAAGGCATTTGCCCCAAGTGAAGCTTGCGTCCCTCCCCTCTCTCTCCCTGGTTCCTCCACCTCCAGCCCCCTTTCTAGAGTGTAATCCCCTCCCCCTTGATCCCCTCCAGCATCTGAAGCAACTCCGGTGATCGCCGCCGCCATCGTCTCGCCGCCGACGCGTCGTCGCCAACGGTTTCGGTGTTCTGTCCACCCAGGACAGACCCTTCTTCTCTGAATTCCTACTATCACTCCCTTCGTCTTCTGAAGCTCAAAATTTCAGGGTTGGTTCCCCTCTAGAACCCTTATCCCCACAAAAAAAATCACATCAAAATTCATCCTTTAGATATTTTTTGATTTTCGTCCAAGTCCAAGTTCCAGATCTGTCCTGGTTCTGTTTACTGTTCATCAGTTCTGAGTTTACCCCATTCGAACCATCTTTTGATTTTTTTTGGGTCGCCCAAATTTACTGGGATCTCTGTCCACATCCCTCTACCACCAGGAATTTTATTAATGTTTGATTCACCCTCCAAGTATTTTTCAAATTTCGTCCAAGTTCCCAAGAACAGTCTGCCCACAGTTTCCCAGATCCGACCCAGGTCTAGTAAAGAAATCCCAGAAAATCCATTTCGTCTCCAATATGAAAACCAAAAATAGTCCCGGATTCCTCTCTCAGAGATCTTCAACTTTGCTGAAGAGATTATTTCCAGATTCGGAGGTCTTCTCCCCGGTCAACGTCGATCTTCAGAGAAGTCAGAACCTGCCCCTGCAGTTCTAGCCAGATTCCAGCAAGCTTGTAAAATACATGATCAGAAATACAGATCTGATTATTTTTTTTGAAGACCCCTACGTCGAAGTACTCTGAGTCAGCTTTCCAACGGCGCTAACCTCGTCGCATTCCGACGACGGGGCTGATCGCAGCAGCAGGTTTCTCCGAGTCGCGTGCCTGCAAATAGAATTTTCAGATTCGTGGCCGAGTTCCCGGCGAGCGTCGTCCGAGGGCCGCCCGGCGTCCGACGGTCGTTCCAGCAGCTCGCCATCCCAGGGGAACGCTTCCCAAGTGTCTCCACAATAGAGGAGTCATCAGGCCCCACACGACCCCTCCGGTCAACACATGGGCCCCCACTAGCACGAGTACGCGTGAAGCCGAAGCATTGCCCGAAACCGCCCGTCAACCCGAACTTGGTCCTCCCGGGCCCACTTGTGTCACCCTTTACCTCCCTGCGTGGAGTGGGCTTATTTGTACTGCTGTAAACATAATGTACTAAGTTCCCGGGAGTACGAGCTTCGGCCAGGTGCCATCTTCGCCACGCCGAGAGCGTGGAGGTATCGCCTTCACCCTTACACTTGGCATTAGCTTAATTCTTTATATGCTTTATATGCCGCTGCTAGAGAGCATGTGTAGGGATACCTAGCTCGCCTTCAATTTATAATATCACTGCTGCGAGAGAGAGCGAAGCCGTCCCGTGACCCGATCCGGGCGCAAAAGAGAACCGACCACCCTAGCTCATTGTCGGTTTCTCAACTGCGCACATCCGACGCTTCCCTCGTTAAGGGACGATCGCGAGCTTGTCGTGTCCGTGGTCCCGTCCCGCATCAATTTGGTATCAGAGCCAGGTTGAGTCTAGGGTGTCAAAAAGAAAAGAAAAAAAAGAGTGTCATTTACGTCTAGTCATTAGTCGGTCTAAGTCGTGTTTAGGATCATCATATTTTTAAAACAACAAAAAGAGTCATTTTTGGGTCGCATACATCCCTTTACTCGGTATATAAAAAGGTGTTGTCCGACCGTTAGGTTACGCCTATCGGGAAGGCCGCACACTTGTGCGAGTGACCTTCGGGTCGATTGTCTCCGCCCCGTACCGAGTCTTGGTTTACGTCTAGGGTCCTTAGTGTGCATGCATTCCAACTTTACATTACTTAGGGTCGTGTCTAGTGTCTTGCCCAAATGACCTTGCATATCCATTCCTAGGGATCCATTCCCGTATTTTGGCAACTATGGACAACCCATGTCGACCCGTCCAAGGTGATAGGTCCGTGTCCGAGTACCTTCGGGCATATCATAAGTATTGGTTGGAACATAGTTTGGGAGAGGAGAGCAACACAGCCGCATTTCAGTTCCGGAGAGGTTTGCGCTTTCACTTCTAGTTGGAATGTCTTATCCGCAATGCAGTCTCTCTAGCGGAATCCTATACGGTCGCTCTAGTGGTCGAACCATTTGAGTCACACTTCTCTCGGTATGGTGGCTTTAGACAAGCATCTACCTCCCAGCCGCCTACTCCATGGCCTTCACCACTCGAGAGAGTTCCAATGTCATCCATCTCTATTTCCGAATTTGATTCGGAATCCTCTCATTTGGAACCACCAAGGCCCAAGCCACCCGTATTTCTAACGGGTACGCTTTTCATAGCCGAGCCACTTCTTAGTTGGCTCAAGGATGGCTTGGTCCCACATCCCTTCCCATCAATGGACCCCACACTACCACTAGTGTCAAGCAATTCATTTCATACCACCTTCCGGTCTCGTCACTATGTGGACACATTGGACGACCTTCTTAAAGGGTTAGACCGGCAGTTGACCTTTACACATTTATTGGCCCGAGGCTTCGACCAACCCGCTAGTCTTAGCTTCACCCATCCGGCCTATGGGTCCATTACCTCCGAGTGCACCGTGGGTTGTGTCACCATGGAGATTCTTCTACTCCTCCCGATGCCGGCCGAGTCCGACTTCATTCCCTTTTGCCCAAGGGAGGAAGTTTGTTTTCTTCACATGACCATCGTCCCGTTCACTATGGCGGATGAAGGTGACCATTCACACCTTCAAGAATTTCACGATTGGGACCGTGTCATGGAGGAACCCATCTCCCGGGGTCATACCTTCTTTGACCCTTTTGACCCCTCCACTAGTGAAGCTCCCGAGCTATCACATTCCCTCCACCTCTTCCAAGGAGTTCACTATTCCACCCATACCCCTCGGTCTATTCGGCAAGCCGTCTCTACATCTAGGGATGATGACGAGGGTAGTTTTGGATCTCCTACCCCTTCTTCACCCAAATCCCATCAGTCACCAATGCATGAGTGGTACATCTTAGGGTGTCTAGGAGTCCTCCCTTCCATCCACCATCGTGTACATCTATTATATGCATGGCACATATTCGGGTGTCCTGGTCCGCCATCACCCATGAACGGGTCGGACTAACAGTGTGCTTTTTCTTTGTGTGGTTTTGTTTTGAGTGATTTATTTGCGTGGTTTGCATCCGTGTGTCTGTGCATGGTGAGTCTGCATGTGTCTTGTGCAAGCTCGTTGTCGGTCTCTTACGAGTAAGAGGCGAGTGGACTCACTTGATGAGTATGGGATCGGTTTTACTTCTATATCCGGATCAGTCACCTATAGGGACTCAGCGGTGATTCCTAGTGAGTCTTCGAGCTGTTTCCTTCCTTTGAGAGTGCCCCTTCGGAGTGACCACCTTTAGCCATAGTAGTGCGCATATCGAGTATATATGGAATGAGCAGGTGTCGATCACTTGGAGTGGAGCATACCCGCGCTACTTAGCACGGTGACGGATCCGCCGGAGTACCGGAGTAGCCATACCCCTACTCGACGGGGTCGAGTTCCTCCCACCCGGGGAGAATTGATGGGGCATCAAAGGCGATTTCCATACACGGGTGAAGTGTATTTGTGTGTTATGGCTTGTATAAGATTGTAATTGTGTAATTTCTTTCTTTTGGGCTCTTTGTAAGGCTTATATCAAGCCAATGGGCCATTTGTTATGTCAAGTCCAAGGCTAGGTTCTCATTAGTAGAGTCCATTAGGGAGCTTATGCCATATTGGGTCATTAGGTTGTTAATGGGTCATTAATGCACTTAAGGCCCAAATTGGGTTACACTCCTTCATGGGCCAACTAAGTTGGAAGGGTCTAGCATGGTTGGTGGGCTGGTTACATGGCCTTTAACCACACTTGGCCCAAGAAGAGGCCCATGAATGGGGCGCCCCCTCTTTTGGCCTTATTAGGCATGGTTGGTGTGTATTAGGTGGTGTTTGAATGGATCTAGTCCAAGGTTGAATAAGTATGGTCAAATTAGATTAAACTAATGTATTAAATGTGTGATTCACATTGTATCCCAGCCCTTCAATCCAAACCCCTAGATCCAAGGGTTGAGGTTGAGTTTGGTTGGCATCCTATATAAGGTTGTATTTTTCATATTGAATGAATTAATGAAGAGAAAAAAAGGCACTTGCCCCAAGTGAAGCTTGCGCCCCTCCCCTCTCTCTCCCTGGTTCCTCCACCTCCAGCCCCCTTTCTAGAGTGTAATCCCCTCCCCCTTGATCCCCTCCAGCATCTGAAGCAACTCCGGTGATCGCCGCCGCCATCGTCTCGCCGCCGACGCGTCGTCGCCAACGGTTTCGGTGTTCTGTCCACCCAGGATAGACCCTTCTTCTCTGAATTCCTACTATCACTCCCTTCGTCTTCTGAAGCTCAAAATTTCAGGGTTGGTTCCCCTCTAGAACCCTTATCCCCACAAAAAAAATCACATCAAAATTCATCCTTTAGATATTTTTTGATTTTCGTCCAAGTCCAAGTTCCAGATCTGTCCTGGTTCTGTTTACTGTTCATGAGTTCTGAGTTTACCCCATTCGAACCATCTTTTGATTTTTTTTGGGTCGCCCAAATTTACTGGGATCTCTGTCCACATCCCTCTACCACCAGGAATTTTATTAATGTTTGATTCACCCTCCAAGTATTTTTCAAATTTCGTCCAAGTTCCCAAGAACAGTATGCCCACAGTTTCCCAGATCCGACCCAGGTCTAGTAAAGAAATCCCAGAAAATCCATTTCGTCTCCAATATGAAAACCAAAAATAGTCCCGGATTCCTCTCTCAGAGATCTTCAACTTTACTGAAGAGATTATTTCCCGATTCGGAGGTCTTCTCCCCGGTCAACGTCGATCTTCAGAGAAGTCAGAACCTGCCCCTGCAGTTCTAGCCAGATTCCAGCAAGCTTGTAAAATACATGATCAGAAATACAGATCTGATTATTTTTTTTGAAGACCCCTACGTCGAATTACTCTGAGTCAGCTTTCCAACGGCGCTAACCTCGTCGCATTCCGACGACGGGGCTGATCGCAGCAGCAGGTTTCTCCGAGTCGCGTGCCTGCAAACAGAATTTTCAGATTCGTGGCCGAGTTCCCGGCGAGCGTCGTCCGAGGGCCGCCCGGCGTCCGGCGGTCGTTCCAGCAGCTCGCCATCCCAGGGGAACGCTTCCCAAGTGTCTCCACAATAGAGGAGTCATCAGGCCCCACACGACCCCTCCGGTCAACACGTGGGCCCCCACTAGCACGAGTACGCGTGAAGCCGAAGCATTGCCCGAAACCGCCCGTCAACCCGAACTTGGTCCTCCCAGGCCCACTTGTGTCGCCCTTTACCTCCCTGCGTGGAGTGGGCTTATTTGTACTGCTGTAAACATAATGTACTAAGTTCCCGGGAGTACGAGCTTCGGCCAGGTGCCATCTTCGCCACGCCGAGAGCGTGGAGGTATCGCCTTCACCCTTACACTTGGCATTAGCTTAATTCTTTATATGCTTTATATGCCGCTGCTAGAGAGCATGTGTAGGGATACCTAGCTCGCCTTCAATTTATAATATCACTGCTGCGAGAGAGAGCGAAGCCGTCCCGTGACCCGATCCGGGCGCAAAAGAGAACCGACCACCCTAGCTCATTGCCGGTTTCTCAACCGCGCACATCCGACGCTTCCCTCGTTAAGGGACGATCGCGAGCTTGTCGTGTCCGTGGTCCCTTCCCGCATCAGCACATTTAACATTTGTGTAGTCTGTTGGCGTAGTGCCTGGTTCCTTGAATCATAGTCAGGCCCGGGAGTTGCATGATATGTAGGCATGGGCCTTTCCTGTAGTTGAGGATGATCAACATACGTATGCCTGCTATTGCCAACCCCATTTATAGCAGCATGTGCTTCCTCTACCGAGTGAAAACCCTTATAACGAGCTCTAGGGTATCCATTCACTTGGACAAAGCATTCGGGCCAACTATAATATACACCGGGTTCGCGACCAACCCACACTACATAGCATTTATACCTTCCCATTTTCTGAACCTCAATTCTCTACATGTAAGGTGTTATAAAATACAATAAGTATGACAGACATAATAATTTCAGTAAATTTAATATGAAGTCTAATCCATAAGAGCAAGTTTGTAGATCAGAAAGCATGTAAAATGAAACTACAACTGCATCCGTTTAATATGAAACTACGAAGAGCATATCATATACGAACATATGAAAGGCCTGCAAAATGCATAAACATGGAAGATGATTAAAAAAAAGGAAGAGGGCATCTGCAGCAGGAACCAGTGACGACAAGGGACCAAGGAGGACGCAGAGGAGACGGGCTCTTCTGCTAGGGATTCCACTGCTACGCGCACTGATGAAGGGGATGACATTGCGGAGGAGCCTTAATAACTTAAAATAGAAGAGCGGGTGTCAATGTAGGGTCACAAGCGGGATCGGTGTGTCGATTTAACACATCGCTGTAATGGAGGTGGTAACACAGCCCTTCGAGAGCAGAAAAAAGGGGAACATCGGGAACCCTAGCCGAACGATCGTCGCTCGATCGGAGCATATTACAGAGGTGATTGGACAAGAGAGGGTGTTGGCAAATACACTGGATAAGGGTGAAAATATCTATCAGTGGCGACAACTAGATCTGCAGATTAGACAAATACAATGGTGAGGGTGAATAATAGATCCTTCGAACTAACCAATGAAAAGCAGAAGGAGCTGAAAGGAGGTGTCAAGTTCACAAGAGGACAAAAATGTGAACAGTGTATCAAGACTTTATAGAGCAATCAGAAGATCGAAGAACGAAGGGACTTGGTCAATGCCAAGACAGTCAATGTCGGCTCGTCAAGGTCAACGCCAGTCAAAGAGGACTCCATAAAGCTTAACTTTTTCTTGACTATAGTCATGAGGTCCCAGACAAAGTCAAAGGTTAATGAATAAATTAGTCAGCTATAGTGATCCAGGTCAAAGACAAGCATCTAATGGAGAGAGAAGGCAACGGCTGGTCATGTGGTAAGATAAGAGTGATAAATATGCAATAAGGGTGACAAATAGCCCGTATGACTGACAAATGGACGATAAGCGTGTAAATTAGCCAATAAGGTTGACAAATGGGCTGAAAGGGTGAATCACAGGCTCAGTGTGTCTGGCACACGCTCAACTCGAAGGTCAGGGGCACAGGCTTTGCACGTGATCCAAGGCTACCCTGTCAGAGGTATATTCTCTCTCATGGGACAAGGATATTTCCATATTTCAGCCTGATCATCTATTATTTACCCTTTGTCGCCTCTTTTACACCAGTAAGGCCTATTTTTCACCATTGGCCACCTATTTGTCCCCCTTAAACCGTAGCCAAAGCCCTTTTCATCCAGCGGGTGACTTGGGTATTTCTCTTCAGCAGTCTGAACTGGAGTCGGCTTCACGGTCGACTCTAGTTGACACTTGTGCAAGTAAAGTCTTCATCTTTTCACACTTCAGCCTAGTTCTTTAACCAAACTTGAATCTGTCTTCAGAAAACTCATTGATATTCATGAATTAACATTATCAAGCACACACATTAACAGCATTAAAACATATAAAACTTTGAATATCAAAATGTATGACAAAAGAAATATCAATGAAGATAGGTATGCCACATTCTGAGGTTTGAGACGTGAAATATTTAAGATGTTGTATTTCCAAAGGTAATGAGGTCGGCCCCTAACCGGGCTCCAAACATATTACAATCACCCTCATTAAATCACATATTACAATCACCCTCATTAAATGTCCATGATGTCTCCCCCTTCCTTGACAATTCTTGAACATATTTCAGTACATAAATGCCACAGTTGAGGCTTCCAGCTACCTGTTGGGGACATTCGTTGTCGAATACAAGATCCTATTTCTCAACTCCCTCGAATGTCCCATAGAGCTTCAGAGACCCCCGTACAACTGCAGCCTGCAAATGAAAGGTTATAAATTATTAAGGAATAATTAAAAGATAATATAAATATCTATGATTTCAGGTACATGGATAAGAAAAAGTACCCAATTTCTTGTAGTGACATCATGGATGGCCATGCCTCTCATGGAATTGTATGAGACAAAGTGGCGATTCTCCATGTCAACAACAAGTAGATGCCAGTGACCTCCAGAGTGTAACACGAAGAATAAATATTCTGATAATTCAACATTCTCGTAGGCGCACTCCAACAATTCGTTAGATTTTTCGGAGTTGGCCGCTGTCCTACCGTTTATGTGATTCACTAAAGTGGTGGGAAAACAAACCCACTGATGAAAGGTGTCAGATTCATTGAATCGTGAGTGGAGGAGGTACATCATGGCATCGATCACCGAAAAATTAACAATCACGATTCTATTAGCAGTAGAAACACAAGTTCAGGGTAGGGTGAGTGACAAAAAATTTCACAATTTTCTAAAAAAACTACCGTATCATCTATCATCTGGCTGTATAATAGATCAATGACCTGACGATGGTTCAAAACAATCCCGTTCTATAATCAAAATATGGGGCCACTATATTGGACAAAAAATTTCATGGTAGTCAGAGTAAGGCGGATCAGGATAATTACAGAAACTATAAGAGGACAACTTACTCAATATCCCCAGAGGCACAAGCATCAATGAATTCATTCACAATCGTGTTATCTGTCGGCTTTAGCAGGCCTTTGCAGATCCAATCAGTACTCTGTATGATCTTTCTGTAAGGGTCGGCTTCATCTCCCTTCTACATTTATGCCAATATACCAATCTTAGATTCTATACTGTAAGAAGTAGGAACAACACAGACTCACCTTCTTCTTCCCCCGTCCTGCAGTTTTGTTTGCAGGTGCCCGCCTTTTCCTCACGGGCTTCTCGTCCCGTTGATGAAGGGACTGAGAAAAGACACCTTTGCGATGGTCACCATGCCCATTGGTCGCCTCCATCTGAGCTTGGATATCGCCTTGCACATCCTCTTCAGGGGCTACCTTAGATGGCACGGTATCATCCGTACTTTCTTGAGAGGGCCTTGGAGGTGGGACATCGACGGCAATGTCCATTTTAGAGGTTTGACATATACTTTGCTCAACATTTTCAGCCCCTTGCACTTCCTTGACAGGGGCTGTCGGAGGTGGCATGATATCAACCGTCATCTGTTCGATGGGCCTAGGAGGTGCTGCATCAGCGGTAATGTGAGCCTCTTGCACCCTAGCCAGAAAGAAGGCCATCATTTCCTCAAGTAGCCGCTGTTGGATCTTCAATGTAGCGGCAATATCCTGTAGCACAGGCATGCATGGAGCTGATGAAAGAGTCTCCTGAGCATTGGGTCGGGTCATCATCTGACCACCGTACCCCGTGTCCCTTTCACTTGGCTCAACAAGGAGCCCTTCGATCACCTGCATTTCAAACCACATCACTTCAGTTATTCATTAATGTTGAATGACAAAGAAGAAGTTTTTAGTACTCATAATACTTGTTGGCCTCGCAGGGATCCAATGGAGAATTTTAATTTCCTATCTAGGAATGGCCCCCACCTAAATAATCGAGGGAATGCCACCTGCCTTAGTGGCTGCCGCACCCGCGTGTGCTCAAAAAACCAGACCTATAATATGAAATATATCAAGTTATTTTATAATGCAATAGAATTAATGATTGACACATTAATTATTACACAACAAAAATAAAAAAACTTACAGCAACTACGGCAGAACAACCAAATATAAATGTATGGGCCTGGGATGCATCCCCGGCTCTTCTCTTAGCACGGTCAATTGTACCTGATCGTCATTTCTAGACCGCCAACACTAATTGCTCAAACTTGTGCATCGTTACCTGTTGCACGGCGGCTGCCCAGTTGTAATATGAAACTCTGGCAATGTCATCTAAGCATGACAGCATCTGTTGTGGACAAGAATGCGTCGACCGTGGGCAAAGAAAAGTGGACAGTAACAGTACAATCCACAGCCGGACAGTGTCGGCCACATCCTGCTCTTCATCAGACCCAACAATTTGCTGGATGAGAGAGCACACTTTCTTCTGGTCAAATGTTGCTGCAAATCCAAATCAATGTTGCAACTTCGACTTCTATTTTGCGGATCCATAATGTTGAACCGGCTAACCGGAGCAAGGTAATCCTAAAATTATGCCCACATCTTCCACACTGAATGCGACCTTCTTACTACCAATACGGAAGTAATTTCCTCCACTATGGGGGCAAATAATCTCCTCCAATAGTGTCATGGTGAAGGTGACGGGAGAAGCATTGTCAACATATCGACCAAAGGGTGTGATCCTCATCAATGACTTGTGGCATTCCCGAAATGCCATCTGATCCTTGTCCTTCATGTAAATTTCCATAGAACACCGGGCGGAGATGACCCTTGTGTTCACTAGATTCAAAAAATGTGTAAACAAGAAATTCAGTTAATTGACTGATCAAGAAATACAAAAAATATTAAGAATAAGACAAGGGTGACAAATGTATAGACAAGGGAGTTTAGGTGTGGCACATAGGTGCTTAAGGGTGACAAACGTATGAAATTCAGAAACAAGTAGGTCTAAATCTGACACAAATAGGTAGATATAAGCGTGACAAATAAATAGGTCGATAAGGGGGGCAAAGAGCTATGTAAGGGAGATAAGAAACCACACTACCTTTAACTTATCGTCCTGAAGTGGAGGCCTTAGAAACCCTAGGTATGTGAAACGTTTCTTCTTCGGCCGTAGGAACCGGTACAATTTCTTGAGATACATGTGGGACATCCAGTTTACTGTGGATGGAGCGTTGCATGGATGTCTCCTTCGGCTTCATGGCTGTCAGTGATGAAAGAGAGCTCACAATTCAGGAGTGCTCGAATAGAAAATGACGGAGAGGTCGCAAATGGCACCGCGAGGAAGACGAGACGCTGAGCACGATGGAGAGATGAACCGGCTTCTGGTAGGTTGCGTAAGAGCCAAGACATGGCGGGAAGGGTAAATAAGTATTTGGGGATTTTTAATTTTGAGGATCTAGTTCAGCGTCATCATTTCTGTTGATGTGGCCTACGGTGTTGGATCGGTGGCAATACGAGAACAACACCCACGCGTGGCCGACGTGTCCCATTTTCCACGTTGTAGTTTGGAGCTTAAGGGCAACAAATGTGTCTACACGGATGACAAATGCGTTAGCGAGGGTGAAAAATACCCTGCTAATGGTGACAAATAGGGCTCAATAGAGACAAGGCTGACGCGCTGCTTTCAAGGCGACGTCTTGTGGACTTTAGTGGTGACAATTAGGTGAGTGTGGGTGACAAATGTTCAACTGGAGTAACAAATAACTGGACGTCAGTGTATCGCTGTTAATCATTAGGTGCCGGGTTCGAAACAACGTTCTACCGTGTTTTCATTTACATTTTTAAATAAGTTATATTAAAAAAACTTAAGGAAACCTTAAGCTGAAGCTAAGATTCGAACCCGGAGAAACCCGTTCAAACGGCAGAACAATAAACGAAATGATACAACAAGTCATTTCAATTTGTTTATTCCATTATATATATATATATATATATATATATATATATATATTATAATTTTCTGTATCGGTACGCAATGTCCAATCCAGTCTCGAGCCGTGGCCGGGATGACCAGTTCGGCAGGGACGACCACACCTGCCCCGAATGATGTTCACGTGACTCAAGGCCGACGTTGATTATTATCCTGAGTGCTTCCACGTGGCATTCCCCGCAGGGATCCCTATCTCCCGAAAATGAATAATTTTCGTGACGGTAAATTCAAAACACATGAGTTTGACGGGGGCGCGGAGCAATAAGGAAATGGTCAACATGTGACCTATACGTCTCTGAGTACCCTTTTGCACCCCGATATGGGCCTTTCAAGGTAGCTAGGCTTTTCAACACGTTGTCTCTTCCTTTTATAGGAATCGACTTATCGGCCATGCAGGCCCATTGCTTGGCGATTAATCAAACGTTTTCCCCTCTTATCATCGTCATCTTCAATGTATGGCACGGCGGGTCGCCAGTCCCGACCCGATGCCCACCATCGTCTGCTTAGTGATCAAAAGGAGCGCACCTTCGGTTAGTCCAGACCATTCTAGTTTTGGAACCTGAACACATTGTCACACATAATTGATTGGAACGCCCTATCGTGAGTAAAACTGATAAAAGATACAATGATATTTGATTATGGCACCTGAGTGCTTCCACGTGGCATTCCCCGCGAGGATCCCTAGCTCCCGAAAATGAATAATTTTTCAAAACACATGAGTTTGACGGGGGCACGAAGCAATAAGGAAATGGTCAACTTGTGACCGATACGCCTCTGAGTACCTTTTCACACCCTGATGTGGGCCTTTCAAGATAGCTAGACTTTTCAACACGTTGTCTCTTCCTTTTATCGGAATCGACTTATCGGCCATGCAGGCCCATTGCTTGGCGATTAATCAAATGTTTTCCCCTCTTATCGCCGTGATCGACCTTTATGGCACGGCGGGTTGCCAGTCCCGACCCGATGCCCACCATCGTCTGCTTAGTGAACAGAAGGAGTGCACCTTCGGTTAGTCCAGATCATTCCAGTCTTGGAACCTGAACACATTGTCACACACAAGTGATTGGCACGCCCTATCGTGAGTAAAATCGATAAAAGATACAATGATATTTGATTATGGCACCTGAGTGCTTCCACGTGGCATTCCCCGCGAGGAGTCCTAGCTCTCGAAATTAAATGAATAATTTTCGTGACGGTAAATTCAAAACACATGAGTTTGGCGGGGGCACGGAACAATAAGGAAATGGTCAACATGTGACCGATACGCCTCTGAGTACCTTTTCACTCCCCGATGTGGGTCTTTCAAGGTAGCTAGGCTTTTCAACACGCCGTCTCTTCCCTTTATAGGAATCGACTTATCGGTCAAGCAGGGTTTGACGTCCTGCTCCGGGATGCCTCGACCCGCCCACGCCCCGACACCACCCAAGTGGGGGCGGGACGCCCAGATCGTGGGTCGTGACCGGGACGCTTCATTATTTTAATTCGTTATTTATATATATTATATATAAAGAGTATTTTTTACTTTGTTGTATTATTTTATATGTATTATATATATAAAGAGTCTTTTTTATTATAACATTTTACGAGATGGATCGACATGGAGCGAATATGCACCGACCCGTCCCAGGCCGTGACCGGGACGGGCGGGTCGGTCAAGACCACAAACCCTGCTTTCAAGGTAGCTAGGCTTTTCAACACGCTCTCCCTTCTTTTTATAGGAATCAACTTATCGGCCATAAAAAAAGATGAAAAATTTTAAATTACAGATCTTAAAATATTAAAGAATAATTTTTGTAGATCTAATGTTATTTTTTACTGAGGAAGATTTTATCCTTTTATAGGAAGAAATGAATGAATGACAAAAAATCACGACTGAATGAATGAAAACATGGCGCCAAATGAAAATATGGCGCCAAATAAAAAGAGACAAGAACATGCAGATGACCCCTCTCCTGACCTCCTTAGTCCTTCCCCCTTCCTCCTCCTTCAACCACTGCATCCCTTTCCTCTCTCACAATCACACCTACCTCTCAATCTCTTACCTGGGGGCGGCGGAGTGGCAAGGGCGGCCGGAGGTGAGCTCCGGCAGTGGCGGCGGTCAAATTCTTTCCAGCGGACACCCCCCCACCGCAGGTATTCCCTTCTCTCCCTCTCCCGTTGGCCCCCCTTCTTGAGTACATCTTATCCCCCAAGTAATATGTACTCAAGAGTTGCATAGAGATTACTTTTAAGTAAACCAACTGCTCCTTTGAGAATTTTAACCTGCATGCCTGATCTACAAGACGAACCTTTTCTCCTTATCACCTAATGTACTCTTACAACATCAGAAGAAATTCCAAGCCACAATAGTATTGGGAGGATGGGAAGAGGGATGTGAGTATAAATGTGTGTGCGTAAATGTGAATATGACCTTTTTTTTTCATTTTTGCCCCTTCAAGACTATTGTTATGATATATGTGATTAGTATGCTTGAATGTGAATGAAATTGGTAGACAGGTGTGGATGTCGATATGTAAGAAAATGTGTATGTGAATGCGAGTATGTTAATGATTTTTTTCTAGAAGATGATGTCGATGTCAACCACGGTGTGTGAATATGGAAGTGAAAGTGGATGTAGATATGGATGTATATGTGACCAACACTACCAAAAAAAGCGGGATTTCAGACGGATATTTCAGACGGATGTTTTCCGTCTTAAAATCCCTCTGTATTTGTGATGGATTAGTTTCCGTCACAAATTCCGTTGTTATTAAGGACATACTATAGTCTGTCTGAAGATCCGTCTATAATTATAGACGAAATATATTCCGTCTTTATATACGTCGTAAATTTGGGACAGATATTCAGACGGAAATAATCCGTCTGAAATTTCAGACAGAAATAAGTTCCGTCCGTATTTCCATCGCAAAATTCCACACTTCCCGCCACCTCCGACCCCTCCCTCCCACCTCTTCCACCCGGCCCCATTTCCACCCCCCCACTCTTCCTCTCACTCTCTCATTCCTCTGCCCTCTGCTTGCGGTCGTCGCCGCCGGAGCCGTCCTCGCCGCCGTCCTCACCGTCGCCGGAGGCCCCGCCGTCCTCGCTGTCGCCGCCATTCGCCAACCTCCCTCCCTCTCACGGTCATGGTCGCCGTCGCCGCCATCATCCTCTTCCCACGGTCGCCGCCGGCCGGTAAGTGGCCTCCCTCTCCCTCTCTCTCTCCCGATCATATTCCCCTCCCTCAATCCCTCTCCCTCTCCCTTGTCCAGCTCCCTCACTCCCTCTCCCTCTCCCTCTCCCCTCTCACGCTCCATCACTCCCTCTGGCTGCCCTCCCCCACCCCCTCCACCGCCCTCTCTTCCCCTGTCTGTGGCCCCTCTCCCCCTCGCAGACACACACACGCACAGCACACACCTCAGCCCCCCTCTCCCGCTCCCTCACTCCCTCCGGCCGCCCTCCCCCAACCCCTCCACCGCCCTCTCTTCCCCTGTCCGTGGCCCCCGTCCCCCTCGCAGACACACACTGTAACGGGCCATACTCAACATTTTCCACCATCAATTGGCTCCTTCTATACTATAATACTTACCCATGCTCCCTCGATATTAATACCTCCTCCTTAGATTCTAAATTTCACAGGTGGCAGAATTCATAGAAGATTTATTCTTTGGGGTGAGATTTCCGAATCTACATTAGTCACCTAATTAGACAAAAATATTATTCATTTCTTGACATTTGCTAGTTTTGTTAGATTCTCCGTCATAAAAAATGTTATTCATTTAGATAGAATGATCTTATAAAAAACTCTCTAGTTAAATAAAAATATTTGAGATCTCTTTGGTTTTTATAGTTGAAGAACTATCTATTTGTTCCAATCCCTAGACCTTTTTCTCTCCAAATAATTTTTAATCTAAGAAGACAATATCTTTCTTAGATGTCATGTGAGGTATGTGAGGTACTGCAAAACAGCATAGTCCTTCCATTCTAAAATTATCAATCTGGTTAGTTTTGATATGTTTAAATTAAAAATCAAAATGAGAAACAAATGCCAAGACACTTTAAATATCTTATGGCGCATCAAACATGGAAACATCATTGAAAGCAACATGTTATGATATTAGGGCCGGTTTGATAATGAATTAGAGTGAAGTAGTGACGATAGAGAGTGACGTGGACCCCACTAACCTCCTCGCACCCATCGGATTAGCCGAGGTTATCTACGAAAGCACGATTATCAAACACCTCCTTAACAGCCTATCAAACGGCACCTTAATACACGATGATATTGAGCAAGCTGCTTATGCTGACAGATCTACATCATTAAGCTCTCATGTTAATGGAGTTAGTTTGCATCATAGTTTGCCGATCGATGAGATATATGCCATACAGGGAAGTGTAGATGGTGATATCCAGGGAGAAGATTACACTAGACTTGTGACAGGATCTGGCACACACAAACAGATGGATAATCCAGATGAAGAATCTGGTTTGGGTGGAGGCCCTAATGATGACATGAATTCCTCCCAGTTTCAAATGCAGAACATTGAGCATCATGAAGAAAATGCTATCAATATGGCTGTCTCATGTACTGCTGTTAGCTTGCAGCAACTCTGTTTGGACAATGAGGATGTATCCGTAACCCGGGCTGAAGATAACCCATCTTGTTCTACATCACCTTCAACAAACAATTGTCCTATCATTCCTCATGCACTCATGAACAAGGCATATTGTAGCATAACCATCAAAGAACCTTCATTCAATCAACAATCATTAATTTTTAGTTCAGATGGTATGCAGAAAAGTGAAGTTCCAGCTTCTGATCCGAGAAACAATGTCCTTTTTGGAGTTGACATTGATAACCCTCTTGGGATACCAATGCCTAGTGATCCTTTACTAGCAAAAAACATAAGCTCTGGCAAAGACTATCAGACTAATCTCACTTCAAACAACATTATTTCCAATTCCAGTGGCTCCAAGGAAACTCAAGCAGAATTCTCAACATCAATTGTTTCTCAATCTTTTGGGGTTCCAGATGTGGCATTTAATTCTAGTGACTCCACTAATGATAGCAGCTTTTTGATTGGTAGATCAATAGATATCACTCGGTCTTCGGGCAATGATGAGTTAAAGCAGGATCTTGCTCGACTGTTCAGCATACAGAGGATAGATTGGAAACTAGTATATGTGGATCACAAGAAAGATATCTTAGTTGATGATGATGACAAGAGTAAAATTGGTGTACCAATTATGGTCATGCTTAGAAATTTCACATCTAAGCTGAAATCATCATTATTTCAGATTGGGATTAGTCTGCAAATTGCACCCTCAGTTGTTATGAAGGTGCTTTGCCACATTGTTCCATCCTTGGTTAAGTTGCACAATTGCTCATCTGTCAGATTAATTTTTCGATGTCACCCACCTCCCAAGCCACCACCCTACGCAGAATACTTCTTCCACTCTGTAATTTTACACCTTGTTCTCTTAGCTACAATTGAACAATTACGGGCACAAGGCATTGTAGGAGGTGAAGAGATAGATGACCTCACAATTCTGTTCATAACAGCTCCTGCGCAGTAGCATGTGAAAACTAGGATCACTTGGGCATTGTTCATGATAGTGAACAACATCTTGATGGAGTCTAGTGTGCTACCACACTTCTGGTGTCTTTCTCTCCATACCAAAAAAAATTGCACATAGCCGGTCCATGAAAATGATCACCTTCTTTGGGATAAAAGTGACTTAGGCAAGGAAAACTGGCATACTATATATGACTGAGTCAATCAATACGGCTCTACCAGCTTGAGATAGAAATTTTGACTACCAACCTTCCAATTTTAGCTGCACCCTTGTTAGGAAATGCAATACCTTCAGAGATGGACAACCAGCAGAGGAGGAAGAAGAAAGGAGAAAAAAAGGATCAATAACAAGAACATACAGGGTGGGAAAGCACATATCTTAAGTAGATATAGAGAAATGGAATGACCTTGTCTTATGATGATAAGAAGATATAGAGAAATGGAATGACCACATATCTTAAGTAGTACATATATACAAAGATGTTGATAAATGCAAAGAAATCAGAATTCTCTATTTAGCAATAGGTAAATACCCAAAAAATTCGTTTTGTGATTTAAAGCTTTGTGGATTTTAATTGCATGTAAATATATTTTTAAATCTGATTTTAATAGAAATTTGATGTTAATTTGACTAAAAAATGTAGATTGTTTAGCTTCGATGTTCTTCATTTGAAAAATTTTGTAATTTAGGTGCTATTTAATTTGATATGTGCATAATGATAATTGCATTGTTATTTAATTTTATGTTATATAAATGCATAGGGTATTCCCTGTGAGCTGAGGTGCGTGGGTGCGACCTAACATTACACGCACCTCAGGAGAGCGCGTTAAAACCGTGTCAATGTGCCTTCCTGTTCAAGACTTTGGGTTTGATGTGTATGTTCTCATTTGTTTATGAGAATGTATATATCTACCTCAAAGTCTTAAATTGTCCCGTTTGGACAGTCTGTGAATATTTGATCGCACTTAGGCAGTCATTTACTATATGTGTTTGTATGGTTTGTTGAGAATTTCGGTTGCGTCTCCTCACTCTTCTCTGATATACATTATTGATTTTGAGTGTTTTCTTAACCACTTACTTGTAAGTGTTTAAGAAAATTTTAAAATCAATAAATATATTTGGTATATCGGAGAAGTGTGGAGAGATGCTGCCGAAATTTTTAGCAAATCGTGCAGCATATATAGTAAGTGATTGTGTGATCAAACCTTCATGGATGGGTTAAAAAGTGATAATCTAATCAATATTCCTCTTCCAACTGCAAATGGTCTATGATGAACGATGTGAGGAAAGGGTCAGGTGTAATATTATGAGTAATGATTTGAAAGTTAGTATGTTTATTGTCATTTATTGGGTGCAGGCAAAATGTCGACAGATCGTTCATGGATGTATCGTAGAATAGTTGACCAGGTGGTGTCAGATGACTTTAAGCTTGGGGTTGAAAGTTTCATTCAATTTGCATTGGGGAATCCAAATGCAGCAATAGATCGCGACGGTCACATTCGATGCCCTTGTTCAAGTTGTAGAAACTTGAGGTGGTGTTCAACATGGGATGTGCAACATCATTTGTACACGAAAGGGTTCGTGGATGGTTATACGAATTGGACGTGTCATGGTGAGCAATTCTTGAGGTATGAGCCCGACAATATTGCAGGCACAAGTGGGTACGTGGATATGGTTGTAGATGCTGCTGGTCCTAGTTTTAATATTCATGATGAAGCGCCGAATAAGACAGCCGGAAGATTTTATGAACTACTTAGGGATGCTGATGAGCCGCTGTGGGATGGTTGTTAAAAGCACACTCGATTGTCTGCAGTGTCACAGTTGTTGAACTTGAAATCTGATTTTCACATCAGTGAGACTTGTTTTGACCGTCTCCTCCTCTTGATCAAGAGTATATTGCCTCGAGACGAGAAGTTGCCAGAAACTTTTTACCGTTCAAAAAAGATGGTCAATGACTTAGGACTTGGATATGTGAAAATAGATGCATGTCCGAATCATTGTATGTTATATTACAAATATGATGCAGATAAGATATCATGTTCCATTTGTGGCCATGACAGATTCAAACCTAAGGGGGGGCTCAATTCAAAGGCAAAAGATGTACCTTACAAGGCGTTGCGATACTTCCCTCTTGTGCCTAGGCTACAGTGACTGTATATTTCCTCAAAGACGGCTCGACATATGACATGTCACACCGAAAGAGTACGTCGTGCCGATGATATAATCAGTCATCCTGCCGATGGTGAAGTTTGGACTCACTTTAGTCGTACTCATCTTGCCTTTTCAAGGGAGTCACGTAATGTTCGATTGGGTTTATGCACAGATGGCTTTAATCCATTCGGTGGTTCAGTGGCAGCTTATTCTTGTTGGCCAGTGTTCATGACACCGTACAACCTTCCGCCGCACATGTGCATGAAGCGAGAAAATCTGTTTTTGTCCCTAGTAATTCCTGGTCCAAAAAGTCCCGGAAAAAATTTAGACATATATCTCAGGCCGTTGATTGATGAGCTCAAAGTTTTATGGACGGATGGAGTTGTTACTTATGATGCATATAGGAAGCAAAATTTTATTATGAAGGCTGTACTGATGTGACTTGTCAAATGAACTGCTAGGTCGGGGCCGGGGGTCTAAAACTTGAAATATCAGCCGGATGGCCGTGCCGATCGTTCCAACACGACCGGGGAGATGAAAGTGACTTGTCAGAACTGACAGAATCCAAATCGGATGCCCGGTTTGAGCTCGGCGCTCAAAGTTCATTTCTAAAATACACTTAGTTCAAATGAACTGCCAGGTCGGGGCCAGGGGTCTAAAACTTAAAATACCGGCCGGATGCCCGTGCTGATCGTTCCAACACGACCGAGGAGATGAAAGTGACTTGTCAGAACTGACGGAATCCAAATCAGATGCCCGGTTTGAGCTCGGCGCTCAAAGTTCATTTCTAAAATACACTTTAGTTTAACTGAACTGCCAGGTCGGGGCCGGGGGTCTAAAACTTGAAACACCGGCCGGATGCCCATGCCGATCATTCCAACACGATCGAGGAGATGAAAGTGACTTGTCAGAACTGACGGAATCCAAATCGGATGCCCGGTTTGAGCTCGGCGCTCAAAGTTCATTTCTAAAATACACTTAGTTCAAATGAACTGCCAGGTCGGGGCCGGGGGTCTAAAACTTGAAATACCGGCCGGATACCCGTGCTGATCGTTCCAACACGACCGGGGAGATGAAAGTGACTTGTCAGAACTAACGGTATCCAAATCGGATGCCCGGTTTGAGCTCGGCGCACAAAGTTCATTTCTAAAATACACTTAGTTCAAATGAACTGCCAGGTCGGGGCCGGAGGTCTAAAACTTGAAATACCAGCCGGATGGCCGTGCCGATCATTCTAACACGACCGAGGAGATGAAAGTCACTTGTTAGAACTGACGGAATCCAAATCAGATGTCCGGTTTGAGCTCGGCGCTCAAAGTTCATTTCTAAAATACACTTAGTTCAAATAAACTACCAGGTCGGGGCCGGGGGTCTAAAACCTGAAATACCAGCCAGATGGCCGTGCCGATTATTCCAACACGACCGGGGAGATGAAAGTGACTTGTCAGAACTAAAGGAGTCCAAATCGGATGCCCGGTTTGAGCTCGGCGCTCAAAGTTCATTTCTAAAATACACTTTAGTTGAACTGAACTGCCAGGTCGGGGCCGGGGGTCTAAAACTTGAAACACCGATCATATGGCCATGCCGATCATTCCAACACGACCGGAGAGATGAAAGTGACTTGTCAGAACTGACGGAATCCAAATCGGATGCCCGGTTTGAGCTCGGCGCTCAAAGTTCATTTCTAAAATACACTTAGTTCAAATGAACTGCCAGGTCGGGGCCGGGGGTCTAAAACTTGAAATACCGACCAGATGGCCGTGCCGATCATTCCAACACGACCGAGGAGATAAAAGTGACTTGTCAGAACTGACGGAATCCAAATCGGATGCCCGGTTTGAGCTCGGCGCTCAAAGTTCATTTCTAAAATACACTTAGTTCAAATGAACTGCCAGGTCGGGGCCGGGGGTCTAAAACTTGAAATACCGGCCGGATGCCCATGCTGATCATTCCATCACGACCGGGGAGATGAAAGTGACTTGTCAGAACTGACGGAATCCAAATCGGATGTCCGGTTTGAGCTCGGCGCTCAAAGTTCATTTCTAAAATACACTTTAGTTTAACTGAACTGCCAGGTCGGGGCCGGGGGTCTAAAACTTGAAACACTGGCCGGATGCCCATGCCGATCATTCCAACACGATCGGGGAGATGAAAGTGACTTGTCAGAACTGACAGAATCCAAATCGGATGCCCGGTTTGAGCTCGACGCTCAAAGTTCATTTCTAAAATACACTTAGTTCAAATGAACTGCCAGGTCGGGGCCAGGGGTCTAAAACTTGAAATACCGGCTAGATGCCCGTGCTGATCATTCCAACACGACCGGGGAGATGAAAGTGACTTGTCAGAACTGACGGAATCCAAATCGGATGCCCGGTTTGAGCTCGGCGCTCAAAGTTCACTTCTAAAATACACTTTAGTTTAACTGAACTGCCAGGTCGGGGCCGGGGGTCTAAAACTTGAAACACTGGCCGGATGCCCATGCCGATCATTCCAACACGACCGAGGAGATGAAAGTGACTTGTCAGAACTGACGGAATCCAAATCGGATGCCCGGTTTGAGCTCGGCGCTCAAAGTTCATTTCTAAAATACACTTAGTTCAAATGAACTGCCAGGTCGGGGCCGGGGGTCTAAAACTTGAAATACCGGCCGGATACCCGTGCTGATCGTTCCAACACGACCGGGGAGATGAAAGTGACTTGTCAGAACTAACGGTATCAATCGGATGCCCGGTTTGAGCTCGGTGCTCAAAGTTCATTTCTAAAATACACTTAGTTCAAATGAACTGCCAGGTCGGGGCCGGAGGTCTAAAACTTGAAATACCAGCCGGATGGCCGTGCCGATCATTCCAACACGACCGGGGAGATGAAAGTGACTTGTCAGAACAGACGGAATCCAAATCGAATGCCCGGTTTGAGCTCGGTGCTCAAAGTTCATTTCTAAAATACACTTAGTTCAAATGAACTGTCAGGTCGGGGCCGGGGGTCTAAAACTTGAAATACCGGCCGGATGGCCATGCCGATCATTCCAACACGATCGAGGAGATGAAAGTGACTTGTCAGAACTGACAGAATCCAAATCGGATGCCCGATTTGAGCTCGGCGCTCAAAGTTCATTTCTAAAATACACTTAGTTCAAATGAACTGCCAGGTCGGGGCCAGGGGTCTAAAACTTGAAATACCGGCCGGATGCCCGAGCTGATCGTTCCAACACGACCGAGGAGATGAAAGTGACTTGTCAGAACTGACGGAATCCAAATCAGATGCCCGGTTTGAGCTCGGCGCTCAAAGTTCATTTCTAAAATACACTTAGTTCAAATGAACTGCCAGGTCGGGGCCAGGGGTCTAAAACTTGAAATACCGGCCGGATGCCCGAGCTGATCGTTCCAACACGACCGAGGAGATGAAAGTGACTTGTCAGAACTGACGGAATCCAAATCAGATGCCCGGTTTGAGCTCGGCGCTCAAAGTTCATTTCTAAAATACACTTTAGTTTAACTGAACTGCCAGGTCGGGGCCGGGGGTCTAAAACTTGAAACACCGGCCGGATGCCCATGCCGATCATTCCAACACGATCGAGGAGATGAAAGTGACTTGTCAGAACTGACGGAATCCAAATCGGATGCCCGGTTTGAGCTCGGCGCTCAAAGTTCATTTCTAAAATACACTTAGTTCAAATGAACTGCCAGGTCGGGGCCGGGGGTCTAAAACTTGAAATACCGGCCGGATGCCTGTGCTGATCATTCCAACACGACCGGGGAGATGAAAGTGACTTGTCAGAACTGACGGAATCCAAATCGGATGCCCGGTTTGAGCTCGGCGCTCAAAGTTCATTTCTAAAATACACTTAGTTTAAATGAACTACCAGGTCGCGGCCGGGGGTCTAAAACTTGAAACACCAGCCGGATGCCCGTGCCGATCATTCCAACACGACCGGGGAGATGAAAGTGACTTGTCAGAACTGACGGAATCCAAATCGGATGCCCGGTTTCAGCTCGGCGCTCAAAGTTCATTTCTAAAATACACTTAGTTCAAATGAACTGCCAGGTCGCGGCCGGGGGTCTAAAACTTGAAACTCCGGCCGGATGGCCGTGCCGATCGTTCCAACACGACCGTGGAGATGAAAGTGACTTGTCAGAACTGACGGAATCCAAATCGGATGCCCGGTTTGAGATCGGCGCTCAAAGTTCATTTCTAAAATACACTTAGTTTAAATGAACTGCCAGGTCGGGGCCGGGGGTCTAAAACTTGAAATACCGGCCGGATGCCCGTGCCGATCATTCCAACGCGACCGGGGAGATGAAAGTGACTTGTCAGAACTGACGGAATCTAAATCGGATGTCCGGTTTGAGCTCGGCGCTCAAAGTTCATTTTTAAAATACACATAGTTTAAATGAACTGCCAGGTCGGGTCCGGGGGTCTAAAACTTGAAATACCGGTCAAATGGCCGTGCCGATCGTTCCAACACGACCGGGGAGATGAAAGTGACTTGTCAGAACTGACGGAATCAAAGTTCATTTCTAAAATACACTTAGTTTAAATACTGTTTCAGGCTAGTAGTTGATTTATAAAATATGCAGTTATCAATTTGATATGTTTGCTTTCAATTTATGCTAATTTCTTCGCACTAATTTTTTTATCTATGAATGAATGTTATTATTTTTTTAATGTAGGGGGATCCTTCTGCGGGCGGCGACAGAGGAGATGAGCAGGGCGATGAGGATACGAACGATGAGGATATGGACGATGTACCGGATATTTCTTGATATTTGATGATATTCAGACGGATCAGCAGAGTTAATGTCTTTTTTTTGTGGTATTTATTTGATCAGCATGGTGTTGAATTTTATTTTTCGGTGGTGTTTATTTGATTAGCAGGTTCCCAATATTTTTTTTTCAACATGTAGAATTTCTTGATGTTTATGTATGATTAAACAGGTTTTTTAAAATAATTTAAGATTTACAAAAAAAACGTGGATTTCAGACGGATTTTCAGACGGGATTTGCGACGAATAAAGTCCGTCTATTAGCCGTCGTAAAATCCGTTTGGAATATAGATGGATTTCAAACCACATTTCGGACAGGAGTTGAGTTGAATTTCAGACAGTAATTACAGCCGTCGTAATTTCCGTTTGAAATAGCGACGGATTTCGTACGAGTTTTCATACGGTAACATGATTTGAGACTAAGAGTTGGGCTTAATTTCAGACGGTAACTATATTCCGTCGTAATATCCGTCTGAAATTTCAGACTGAATTTCAAATGGCAAATATATCCGTCGTAAATTTCAGACGGAAAATTTCAAATTTCAGATGGAAATGTCTCGTATGAAATTCAGACGGAATTTGTGACTGATTAAATTCTGTCTTATTTTCAGACGTAATTTCCAACAGAAAAATAAACTGTCACAAATTTGGGACTAAGAATTTCAGACGGTCGGTTTCCGTCTGAAATATGTCGTAAATCCGTCACAAACGTGGTTTGTGACGGATTTTCAGACGGATTTCAGACGGATACTGGCCGTCTGAAATCCCGCTTTTTCTGGTAGTGCAAATAGGATGTACAAGTTTGGAAAATAGTCAATATTTAGGGGAGATGTACATGATATTTTCTTAGATGTAGTGATAAGACATATTGATATGATTTTTTTAATATGTTAGGTAAATATGGCTAGAATTGATCGTTCATGGATGAATCACAGAGTAGTTGACGGAGTGGTGTCAGAGGAGTTTAAGGATGGAGTTGATAGTTTTATTTAGTTTGTATTGGGGCATCCAACAGTAGTGGACCAGTGTGGTAACATTCGATGTCCTTGTTTACGTTGTGAAAATAAGAGATTTCATTCGCTGTGGGATGTGCAACCTCATTTATACAGGAAAGGGTTCACGAAACGTTATATGAATTGGGTGTGTCATGGTGAGGAGTTCTGGTCGTATTAGCCCGGTAATGTTGCAAGCACAAGTACCTATGTAGACATGGTACTCGATGCTACTGGCCCTAACTTTAATGTACAAGGGGAACATGTGTATAACGAAGAACCACCAAACAAGTCGGCTGAAAGATTTTATCAGTTACTTCGGGATGCTGATGAGCCACTGTGGGATGGTTGTGAAAATCACACTCGGTTGTCTGCTGTCTCACAGTTGTTGAATTTGAAATCTGAATTTCACCTTAGTGAGAGTTGTTTTGACCGTATGCTCCTCCTTATCAAGAGTATGCTATCTTGAGATGAGAAGCTACCTGGAAATTTTTACCGTGCAAAGAAGATGGTCAATGAGTTAGAGCTTGAATACCAAAAAATAGAAGCATGCCCTAATCACTGTATGCTATATTATGAAGATAATGTAGATAAAAGATCATGTGATATTTGTCAGCATGATAAATTTAAACCTAAGAGAGGGGACAATTCAAAGCAGAAGGATGTGTCTTACAAGTCACTGCGATACTTCCCTCTCACGCCCAGATTGCAATGGATGTATATGTCATCAAAGACAGCTCGGCATATGATATGGCACACAGAGAGAGTAGATCGTGTAGATGATATAATCAATCATCCCGTCGATGGTGAAGCCTGGGCTCATTTCAATCGTACGTATATTGCTTTTGCTCATGAGCCACGCAATGTTAGGTTAGGTTTATGCATAGACGGCTTCAACCCATTTGGAGGTTCAGTGGCGTCTTACTCATGTTGGCCAGTGTTCATGACGCCGTACAACCTTCCGCCGGGCATGTGCATGAAGCGAGAGAATCTTTTCTTAACTTTGGTGATTCCAGGTCCAAAAAATCCAAGAAAAAAATTGGACATATATCTCAGGCCACTGATTGATGAGTTGAAAAGATTATGGAATGATGGAGTTGTTACTTATGATGCGTACAGAAAATAAAATTTCACTATAAAGGCTGCATTGATGTGGACAATAAGTGACTTCCCTGCATATGGAATGCTATCTGGCTAGAGCACACACGGGAGGTTGGCATGTTCTTACTGTATGGCTGATACCAAATCCTTTCTCTTGAAATATGGTAAGAAATCATGCTGGTTTGATTGTCATCGACGGTTTCTACCAAATGACCATCCTTTCCGAAGGTAAAAGGACTCATTCATTAAGAATACAGTTGAAATGAATGAAGCAGACTTGGAACGGGTGTCTGGTCGACAAACGGCATTAGAGGTGCAAAACTTACCAGATATAGTACAATTGTCGGGTAGTATACGACATCTTCGTGGATTTAGAGAGGAACACAATTGGGTGAAGAAAAGTATCTTCTGGGAATTGTCTTACTAGTCATACCTTTTGATACGGCACAACCTGGACGTCATGCATGTTGAGAAGAATATCTTTGATAATGTGTTCAACAACATCATGAACGTGAAAGCCAAAACAAAGGGCAATGCCAAGGCGTGAGCGGACTTGAAGATACTTTACAAACGACCAGAGTAGGAATTGCGGCCGGTACGGGGCAAAGTTGTGCAACCTAAAGCAGCTTACGTGTTGAAAGACATACAGATCAATGAACTATGCCAGTGGCTGAAGCAATTAAGATTCTCTGATAGATATGTGTCTAACATAGCCTGTTGTGTGAATGTCAATTAGGGGAAAATATATGGATTGAAAAGTCATGACTGCCATGTGTTCATGGAGAGACTTCTGCCCATTACATTCTGTGACATATTGTCAAAGCCTATATGGGGAGCATTGACTCAGTTGAGTCAGTTTTTCAGGATTCTATGTGCATCAAAACTCAAACTTGGGGACGTGCAAACTATGAAACAGAATGTGGTCACGACGGTATGCAAGTTGGAGAAGATTTTTCCCCCTACGTTCTTCGATTCCATGGAGCACCTGATTATCCATTTGCCATACGAGGTCAAAGTTGGAGGACTGGTGCAATTTCGATGGATGTATCCATTTGAGAGGTAATCAGTATGTATTTACTAATTATTTGATAGTACTTACATGTGTCTGTCATTGTCACTGTATGTCATTGTCATATGAATTGTTGTCATAGGTGTATACATGACCTGAAAATGAAGGTTCGCAACAAGGCTAAAGTAGAGGGTTCGATTACCGGGGCATATATTATTGAAGAAATTTTGAACTTCTGTTCGATGTACTTCGAACCCGAAATTCAAACTCGCCGCAATCGACCTCCACGTAATGATGATGGAGGAGAGGTGGGTCCGTCCGACCGGTTGTCCCTATTTAAGTATCCAGGACGTGCATTCGGACTTTATTCGAATCGCATATTAGAGGACAGAGAGTTGTTGGCCGCAGAGATATATGTTCTCCTGAACTGTGCTGAGATTGAACCTTATGTTGAGTGAGTCATCAACTCCGTAGCTCCCGAAAATTTATAAGCATCTTGACGTTCTTCCTCCCATTTACGGTGATGTTGCATTCATCATTGCAGGCAATTTGATTCAGAATTAATTACTCAATGTCCACACCTCAATGACATGGAGGTTCAAAATGAACGAGAGAGATCTTTTGCCAGATGGCTTAAAGGTCAAGTAACTGTCAATCTACCAATTCCACAAAGCTTGAGGTGTATGCACGTATCAAAAGAAAAGTAATGTGGTTTATATTCATAGGTTGAAGAAGGTTATGTTACTGATGAAAGAGTCCGGGTGATAAGTTATGGACCTTCGAAGGTCGCACATGCCTATCTAGAATTTTTTGTGAATGGTTATAGATTTCACACCAGAGATTATGGATGAAATAAGTCTACGATGAATAGCGGCATATGCGTGAAAGGTAGTACATACAATGAAAATGATCTTGATTACTATGGTATTCTTGAGGAGGTCATAGAATTACAGTATCTCGGACAAGACAAGCATATATTCCTTTTTAAGTGTCATTGTTTTGATCCTCATTCAGTTCGAAACGACGCAATATATGGGCTTGTCGATGTCAAACATAGATCAAAATTGAATACCTATGAGCCGTTCATTTTGTCCGCACAAGCCCAACAAGTGTATTATTCAAGTTATTCATCGTCCAAGAATAAAGATTGGTGGGTAGTTTGTAGGGTAAAACCAAGGATTGTGCCTAATGATGAGTTAAATCTAATTGAAGCTGTCTCAGAGGATTCTGGTGCCGAATTTTTTCAATCAGACGAGGGTGACACTGCAGAGTTGGTTGCTTCTAATCTTCATCTGATCGAATCTGACGAGCCACTTCAGTTGTCTATAGAGGATGAAGTGGAAGAAGTCGATCCAACTGAACTAAATGAAGCAATTGTTGAGCAGGAGGAGTCCTCTGAGGAGGAAGAGTATGAATCTAGTGAGAACTAGGAAGATGACGAAGATGAGGCTGAGTTTGATATATCTTCAGCATCTAAAGATGAAATAGATAATGATTGAATATTTTGTAAGAAATTTAACATATATGCACTTCTTATCATTATTAATTGCCACCTCTCCTCGTAATTAGTTGTGGACTAATATGTACTACTATTCTTGTTGTCAATAATTAGATGGTTCGAGGTCGTATCGGATCTTCGAGGAGAGGTGGTTCCGGGAGGGGTTCTATCGGTATATATGTTTATTTAAATTCTTAGATAAATGAGTAGTGAATATATGCACTTTGTTTTGTTAATGATAGTTTATGTCTCTGCACCAGGTACACAGCATACACCGCCCCCACCACCTACTGCGGGTCTGTTTATTTAAATTCTTAGATAAATGAGTAGTGAATATATGCACTTTGTTTTGTTAATGATATTTTATGTCTCTGCACTAGGTACACAGCGTACACCGCCCCCACCACCTACTGCGGGTCTGTTTATTTAAATTCTTAGATAAATGAGTAGTGAATATGCACTTCATTTTGGTAATGATACTTTATGTCTCTGCACCAGGTACATAGAGTACATCGACCCCACCACCTGCTACTGGTATGTTTATTTAAATTATTAGATAAATGAGTAGTGAATATGCACTTCGTTTTGGTAATGATAGTTTATGTCTCTGCACCATGTACATAGAGTACACCGACCCCACCACCTGCTACTGGTATGTTTATTTAAATTCTTGGATAAATGAGTAGTGAATATGCACTTCGTTTTGGTAATGATAGTTTGTGTTTATGGCACCAAGTACATAGAGTACACCGCCCCCACCACCTACTACGGGTCTGTTTATTTAAATTATTAGATAAATGAGTAGTGAATATGCACTTTATTTTGGTAATGATATTTTATGTCTCTGCACCAGGTACACAGAGTACACCGACCCCACCACCTGCTGCGGGTATGTTTATTTAAGATCGTTCATGAATGAGTAGTGACTTAGCACTTTGTTTTTCTCACGAGAATTTAAATATATGCACCAGGTACACAGAGTGCACCGCCCCGACCAACTGCTGCGCGTATGTTTATTTAAATCCTTAGTGTTTCGGCTCCATGTTTTGATGCTGTCAAAATTTAGATTCATGTATACTCTTCATGTGGATAGTCAATGTGTTTTGTTGATGTAGAATCATCCATGGAGCTATAATAATTTTGTGTGTGTAGTTTACTTCTAAATTGCATGAAGAACAGGTTGACAGTTGCACATAGAACAGGCTGAAAGCCAGTTATTTTCTCAAGAAATGAAGAAAAGTCAACGTAGTAACGTAGTCAACTCACAGTCAATGGAGCTAAGACAGTGGTCAACCCAAGTCTGTGCAGTTAAAGTCTGAATTCTTTAGAAATGATGAACAAATCTATTAAGATTCATACAAGGGAAGGCAGGAAGATAAGGCAGATAAATGACTCATTAGTGGTGACAAATAGGGAGGTAAGGCTGTCAAATAGTTCTCTACGGGTGAAAAATAGGTTGTAGCACTGAATATGTGTGAAGTGTTGAAGCTACATGAAGGGGAAGTCCACTTGCGTTTACCCGCCAATAGAAAAAGCTAAGGACGACAAATGCACACATAAGGCTGACAAATAGACTGCTATGGGTGACATATACCCTCTTAAGGGTGAAAAATAGGTGTCAACGGAGACATTACCTTTAGTGCTTAAGTGTTCGACGTATGTTCTATGCAAACTCTTGTTAACATATTGTTCATTATGTTTTAAAATTGGGTAGCGCCAAATTTTTTATTTTAATTTGGGCATAGATTTTAATCGGGGGATATATTCACCACCCCTCTATATCCTATCCTTCCACACATCACTTAGATAAATGAGTAGTGAATATGCACTTTATTTTGCTCACGATATTTTATGTCTCCGCACCAGGTACACAGAGTGCACCGCCCACACGAACAACTGCGGGTATGTTTATTTAAATTCTTAGATAAATGAGTAGTGAATATGCACTTTGTTTTGATCATGATATTTTTTGTTTACATGTTTGATCCACTCTACATCAGGCCTACAGAGTACACCACTTCCATCACATTCTACTGCTATGTTTATTTAAATTCTTAGTTAAATGATAAGAATTGTATATGTTTACTTGTTGAAATTTTGATTTAATAATGAGCTAAATTCTGATTAACTACTTCTATTTTACTTGTAACAGGTACGTCGGGCACACCACCTGCAATAGTTGGCTCGTCCGCCCACCCGGGCACACAACAGGTAGACGATGCTGTTAGCCATCATGAGGGTGAGCAGGTGGTGTTGCAAGAGGGACACAAGCCATGTTGGATCTCTAGGTAAATATTTAAACTCATGAATTATGTTCGTTATCTATCCATCAACTATATATATAATTGTTGGCTATCATTTTAACATTTGTAATTCCAGGGGTAAAGTAGAGCCCAGTGAGGCTTCTCGTTTTATTACCAATATTATTGAGCGACATGTGACCAGCCCATATAAGTCATTTCGAAAGTTTCTGCAGGATATCCACGATCGATTGTATGACGAGTTCCTGGTATACGATTTAATCTTTTAAATTACATATTTCCCAACTCCACAATTTAAATCCACTAACTTATAAATATTGAATTCTTGACAGCAAGGATATCAGTTTATGAGACGAGCTGACGTCGGACGAGCTCGACGTGTATGGGAGGCCACATCAACTGTAAATTATAAGCATCATTTACATGGCTGTCGGGAACGTGCCAAGGCTCTATCCGGGGGGAGCGAGGACCGTGGCCTTTGGAAGGCACACGGCCCCACATGGATGAGGAGGGAGCACTGGGAGGACCTCTGTGATAGATGGCTCGAGCCTAATTGGATGGCCAAATCTGCAAAAGCCAAAGCCGCACGTGCGTTACATCCAGACATGCATCTCCATACTCTTGGATCTGTTTCCTTCGCGACCTAGAAGGAGAGATTGGTAAGTAATCATCTTAATTTTATTATAATTTATTTCTTATATGTCCCTATTTATTCTCTATAACATGTATAACATGAAAAGAAGAGGGGTGGTACGGTCTCGTGCCGTGATTTATTTGCTACAGTTCACCAAAAGAAGGGGACGGATCAGTATGTGAGCGAGAGAGCTTGCACGGTAGTGGTAAGATTATATACATACATATTTCTTTTCTATTTCTATTTTTAAATATGATTGATTAATATGACATTTACAATATTTTTTATTCAATTTGCAGGAGTCATATGACTGTCATATGACTGAAAAGTATGGGGACGAGGAGACGTAGCGGCCACAACTAGATCCTGAGGCATGGGTAGCAGCAGCCGGCCCACCGAAGAAAGGATGAGTATACGGTTTTGGGCAGAGCTTGGACACCATCCCGATTCTAGGATCTTCTCCGGGCTGAGCTTCGTCCTACCCCGGTAGCAGTTCCTTCTCTACTCCCTCCATCGGCACTTCTACGAGCCAGATTACATCCATCGTCGAACATGCGGTAGACCTAGTCGAGGAACGCATGGAGGCACGCTTTACTCGGGTGGTTGCTACCCTCCTGGCCCAGGTGGGGATTTTGTCTCAGGGAGCACCCTCGAGCACACCACAGCCCTCTCATGTGAGTATTTAATTTAATTTTTAATTTCGTAGACCTTAGAGTTATAATAACGGAGTATCTGTGATACCAATGTTGTGTGCTCTATAGGCAAAGTCAGAAGCAAGTATATGAATATGTATGCGCAGCAGGATCTAGCGGGGGGTGAATATATCCTATAAAATTTTTAACCTCAATTTTTAAGCCTAAGACAATTTAACACTCAACTATCAAACCACGAGCTCAGATGATATCTGTGAGAATAATATAAATGAAAGTGACAAGAATGCACTAACTAAGAGAATGCTATCTCACAGAATCCACTCTGATCAGACAGATCTAACAGACTGCAATACAACCACTTAGCGTATAAGGAAGATATGTTCATACGCAAACCTGTGAATGGAGGAAGATGATAAGGGACAATCACACCAATGAAAATCACGGCACACAGAATTTTTAGGTGATTCGATCTGCCACACAGATCTACGTCCACCTCACACTCAAACCTGAGTGTGGCTTCCCCTTCCAACAGCAATAACCGCAGACTCAGTCTGCAAACAAACGTTGACTTATAGCTTGACCTAGAAAAACACTCGCCTCTCTTCTTCTGATCAAATTAGAAGGAACCGTGAGTAACACCCAGTTACCCACAACCAGAGGACCAGTCCTCTCTTCCTCTGAATCACAGAGGGAATCATTCTCTTCAACCATTTTGATCATTCTTCAAATGTCAGAGTCATGAGACACTTTACACCACTGAACAACCATTTCACACTGCTATACAGCCATTTTTTTGCTTTTTCCACCCATTTTCACCCTTAATCCGCAGCTAAAAAGTCTTCTTTCATTCTGTGAATTCTTCTGTCAGAAGTCGACTTGTAAGCCCTTCCGAGTTGGCTTGAGGTTCTTGGTTTTCAGCTGTTTCACACCTGCTGCCTATTATTCACCTTTGCACTGCTATTTGTCACCACCGTTGCCTATTATTCACCTAGTCCATCTATATGTTACCCTTAAGGTAGTATCTGTCACCCGTAATGCACATTTGTCAGCCTTAAGGGATATTTTTCAACCTTGTTCTTCAGCGGGTACAGAGTCTATCTTAAGGTGATATATCAGCTTGTTTCTTCAGCGATTGGAGGCTTCTTCTGTAGAGTTGCTTCTAGGGCTACTATGACACTGCCATGCTCATGCTTACTTGAATTCTTCATATATTACAGTTCTTCAAACAGACATTCTTCAAGCATACAGACATAACAGTTCAAGCATTCATAGCATTGACATTACAACTCTTCAAGCCTTCATATGAAAATGCCGTTCAAAGCATTAGAAAACATATCGACATTAGCCAGCACACATCAAATTCATGATATAAAAACCATTATCATAATATGATTCATACTATTAGACATCATCAAAATCACAGGGCACAACAATAACATTACTACTTAGTTCAAAGAATTCACCTTTGAGAGTGAAAGAAATCATTTTCATGTTATCTACTTTCGGCCTTAGAAAATCAAAAAGATATTTAACTAGATTTATTAATAATTATATTTATTAAAATCTCTTTATTATTAATTTTTTGTAATGTAGGATCCTCTTACAGCCGGTGATGGTGGAGATGCTACGAATGACGAATGAGGATGATGCAGCGGATATCTCTTGATTTTTTAATGATATTGTGAAAAAATGATACATTTCAATTAATGTAACTGTAACTTTTTTTATCCAAAGATTTATGTGTTGTGGATGTTATTTATTCTAATTTACAATATGATTTTATCCTATTGTGTGTTGTATATGTTGTTTATTGCGTGTTTTATGTTGAATTGTGTCGATTGTGATGTATAATTATAGCTTTAAATATATTTTTAAATTTTTAAAATATATAAAAAATATGGAGAAAGTTTTCGACGGAATTTCGACCAACTAACAATTCGTCGGAACCAATTTCACGCACTTATTTCCTGACGTATTTATTTTCCAGCGCAAATCGGTCGAAAGGTTCAGACGCATTTTTGACCAACTAAATGTTCGTCGGAACAAATTTGATCCACATTAGTTTCGACATATTAATTATCCGTCTCAAATACGTCAAACATTAACGACGTCTTTTCGACCCAAGGTAGTTTCGTCGGAAGTAATTTGATTCACACTTGTTCTGATGTATTAATTATCTGTCTCAAATTCGTCGAGCATTAACGATGTATTTTCGACACAATAATAGTTCGTCAGAACTAATTTGTCCCACATGTTTTCAACGTATTATTTATCCGATAGAAATATGTCAAAAATTAACGACGTATTTCCCACCAAAATACCTTTCGTCGGAAGTAATTTAACCAATATGTTTGTGATGACATAATTTATCTGTCGGAAATACGTCAAAAACTTTAGACCTATTTTCAACTAAATTATTTTTCGTCGTAATGATTAATTAATTTTCATATTATTAATTATCGACATAAATAGCAACCATAATTTCGACGATATAGTTTCGTCGGTAATTTCAGACGCATTGGCGACGCTATTGGAATACGTCGAAAATTTACAACGTAAGATTTCCGACGTCTACATTCTGTCGCCAACTCATCGGAAATACGTCGAAAATCCACATTGCAACGTATCTCCGACGTATTTGCGATGACAAATGGACGTCAAAATTTCCCATTTTTCTTGTAGTGCGAGAATCAAGGTGGTGGAGGCGCGGCGAGCTCGGACGCGCGTTCGGGTGCTCGGCAAGGGTTTCGTGACGTTTTCTTCATGGATCGGCGTCCACGGCGCGTGAAATCTTCAGTGGAGGTAGGGGGACGGATCCTTAACCCTTGTACTTCCATTCCCGTGATTTTGGTAGGCCGTGATGAGCCGAGCAGGCTTATTTGAGTATTTTGGGGAAAAGAGCATGTTTTGGGGTGTGAGCCCGATCTAGTGTTTTGATCGCGTTTTTGGGGTTTAAATGGGTCCTCTCGGTGCTAGAGAGGTAGGGGACTAGTTTCCATTTATTTTATCCTTCACATGGGTGTGAACAGGGCGTGGAATGGAGTTTTTCACAGTGATCGCCGATTTCGCGCTCGGGACGGCCTAGCGGTCCTTCCAGGGACCGCTAGGGTGTGAAGCGGTCATGTGGAGACCGCTAAGAGTCCCGTACGTCGGTTCGAGCCTTGCGGTCGCACGATGGACCGCCAGGGTGACTTAGCGGTCTGGTGAAGACCGCTAGTCTCTGCCTTGCGGTCAGGGCATGACCGTTTTCTATTTCGTGGTCGTTTGAGGTCAGTGGGGTAGCGGCCTTGCTACTGACTGCTAGGCTATGTCTAGCGGTCAGGCGGAGGACCGCCACCCTGCTTGGGGGTCCGGGAGTGACCGCTTGGGATTTTGTTTATCTTCGGCCCTTGCGGTCCTGGCTGGATCGCTAGGCCATGCCTTGCGGTCCGGAGGGAACCGCTAGGCACTGTGACAGCCCTGAGAGGATCGCCGCTCGATTTTCATGCTCGCCGTGTTCTGTTCACGTTGTGTGGGCCCCGGTCCACCCGGTTGTGACCCAGTGGTTGACCTTCGATCTCGTGAATGTCCCGGACACTGGGGATTTTGTGTTCGTGTTTTAAGGGCGTCTGGAGGTACCGTGTTACCTCGAATAGCGTACCCATGAGACTTGGGGTCAGGGTAACTCCGTGTGTGTTCTGAGTTTCCGTGTACGGTCGGATGAGTCACCGTGAGTTAGCATGAGTATGGAGGGTCTTTCCCGTACGATGTGGGTCTCTCTGAAAAGTGATTTCCAAATGGGCCATGTGTGTGGCCTCAGACCGTGAGTCCAGTCAACCAGCCTAGGGTTGGAGGTTTCTCGCTCTTACCTTGGATAGGGAATTACCTCGACGGCTCGTGAGCTACCTTGGGAATCGTGTCACCGTGGTTTCAGACCTAGGGATCAGGCCAGATTGACGGTGTTGTGCTATCGCGTACGATGGTCTTGACCTGAGTCTCGTGACTCAAGGGCCGTTGGTTTAGTAGGTCTAGTGGGCAGTCAAGAGTCTGGTGGCCTCGAGTCGCATGTTACTCCGCGTTACTCGTGATAGGTGTGTGAGTGGTTTTCAGTGTTCACGTTTAGTGAGCCCCCACTAGTCGTAGCTTTTCTACGCAGGCGGGTGTGGACCCACTTGGGAGTGGTGGAGAGCGCGACCCAAGTGAGATGGTTTTTAGGCTGGTTACCGTAAGGCCCTTTACCTTTGCAGCCTGAGTCCAGCTGGGGGGGAGGGGGAAACCAGCTAGAGGACCCGACCTAGAGCAGATGGTCTATGTGTGCACGCGTAGTTGGGGAAGAGGACACGCGCTGACAAGCGCGACCCCAGCTAGTCCTTGTTTTGTGTTCTTGGTTACTGCACGGTGTCTCAGTCTCTGCCTGGGGCGTCATAGCGAGACACCTGAGGCCGCAGAGTAAGTCATCAGTGGAAGCATCCGGCCTTACTTCTGGTGGGTGATACTCCCGTCACATGACGCGAGTTGTCGTGTTGTAGGTTTCCGTTTCCCGTCTGCGAGATGGGGTTTCGTGCGTAGTCTCGGGTGTTTCTCTGTAGCCAAGGTCTAGGGTTTCCGGTGAGCGTCATCGAGGGCTTTCCCCTAGATGGCATTGAGTTCACGACGGCGAGGTCGTGACAGTGTCTCTAGACCGCGTGGTTTCGGTGTGGGCCTTTGTCTGTGAGGACAGGCCTCAATGATAGTGGTGTCATGTCGTTTTCCTGGTAGCGTGACTAGGGCGGTCGTAATCCGGTGGTTTGTGTTCTGGTGGTCCCCCAACTGTGGGATCGGAGTGTTGAATTTTGTTCCAGTAGGAGTAGCTATAGAGCCAAGGTTTTGCCGGCCACCGTGTTTACTGTCCCTGCTATTGTTGTTGTTCTAGCTGTAGTTGCTGCTTTCCGTACCGCTGTTGTTTTCGATTGGGGTTCCGCGGGACCCCTACTGAGCCAGTGATAGGAGGCTCACCCCTGGTTTTCAGGCGTGGAGGTTCTTCCTCGAGGTTCGAGGGCACTGCGTGGAGGTTCTTAGTTGCCAGCTCGTCGGGCCGTGTGTTCACTCGATGTTTGGTGCGTTCTCTGCCTTAAACTGTACTTTTATCGGACTGGACTCTGTTGTAGTTATTTGTTTATTTCTATTATTATGTATGTTGTCCTGATTTATTTCCTATTTCTGTGTACACCACACCTATCCTTTTAGCCCTTTCGAGCCCTCCGGCTCATGGGCGACGGTCCAAGGTTTGAATGGTATCGGGTTATCCCCGGTATCCGGATCTTGGGTCATTACAATAGGGGTGAGCAGCAACTCCTTTCATATAGGGCCTCAAAGGGTGCCATTTGAATGCTTGCCTGATAGCTATTATTGTAGGCAAATTCTACTAGGGGCAGATGATCGTGCCAGCTTCCACCAAAATCAAGAACGTAGGCCCTGAGCATGTCTTCCACGACCTGATTTGTTCTCTCGGTCTGACCATCTGTTTGGGGATGAAATGCAGTGCTGAAGTTGAGTCTCGTCCCCAAAGAGTGTTGTAGACCCTTCCAGAAGTGTGATGTGAAGCAAGGGTCTCGATCAGACATGATTGAAATAGGAACTCCATGTAACCTGACAATCTCCTTGATATATAGTGTGGCTAGTACATCAACCGACCATCTACTCTTGATGGGCAGAAAATGTGCAGACTTGGTCAACCGATCTATAATCACCCATATCCCATCATGTCCGCCCTTGGTTTTAGGCAAACCTATGACGAAATTCATTCCTATGTTCTCCCACTTCCACTTAGGAATGTCTAAGGGATGCAGTTTACCTGTGGGTTTTTGATGTTCCAACTTTATCCTTTGATAGGTAAGGTAGCGAGAGACAAATTCCGTCACCTCTCTCTTCATGTTGGTCCACCAAAAGTTTCTCTTCAAGTCTTGGTACATCTTGGTGGCACCAGGGTGAATAGTATATTTTGATCGGTGTGCTTCTTCTAAAATCTTATTTTTCAATTCTGAACAATCTGGCACACAAGTCCTTTCATGAAATAATAACCTTCCATCCGATGCTATCTTGAAGTCAGGTTGTTCATTTAGCTTGCCTTTGATTTCCACTAGTACCGGGTGTAGATCGTGATAAATGCACTTAAGTGGAACGAACCACTCATATGAGATATATACAAAAAAAGGATGGAGATGATAACAAAGACAGAAGAAAGCACGTGGTGCTATAAAGGAGAGTGATCGCCAGAGGGGTTACCTCAATAATAAAAATAGATGATCGCGAATACCTGGTGATAAGTGGGATGCGGGATGGATTGTGAATTCCTTCCTCCTCCTTCAATCGGTCGGCCAATGAAGGGGGTTTTCCTTATTGATTACCCTTGCAAAAGACAAAGAGACAAACAAATAGAAGTGGATCAGCCAAGAGTGAATGTAGTATAAATCCCAAATAAAAGATATGGTGATGAAAGGGAACACAACATGCGCACCTCTTTTTTTGGTTTTAAAACCCCTAAAGAGTTAGGGAAAGGAGAAATATGATACTAATGCAAGAAAACAAACAGTGGATGATGATCGACGGTGATGGTACGATGAAAATAAACAAACAACCAAAAGAAGGAGCCCCTGCTGTTCCTGACAACAGTAAATGGGAGAATCACAGTGGAAGCCTTGGTTCGCTTGAAACGACAGGAGGAAGCAGAGAAGAGATCGCACAGAGGGAAGAGAAAGACTCTTCTCTGCACGCACAAAAATAAAAGACTGCTCTCTGCTTCTTTCTCGTATATCTGTAACCCTCTCCAATGGTCAGCACGTTATTCGCTGTTGTTAACCTTACACAAGATCGACCAGAGCTCCTTTATATAGGGTTTTAACCGAAGATAAACTCAAATTTAGGAAGATAAGGACGGGCAATGATCAATGAAGGCAGGACTCTAGTTCCAATTCGAGCAAGGAGACCATTGGAGGCAAGGAACTATTCAGGAAAGGCATACTCAAACACGACACCGAAAGATAAAACACGACCTTCAACAGGGCGTCAAATTATAAATTGACGACCTACACGAAGACGTTACTCAAAAACACGACCATGATCAAGGGCGTCACTTCTTGGATTTAATTTTGGCAATAAAACTTACTTTATTTGAAAATTATGAGAAAACGCTTGAGATGAAGGCGTTACTTGAAAACACGCCCTGAGGAAGGACGTTAATCAATAATTGGAATTTATTTTGAAACCGGATAATACCAGGAATTGACGCCCTGATATTTGGTCGTCCTTTCTTTTGAACATGCCCTAGGTAAGGTCGCTTTTAAAATAACGCCCCTCTTCAAGTCGTGAATCACAAAAATGCAAGAACAAACCAAAAAAAACACACAAGAAAGAAAAACTTCATATTATGAATGTATTGAAGTTCACTTTGGGGCGTCAACATAGTGACATGAGATTTGATCAACATAGCGTCAATTTTGGCATATCTACAGCTGCCCCGCCTTGGCGTCTGCTTTGCAAGGTAGTGAGACAAAAATGAAGGTGAAAGTGCAACAAACGGAATGAAGTGGAATGAACTGATAAGTAGACGCCAAGGTGAGATGTGACACGCTTCAAACATCAAGCGTTAGAAATCTTTCCTAGATTCCGAATGAAACAACTCCGAGTGATTTCCAAGGAAGCATCGATTTGCTGGATAAAAGAGACTAAACTAAACAAGTAAAATGTGCGCGCGGCACGATAAGGAGACACCATTGGAGAGCGGTTACCAGCCAACGTGGACGTGCTACAACCAAGGTGGATTTACAAAAAAATAAAGGGAATTGAGATGAAGACCCAGCAAAGGGATATTTTCAAGTAATCAGCATAAGCGGCTTCAAAGAGAATAAAGTATTCAATTTGGAGTGGAATATCTCATGTCAACTCAATCAAGAGCAAGTGACTTTCATTATCGCCATAATATGAAGTTTTTCCGCATGAAGCTCAAAGTCCTACATGATGCATGCTGGGCTAAAAGAAAAAGATAAAACAAACTAAAAGATAGAAAATAATCAAGGATAATATTGTTAAGCCATCTAGATTTGGTCAAGAATCCAGATCTCTGAGCTGACACTAAGCCGAAGCCCATTTGTCCACGCATCAAATCAGAAAGTGGAACCATCGTCCCAGACCTTCAACGACTCGACGGCCTATCCGTGTGATCAAGACTCTCCTGGAACTATCACTGTTTTTGATGAAGGGGAACTTAAATTCCAGGTTTATCAAAACCACAAGGTCCTTGATATACTATAATAGCGTAGAATATCATATAGTAACAACGCTTACAGGAACAGCATGATGTTACTTCCACAGTGATCCGGGCATCTCGAAACCTGCAATCTTCTGCACCTTGAAAGTTCATTAGCCCTCCCATAATTTCAATATGAATAATCCTCAATTCAAAGCATGACATGATCATGAGTGCTAAATAAAGTAACATTCCAACAAAATAATAACACTTAAGTTCATCAGAGCACGTAGGGAAGCAAATTCATAAGCTCACAAATTCACGCCTGGACTGAACGGCGTCAAAACATGATAGGCGCCTGATTATGAGGGCGTCAAAAGGAGAAACACGCCCTTCACTAAGGCGTTAAATAAGAGATCAAAGAAGAAAATGACCCACTCAAGGGCGTTAAATAAAACACGACCTCAGGCAGGTCGTCAATTAAACAATTGACGCCCTAACAGAAGGCGTTAATTAAGCACAAGCTTCCGTTTCCGATTCGAAAGCTAAACGCAGTCCTAATAGCCATAAACTTTCTAACTCCGAACAGCCTTAAGACTCCCCGGACTTCTATAAAGGGAAGGCACTTCCTCAAATCAATCAAAGCAATCCTTCGGAGCTCTGTTTCTTCTGCTGCTGCTTCTCCTGTTCGTGTTCTTTTCGCAAACCGGAGATGGAAAGGGCACTTAAGAGATCAAAGTCCTCAACTCCCAGATTAACTGAGATTAATGGGCATATCAATAGTAGAATCTCCATGAACCAGGTAAAGATCGAACCTTCTATTCTTCTCTTTTCTTATCTTCACTGTCGCTCACGCATCCTCCTTCTTCTCCACAGGATTATCCAAATGTCCCCGGAGCTAGGAGATTTACAAAAATTAAGTGGCTGCCTCTTATTCTCTCCAAATTTTCTTCAGATATGAGGGTGTACTTAGCAAGATGGCACCTTCTAGGTCTACTTACCCATGCCAAATATTATGATCAAATCCATCTTGACTGGGCAGCTATAGGAGCTCTTGTAGAGATATGGCATCCTTCTACTCATACCTTTCTCTTCTCTACCTTTGAAGCCACCATCCTATTAGAAGAATTGGAGTTGATCTTAGGCTTGAAAAGAATGAAGCAAGGGGATGAGGAGAAGATGGCCAACATGCCAAAACCAATTTCTTCTCACGAGCTATTAACCACATTGATACCTAGCCCAAACTTAGTGAATCAGATCAAGGTTACCAAAGGAATCAATCTTCTAAAGCTCGCTTCATGGGTGTACAAGAGAGCGGATCAAGCTAAAGAAGAAGAAGAGATAGAAAAGGTAACCAAGGCCTTCGTGGTATGCTTAGCGGGAGCACTCTTATTCCCATCCACGGAGGACTTTCTAGAGGAGGCATAGTTAAGCACCGTGGTGAGCCTATGGGAAAGAGAGAGAGTTGGACCGGCTATTCTAGCATATCTCTATAGCGGGCTTACCTCAGCATCAATGGGGAGGCCCATCTACGGATGCATGCTAGCATTCTCTAGTTGGGTGGATCTTCACTTCAAGTTTGATCCATGTGATGAGGCCCAACAATCCTCAAGAATCTTCTCAAAAAGCCCACTCTTTTACATGATCGGTTCACTTGGGATAAGTAAAAGAGTGATGAACCGGATACCTCAAATCAAGAAGAGAGTGGAATGGAGAGAGCACCTCAAAGTAATGCCAAAGAACCTCTTCACTTGTGCCCCGGGAATACTCAAGACTCAAGAACTCCGTGCAAGATTCTCCCCCGGTGCGGACCTTAGACTCATCGGCGCTTCAGAATTCGTGCTATACAATTCATATCGGTGCCTTCCTCAACTCGGGCTTCCACGGCAAGTATTCGAGGATCCATCACACCTCCCTCCTATCAAGAGAAGGGACCTTGGCGGCAATGAAGATGGAGAAGAAACAACCACAATCCAAGCTCTGTGGAAAATCAATAAAGCTCATCAACCTGTGGAAAACTTGGAAGAAGATAGAGGTGAATGAAAGTCTTATGTTATTGTTTTGAGAAACTTGAGGCCCAAAATGGCTCATTGAAGCAGTGTAATCTTTCCTATCTGATAAATGAATAATATGTTCTTATTGAGCCAATTTCAAAGTGTTTCGGATCAAATCTTCCAAACCCTGTGATTCTGTTGCAAATAACGTCTCAAGAAATGTCGTGAATTCATAAAAGGACGCCTCAGCGTATGCCGTTTTCAATATTCTAGCTCACAAATTTGACGCCTCCACGAATGGGCGTTAACTGAATAACGACTTAAACTAGGGCGTGAATTGATTCAAATTCCCAAAATACATTCGTTGAAATCTCAAAAGCAACGCCCTCAGCAAAGTCACGTTTCTCCCAAATAACGCCTCAAGCTCAGACGTTAATCATAAATAGCAATTATTACTCCCATCACATCAATCAATTCCATATTGAATGCGTCTGACGACGGTTATCATTCCCCATGCAAATAAAAATAACGCCTTAAGAAATATCGTCAATTATCAATAAGCGTCCTTGTTTCAGTCGTTAATTCCATAAGAAGCGGCCTTACTTAAGTCGTTAATTCCTTTTGACCGTTCGACTTAACTTTCCCTCCTTTCTTCTTCTTCCTGCGTCCTACTCCCTCTTTCCCTTCTGCAAGCCCTAACCGACCTCCCCCATCCTTCTCATTCTCAATCTCTCTCACCCCTCTCTACCCCTCACTCCCTAGCAAAACGATGGCCGGTGGTGGGTTGAAACGACAACGGGTGGCCGCCCCCGAGGTCGTTGACTTAGGTGAAGATGCCATGGAGGAAGCCCCTCCCGCAGCGGCCGAGGAACCTCCGGCGGTGGTGGCCGGCAACGAGACCGAAGGAGGCCAAGAGGCTCACGAAGAAGACGAAGAAGAAGATGGAGAAGATGGAGAAAACGAAGAGGGAGGAGAAGAAGGTGAGGGCGGTGAAGAAGAAGGTGAGGAAGAAGAAGAAGGAGGTGGTTGTAGACACGCCAAAATTGACGTTACTGTGAGTACATCTCATATTACCTTGTAATGCCCCAATTTGACCCTCAAATCAACTTTGTTTGAGTGGTCTTTCTCACTTTTCTTGGATTTCTCCCTTTTTTTTCTCCCTTTTCTTATTTTTTTCATATTTTTCTGGATTTTTCTGGATTTTTCTGGATTTTCTGGATATTTTTTCTCTATTTTTATGAATTTTCCAGAATTACGACTTGACATGGGGCGTCTTTTAAATAGCGGCTTAGCCTTGGGCGTTTCTTGAAAAATTGACGCCACTTCCATTAGGCGTCAATTCCTCTCCTTTTCCTATTTTTCTAGATTTTTCTGAGGCTTTTTCGGAATTTTTATGAATTAACGACTTAACAAGAGACGTTATTTTGATTTTTAATAAAATAAAAAATAAAAAAATTGAAATCACGACACATGTGAGGGCGTCACTTTTCAATTTATTATTTTAATATTATTTTCAACCCACTTCCAGAGGTGATTTGGTGATCTTCCGGGTGTCAGAAAAATACGTAAAAATAGTCGTTGGAATCAGCACATTGAGATGCACCTCCACCTAAAAAATGAGAAAATAATATTGAGAAATAAAAAATAGCCCTATTTTGAATATTTTTGAATTAACGACCTTGATTAGGTCGTCAATTCTTTTGGCTAATTTTAACGCTCTTGTGCAAGGCGTCTTTTTTAATAAATTCGTGTTAAATTAAAATAACGTCTCTTTGCATGTCGTCAATTCCAAAATTGACGTTTTCTCCCTCATGCGTTTTTTACAAATGTCAAATAAAGGGAAGTTTTTTTTCTAAAAAAATTATTTTTTGAATTGACGCCTTTGTTGAAGGCGTGTTTTAAGTAATGCCCTTGGTCAGGTCGTCAATTCTTGAATTGACGCCCTTGTTTAAGTCGTGTTTCATCTTTCGTTTCCCCAGAAGAGTCCTTGCCTTCTTCAGTCACCTTCCTCGATTGGGATTGGAGTCTTACCTCCGTAGGACTCTTGCCCGTTCTTATCTTCTCTTCAACCTATTAATAGAGACTGCTTCTCTGTTAACTGGTTGGATCCCTCCCCTTTCGATTATTCTTCTTCCTCCGTTTTCTTATGTTTTGCAGGTGCTGTTGCTGCTTTGGCTTAGGAGAAGCCTTCGTGCATCTTCATCACTTCATCCTTTTAAAGCTTTCTCCCCATCGCGTATCAAAGCCAAGAAGCATCAGGCTCTTTTACTCTTTTAATTTCGTATTTCGTTAGATTCATACGCATGCATCATTCCATCCTTCTGCTGTTCATCTTCTATTCTCAACCGTGTTGAGAAATCTCCTTCACAGTGCACTCTCGCACACATCTTTTATATATTTTACATCATCTTTTGCATTCATCATATTTTCCCACCCGCTTTGCATAGGGGTTTAGGGGCAACCGCCCTTAAGGTGTGTTCTTGCACATACTTTCATGCTCATATTTTTATTAAGAATTTGATGCTACACTCACCATATTTCTAATTCAATTTCTTTATTGGTGTTTGTTGATTTTGCAAGGGTAATCAAATTGAGAAGAACTCTCTTCATCGGCCGGCCGATCTAGAAGAGAAAGGAGCACTCACATCCCCGCGTTTCAAGGTATTTTTCGCGATCCTCCATTTATTATTGATATATCTTTGAGGCCCTCGCGTCTCTGGTGATCACATCTCCTATTTGCACCTCGTGCATGCTTAATTCTTTTATTTTTATAATTGTTCTAAGTGGATTTTTAATTAGATCTACAAATTGGCGATCATGGTGGGACCCCTTTCATTTTTCTTTTGATTACCCTTTCCCCTTGGGCACCCACGTGTGCCATCTCCCCTTTTGCACCCACGGTGCGTCTCCTTTTTGTGCCCCACGGGCACCCTCCATTGTGCATTGCACTCTCCCCATGTGATCTGTCGGTTTGATAGGTTTTTTTTTAGAATTTCCACTTATCCAAATTTTTGATGACATTCTAATATCTTAACTCATATATTTGTTGATTGCCTCTGACTGTGAGTGTTTGATATTTCTGGCCGTGGAGTTTTTCTGGAGATAGAGGAAATTAACGCCTTAGACAGAGGCGCGTTTTATTTTAACGCTCTGATCTAGGGCGTCTTCTTTATGTGTAACGCTTTCTGCCATGGCGTCTTCCATCACATCTCCTGCTTTCTGTGAATTCACGCCCTTCCCCAGGGCGTCTTTTTGTTGCTTAGCGCCTCACATCAAGGCGCGTGTTTACATTTGACGCCCTCACCCAGGGGCGTCCTTTTATATATAGCTTTTCACTCCAAGGCGTGCTTTTCACTGCTTCTGGGCCTTCACAGCGATTCGCGACAGCCATGCTGTCGTCTGTTTCTTGGTAGCGACCCCTGCCAGGGCGTCTCTTTTCTGTGGGTTTACAGAACCCTCCCGTTTGTGATTTTTCATGCTGATTCATGCTTATATTCATTGATTGATCATATTGCTGTGGTTGGTTCGTTTACCCTTCATTCATTCATTTGCATTGGTTTGGGAGACCTCCTCTCTCTACACTAGGATTCCACACACCCTCTTGGTGAAGGAAGGACCCTCCATTGAGCACTCCGTCTCTTTGGATTGGAAATTCCTAAACCAAGCCTCCGTAAGTCCCCGCACCCGTGGATTCCCTCACGGACGCCGGGCAGGTTGTACCCTTTGAAGTCCCGGGTTTAGTTGGCCATACACGGTGAGAGAGTGTTCCTAGTTAGCACCGGAGTTGAAATCACATTTGAAACTAGGTTCCTCCCTTATGTGAATCATAATTTTGTTAAAAATCCTTAATTCACCAAGGTTCAAACATAAGAAGTCAAAGGTAACCATCCCAACTTGTTTGCTATTTCTATTAATTGTTTTGGTTGCACATTGAATTATTTGGATTACCTTGATAAGAAAGTCAACATGTTCAAATCAATTAATGTTCATGAGGGTGATCCACCTAGCACATCTTATTCCCCTCAATTTCAACATGTTCATCATTCTCACCATAATTCTTTCAAAGGACCACGTCCTCATTCTTACGGTGTTGCCCGACCCATGGGCAATATCCAATCCCATGGTCCTTCAATCCAATCGCGAGCCACTACTCCTACGGGACCGTCTCGTCCCAATGATGAGAAGGTTTCCCAAATCATTCATGCATTAGATCATCTCACCCCTCAACAAATTCAAGCCCTTAAGGCCGCTGTTGAGGGTGCATCTCATTCATCTCATCCTCCCTCCAATCCTATACGGGTGGCCCATCATCCACTTCCCTCTTCTATTCATATTCCTACTCGGGTGGTCCGACACCCACCTCCTTCTATTCCTCCTCCATCACGGCCCCAAGGCCCATCTACCCCTTGCAATCCGGCCCATCCGAGTTCTTCTATGGGTCGGCCCATTAATCCCCTTCCACGGCCTTCTTATGTGGCCCCTCCTTCAAGGCCCTGCCAACCCTCGGTTGCTCAGGTCACACCCCTCCAGCAAACTCTTCTGGACAAAATTACTCTGATGGAGGAACAATTAAAGAGGATTACGAGCCCGCGGCCTGCTCTTCCTACTCCCGTCAATCCTCTCCACGCCGCTCTGAATGACATTACAAAGATGGAGAGAGAGTGGAAGGATAGGAGGGATGACTATGGCATCGGCGATTCAAGTAAGCAAGAGCCGACAATTGAAGAGTTTGAAGCGGTATACGACGATGATGAAGCTGCGCAGGCACCCCTTCCGAGTTTCCTTCGTTTCCCTCTCCCCCCATTACTATTTGATGAACCCCCTGCTCAGGATGAAGCCACCATACCCAATCCAACCCCCGTTTATGAGACCAATTGGTGTTACGATGATGGGTCGATACTCCAATCACCCGCGCCGGCACATCTGGAGTCTCCTCCTATCCTTAACGCCGCTCACCCCGTTCGACATTTTCTCCGCACCGAACCTCCATCAATTACACCTCCACCAACTATACCATTAACCTTCATGACACCAGCCTTCCCTGAGCCTTCCACTAAACCTCCACTCATTAAGCCATTAACCTCTACACCACCACCCTCCCCCGAGTCCACCATCGAACCTTCCCCAATTAGTCACCCGTTACCGCCACCTCAACCCTCCATTACACATGTAACCCCAAACCTGGCCACTCCCATTTCACCACTTAACCTATTACTCTTACCCATGGTTAATCCTGAGCAGGATCCACCCCTTTTTGCACTCAAGCCAATCCCGACTGCCCCCGAGCAAAAGGAAAAGCTCGATGTGTTTGAACCTCCACTTCCACTCACCTTTTCTCCAACACCTTCCATTATACCCCTACTATCCATGGAGCCTTCTGCCTCCGCTTCACCTTCCCCTACCACTCGGAATGGGAGGCTTTCTACAAGCACTTGTGCCGAAGATCATCCGGAGCCGGGCAAGAAAGATTTGGCCAAGGCTGCGCTATTCAAGATGCAAGAGTTTATTTGCCGGATGCCAATCCGGGTTATTGTGCCAAGAACGATTGAAAAGGGCAAGTCGCCGCCATTGCTCAGAGAATGTCAAGCATTGATGCTGTGTAAGGGCCGGGCAGGGCACCCCGTGTCCCAACTTCCGAAGCTTGAACTCATTCTTCCATACAAGGGGCAAAAGACCATTTTGTTCAACACTCTTTATATGCCGCAATCCTTGGGCAACACGAGACTTTCTATCCCAACTTTCCAACTCCCTCACACTATTACTTTTCACTTTTCAAGGGAGTTGTCATTTACTATTGAAGCTTCGTCATGGGCTTGTGCTTCATCCATTGGGCCAATTGGCTATACACTTTCACTGCCATGGAAGGGCGGTTACCTTGGTGCCAAAAGGCCTTCTTCTATTTCATCCACCTTCTTGTCTATCACATCTTCCACATGGGCCACTCCAAAGGTAAAAAGGAAGATCTCATCCTCTCACCCTTCACATTCTTCATATTCTTTGCATCTCATGCATTCTATTGCATCCATGCATCCATCACATCTGTTGCATTGCATTTGCATACGTTTGCACATCCAGCTTCCCGGGTTTCCAAACCCGTATCTTCCCCGCCTTCCGGCACCTCCGGATATCACGCATTTCCCACCCTATTCATCTTCATCCTCATTACTCGGACATTGTCCCCTTTCCAATCTCTTCTCAGGGCATCGCGCCCCTTTCCAACTCCTGCACCCAGACCCTCCGGATTTCTCCTTTATCCTGCTAGGGCATCGCGCCCTTTTTCATCTCATTCTCCCAGAATTTCTGGCCTTCCTTCTTGGGCATCGCGTCCCCTTTCCTGCTATTTCCCTGGAACCTCCAGGCGTTTTATCCCTCCTCTCAGGGTACGACGCCCCTTTCCGTCTTCTTCCTCCGGAACCTCCGGACTTTCTCCCAGGGCATCGCGCCCTTTTCTATCTTCTTCCTCCGGAACCTCCGGATCTTTCACCCCTCTCTTTATCCCTTGGGCATCGCGCCCCTTTCCGTCTTCTTCCTCTGGAACCTTCGGATCTTTCTCTTCTCCTTGGGCATCGCGCCCCATGGTACCTTCCCCCTCTAGAACCGCCGGACTCTCTTTCCTTCCTCCCAGGGCATCGCGCCCTTTCTGATTCTCTTCCTTCGGAACCTCCGGATTCTCCATCTTATTCTCTTTATCTTCTTTCAGGGCATCCTGACCCTTCTGATTCCATCCCTCCAGAACCTCCGGACCCTCCTGATCCTTTTCATCCACTCTTCCCCGAGCACCGCGTCCCTCGGCATCTCATTCCCCCGGAACCTCCGGACCATCCATCTTTCTTCCGATTCATCTTTCTACTCTTCCAGGACATCACATCCTTCATTTTCTTCTTCCTTTTCCATCATCTTTTCCCCTATTTCTTCCCAGGGCACCGCGTCCCTCGATATTTTATCCCTCCTGAGCCTCCGGATGATTCCTCCTATCAGGATTCTCCTCCTTTACTCCCGGAACCTCCAGATCCACCTCTTTCCATCTATCAATTTCTTCTTCTAATTCCTCCTGATCATGGGTCTGACCCAACTTCTTCCACATCCACTGCCTTGGGCATCTGCCCTTTCTCCCATTACTTTCGAGGCTTTAGTCCTCACTCCTCCTTCTAATTCTCCGCTTCTTCTGTAGACCTTTCATGTGATCAGGGTCTCCACACCTTAGTGAGGGAGTTCTAACCCTCGCCTCTCTTCCCTTTTTCCTTATTCGTCTGAGTCTGGTCTTGGCACCACTCCTTCTTGTTAAGCCACTTTCAAACCCTTTGCTTCCAATCCTTTTGACTGCCAAAGAGGACTATCCCACGATGATCAACCTCGCCTCTGACAGCTGCTTCTACAAAGGTTGCAAGGCAACATATTGGCGTAAGTACTCATTTTATGATATCATTCCCTCATTACTTCACGCATGATTTTCAAAATGAAGTGCTTCTTAGCAAGATTAAGAGTGGTAGTCAAGACCTTTATCCGAGGTCGAATCTTTATCTTTACTAAATCATTCTCAAAATAGTCTTTTAGGCTTGTTTTTGCAGCACCTTTGGTAATAAGAACCCCACGCTGGGAATTCAACATTCTCTCCCCGCTTGTTAAGAGTAACCCTTAGCTGGGCATCGCACACACTTCACGGTGTCCTTAGCCGGCTCCTTTGGTTAAACACCGTCCCTACTTTGGCCATGCCATGAGTATATCTGAAAGTCTTTTCTCTTCTTTACTCGGCCGAATGCAGGGGCAAGAGGTTGACGGATGAGATGACCCAACCTAGGTAATCCCCAATACGAGAGGAGTCTGAAATAGGGGCAGTCTTGACCCAAAATCAATATGAGTTTTCATATGAGTTTTCATGATATACATCTCGCCAAAAGGGCTATTATGAAAATCAAGTCAAAATTTCGATAAAAATAAAATTATGAATTATGGCATGACAAGAGTGGCAAAGTCCCCGCAGGGAAAACCCTGGTCGTATGCATGTCAAGGGTCTAAAAATCAAAGGCATAAAGTCCCGGCACAACAGACTACCTCTTTGAGGGGAAACACCTTGGAAGGAATTCAAGTCCCGGCATCTCCCATCCTGCATAAAGCTTATCCTCACTTATTCTTCTCTTCTCCCTCCAAGACCGAATGTTTCTCAGGTATGGCCTTGGTAGGGGCACCGTTGATCAAAGGCGGTCGGTTATAGGATGCCACTTTCAATGCACGCCCGACTTTGGGAAATTTTAGCAAAAAGGGAAGGAACGAGGACCCCCAATTAATGGTTTAAACACCCTTTGATGCTGCATTAGCTATGTCTAAACCAAAATTTAAAAAAATTAAATATTGCAAAATCAAACAAAAAAATTGAATATTTCCTGAGCAAAATCAAACAAAAAATCAGATATTTCTTCCAAGATTCATAAAAATTGAAATATTTTCCAAAATCCATAAAAATTTGAATATCTTTTTCAAAACTCATAAAAATTTGCATATTTCAAAATCCAAAAAAAATGCATTGTATTGTCTGATGTTGTTTTACAGGAACAACTTTGCAAGGACCAAGAGCACGGGATGAGTCCTCTCTCCACTTATTGCTATCAATCTATTGATTCTTCCCGATATTCTCATGACGTGCCACCCTGAGCATTTTGATTATCATTTCCTCATATCTCCTGATTATCATTCATCTCCAAATCATTTAATCAACTCCTGCTGATTTCACTTGATCACTCTGCCGCTGGGCATTGCCTGATTCCGGTTAAATCGAAACCTTACATGCTAAGATTGTCATCCTCATAACAAAACGACAAACAATGATGTTTTGCAATACAATGCTATTCATGCTATACATGTTTGAATGATATTTATACAAAATTTGATTGCTTTGATGTTGCTTGCTATGCTTAAATGCCTTATTCATTGCTTGTTATCTTTTATATCTTGGCTGATGAATTTTTGAGCGCAAGAAGAAGCTCTTAGTCCCACCGACTGGGCATCATCATCCAAGCCCCACGGTGCTTGCACCTCATTTTTGTTCCCCCATGCTTATTGCTCCATCTCTCCCTATATGCATTCTACTATATGTTATTATGCTATTAGATTATATCAAGGACCTTGTGACTCTGGTAAATCTGGAATTTGAGTTCCCCTTCATCAAAAATAATGATGGTTCCAGAGGAGTCTTAGTCACACGGATAGGCCGTTGAGCCGTCCAAGACTGGGGACGATGGTTCCCTTTTGCAAGTTGGTGCGGATAAACGGGCTTCGACTTAGTATCAGCTCGCGAAATTGGTTTCTTGACCCAATCTTGGCAGTTTAACAGTATTATCCTTGATTATCTTATATTTTCATTTATTTTAACTTTTCCCTTTAAACCCAGCATGCATTCATGTAGGACTTTGAATTAACGTTGGAAAATCATTCTTAAGTTGATTTTGAGGGTTAAAATTGATCTTAATTTTTTCAGATATGAGATATTCATTGCTGAATGGAATCCTCAGTTCGTTTTGTCGCTGTTTTGGGTCATTTTCTCGAAAGCTCCTTGTTTGGATTTCAATCATCTTATCTCAATCCTTTTACTTTGATCCACCTTGGCTGCAACACGCCCACATTGGCTGGTAACCGCTCCCCAATGGTGAAACCTGCAGGTTTGTGACCTGGGGTACTTCCACCGCGCTGGAAGTTGATCATTCTCCTTCGTGCCCGCATGCACACTCCCTCTTTTATCCAAACATCGTTGATTTCATTGAATTTCCTGATATTACTTCATCTCGAGTTTTTGATTTCATTCTCATCAAGTGATGTTGATTGTGTGTCTCATCACACCTTGGCATCTACTTTTCAGTTCGCTCTGCTCCCTTGCAAAGCAGACGCCAAGGTGGGACAGCTGTAGACACGCCAAAATTGACGTTACTGTGAGTATATCTCATACTACCTTGTAACTTTGTTTGAGTGGTCTTTCTCACTTTTCTTGGATTTCTCCCTTTTTTCTCCCTTTTCTTATTTTTTCCTATTTTTCTGGATTTTTCTGGATTTTCTGGATATTTTTTCTCTATTTTTATGAATTTTTCAGAATTACGATTTGACATGGGACGTCTTTTAAATAGCGGCTTAGCCTTGGGCGTTTCTTGAAAAATTGACGCCACTTCCATTAGGCGTCAATTCCTCTCATTTTCCTATTTTTCTGGATTTTTCTAGATTTTTCTGAGACTTTTTCAGAATTTTTATGAATTAACGACTTAACAAGAGACATTTTGATTTTTAATAAAATAAAAAATAGAAAAAATTGAAATCACGACACATGTGAGGGCGTCACTTTTCAATTGATTATTTTAATATTATTTTCAACCCACTTCCAGAGTTGATTTGGTGACCTTCCAGGTGTCAGAAAAATATGCAAAAATAGTCGTTGGAATCAGCACATTGAGATGCACCTCCACCTAAAAAATAAGAAAATAATATTAAGAAATAAAAAATAGCCCTATTTTGAATATTTTTGAATTAACGACCTTGATTAGGTCGTCAATTCTTTTGGCTAATTTTAACGCTCTTGTGCAAGGCGTCTTTTTCAATAAATTCGTGTTAAATTAAAATAACGTCTCTTTGCATGTCGTCAATTCCAAAATTGACGTTTTCTCCCTCAGGCGTCTTTTACAAATGTCAAATAAAGGGAAGTTTTTTTTCTAAAAAATTTATTTTTTGAATTGACGCCTTTGTTGAAGGCGTGTTTTAAGTAATGCCCTTGGTCAGGTCGTCAATTCTTGAATTGACGCCCTTGTTTAAGTCGTGTTTCATCTTTCGTTTCCCCAGAAGAGTCCTTGCCTTCTTCAGTCACCTTCCTCGATTAGGATTGGAGTCTTACCTCCGTAGGACTCTTGCCCGTTCTTATCTTCTCTTCAACCTATTAATAGAGACTGCTTCTCTGTTAACTGGTTGGATCCCTCCCCTTTCGATTATTCTTCTTCCTCCGTTTTCTTATGTTTTGCAGGTGCTGTTGCTGCTTTGGCTTAGGAGAAGCCTTCGTGCATCTTCATCACTTCATCCTTTTAAAGCTTTCTCCCCATCGCGTATCAAAGCCAAGAAGCATCAGGCTCTTTTACTCTTTTAATTCCGTATTTCGTTAGATTCATACGCATGCATCATTCCATCCTTCTGCTGTTCATCTTCTATTCTCAACCGTGTTGAGAAATCTCCTTCACAGTGCACTCTCGCACACATCTTTTATATATTTTACATCATCTTTTGCATTCATCATATTTTCCCACCCTCTTTGCATAGGGGTTTAGGGGCAACCGCCCTTAAGGTGTGTTCTTGCACATACTTTCATGCTCATATTTTTATTAAGAATTTGATGCTACACTCACCATATTTCTAATTCAATTTCTTTATTGGTGTTTGTTGATTTTGCAAGGGTAATCAAATTGAGAAGAACTCTCTTCATCGGCCGGCCGATCTAGAAGAGAAAGGAGCACTCACATCCCCGCGTTTCAAGGTATTTTTCGCGATCCTCCATTTATTATTGATATATCTTTGAGGCCCTCGCGTCTCTGGCGATCACATCTCCTATTTACACCTCGTGCATGCTTAATTCTTTTATTTTTATAATTGTTCTAAGTGGATTTTTAATTAGATCTACAGTGGTGACGAACCACCACGCACGGCGGCGGCTCCTCCCCGTGCCGGCCAACTACGGTGACCCAGGCAACCACGACCTCAGCCACAAGGACCAAAGCACAAGAAGGTAGGCCCCCAACCCTATTTCCATTTTTCTATATTTTTATTTCCATTTTTATGCAATTTCCATAGCCCTCGGGGTAGAAAGCCTGCAACTCAGAAAAGAGGCACCCCCCGTGGGGGCGTGATTTAGAGATGAAACGCCCCTCCCAAGGGCGTTAGTTCAAATTATTTTCTGCAAAAATAATTAATTTCATGAAAACACGCCCTACAGCATGTCGCCCATTTAAATTCATCATTTTTCATATCATGCCGTTAATTTCCATGCTTGAATTATTCTTCCGTGAATTATTCGCATGCTGTTATTTTTACTTCAATTCTGAAAATCCTGAAGACAACGCCCCCCACAAGGGCGTTAATTCAACGAAAGACGACCAAACCAGCGGTCGTCAAATCATTAATTTCAAAAATTATTATGAACCCTAAAACTCCCATTTGAAAACAACGTCCCACATAGGGGCGTGACTTAAGCGAAAGACGACCCTAGGATGGGCGTCTCCTAAAAAAATCTTTAAGTAATCCGAAATTAACCAACAAGCCACGCCCAATACAGAGGCGTTTCTTAGATAAACAGCGACCTGGGATAGGTCGTGAATTCAAAGCACACTTAAGAACCACGCCCCTCCCAAAGGCGCTAATTCAACGAACCACGACCCAAGGGTGGTCGCCAATCATAACCCAGGGCAATCAAAGTGAGATTCAGTATTAATCAAAATAATTAAACGAAAATTCTTTTCTTTATGCATGCAGGGGTTGATGAGGACGCGCATCTCCTGGGTTATGGTCCGGGCAGCATACTACGGCCTCCCCGAGTTTCAGAGAGCGAGGGTAGATGTTATGGGGTTCGGGGCCTTTCTATCCATAGAGCCAGTTAGACCTGACCTACCACTTATCCAGGTTCTACGGGAGAGATGGGACAGGTCCAGCCGGGCATTCCTGATGCCATGGGGGCATATGGTTCCTACCCTGGAGGATGTAGCTAGGATCACCGGATTGAGGGTAGACGGAGAGGCTGTGAGCGGGATCACCTATCCTGACTACACTGAGTTTGCCCAGAGGTTGCTAGGGCTAGAGATGGTCTATGAGACGCCTAGCGAGTGTAGGACTATCTTCCGCACCGACCTGACTACGGTGATGGGCTTAGGGAATGCTAGGCATAGGTCCGAGGAGTCCTTAGAGCAGTTCTCTCAGAGGTTGATAGACGGGGCTAGGGCGGTCTATTGCCAGGATCCGGTCGACAGGGAGAGAGCAGACCGGGACTTGAGGAGGTTTCTACTGCTGCTACTAGGGAGGCTATTGCTCGGACGAAGGGAGACGTCATCAACTGCCGATTCCTGGGGATTCTCGAGGACTTGGAGGCAGTTGGCAGCTACGCCTGGGGAGCAGCACTGCTGGCGCATATGATGGCCGACCTGTCCACCGGGAGAGGTCGAGAGACGACCGTCAGCGGCTTCTCACCTTTTCTTCAGGCATGCACTTATATATTTTCTTATTTTTTTCTTTTTTATGCTTGTGAATGCCTCACTAATGCAATGCATGGATGCAGGTTTGGAGCCATCTATACATGCCGATGAGACGCGTCGACCCACGGCCTGGAGGTGAGGGAGCTTTTCCCCTAACGCGGCGATGGCTGCCAGTTGTGTTTGGAGCCCCACTGGGCTACGAGTTGTGGGTTCTACGGAGAGAGTTCCGTGACTTCCCTCCCTTGCTGGTATGATGAATGTTATGCATCTTTCTTTTGCATTTAGTTGAATTTATTATGAGGATGATGAAATGATGACATGCATGTTTATGAATGCAGGTGCAGTGGAGACACTATGAGGGGATGACAGACGAGGGCCAGCTGTGGGTCGTAGCGGGGCGACCTCGCTTTGAGCATGAGCTGTGGGTCCACTGCTTGAGCGAGATCGAGCCGTTACGGCTTAGGCTAGTGATGAGGACCCTAGGCCTACACCAGGAGTGGGTAGAGGTCGGCGAGTCACGCGGCATCGGGAAGAAGACGCGCGGTCGTACGAAGGCGACCGACTGGAGAGGGCGGTTCGAGGAGCAGTACGCCGACTGGCAGCGAGGCGGGACCAGAGTCACCTCTCGGGCGACCGACAGCTCCGAGTACCTCCGGCGCTACTGGGAGGTTTACGCCGGACGGCCACCGATGAGGGTCTTAGGGGTATGTATGAATGCAATTATTTCTAAATGTGAAGGCTTATGTAAGTTTATCATGCAACTAATATGCAATGGATGCAGGATGCGCGGGACATAGCGGCGATGGATGCCCAGGCCCACCTACACAGCCTGGAGGACCAGTTGGCTGCCACACGAGCCGACCTAGAGACCCTGGTGAGTGTTTAAATTATTTTTATATGCAAATGTATTTTTGTTGAACTATTGATGATTATCCACTGACGATCTCAATGAATGCAGCGTGCCCAGCAGGGAGTAGTGAGGAGAGACCCAGGGGAGGCCTCTAGCTCGAGAGGGCCCAGTGCAGAGGTGACTGCACTGGCAGAGCAGCTAGCTGGAGCGACCGCACGAGCCGAGGCAGCAGAGCGCGATCTCGCTTCACGGGTAAATTCCAAAACACAAATCCATTCAAATATTGATTATATAATTGTGCACTGATGAAAATTCATGTTACAGACTGAGGAGCTTCGAGCCACTCTTACCTGCGTTGATGAGGGCTTCCGTGCGACGAGCACACAGGTGAGTGGTTCAATCATGTATTGCTTGTATTGCTAGATTACTGAATCATTGCATTAATTGTGGAATTGATGATTTGCTTACCCGTTTGTAGGTGACTCAGCTCCAGGCGGTACGTACCAAGTTGGCGATTCGCGATCAGCGGATCTCAGAGCTAGAGAGGTCCCTGAGGCGTCGAGAGGAGCTGCCTCAAGACGTGGCCGAGCTGCGGGTGGCTCTTGAGCTGGAGAGGAGGGAGCGGGCCCGGGAGCGCGAGGAGCACTTGGCGGACCGTGCCCGTCACCACAAGCTACAGCAGTCAGAGCGTGCCCGGTACCAGGAGCAGGTGGCGGCACGCGAGCGTGAACTGGCAGACTTGAGGACCCAGCTGGTCCTTTCTCAGGAGCGGCTACGAGTTGCTGAGGAGCGTCTCCAGCGAGGGCGTGACCGAGCTCGTGCTGCGGGGTACTCCTTCACCAGCTCCACCTTTGTGGCGGGTTCTTCTCTTCGAGAGAGGAGCGAGGCAGGGGGCCAGGCTCGAGTTCCAGCTTCTTCTCGGGGGCCCATGCCTCCTCCACCAGCGCCTCCTCGGGACGGCGAGGACGAGGTAGAGAGTAGGAGAGAGGAGGGTGGAGGCGAGAGCTGAGAGACTTACTTGTACTCCTCCACCCTCACACTTGTACATGATAGACATGATATATATAGATATGAGATTTGGGCTTTTGTTTACTTGAGCACTTTGTGTGGTGGTGGCCTTGTGTTTGTGTACTTTCCTCTTTCCACGTTCTTCATTTTTTTTGCTTTGCTTTGCCCTGTTCTTGCAACTGTAATCCACACTTTGAACAAACAGGTTAATTCATCTGTTCGACCTGGCCCCTTGCCCAATAAGCAAGGGGTATCAATATTTTGACCTTAATGACGGGTCAAGGGGCCAAGCCTTTAATTAAATATGGTAAATAAAATATCTGATAACGGGGAGATGCATCATGCAAACACGCATATGCAAACCATAAATAAAGATGCCCATGCAGAAATGCAAACATACTTGGAGAAAGCATCATCTTTTTTTTCTTTTACTCATTTATATTTTTTTGTTATTTTTTCTAAAAAACGCGCCTTAGATAAGGTCGTGGTTCGCATAAAAGACGCCCTAGAAGACGGCGTGAATTTGAAAAGGGAATCTGATTTTTGAGAAAGTAACGACCTGATCAGGGACGTTATTCTAGAGAACGCGCCTTTATCGAAGGCGTTAATTAACTTGCACGCGCCTTAGATAAAGGTGTTAATTGAATTATTCTGCAAAAATGGGTTGACAGGGCTATCAAAACCATGGGTCCTACACAGTCACCATCTAAAATTCATTAACCTTTCTTGAGTAATTAAAAGAGAGTTGACGTGATCATAGTTGACTTGTATCCGAGATTTCGTACAGTGCAATTTCCTAAGTCCGTCTTGACCATCTTGCCAGTTCGTGACTTACCACATAGAAAGAATGGAAGAAAATATAAGGAAAGCCCATAAGGGATGCTGAGATGCTCAAGGTAAAGTTACCTCCCCTACCCTATGCCTGTTGGGATTCGGTCTTTGGCGTAGGGAAATTTGTTACCTTTTTGCCTCTTTTATATTGCACGCATACGCCCAAGGTTTTCCTTACGGGGACTTTGCCCTCTTGACATGCTTTTCTTTTCACCATTTGACTTTCACTTTGGAATCGACTTGCATTAATGAACAACCTAATTGTACTTGGGCATTTGTGGCATTTGCTCCCTTTTGGGCCTTGACTTCCACCTACTAGGGCGGCGGATAGGCTTGGCGTGTCGACCCTGAGGTCTCCCTTCCTCCCTTATGAGCCGAAGAAGAAAAGAACGGGTATTGTCTTTCACTTTTAGTCAGGTTTTTGACTTCCCATCCGATTTTGCACTGCTTGATGTAGATCGTGATAAATCCACGCATGAAGAAGAGTTTAAATATGAGAAAACACAAGGGGGAGAGATGATATAATAATGAATAAAAGAAGCACGTGGTACTACTAAGGAGGGTGATCGCCAGAGGGGTTATCTCAAGAAGAAACAAAGAAGATCGCGAATACCTGGTGGAAAATAGAACGCGGGATGGATTGTGAATTCCTCCTCCTCCTTCAAGTGGCCGGCCTATGAAGGGGGTTTTCCTTTATTGATTACCCTTGCAAAAAAGATAAAACAAACAAAAAAAGGAAGTGGATCAGCCAAGCGAATGTAGTATCAATCCCAAGTAGATGATATGATAATGAATAGAGAATAAAACATGCGCACCTTTTTTTTTGATGAGGACATCAAGAGCTTATGGGTTGTATTGTATGTATTGGCTTGTATAGGTGTGTAGTATAGGTTATATTGGCTTGAAAGTGTGTAATTTTTGATTTCTTTCATTTGGGCTCTCTTTGTAAGGCTTAATTAAGCCATTGGTCCACATTTCTAGGAAGAATCCATTACTAGGTATCATGGTTTAGGTCCACTTAAGGGTGCTACTTCATATTGGGTCATTTGGTTTTAAATGGGTCATTAAGGCACTTAAGGCCCAAATTGGGTTCCACTCTCCCATGGGCCATCTAAGTGGGAGTGGCCCATGACTAGCATGTTATATTGGGTGGCTCTTGGCCCATGAAGGGGGGCGCCCTCTCTTTTGGCCTTATTAGGCTAGTTAGGTGTGATTTAGGTGAAGTGGAATGGAATTAGTCTAAGGTTGAATGGAGATGGTCAAGTTAGATTAAAAAATTATATTTGGTGTGTTATTCACACTTCATCTCAGCCATTCAATCCTCAACCCTTGATCCAAGGGTCCACAATAGATTTGATTGGAGTCATATATAATGTTGTATTTTCATGAGAAAATCAATGGAAAAATCAGAAAATTTGTGAGTGTTCTTGGAGCTTGGTGCGCCCCCTTCCTCTCTCCCCCTGGTTTCCTCTTCCCCAACCCCAGATCTAGAGTGTATCCCCCTTATATCATCCCCTCTCAACCTCCGGTGATCGTTTGTGCCGCCGCCGCCGCCATTCGTGCCGCCTTCGAGCCGCCACGGGATCGTCTTCGGTTTTCTGCCCTGCTGGACAGAGGTGCAGTTTGTGAATTCCTGAAGCCCGCAACGAGCTCAGATCGATTTGAAATTTTGAGGGTTGGTTCCTATCTTCTATCCCATTCTCCACAAAAACATCCAGGTTCAAAAGCCACCGTTTCATATTTTTACCATTTCGTTCAACCCTCTATCTCAGATCTGTTCTGTCACTGTCTACAGTGACAGTAGCCCTAAGTTCTCCACCTTAGACCACCCTTTTGATTTATGTTAAACCTCCCAATTTAACTGGGTGTTCTGTCCATCGTCCCCTACCCCCACAAATTTTTTTAAATTTTTATCATCCTTCTACCTATTTTTAATAATTCATGTTCTACCGGAGCTATAGTACTTTCAGTCAGATCCCAGATCCGACCTTCATCCAGTAAACAAATCACAGAAAATCATAGACACATCCAAACGTGTCCAAACCAATTTTTCTATCTTCCCAACTCCATTTCCAACAACTTCTCTGAATAACACAACCCCAGATTCGGACGTTTATCTCGCGGTTAAAGGCAATCCATAGTCAAGTTCTCTGCAGGTCTGAGTCTTCAGTTACTGTACAATAGGCGATTGAAAATTCCATAAGTCAAGATCCGAGCAGATCCAGGCCAGATCTTTGGGCCTAGGTTGAAGAGCTTCAAGCTAGCTTTCCAACGGCGCCAGTCTCGTGTCGATCCGACATCGGGGCTGATCGCACCGCCCATTCTCGCCGGAGCGCGCTCCGAAATACAGAACCGGCAGATTTCCGATCGGGTACCGACCGATGCCGAACGGAGCCGCCGGAAGAAGCTCTTAGTCCCACCGAATGGGCATCATCATCCAAGCCCCACGGTGCTTGCACCTCATTTTTGTTCCCCCATGCTTATTGCTCCATCTCTCCCTGTATGCATTCTACTATATGTTATTATGCTATTAGATTATATCAAGGACCTTGTGACTCTGGTAAATCTGGAATTTGAGTTCCCCTTCATCAAAAATAATGATGGTTCCAGAGGAGTCTTAGTCACACGGATAGGCCGTTGAGCCGTCCAAGACTGGGGACGATGGTTCCCTTTTGCAAGTTGGTGCGGATAAACGGGCTTCGACTTAGTATCAGCTCACGAAATTGGTTTCTTGACCCAATCTTGGCAGTTTAACAGTATTATCCTTGATTATCTTATATTTTCATTTATTTTAACTTTTCCCTTTAAACCCAGCATGCATTCATGTAGGACTTTAAATTAACGTTGGAAAATCATTCTTAAGTTGATTTTGAGGGTTAAAATTGATCTTAATTTTTTCAGATATGAGATATTCATTGCTGAATGGAATCCTCAGTTCGTTTTGTCGCTGTTTTGGGTCATTTTCTCGAAAGCTCCTTGTTTGGATTTCAATCATCTTATCTCAATCCTTTTACTTTGATCCACCTTGGCTGCAACACGCCCACATTGGCTGGTAACCGCTCCCCAATGGTGAAACCTGCAGGTTTGTGACCTGGGGTACTTCCACCGCGCTGGAAGTTGATCATTCTCCTTCGTGCCCGCATGCACACTCCCTCTTTTATCCAAACATCGTTGATTTCATTGAATTTCCTGATATTACTTCATCTCGAGTTTTTGATTTCATGTTATATTGGAGCTACAATACTTTCAGTCAGATCCCAGATCCGACCTTCGTCCAGTAAACCATATACAGAAAATCATAGACACTTCCAAATGTGTCCAAACCAATTTTTATGTCTTCCCAACTTCATTTCCAACAACTTCTCTGAATAACACAACCCCAGATTCGGACGTCTATCTCGCGGTCAAAGGCAATCCATAGTCAAGTTCTCTGCAGGTCTGAGTCTTCGGTTACTGTACAATAGGAGATTAAAAATTCCATAAGTCAAGATCCGAGTAGATCTAGGCCAGATCTTTGGACCTAGGTTGAAGAGCTTCAAGCTAGCTTTCCAACGGCGCCAGTCTCGTGTCGATCCGACATCGGGGCTGATCGCAGCGCCCATTCTCGCCGGAGCGCGCGCCGAAATACAGAACCGGCAGATTTCCGATCGGGTACCGACCGGTGCCGAACGGAGCCGCCGGGCCTCCGGCCGGTGAACCAGCGTGCCGCCATCCCAAGGAGCAACCCTCCGGGCATCCACCACTACAGCGGTGCCACCGGATCCCACACGGCCCCTCCGGACAGCACGTGGACCCCACCGTCACGTGTTCGGGTGTTGCCGAATCAACGCAAGAAGCCGCCCGTCAACCCGAATTCGATCCTCCCGGACCCCATTGTGTAGCCCTTTACCTCCCTGCGTGGAGTGGGCAGCGGCTTGCATTTCTGTAATATTGTGTAATATTGTTCCGGGAGTACGATTTTCGGCCGGGCCCGTCTTCCCCACGCCGAGCGCGTGGAGGTATCGTTCTCGCTCCCTACACTCGGCATTTGCTTATTTTCATATATACTTGTTTATGCCGCTGCTAGAGAGCATGCTTTAGGTCCGTTAGCTTGCTATATTATCATTCACCGCTGCTGCGAGAGAGAGCGAGACCGTCCCCGTGACCCGATCCGGGCACGAGAGTGCAAATCGACCACCCTAGCTCTTGCCGGTTTCTCAACCGTGCACGTCCGACGCTTCCCTCATCAAGGGACGATCGCGAGCTTGTCGTGTCCGTGGTCCCGTCCCGCATCATTTTTGTTTTAAAACCCCTAAAGAGTTAGGGAAGGAGAAGATATGATGAAACTAATGCAAAAGGAGAAAAAACGTATGATGATCGACGGAAAAATAACAATTAGATAAGCAAGAAAAACCCTTCTGTCCCTGACGACAGTAAAGGGAACTGAAACCGATGCTGTTGACAGAAAGAAGATGGAAGCAGAGAGCTTTAAAGACCGCGCAGGAAGAAGATGGATAGCGCAGGAAGAAGATGGAAGTTGAAATCTATGCATAAAAACTCTGATCTCGATAGCCTACTCTCGTAACCTGCCAACCTTACGCGAGGTCGATCAAGGCATCCCTATATAGGGTTCCAGATCCAAGATAACCTCAGATTCGGAAGGATAAGAACGGGCAATGATCAAAAGAAGGTAGGACTCTAGTTCCAATTCGAGCAAGGAGACCATTAAAGGCAGGGAACTCTCCAGGAAAGACGAGTTCAAGCAGGACACCGAAGGATAAAACACGACCTTCAGAAGGGCGTCAACTCACAAATTGACGACCTACATCAAGACGTTACTCAAAAACACGACCATGATCAAGGGCGTCACTTCTTGGATTTAATTTTGGTAATAAAACTTACTTTATTTGAAAATTATGAGAAAACGCCTGAGATGAAGGCGTTACTTGAAAACACGCCCTGAGGAAGGACGTTAATCAATAATTTGAATTTTATTTTGAAACCAGATAATACCAGGAATTGACGCCCTCACATTTGGTCGTCCTTTCTTTTGCACACGCCCTAGATAAGGTCACTTTTTAAAACACGCCCCTTTTCAAGTCTCGAATCACAAAAAATGCAAAGATCAAATCAAAAACACACACAAAAATAGAAAAACTTCATATTATGAATGTATTGAAGTTCACTTTGGGGCGTCAATATAATGACATGAGATTTGATCGACATAGCGTCAATTTTGGCGTGTCTACAGCTGCCCCGCCTTGGCGTCTGCTTTGCAAGGGAGTGAGACGAAATGAAGTGAAAGTGCAACAAACGGAATGAAGTGGAGCGAACTGATAAGTAGATGCCAAGGTGTGATGTGACACGCCTCGGACACTAAGCATTGGAAATCTTTCCAAGATTTAAAGTGAAACAACTCCGAGTGATTCCAAGGAAGTATCGATTTGCTGGATAAAGGAGATTAAACTAAACAAGTAAAAATGTGCGCATGGCACGATAAGGAGACACCATTGGAGAGCGGTTACCAGCCAACGTGGACGTGCAACAACCAAGGTGGATTTGTGGGAAAAATAAAGGGAATTGAGATGGAGACCCAGCAAAGGAACATTTTCAAGGAATCAGCCTAAGCGGCTTCAAAGAGAATAAAGTACTCAATTTGGAATGGAATATCTCATACCAACTCAATCAAGAGCGAGTGACCTTCATTACTGCCATAATATGAAGATTTTCAGCATGAAGCTCAAAGTCCTACATGATGCATGCTGGGATAAAAGAAAAAGATTAAAACAAACTAAAAGATAGAAAATAATCAAGGATAATATTGTTAAGCTATCTAGATTTGGTCAAGAATCCAGATCTCTGAGCTGACACTAAGTCGAAGCCCGTTTGTCCGCGCATCAACTCAGAAAGTGGAACCATCGTCCCAGACCTTCAACGACTCAACGGCCTATCCGTGTGATCAAGACTCTCCTGGAACTATCACTGTTTTTGATGAAGGGGAACTCAAATTCCAGGTTCATCAGAACCACAAGGTCCTTGATATGCTATAATAGCGTAGAATACCATATAGTAATAATGCTTACAACAAGAACAACATGATGTTACTTCCGCAGTGATCCGGGCATCTCGAAACCTGCGATCTTCTGCACTCGAAAACTCATTAGCCCTCCCATAATTTCAATATAAATAATCCTCAATTCAAAGCATGACATGATCATAAGTGCTAAATAAAATAAAATTCCAACGAAAATAATAGCACTTAAGTTCATCCGAGCATGTAGGGAAGCAAATTCATAAATTCACAAATTCACGCCTGCACCGAACGGCGTCAAAACCTGAAAGGCGCCTGATAATGAGGGCGTCAAAAGAAGAAACACGCCCTTCACTAAGGCGTTAAATGCACCAAGGGTTCAAGAAGAAAACGACGCACTCAAGGGCGTTTAAACAAAACACGACCTCGGTCAAGTCGTCAATTCAACAATTGACGCCCTAACAGAAGGCGTTAATTAAGCACAAACTTCCGTTTTTGATTGGAAAGCCAAACCCAGTCCTAATAGTCATAAACTTTCTAATTCCGAACAGCCTTAAGACTCCCCGGACTTCTATAAAGGGAAGGCGCACTTCCTCAAATCAATCAAAGCAATCCTTCGGAGCTCTGTTTCTTCTGCTGCTTCTTCTGTCTGTTCGTGTTCTTCTGCAGGCACTGCAACCGTCCGAGCTTCTTCCTGCAAACCGAAGATGGAGAGGGCAATTAAGAGGTCCAAAGCTTCCACTCCCAGATTAACTGAGATCAATGGGCACATCAGTAGTAGAATTTCCTTCTGTTCTTGTCCACTTTTGTCTTAAATGTTCTTCTCTTCTACATGCTCATTTATTTTTCTTTCTCTGCATTGTTCTTCCTTTCTTCCGTCCACAGGACTTCCCGAATGTCCCAGGAGCAAGGAGATTTACAAAAATTAAGTGGCTGCCTCTCATACTCTCCAAATTTTCTTCAGACATGAGGGTGTACTTAACAAGATGGCACCTTCTGAGTCTAGTTACCCATGCCAAACATTACGATCAAATTCATCTTGACTGGGCAGCTATAGGGGCTCTTGTAGAGATATGGCATCCTTCTACTCATACCTTTCTCTTCTCAACCTTTGAAGCCACCGTCCTATTGGAAGAATTGGAGATGCTCTTGGGCTTGAAGAGAATGAAGCAAGGGGATGAGGAAAAGATGGCCATCATGCCAAAACCAATTTCCTCTCATGAGCTATTAACAAGCTTGATATCTAGCCCCAATCTAGTGAATCAAATCAAAGCTACTAAAGGAATCAATCTTCTAAAGCTCGCCTCATGGGTGTACAAGAGAGCAGATCAAGTCAAAGAAGATGAAGAGATAGAGCGGGCAGCAAAGGCCTTCGTGGTGTGCTTGGTAGGAGCAATCTTATTCCCATCCACGGAGGACTTTCTAGAAGGGGCCCAATTAAGCGCTATAGTGAGCTTATGGGAAGGAGATAGAGTGGGACCGACGATTCTAGCCTATCTCTATAGCGGGCTTACCTCGGCGGTGATGGGAAGGCCCATCTACGGATGCATGCTAGCACTCTCTAGTTGGGTAGATCTCCACTTCAAGTTCGATCCATGTGACGAAGCCCACCAATCCTCAAGAATCTTCTCAAAAAGCCCACTCTCTTATATGACCGATTCACTTGGGATAAGCAATAGAGTGACGAACCGGATTCCTCAAATCAAGATGAGAGCGGAATGGAGAGAGCACCTCAAAGTAATACCAAAGAATCTCTTCACTTGTGCCCCGGGAATACTCAAGACTCAAGAGCTCCGTGCGAGATTTTCTCCCGGGACGGACCTTAGACCATAGGCGCTTCAGAATTCGTCTTGTACAATTCATACCGGTGCCTCCCTCAACTCGGGCTTCCACGGTGAGTATTCGAGGACCCATCACACCTCCCTCCTATCAAGAGACGGGACCTTGGCAGCAACGAAGATGGAGAAGAAACAACCACAATCCAAGCTCTGTGGAAAATCAATAAAGCTCATCAACCTGTGGAGAACTTGAATGAAGACAGAGATGAACGGAAATCTTATGTAATTGCTCTGAGAAAATTGAGGCCCAAAGTGGCTCATTAATCATTGTAATCTTTCTTCATATAAATCAATGATAAGTTCTGATTGAACCAATAACACAGTGATTCTGATCAAATCTTCCAATAATATGCGATTCTGTTGAAAATAACGACTCAGTCAATGTCGTGAATTCACAAAGTGACGCCTCAGCCAATGCCATTTTCCATATTCCAGCTCACAAATTGACGCCTCCACTAATGGGCGTTAACTGAATAACGACTTAAACTAGGGCGTGGATTGATTCGCATTCCCAAAATATATTCGTTGAAATTCCAAAAGTAACGCCTTCAGCAAAGTCACGTTTTATAAAAAAACACCTCAGACATAGTCATTAATCATAAACAGCAATTATGACTCCCATCACATCAATCAATTCCATATTGAATGCGTCTGACGACGGTTATCATTCCCCATGCAAATAAAAATAACGCCTTAAGAAATGTCGTCAATTATCAACAAGCGTCCTTGTTTTAGTCGTTAATTCCATAAGACGCGGCCTTAGCTAAGTCGTGAATTCTTTTCAACCGTTCGACTTAAATTTCCCTCCTTTCTTCTTCTTCCTTCGTTCTCTTTCCCTCTTTCTCTCTGCAAGCCCTAACCGAAACCCTCCCATTTCTCATTCTCTCTCTCTACCTCTTTCTCCCCTCTACACACCCTAGCCCTAGCCATGGCCGGAGGAGGCTTGAAGAGGCAGCGGGTGGCTGCCCCAGAAGTCGTGGACTTGGGCGAAGACGCCCATGCCGAGGAGGATGCTCCCATGGAGGCTCCGCCGGTGGCGGCCGAAGAAGAACAGGCCGTGGCGGCCGGCGACGAAACCGAAGGAGGCCAAGAGGCCCACGAAGAAGACGAAGAAGGAGATGGAGAAAACGAAGAGGGGGAAGAAGAAGGTGAGGAAGAAGAGGAAGGAGGTGGTGAAGAACCACCGCCTACGGCGGTGGCCACTCCCCGTGCCGGCCAACTCCGGTGACCGCGTCAGCCACGGCCCCAGCCACAAGGACCAAAGCACAAGAAGGTAGGCCCCCAAACCCAATTCCCAATTTTTTTTATTTATATATATATTTTTTTTTGTTTTTCATTTTTCCTATAATTTCCATAGCTCTCGGGGTATAAATCCTGCAACCCAAAAAGAAGACGCCCTCAGGGGCGTCACGTTTCAGAAATGAAACGCCCATCCCAAGGGCGTTAATTAAATTATTTCCCTGAAAAATAATTAACCCCATGTGAACACGCCCTGCATCATGCTGCCCATTTAAATTCATCATTTTTTTATATCATGCTGTTAATTACCGTTAATTCCCATGCTTTAATTATTTTCCATGAATTATTCGCATGCTGTTATCTTTATTTTATTTTTCTGAAAAACTTGAAAACAACGCCCCCCACTAGGGCGTTAATTCAACAATAGACGACCAAACCAGCGGTCGTCCATTCATTAATTCCTGATTAAATTAACGGACCCATTTTGGAAAACGCCCCACTTAAGGGCGTGGCTTGAAATATTTTTTAAGAATTTCAAAAATTAACCATAGAACCACGCCCAACACAGAGGCGTTTCTAAGATGAACAGCGACCTAGGATAGGTCGTAAATTCAAAGCACACTTAGAACCACGCCCTCCTCAGGGGCGCTAATTCAACAAACCACGACCTGAGGATGGTTGTTAATTAAAATCAAACACCAATATAACCCAAGGCAATCAAAATGAGATTCAGCATGAATAATCAAAATAATTAAGTGAAAATTCTTTTCTTTACATGCAGGGATTGATGAGGACGCGCATCTTCTGGGTCATGATCCGGGCAGCATACTACGGCCTCCCCGAGTTCCAGAGAGCCAGGGTAGATGCTATGGGGTTCGGGGCCTTCCTTAGCATAGAGCCAGTCAGACCCGACCTACCACTTATCCAGGTTCTACGGGAGAGATGGGATAGGACTAGCCGGGCATTCTTGATGCCATGGGGGCATATGGTTCCTACCCTAGAGGATGTAGCTAGGATCACGGGACTGAGGGTAGACGGTGAGGCTGTGAGCGGGATTACCTACCCTGACTACACTGAGGGCCAGCCGTGGGTCGTAGCGGGCCGTCCTCGCTTTGAGCATGAGCTGTGGGTTCACTGCTTGAGCGAGATCGAGCCGTTACGGCTTAGGTTGGTGATGAGGACGTTGGGCCTCCACCAGGAGTGGGTAGAGGTCGGCGAGCCACGCGGCATTGGGAAGAAGACGCGCGGTCGTACGAAGGCGACCGACTGGAGAGTGCGGTTCGAGGAGTAGTACGCCGACTGGCAGCGAGGCGGGACTAGAGTCACCTCTCGCGCGACAGACAGCTCCGAGTACCTTCGGCGCTACTGGGAGGTTTACGCCGGCCGACCCCAGATGAGGGTCTTAGGGGTATGTATGAATGCAATTATTTCTAAATGCGAATGCTTATGTAACTTTATCATGTAACTAATATGCAATGAATGCAGGATGCACGGGACATAGCGGCGATGGATGCCCAGGCCCACCTACACAGCCTGGAGGACCAGCTGGCCGCCACACGGGCTGACCTAGAGACCCTGGTGAGTGTTTAAATTATTTCTATATGCAAATGTATTTTTTTTTGTTGAATTATTGATGATTAGCCACTGACGATCTCAATGAATGCAGCGTGCCCAGCAGGGAGTAGTGAGGAGAGACCCCGGGGAGGCCTCCAGCTCGAGAGGGCCCAGTGCAGAGGTGACTGCACTGACAGAGCAGCTAGCCGGAGCGATCGCACGAGCCGAGGCAGTAGAGCGCGATCTCGCTTCACGGGTAAATTCCAAAACACAAATCCATTCAAATATTGATTATATAATTATGCACTGATGAAATTCATTTTACAGACTGAGGAGCTTCGAGCCGCTCTTACCTGCGTTGATGAGGGCTTCCGTGCGACGAGCACACAGGTGAGTGGTTCAATCATGTATTGCTTGAATTGAACCATTGCATTAATTGTGGAATTGATGATTTGTTTACCTGTTTGCAGGCGACTCAGCTTCAGGCGGTACGTACCGAGTTGGCGATCCGTGATCAGCGGATCTCAGAGCTAGAGAGGTCCCTGAGGCGTCGAGAGGAGCTGCCTCAGGACGTGGCCGAGCTGCGGGTGGCCCTTGAGCTGGAGAGACGGGAGCGTGCCCGGGAGCGCGAGGAGCGTGCTCGTGAGCGGGAGGAGTACCAGGCGGAGCGTGCCCGGCACCTTGAGCTTCAGCAGGAGGAGCGTGCCCGGTACCAGGAGCAGGTAGTAGCACACGAGCGAGAGCTGGCAGACTCGAGGACCCAGTTGATCCTTTCTCAGGAGCGGCTACGAGTGTCTGAGGAGCGTCTCCAGCGAGGGCGTGAGCGAGCACGGGCTGCGGGGTACTCCTTCACCAGCTCCACCTTTGTGGCGGGCTCTTCCCTCCGAGAGAGGAGCGAGGCAGGTGGCCAGGCTCGAGTTCCAGCTTCTTCTCGGGGGCCCATGCCTCCTCCACTAGCACCAGCTCGGGACGGCGAGGAGGAGGTTGAGAGTAGGAGAGAGGAGGGTGGAGGCGAGAGCTGAGGGACTTACTTGTACTCCTCCACCCTCACACTTGTACATGATAGACATTCATGATGTATATATATATATGAGATTGACATCTTTTGTTACCTGAGCACTTTGCGTGGTTGTGGCCTTGTGTTTGTGTACTTTCCTCTTTCCACGTTCTTCGTTTTTGCTTTGCTTTGCCCTGTTTCTGCAACTGTAATCCACACTTTGAACAAACAGGTTAATTCATCTGTTCGACTTGGCCCCTTGCTCAATAAGTAAGGGGTGCCTTTACTTTTGACCTTAATAGCGGGTCAAGGGGCCAAGCCTTTAATCAAACAAGGTAAATAAAATATCTGATAACGGGGAGATGCATCATGCAAGCACGCATATGCAAACCATAAATAAAGAGTGCAAGCATACATCGTGAAGAAATGCATTTTTTTTCTTTTTCCTCTCATTTATATTTTTTTTGTTATTTTTCCTGAAAAACGCGCCTTAGAGTAGGTCGTGGTTTGCATAAAGACGCCCTAGAAGACGGCGTGAATTTGAAAAGGAAATCTGATTTTTGAAAAAGTAACGACCTGCTCAGAGATGTTATTCAGAAATAGACGACCTAATCTAGGACGTTAATTCTATAAAAAGCGCCTTAGCCAAAGGCGTTAATTGAATTATTCTGCAAAAAAGGTTGACAAGGCTATCAAGACCACGGGTCTTACACGGTCACCATCTAAAATTCATTAACCTTTCTTGAGTAATTAAAAGGGGGTTGACGTGATCATAGTTGACTTGTATTCGAGATTTCGCACAGTGCAATTTCTTAAGTCCGTCTTGACCATCCTGCCAGTTCGTGACTTACCACATAGAAAGGATGGAAAAAAATATAAGGGAAGCCCATAAGAAATTTTGAGATGCTCAAGGTAAAGTAACCTCCCCTACCCTATGCCTGTTGGGGTTCGGTCTTTGGTGTAGGGAAATTTGTTGCCTTTTTTCCTCTTTTATATTGCACGCATACGCCCAAGGTTTTCCTTGCGGGGACTTTGCCCTCTTGACATGCTTTTCTTTTCACAACTTGACTTTCACTTTGAATTTGATTTGTATTGATGAAAATAAACCTAATTGTACTTGGACTTTTGTGGCATTTGCTCCCTTTTTGGGCCCTGACTTCCACCTACTAGGGCGGCGGATAGGCTTGGCGGATCTACCCCGAGACCTCCCTTCCTCCCTTATGGGCCGAAGAAGAAAAGAACGGGTATTGCCTTTCACTTTTAGTCAGGTTTTTGACTTCCCATCGGATTTTGCACTGCTTGAGTTCAAGAATAAAGCGTGTAGTGTGTGCGGGAGTCAACCCCCTTTTAAGTTAGCAAGACTGATGAATGAATTCTGAATTTTGACCTTTCGGACCTTGATCCTTCGTGTGCCATGGCACCAATTTTGATCTCTTTTGATTTTGAAGAATTTCTATTTTTTATTTGCTTTTTGGTATTTCTATATTTTTTTGGTTTTTGGAAATATTCCACTTTGTTTTAGATTTTTGAAACAACATTTATTTTTTTGGATTTTAAAAATTTCTCCATATATATATATATATATATTTGGATTTTTGAATCAAGGGTAGTATTTCTTAAGATACAAACCATTCCAAGGGTGAGTTAACTCTTCTCCTTCAGCATTAATCAGTTTATAAGCATTGTCTGGAAAAACGTCTTTTATAACAAACGGTCCCTCCCAATTGGGTTGGAGTTTTGAACGAGGGCCACCCGGCTTTACAAAAATCCTCTTAATTACCCTCCCACCGATTTTAAATTTTCTCTCAATTACTTTCTTTTGATAAAAACGCGAGAGCCTATTTTGATAAACGCGCGCATGCTCAGCGGCGACCAGACGCTTCTCATCTAGGAGTTCCAATTGGGCAAGGAGTGAATCATGATGTTCATCAATAGAAAATTCCTTATCCAATTGTACTCGCAGAGAGGGAATGAGAATCTCATAAGGGACTACCGCCTCCATTCCATAAGTAAGGGCGAAAGGGGTTTGCCCAGTGGGGGTTCGAATGGAAGTCCGATAGGCCCAGAGAGCTTCAACTAGCTTGTCTGGCCAGTCCGAAAATTTATTAGCCTCACACGTCTTTTTGACAATTTTTATCAAAGTTTTGTTAGTTGCCTCTGCTTGGCCATTGCCCTGCGGATAATAGGGAGAAGAATGATGCAATGCAATGTTATACCTGTTGCAGAGATCCTTAATTTCTTGAGAGATAAATTGAGGTCCATTGTCGGTGATGATGGTGCTCGGGATGCCGAACCTCGCGATGATGTTCTTCATTATAAACTTGCAGACGGTTGACGCTTTGATCTCCACGTAAGCTTCCGCTTCTGCCCACTTGGTGAAGTATTCCGCTGCCGTGAGGATGAACGATTTTTGCTTGGTCAGGAGATTCGAATCACCAAGAGGTCCAATGATATCAAAAGCCCACATGGAGAAAGGCCATGGGGAGGACGTAGGATGGAGTGAAGAAGCAGGAGAATGAATCTTGTCAGCGTGCAGTTGGCACTTAACACACCTTCGAACATAGATGGAACAATCCTCTTTTAGAGTTGGCCAATAGAAACCTAGCCTAAGAATCTTCTTAGCTAGCATCTGGCTATTCACATGACCACCACATACTCCTGAATGCGCCTCTTCCACAACTTTCCATGATTCATCATCGTCGAGGCATCTTAGTAAAACACCGGTGAGCCCTCTCCTATAGAGCACACCTCCAACCAAAACATAACGCTGAGCCACTCTTCTAATTGCTTTCTTTTCTTCTGCAGTGGCTTCCTCGGGATAGGACTGATCATTGCAATATCTGGCAATCTCATAATACCAAGGCTTCTCTTCGTCAGCCAATTCTTCTTCCCAGTCTAAAAGCATGACCTCTTTGCCTTTAAGAGATTCCTTCTGCTTGTCCTTCTCAAGCACCTTATCCCTAATATCGAGGAATGCGCGATCCTTAATAGCTGGCGTGTCACGCTGATGAATTAGAGGAACATGAAAATCACGCTCAGGAGGGAAGACTAAAGCAGAGGCTAAAGAAGCAAGAGTGTCAGCTAGGATGTTCTGACTACGAGGAACATGGATGAAAATCAATTTGGTGAAGAGCTTGGCATAAGCTGAAGCAAGTTCCTGGTAGGGTTTGAGCTTAGGATTGATAGTGCGGCACTTGACCATCACCTGGCGCAGAATGAGCTGACTATCACCCACAATCCTCAAATGGGTGACACCATATCGATGGGCGATTTGAAGACCGGCCAAAAGAGCCTCATACTCAGCTATATTGTTGGTGGCGGGAAAAGTGAGCCGAGCAGCAAATGGGATGGTGACCCCTTCTGGTGTTAAAAGAACCATGCCGATCCCTCTTCCTTGAGAATTTAGAGCTCCATCAAAATGTAATGTCCATATAGGATCACGAGGTTGATTAATGGACATCAGTTCTTCATCTGGAAACTCCGAATTGACAGGATCAAAACGAGGTAGAGGGTGATGAGCAAGGTGTTCGGCAATGGCGTAACCTTTGATAGCTTTCTATTGAATGTAAGTGATATCAAACTGAGAGAGGAAACTTTACCAGCGTGCTAATCGATCAGTGAGGACAGATTTTTCAAGGAGGAATTTAAGTGGGTTCATGCGAGCAATGAGGTGAACCTCGTGAGCTAGGAAATAGTGCTTTAGTTTCTGAACTACCCAGACCAAAGCAGCGCAAGTTTTCTCCATGGCTGAATACCTCTGCTCACAGGGGTTAAGAAGTTTACACAAATAGTATGCTGCCCTCTCCTTACCTTCTTCATCTACTTGAGCTAAGACAGCACCTACAGAGTCATTCAGGACTGAGACATAGGGAATAAGTTGTTTGCCTGGAATCGGCGGCCTTAGGACAGGAGGATTGGCCAAATAATCCTTCAATCCGTCAAAGGCTGCCTGACACTTGTCATCCCAATTAAACTTGACTCCCGGCTTAGTAAGCTCGTAAAACGGCCTACATCTTTGTGAATGCTGGGAGACGAAGCGGCGAATAAATTGCAACCTCCCGATTAATCTTCGAACTTCCTTCAAATTCTTGGGAGGAGGCATATCTCTAATGGCCCTTGCCTTGTTGGGATCAACTTCAATTCCCCTCTTGCTAACAATAAATCCAAGCAACTTCCCTGATGAAACACCAAATACACACTTCTTGGGGTTCATCTTCAATTGATACTCTCGCGATCTTTGCAAGACCTTAGCTAGAACCCCAGGATGCTCAATCCTTGTCCTTGATTTTACAACCAGGTCATCCACATATACCTCAATATAAATATGAATCATGTCATGAAAAATCACCATCATAGCCCTCTGATAGGTGGCTCCAGCATTCTTAAGTCCAAAAGGCATGACCACATAACAGTATGTACCCCATGGTGTAGTGAATGATGTCTTCTCTTGATCTTCTTCAGCCAGACGAATTTGATTGCAACCTGAAAAGCCATCCATGAAAGAGAGGGTCTCAAATCCTGCCGTATTATCGATCAAAACATCAATATGAGGGAGGGGGAAGTCATCTTTAGGACACGCACGGTTGAGGTCCCGAAAATCTATACAAATCCGAACTTTTCCATCTTTCTTCATAACCGGGACGATGTTAGCCACCCAATTGGGGTAGAGGACGACTCTAACAAATCTAGCCTTATGGAGCTTGTCGACCTCTTCTTTCATCTTTAAAGCCATATTAGGGTGGAAACGCCTCAACCGTTGCTTGACCGGCACAGACCCTGGCTTAAGTGTAAGGCGGTGTTCAACGAGCGCAGGGTCTAAACCAGGCATATCTTCATAACTCCATGCGAACGTGTCCTTGTATTCTTGCAGGACCAAAATGAGCACCTCCTCTTCGGAGGGCGGCAAATTCTTGCTGATGAGGACAATCCTAGGGTCTTCCTCGGTACCCAAATTAATTTCTTTGGTAGGCTCTTCTACAGAGGCTGATGGTTCGTCAAATCGTCTAATGCCACTAGCAAAAGCGTCAGCCTCGTCCTCATATTCTTCATAACTTTCATCCCCCTCTTCAATAGGGTCTTCATCATTCATGATTTCATAGACACCCAAACCCTCATAAGAAACGACAACATCCTCATATTCTAACTCTTGCAGGATGATTGGATTCTCTATAAATTCAGGAAGAGCTAAACAAGCCTGGCATCTGATAGCTAACTCCAACAGAAACCTATGGGGAATCTGCTTACCCTTGGACTTCTTATGTGAATCTACCCCTTGAATTTTAGCGTTAGTAGAAGAAGAGGAGGAGCAACTAGCTTGATCAGAAAAGGGAAGGGAAGGAGGTGAAAAAGTGGATACAGGAGGTAATACAGAAGAAGTCCCCTCACTAGAGGGGGAGAAAAGATTTAGCAATGAATCTTGAAGGAGCGGCCCCTGGGTCGGGACGCACTCAGAAGAGAAATAGGATGTCTCCTCAACAGAAATGGAGGTTTGGAAAGTTGGGAATTTGGCATTTTTTTTTCATTTTTTTTTGTCTTTGTTTTTATTTTCTGTTTCAAAAAGAAAGCAGTGTGCAGGGAGGATAGCAGGAGGAGTGGAAATTGCCAGATCAGAGAAAGGTTGAATCAGTGATGGCCCGCGCGGGGGCGTGATGGAGAGTTTAGAAAATCGCTCGAGGAGCGAAGAAGGAATTGTGAGAGAAACTTGGATTGAATCTGGAGACAAATTGATTATAATCGGAGGCGGTCTTGGCACGCGACCAAACTGATGAGAATATAGAGAAGCAAGCACAGATGGATGCATGGAAGTGAGAGAAAAGAGGCCGGCCCATAGCCTGTCCACGGTGAAACCTTCTTCAAACGGAACATCTGGCTCTCCAGTATCAGTGTAGTCACTCAGCAGCTGCCTCTTATCTGTAATTACGGCCGACTTTTCAATCAATTCATGAATAAGTGGCGGCCATTCCGGATCAGTCGGCATGAAGAGGCGGCTCAAAGAAATAGTAATATCCTGCATATCGAACCACCTGTACCAGTCACATTCTGGATCATCCATTTTCCTTCTCTTGTCAGGCCTTAAGGACTCCAGGGCTTTGTATGTGGCCAACAGGCCAATATGACGAGCAAACTGTCTAGCATGAACATCCTGACAATCTAATATGGAAGTAATTATGGTAGTTTGCTCCTTATTTTGAAAGCCACCTGTGACAAAAATGTGTCTTCAATGTCCAAGTGAGCGGCTGGCGATCTATTTTTAATGTGGATGTCATAAATGCCCATGGTTCATCTTTGTTTTTGCATGGCCCTTTGTAACCCAGGCCACCTCGTGTAATCAGCTTCTGAGGTTTAACAGGCCTAATCCTGCCTTGACAATTGGCACCCAGACCTTTGCCATTTTGATACCCCATTTTCATTAAGATGTTTCAGCCAGAGGTGTTCATCATTGTTTTCTTCTTTTTCCCCTTGGGAGGCAGGGGTGTCATAGCAACTATTGTGATTTTTTCTGGCATTGGTTGTGGACAAGGGACGTCCAGCACAGATAATAGTGGCTTGTTGGCCGGCCACATGGATGGAACTGATGAAGCCACGTGAATATCCTCTTCTGGCAAAATTGGCATACTGGTAACTTTAATAATGCAGCCCTTGTGTGGGAATTTAAGGCATTGGTGATTTGTGGAGGGCACCGCATCGAGTTGCTGAATGTAGGGGCGTCCCAGAATGCCATTAAATGTCGGATCCATATCCAGAATGTGAAAATCTGCTGTGATGGCAGCAGGACCCAAACTTACTTTTAACGTAATCATGCCTAGAGAAGGTTTCTTCGTGTTATCATATGCAGTGACTGTGATAGTGGACGGTCGAATTTGGCTTTCCGGAATGCCATACAACTTCAAGGTGCTAGGTGGCAAGACATTGATGGATGCCCCCGTGTCCACCAGACATTACTTAACAGCCACCTTATTAATGTCAACTGTGATGCATAGAGCATATTTTCTTGCTGGGAGTGGCGCCAGTTCATGTTCATGGAAAGTAATTGTCGGCTGACTGCTAGCGGGCGTTAAAACCGTGACTATCTGCTCAACCGGAATATCCTCATTGACCATCACCTTTTGCAGATATTCTTTCAAAGCTAGCTGATGAGTGGTGGACCTTTTAATTAATTCCAGGATTGAAATCCTTGCTAGGGTTCGGTCCAAGTGTTTTAGCAAATCATACTGAGTCCCTGGCACTGACTCTTGTTCTTGTTCTTGCTCTTGCGGCCCCTGTACGGGCTCTAGCTCTCTCTGTAGAAAAATACGGTGGAACATCCGTCCACTGCGGAGCGGCGCCATGCCTTGACGTGCCTCTGTCGGGGCAAGTGTGGGAGGAGGATTAGAAGAAGAGGAAGGTGTGTTGGTGTCAAGAAGTGGTGGAGTGGGAGTTCCCGCAGAGGGAATCCCCGTAGGGGGTGTTGGTGCCCCGGTAGGAGGCGTAGGAGTAGAAAGGGATACCCGTATGCGGGGGGAATTGGTGGGGGGTGGAATGAGAAGAGTTCTGGGTAAAAAAGGTGGTGGAACCGATGGTGGGGGGATCCTTGCCGGTGAAGGAGTAGTGGTGGCGTGTGCAATGGGCGTTGGCGACGGGCGGATAAGGAGTGGCCTAGATGGCAATGGCGAAGGGTTGGTGGTGGATGGGTTTTGTTGTGGCGTAGGCTGTGGAGGTGGTAAGTGTGTAAGAAGGGGGCGAATCGGCAAGGTCGGAGAATAGGCGGAGGTAGGTGGATTAACGGGGCGCAGAAGAGATCGGCCCAATTGAGGGGTAGGAGAAGAAGAAGGGGTGCGCAAGAGGTGCGGAGGTTGATTTTGATTATGATGAAGTGCCCCGACAGAGGCGTTTTCTCCATGCCATCCCTGCCCTCTCTCCACCTCATAGAGAGACGTGATAGGGTTTACGTGCTGGTTTGGCAGGTGCTCCAGCAGTGGATTGTGGACGATCCCCATATCGTGCTAAGGCGTTGGAGCTCGTTGTTGCTGCTGTGGAGCTGGTTGTTGTGGCTGCTGAGCCTGTTGCTACCGAGGAGACCTTCTTTCTTTCATGGTGGCGATGAATTGTCTCATCTCATCCCAATTGATGTCACCCTGGTCATTTAGGTCATAAATGTAATCTCTGAAGTGGAAGCAACGATCAAGGTTGTGACCAGGTGCATGATGGAAAGCGCAGTAACGGGATGTGTCAACATTAGCGGGCCACACTGTTCTTTCCCTTGGTAACATGAGTAAATTGGCGGCCATTAAAGCATTGAAAATATCCTGGAGACTTTTTGGTAGTGGAGGGTAGTGGTCCCTTTTGGGGCCAAGTGGTGGTCTCCGTTGTTGTTGTTGGCCATAGTTGGTAGGTGGTGGTACCTGGTGGTACTGTTGCGGAGCTGGAGGGTTAGCGCGGGGCGCTTGGTTTGGCGGTGAAGCAAAGGAATGTTGGTGCGAATTGGCGTTGTGGAGTGGAGTTGAAATGGGGGTTTTGTGGTGGAGGAAGGTTAGGACGTTGGTTAGCTTGGTGGGGGTGGCCAACTACGCCAACCTGCTCATTTGCGATAGTGCCCTCCGTCGTGGGCCCGCTGTTGTTGACAGTTGTGGTTTTCTTGAATAGCCGTGGCTTCGGCTCAAACATGCCCATAATGGGCGAATCCTTCATCTGTGTCTGAATATAACGAGTCCTTTCATAGAGCTCCTCCATGGTGGTTAACCTATTCATGGCCAAGATATGCCGGAACTGAGGAGTTGCATTGGAAATTATCATCTTAACTTGTTCTTGTTCCGATAGTGTATCTTTCAACTTCTCGGCCATCAACCGCCATCTATCAGCAAACATTATGAAGTCTTCCTCGGGCTTCATTTTTTCCGCAACCAGGTCCGTGAGTGAGAGGGAGGGTCCGACCCGGTCTCTGTACTTCTGCAAGAACTTCCTCTGAACGATATCAAAGTCACCGGCATCAGCAGGATCCAATGAATAGAACCATTCAAGGGCTGGCCCCTCCAGAGATCTTCTGAATAAGTAAGCCAAAGAGGCCTTGTTGTCTTGCCAAAAGGAGGTCTCGTACATAAAATCCTTCAAATGAATAAAAGGGTTACCAGTCCCATTATATCGCCAAAAATTCGGCATCTCAGATGGTGGTAAGTGGAAGACTGGCAATGTAGGGAGCGAGATCTCCGGGGTATTCTTAGCCATGGTGACCTTCTTTAGTTGCTCTTCCATGCTAGCCAACTTCTGAAGCAGTAGAACATTAGTGTCGGACTCGATTGAGGCCGGATTTTGAATAAAAGAATGCAGTATAGGCGTCCGTAGAATTCGGGGAGGTTGGAGAAATTGGTGCCTAACCGCAGAGTGGCTCGCCTGTTGGGCCGGCATGGCCGTACCGGGCGTTGGTGGACGGGAAGGAGGTTTATGCAGGACCGCCTGGTCATTAACGGGGTGATGGCCACTCTCGGCCGGAGGGGGATTGGAGGATGAAGAAGGAACATACTTCCCTTTCAAAGCGGCCTGAACTGCCTGCCGCTGGGAATCATCCAACTGAGATAGTGCATTAATTAAATCCGTGACATTAAAGGATGGGGAAGGGTTCCCCGAAGTGTTGGAGGGTAAAATCTGAGAAGAGGGCACAACCTCTTGAGGAGTGGTATCGACCACATGGACTTGAGGATAACGAGACTGAGGAGGAGGGTAATTTCCCTCATGATAGATGGAATCTTGGAGGGGACTTTCATATTGACCAAAAACATTCTCATCCTCATCATCATAAGAATATCCGTAGCCTGCCATGTTGATGATTTTACCTGAACGGAGTTGCATGTTTAAGAGGAGAGACGGGCTTATAAAGGAACTGTCAAACAACACCCACTCAATCCAAACAAGCCAAATCAACCCAAGCAAGTTTATGCAACCAAGTTGAGATGAACGCAAGATTTTAGTGTTCCGCTTGAGATTAGAGTGGATTAAATTGTAGAATAATTCCCTCTTTTGCAAAGTGAAACCTAGTTTATCCAAGTGTGATCTCCGGGTTAACTAGATTCTTTCTCTCTCTTCACCAACGATAGGTTCTCTATACTCCGGGTACTTCAAGGGTACAACCAGCCCGGCGTCCGTTAGGGAATCCACGGGTGCGGGGACTTACGGAGGTCTTGGAAAAGGGATTTCCGGTACAAAGAGACGGAGTCCTCAATGGAGGGTTGTCCCGATGCATTGAGAGGTGTGTGGAATCCTAGTGTAGAGAGAGGAGGTCTCTCAACCAAATGCCACAAGATGCAAAATAATATGATCAGATCACAACAATATAGGCAAGCAATGTAATAATCAATCCAACAATCACAGACAGCAACAGGAAGCAGGTTTCTGTAAAAACGCAGGAAAGAGACGACCTGGGGCAGGTTGCTATCAACCAAAGAGACGACAGAGTCACTGTCGTGAATCACTGTGAAAGCCCACGAGCCAGTAGTGAGAAAACAAAACACGCCTCGGGGTGAGGCGCTATAATCGCAAAGGACGCCTCTGCAAGAGGGCGTCAAATATGAAAACGCGCCTTGACGTGAGGCGCTATGCAATAAAAGGGCGCCCTGGGGCAAGGCATGAATTCACAGATAGTGTGATAAAAAGTAGTAGAATAATGAAAGACGCCTTCTGGGAAGACGTAACACAGAAAATAGACGCCCTCGATGAAGGCGTTAAACGAAAAAGCGTCTCCGGGTGAGGCGTTAATTTAGGAAAATAATCAAACAATCACAAACTGGCTGATCCCGGGAGTGTGCAGTGTGCACGGTGGAGGGTGCCCGTGGGGCACAAAAGGAGGGGTACCGTGGGTACCGAGGGGAAAGGGCACATGTAGGTGCCGAAGGGGAAAGGGCACACGTGGGTGCCAATAGGAGATGGTAATCAAAAGAAAAACAGTGGATGTCCCACCGTGATCGCCAATTTGTAGATCGTGATAAATCCACGCATGAAGAAGAGTTTAAATATGAGAAAACACAAGGGGGAGAGATGATATAATAATGAATAAAAGAAGCACGTGGTGCTACTAAGGAGGGTGATCGCCAGAGGGGTTACCTCAAGAAGAAACAAAGAAGATCGCGAATACCTGGTGGAAAATAGAACGCGGGATGGATTGTGAATTCCTCCTCCTCCTTCAATCGGCCGGACGATGAAGGGGGTTTTCCTTTATTGATTACCCTTGCAAAAAAGACAAAACAAATAAACAAAGGAAGTGGATCAGCCAAGCGAATGTAGTATCAATCCCAAGTAGATGATATGATAATGAATAGAGAATAAAACATGTGCACCTTTTTTTTGTTTTAAAACCCCTAAAGAGTTAGGGAAGGAGAAGATATGATGAAACTAATGCAAAAGGAGAAAAAACGTATGATGATCGACGGAAAAACAACAATTAGATAAGCAAGAAAAACCCTGATGTCCCTGACGACAGTAAAGGGAACTGAAACCGATGCTGTTGACTGGAAGAAGATGGAAGCAGAGAGCTTTAAAGACCGCGCAGGAAGAAGATGGATAGCCTCTGTCTATGCATAAAAACTCTGATCTCGTTAGCCTGCTCTCGTAACCTGCCAACCTTGCGCGAGGTCGATCAAGACATCCCTATATAGGGTTCCAGATCCAAGATAACCTCAGATTCGGAAGGATAAGAACGGGCAATGATCAAAAGAAGGCAGGACTCTAGTTCCAATTCGAGCAAGGAGACCATTAAAGGCAGGGAACTCTCCAGGAAAGACGAGTTCAAGCAGGACACCGAAGGATAAAACACGACCTTCAGAAGGGCGTCAAATCACAAATTGACGACCTACATCAAGACGTTACTCAAAAACACGACCATGATCAAGGGTGTCACTTATTGGATTTAATTTTGGCAATAAAACTTACTTTATTTGAAAATTATGAGAAAACGCCTGATATGAAGGCGTTACTTGAAAACACGCCCTGAGGAAGGACGTTAATCAATAATTTGAATTTTATTTTGAAACCGGATAATACCAGGAATTGACGCCCTCACATTTGGTCGTCCTTTCTTTTGCACACGCCCTAGATAAGGTCGCTTTTTAAAACACGCCCCTTTTTAGGTCTCGAATCACAAAAAATGCAAAGATCAAATCAAAAACACACACAAAAATAGAAAAACTTCATATTATGAATGTATTGAAGTTCACTTTGGGGCGTCAACATAATGACATGAGATTTGATCAACATAGCGTCAATTTTGGCGTGTCTACACTTGAGTTCAAGAATAAAGCGTGTAGTGTGTGCGGGAATCAACCCCCTTTTAAGTTAGCAAGACTGATGAATGAATTCTGAATTTTGACCTTTCGGACCTTGATCCTTCGTGTGCCATGGCACCAATTTTGATCTCTTTTGATTTTGAAGAATTTCTTTTATTTTTGTTTGTTTGCTTTTGGAATTTCTATTTTTTTTGTTTTTGGTCTTTGGAAATATTCCACTTTGTTTTGGATTTTTTGAATCAATTTTCATTTTTTTTGGATTTTGAAAATTACTCTCTATATATATATATTTTGGATTTTTGAATCAAGGGTAGTATTTCTTAAGATACAAACCATTCCAAGGGTGAGTCAACTCTTCTCCTTCAACATTAATCAGTTTATAAGCATTGCCAGGAAAAACGTCTTTTATAACAAACGGTCCTTCCCAATTGGGTTGGAGTTTTGAGCGAGGCCCACCGGGCTTTACAAAAATTCTTTTAATTACCATCTCACCGATTTTGAATTTTCTCTCAATCACTTTCTTTTGATAAAAACGCGAGAGCCTGTTTTGATAAATGCGCACATGCTCAGCGGCGACCAAACGCTTCTCATCTAGGAGTTCCAATTGAGCAAGAAGTGAATCCCGACGCTCATCAATAGAGAGTTCCTTATCAAATTGTACTCGCAGAGAGGGAATGAGAATCTCGTAAGGGACTATCGCCTCCATTCCATAAGTAAGGGCGAAAGGGGTTTGCCCAGTGGGGGTACGAATGGAATTCCGATAGGCCCAGAGAGCTTCAACTAGCTTGTCTGGCCAATCCGAAAATTTGTTAGCCTCACACGTCTTTTTGACAATTTTTATCAAAGTTTATTAGTGGCCTCTGCTTGGCCATTGCGCTGCGGATAATAGGGGGAAGAATGATGCAATGCAATGTTGTACCTGTTGCAGAGCTCCTTGATTTCTTGAGAGATAAATTGAGGTCCATTGTCGGTGACGATGGTACTCGGGATGCCGAACCTCGTGATGATGTTCTTCATTATGAATTTACAGACAGTTGATGCTTTAATCTCCACGTAAGCTTCCGCTTCCGCCCACTTGGTGAAGTACTCCGTTGCCGTGAGGATGAACGACTTTTGTTTGGTCAGGAGGTTTGAATCACGAAGAGGTCCAATGATATCAAAAGCCCACATGGAGAAAGGCCATGGGGAGGACATAGGATGGAGTGAAGAAGCAGGAGAATGAATTTTGTCGGCGTGCAGTTGGCACCTAACACACCTTCGAACATAGATGGAGCAATCCTCTTCTAGAGTTGGCCAATAGAAACCTAGCCTAATGATCTTCTTAGCTAGCATCTGGCTGTTCACATGACCACCGCATACTCCAGAATGCGCCTCTTCCACAACCTTCCAAGATTCATCATCGTCGAGGCATCTTAACAAAACACCGGTGAGCGCTCTCCTGTAGAGCACACCTCCAACCAAAACATACCGTTGAGCCACTCTTCTAATTGCTTTCTTCTCTTCCACAGTGGCTTCCTCGGGATAGGACTGATTATTGCAATACCTGGCAATCTCATAATACCAAGGTTTTTCTTCGTCAGCCAACTCTTCTTGCCAATCCAAAAGCATGACCTCTCTGCCTTTGAGAGCTTCCCTTTGCTTAACCTTTTCAAGCACTTGATCCCTAACATCGAGGAACGCACGATCCTTAATAGCTGGAGTGTCACGCTGATGAATCAGGGGAACATGAAAATCACGCTCAGGAGGGAAGACTAAAGCCGAAGCTAAAGAGGCAAGGGCGTCTGCCAAGATATTCTGACTACGAGGAACATGGATGAAAATCAATTTGGTGAAGAGCTTGGCATAAGCTGAAGCAAGTTCCTGGTAGGGTTTGAGCTTGGGATTGATAGTGCGGCACTTGACGAGCACCTGGCGCAGAATAAGCTGACTATCACCAACAATCCTCAAATGGGTGACACCATATCGATGAGCGGTTTGAAGACCGGCCAAAAGAGCCTCATACTCAGCTATATTGTTCGTGACAGGAAAAGTGAGCCGAGCAGCAAATGGGATGGTGACCCCTTCTGGTGTTAAAAGAACCATGCCGATCCCTCTTCCCTGGGAATTTAGAGCTCCATCAAAATGTAATGTCCACATAGGATCGTGGGGTTGATTAATGGACATTAGTTCTTCGTCTGGAAACTCCGAATTGACAGGATCAAAGCGAGGAAGAGGGTGATGAGCAAGATGTTCGACAATGGCGTAGCCTTTGATAGCTTTCTGTTGAATGTAAGTGATGTCAAATTGAGAGAGGAAGCTTTGCCAGCGTGCTAATCGATCAGTGAGGATAGATTTCTCAAGGAGGAATTTAATCGGATTCATGCGTGCAATGAGGTGAACCTCGTGAGCTAGGAAATAGTGTTTTAATTTCTGAACTACCCAGACTAAAGCAGCGCAAGTTTTCTCCATGGCTGAGTACCTCTGCTCACAGGGGTTAAGAAGTTTAGACAAATAGTATGATGCCCTCTCTTTACCTTCTTCATCCACTTGAGCTAAGACAGCACCTACGGAGTCATCCAGGACTAAGACATAGAGAACGAGTGGTTTGCCTAGAATTGGCGGCCTCAGGACAGGAGGATTGGCCAAATAATCCTTCAATCCATCAAAGGCTGCCTGACACTTGTCATCCCAATTAAACTTGACTCCCGGCTTAGTAAGCTCGTAAAATGGCCTACATCTTTGTGAATGCTGGGAGACAAAGCGACGGATAAATTGCAACCTCCCGATTAGTCCTCGCACTTCCTTCATATTCTTGGGAGGAGGCATATCTCTGATGGCCTTTGCCTTATTGGGATCAACTTCAATTCCCCTCTTGCTAACAATTAAACCAAGCAACTTCCCTGATGAAACACCAAATACACATTTCTTGGGGTTCATCTTCAACTGATACTCTCGTGATCTTTGCAAGACTTTAGCTAGAACCCCAGGATGCTCAATCCTTGTCCTTGATTTTACAACCAGGTCATCCACATACACCTCAATATAGATATGAATCATGTCATGAAAAATTGCCATCATAGCCCTCTGATAGGTGGCTCCAGCATTCTTGAGTCCAAAGGGCATGACCACATAGCAGTATGTGCCCCATGGTGTAGTGAATGATGTTTTCTCTTGATCTTCTTCAGCCAGACGAATCTGATTGTAACCTGAAAAGCCATCCATGAAAGAGAGAGTCTCGAATCCTGCCGTATTATCAATCAGCACATCAATATGAGGGAGGGGGAAATCATCTTTAGGACATGCACGGTTGAGGTCCCGGAAGTCTATACAAATCCGAACCTTTCCATCTTTCTTCATAACTGGGACGATGTTAGCCACCCAGTTAGGGTAGAGGACAACTCTAACAAATCTAGCCTTATGGAGTTTGTCGACCTCTTCTTTCATCTTTAAAGCCATATTAGGGTGGAAACGCCTCAACCGTTGCTTGACCGGGACAGACCCTGGCTTAAGTGTAAGCCGATGTTCAACGAGCGCAGGATCTAAACCAGGCATATCTTCATAACTCCACGCAAACGTGTCCTTGTATTCTTGAAGAATCAAAATAAGTGCCTCCTCTTCGGAGGGCGGTAAATTCTTGCTGATGAGGACAATTCTAGGGTCTTCCTCGGTACCCAAATTAATTTCTTTGGTAGGCTCTTCTACAGAGGCTGATGGTTCATCGAATCTTCTCATGCCACTGGCAAAGGCATCAGCCTCATCCTCATATTCTTCATAACTTTCATCCCCCTCTTCAATAGGGTCTTCATCATTCATAATCTCGTAGACACCCAAACCCTTATAAGAAACAACAGTATCCTCATATTCCAATTCTGGCAGGATAATCGGATCCTCTACAAATTCCGAAAGAGCTAAACAAGCCTGGCACCTTTTGGCTAGCTCCAACAGAAATCTACGCGGAATCTGCTTACCCTTGGATTTCTTATGAGAATCTACCCCATGAATTTTATTAGAAGAAGAAGAACAACTAGCTTGATTAGAATAAGCTAAAAAAGAGGAAGGAGGTGAAGAAGTGGATACAGGAGGTGATATAGCAGGAGATCCCTCACCAGAGGGGGAGAAAAGATTTATCAATGAGTCATGGAAGAGTGGCCCCTGGGTCGGGACACACTCGGAAAAGAGATAAGAAGTCTCCTCAACGGAGATGGAGGACTGAAGAGTTGGAATTTTGACGTTTTTTTTTCGTTTTTATTTTTATCCTTGTTTTTATTTTCCTTTTCTAGAAGAAAACAATGTGAAGGGAGAACAACAGGAGGAGTGGAGATTGAAAGCTTGGAGAAAGATTGAATTAGAGATGACCCGCGTGGGGGTGTGATGGAGAGTTTGGAGAATTGCTCGAGGAGCCAGGGGGGAATCGAGAGAGAATTCTGCAGTGAATCTGGAGAAAAGCTGATCATAATTGGCGGCGGTCTCGGCACGCGAGAGAACAATTGAGAATGTAGGGAAGCTAGAAGAGACGGATGCATGGAAGTGAGGGAAAAGAGGCCGGCCCACAGCCTGTCCACCGTGAAACCTTCTTCAAACGGAATATCCGGCTCCCCAATGTCTGTGTAATCATTCAGCAACTGCCTCTTATCTGTAATTGCAGCTGGCATTTCAATCAATTTGTGTATTAGTGGCGGCCATTCCGGATCAGTCGGCATAAAGAGGCGGCTCAAGGAAATAGTGATATCATTCATATCAAACCACCTGTACCAGTCGCATTCCGGATCATCCATTTTCCTTCTTTTGTCAGGCCTTAAGGACTCCAGGGCTTTATATGTGGCCAGCGGGGCAATATGACGAGCAAACTGTCTAGCATGAACATCCTGACAGTCTAATATGGAAGTGATTATTGTAGTCTGCTCATTATTCTGAACGCCACCCGTGACAAAATGTGTCTGCAATGTCCAGGTAAGCGGCTGGCGATCTGTCTTTAATGTAGATGTCATAACTGCCCATGGTTCATCTTCATTTTTGCCCGGCCCTTTATAGCCCAAACCTCCTCTTGCAATCAATTTCTGAGGCTTTACAGGCCTAATCCTGCCTTGACAATTGGCACCCAGACCTTTGCCATTTTGATACCCCATTTTTATTAAAATGTTCCAACCAGGGGTGTTTATCATGCTTTTCTTCTTCTTCCCCTAGGAAGGCAAGGGTGTCATAGCAACTGTCGTGACTGTCTCGGGCGGCATTGGCCGTGAGCGAGGGACGTCCAATACAGATAACAATGGCTTATTGGCAGGCCAAATAGAAGGAACCGATGAAGCCACATGAATATCCTCTTCTGGCATACTGGTAACTTTGATGATGCGGCCCTTGTGTCGAAACTTGAGACATTGATGATTTGTAGAGGGCACTGCATCAAGCTGCTGGATGTAGGGACGGCCAAGAATGCCATTAAATATTGGATCCATGTCCAAAATATGAAAATCAGCAGTGATTGTTGCTGGACCCAAACTTACTTTTAAAGTAATCATGCCTAGAGGAGGCTTCTTCGTGTTATCATATGCAGTGACAGTTATGGTGGACGGCCGCATTTGGCTTTCCGGAATGCCACACAACTTCAAAGTGCTCGGCGGCAAGACATTGATGGATGCCCCAGTGTCCACCAAACACTGTTGTACAGCCACCTTATTGATATCAACTGTGATGCATAGAGCATATTTTCTTGCTGAGATCGGTGCCAGCTCATGCTCATAAAAAGTGATTGCTGGTTGACTACCAGTAGGTGTTAAGACTGCGGTTATCTGCTCGACTGGAATGTCCTCATTGACCATGACTTTCTGCAGGTATTCCTTTAGAGCCATCTGATGAGTAGTCGACCTCTTGATCAGTTCTAGAATTGATATTCTTGCCGGAGTCCGGTCCAAATGCTTTAATAAGTCGTATTCTGTGCCTGGTACGGACTCATATTCCTGTTCCTGTTCTTGCGGCCCCTACGCGGGCTCTAACCCTCTCTGTGGAAAAATGCGGTGGAATATCCGTCCACTGCGGAGCGGCGCCACGCCTTGACGTGCCTCTGTCGGGGCAAGTGTGGGAGGAGGGTTAGAAGAAGAAGAGGGTGTGTTAGTGTTGATAAGCGATGGAGGAGTGTTTGAAGAAGGAGCCCCCACAGGGGGTGTTGATGAAGAGTTCAATGAAGATGCCCCCGTAGGAGGCGTAGGAGTAGGAAGGGATACCCGAATGCGGGGGGAATTGGTGGGTAGAACGAGGAGAGATCTGGGCATAAAAGGTGGGAGAGCCGATGGTGGAGGGATCCTTGCCGGTGGAGGAGTAGCGGTGGAGGGTGCAACGGGCGTCGGCGACGGGCGGATAAGGAGTGGCCTAGAGGGCAGTGGTGAAGGGTTGGTGGTGGATGAGATTTGTTGTGGTGTAGGCCGTGGAGGTGGTAAGCGGGTAAGAATGGGGCGAACCGGCAAGGTTGGAGGATAAATGGAGGTAGGGGAATTAACGGGGCGCTGAAGGGAATGGTTCAATTGGGGGGTAGAAGAAGAAGAAGGGGTGCGCAAGAGGCGCGGAGGTTGATTTTGATTATGATGAAATGCCCCGACAGAGGCGTTTTCTTCATGCCATCCCTGCCCTCTCTCCACCTCATGGAGAGACGTGACAGGGTTTACATACTGGTTTGGCGGGTGCTCCGGCAGTGGATTGTGGACGATCCCCATATCGTGCTGAGACGCTGGAGCTTGTTGTTGCTGCTGTGGAGCTGGTTGTTGTGGCTGCTGAGCCTGTTGCTGTCGAGGAGACCTTCTTTCTTTCATGGTGGCGATGAACTGTCTCATCTCATCCCAATTGATGCCACCCTGGTCATTTAGGTCATAAATGTAATCTCTGAAGTGGAAGCAACGATCAAGGTTGTGTCCAGGTGCACGATGGAAAGTGCAGTAACGGGATATGTCAACATTGGCGGGCCACGTTGTTCTTTCCCTTGGTAACATGAGCAAGTTGGCGGCCATTAAAGCATTGAAAATATCCGGGAGACTTTCTGGTAGTGGAGGGTAGTGGTCCCTTTTGGGGCCAAGTGGTGGTCTCCGTTGTTGTTGTTGGCCATAGTTGGTAGGTGGTGGTACCTGGTGGTACTGTTGCGGAGCTGGAGGGTCAGCGCGGGGCGCTGGGTTTTGCGGTGAAGCAAAGGAATGTTGGGGTGTGAATTGGCGTTGTGGAGTGGAGTTGAAATGGGGGTTTTGTGGTGGAGGTGGGTTAGGCCGTGGGTTAGATTGATGGTGGGGGTGGCCAACTACACCAACTTGCACGTTTGCGATTGTGCCCTCAGTCGTGGGCCCGCTGTTGTTGACATTCGTGCTTTTCTTAAATAGCCGTGGCTTCGGCTCAAACATGCCCATAATGGGTGAATCCTTCATCTGTGTCTGAATATAACGAGCTCTTTCATAGAGCTCATCCATGGTTGTTAATCTGTTCATGACCAGGATGTGCCGGAACTGAGGAGTTGCATTGGAAATTATCATCTTAACTTGTTCTTGTTCCGTCAAAGTGTCCTTCAACTTCTCGGCCATTGAACGCCACTTATCAGCAAATATGATGAAGTCCTCCTCGGGCTTCATTTTCTCTGCAACCAGATCTGTGACTGAGAGGGAAGGTCCGACCCGGTCTCTATACTTCTGCAAGAACTTCTTTTGAACAATATCAAAATCGCTGGCATCAACAGGATCCAACGAATAGAACCATTCAAGGGCTGGCCCCTCTAGAGATCTCCTGAATAAATAGGCCAAAGAGGCCTTGTTGTCTTGCCAGAAGGAGGTCTCGTACATAAAATCCTTTAAATGAATGAAAGGATTACCAGTCCCATTATATCGCCGAAAATTCGGCATCTCAGATGGTGGCAGGTGGAAAACTGGCAGTGTGGGGAGGGAAATTTCTGGGGCGTTCTTGGCCGCAGTGACTTTCTTAAGTTGCTCTTCCATGCTAGCCAACTTCTGAAGCAGTAGAATATTAGTATCAGACTCGACTGGGGCCGGATTTTGAATGAAAGAATGCGGTATAGGCGTCCGTAGAATTCGGGGAGGTTGGAGAGGTTGAGGCCTAACTGCTGAGTAGCTCGCCTATTGGGCCGGCATGGCCGCAGAGGGCATTGGTGGACGGGAAGGAGGTTTGTGTAAGACCGCCTGGTCATTAGTGTGGTGATGGCCACTCTCGGCCGGAGGGGGATTAGAGGAGGAAGAGGGAACGGACTTCCCCTTCAAAGCAGCCTGAACTGCCTGCCGCTGGGACTCATCTAACTGAGACAAAGCTTGAATTAAATCGGTGACATTAATGGATGGGGAAGAATTCCCGGAGGTGTTGGAAGGCACAGCTTGAGAAGAGGGCTCAACCTCTTTGGAAGTGGTGTCAACCACATGAACTTGCGGATAACGGGAATGAGGAGGGTAATTTCCCTCATGATAGATGGAATCTTGGAGGGGGATTTCATATTGACCAAAAATATTCTCATCCTCATCATCATATGAATACCCGTAGCCCGCCATGTTGATGATCTTACCTGAACGGAGTTGCATGCTTAAAAAGAGAGAAAGCTTATGAAGGAATTATCACAATCAACCACCCAATCAAAACAAGCTTAAGCAAATCAACCCAACCAAGTTTATGCAATCAAGTTGAGATGAGCGCAAGATTTTAGTGTTATCTTGAGATTAGAGTGGATTAATTTACAGAATAATTCACTCCTTCTGCAAAGTGAAACCTAGTTTTGGATCCAAGTGTAGCCTCCGTGTCAACTAGGTTCTTTCTCGTTTCTCACCAACGATAGGTTCTTCTAAACTCCGGGCACTTCAAAGGTACAACCTGTCCAGCGTCCGTGAGGGAATCCACGGGTGCGGGGACTTATGGAGGTCTTGGAAAAGGGATTTCCGGTCCAAAGAGACGGAATGCTCAATGGAGGGTTGTCCCGATTCCAAGAGAGGTGTGTGGAATCCTAGTGTAGAGAGAGGAGGTCTCTCAACCAAATGCCACAAAAATGCAGGGTAATATGAGCCAATCACAGCAATGCAATCAAATGATCAATATAAGCATGAACCCAGCATGAAAAACCACAGACAGGAGGGTTCTGTAAACCCGCAGGAAAGAGACGACCTGGCAACGGTCGCTACCAACAAAATAGATGACAGCGTGGCTATCATGAATCACTGTGGTGGCCCACAGGCAGTGCAAAAAAAACACGCGCCTTGGTGTGAGGCGCGTAATGTGAAAAGGACGCCTTTATAAAAGGGCGTCAAATATTAGTGGTGCACACGGTCGAGGAAACACGCGCCTTGGTGTGAGGCGCTGCCAAATAAAAAGACGCCCAAAGGGGAGGGCGCGAATTATCAGACAGAACAAGGAGACAGCAGATATAATAAAAGACGCCTTCTGGGAAGACGTAAAATAGAAAATAGACGCCCTCGATAAAGGCGTTAAACGAAAAAGCGCCTCTGGGTGAGGCGTTACTTCAGGAAAAATAATCAAACAATCACAAACTGGCTGATCCCGGGAGTGTGCAGTGTGCACGGTGGAGGGTGCCCGTGGGGCACAAAAGGAGGGGTACCGTGGGTACCTAGGGGAAAGGGCACACGTGGGTGCCGAAGGGGAAAGGGCACACGTGGGTGCCAAAGGGGAAAGGGCACGCGTGGGTGCCAATAGGAGATGGTAATCAAAAGAAAAACAGTGGAAGTCCCACCGTGATCGCCAATTTGTAGATCGTGATAAATCCACTTAAGTGGAACGAGGCACTCATATGAGATATATATAAAAAAAGGATGGAGATGATAACAAAGACAGAAGAAAGCACGTGGTGCTATAAAGGAGGGTGATCGCCAGAGGGGTTACCTCAATAATAAAAATAGATGATCGCGAATACCTGGTGATAAGTGGGATGCGGGATGGATTGTGAATTCCTTCCTCCTCCTTCAATCGGCCGGCCGATGAAGGGGGTTTTCCTTATTGATTACCCTTGCAAAAGACAAAGAGACAAACAAATAGAAGTGGATCAGCCAAGAGTGAATGTAGTATAAATCCCAAATAAAAGATATGGTGATGAAAGGGAACACAACATGCGCACCTCTTTTTTTGGTTTTAAAACCCCTAAAGAGTTAGGGAAATGAGAAATATGATACTAATGCAAGAAAACAAACAGTGGATGATGATCGACGGTGATGGTACGATGAAAATAAACAAACAACCAAAAGAAGGAGCCCCTGCTGTTCCTGACAACAGTAAAGGGGAGAATCACGGCGGAAGCCTTGGTTCGCTTGAAACGGCAGGAGGAAGCAGAGAAGAGATCGCACAGAGGGAAGGGAAAGACTCTTCTCTGCACGCACAAAAATAAAAGACTACTCTCTGCTTCTTTCTCGTATATCTGTAACCCTCTCTAATGGTCAGCACGTTATTCGCTGTTGTTAACCTTACACAAGATCGACCAGAGCTCCTTTATATAGGGTTTTAACCGAAGATAAACTCAAATTTAGGAAGATAAGGACGGGCAATGATCAATGAAGGCAGGACTCTAGTTCCAATTCGAGCAAGGAGACCATTGGAGGCAAGGAACTATTCAGGAAAGGCATACTCAAACACGACACCGAAAGATAAAACACGACCTTCAACAGGGCGTCAAATTATAAATTGACGACCTACACGAAGACGTTACTCAAAAACACGACCATGATCAAGGGCGTCACTTCTTGGATTTAATTTTGACAATAAAACTTACTTTATTTGAAAATTATGAGAAAACGCCTGAGATGAAGGCGTTACTTGAAAACACGCCCTGAGGAAGGACGTTAATCAATAATTGGAATTTATTTTGAAACCAGATAATACCAGGAATTGACGCCCTGACATTTGGTCGTCCTTTCTTTTGAACACGCCCTAGGTAAGGTCGCTTTTAAAATAACGCCCCTCTTAAAGTCGCGAATCACAAAAATGCAAGAACAAACCAAAAAAAACACACAAGAAAGAAAAACTTCATATTATGAATGTATTGAAGTTCACTTTGGGGCGTCAACATAGTGACATGAGATTTGATCAACATAGCGTCAATTTTGGCGTGTCTACACCGGGTCATCATCTTGTAACACCTTGATCTCGAAGAGTTAGTCCGGATGTAAACTCATATGTGATGGAATGACACGCCCCTTTTCCTCGTCCAGACTTATGTTTAGCTTGGAGAATTGTTCTAGCATCCTCCATTCTTGAATCATGCAGCTAGCTAACAGTGCTCTTGGCTTCCGACTAAAGGTATCAGCTACGGAATTACCCTTTCCTGGATGATATTGTATGGTGAAGTCGAAGTCCTTGAGGTACTCTTGCCAGCGCCTTTGTCTCATATTCAATTCCTTTTAAGAGAATAAATATTTAAGACTTGTGTGATCGGAGTACACGGTGAATCGTTCTCCATAGAGATAGTGTCTCCAAATCTTCAAGGCAAACACCACCGCGGCCAACTCTAAGCCGTGAACTGTGTAGTTCTCCTTATGCTTCTTCAACTCTCGGGAAGAGTAGGTAATAACCTTCTCTTGTTGCATCAACACACATCTGAGGCCAATACCAGATGCATCGGTATATACCTCAAATTTCTCTCATTCGATAGGTAATGCTAAGACAGGAGCAGTACTCAAACGGTCCTTTAAGGTTTGAAAACTCTCTTCGCGATCTTTGGACCAAACATACGGATTTTCCTTTCGTGTCAGCCTGGTAAGAGGGACAACAATCTTGGAGAAATCCCTTATAAATCGTCGGTAATAACCAGCCAGCCCCAAGAAGCTACAGAACTCGGTAGCATTAGTAGGTCTTTCCCAATCCTTCACTGCCTCGACCTTTCATGGATCAACAAAAATCTCATCTTTTGAAATCACATGTCCCAATAAAGATACCTCCTCGAGCCAGTAATTGCACTTGCTAAATTTGGCAAAGAGCTGATGGTTCCTCAATATTTGCAATGAAATCCTCAAATGCTCTTCATGATCTTCCTCGCACTTTGAATATATCAATATATCATCAATGAAAATCACAACAAATTGATCCAGATGAGGCCTGAATATGCTGTTCATTAACTGCATAAAGGTTGCAGGGGCATTTGTTAGTCCAAAAGGTATAACAGTAAATTCATAATGCCCGTACCTGCTCCGAAATGCGATCTTATGAATATCCTCATCCTTGATCCTCAGTTGGTGATATCCCGATCTAAGATCAATCTTCAAGAAATATTTAGCTCCTGATATTTGATCAAATAACTCATCGATCCTCGGCAGCGGCTATTTGTTCTTGATAGTAAGTTGATTCAACTGTCGATAATAAATATAGAGTCTCATCGATCCATAGTTCTTTTTGATGAATACCACGGGCGCTCCCCACTGGGAAGTACTCGGCCTAATAAATCATTTCTTCAAGAGTTCCATCAATTACTCCTTTAGTTCTTTTAACTCGGCGGGGGACATTCTATAGGGTTTCTTAGAGATAGGACTAGCACCAGGGATAAGGTCAATGGTGAATGACACCTCTCTCTCCAGGGGTAGACCAGGCAAATCCTCTGGAAAAACATCGGGAAAGTCCCGAACTACGCGGATGTCTTCTAGCTTTGACTCCTTAGCCTCCTTTATAGTTACAAGAGCAAGAAAAGCCATGCAACCTTTCGTTATAAGTTTACCAGCTCGAAGAGCCGAAATAAGAGGTGACTTATTCTGACTCTGAGGACTAGTGTAAACCAGCTCCGGATAATCATCAAAAGTTACCTTGCCCTTTCGGCAATCTATAGCTGCCTTGTGTGTGGATAGCCAATCGGCACCTAATATGACATCATATCCTTTCATGTCTAGGCATATCAAATCGGTAGGTAAATTTTACCCTTTAACGATAACTTCACTATTCGAGTAATGGTGTGTAATCTCGGATTTGCTTCCAAGAGGAGTAGAAATAATTAAGTCTAACCATACAGGTTCCATAGAAAATGAAGCAGCAAATCTCTTGGAAACAAATGAATGAGTTGCGTCGGTATCAAATAAGACGTGAGCAGTCTTGTAACAAAATTTTAATGTACCTTCCACGAGTCCACCTTCACTATTTTTCACCTCTTGGAGACGGCATTGCTTCTTTTCCGGGCACTTCTCATTGTTGGCTTGTTCATTTAATAGAGGGCAATCGGGGATCCTATGATCACGGCTCCCGCATCGGAGACAAGCTCCCAACCTTCGCCAGCACTCCTCAGCCTTATGTCCAGCCTTGTCGCAATGTTTGCAGACCTCCTTAGATGGTGTAGTGGTGATGGAGAAGGGCTTGTCATTCTTCTTGAATTTCTTTTCTTTGGAGGAATCTCCCCCATGATTGGACCTCTTTTTGTTAAAGGAGGTTTTGAACGTTCCCGAACTAGTGACTTGTTCTTTCTTGTCTTGCCCATGGAACTTGTCGGACAATTCCGTGGCATCTTCAAGTAATTGGGCTCGTCTTACCATCTTCGAATAGACTTGTATGTCTATCGGTGCCAGTTGTGTGATATATTGGGGTCGAAGCCCATTAAGAAATCTTCGGGCCTTCATCTTTTCCGTACACACCAGATGTGGTGCATACCTTGACAGCCTGGAGAATTGGGCCTCATACTCGGCCACAGATAAGCTTCTTTGTTTTAACGCAAAAAATTCCGCGGACTTCTTCTCTTGTATACGGTCTGAAAAGTACTTGCTATTAAAATACTCCACAAACTCGCCCCATGTGATGTGGTCATGCGGCAGAGTGGCTTCCATAGATTCCCACCAGAGTCAAGCATCCCATTCTTGCTGGGAAGTAGCTAACAGCACCTTCTCTTCGTCCGTGCATTGCATGACACGGAATACATGTTCCATCTCCTTCATCCAATTCTCGGTGTCGTCGGATCGGAAGAGCCAATGAATTTTGGCGGGTTCATATTTCTAAAGCTTCGGTGGAGATCTCTGACTCCATGGTTCATATCGCCCTATGCTACTTGTTGTAGAGCTTGGGTGAGGCCTTGGACAATGCATTGCATGTCGCGCCACTGGGCTCTCTCAGCGGCCATGATCCTACAAGGGAATTTGAACTTAATTAAAACGTGACTAAACTATAGAATTTATATCCTATATTGACTTAACCCATAGCTCTACCCATCTCACTGGGTATAAGGAATAAACCTATCCTTAGACTTTGGTAACCTAGGTAAATTGAAAAACCTAGGCTCTGATACCACAAAAACTGTCACGTCCCGAGTGCGGAAGGAACCCGTAGGTGCGTGACGAGTTTATATCAATCATGTCAATCAGAGCACGAGAAAATTCGACACATAGACAGAGTGCGCAAAAAAAAAAAAGATAACCAAAGTCTTTATTCATTAATAACTCCAACTAACTTCATTACATGGTTTCTTCAAAGGAAAAGTACTTTTATGACACACTAAACTCAATAGAGAAAAAATTACAATAATAGACTCAAGAAAATAGAAAAGACTTGACGTAGACACTCTTGGACATCCGGGTATAGCTCTACGCTCAGCTCTCGTGGTCATCCCCGTCCGATTGAGTCTCGCTATCAAAATTACCTGAATAATAGGGGAAAAAACACTAGGTGAGAGAATGCTTAGTAGGGATTACATCTCAAGAACAAGCTTGCTTTAAGTAAATTACAAGTTACATGTAATACAAGTATAGCTAAGCATGAACGCATAATCATGTTGAGAAGGAATATCAGGAGGATGATAACGGGAACTAGCAAGTTTCAAGATGGCATGTAAAGTATCTAGAAATATCAAGCAATCAAGTCATGTCATGAGAATTGGCTATTCAAGTATGTAAATACCCATTCCGGGCCACACAAGTCACGTCATGTCAATATCTTGTCAAGTTAAGTACGAGATCGTGGAATGTTAAAATCAAACAAGTCATGCACTCCGGTGTAATGCCACACCGTAGTCAATATAGCTCCCATCGGCACAAGTACTTTCGGGTGCTCCTCCCAAGACCAGACCGGGCCCTATTAACGCTAAGCATTGAATCATGTAAATATTTAGACATCACTATAGTTTATAGCAAATAGAATTCCAAAGGAATAAGCCATTGTAGGATGATAAGGTGGATTTCACAGAATAGAGATTTCAAGGACAGAACTTGAGTAAGGCTGACATAGCGATAAATCTCGTAAAACCAAGACAGGCATGAAACTGGGTAATTGGCATCCACTCAGGCCGCCGTCAATTACAGAATCTGCGCCCACTGCAGTGGTCGCCAATTCTGTGAACATTACATGCACGAAGAAATAGCGTCCACTGTAATGGCAGCTAATTCAGTTTTTGGCGTCCACTGTTTGGTCGCCAATTCCAGACAGAGACAGACTCTCACAAAACACCGCAGATAGTGCTCCGTGATGGCTAGGGTATCATGTTTCTTCAGAGTGATATGACAAACAGAGGTTGCAGGGTTTTGAGGGTACAACCTGCTCGGCTATCTTGAGGGAATACAAGGCTAGCGGAGACTTACGGATGTCTTAGAGAAAGAAATTCCGGTCCGGTGGAAGGAATATCCGACGGAGGGTCTTTCAATCCCAAAGAAATAGTGTGTAATCGTGAACCATCGTAAAACAGGGACTCTATCTTCAGACTTGAGATAAGAGTGCCAAAAGACCCGCGATATGGGTTGAAAACCCGATAAAACATGTGAGAGCATGAAATAGCGTCCATTCAGAAAGTTGGTATTTACAGAATTAGCGTCATAATGAACATGCGCTATATTATAAATTAACATCTGTTTAGAGAGTCGCCAAATCAACAATTTACTGGATTTTAATAATATTACAATAAATTGGGGACCTTTTGAGAAGGTGCCATATCTTTAATTAGCGTCCAAGTGATGGACGTCAATTCAAAATTTTCAGAATTATTACAATTTTAACTAATTAATAGGAATATGAGTCTCTATGCAGAGGCGCTATTTCAAGAATGAACGTCTGTTCACATAGACGCCAAATCTTCTATGTATACATGTTGCAAGGCATCAGGCAGATACGTTTTTGGATACAAATCACTATTCATTTCTTTTAATTTAGCATGACCAGTAGCATATTGATGTGTACAGGGAATTTCAGGAAACTAAAGACATGGAAAGGTAGGGAAAAATATGAGGAGTCCAGAAACATGCTCATGCAGAATTAACAGAATCAAGTTCCATAATTATTAAATTTTTAAACATGTATTATTTATAAATTGTACTAAAGGAAATAGCGTCAGTGTGATGGTCGCTCATTAATTTGCGGCCAGAAGATTGTCGCCAATTCAAGAATTGGCGGCCTTCTACTCGGTCGTTCATTAATAAGCGGCCACTGCTCCGGTCGCTATTTTCATATGAAACAGAAAAGTTAGATTTCTACGTAAACTGCAAAAATAGTTATCATGAGTCATGATATTGAGATAGTAACATGGATTTTATGCATGCAAGTCTTTTTACTAACGTCTTGTGCTTCAATTCTTGAGATAACCTACCTTTTGGGTTGATGACGAGGGAACATAGGGTAGCAGAGAGAGATAGGGAAGAAGACACAACTGCAGCAACTGTAGCCGTAGCAGCACAGCAATGAAGGAAGGAGATGCTCCTGCCTTGATGTTCGAGGGAAGAAGAATGAGGAAGTCGTCCGCAACAGCAACATGAAGAAGAGGAAATAGAGTCTTCTTCTCGCACGGCCGTAGGAGGAAGCAGAGGACGTCGACAGACGGCAGTAGCAAAGGATGCTTCTGCTTCGATCATGGGTTTTATTTATAGGGAGAGAGGCCTAATGTGTAAAACTTAAGTTTCCACGTACGAATCCTACTGAGTCTAAAGTTTCCCATGCAAATCCTCCCTTTGCCATATCCTCAGCCATTTTCTTTATTTGATCAGAAACCCTAATATGCATGCTTCGAATGTAACAAGGATTTGTATAGCCCTAAAGACCCTATTGTATGTATAATTATATATATATACTCTAAAGCCTTATTCAACATAAGCCTTCTTTAGGTCCAAAAGCTTTTCCCTCATTCGAGCCCATCTGGTTCTTGGGTTGGGTTTAACAAAAAGGTTTTTTTATATATTTATCTATATACATAGCCCATAAGGCCCATTTGGCCTTTCAAAGGGTTTTTAGCTGTTGGCTTTTATTAAGTCTATTTCTACTCTTTTATCTATTATTTGTTTATATTTATATATTTATTTGGGGTGCTACATTGTTGGTGTTAGCCTTTAAATCCCTATGCAATGGGTAAGAAAAATAATGATGAATGAAGAGTAGGGTGCAAGTGTTGCACAAAGGAGACTCTCAACGTTGTTGAGATGAAAATAAATGAAAGAGGAGATGAATATGATGCATGAACATGCAAAGATTAAACTAAGAACAATAAAGAAAAGGGATGAGAAGAGCTTATGGGTTTATTTTCTCCAAAAGGCGTTTAGATCTTCAATGTGCTCCAAGGGAAGAAGCCTCCAACGTATGTAGCTTTAGAAGTGTATGGGAGACTCCTTCCTTTGAGCCCTTAGTCCAGCAGCACCTACCCTTAGATTAGTTGAGCAGCCTTAACAACAAGGGAGAGGGGGTCCTATTTATAGAGGAAAAATTCAGAGTTTAATTCCATTAAAATTATTAAATCAAGTTTTAATTAGATTTGGAAGGAGATATTCCATGGACATGTGTCCTCTCAACCTTAGAAAGTCATAGGAACCCTTTCCCAAGTGGAAAAAGAGCTTAAAATGGGGAAAGAATGAGGTTCTGTTGGATTCAGAACTCTGTAAGAATTGGCGTCTGACCTAAAAGTCGCCAATTAATTAACGTCAGCTCAAAGAGGTGCCAATTTAGAATTAAATATAGAAAGTTAAAATATTTCTAAAATTAGAAAAGAATTCATGTCTGGGGGGCCAGACGCCAATTAGCAATAAATACGAATTTTGGACGGAGTTAAATGCTAAAAATATAGTAATAGAATTCGCATCATGGGGGCCGGACACCAATTAATGAATTAGCGACCTTCCTGATGGACGTGAATTCATAAATAAATACGAATTCGGTTCAAACTGTAAAGAAAAGAATTTACGTCCACCACCCCGGACACCAATTAAACAATTAATGACATTCTACAGTGACGTGGATTCAAAATCACATGAATTCGGCACGAAACGGGGTCAAAAACGTGAAAAAAAAAGAATTCGTGTCTTAGGGAATGGACGCCAATTAAAAAAAAATCAAAAAATTTATAATTTTTGAAGGAATTGGCGTCCGCTCACGCGGGCGCCAAATCTTGAGAACGCGGTGTCGCCTTAGCGACCGCATTCAGGGCGTATATATATATATATATATATATATATATATGTGTGTGTGTGTGTGTGTGTGTGTGTGTGTGTGTGTGTGTGTGTGTGTGTGTGTGTTTAATATTTGGGAACACGGTCGCCTAGGCGACCGCGTTCAGGGCGGGTTGACTTTTTTCTTTAAGAATTGGCGTCTTTGAAATTGACGTTAATTAAAAAATTGGCGTCCATGGGGTATGACGTTAATTCAAAAAGGCCCCGAAAAATTGAAGAAAAATCTCAAAAAATCAGGAAAAATAAAGAAAAATATGAGAAAGCAGGGGAAAGCTGAATAATCTAGAAAAATGAGGAAAACCACTCAAATAAGTCGATTTGAGGGTCAAATTGGGGTATTATAAAGTGATAGGAGATGTGCTCAGAATGATGTTAATTTTGGCATGTCTACAGCTGTCCCGCCTTGGCGTCTGTTTTGCAAGGGAGCGACACGGAGTGAAATGGAATGGAAAAGAATGAAATGAAGTGGAGCGAACTGAAAAGTAGATGTCAATGTGTGATGAGACACGTAATCAACATCACTTGATAGAAATTGGATCGAAAGCTCGAAATGCAGCAATCTTGAGAAGGTTCAATGAAAGCAACAGTTGTTTGGATAAAGGAGGGGGTGTGCACGTGGGCACGGAGGAGAGAAAAGGGCGATCAACTTCCAACGCAGTGGAAGTATCCCAGGTCACGAACCTGTAACTTTCACCCTTGGAGAGCGGTTACTAGTCAATGTGGACGTGCTACAACCAAAGTGGATCAAAGGAAAGATCGACTGAGGGGACAGAAATCTAAACAAAGGAGTTTTCTATGAAGCAACCCAAAACAACAACAAGATGAACTAAGGACTCACTTTGGCATGGAATATCTCTTATCTTGGAAATTGTTAATCAATTGACTCTCAAATCGAGTTATTAGAATGATTTTCTCAAAGTTGATTCAAAGTCCCATATGAATGCATGCTGGGTTTAAATGAAACAATTAAAATAAATTAAAATAGAAAGTAATCAAGGATAATATTTTTAAGCAGCCCAGACTGAGTCAAGATACCAATTTGTGAGCTGATACTACGTCGAAGCTCGTTTATCCGGTCACTAATTCCTAAAAGGGAACCATCGTCCCCAGTCTTGGACGGCCCAACGACCTATCCGTGGGACTAAGATTCCTCTAAAATTATCATTATTTTTGATGAAGGAGAACTCAAGTTTTAGATTTGATCAAGCTCGTCCTTTCACAAGCCCACCTACAAGAGGCGGACTACAGCAAAAGAGCCTCCCTTGCATCTTTTGGTATCAATCTTGGTCCTCCTCCACAGTGACCCTGGCGCATTGTCTGTTGGCTTCACCCCCCTCCACACTATTTAAAAATGAATACAGACGGAGCTCATAAGTCTAACAGCACTTATGGCGATGGCGGCATTATCAGGTAGGGGTGAGCACGGTTTGATTTGGTTTGGTTTGAATAGATTTTTTCTCGAACCAAACCAAATCGAACTGAGGGCTCAACCCGAACCAAACCAAACCGAACACCTTTGAAACCAAACCAAACCAAACCGAATTAATTCGGTTTGGTACGATTTGAACCATAATTGCAGGTCAAATTTGGATTGGTCATTACCAATAAACACTTTCAGGTTTTGTTTTCCATATTTATAGCAAGCAAGTGCACCAGATGATAAATCTATTTGCTTCAATACAAAGATCTCATGGGTCAGCCACACGCTATAAATATGATGTTTATAAATATGATGCATTATTAGGTTTTGTCTTTATCATATCCTAATATTCTATCATTTATAAACATCACTCGAATGTTGGATCCTTAAACCAGGCCAGCCACACGCAGATGAAGACAAAAAATAATATGATCCAACATAGCCGGTGCTTCTGTGTCACAGTTACACCATATGGAGACCCACCTAGAGAGCCATTTGAACACCATAATAAACTGAACCATCAAACGAAAAAACTCTGTTTATTAACGAATAGAATAAAAATGGGTCCTTTTTCTACTCCTTATTTCTGGTGGGACGCCGTTTCAAGGGAAGCGGTTCTGTAATGGATGGAGGATTACGAGCCAAGCGAAGTATTTTCCCCATAAACAAAAATGGAGACTTCGGAAGAAAGGGAGAACTGAGGAGAAACTGACCTTTCAGAGGAGCTGGGGAGGGAGAGTTCTGTCTGTCTGGCTACACAGCCGATGCTATGAAGTCTAAACTAATGAGTAGATGGTGAATCACCTACGTGTGGCGCCGACGGGTGCCTCTGCGCGGCTACGCCTGTGGACCTGCGGACTTACGGTGCTGCACTGCTACCATGCTGCGGCCTGCGAGGTGAGGAAGGTAATCGATCGTGTGGGGCGTGGCTGTGTGAGTCACTCACTGGCCTGCGGACGATGGGTCGCGGGAGGGCCGAAGGTCGCAGGAGGGCTGAGGCCCTCGAGGGTCTCCTGCAGGCTACCGGCGGGGTCGAGGGAGGGGGACGACCGGAGGGGTCGCGGAGCGGGTCTCTTGTAGGCTGCAGGCGGGGTCGCGGACGATGGGTCACGAGAGGGCCGGAGGTCGCAGGAGGGCTGAGGGAGGGGTCGCGGGTCTCCTGCAGGCTACCGACGACGTCGAGGGAGGGGGAGGGCTGGAGGGGTCGCAGTGCGGGCCTCCTCTGGGCGGGGTCGCGGACTCGGGGTCGCGGGGGAGGGCCGGAGGTCGCGGGCGGCGGGCCTCCTGGCTCCTGCGGCTGGGGGTGAGAGAGGGACGGATGGGTCACGGGGTGAGGGAGGACGGCGAGGGTTTAGTGTTCACGGTCGCGGTGCAAAAGAAGCGAAATTGCCGAAATGGTTAATAAATTAGGGTGAGTTTTTGGTTTGAATAAATTTACAAAATTATCCTTGATAAATCAATTTATCCGGTTTGGTTTGGTTTCTTATGACCAAAAACCAAACCGAATTTTTATATACGGTTTGGTTTGAAACCAAACCAAATTTTTTAGAATTTTAACTCGAACCAAACCAAACCAAACCTGTCGGTTCGGTTTGGTTTTCGGGTTGAACCTGAATTATGCTCACCCTTATTATCAGGAACCATGAAGGTAAGATCATCTTTGCCTTCTCCCATTTCTATGGCAACTGCACTAGTTTGATGGCGGAAGCAAGAGCCTTAGTCAATGGCCTCAGATATGCACAAGCCCTCCATTGTATGCCTGATTACATCGATTGTGATTCTAAAATTTTGATTGATGTGCTCGCGGATTCTACCTCCTGTCCATGGAAAATCATCACTATGGTCCGGGAAATTAAATCCCTTTGTGGTGCTGGACGATTTACACATGTCCTCAGAGAAGCAAATCACGCTGTAGACCGGCTCGCCAACTATGCTTGCTCTTCTCATTGTAATTCTTTTTACTTTAATTGGCAAAATTTACCTTGGGATGTTCGGGGTGCCGTCCACTTAGATAAGCTAGGCCTTCCTAGCATCCGCATGTAATTTTTTATTATTATGCAATAATAATAAAGCTGGCGATGGCTCTCTGCCACCTCCTATGCCTTTTTATTAAAAAAAAAGTCACAAGATCCTTGATATAATGTAATAACGTAGATAACATATAGTAAAAATGTAAACATGGAGATGGTGAAGCAGTAAGCATGTGGGGAACTAAGGAATATAGTGCAATGCAGTCACCGTGGGACCTAAGTGATGTCTGGACGATGGGACCAAAGAGCTTCTTCGTGTGCTCAAAAATTGATTGGCCAAGATATCATGAAAGGTAACAAACAATGAACTAAGCATGAAAAGCATAGCATGAAAGCATAGTCATGAAAAATATTAACAACATAGATTGCATGAAAGCATGAGAATGCGTAGCATGATCATCATAGGTAGCATAGCAATAGCATAGCAAAAGCATAGTATCAAAGCATGGATAGCATAGTTTAGAGCATTAAAGCATGCAAGCATCAATCATTGTTTGTTTGTTAACCATGAGGATGATAACTTGGCCATTGGTTAAGATTCGGAACTAAATGATCAAGCTTGAAGTGATGATGCCCAGAGCGGTAGGAAAAATCAGAGAAATTGGCAATGAATGACATTGATCGAGAACGAGGGGAAGAATCGAAAGATTGACATGAGTACGAGGAGAGGACTCATCCTATGTTCTTGGTCATTGCAAAAGGTTGTCCCTTTAAGTAAACACCATCATAAAAATACAATGCATTTTTTTGAATTTTTGAAATATGTATTTTTTATGAATTTTTAGAAATATGCAACTTTTCTTTGGATTTTTGGAAATATGTAATTTTTATGGATTTTGGAAATATGTAATTTTTGGATTTTTGGAAATATGCATTTTTTGGATTTTGGAATATTCATTTTTTGGATTTTTAGATATTCACATTTTTGTTTAGATTTTGGAAAATATTCAATGTTTTTGGACTTTGAGAAATATTCAATTTTTTTTGGACTTTGGTTTAGGCATTACTAATTGCAGCATCAAAGGATAATTTAAACTGTTGGTTAGGGGTCCTTATTCCTTCCCCTTTCGTTAAGAACCTCCCAAAGCAAGACGTGCATTGAAGGTAGCGCCCAATAGTCGGCTGCCCTTGGTTAACGGTGCCCCAACTAAGGCCATACCTGAGAAACACTCGGCATTTAAAGGGAGAAGAGAAGAAAATTGGGGATAATCTTGATATGAGTTAAGAAGATATCGGATTTTGACTTCCGTCCATAGCACAAGCCCTAGAGATTCGGTCTGTTACGCCGGGACTTTGTGTCATATCATCGAACCTTAATTCTCTTATAGGCATGCAAACGATCAGGCTCATAACGTCCCCCGGGAAAACTATACTGCCCTCTTGCCATGCCATATTCTCGATTTTTTCTTTCTTTTTTGCACTTCATTTTTTTTATTTTCATTTTGTTCTTTTTTGTTATCCTTTGGACTTGAAAGATCTTGCATTTGAGATTGAAACTTAAGAATAAGGTCATAATAGACTGTCCCTATTTAAGACTTTCTCTTGTCAGGGTGTGCGTAGATTGGTTGTGTAACACCCGAATTTATCCAAAACTTAAAGTATTTTATAGTTAGTCCATATAAATTTTATGTTACCTTAATTAAAGTCTAATACCTTGAACGGTACTATTTAACGAACCTTATTAAATAAATTAAATAGATATCTCACTTTAATAATGTATAATTTTTCATAGGGATGTCAGAATATGGTCAATATTAGACCCGTTAGATAGAGAATTCAAAAATTTACAAGTTTCACGTTGAACGCTTTTTCAAATTTTGACATCTGATATGTCAAATATGTAAAAGAATGAATTAATATCTTACAAACCTGTTATTGTCAAAATTCACAGGGTTTTTGTGAAAATTTCCCCACCCCCTCTTTATCCTCCACGTTCCCCCCCCCCCCCCCACCCACGTGTCTTCCCCCCTCAAACCACCCTCCCCCTCCATAAACCCTCCCCACTAGACATCCCCCTTTTCTTCTTATCCTTTCACCCTCCCTCTCCTATAAAAACCCATCACTTCCCTCCCCCTCCACCCACGTAGCTACATTCCTTCCCTCCCACCTCTTTTCTCCAATCTCTCTCACTCCCATTTCTTCCTCTCCCTCTCCCCTTATTACGTTCTCACTCTCCCTTCCTCTTTCTTTTTTTTTTCTCATCTCTCTCCCTCCCAACTCCCACATATCTTCTCTCACCCCTCTCTATCTCACATTTTTTATATGTTTTCATCTCTCTAATTTTCTCTCTCTACTCTTTCTCCACTCTCTCTACTTTTTCTACTCTCTCTTTACTCTATTTTCTCTCTACTCTCTCTATATTTTCTCACTCTATATTCTCTCTCTATTTTTTCTCTCTATTTTTCTCCCTCTACTTTCTCTCTCTACTCTCTTTACTTTCTCTCTCTCTCTCTTCTTTCTCTCTCTCTATTTTCTCTCTATCTTCTTTCTCTCTCTACTCTCTCTCTCTACTTTCTCTCTCTCTTTTCTCTCTCTACTTTCTCTCTCATTCTCTTATTAATAAACGAAGAAGATAATACAGCATTAGAATAATATAAATATTTAACAAAAACTTGGACGGGGGATTTGAAACTTATTTGGATAATTTCACCCTTCTTTATGTATCTGGGTCGGGAAAATTATCTTTTCCTACGTAAGGACTTTTACGGGAGCTCGGGTGAGATACTAAAGTCAAGTCGGAAGTCCATTCTAAATGTAGGCACATGATAAACCGAGTGCATGTTATTTGTTATTTATATTTCTTTGATTTGATTTTATTTGAAATGTTATTTAAGTCAATGATTTATTTAACCCAATGATCTATGTTTAGAATCAGTTATTTATTTAGATACCATTCTGTAAAAATATTACTTTTCTCTGTAATCTCTCTTTAATTTCTCTCTAATCTCTTTCTACTTTCTCCCTCTACTTTCTCTCTCTACTCTAATCTCTTCGAATGTTATATAACAGTAATTTATTTAGTTAATAAATTTTATCCATGATCCTATGATTAAAATCTAATTTATGATATTAAATATGATTAAGTTATTTTAGAAAATTTAATAGCAAGATTTAAGTATTGAGATGACTATGTAATAAGAATAAAAATAGGAATAAAAATTTGATTAAGCATATGGACTGTGTCACTTTAAGGAGGTGTGGGGCGACAAACCGTAGTTAGCTTCCGCTATGGGATTAGGTCCATTTCCGAGGACAAACGGACTTCTGAAAAATCCGGAACCCAGACTAAGAAAAATTATCTGGGGAATGGTGAAGTATTAACTCCCGATCCTACGTGGTTGATCAAGGATGACAGGCTACAGCGTTTAAACCATTTGTCTTTATGTCGACGTATGGATGCCTAGGTATGTGTTTGCTACTACTTTTAGTGACGGGATGCCTGTCCAATATATGCTGCCAAATAATATGAAGTTCAGATTTGATATATGACTTTGATATGATCTGAAAATAAGTTCATCTGTATAAGTTCTGATTTAGCGAAAATATATACTATGCCATATATATATAAGTCAGATAAGAGTTGTTATACGCATTTATTTATAAAAAGAAAAATTATTCTGCTCTACTAGTTTTCCTTCGCATTCATAGTATATATACAATCTAATGAAATTGTGATTAGCTTTATATATATATCATGGATTTGCACAGTTTAGTTTATAATAAGCATGTGATTGGTTTTAATGCCCACTGAGTCTTTAGACTCATATCTGTTGCCTAACTATTTCAGGAAACTGACAAGTGAGTACCTCGACTTCGACGAGTAGTAGGTCAGATGGGGATCTCGGGCGTAAATTTAAATTTTCACTGCGTAGAATAAGTAGATTTGGCTTTCTTTTGAATAATGAATGTAAATATGACTTTTGAGTAGAAATATATAGTACTTTGTATACGATGTAAATTATGAGTGTTTATCTTATGGAAATGGTATGGCTTTATCTTTTGGAATATGTGATGGTTTGGCCTTTAGTGCCTTACAAATATCTCAACCCACAACACTTCCGTACATCCGCTGTGACGTCCCCGGACACGATACGGGATCGTGGGAGAGGGCGCCACAGAGTGTGGTATCAGAGCCAAATTGTGAGGCTTGATATTATTTGCAGTCATCTGAATTTATATACTATACCACAAGATCGTAGGAATTTATTTTAGAATTTGATGTCAAACCTAGAATCATATTAATTCAGATTAGTTCTCCATCGCAGGAGATGGCAGAGAGTGATAGGGTTGAGGTTAATACTTCTCCCGAGGAGTCTGCGCCCTCAAATGGGACATTACAAAGAGTTGTCGGAGAAACAATTCAGGGCGAGCTTGCTCCCGGTGGACAAGGCGAGTTACCTATTTAGGGTGTGTCAGATTTAGGAGGGTTCACACAAACTTTTCAAGAGTTAGTGTAGACTATGCAGTTACAGGCCCAAACTCAGGCAATGATGCAAGCCCAATTGCAAACCCGTGTGCAAGAACAACCGAATAGGGCAGCAGGCGCTTCCCTGATGGAGAAATTCAGACATATGAGTCCTCATTCGTTTAAGGGGGAGAGTCACCCGGAGATTGTGGAAAACTGGGTGAGAGAAATTGAGAAGATTTCCATGGCCATTAGATGTACAGAGCAGGATAAAGTGATATTAGCTACATTTACGTTGAAGGACCGTGCGGACGAGTGGTGAAAGTTTGCACTTAGAACCACTTTTAGAGATAGAGAGATTCAGATTGGCTGGAACGAATTTCTTGATGTCTTCTATGTAAAATTTCTCCCTCAGCATGTGAAGGACAAGAAAGAAGTTGAATTTTTAAATCTGACTCAAGGAGGTATGTCAGTTGCCGATTATGAAGCAAAATTTATTGAATTGGAAAAATATGTCCCTCATATTTGTTCAGATGAGCTTAAAAGGGTGAAGAAATTTGTTAGAGGTTTGAGAAGTAACATTAGAAGTAGAGTTGCAATCCTTGAGGCTCAGACTATGGCAGTAACTTTGAGGACTGCTTTTATTGCAGAAACTGAATATGAGGAATTCTTAGCAGAAAGATAAAGGGATAATGCAAAAAGGGGTAATCTTGGTTCAATTGTGAGGAAAGATAAGCAGTCGAAGATGGCTTTTCTAGAGAGAGTTCAACCAGTTAAGAGAGATAATATGCCAGCTTGTCAACAGTGCGGGATACAGCATACAGATAATGAATGTTGGCGGGCTGCAGGTAAATATTTTTCATGTGGTCAGACATGGCATATGATAAGGGATTGTCCCAAAAAGCCAAGGCAAGATCAGCAACCACAACAGCAACGGAGAGTTCAAGCAAGAGTATATGCACTAACAAGGGAAGACACCCGAGATGCCAATGCAGTTGCTGAAGGTATTTTCCTTATCGATACTATGCATACTAGAGTTTTATTTGATCCGGGTGCTACACATTCCTTTATTTCATTGGGATTTGCTAAATTGTTGAAAGATAAACAAACTGTGAACACTGATGAGATGTCCATTAACACACCAACTGGGGAGATAGCTAGAACGACTTCTGTTATTCCTAGCATTGACGTAGTGATTCAGGGGAGAATTATGCCAGCATGTGTGTATCTGCTAGGAATGAATGATTTTGATATCGTCTTGGGAATGGATTGGTTAGATAGTAATTTTGCCCTTCTAGATTGTCATGGAAAGAAAGTGATTTTTCAGAAACCTGGAGAGCAGATATTTCACTATCAATGTCCAAGGCACTGTTCTAGTATAACACTAATTTCAGCACTTAAGACTCTGAAATTGCTTTGAAGTGGATGTCAAGATTATTTGGCTAGCGTAGTGGCTATTCCTTCTAATGAAAATAAGAAAATCACCTCAGATATTGATATTGTCAGAGACTTTCCCGATGTATTCCTCGATAAACTTTCGGGTTTGCCACCACACTGAGAGGTGGAGTTTACTATTGAACTCTCACCAGCTACTTTACCCATTTCCATCTCTCCCTACAGTTTACTATTAAGAATAAGTACCATTTATCAAGGATTGATGATTTATTTGATCAGCTACGAGCTGCCACAGTATTTTCAAAGATTGATCTCAGATCTGGATACCACCAACTAAGGATAAAGGAAAAGGATATCTCAAAAACTACTTTCAGAACACGATATGGGCATTATGAATTTCTGGTTATGCCATTTGGGTTAATTAATGCACCTGCAGCATTTATGGATTTGATGAATAGAGTTTTCCAACCCTATCTGGATACATTTGTAGTGGTGTTTATTGATGATGTGTTGATCTATTCTCCTACTGTTGAAACTCATCAAGAACATTTGAGGATTGTGTTGGGAACTTTAAGGAAACATCAACTCTATGCGAAATTCAGTAAATGTGAATTTTGGTTAAACCAGGTTCAATTTCTAGGGCATATCATTTCTGGTAATGGAGTGTATGTTGATCCAGCTAAGGTTGTGGCTGTTTTGCATTGGGAAAGGCCGAAGAATGTCAGTGAGATTAGGAGCTTTTTGGGTCTTGCGAGTTATTATCGCAGGTTTATTGAAGGTTTTTCTTCTATTGCAGCTCCTATGACCAAATTGACTAGGAAAGGAATTCCTTTTGAATGGTCAGATAAATGTGAAATGAGTTTTCATGAATTAAAAATAAGGTTAACTACAGCCCCAGTACTTACTTTACCTTGTGGGTCAGGAGGGTTTGTAGTATATACAGATGCATCTAGAAAAAGACTAGGATGTGTCCTGATGCAGAATGGCAAAGTAGTAGCTTATGCATCCAGACAATTAAAGACCCATAAGGTGAATTATCCAACACACGATTTGGAGTTGGCGGCGGTGGTTCATGCTCTAAAAAATTGGCGGCATTATTTGTATGGTGAGCAATTTGAAGTATTTACAGACCATCAGAGTTTAAAATATATTTTCTCTCAGAAAGAATTAAATTTAAGGCATAGAAGGTGGATTAAATTTTTGAAGGATTATGATTTCACATTGAATTATCACCTAGGGAAGGTAAATATAGTAGCAGATGCACTCAGCATGAAGAGGCTAATGGCAATCCAGTTGCGCCAAACTTAAAAAATGACATCTGATGTAGTGGAGTATTCTCCTGTATGCCAAGGGAAAAACTTATTTATGGCCCAACTAACTATTCAGTAAGTAATAGTTGAACGAATTGTGCAAGCACAACTGAATGATCAACAGTTACAAAAATTGATTGGCATACTGAGATTTACTCAAAGTGCAGACGAAGCAATCAGATTTCAGGGAAGATTATGTGTATCTCGGAATGAGGAAATAAAGAAAGATCTCTTGACTGAGGCACATAAATCTCAATATTCTATTCACCCAGGCAGTACAAAAATGTACAAAAATATGAAAAGATAGTTTTGGTGGATTGGCTTGAAGAAAGATATAGCAGACTTTGTCAGCAAGTGTCTTACTTGTCAACAAGTAAAAGCATAGCATCAAAGACCAGCAGGACCATTACAGTTGATGGAAATTTCACAGTGGAAATGAGAACATATCACTGTAGATTTTGTGATGGGATTACCAATGACTAAGAGAAAACATGATTCTATTTGGGTAATTGTTGACAGGCTTTCTAAGTCAGCTCATTTTCTGGCAATCTCAAAGACACAATTGTTAGAAGATTTAGCCCATTTGTATATCAGAGATATTGTTAGACTTCACGGTGTACCAGTATCCATTATTTCAGATCGGGATGCAAGATTTACAGTAAAATTGTGGAGGTGTTTATAACGAGCGCTAGGTACACAAGTAAAATTTAGTTCAGCTTTTCACCCTCAAACAGATGGATAATCAGATAGAACCATTCAAACACTAGAAGATATGTTGATGGCATACAGTTTAGACTGGAAAGGCAGTTGGGATGAACATTTGTAGTTAATTGAGTTTACATATAACAACAACCATCATGCAAGTATAGGAATGGCACCATATAAAGCATTATATGATAGACCTTGTAGATCACCTGTTTGTTGGGATGAGGTTGGTGAGTGAAAATTGATTGGGCCGTAGATTGTACAAGATTGTGTAGAAAAGTTGAGTTGATTAGAAAAGGATTACTTACAGCTCAGAGTAGGCAGAAAAGTTATGCTGATCAGAGAAGGAGAAATCTACAATTTGATGTCGGGGATCACGTATTTTTGAAAGTTTCGCCTACTAGAGGAGTAATGAGATTTGGCAAGAAAGGCAAACTCAGTCCGAGATATGTTGGACCATTTGAAATCTTAAGAAGGATTGGTGAGGTGGCATATCAGCTGGCTTTACCACCATCATTGTCAGGAGTTCATGATGTATTTCATGTGTCTATGTTAAGAAAGTACATGTCAGACTCATCGCACATTTATAGAGCATGAATAGTTAGAAATTCAGCAAGATCTTACATATGAGGAGAAACCAGTTCGCATTCTCGATCGAAAAGAACAAGTGCTGAGAACGAAGATAATTCCATTGGTGAAGGTATTGTAGAAAAGTACCTCAACAGAAGAAGCCACTTGGGAGATGGAAGATGATATGAGGAAGAAATATCCACAGCTATTCGGTACGTATTGAGTAAATTTTTAAATTTTGAGGATGAAATTTGTTTAAGGGGGAGAGATTTGTAACACCCTAATTTATCCAAAACTTAAAGTATTTTATAGTTAGTCCATATAAATTTTATGTTACCTTAATTAAAGTCTAATACCTTGAACGGTGTTATTTAACGAACCTTATTAAGTAAATTAAACATATATCTCACTTTAATAATGTATACCTTTTCATAGGGATATCAGAATAGGGTCAATATTAGACCCGTTGGATAGAGAATTTAAAAATCTACAAGTTTCACGTTGAACGCTTTTTCAAATTTTGACATCTGATAAGTCAAATATGTAAAAGAATGATTGGATATCTTACAAACCTATTATTGTCAAAATTCACAGGATTTTTGTGAAAATTTCACCACCCCCTCTTTATCTTCCACGTTTATGATCCAATGGTTAAAAAAAACCAAAAATACCTCCCCCCCCCACCCACGTGTCTTTCCCCCTCAAACCACCCTCCCCCTCCATAAACCCTCCTCACTAGACACCCCCCTTTTCTTCTTATCCTTTCACCCTCCCTCTCCTATAAAAACCCATCACTTCCCTCCCCCTCCACCCTAGCTAAATTCCTTCTCTCCCACCTCTTTTCTCCAGTCTCTCTCTCTCTCCCATTTCTTCCTCTCCCTCCCTCCTTATAACGTTCTCACTCTCCCTTCCTCTTTCTTTTTTTTCTCATCTCTCTCCCTCCCAACTCTCTCATCTCTTCTCTCACCCCTCTCTATCTCACATTTTTTTATATGTTTTCATCTCTCTAATTTTCTCTCTCTACTCTTTCTCCACTCTACTTTTTCTACTCTCTCTTTACCCTATTTTCTCTCTACTCTTTCTATATTTTCTCACTCTAATTTCTCTCTCTACTTTTTTTCTCTCTATTTTTCTCTCTTCTCTCTCTACTCTCTTTACTTTCTCTCTCTATTTTCTCTCTCTACTCTCTTTCTACTTTCTCTCTCTACTCTCATTACTCTCTCTCTGTTCTTTCTCTCTCTATTTTCTCTCTATCTTCTCTCTCTCTACTTTCTCTTCTTTCTCTCTCTACTCTCTCTCTCTACTTTCTCTCTCTTTTTTTCTCTCTCTACTTTCTCTCTCATTCTCTTATTAATAAACGGAGAAGATAATACAGCATCAGAATAATATAAATATTTGACAAAAGTTTGGACGGGGGATTTGAAACTTATTTGGACAATTTCACCCTTCTTTACGTTTCTGGGACAGAAAAATTATCTTTTCCTACGCAAGGACTTTTACGGGAGCTCGGGTGAGATACTAAAGTCAAGTCAGAAGTCCATTCTAAAGGTAGGCACATGATAAGCCGAGTGCATGTTATTTGTTATTTACATTTCTTTGATTTTATTTTATTTGAAATATAATTTAAGCAAGTATTTATTTAACCCAATGATCTATGTTTAGAATCAGTTATTTATTTGGTTACCATTATGTAAAAATATTACTTTTCTCTCTAATCTCTCTCTAATTTCTCTCTAATCTCTTTCTACTTTCTCCCTCTACTTTCTCTCTCTACTCTAATCTCTTCGAATGTTATATAATAGTAATTTATTTAGTTAATAATTTTTATCCACGATCCTATGATTAAAATCTAATTTATGATATTAAATATGATTAAGTTATTTTAAAAAATTTAATAGCAAGATTTAAGTATTGAGATGACTATGTAATAAGAATAATAATAGGAATAAAATTTGATTAAGCATATGGACTGTGTCACTTTAAGGAGGTGTGGGGCGACAAATCGTAATTAGCTTCCACTACGGGATTAGGCCCATTTCCGAGGACAAACGGACTTCTGAAAAATCCAGAACCCAGACTAAGAAAAATTATCTGGGGAATGGTGGAGTATTAACTCCCGATCTTGCGTGGTTGATTAAGGCCGACAGGCTCCAGCATTTAGACCATTTATCTTTATGTCGACGTATGGATGTCTAGGTATGTGTTTGCTACTGCTTTTAATGACGGGATGTCTGTCCAATATATGCTGCCAAATAATATGAAGCTCAGATTTGATATATGACTTTGATATGATCTGAAAATAAGTTCATCTGTATAAGCTCTGATTTAGCTAAGATATGTACTATGCCATATATATATATAAGTCAGATAAGATTTGTTATACGCATTTACTTATAAGAAGAAAAATTATTCTGCTCTACTAGTTTTCCTTCGCATTCATAGTATATATACAATCCAATGAAATTGTGATTAGCTTTATATATATATCATGGATTTGCACAGTTTAGTATATAATAAGCATGTGATTGGTTTTAATGCCTACTGAGTCTTTAGACTCATATCTGTTGCCTAACCATTTCAGGAAACTGACAAGTGAGTACCTCAACTTCGACGAGCAGTAGGTCAGAGGGGGATCTCGGGCGTAAATTTGAATTTTCACTACGTAGAATAAGTAGATTTGGTTTTCTTTTGAATAATGAATGTAAATATGACTTTTGGGTAGAAATATATAGTACTCTGTATACGATGTAAATTATGAGTGTTTATCTTATGGAAATGGTATGACTTTATCTTTTGGAATATGTGATGGTTTGGCCTTTAGTGCCTTACAAATATCTCAACCCACAACACTTCCGTACATCCGCTGTGACGTCCCCGGACACGATACGGGATCGCGGGAAGGGGGCGCCACAGAGTGTGGTATCAGAGCCAAGTTGTGAGGCTTGCAATTATTTACAGCCATCTGAATTTATATACTATACCACAAGATTGTAGGAATTTATTTTAGAATTTGATGTCAAATCTAGAATCATATTAATTCAGATTAGTTCTCCCTCGTAGGAGATGGCAGAGAGTGATAGGGTTGAGGTTAATACTTCTCCCGAGGAGTCTGCACCCTCAAATGGGACATTACAAGGAGTTATCGGGGAAACAATTCATGGCGAGCTTACTCCCGGTGGGTAATGCGCGTTACCTATTCAGGGTGTGTCAGATTTAGGAGGGTTCACACAAGCTTTTCAAGGGTTAGTGCAGACTATGCAGTTACAGGCCCAAACTCAGGCAATGATGCAAGCCCAATTACAAACCCGTGTGCAAGAATAATCGAATAGGGCAGCAGGCGCTACCCTGATGGAGAAATTCAGACATATGAGTCCTCCTTCTTATAAGGGGGAGAGTCACCCGGAGATTGTGGAAAACTGGGTGAGAGAAATTGAGAAGATTTTCACAGCCATTAGATGTGTAGAGTAGGATAAGGTGATATTAGCTACATTTATGTTGAAGGACCGTGCGAACGAGTGGTGGAGGACTACACTTAGAACCACTTTTAGAGATAGAGATATTGAGATTGGCTGGAACGAATTTCTTGATGTCTTTCATGTAAAATTTCTCCCTCAGCATGTGAAGCACAAGAAAGAAGTTGAATTTTTAAATCTGACTCAAGGAGGTATGTCAGTTACCGATTATGAAGCAAAATTTACTGAATTAGAAAAATATGTCCCTCATATTTGTTCAGATGAGCTTAGAAGGGTAAAGAAATTTGTTAGAGGTGTGAGAAGTAACATTAGAAGTAGAGTTACAATCCTTGAGCCTCAGACTATGGCAACAGCTTTGAGGACTACTTTTATTGCAGAAACTGAATATGAGGAATTCTTAGCAGAAAGACAAAGGGATAATGTAAAAAGGGGTAATCTTGATTCAATTGTGAGGAAAGATAAGAAACCGAAGATGACTTTTCCAGAGAGAGTTCAACCAGTTAAGAGAGATAATATGCCAGCTTGTCAACAGTGCGGGATGCAGCATAGAGGTAATGAATGTTGGCGGGCTGCAGGTAAATATTTTTCAAGTGATCAGACAGGGCATATGATAAGGGATTGTCCCAAAAGGCCAAGGCAAGATCAGTAACCACAACAGCAATGGAGAGTTTCAAGCCAGAGTATATGTACTAACAAGGGAAGACACCCGAGATGCCAATGCAGTTGCTGAAGGTATTATTCTTATCGATATTATGCATACTAGAGTTTTATTTGATCCGGATGCTACACATTCCTTTATTTCTTTGGGATTTGTTGAATTGTTGAAAGATAAATAAATTATGAACACTGATGAGATGTCCATTAACACACCAACTGGGGAGATAGTTAGAACGACTTCTGTTATTCCTAGCATTGATGTAGTGATTCAGGGGAGGATTATGCCAGCATGTGTGTATCTGCTATGAATGAATGATTTTGATATCATCTTGGGAATGGATTGGTTAGATAGCAATTTTTCCCTTCTAGATTGTCATGGAAAGAAAGTGATTTTTCAGAAACCTGAAGAGTAGATATTTCACTATCAATGTCCAAGACACCATTCTAGTATAACACTAATTTCAGCACTTAAGACTTTGAAATTACTTAGAAGTTGATGTCAAGGTTATTTGGCTAGCGTAGTGGCTATTCCTTCTAATGAAAATAACAAAACCACCTCAAATATTGATATTGTCAGAGACTTTCTCGATGTATTCCCCGATGAACTTCCGGGTTTGCCACCACACCGAGAGATGGAGTTTACTATTGAACTCTCATCGGGTACTTTATCCATTTCCATCTCTCCTTACATAATGGCACCAGTCGAATTGGCAGAATTGAAGAAAAAATTGCAAGAACTGCTAGATAAGGGGTTTATTAGACCAAATATATCCCCTTGGGGTGCACCTGTTCTATTTGTTAGAAAGAAAGATGGGTCGCTTAGATTATGCATTGACTATAGGAAATTGAATCAAGTGACCATTAAGAATAAGTACCATTTGCCAAGGATTAATGATTTATTTAATCAGCTATGAGCTGTCACAGTATTTTTAAAGATTGATCTCAGATCTGGATACCACCAACTAAGGATAAAGGAAGAAGATATCTCAAAAACTACTTTCAGAACACGATATGGGCATTATGAATTTCTGGTTATGCCATTTGAGTTAACTAATGCACCTGCAGCATTTATGGATTTGATGAATAGAGTTTTCCAACCCTATCTGGATACATTTGTAGTGGTGTTTATTGATGATGTGTTGATCTATTCTCCTACTGTTGAAACTCATCAAGAACATTTGAGGATTATGTTGGAAACTTTAAGGAAACATCAACTCTATGCGAAATTCAGTAAATGTGAATTTTGGTTAAACCAGGTTCAATTTCTAGGGCATATCATTTCTGGTAATGGAGTGTATGTTGATCCAGCTAAGGTTGAGGCTGTTTTGCATTGGGAAATGTCGAAGAATGTCAGTGAGATTAGGAGCTTTTTGGGTCTTGCGGGTTACTATCGCAGGTTTATTGAAGGTTTTTCTTCTATTGCAGCTCCAATGACTAAATTGACTAGGAAAGGAATTCTTTTTGAATGGTCAGCTAAATGTGAAATGAGTTTTCAGGAATTAAAAACAAGGTTAACTATAGCCCCAGTACTTATTTTACATTGTGGGTCAGGAGGGTTTGTAGTATATACAGATGCATCTAGAAAAGGACTAGGATGTGTCCTAATGTAGAATGACAAAGTAGTAGCTTATGCATCCAGACAATTAAAGACACATGAGGTGAATTATCCAACACACGATTTGGAGTTGGCGGCGGTGGTTCATGCTCTAAAAATTTGGCGACATTATTTGTATTGTGAGTAATTTGAAGTATTTACAGACCATCAGAGTTTAAAATATATTTTCTCTCAGAAAGAATTAAATTTAAGGCATAGAAGGTGGATTGAATTTTTGAAGGATTATGATTTCACATTGAATTATCACCCAGGAAATACAAATGTAGTAGCAGATACACTCAGCATGAAGAGGCTAATGGCAATCCAGTTGCGCCAAACTTAGAAAATGACATCTGATGTAGTGGAGTATTCTCCTGTATACAAAGGGAAAAACTTATTTATGGCCCAACTAACTATTCAGTCAGCAATAGTTGAACGAATTGTGCAAGCACAACTGAATGATCAACAGTTACAAAAATTGATTGGCACACTGAGATTTACTCAAAGTGCAGACGGAGCAATCAAATTTCAGGGAAGATTATGTGTACCTCGGAATGAGGAAAAAAAGAAAGATCTCTTGACTGAGACACATAAATCTCGATATTCTATTCACCCAGGCAGTACAAAAATGTACAAAAATATGAAAAGACATTTTTGGTGGATTGACATGAAGAAAGATATAGCATACTTTGTCAGCAAGTGTCTTACTTGTCAACAAGTAAAAGCATAACATCGAAGACCAGCAGGACCATTACAGTTGATGAAAATTCCACAGTGAAAATGGAAACATATCACTATGGATTTTATGATGGGATTACCAATGACTAAGAGAAAACATGATTCTATTTGGGGAATTGTTGACATGCTTACTAAGTCAGCTCATTTTCTGGCAATCTCAAAGACACAATCGTTAGAAGATTTAGCCCATTTGTATATCAGAGATATTGTTAGACTTCACGGTGTACCAGTATCCATTATTTCAGATCGGGATGCAAGGTTTACAGTAAAATTTTGGAGGAGTTTACAACGAGCGCTAGGTACACAATTGAAATTTAGTTCAACTTTTCACCCTCAAACAGATGGACAATCAGAGAGAACCATTCAAACACTAGAAGATATGTTGAGGGCATGCAGTTTAGACTGGAAAGACAGTTGGGATGAACATTTACAGTTAATTGAGTTTACATATAACAACAGCCATCATGCAAGTATAGGAATGGCATCATATGAAGCATTATATGGTAGACCTTGTAGATCACATGTTTGTTGGGATGATGTTGGTGAGCGAAAATTGATTGGGCCACAGATTGTATAGGATTGTGTAGAAAATGTTGAGTTGATTAGAAAAAGATTACTTACAGTTCAGAGTAGGAGGAAAAGTTATGCTTATCAGAGAAGGAGAGATCTACAATTTGATGTCGGGGATCACGTATTTTTTAAAGTTTCGCCTACTATAGGAGTAATGAGATTTGGCATGAAAGACAAACTCAGTCTGAGGTATGTTGGACCATTTGAAATCTTAAGAAGGATTGGTGAGGTGGCATATCAGCTGACTTTACCACCATCATTATCAGAAGTTCACGATGTATTCCATGTGTCTATGTTAAGAAAGTACATGTCAGACTCATCGCACATTATAGATCATGAGCAGTTAGAAATTCAGCCAGATCTTACATATAAGGAGAAACCAGTTCGCATTCTTGATCGAAAAGAATAAGTGCTGAGAACGAAGATAATTCCATTGGTGAAGGTATTGTGGAAAAGTACCACAACAGAAGAAGCCACTTGGGAGATGGAAGATGATATGAGGAAGAAATATCCACAGTTATTCGGTACGTATTGAGTAAATTTTTAAATTTTGAGGATGAAATTTGTTTAAGGGGGAGATATTTGTAACAGCCGAATTTGTCCAAAACTTAAAGTATTTTATAGTTAGTCCATATAAATTTTATGTTACCTTAATTAAAGTCTAATACCTTGAACGGTACTATTTCACGAACCTTATTAAGTAAATTAAATAGATATCTCACTTTAATAATATATAACTTTTTATAGAGATGTCAGAATAGGGTCAATATTAGACCCGTTGGATAGAGAATTCAAAAATCTACAAGTTTCATGTTGAACGCTTTATCAAATTTTGACATCTGATAAGTCAAATATGTAAAAGAATGAATGAATATCTTACAAACCTATTATTGCCAAAATTCACAGGGTTTTTGTGAAAATTTCCCCACCCCCTCATTATGCTCCATGTTCATCATTCAATGGTTAGAAAAAACCAAAATACCTCCCCCCACCCACGTGTCTTCCCCCCTCAAACCACCCTCCCCCTCCATAAACCCTCCCCACTAGACACCCCCCCTTTTCTTCTTATCCTTTCACCCTCCCTCTCCTATAAAAACCCATCACTTCCCTCCCCCTCCACCCTAGCTACATTCCTTCTCTCCCACCTCTTTTCTCCAATCTCTCTCTCTCTCTCCTATTTCTTCCTCTCCCTCTCTCCTTATTACGTTCACTCTCCCTTCCTCTTTCTTTTTTTTTTCATCTCTCTCCCTCCCAACTCTCTCATCTCTTCTCTCACCCCTCTCTATCTCACATTTTTTATATGTTTCCATCTCTCTAATTTTCTCTCTCTACTCTTTCCCCACTCTCTCTCTACTTTTTCTCTCTACTCTCTCTTTACTATATTTTCTCTCTACTCTCTCTATATTTTCTCACTCTAATTCCTCACTCTATTTTTTCTCTCTACTTTTTTCTCTCTACTTTCTCTCTCTTCTCTCTACTTTCTCTCTCTACTCTCTTTATTTTCTCTCTCTACGTTCTCTCTCTACTCTCTTTACTCTCTCTCTCTCTCTTCTTTCTCTCTCTATTTTCTCTCTATCTTCTTTCTCTCTCTACTTTCTCTTCTTTCTCTCTACTCTCTCTCTCTCTACTTTCTCTCTCTTTTTTCTCTCTCTACTTTCTCTCTCATTCTCTTATTAATAAACGGAGAAGATAATACAGCATCAGAATAATATAAATATTTGACAAAAGCTTGGACGGAGGATTTGAAACGTATTTAGACAATTTCACCCTTCTTTACGTATTTGGGACAGGAAAATTATATTTTCCTACGCAAGGACTTTTACGGGAGCTCGGGTGAGATACTAAAGTCAAGTCGGAAGTCTATTCTAAAGGTAGACACATGATAAACCGAGTGCATGTTATTTGTTATTTACATTTCTTTGATTTGATTTTATTTGAAATGTAATTTAAGTGAGTGGTTTATTTAACCCAATGATCTATGTTTAGAATCAGTTATTTATTTAGTTACCATTATGTAAAAATATTACTTTTCTCTCTAATCTCTCTCTAATTTCTCTAATCTCTTTCTACTTTCTCCCTCTACTTTCTCTCTCTACTCTAATCTCTTCGAATGTTATATAACAGTAATTTATTTAGTTAATAAATTTTATCCACGATCCTATGATTAAAATCTAATTTATGATATTAAATATGATTAAGTTATTTTAGAAACTTTAATAGCAAGATTTAAGTATTGAGATGACTATGTAATAAAAATAACAATATGAATAAAAATTTGATTAAGCATATGGACTGTGTCACTTTAAGGAGGTGTGGGGCGACAAACCGTAGTTAGCTTCCGCTACGGGATTAGACCCATTTCTGAGGACAAACGGACTTCTGAAAAATCCAGAACCCAGACTAAGAAAAATTATCTAGGGAATGGTGGAGTATTAACTCCCGATCCTGCGTGGTTAATCAAGGCCGACAGGCTCCAGCGTTTAAATCATTTGTCTTTATGTCGACGTATGGATGCCTAGGTATGTGTTTGCTACTGCTTTTAGTGGCGGGATGCATGTCCAATATATGCTGCCAAATAATATGAAGTTCATATTTGATATATGACTTTGATATGATCTGAAAATAAGTTCATCTATATAAGCTCTGATTTAGCTAAGATATATACTATGCCATATATATATATAAGTCAGATAAGATTTGTTATACGTATTTGCTTATAAGAAGAAAAATTATTCTGCTCTACTAGTTTTCCTTCACATTCATAGTATATATACAATCCAATGAAATTATGATTAGCTTTATATATATATCATGGATTTGCACAGTTTAGTATATAATAAGCATGTGATTGGTTTTAATGCCTACTGAGTCTTTGGACTCATATCTGTTGCCTAATCATTTCATGAAACTGACAAGTGAGTACCTCAACTTCGACGAACAGTAGGTCGGAGGGGGATCTCGGGCGTAAATTTGAATTCTCGCTGCGTAGAATAAGTAGATTTGGTTTTCTTTTGAATAATGAATGTAAATATGACTTTTGGGTAGAAATATATAGTACTCTGTATACGATGTAAATTATGTGTTTATCTTATGGAAATGGTATGACTTTGTTTTTTGGAATATGTGATAGTTTGGCCTTTAGTGCCTTACAAATATCTCAATCCACAACACTTCCGTACATCCGATGTGACGTCCCCGGACACGATACGGGATTGCAGGAAGGGGACGTCACAGGTTGTTTTGCCCCGACTATCTCTACTATCATATTTCGATCGACTAGAGAAGAGAAAAAGACCTTGTGCCCTCGAGCATGACCCAAGTAGCAATGGTGTTTACCAAAAGAGACGACTAAGGACGCTGTGAAGTGTGTGCGGTGCCCAGCTAAGGGTTGCCCTTAATGAGCGGGGAGAGAATGATGAACTCCTAGCGTGGGGTTCTCATAACCAAAAGGTACTGCAAAAGCAAGCCTAAAGACTCTTTTTTTGACATTGGCTTGAATAAAGAACTAGGATAAAGGCCTAAACTATCACTCTTAATCATGTTAAGAAGCACTTCTTTTAAAAAATAATGCGTGAAAGAATGAGATAAATAAAATGCACACTTACGTAAATATGTTACCTTACAACCTTTGTAGAAGTAGTAGCTGTCGGTAGTGATCTTGGTAAACATGGGATTTGCAGTCCTCGTTTGGCAGATAAGAATAAGGATCAAGGATTGGAAGTGGCTTGACATAAGAGAGTGGTGTTTAGACCAGACTTAGATGAATAAGGAGAAAAGGAAAAGAGGTGAGGGCTAGAACTCCCTCACTAAGGTGCAGAGACCCTGATCACATTGAAGGTCTACAAAAGGAAAGGAAAATCAAGAGGTGGTGTGAGGACTAAAGCCTCAAAAGAAGTGAGAGAACGAGCAGATGCCCAGTGCAGTGGATGTAGGAGAAGTCGGGTCGGACCCAGGATCGGGAGGAATTAAGAGAAGAAATTGATAAATCGAGAGTGGAGGAGGATCCGGAGGCAAAAGAGGCAAAGAAGGAGAATCATGATAGGAAGAATCCGGAGGTTCCGGAGGAGGAAAATGTGGAGGGACGCGATGCCCTGGAAAAAAGTATGGGAAAAGGTAATTTAAGAGGAGGAAAAGAATAAAGGACGCGATGTCCCGGAAGAGTAGGAAGATAAATCGGAGGAAAGGAAGGGGGTCCGGGGGTTCTGGAGGAATAGAGTGAGAAGGGGTGTGACGCCCTGGGAGAAGAGGAAAATTCGGCAATTCCAGGCAGAGAGAATAGAAAAGGGCGTGGTGTCCGAATGGGATAGGAGAATAAAATAAAGAATCCGGAAGTTTCGGAGGTTCCGGAGGAAGAGAATTGAAAGGGTCGCGATGCCCTAGGGAAAGAGATAGAAAATCTGGAGACAAGGGTAAATTAGAAGCAGTGTGGTGGGGATCCGTAGGTTCTGGAGATGAAGGTGAATTAGAAGAAGTAGAATGGTGAAGATCCAGAGGTTTCAGAGAATAAGGAGGATGATAATCATAATGAGAAGAATCCGGAGGTTCCGGAGGTAAGGGAGGAGCATACGGATGTTCCAGAGGAAGAAAATAGGAACGGACGTGATGCCCTGGGAGAAAAGGTAGGGAATCTAGAGGTCCCAGAGATAAAGATGAATGATAATAAGGAGGATGGGGAAGATCTGGAGGTTCCGGAGACAGAGAATAGAAAGGGATGTGATGCACTAGGAGAGAGAAAGAGAATCCGGAGGTTCCGGAGGAAGAAAATAGGAGGGGACGCCATGTCCTGAGGGAAGAGATAGAGAATCCAGAAATACCGACGGTAAGGGTGAATTAGAATAAGTGAAATGAGAAGAATCCAGAGGTTCCGGAGGACGAGAAAGACGCGGGTTCGGAAACTTGGGAAAGAAGGATAAATGCAAATGCATGAAATGCAATGAGTGCAAGGGATGCATGGAATGCAAGGGATGCAAAGAATGCAAAAAACACAAGGAGTGAGGGGATGAGATCCCCCTCCTCACCCAACGGGTGGCCCATAGGGAGGAACTAGTGGTTAATGGGAAGGTGGATGAAATAGAGTAAAGAGTGAATGAATTGGTGGGAGGCCCCGTAATATAAGAATGTCCACCCCTCCATGGCAAATAATGTGGTCGGCCAGATGGCTCAATGAATGAAATTAATGCCCAAGTGCTCTCATTAGATGAAGTATCAATGATTGCATAGCCACAAAATAAGTTTGGCTTCTTGAAAAGTGACCCCCTTAGAAGGAGAGGAGAATTAATATGAGGGAGTCGGAATTTCAACATGGGAAGCTTCATAATGCTCAAGGCTCTTGGAATGTTTTCGTGAAAAAATATTGGGTAAAATGGGCATTCGCCCCTTGCAAGGAAGTGTAGATGGAAGAATCATAGCATTGAAGAGTTCTAGCAAAGGATGCCATGCCCTGCCCTTGAGCATGGACTTCATCACTTCCTTGGCAATGGAATGTGTCGTGACAAGATTGGAGGAGGACCCCTTCTTTTGACTAGGAAGTTGTATAATGACGGAACAAGGGTAATGAGAGCATCAAAGATATCCAGGCCAATGAGTAGCATAACCTTTACAATCTTGGCCTTAGCCCTCAATGGCATCAACTCTTGAGAACTTTTCATGGTGAGCATAGGCGGAGACGTGTCAAAAATGCCCGGCACAAGAACACGGATCGGCATCTGGCAAACAAAATCTTTACTTTTGAATACCATAGCCGTAGCCAAATCCTTCTTGCCCGGCTCATGAATGTCATCTTTGGCACATGTGTTTATAATTACATACCCACTCCGAGTGGAGGTGGAAGGTAGCGAGATGGAGGCTGTATGCTTAGTAGATGATGAAGGTTTAATGGAGGGTATTGGAGAAGGGGTAAGCGTAAGCAAAGGTTGAAACATAACGAGCTTCTCCCCTTGCTCGGAAGCGGACGGGGTTGGTTATGGTGCAAAAAGAGGTGGACCCTGCTCAAGATTAGCCATAGGTTTAGGCGAAGGGTTAAGTGGTGGAATAGGAAGTATTGGATTTTGGGTTATGGGGATAATGGAGGGCCGAGGTGGCGGCGATGGAGGGTTAATAGGTTGAAAACAAGGAGAAGGGTTAATGGGAGGCTCGGCGGGGGCCGATGTGAAGGCTAATTGTGTAGCTGGAGGGGGTATAATGGTGGAAGGTTTGATTCGGGTGAAGCGTCGAATTTTAATGGGGCGAGAGGTTTTAAGGATGGGAGAAGGGTAATGGTGCGCCGATGTGGGTGATTGGAGTATCAACCCATCATCGTAGCACCAATTGGTTTCGTAAATGGGATTGGAGATAGTGGCATCGTCCTAAGCAGGGGGTTCCTCTTGTGGTAATGGAGGGAGAGGAAAACGGAGAAAACTCAGAGTGTGTATATCTTGACAATCTTCATCTTATGCCGTCTCCAACTCTTCATAAGCTGGCTCAAATTCTTCATGATTGGGCTCAAGTGGACGCCGTGGTGGAGACGTAATGATGGGTGGAGATATATAATTTTGCAGAGGGTTTGGTGAATGTGAATGGGTATGTGGAGGCAGAAGGGCATGTGAAGGAATATAGTGAATGGGTGGAGGGCGGACGGCGTCCACTTGATCGTTGAACTTCATTGAATCATCTAGCTCACTTGCGTTGTTGATGCCATTGCCATCTCTCCTCTCCTTCCAATCTTTCTCCATCTTAGTTATGTTATTCATGAAAGCATGAAGGGGATTGATTTGAGGAGGAGGAGGAAGAGGCCGCGGGCTTGTAACCCTCTTCAATTGTTCTTCCATATTATGGATTTTATCAATAAGAGCTTGTTAGAGGGGTGTGACTTGAATAATGGAGGGTTGGCATGGTGGCCTTGGAGGAGCGGCATATGATGACCGTCGAGGGTGGAGAGGTTGACCCACAAAAGGACTCGGTCGGGTCGGGTTGCAAGAAACACGTGGGCCTTGGGGCCGTGGAGGAGGAGAAATAGAAGGAGGCGGGTGATGGACCACCCAAGGCAGGGGGATGAATAGGAGAAGAGGGAGGGTGATGGGCCACCCGTGAGGGAATAGAAGGAGGGCGAGAAGAAGATGCTAAACCCTCAACAATGGCCTTAAGGGCCTGGGCTTCTTGAGGGGTGAGATGCAAATCTTGGGTGATCTCTTTATTATATGGAGGAGATAGTCCCCCCGGGGCTAGTGACTCGCGAGTGATGCGAGGGATTATAAAATTGATAATTGCCCATGGGGGGGGGCAAAACCATGAGAATTGGAGTGAAATCCCTAAGAGGAGTTGTGGTGAGCATTGTGAAATTGAGGATTATATGATGTGCTTGGTTGGTCATCCTTATGATTATAAGTGTAATTAGACATGTTGGTTTTATTATCAAAGCGAAACATCATGCAAAGCAATCAATAATTTAATCAAACAATGTTACAAAGATATGAAACAAGTGAGATGTTTACGCTTGGTTTTTTAGTTAAACCTTGATGAATTAAATGAGTTTTAGCAAAGTTTGGTGCAATTCTCTCAAGGTAGGAACGTAGTTTCAATATGGTTTACTTCAATGCCAATTAGGTTGATTTTCTCACCACGTATAGGCCAACTAACCCGGGGAACTTCAAGGTACAACCCGCCCGGTTACCAAAGAGAGAATCCTTTGGTATCAGGGACTTATGGAGGCCTTGGTTTAGGAATTTCCAGTCCAATGAGAGGAGTTCTCAATTGGAGGGTCCTTCCTTCACCAAGAGAGGGTAAAATCTCCTAAAAGGTGTGGGGAGAGGATGTCTCCCAAGCCAAATGCCCTAGTATGCAAGAATAATGAAAAAAAATAAAAAAAAGATATGTATGAACAATGATATGAACAAGACCGATGGAAAACAAGGTGAACACTCACATAGTCATGAAAATCATGGCAATCAACATAACATGAAGCATGGAATCAAAAAAAAATTTAAAGATAAGGAAATGGAATTTTCTAAAAAAATCTAACAAGTTGGAATCACTTAGGGAGGGGGGTGTGCACGCGGTGCACAAGGGATAAAAATAATAAAAGGAAAGTGCTACGTGGAGCACAAAGGGGAGTTGCACCGTGGGTGCAAAATGGAAAGGGCACACGCGGGTGCCAAAAGGAGAGGGTAATCAAAATAAAAATAATGGTGGTCCCACCGCGATCGTCAATTTGTAGATTATTGAAAAATTCACTTAAAAAAGAGAATTAATAATACGTGAAAAGAAGAGGAAAGAGGAGAAAGGGAGCATGCGTGGATGCTAAAGGGGGTTGTGATCGCCAGAGACACGCGGGCATTGAATGATAATAGTAATAAATAACAAAGGAGGGATCGCGAAGAATACCCTTAATAGCGCGAAGATTGTGAGGTCCACCTTCTCTTCCAATCGGTCAGCCGATGAAGAGAGTTTTCTTTGATTGATTACCCTTACAAAATGAACAAACCAACAAAGAAAGATATGGATTAGAAACAAGTGTGTGGCATCAAATTCTAATGAATATAAACATGAAAAGTATGTGAGTGAACACACCTTGTTGGTGTTAGCCTTTAAACCCCTATGCAAAGGGTAAGAAAAATAATGATGAATGAAGAGGAGGGTGAAAGTGTTGCACAAAGGAGACTCTCAACGTTGTTGAGATGAAAATAAATGAACGAGAAGATGAATATGATGCATGAACATACAAAGATTAAACTAAGAACAATAAAGAAAAGGGATGAGAAGAGCTTATGGGGTTTAGATCTTCAATGTGCTCCAAGGGAAGAAGCCTCCAACGTATGTAGCTTTAGAAGTGCATGAAAGACTCCTTCCTTTGAGCCTTTAGTCCAGCAGCACCTCCCCTTAGATTAGTTGAGCAACCTTAACAACAAGGGAGAGGGGGGGTCCTATTTATAGAGGGAAAATTTAGAGCTTAATTCCATTAAAATTATTAAATCAAGTTTTAATTAGATTTGGAAGGAGATATTCCATGGACATGTGTCCTCTCAATCTTAGAAAGTCATAGGAACCCTTTCCCAAGTGGAAAACGAGCTTAAAATAGGGAAAGAATGAGGTTCTGTTGGATTCGGAACTCTATAAGAATTGGCGTATGACCTAGAAGTCGTCAAGTAATTAATGTCTAGCTCAAAGAGGCACCAATTTAGAATTAAATATAGAAAGTTCATAAATTTCTAAAATTAGAAAAGAATTCGCGTCTGAGGGGCCAAACGCCAATTAGCAATAAATATGAATTTTGGACGGAGTTAAATGCTCAAAATATAGTAATGGAATTCGCGTCATGGGGGCTAGACGCCAATTAATGAATTAGCGACCTTCCAGACGGACGTGGATTCATAAATAAATACGAATTCGGCTCAAAATGTGAAGAAAAGAATTCACGTCCACCACCTCGGACACCAATTAAATGAAAAAAAGAATTCGCATCTTAGGGAATGGACGCCAATTAAAAAAAATTAAAAAAATTATAATATGTGAAGGAATTGGCGTCCGCTCACGCGGGCGCCAAATCTTGGGAAAGCAGTCGCCTAGGCGACCGCGTCCTGCTGGACAGGCGACCGCATTCAGGGCGTATATATTTTTATTATTTTAATATTTGGGAACACGTTTAAGGCGGGTTGACTTTTTTTTATTTAAGAATTGGTGTCTTTGAAATTGATGTTAATTAAAAAATTGGCGTCCATGGGGTCTGACGTTAATTTAAAAAGGTCCCGAAAAATTGGAGAAAAATCTTAGAAAAAATAGAAAAAATATGAGAAAGCTGGGGAAAGCTTAATAATCAAGAAAAATAAGAAAAATCACTCAAATAAGTCGATTTGAGGGTCAAATTGGGGTATTATAAAGTGATAGGAGATGTGCTCAGAATGATGTTAATTTTGGCGTGTCTATACTAGGCACTGAAGAATCTCCAGCCTCTGCAGTTCTCGAGGGACAGACAATCCCCCGAGCCTCTTCCTTTATCTCACTGGATTGAGATCTGACTTATACTCCCCCTTTTTCTTCTCATGATTATAGCCCCCCCTTTTTTTATAAAAGAAACTCTTCTGCAAGGAAACTTCATGATCCGAAAAATCTTGACCAAGAACTTTCGTATCATACCTGTCCATGACTGCCGGCCATATCTCCATGTGATTCTCCTACCAAAACCAGGGGCTTCGCGTATTGCACTTGCTCTGCCCGTGCATATCTCCAGGCATAGCATATCACTTGCGCATATCCCCGGGCGTTACATAAGTGATCTCTTCGTGTATTCCCCATGGCTGGTTCATAATACCTCTGCAGAAGGGGAAACCACTCCTCGAAAAATATGCACGTATCTTTTCGGGAGGAGAGGTAGTTATGGAAAGTGATATTGATGAAAAGGGGGTACCGCCTCATCTTCTGCCTATAAAAGGCTGTGAAGGGTGGGTTGGTGGGTTGCCCATTCCTCCATCGCCCCATCTGCCTCTCTATTCCCCCGTCTCAATTTTCCTTATCTCCTTTCGATTGCTCTAGTCTGGTGAAGCTATGGAGTCCGCCGACGAGGATGAAGACATTGGAGTTTGTCGAATTCGGCCATTCATCTCGACATAATAGAATGGGAGTTAGAAGGATGGACGACATAACAGAAGGGGAGTTAGGCGATGGGTCCTTCCCCCTAGATGTTATGCTGCCTCTCCAGGGAGAGGGAAGGGGGCCCCGGAGGCGTGCCATCAGTTGCATCCTCTGATGAGAGGACAGAACGGTAGTAAGAGGCCACTCTGGGTTGTGCAGGAGACGCCTCTATGTCGTCCGCCTCCCCTCCCTCCTTTCACCTCGGGAAAGGCATATCCCGTCTTGCCCCTTCTTTCTCTTTTCCTTCTTTCTTTTCTTGTTTCTTTCTGCCCGCACCATCTAGCGCCCAGGGATTAGACATGGTCTTTCCAGATGGTAAGCATGGACATGACAGGATCGCAGTCTCAACATCTGAGCCAATTTCCACATCGGTGGAGTTAGTGCCTCGGTGTGAGGTTGCTCGCCTTGCGCATGTTGAGCTATCTATCTTTTTGTACTAACTATCATTTCATCAATGTACAACTGAGTGCAGTAATACAATAAACTCGTTGTTGTTTTTTTGTACGTGCACCAAAAGTTACATTAACAAGGTTTGTACTAAAAATAGAACTTCCACAACGAGTTGGCGTTCCACGCCCATGGCATTGGTTCACCGTCCAACGTTACTAGCATGTACGCACACTTCCCGAGCACCTCAACCACTCAATAAGAGCCTTCCTAATTAGGGGCCAGCTTCAGCACCACCTCTAGTGGTCGAGAGGCCTCGGCTTTTCTCAGGACTAAGTCCCCAAGAAAGAACTGCCAGTCTCGAACATGGGCATTGTAATAGCGGGCCATGCACCTTTGGTATTCCATCACGCAAATTCTCGCAATCTCCCGCACCTCTTTTGCTAGGTCGAAGTTTTCCAGTAGCTTTTCATCATTAGGCTCAGGCTGGAAATGAATGGCCCAGAGGGAAAGGCTACCGATTTCAAGTGGAATGATTACCTCGATGCCATAGACTAGCTGAAACGGGGTTTTGCCGATGGCAGCTCGTGGAGTCGTTCGATAGGACCATAGCAAGCTAGGCAATTCCTCAAGCCAATTTTTCTTAGCTCTATCCAACATGGTCTTCAATCCCTTAAGAAGGGTCTTATTAGCATTCTCAACGAAGCGGTTAGCTTGCGGGTGGACTATCAAAGTGAAGTGATTGCGAATGTGTAGGTCGGCGCACTTATTTTTGAAATAAGTGCAATTGAATTGCTGGCCATTATTGCTCACCATCACTCAGGGGATGCCAAAGCAGCATATGATCGACCGCCACACGAAACTCCAAATTATGCCTTCTGTTATTTTTTGCAGTAGCTTCTGCCTCGATCCACTTAGTGAAGTAGTCGATGGCGAAGATGATATACTTCTTTTGCGCCTAGGCCATAGGAAAGGGGCCCAAGATGTCAATTCCCCACCAAGGGAACGGGTAGGGCTCGGTGAGCGACACGAGTCTCGAGGCCGACTGGTGTATCAGGCGGTTAAATCTGTGGCAGCGGTCATACTTCTGGATGTAGTCCGAACAATCCTACTGCAGCGTGGGCCAGCAGTACCCCTGTCGCAACAAAATCCTCGCGACCAACCTTCCTCTCTGATGCGCACCGTAAATCCTCTCATGGAGTTCCTCGACAGCTTGTCGAGTTTCACAAGGTTTGAGGCACTTAAGTAGTGGTCCTGCAAAGGACCATCGGTAGAGAATTCCGTCAAGCAAGATGAAGCACCTAGCTTGGTACTTGAGAGGCCTGGCTTCCCGAGGGTCAGGGTGCTCCTGACCATCTCTCAGCCAAATTATGTAGGGCGTCCTCTAGTCATCGGGTAGCTCTTGAATGGTGCTTACAAGCTCAGAGTCAGTGCTGGGATGCTCCAGTTCCTCTAAGAGGATAGAGCGAGCTCCAGAGGGGCTAGTAGAAGAGGCCAGGCGTGAGAGCGCATCCGCTCGGGAGTTTTCCTCCTAAGCTATCCCGATTACTTGGAAACTCTCAAATTGTCGAGCTATCTCTTTAGCCAATTGGAGGTACTTGATCATTTGCGGTTCCCGAGCTTCACAGTCTCCGTTGAATTGGCTAGCAACAAGTTGCGAGTCAATGAAGATTTTGACCCTTTTCGCTCCCAGCCGCTTGGCCATCCGAGCTCCTAAAATGAATGCTTCGTATTCAGAAGCGTTGTTGGATGCCGCGAACTTGAATTTCAGAGCATACTACAATTCCGCTCCTTCCGAGGAGCTTAGGATAACTCTCGTGCCACTATCGGCCAAGCATGAAGACACGTCGATGAATAGTTCCCAAGTTGGGCCGACTGTTGGTGGGGGTAATTCCTCAAGCTGGGCAGTGTTCTCCGCTATAAAGTCTACGAGTGCCTGGCCCTTAATGGCGGTGCGGGGGTGATAAGAAATGTCATACGCCCCGAGCATGATCGCCTATTTTACGAGGTGACCAGAGGCCTCGAGATGTGCTAAGATCTTCTTCAGTGGCTCGTCGGCTAGCACTATGATACTGTCCCTTGGAATAGGGCTGAAGCCGTTTGGCTAAGGTCACCAACACTAACACGAGTTTCTCGGTTACGGGGTACCTCTTTTCGGCATCTAGGAGCACCTTACTGACATAGTATACTGGCCTCTGAACCCCCTTATCCTCCTGAACCAACACCGAGCTCACGGTGGAGGGCATTGCCAAGAGATAGAGGTATAGAGTTTCTCCTGTAACAGGCTTTGAGAGTATAGGCGGAGCTATCAAGAACTGCTTTAGCTTGATAAAGGCTTTCTCGCACTCATCATCCCAGGTGAAGGTCGAGACATCCACCTTTGCACCTCTCAGCAACTTGAAGAAAGGTAGGCAACTCTCCGCAGCTCGAGACATGAAGCGATTGAGCACGACGATCCTCCCAGTTAGGCGTTGGATGTCCTTGACACTTTGTGGCCACCGCATATCCAAGATGGCTTGGATCTTCTTAGAATTCGCTTCGATCCCCCGATGGGTGACCAAGAAGCCTAGAAACTTCCCAGACCTAACTCCGAAGGTGCATTTAGCGGGGTTAAGCCTCATATTGTATTTCTGGAGTGCTTCGAAGGTCTCTGCCAGATCAGTAAAGTGGTCTTTAGCTTTTGGTGATTTGACCAGCACGTCGTTAATGTACACCTCCACGTTCTGACTAATCTTATCTTCAAATATTTGATTCACCGATCTTTGACACGTCGCATCGGCATTCTTTAACCCAAAAAGCATTCGGGTATAGAAGTGCACGCCGAAGTCAGAGGTAAAGGATGTCTTTTCCGTGTCCTCGGGATGCATCTAGATCTTGTGGTATCCGAAGTAAGCGTTGAGGAAGCTGAGTAGCTTGTTACCTTGAAGTCGAATTGACCAATTGATCGATGCTCGGGAGAGGATAGCAGTCATTTGGAGTAGCCTTGTTAAGGTCGGTGAAGTCGATACACATCCGCCATTTGCTTGAAGCTTTGGGCACCAGGACAACATCGGCTAACTAGGTCGGGTAAAGGACTGGGCGAAATAGCCCGGTTTTCTTTCCCTTACTGATTTGCTCTTTAATAATCACTTGTTTAGCCGGGGCGTGCTTTCTTTTCCGCTGCTGGATATGCTTAACGGAAGGATTGAGATTGAGTCGATGCGTCACGGTCTCCTCAGGAATTCCGTGGAGGTCATCATCAGACCAAGCAAAACTATGGATATATTTCAAAAGAAAATCCTTGTATTGTGCTTGAATTTTAGGTGGTAGATCTGCCTCGATTCTGACTTTGAGGGTCGGGTCATCTCGCAGGAAGATCAACAGTAGCTCCCCTCTGGGTTTGCTTGTCGCCACCTTTTCTTCAATGATTCCCTTTCCTCGATTTGCATCTTTGGGTCTTACAACTTCCACAAAAATCACATAGCACCTCCTAGCCACGGCGTGGCTACCCTAGACCTCCTCCACGCCGAATTTAGTAGGGAACTTCATGTTTTTGGTGGAAAATGGAGAACACCGCCTTTATTCGGCCAATGATACCTCGACCGAAGATGGCATTATAGGCCATTATCTCCTTTACCATGATGAAGTTAGCCACAAAGGTTACGGTTTTGGGGGGAGTCCCAAGAGTAACGACATGCTTAGGGCTCCTTCAGGATAGGTGGCCTGACCATTGAACCCACAGAGAGGGGTTCAGACTGGATGCAACTTCGATATGCTTTCACCCATCTTTAAGAAGCAGTCATAAGATAATACATCAAGTGCACTGCCATTATCTACTAGTATCCTATGTATGTTATAGTGATTTATTGTAGCAGAAATTACAAGGGCGTCATCATGTGGGGTAGCCACCCCTTCTAAATCTTTATCGGAGAAGGCCAAGATCTGCTGCTCAGGTGTTGGGGTCGCTGGCTTCGCAGGCTTAGTCCCCCGATTAGCTAGCTCGGCGTGCCGCTTCCTCCCCCGGCTGGTGTGCCCTCCAGAGGCCAACCCTCCCGATATAACATTAATGTGAATTCCTCGGGGGCGGTTGTCTATTTCCTCTTAGGGATCTAGTGGGGCGTCCCAATGCTCAACCACAAACGGGGCCAGGTGCCCACGGCAAGATGAGACTCTTGATATCATCCTTAAGTTGCTAGAAGTCGCCAGTATGATGGCCATGATCGTCGTGAAACAGACAGTGCTTTTTGCGATTGCAGTGTCGAGGGTCGGCCTTCATCCGCTCAGGTCGGTGAAGCAGTCTTGAGTCTCTGATCTTCTGGTAGATCTCGTAAACGAGAGTGGTCAGAGGAGTGTATCGCTCAAACTTTTTGGGCGGCTCTCTCTTATCGCCCTTGCAGTTCCTCCTCTTTCCTTGGCTAGAGGGTTGATCAGACAAGCGCTTCCTCTCCACCCCCTTCCCTTGGTCGGCACTATCCCGGTAGGCAGTTAAGACCACCTCACACTCTGCATGGCGCAGAGCTAAGGTTACAAGGTCAGCAAGGGAGGAGGGAGGATGGAGCACCAATTCTTGTTGAAGCCCTTCATCATGGGTTCCCCCTGTCAGGGCGGTGATCGCGGATGCCACCTCAAGGTAGTAGATGTCTCGGAGCTTGCTTGAGCGCCAAAAGTCCCACAATTGACCTTGGGGGGGCGCTCTCGGCAAAGCTTTCCTTGAACAACCACCCATACTACCGGAAGTCGGTAATGCTTCAAGGCGTAAGGGCTCAGAACCAAGCTTGCACCCCTTGCACTAGGGTAGTGGTGAAGGCTCGGCATTTGATTGATTCTGACGCTCCCTGCAGGGTCATGAGGGCGTTGAAGCTATCAAAATGATCAACCGGGTCACCCAGGCCATCGTAAGAGTTAAAGGCTGGGAGCTAAACTCTGGGCGATAATCCGGATTCCAGAATTTTGATGAAGAACGGGGACTGCTCCTCATCCTTATTATTCAGAGAGATCTATTACAGAGCTCGGAGCACACGTTCTTGTTCTATGAAACGTCGCTCAAATTCTCAGAGCTAGAGGGTGAGCTTCAGATGGCCGCAAGAGGGGATTGGGCGGCTCCCAGTGTGTTCTCCCTCTCCTCGCGTCGCCGTACGGCTAGAACGGTGGTCACCGCTGGCAAAGTGGGCTGTCACGCATCACTCCTCCACTTTTGTGGGCTGGAGGAGATTTCTTGTTCCGTTGCTAAAGGTGGGGGGTGAGAGGGTCCGCTTGTCGTGCTGTGGATGATGCGGCCATCTTCTATAATAAAACGGCCTCCCCCGTTCACTGGGAGGCTTCTACTCGAGGGGGGCCCGAGCGTGATTGCTGAGAGCATTCCTCCATGGCCACTTGGGCCCTCATCAGATCAACAAGGGCATCCAGCTTGGCGTTGAGGAAATGGAAGGTCTCAGGATCTACTACGGTGGGTTGTCCCCCTAGGTTGGCAGTGGGGGAGGGACCTCGATTTGAGCATCTGGAGTGGGGCCGATTAACGAGTAGGACGGCATGGGCTCCTGGTTGCCGACCCCTAGTGCCTTCTCCTTATCATCGTTCAACCTCCTGCGGCTACTCCTACACAGCATATTGACTTCTTGTTCGATTTCCCATAGACGACGCCAGATGAAGATGTGAGATCTCGTACCAAATTGTAGACCGTTAGATCCGCGGCAGTGCGGCTCCCAGATCAGTTGTTCAAAGCCACCTCAAGAAAGATTGTTGCAAAAGACAAGACAAGCGATCAAGAGGCCTGTGATTGCGATCATATGGAAAACCCTCTAATGCTTAAGTTAGTGTGAGCAAGAGCAAGGTGAAAAAGGAGGTGACGGAGATTGGGGGTACAAGACTGCTCTCTACCAATTGAGGAGGCTAAGATTAGAACTTACCTTTTCGGAGGTGATCCCTGGGATTAAATAGTTGCAGACTCCTCTCTGGAGTAGCGAAAATCTTGAGGGACTGTTAAGCGGGGGCGTTACGTCCACGGCGTGTACTCTTACCGTTGTAGGACTCTTACTCTCCCCTTATCTGCTCATAGACTTCCCGCTCTCGGGCGTTATTGTGAAATTCACTTTCAGTTATAAGGGATAAATGTCCAATCACGGCAGATCCACTCTGGACCATAAGAAAGGCGGGGGTCCCGGTGATGGATTGACCCATCTGTGGATAAGGGATATTCCCATCCAGAAGTCTGATCTTATAATTGTTTCGGTTCCAAGCATCCCCGTGGGAGTGACTTATTGGCCTTCTACTAGCTCGGGTCCATAGTGCGTCGGAGTTCCTCTCGAGCATAGGGGAGTCCTTCGTATGGGTGACTGTGTTGAGGCTAGATGGCTCTCTTTTGGGCCATTGACCTTCGGCCTTGTAGTAAATGGGCCTTCGATGTGGAGCTGGATTGTCATTTACTGAGCCGAGCATGTCTTTATTGGTCTTTGGGCCGTCAAACAATGGGCCGCAAATTTTCCCCTCTCCACTAAACATTATCTTATGAAGCAAAACTAACATTATCCAAAAGAAAAGAAAAGGATTATCCAGTAAATAGTAACTTTTGTCTGCCCTTTTCTTTAATGGGTGGGGATACCCTGATCATTCTCTCTTTTAAATGCTATCAACACAAAGAGTACTGAAATATTTAAAAAGAAAACATATCTTTAGCCAATTTGTAATGTTATTAAGTATTTAAAAGTGACGAAAAGATGAAAAGTGAAGAAAAATATTGTTTCCGCATTCATTAACCCATTTTTACCTCATGAAATGTTAAAGTGGTACACGTTTAAATAGCTAAAATCCATAACGAGAGAAGTTCACTTTTATCGTATATCAAGAAAATTTTGAAGGTTATCAATTTATTGATGAGGTAAATGTAAAATTTATAACCCATTAAGATTTTTGATCCATAATGACATTAATAAAAGTTGAGAGTTAATAAATAAAATGTTAAAATTTTATTGAGATGTTACAAAAAGTTAGATGATTTCTCACGAAGTAGCCCTTGATGAAAGAGAATAACTCTCTCGTAAAAGAAAAATTGATTCTCTCTCTTTCCAAGTGTGTGTGCATCTTTTCCTATCACAGTGTGTAAAAAAGAATAGATTTGAAGAGAGAAATGTGATTTTTCATATTTTTCTTGATCTATTTTATTATTTGGTCTTTTAGAGATTCTACGATGGAACAAGGTACATTTCCTTATCCACCTTATGTTGTGTGAAAATCATGAAATTTAAAGATCTTGGAATTAAATTTTATGTTCGAATTATTGATTGTATGAAATTACAAAAAAAATTATATGCGGTGTCAAAGTCTGTGTTTAGAATTCTTGATTTTTCCATTAAAAATTACTATTCATCGGTGTTGCTCATACGTGATTACTGTTCATCTACGAAAAAACACAGTTCACGTATGGAAATCATTCCATATAAATCATTGTTCATTGACACTGCTCATGCGATTACTGTAGCAACGGTGTTCGCACAATCATTAGAAATCACCAACTGTTCATGCGATTATTGTAGAAACACTGTTCAACAACGTTAACGCATAAAACATTATAAATATGTTAATAGAGTTTAAATAATAATAATAATAATAATAATAATGACGGTGTGAATCTCAAATTATTGTTCGACGATTTACTGTTCATATGTGAAGGTTAATGTTCAATGTTGTCTACCGGTGATTATATTGTGAAAAAAAAAGAAATGTTGTTTAGGCACGAGAAAGGGGTTGTAGGCTTTTGGGAAGAAAATGAATAATATTTATTGTTCTAGTTAAAAATTGTGTTTATATCCTTTATTTAACCAGAATATAATATGTGCTTGTTATATTCTTACAAGTTTTACCGATAAATGGATGTTTTGACCCCTTACCAAGGTAAGGTGTAACACTAGGATTTTTCGGATTAGAATCTATAGATTTTGGAGCGCTTTCGTGGGTCTCGGATCGAGTTCTGTGATTAAATTAGATTTTTGACTATTTAGTCTTTGGATCCCCGTGTGGGATGAACCGTTATGTTTTCGGGTTCCGGGACTTTACAGGTGCATTGTGCGTTTTCCGATGATCGTGGGGATGATTTTTTCCTATTTATTTATTTTTTAAAATTTTAAAATCCCAAATATTTTCTTATAAATATAACTCTTTCACCCCCCTCTCCCTCATTCTCTCATTTCTCTCCCTCTCTCCTCTCAATTCTCTCTCTCTCCCTCCCTTCTTCGGGCAGCCAACGAAGGATGGCGTGGGCGAGGTGGCAAGGCACGAGGGGCGACGAGCAGCGAGGATGGAGCGAGGGATGGGGCGGTGGCATGACGAAGCCCATTCGTGGATTTGAGAACCCGACGGCGATTCAAGGGGCGATTTCGTGTGGAATCGGCGTCCACGGCGCGGGAAATTGTCGATGGAGGTAGGGGGACGGATCCCTAGCCCGTACATTCCCTTTTCTCATGATTTATAGGCCGAGGTGAGGCCGAGAGTGATTTTCTTTCCATGCCGAGGTTAAAATGCTTGTTTTTGGGGTGAGAGATGATTTTACCGATTCGACGGGGTTTTTGTGGTTCGAATGGGACCTCCCCGTGCTAAGTGCAAGGTTTTGATCAGAGATGCAGCGGAAGCATCGAAACCCTAGCGAGCGGATCGCTGCTGGCGATCAAAATCGAAAAACTAACGATCTAAACTCGCACGGGAAGAACTTTTCTATACCTTTGCGGGATTAATTAATTCACAGATGCCCGAAGACGATCGAGTAGAGGCTCGTCGGGTTGCTAGCCGTTCAAGCGTCCGGCCTCTAGACGTAACCACACGAGCAGCAGGATCAGACGGATTCTCCTTCGCGATCTCCACGCTCCGACCGCTCCTCAGCACCACCATCCACCATTGGCAGGAGGAGGAGAGAGAGGGAGGGGCGCGCCCAGGAGAGAGAGAGAGAGAGGGCGGCCAGGGGAGAGAACCCTAATGCTTGGCCATGGTTTCTCCCAGCGTATATTTATAGACTTTTGGCATTTTTCACAAAAACCCAAAAACTGTCTCTATTTTTCATCCTTATTCGTCTATCCATTACTCTATTGTGTGTGACCCTCTAGGCCCAATAGTCTGTTTGATTTTCAAGTCTATTAAGTTAAGAACCCTTCTTAACTTAATTAATTATAATCTATTAACTCTTAATGGAATTAACGGGCTTTCCGACCACGAACGACACCAAGCAACACCTCGTGATCCCAAATGACTTTGGGAGGGATGCGACCCACATTGAACCTTTCCGTCATCTGATTCCGCACAGTTATAGATCCTCATTCAAACAATGCTCCAATCAGAATTAGGGTATGGTCATGCTGTCAAACCCTAATGCATCCTGATCTTATGGACCCTTGTACTCTTAAGTACGATTCACTGGAGAACTCCTTTTCTCAGTGAACTCCCATACCCTGGCCATGGATTTCTAAGTACATGTCCATAGAGCATTCTCTCTCTTAATCCATGCAGAGAGTGAATGATCCCTTCTTGTCCACTCAATTGTCTCCACATGAATCTCACTGAGTCTGAATAACCAACTATAAAGAACCACAAGACTGAAGTTCATGATGTTGAGTCTCTCTGCATGATTTTGATGATAACAAAACCCCAAATTGAGTTTCTATCTCTTCGTGTCAATACTATCAAATGCGATTTAAGTATGCTTAAGTGTTTGTTTACAAACATCTTGTGCAAAGCTCCATTCTCAAATGATTCAATACTTCTAATTGAATAATCAGAATCAAAACAAATCCCAAAATGCATGAAAGCGCTAAGGACATGAAGCCATTGTCATATGGATATATTTCATTGGGCTAACACTTCATTGTCGTAGGTTTTCACCAGTCCGGTCGACCAGCAGACACAGGGCGGTCGACCAGTTTTTCCATGGATCTCAAAACAACAATTTTCACAATAGCGGTCGACCGCCAGCAAGGATCGGTCGACCGGTTTTCCCAACAACGAACGGGCCATTTCCTATAAAATTCCGGTCGACCGTCCCATGATACCGGTCGACTGCCAGCCCCGAGACAGCTCTTTTTGACTTTCTGGTTCAAGCACGGGGAGAGGCCTTATCTCCCATTTGTTTAAACCCAATGCCCCCAACCAAGCCATGATTTGTGGATCTGGTCTGGGAGATGTCTCTTGACCACCCAAGATTTATAAATATATCTCATTGGGGTCAAAAACCCTAAGCAGAACTCAAGGAGGTTCAAGGAGGCAATCAAAGGAGAAAGAGGGCGGTACTGTAGCTTCGTGAACAGTGATCCGTGGGAGAGTTCTTCATCCAAGAGCTAGGATCTCAAGAGCAATCTGTAGGCCATTCAAGTGGAGATCAAGCTGGGAGCTAGCTTCATCAAATACCATCTTCATCCACTAAGGGGGAGCTTGATTTTGTGTCTTCATTTCCTACTTTCTCCTTCCACTCTTATTGGGATTTATTTGTGTGTTCTTGTAATATTCAAACAATTATGTGTGTGTGGATCTACGTAGATCCGTGTGTGTGTGAGTGATTTCCGTGTTCCTCACATTTCTTGTGAGTCGGTACTCTTGTACCTTCGTGGGAGTTTCATACTCCTCACGTGTGTGTGTGTCCTTGATCTTGTAATCCCCTACAAGATAGTGTGCGAATCTTCACTATCTGTGAGGGGTGGACGTAGGTTGCAGTTGTTGCATCCGAACCACCTAAAAATTGTGGTCTTTTGTATGGTTTGTTCCTTATCTTCTACCTCCTTTCTGCTCTAGCTCTTTTGTATATTGCATCATCTTCTAGTTTCTTTGTTTAGATCTAGCTTTATTAACCTTTTTACGGGAGATCTCTAGTATATCAAAAGGTAGTTTCTGATAGACAAGGTTAGTCCTGCCGGGAGGAAAATACCTTGTGTGAGAGAATCTTCGGATTCCTGGACTCCTCCTGGTACCAAAGAACTGCTGTAGGGGTTGATTTAGCCAGATTTATTTTGTAATCCATCAGATCTCTACTTGTTTGTTGCTTGCTCTTAATATGTGTTTTAAATCAGGTAAAAGTTTTTAAATTTATAATCACCCAATTCACCCCCCCTCTTGGGTGTCATTGATCGCGGGACTTCAATTGGTATCAGAGCTAAGGCTCTATTTCCTTCAGATCTAATGATCTAGAGTAAAGATCCAGATCAATGGCAAACAAGGGTATGATGCCCGAGGGTCACTCCATCAACCGTCCTCTCTTCTTTGACGGTTCAAACTATTCGCAATGGAAAAATAGAATGCATGTTTTTCTAAGGGCTCAAGAGTACGAAGTTTGGAGAGTTGTGGACAAGGGTCCTTATAAACTATCGGATGATGAGGATAAATGGTCAATTGAAGAAATCAAAAAATTCACGGTTGATTTTAATGCTATGAACATCATGCAATGTGCTATACATCCTAACGAGTTTTCTCGTGTATCAATGTGCAGCTCAGCGAAGGAGATGTGGGACAAGTTACGGCTCATATATGAAGAAACTTCCGAGGTCAAGGAAACCAAGGCGAACCTTCTAGTCAGAGATTATGAGCTGTTCAAAATGAAGCCCGAAGAAACAATTTCAGAAATGTTCGGAAGGCTAACTGAGATCACGAATGGTCTCAAAAGCCTTGGGAAGGAGTACATAAACTCCGACCTGGTGAGGAAAGTTCTGAGGTCACTTCCGTCCGCGTGGCACACAAAAGTCACAGTGATTGAAGATTCCAAAAATCTATCCACACTCTCCTTGGATGAACTCATAGGGTCGCTCATGACCTATCAGATAAATATGAAGAGAACAACCGAGGAAGATACAAAGAAAAAGAAAACAATTGGATTGAGAGCTCACCAATCTGATGACGACTCTCAAGAAGAAGAATCAAGTGAAGGAAGCAACGACGAAGAAGACTTGGCCATGATAACTCGCCAAGTGAAAAGGTTTTTGAGGAAGAAGAGAAACTTCCAAGGAAATTTTAGAAAGGGGCAAAGGAAGCCTACTCAAACCAAGGGCGAGCTAAGTAAATCAAGTAGCATCATATGCTACGAATGCAAGAAGCCTGGGCACATGAGAGGAGAGTGCCCAGATCTGAAGAAGAAATTCAAGAAAGATAAATTCAGAAAGCCCAAAGCCATAGTCGCCACATGGAGCGATGAAAAGGACGAACCGTCCGATGAGGAGATACAAGAGCTCGTGGAAAGCCTGTGCCTCATGGCACATGAGGATGACTCAACCGAGGTAAATTCTGACCCTGACTTTATTTCAAATGAACAATGGGAGTCAGAATATGAGAAGTTGTATTTGAAATATAAGAAAATCAGATCTGAAAATAAAAATCTCAAGAAAAAGATTGATGAGTTAACACATGAGGATATTTTTGTTAAGTTTGAAAAATTGGAACAGGAATGGTTTGAGTTGACGGAAGAAAAAGAAAGCATGTTGCAAATAATTTCAGCCAGTGAGAAAAATCAGGAGGAATTGATGTGTAAATTGTCAGAAATTGAAAAAGCTGTTCAGAAGTTGAAAATGAAGAAGAAGTTCTGAAATCCACAAATTCATAACTTGAAAAGAAAAATGTGAGTCTGGGTGAAGAAGTGGCTGAACTTCAGTCCACCTTATCTAGGTTTGTCAAGGGCAAACAAAACTTAGACAACTTGTTGGGAGTGAAAGTCAACTTCTAGAGGAAGGATTGGGGTACATTCCCCAAAATAAAAAATCTTTTGAGCGTAAGATCACTACATCCTATGTTCATGAAAAAGAAAATAATCATGCTTTATGTTCCAACTCTAAGCCAAAACATGTCCAACCTAAACCACGATAATTTCAAAGGAAGTTTGCACTTGTTAATTATTATCATTGTGGTAGTTTTGGTCATGTTGTTGTAAATTGCTGGTTCAAACAAAACTCACCAAGAAATCATGCTTTTTGGACTAAGAAAAGATATAGACAAAATTGGACTAACTCCTACGGACCCAAACTAGTTTGGGTACCAAAAATAATTGATGAGAATTTTATTTCTTGTAGATATGTCTTGAAGCCAGGGGGAGCAAGTGGTGCTTGGACAGCGGCTGCTCAAGGCATATGACAGGGGACAGGAAGGTGTTCTCTATGCTACAAGATAAGGATGGATGCTCAGTTGCTTTTGGTGGAAAAGACAAATGTAAAATAATTAGAATTGGCAACATAGGTAAGAATTCTGAAACCTTGATTGAAAATGTTCTTTTGGTGAAAGGTTTGAATCATAACTTGCTGAGCATAAGCCAACTGTGTGACAAAGGCTTTAAGATTATTTTTGATGAAACTCATTGCCTTGTCGTGAATAAAATCTCAAATGAAATCAGATTCATCGGTAAAAGGAACAACAATGTCTATACCATTGACCTTGATGAGGTCTCCTATGATGATGTGTGCTTGGTAGCCAACAATCATGAGAATGCATAACTATGGCACCGAAGACTAGGTCATGCTAGTTTTGGAGTAATCTCCAAGTTGTCTTGACATGACTTGATGAATGGGTTGCCCAAATTAAAATTTGAAAGTGATAAAGTCTGTGAGGCTTGCATAAAAGGCAAGCAAACACGCATATCCTCCAAACATAAAAATATTGTTTCTACTTCTCGGCCTCTAGAATTACTGCATCTTGATTTATTTAGCCCTACTAGGACATCCAGCCTAGGGGGTAAATCATTTGGATTTGTTACTGTTGATGATTACTCCAGATTTACATGGGTGTTATTTTTAGCCAATAAAAGTGATGCCGTGACGGAGTTTCAAATGTTTTGCAGGAAAATCTAGAATGATAGAGGATATCTTATCACTATCATTCAAAGTGATCATGGTGGTGAGTTTGAAAATCATGAGTTCAGCAACTTCTGTGAAGAGCAGGGGTACACGCATAACTTTTCATCATCAAGGATGCCCCAACAAAATGGAGTGGTGGAGAGAAAAAATAGAACCTTGATAGACATGGCACGGACCATGTTAAGTGAGAAATCCATACCTAAATATTTTTGGGCCGAGGCAGTAAGTACGGCATGCTACGTCATCAACAGGGCAATGATAAGACTTATCTTGAAGAAAACTCCATATGAACTTTACAAGGGTAAGAAATCAAATATCTCTCATCTTAAACCCTTTGGATGCCCATGTTTCATCCTGAACAATGGTAAGTCCAACCTAGGTAAGTTTGTGAGAAAAGTGACAAAGGAATCTTCCTAGGTTATGCACTTAACTCTAGAGCTTATCGACTATTCAATAAAAGGACCCAGGTTGTTGAAGAAAGTCCTCATGTTATTTTTGATGAATCTGAATTGAAGCTAACCAATCAATCTATTCCAATTGTGGATGCAGATGAAGATCACAAACGTCCATATGATGCTAAGGTCAAGGATGAACCAATTGACGGGATACCCAGCAAAAGTGAAGAGGATGTGTTGTGCCCCTATGGTCACTTGAGTTCATATGGTCACTTGGGTCATTCGACATCATTCTATGGTCATATGAGTTCTAATGTATTCTTGGTTTTGATAATGGCTAAACACTATTAGTCATTGATGTTTTTCACCTTCATGTGATTGACATACGTGATGTTTTTGTTCATGACAGGTGCGCCAATGAATGGACAAGGAATCAAGTGGAAATGGTGAATGTGAACGCTGAATGTTGTGCCCTCGCATGCGGATCGACCTGTGCGGTCAGGTCGCGGGGATCGACCTGCCCGGTCAGGTCGCGGGGGTCAAGGGGGCAGCGCCCCTTGCGGGAGTTTCTGGGGGCGGAGCCCCCGGAACAAAATTTAGAAATGCTCAAAGCATATTCTATGTTGATTTCAATCCCAAAATACAAAATTTAGAATCGACAAGTTGGAGATTTTACAGATTCCGATCGACCGCCCCATGAATTCCGATCGACCGCCAGCCCCGAGCCATCAATTGTTGACTTTGTTTCCAACTTCGAAAAGGGCCATTCAACATTGATTTGTTTAATCCTAAAGACACCTAATCCCCCACAAATTGTGGATCTGGTCTAGGGGGTGTCCATAGACCATTCAAGGTCTATAAAACTCTTGTGAGAGGGTTAGAAACTCTAATGCTTCAAGGGGCTTCTTGTGAGATCTAGGGTGGCTGCAAGGGAGGTTACAAGAGAGCTTGGAGACGAGCTACTGTTCACGTGAACAGTAGTTCGTGAAAGTGTTCTTCATCCAATCAAAGGGGAATCAAGCTCAAATCAAAGCCAGCAAACCTCAAGGAAGATTACATCAAAGCAAGGCTATCAAAGTGATCCAAGGAAGCCGGTTTGATTCAAGTTCTTCAAAGGAAATCATCTTCATCCATTCAAGTTCTTTCCACCTCATTCAAGGTGATATTTCAAGCATTCAAACTCCTAGAAGCTAAAGAAGCAATCAAGGTTCAAGGTAGCTTCATCATCTCCTTCATTCATTCAAAGAAGTTCAAAGAGAAGATCAAGAGAGAAGAATTGAAGGAAGAGGTACTGTTCACGTGAACAGTACTCCGTGAAGAACATTCATCCAATCAAGGGTGAATCAAGAAGATTGAGTTGAAGTCAAGAGGAGCCTTGTTGCTGATCAACATTCCATACAAGGGCCAATTCATTTTCACTCATAACTCAATCTCTTGTTTTAGTTCATTCACATTTGTTTCATTTTCATTATTGTTTAAACATTGAAAGTGTGATTCATCCCTACCGGTGGTTAGTAGGAAGGCAATTGGAGGTTGTTCCAATTTGCGGTTGACATCCCTACCAGGTGGTGAGTAGGAAGGCAATCGGTGGTTTCCGATTTGCAGTTCTGTGCGCTGCACAAGTGAAGCCTCACCGGGTTTTGGTGAGGGGTGGACGTAGGGCTGAGGATTCAGTCCGAACCACCTTAAAATCCTGTCTAGTGTGGTTTGCTTGTGTGATTGATTCGTTCTAGGTGCATGCTTAGGATCGAACTGTTATATATCTTGCTTATCTTGCTAAGCAAACCATAACGCACTTAGAAGCTAGTTTCTATTCCGCTGCAATTCATTTTAACTAGCTATATAGAGGGCCACATTGCGAAAAGTGGGGCTGATCTATTCACCCCTCCCATCTAGATCCGTTGTCCACTACACAACAAGTGGTATCAGAGCCTAATCTCTCATTATGGGGTCCAACGACCTTGAGGGAAATGGTGGATCAGCGTCCAAGGGTTTTCTACCCGAAGGACATGCTGTGAATAGGCCTCCTTATTTCACTGGATCTAATTATCCCTATTGGAAACATCGTATGCAGGTGTTCATTCGCGTCCAAGACTACGAACTTTGGCGAGTGATCAGCAAAGGTCCGTATGAGCTCACGGATAATGAGGACTTGTGGACCAAAGAACAGATAAGGCAATCCACTGTCAACTGGAATGCTAAACACATCATGTAATGCTCACTTCATCCAGTAGAATTCTCAAGAGTGGCTACCTGCGCATCTGCAAAACAAATGTGGGATAAGTTAGAGGTAATCTACGAAGGAACCTCTCAGGTACGAGAAACGAAAGCCAACATTTTAGTTTCTGAATATGAAATGTTCCGCATGAAGCCTGATGAGTCAATTCGAGATATGTATGCTCGATTGACTGTGCTTACTAATAGTTTAACTGATTTGGGAAAGAAATACACAGAGCAAGAAATTGTAAGAAAAATTCTCAGATCATTAACTCCAGCATGGCACACGAAGGCTACCGTGGTGGAAGAATCCAGAGATCTTTCCACTACAAAGGTAGATGAACTCATTGGGTCACTAATGACCTATGAGATCAACCTTAAGAGCAAAGAGGTTGAGGCACCAAAGAAAAAGTCTTCAGCTCTTAAAGCAGGACCTAGCCGTCAAAACTCCTCCGATGAAAGTGAGGATTCAGCTAGTGAGCGAGATGAGGATGACGTGGCCATGCTTACACGTAAGTTTGGAAAATTTCTGAAAAAGGAAGGTAAGAGGTTCTTGAGAGGAAGATCTAAGGTGAGAAATGGTTTCAAAACTAATTCTGAAAATTTCAAGAAACCTGATAAAATCATTTGTTACTCTTGCAATAAACCAGGGCATTACAAGACTGATTGTCCTGACAGACTCAAAAAGGCTGACAAATGGAAGGGCAAGAAGAAGAACAAGGCTATGGTGTCCACTCGGAGCGACGAGGAAGAAAGTGATGATGAAACCAGCTCCTCGGACAAGGAAAGAGGAGATCTTTGCCTTATGGCCAAAGGTGACGAAGAAACCGAGGTAACTTCTCCATTTGAAGATTATACTGTTGATGATTGGGAGGAAGCATATATACAACTGATGGAAAAATATAACATGTACAAAAAGGAAAATAAATCATTGAAAAAGAAAATCAATTCTTTTGTGCATGATCATGAAACCAATCATAAGAATGCTATACTTGAGACTAAAATTGAAAATCTTAAGAAAATGATTAAAAATTTGGAGGAAGGAAGAAAAGAAATGGCTGACTTGGAAACTGAAAATGAAGATTTGAGAAATGAAATTGATAGCATGAAGCTCAAAATGCAAAGCTATGAAAAAGATAGTAAATTGAGCAATGAAAAGTATGAAGCTGTCAAACAAGTCAACATTCAACTTCTTCAAAATATCGAAAACTTACAAAAAGAGTTGAAGGATAAACAACAATCTTTAGAAAAGTTTGTGGATGGAAGAGAAAACCTAGATGCACTGCTAGGTACTAGAATGAACTTCAACAAGGAAGGGTTAGGTTTTGAACCAACAAATAAAAGGCCAATTGGGCTCAAAACTGTTACATTCATTTCATCTTCCGAAGCCTCCACCTCGAACACAATTCCCACACAAAACCAGCAAAAATAAAAGGAGAAAGGGAAAGAAAAGATTGAAGAGGCAATCACCAAAATCCTCAAGAAGACTGCCCAAAAGCTTAAGAAAGGCCAATCTTCCCAGCAGCATAGGTCAACACATTCTTGGCCTTTACCTGCTCAGCCTTCTAGGTATCACTATAACTGGGGTGCTCCATCACTTAGGCCAACACCACCTCACTTGTGGGGTAATTGTGATTTCTGTGTGCACCAATCCCCTAGGTGGCAAAACAATCATTTTCAATCTAAAACCAGCCAACGGCCTCAATGGTTTAAGAAGCAAGCCTTTTCAAACTTTCACAAGGATCAACAAAGAACCTCCAAACAGAAAATGAATGTCAAAGTTGAAAATAAAATTCCTGCATTAAGCAAAGAAAACATGAATGCTAGAAAGGTTTGGATTCCGAAAGAGATGGTATCATGTTTTGAAAACTTGAAGAAGTTGGTGGGACCCAAGTTTTGCTGGGTTCCAAACCCCATTGCTTAATTCTTTGTGCAGGAGTATCTTGCAGCCATGCATAACAGGTGGTACCTTGATAGCGGCTGTTCAAGACACATGACGGGAGACAAATCAAAATTTTATCTCTTGGAGGAAAAGGAAGGAGGATACGTCACATTTGGAGGAAACAACAAAGGAAAAATCATTGGAACAGGTAATGTAGGTAAGAACCTCTCCAACTCCATTGGAAATGTGTTGTTAGTTGAAGGATTGAAATACAACTTGCTTAGCATAAGTCAATTGTGTGATAAAGGTCATAAAGTATTGTTTGACTCTCATGCATGTAAAATCCTTGAACCAAAATCTGACAAGGTAAAATTTTCTGGTAAAAGAGTCAACAATGTCTACATGATTGACTTAGATGATCCTGCTCATGCAAATCTTTGTCTTGCTGCACCAAAATCTAAACATGCATGGTTATGGCATTGTAGACTAGGACATGCTAGCTACAATGTTCTACATAAATTGTTAAAACATTCAATGGTGAAAGGTTTGCCTGAATTATCTTTTAAACAAGAAAACAAGTTGTGTGATGCATGTGCCCTTGGTAAACAAACTAGAAAATCCTTCAAGGCTAGATCCTCATATTTGTCTTCCAAACCACTCGAGCTAATTCATATGGACTTGTTTGGTCCAACCAGAACTGCTAGTTTAAGTGGTAGAAAATATGGATATGTCTTGGTGGATGATTTCTCTAGGTTCACATGGGTTTTCTTCCTCACACATAAAAATGATGCTTTTAATGAGTTTCAGGCACTCTATTTGAAGATAAAGCAGGACGGTGAGTTTAAGATTTCCAAGATTCAATCTGATCACGGTGGTGAATTTGAGAATACTGATTTCTATAATCTTTACAGGTCAGAAGGCATTTCACACCGATTCTCTTCACCAAGAACCCCCGAGCAAAATGGGATTGTTGAAAGAAGGAATCGAACACTCATAGAGATGGCGAGGACAATGCTTGCCGAACGGCAACTTCCAAGGAAATTTTGGGCCGAAGCGGTAAATACGGCGTGTTACATTATCAACCGGTCAATGGTAAGGTCTCACACCAAAAAGACTCCCTATGAGTTGCTCAAAGGTAAAATGCCCTCTCTGCATCATATGAAAGTTTTTGGATCAAAATGCTTCATTCACAATAATGACAAAAGAGATTTAGATAAATTCGAGCCCAAGAGCGATGAAGGTATATTTCTTGGATATTCTGATAGATCTAGGGCTTATAGAATTTATAACATTAAAAGTCAAACTGTGGAAGAATCACCCCATGTTTTCTTTGATGAATATCATGATTCTAACAATGATAACTCTTGTAGGAAAAATGATGAAGATGGGAAATTCCTAAACATGAAGGACAAGAGTGATTCTCCACAAGAAGAAATAAAAGAAGACGGTGACCTAGCTGAATCAAGCAATGCAAGGGATCAAGCTCCAGGAGAAGGTAACGATTCTACAAATATTAGAACTCATAAGGATCATCCCTTGGAGAATGTCCTTGGCAGCTTGAATGACCCACCTAGAACAAGGTCACATTTTAAAATTGTGGAGGAATTAGATCAACTTGCTCTTGTCTCGCAGCATGAACCCAAAAACATTGATGATGCTTTAAAAGATGAATACTGGATAAATTTCATGCAAGAAGAGTTAAACCAGTTTAAGAGAAACAAAGTTTGGCATCTTGTTCCTAGACCATCATCACAATCTGTCATAGGCACTAAATGGGTTTTTAGGAACAAATTAAGTGAGGAAGGCAAGATAATCAGAAACAAAGCTAGATTGGTGGCTCAAGGGTATAATCAAGAGTTTGGGGTTGACTTTGATGAATCTTACGCCCCAGTTGCTAGACTCGAAGCCATCAGAATTTTACTTGCCTTTGCATGCTCCCTTAGAATAAAGCTTTATCAAATAGATGTTAAAAGTGCTTTCTTGAATGGCTTGATCAAAGAAGAAGTCTATGTTGAGCAGCCCCCTGGCTTTGAGAATTCTAACCATGCAGATTTTGTATACAAGCTAGACAGGGCACTCTATGGACTTAAGCAAGCACCAAGAGCTTGGTATGAGAGACTAAGCTCATTCCTCATTGAAAAAGGGTACATACGAGGTAAGGTAGATCAAACACTTTTCACCAAGAAGCAAGGTAAGAACATCTTGATTGTTCAAATTTATGTTGATGATATTGTGTTTGGTTCTACAAAATCTGAAATGTGTGAGGAATTTGCTAACCTCATGACTAGCGAATTTGAGATGAGCCTAATGGGAGAACTTCAATTCTTTCTCGGTTTGCAGGTCAACCAAGGAGACGATGGGTGCTTCATAAGTCAAGCCAAATACATTAAAGAGCTATTGAAAAGATTTGACATGGCAAACATCAAAATCATTGCAACTCCTATGAGCACCTCAACTTCACTAGATTCGGATGAAAATGGTAAATTGGTGGATGCAAAGGTCTATAGAGGTATGATTGGCTCTTTGCTTTACTTGACTGCATCTCGACCAGATATCCAGTTTAGTGTTTGCCTTTGTGCTAGATTTCAAGCTAGTCCTAGAGAATCTCATTTGACTGCCGTCAAACGTATCCTTCGATATCTTGCCGGCACTCAAGATTTGGGATTGTGGTATCCGTCATCATGTGATTTATCTCTTATATCTTATTCTGATGCGGATTACGCTGGATGCAAGCTGGATCGTAAGAGTACTAGTGGCTATTGCCAGTTTCTAGGCGGGTGTTTAGTTTCTTGGGCCTCTAAGAAACAACACTCGGTTGCCCTCTCAACCGCGGAGGCAGAATATGTTGCTGCGGGGAGCTGTGGCACCCAAGTGTTGTGGATTAAACACCAACTCCAAGACTACTTGGTGGATCTTGGTTGTGTCCCGATTCTGTGTGATAACACTAGTGCTATCAACCTTGCCAAAAATCCAGTCCAGCACTCTAGGACTAAGCATATTAAGATTAGGCATCACTTCATTAGAGATGAGGTCGGTAAGAAAAACTTTGAGCTGCATTTTGTTGATACATTGAATCAGATTGCTGATATCTTTACTAAGCCCTTGTGTAATGACAGGTTTTCAACACTAAGAAGGGAGCTTGGTCTTTGCCAACCTCAGGCCAATAAGAATTTGAATTGATAATCCTGTTCAATTAGTTGTGTGTTTTGCATTCATGCATTGTTTATGTGTCAATATGTCTTTTTGCATATGGTGTCGCATTGCATGTAGTTGCATAATAATGAATTGAGTTCATGTTCATAATGCATTGTATGGTTTGTGTAGCATCATTCTCGCATGGCCATGGTATATCAAATGTTGATGTATGGAAGGGCAAGTTATGCTTGTCACGAAGTACTCAATATGCGTGAGGTTTCACCTCCGCCAAGTACCATGCGTCAATGTCGCATATAGGTCATATAGTAAGGGGGAGTTGTCCTTGTGCAGCATTCATGCATATATTTCATCTTCATTTTGTTGCATTTAATAAGTGTACAACCATGGGTTGGGTCATACATTTCATTTCTAGCACCTTCATGAGTGACTAGGCCAACCTCATTTGTCATTCAACTTGATTGCAAATATAACTCCTTCGCGCATCCATTGCATATCTTTAGGGGGAGTTTTGCTGATTCTCTTAACCTCTTGCAATCTACTTCTTGGCTTATAGTCTGGTTTGAGTTCCTGAGAGTGTCGAATATATGGTGTAAGAGCTTTCTATTATATGCCCTCATGATTGACCAATCAATGAAAATGGTTCAGATTTAATGATTTCCTTGCAGCTCTGAAATATTCGTTTTGAAATCATCTATGTTCTATGGTTTTAATAGACCTTAACTAAAGATTGCATATTATGCTTTGAATGACTATCCTGATATCTGAAAATCTAGGCTTCATGACAATCTTGGTGATACTCTAGAGCTTAGTACTGTTTTTAAACATCTTGATGAGCAGGACTTCTTGAAAATCTATTAGCAGAGCAATGATATTGTTGCACGGAGAAATATGTCACGTCATCACATCAAGTGACGAATGATATGTCATGATGTGCCTCTATTATCTCTGTCTTACTTATATTTGGACTCTAGGCAGAGCACTAGCATAATTGCTAAGAAATATATCTTCTCATCATAGAAATGAGATCGGATATGTCATGACGCGACTCTGCTATCTCTGTTCGTTCTGAAGCATTACAGTCAGTCTTGCCAAATACCTAGGGATATTGGCGTCTAAACAACGTGTATTCTTACGGCTAGGAGGCATGTACTAGACTTGACTGCTCGTAAAATATGAGTCATGTGCCTTCATATACTACAGATATTGAAAATCAAAATATGAAACCTCTTGCCTCAATCATACAATTCCATGCTCTAGTCATGATTGTTTAGCCTCAATACGAGTTCTTGTGTTATTCCCTTTCTAGTTATTGACTATGGATATATAAGACAAGGGACAGTTAAGCACTGCCATGATATGCCTTTTTGGTTCATTTCTATTAAATCTTGGATGTAGCTGCTTTTCGAACTCTGTTGATGAATTCGGATTTCATTAGCTTTGAACCATACATGTTGCTCACAATCTGCTTCAGGTTTGCATATAATGGCTTGCTCTTCACTCCTTTCCGCTCTGGTCTCACAGATATTTCACTTTATTGCTCCTTTTTGCTGTTGGCAAATGGGGAGAATTTTTGTTGTGAGTCCTTGTTGAGGTTGTGGACATGGGAGTCCTTGTTGAGGGGGAGAGCCTTCATCTGTTTCATCTGTCATCATGCAACTATCACATTATGCCTAGCATTCCCATATAGCATTCACATGCTTTGATCATCATAGTATTCCCATATAGCATTCATATGCTTTGATCATCTATGCATACAAATCCGCATTCCCATGTTTTACTATCATGGATCTTGAGCTGCATAGGTTGCATATGTCATACACTTTGCCATATTGGATATCTCTGCCATATAATGACTCACAGTGTTGCCATCATCAAAAAGGGGGAGAATGTTGTGCCCTTATGGTCACTTGAGTTCATATGGTCACTTGGGTCATTTGACATCATTCTATGGTCATATGAGTTCTAATGTATTTTTGGTTTTGATAATGGCTAAACACTATTAGTCATTGATGTTTTTCACCTTCATGTGATTGACATACGTGATGTTTTTGTTCATGACAGGTGCGCCAATGAATGGACAAGGAATCAAGTGGAAATGGTGAATGTGAACGTTGAATGTTGAGCCCTCACATGCGGATCGACCTGCGCGGTCAGGTCGCGGGGATCGACCTGCCCGGTCAGGTCGCGGGGGTCAAGGGGGCAGCGCCCCTTGCGGGAGTTTCCGGGGGCGGAGCCCCCGGAACAAAATTTAGAAATGCTCAAAGCATATTCTATGTTGATTTCAATCCCAAAATACATGAAATTGATGAGGACATGAATATCTTAACTTATGAACATGTTTCATTGGTCTAACACTTCATTTTTGCAGGTATAGGTGTTTCCGGTCGACCTACACACCTTGGCCGGTCGACCAGATTTGCCAGAGCCTAAGAATTCCACGTTTTACAGGTTTCGGTCGACCGCCCCTGCCTTTCCGGTCGACCAGTTCTTCCAGAAACGAAACACTCCAGGAATTACAGATTTCGGTCGACCGCCCCTACTTTTCCGGTCGATCGGTTTTCCCAGAATCGACAAGTTGGAGATTTTACAGATTCCGATCGACCGCCCCATGAATTCCGATCGACCGCCAGCCCCGAGCCATCAATTGTTGACTTTGTTTCCAACTTCGAAAAGGGCCATTCAACATTGATTTGTTTAATCCTAAAGACACCTAATCCCCCACAAATTGTGGATCTGGTCTAGGGGGTGTCCATAGACCATTCAAGGTCTATAAAACTCTTGTGAGAGGGTTAGAAACCCTAATGCTTCAAAGGGCTTCTTGTGAGATCTAGGGTGGCTGCAAGGGAGGTTACAAGAGAGCTTGGAGACGAGCTATTGTTCACGTGAACAGTAGTTCGTGAAAGTGTTCTTCATCCAATCAAAGGGGAATCAAGCTCAAATCAAAGCCAGCAAACCTCAAGGAAGATTACATCAAAGCAAGGCTATCAAAGTGATCCAAGGAAGCCGGTTTGATTCAAGTTCTTCAAAGGAAATCATCTTCATCCATTCAAGTTCTTTCCACCTCATTCAAGGTGATATTTCAAGCATTCAAACTCCTAGAAGCTAAAGAAGCAATCAAGGTTCAAGGTAGCTTCATCATCTCCTTCATTCATTCAAAGAAGTTCAAAGAGAAGATCAAGAGAGAAGAATTGAAGGAAGAGGTACTGTTCACGTGAACAGTACTCCGTGAAGAACATTCATCCAATCAAGGGTGAATCAAGAAGATTGAGTTGAAGCCAAGAGGAGCCTTGTTGCTGATCAACATTCCATACAAGGGCCAATTCATTTTCACTCATAACTCAATCTCTTGTTTTAGTTCATTCACATTTGTTTCATTTTCATTATTGTTTAAACATTGAAAGTGTGATTCATCCCTACCGGTGGTTAGTAGGAAGGCAATTGGAGGTTGTTCCAATTTGCGGTTGACATCCCTACCAGGTGGTGAGTAGGAAGGCAATCGGTGGTTTCCGATTTGCAGTTCTGTGCGCTGCACAAGTGAAGCCTCACAGGGTTTTGGTGAGGGGTGGACGTAGGGCTGAGGATTCAGTCCGAACCACCTTAAAATCCTGTCTAGTGTGGTTCGCTTGTGTGATTGATTCGTTCTAGGTGCATGCTTAGGATCGAACTGTTATATATCTTGCTTATCTTGCTAAGCAAATCATAACGCACTTAGAAGCTAGTTTCTATTCCGCTGCAATTCATTTTAACTAGCTATATAGAGGGCCACATTGTGAAAAGTGGGGCTGATCTATTCACCCCTCCCCTCTAGATCCGCTGTCCACTACACAACAGGATGAAGATCCCTCAATTGAGACATTGCAAGGGCAACAAGTGCAGCATCCCGACTTGCCTAATTCTTCTTCTTTCCTAAAGGATCATCCAGCTGAAAACATCATAGGTAATCATGAGGATGGGGTAAGAACTAGATATTCATTAAGGCAAGTAGAAGAGGAAGATTTAATGGCTTTGATCTCACAAGAAGAGCCTAAGTATATTTATGAACCTCTTCAAAATGAATCCTGGATCCAGGCTATGCATGAAGAGCTCCACCAGTTCGAAAGAAACGAGGTGTGGACTCTTGTGCCGCATCCTAGGAGTCAACCCGTGATAAGAACCCGATGGGTTTTTAGAAACAAGTTGAATGACACAGGATTGGTTGTTAGGAACAAGGCCCGGCTTGTAGCCAAGGGGTATAGCCAGGAGATGTGTATTGATTTTGATGAGTCTTTTGTCCCGGTTGCTAGATTAGAAGTAGTCCGTATTTTATTGTCCTTTACTTGCTCTCTCAACTTCAAATTATTTCAGATGGATGTTAAATCTGCCTTTCTAAATGGGTACATCAAAGAGGATATTTTTGTAGAACAATCTCCAGATTTTGAAGACTCAAAACATCCAAAGTATGTGTACAAGTTGCAGAAGGCCCTGTACGGATTGAAACAAGCTACAAGGGCATGGTATGAAAGGCTTACTTCATTTTTGATTTAGAATGGCTTTGAAAGAGGTAAGGTTGATCAAACACTTTTTACGAAAAAATCAGGTAAAGACATATTGGTAGTTCAAGTGTATGTTGATGACATAATTTTTGGAGCTACTAATAATGTTCTATGTGATGAATTTGCAGGAATTATGCAAGGAGAATTTGATATGAGCTTAATGGGAGAACTAAATTTTTTCCTTGGATTGCAGGTTAAACAAACGCCTGAAGGCATCTTCATAAACCAAGCCAAGTACACCCTGGAGCTGTTAAAGAAATACGGGATGGCAGAAGCAAAACTCATATCAACGCCGATGGCCACAACCACGAAGCTAGATAAATATGAAAATGATAAAACAGTAGATCCTACACTGTTTCGAGGTATGATCGGATCACTACTGTATTTAACAGTATGCCGCCCTGACATTCAATTCAGTGTATGTCTATGTGCTCTTTTTCAGTCATGTCCAAAAGAATCTCATCTAATGACTGTTAAACGGCTTTTTCGGTATTTAATTGGCACACTAGACTTTGGGTTGTGGTTTGCAATTGGTAGCTCATTTGATTTAATTGCATATACTGATGCTGACTATGCTGGATGCATTGTTGATCGCAAAAGTACTAGTGGGTACTGCCAGTTTCTTGGTGGATGCCTAGTTTCATGGGCCTCTAAGAAACAACATTCAGTAGCTCTCTCAACGGCCGAGGCTGAATATGTAGCCGCCGGAAGTTGTGGAGCCCAAGTACTTTGGATAAAAAATCTATTGCTTGACTTGAATGTTGAAGTGAGTTATGTGCCAATCTTGTGTGACAATACAAGTGATATTAACTTATCTAAAAATCATGTTCAACACTCCAGAACCAAACACATTGACATTCGCCATCATTTTCTGAGAGATCATGTAGGCAAGGGGGATTTTGAGTTAAAATTTGTTGATACCCACAATCAACTGGCAGACATCTTCACAAAACCCCTAAACCAAGAACAATTCAATAAACTCAGGAGAGAACTTGGCATGTGCAAGGGTAAGGGCATGCATACTTAGGTCTGCACTAGGATTAGTAATGCATTTACGTTGAACAAACAATTAGAAGCGTGAAGGGTAGATTGTGTATAATGCATGCATCATGCATAAGTTGTGTGTATTCTTTTTTTTTGTGCTTGACATTACCCTGTATGCGTGCTTGTACTTATATATATATATATGCCTCTTCTTGAAAATTGAAAATTTTCTAAGGTCCAATACTCCTTGACAAATAAATGTGGACCAGTAACCTGAGGATTCTAGGCAGTCACTAAGGGGGAGTTTCGGAAATACTCTTAGATCGATACATGTCAGAAGCCATATCATTCCATCTCTTCCCCAAGAGAAAAACAAAAAAAAGGAAAATAAAAAAAGGAAAAACAAAAAAGGGAAGGATGAGAATACATGCCAGCAAGTCAAATGGAGCTCAACATCCTTCAAAGGAGGCTTAGTGGAGCTTTACACTCACTTTCTGGGGTTGAAGGGGCAAATCGACCTTTCCGGTCGACCGTCGCCCCCGGTCCGGTCGACCGTTTGTGGTGAACCTACCGGCCGGCCCTTGGCTGAACCCTATTTTAAGAGGGTTTCTCCCTCATCTTCCTCATTCTATTCCACCCACTCTCTCTCCCACATACCCTCCTAACCCTAGAACATCATTCCCCCCCCCCCCCTTCTCCAAGCCCTGAAACCTCATCCCTTGTCCATCCGCACATCATCCGGCGGATTCGTCACGGACTCGGGACGACTTCTCCGCGGTCGTTCGTGGGATCGTGCAGCTCTTCCTCCATTTCCAATGTGTGGAGAAGGTCACATCCAGCCTTTCCGAGTGTCCTTTGGATCATCTTCCTCCCAGGGTTGAGATCGTTCTCTTCAAGAGTTTCCTAGACTAAGATGCCACCTAGAAGAAGTTCTCGGCATCCTCCTCAAGGGGAATCTAGCGCTCGAAGACGTGAGGCTCCGGCTCCTCCACCACGGCAGGCTCCGGCACCGCCTCGTGCACCTCGGTTGCCTCCAAGGCCTATCATCAACCCTCGTCTTGTCGATTTTAATGAGGTGAATGAAATCCTGCCCGACATTTGTGCAGTTTTTGAGATTCAACCGGGTTGGACCGATTTTGTCACCAGATATCCCAGATATTATCCATATCTAGGGCAATAGTTTTATGAAAATTTGGTTGACAAAAATGAACAGTTGTATACGGTGGTTCAGGGTATTGAGCTTCACATAACTCCAGAACTGTTTGAACGGGCTTTAGGAGTTTCCGCCAGGGGTGCCGATATGACTTTTGGCCATGGTGAAGCTGAGGCCACTTTCACAGCCATGACGAGTTGTGATTATGTTCGTGATGTGAGTGACTTAATTCAATTGAATGCAAATCATTTTCCACCACTGCAACGAGTTCTCCACCACATGTTTACCTCACTCATTTATCCAAAAAGTGGAAGCAGAAATGAAGTGACTGAGGTTCACCGATTCCTCTTTTATCATGTCATGAATGGCAATTTAGTCAATATGGGTCGGCTCATGACAACTTTGATAGGTTTATGTCGTACTCAGTTGAGGAGATCCCTACCTTATGCCTCCCAGTTGACTAGAGTATTCATCTATGCTGGAATCCATTTAGGTGCTGAACATTTCATTCAAGTCAGACAGGATGATATTTACAATGCCCACAAGATTTTCTCCGATATGGGTTATTATTAGGGTCCGGATGGTGAGCTTCATCGTGATATACCCACCTATGGGGATGAATTAGCAAGTGAAGAAGAGGAGGAAGAACAACAAGATCAAGGGGAAGCACCTGCACCAGTTCAGACTGAGGAGCAGCCTCCTCCACCCTCATCTGCTCATATGGATCCCACGGTGCCTTCACCACCACAGTTTCACCACGGGGAGTCTTCAGCTCAGGGTGCTAGACATCCTCCTTGGGGGGATTATGAGAGCTTTGATAGGCACATCTCGGGCATGGAAACCCGCCTTGACTCAACTCTTGGGAGGCTTGATACTTTCATGGACACTATGGATGGGAGAACGAACACTCTCTCTCACACCATGGATACCCTTGCTGCCCACGTAGCCTCTCTTGCTACCGACTACGCGGATACCACCAGTGCTTACCGAACCACCACTCGTTCCCTTCTTCGCATTGAGCACCTTCTGCGTGACATTGAAACCCGTATCCCTCCACATCCACCGACTCCTCCACCTTCTGATGAGGATAGCTCCGACGATGTCTATGATGGCTCTGACGATGATGATGGCGAGGGGACTCCGGATCACCCTGCTCTGTAGCTGTTCTTGCGTCGCCTAGTGTTACTTGTGTCCACATCTCTTGTATCCCACTCCCCGTTTTGATGATGCCAAAGGGGGAGAAGTAGCTAGTTAGGTCTATATATGGTATACTTTAGGTATGCTTGTTGTGACTCCTATATGTTGATGATGTTGACATGTAACTATACTTCATATGGCAACACATTGTTTTGATGAATTGGCAACACTGTTTCTGTTTTGATGATATCACTTTATCAGATTGTCTGTGTGTTATATGCATTTTATCTTGCCTTCACACTGAACACACACTCAAAGTCTCAAAGTCCATACATTGGACTGTTCTTCAAAGTCTGCACATCAGTCTGTTATAGTAAGTCTGTACATTGGCTTCACATATTCAAGTCTGTACAGCCGTTTGCATTAGACTTAAAGTCTAGACATTGCACTGTTGCATACATTGTCTTCGTGATGTTTTTTCTCCTTGACTTCGTGTCAATCACTGTTTCGTCTTCGTGTTGTTTTCAACCCGTGTCAATCACTGTTTCATCTTCGTGTTGTTTTCAACTCGTGACGGCTTCTATTCTGTCTTCGTGTTGGTTTCTCGCTTTAGACTTCGTGTCTTTCTCGCTTTGACCACACTCCGTGTCGATTTCAGTTTTCATCTTCGTGTTGTTTTCAACTCGTGTCGTTTTCATCGTCTTCGTGTCGTTTTTGTTCTATTGCGTACAGGACATCGCAGCACCTCATGTTACTTTCTGTGCCACTTCGTGTCGTTCTCTGTGTAGTGTGTGTTTCTGTCACTACTGCACTTCGTGTAGTTCTCGTTTCACTTCGTGCTGTCTCTGCGTCTGAGTCTTCATTTCTATTTCTGTCTTCGTGTTGTTTTTCCTAAAAATCTCGTGTCCTTCTTGTTTTGTAACTACACTTCGTGTCAGTTTTGTCTCTCATCTTTGAGTTGGTGTCAGTCCAGTGTCTTCGTTAGTGTCTCAGGCTTTTGGTCAAGTCTGTACAGTCATTTGTTGATAAGTCTTCACATCGTGAAGTCTTCACAATCAACTCCTTCACACAGCAAGTCTGTACATAGCTTTCACTTATATAAAGTCTATACAGAGTTGTTTTTCAACCTGATCATCCGATACTCTGTTTTGACAGGGACTCTCTACTGAGATTGCTGACATGGCTCGTGATCCCAGGAGGACAAGGTGACCAGATGCTGCCACGTGGATGGAAGCATCTCGAGTATGGAGAATTCCTTGGGCGGGAAAACGTGGAAGCCACGCGCCCTTATCCAGCTGCTGCTGTTATAAATATCAGTCTTCATCTTCTATAGAGGCTGATCGAAGTTGGCGAAGTATATACATCCAGTCTGAAACAAGCAGCCACCGAGATCCACTGTGAGAGGGAGAAAAGCAGAGAAGAAGAAAAGGAGAGAAGAAGAAGAAGAGAGATGAGTTGAGAGAGTTATCGTGAGAGTTTGTGAATCAGTCTCTTGGTCCAGTTACCAGAGCTGATACTGCTCAACCTTGAGCTACAGTCGTTTTTGGCTTTCTTCCATTCGATTGTATGTTTCGTTTGCTTTTCAGTCTTTGTTATTTTCCTTTGAAAACTCTTGTTCGATCAAGCTGTTAGTCAGCGGTTTCAAGTTGTGAGGCAGCGGGTTGCAGAGGCGTTCCTCTGGTCGGCTAAGCTGTAATGCCCAGCAGAGCAAGCTGTGATGCTCAGCTGTTGCAGAGGGTGTTCCTCTGGTCGGGATAAGCTGTAAGCCCCAGCCGTTGTTGGCAAGCTGTAAAGCCCAGCGGTTTGAAGCTGTGTATCAGCAGTAATCCACATTCGAGTTGAATGTGGGGTGGACGTAGGTCGGATTGACCGAACCACCTAAAAGCCTTGTGCCTCTTGTATGTTTCTTTCAGCGCATTGGTTGTGTTCGTCTACTGCTCTTCTAATTCCGCATTTGATTCTAGGCATAATTTTTTAAATAGCCAGTTGATCTATTCACCCCCCCTCTAGATCCACATCCTGTGGTGATAGAGCCTTCCATCTAACTCCAACACTTGGTATCAGAGCTAGACTCTTCTACAGGGACTTACCGCCCGAAGAGGATAAGCACAGATGGACGGAAGAGGGATGATAGCTGAAGGGCAATCTACATCCAAGCCCCCGTACTTCGATGGAACCAACTACGCATATTGGAAGCATCGTATGCAGGTATTTTTGAGGGCTAAAGATTATGAAATTTGGAAGGTAGTTAGCAAGGGACCTTTCGAGCTGTCTCCAAATGAAGACGTATGGACCAAGGAAGAAATCAGAAGGTCCACGCTCAACTGGAGTGCAATCAATGCAATCCAGTGCTCTCTGCATCCCACCGAGTTCTCACGAATATCGGCCTGCTCCTCAGCGAAGGAAATGTGGGATGCACTTGAAGTCATCTATGAGGGGACTTCACAAGTCAGAGAGACTAAGACCAATCTACTGGTTTCAGAATACGAAGCCTTCAGGATGAAGCCTAATGAGACCATCAAGGAAATGTATGCTCGGCTGACTATTATCACAAATGGTCTCAGAGGCTTCGGGAAAAAAATATTCTGAGTATGAAGTAGTCAGGAAGATATTGCGATCCTTGACTCCAATTTGGCACACCAAGGCCACAGTAATGGAAGAGTCAAGAGATCTGCATAATACTAAGGCATATGAGCTGATCGGATCTCTAATGGCTTATGAGATGAATATGCCAAAGATAGAGGAGACTGACAGAAAGAGGAAGCCTATAGCTCTGAAGGCTGGTGCTAGCAGATCCAGTTGATCCAGCCCCAACGGATCATCAACAGAAGAGAGCTTATCTGAAGAAGAAGTGGCAAATGCTGATATTGCCATGATTACTAGGGAATTCCGGAGATTTCTCAAGAAGGAAGGAAGAAGATTCAGCCGAAGAAATCCCAACAGTGGCCGCCGAGACACAAGGTACAAATCAAACCCTGTAAAGAAAGCTGAAACTAATGTTTGCTATCAATGCAGGAAGGCGGGTCACTTTAAAGCTGAATGTCCAACAAATCAGAACCTCAAGGACAAGTTCAAGAAGAAGAACACAAAAGGGAAAGCTATGGTGAGTACCTGGAGTGATGAGGACGAGGGATCCTTGAGCGTCACTTCGGACAGCGAAGTTGAAGCTGAGAAGCCAATCTGCCTCATGGCAACCAGCTCAGAAGATAGAGAGGAAGAATCTGATGAGGTATCCTCTCGCTATGAAAATTTTACTATTACTGATTGGATGGTTGCTTATGATGAACTTGCTGATAGAGTAGATGAGGTCAGAAAAGAAAACAGGCATCTACGAAGAAAAATTAAAATCATGCAAAATGATACTTCATTGTCTGATAAAATTACCTACTTAGAAACTGAGAACAGTAATCTGAAACTCACATGTTCTGAATTTGAAGAAATCAATAAAGAACTGAAAATGTCTAAGGAAGAAAATGTGAGATTAGAGAATGAAATTGATGCATGGAAACTGAAAATTCAGAATTATGAAAATGAGATAAAAATTGTTTCTGAAAAATATGAAGCTGTCCTTAATGTGAATAATGAGTTGAAAAAATCTATTGATGAAGTTCAGAAAGACAATGAGGATAAGCTAAAAACAATTGAGAAAATGACCCAAGGATCTGAAAATCTAGATGCATTATTGGGATCAAAGGTAAACTTCAGAAGAGAGGGCCTAGGATTCAACTCTAGTGCAACCAAAAGCTTTGGAATGAAAACTATTTCCTTTGTTGCACAAAAGGAGAAAGGACCTCTGATCAACATGAATTCTAATAATGCTGTAAAGACAAATTTGAATCTGAAAAGGCTAAATGCAGAGGAGAAGGGCAAACAGAAAGTAGGTGAGCCTAGTAGAATTGGGACTTCCAAACCTAGCTCTAGTGCTCAACCCAAGGTTAGGGGTCAGCCTATTCAGGTAAACAAACCCTATGTCAATGTCAAAAGGTCTTCACCACCATCATCACAGAAAAGGACCCAACCAAAACCTATGAATAGGTCAGCAGGGTCAAGGGTGCAGGGAAGACAAAATACTTTCAGAAGTCAGCCCAACCAATTCAATCCACCTAGAGCTCAGTTCTACTACCCCACACAGCCAATCTATTCTAATGGGCGTGGGTGGACTAGAACTCAAGGGATGTATACAGGGTATGTTCATCAACCTACACACTTTTACAGACCCTATGTCAGAAATTGGGAAAATGGGTATGGTAGTCGGATGCCTAGAAATTACCATCATTTCCACAGCCAGCCCAGGAACTACCATGGCCAAAACTTTATGAATGCAACTTGGCCGAAGCATTGGCACAATAACAAAAATTCTGTGAATAATTCTGTTGGTGCATATAAGAAGAAAGTCAACAAGAAAAAGCAAAACAAAAAGAAATCTGGAAAATCCACTGAACAAAACTGCTTCAAACAAATGTGGATTCCCAAAACCATGCTTTCTTTCTTTACTTGCACTTCATCTGCATTGGAGCCCAATCAGACTTGGGTTCCAAACTCTTTGCCCTAATTGTGTATGCAGGTATGCCTGGCAGCCAAGAGCAACTTGTGGTACTTGGACAGTGGCTGCTCCAGGCATATGACAGGAGATAAGGCCAAGTTTTGCATGCTAACTGAAAAGCTAGGAGGCCTTGTCACCTTTGGAAGCAACACAAAGGGTAGGATCATTGGATCAGGTAAGGTAGGTAAGTGTTCTACCTGCTGCATTGATGATGTTTTGCTGGTTGAAGGGTTAGCTTACAATTTACTTAGTATCAGCCAGTTGTGTGATAAGGGTCATAAGGTTTTATTTGACTCTCAATGCTGCAAGGTTTTTGAACCTGATTCAGAAATTATAAAATTCTCTGGAAAAAGAATAAATAACACATACATGATAGATCTAGATGATATTCAGCATTCTAACCTATGTCTTACTGCCAATAGAGAAGATTTAGCATTTTTATGGCATCGTAGGTTAGGCCATGCTAGTTATACCATTTTGCATAAACTAAACAAGCATAGCATGGTTAGAGGACTTCCTGAAATTTCCTTCAAGAAAGAAAATAAATTCTGTGATGCATGCACTCAATCAAAGATAACTAGAAAGTCATTTAAGTCTAGAACTGAAAATCTGTCTTCCAAACCCTATGAGCTGATACACATGGATCTCTTTGGGCCAACCAGATCTGTCAGCTTATCAGGAAGGAGGTATGGGTTTGTCATGGTAGATGACTTTTCTAGGTATACTTGGGTTTATTTCTTATCTAATAAGAGTGATGTTTTCTCAGAATTTCAGGAGTTCTATGTTAAAATAAATCAGAAAATTGAAAATATTTTGACTGATCATGAAGGTGAGTTTGAAAACTCACAGTTTGATGAACTCTGCAGGTCAAATGGAATCAATCATAGGTACTCCTCACCAAGGACACCTGAGCAGAATGGGGTTGTGGAGAGAAGGAACAGAACCCTAGTGGAGATGGGTCGTACACTTCTTACTAAAGGTGGTCTACCAAGGAAATTTTGGGCTGAAGCAGTAAACACTGCCTGTTATGTAATTAACAGAGTCATGGTAAGACCTTCTACCCAGCAAACACCATATGAGATCTTAAAGGGTAAGAAACCTTCTATTGCTCATTTCAAGGTTTTTGGCTGCAAATGTTTTATTCATATAAATGATAAAAGAGACCTTGATAAATTTGAACCTAAAGGTGAACCAGGAATCTTTCTTGGTTATTCTGAAAACACACGAGCATATAGAGTGTACAATCTGAACTCTAAAACTGTTGAAGAATCTCCACACATAATTTTTGATGAATCCTTGGTAAATTCTAACGTTGGTCAATGCAGGAATGAAGACAATGGTGGAATCTTGAAGGAAGGAGATCCTGAAGACAATTCAGAAGATGAAGAAGGACATACAGAACTTAATGAAGAGGAGTCTACAGTTCAGGGGGAGGTAAATCAAAGACATGACAATTCAATTGTGAACATTAGATATCTTAAAGATCATCCTGTAGATAATATAATTGGAAATCTGCATGACCCCCCTAGGACTAGAGGTCTCCTGAGAATTCAACGTGAACTAAATGCATATGCTTTTGTCTCTCAAATTGAACCCAAGTCCATTGACTGTGCCCTCAAGGATATGCATTGGATTAATGCCATGCATGAGGAGCTTAATCAGTTCGACAGGAATAAGGTATGGAACTTGGTCCCACCTCCTGATCATGGAACAGTCATAGGGACTAGGTGGGTCTTCAGGAATAAATCTGATGAATTAGGGAATATTGTTAAAAATAAAGCCAGACTTGTTGCTCAGGGGTACAATCAGAAGTTTGGTATTGACTTTGAAGAGTCATTTGCCCCTGTAGCCAGATTAGAAGCTGTTAGAATTTTATTAGCTTATGCATGTTCCCTAGGTATAATCCTCCAGCAGATGGATGTAAAATCTGCATTCTTGAATGGAGAAATTAATGAGGATGTCTATGTTAGACAGCCCCCTGGATTTGAATGTCTAGATTTCCCTAATCATGTTTACAAATTAAATAAAGCTCTCTATGGTCTTAAGCAAGCTCCCAGAGCTTGGTACGACAGGTTGAGCAAGTTCCTCACTGATCAAAATTTCACTAGAGGAGTAGTTGATCAGACCTTGTTTACAAAGGTGAGTCACTCTGAAATTCTTATTGTACAGATTTATGTGGATGATATCATTTTTGGGTCAACTAACCCCAAATTGTGTGAGGAATTTTCTGAAACAATGACTAATGAGTTTGAAATGAGCTCGATGGGTGAGCTCAAATTGTTTCTTGGACTGCAGGTCACACAAACAAAGGAAGGAATGTTTATTACTCAGTCCAAGTACACAAGGGATCTACTCAAGAAATACAAGATGGATAACATTAAAGAGATAGCTTCTCCAATGGGTACTTCTACAAGTTTGGATGAAGACACTAAAGGTAACCCATTTGACCAGAAATGATACAGAGGTATGATCGGATCCCTTCTCTACTTAACAGCATCTAGGCCTGATATTCAATTCGCTGTAGGATTATGTGCTAGGTTTCTGGCCAGTCCTAAGGGAAATCATTTTAAAGCTGTGAAAAGGATTTTTAGATATCTGCTAGGCACCCAGGAGCTAGGATTATGGTATCCTGCTAGGTGTGAGTTAGAGCTTCTAGCCTACACTGATGCTGATTATGCTGGGTGTCGAGTAGATAGAAAAAGCACTAGTGGCTACTGTCAATTCCTTGGTGGCTGTCTAGTATCTTGGGCATCTAAGAAGCAACACACTGTAGCCTTGTCTACAGCTGAAGCTGAATATGTTGCAGCAGGTAATTGTGCCGCTCAAGTACTTTGGATTAAGCACCAACTAGATGATTATCAGATAAAATTGGAATGTATTCCAATTCTATGCGATAATACTAGTGCCATATGCCTTGCTAAAAATCATGTTCATCATTCTAGGACTAAGCACATAGAAATAAAACATCACTTTCTAAGAGATGCTGTGAACAAAAAGGAAATTGAACTGGACTTCATTGAAACAGACAAACAAATTGCTGATATCTTTACTAAGCCACTTGGAAATGAAAATTTTAAAGTTTTTAGAAGAGAACTTGGCTTGTGTAAATTTCAGCATAATGAATGAACTCTCTGTTGACTTCAATAAAACTTTTGAGTTGCTTTGAGTAAATTTCTGATTTGGACTTGCTGTTGATAGATTGAATAAACATTGTGCAATAGACCTGTGATAATGCATGACTCTCATATCCTTTATTGCACTCATGATCATCATTGCATACATATGTCTAGATGCATGATATGTCTATATTTCTGCATGGGTCATACTGCACGATAAAGATAGTCTGATTAAGCATGAACTTCAAAAATCGCATGCATATAGTCAGGGGGAGTCTTGTCAGAATTTTGAGGTGAATTGCTGCGTCTATTCAATCCTTGACTCTGAATGGTTGAGTCTGACAATATGGCAATCTTTTAGTCAGTTCTAATATTAAGCAATAGAAAACAGATTTCTTCTTTCATAAGAACCTTAATTGCTTAAAGACTGACTTAATGGTTTAAATTTATAATCTTTAGAGTTGAAAGACTACAATCAGTAAATAAGGATGCTGAAAATTGATAAAGCTCTCAACCCTTATCTTATTTCATGTCAGACAAAGTTGATTATATCTGAAATCTAAAAACTCATCTGAATTCATGTCAGAGAAGCTAAGTATGTGTATTGTCCTTAAACAAGTCATTCTGAATCAAATAAAGGGCAGCTAAGAAAGCTTTTGAAAAACATTAAAAATCAATTGAGAAATAGCATTGACAGAGCAATGACTGGTAAATCACTGAGAAACTGAATGATCCATCAAAGAAGTGGACACCACTCATGTCATGAGGTGTATCAGCTATCTCTGTATAAAATGATCAAAACAGTAGGTTGTTTTTCACTGAGTACCTGGGGGTAACTGGCGTCTAATAAACGTGTACCCTCACACAAAAAGGTGTCAATCAATTCTATTGAATTTGATCATAGGCAAGATGGTCCATCATGTTGAGTATCTAGGGGTATTGGCGTCTGATAAACGTATACCCTTACGTAAAAAGACTTTTGGTACCTGAATGCCCTAAATGAAACAATATTGAAAATGTTGTTCCTTAAAAGAAATTTCATGGATGTCAATTGTTTAATTTCAATACATGCCCTGGCTTCTCTTAACACATTTTACTGAGTCTATTAAAGTAAGATATTTTGAAACTGAATCTCTCATGTCCATATGACTCTGGTTTATTGTTTTATCATGAACATCAACCTTATCCAATGAATGTAGTGCATGAACTTTCATTTTTATAACTTTTAAACCAGAAATTTTGTCTTCTAAGCCATCTCTAGGCTCATATGACTGAAAGTTCTGTGCTTTAATTGCCTAATTTTTGAACTACTTGCCAAGAATGCCAGTCGGCTAAACTTTCTTTCTCTTCACTTGTCTTCACTTTCCCTCCTATTTGTTGATGGCAAAGGGGGAGAATATTGTCTGAATATTAGATTCAGGGGGAGTGTATTCAGGGGGAGTGTATTACATCATGGCATGGCAAAGAGGGAAATTTTTGTTTGCAGGGAGTTGCTTACATTTTGTAGCATGCAGCATGTCATTCATAGCATCTACATGCATCTGCATAACAATCTGAATAATAAATCATGTCTTTCATCAAAAATGCATCTGTATGACAGGATGTTGCTAATCTACATAATAGGGGGTTGCCATCATCAAAAAGGGGGAGATTGTTGTGACTCCTATATGTTGATGATGTTGACATGTAACTATACTTCATATGGCAACACATTGTTTTGATGAATTGGCAACACTGTTTCTGTTTTGATGATATCACTTTATCAGATTGTCTGTGTGTTATATGCATTTTATCTTGTCTTCACACTGAACACACACTCAAAGTCTCAAAGTCCATACATTGGACTGTTCTTCAAAGTCTGCACATCAGTCTGTTATAGTAAGTCTGTACATTGGCTTCACATATTCAAGTATGTACAGCCGTTTGCATTGGACTTAAAGTCTAGACATTGCACTGTTGCATACATTGTCTTCGTAATGTTTTTTCTCCTTGACTTCGTGTCAATCACTGTTTCATCTTCGTGTTGTTTTCAACCCGTGTCAATCACTGTTTCGTCTTCGTGTTGTTTTCAACCCGTGTCAATCACTGTTTCGTCTTCGTGTTGTTTTCAACTCGTGACGGCTTCTATTCTGTCTTCGTGTTGGTTTCTCGCTTTAGACTTCGTGTCTTTCTCGCTTTGACCACACTCCGTGTCGATTTCAGTTTTCGTCTTCGTGTTGTTTTCAACTCGTGTCATTTTCATCGTCTTCGTGTCATTTTTGTTCTATTGCGTGCAGGACATCGCAGCACCTCGTGTTGCTTTCTGTGTCACTTCGTGTCGTTCTCTGTGTAGTGTGTGTTTCTGTCACTACTGCACTTCGTGTCGTTCTCGTTTCACTTCGTGCTGTCTCTGCGTCTGAGTCTTCGTTTCTATTTCTGTCTTCGTGTTGTTTTTCCTAAAAACCTCGTGTCCTTCTTGTTTTGTAACTACACTTCGTGTCAATTTTGTCTCTCGTCTTTGAGTTGGTGTCAGTCCAGTGTCTTCGTTAGTGTCTCAGGCTTTTGGTTAAGTCTGTACAGTCATTTGTTGATAAGTCTTCACATCGTGAAGTCTTCACAATCAACTCCTTCACACAGCAAGTCTGTACATAGCTTTCACTTATATAAAGTCTATACAGAGTTGTTTTTCAACCTGATCATCCGATACTCTGTTTTGACAGGGACTCTCTACTGAGATTGCTGACATGGCTCGTGATCCCAGGAGGACAAGGTGACCAGATGCTGCCACGTGGATGGAAGCATCTCGAGTCTGGAGAATTCCTTGGGCGGGAAAACGTGGAAGCCACGCGCCCTTATCCAGCTGCTGTTGTTATAAATATCAGTCTTCATCTTCAATAGAGGCTGATCGAAGTTGGCGAAGTATATACATCCAGTCTGAAACAAGCAGCCACCGAGATCCACTGTGAGAGGGAGAAAAGCAGAGAAGAAGAAAAGGAGAGAAGAAGAAGAAGAGAGATGAGTTGAGAGAGTTATCGTGAGAGTTTGTGAATCAGTCTCTTGGTCCAGTTACCAGAGCTGATACTGCTCAACCTTGAGCTACAGTCGTTTTTGGCTTTCTTCCATTCGATTGTATGTTTCGTTTGCTTTTCAGTCTTTGTTATTTTCCTTTGAAAACTCTTGTTCGATCAAGCTGTTAGTCAGCGGTTTCAAGCTGTGAGACAGCGGGTTGCAGAGGCGTTCCTCTGGTCGGCTAAGCTGTAATGCCCAGCAGAGCAAGCTGTGATGCTCAGCTGTTGCAGAGGGTGTTCCTCTGGTCGGGATAAGCTGTAAGCCCCAGCCGTTGTTGACAAGCTGTAAAGCCCAGCGGTTTGAAGCTGTGTATCAGCAGTAATCCACATTCGAGTTGAATGTGGGGTGGACGTAGGTCGGATTGACCGAACCACCTAAAAGCCTTGTGCCTCTTGTGTGTTTCTTTCAGCGCATTGGTTGTGTTCGTCTACTGCTCTTCTAATTCCGCATTTGATTCTAGGCATAATTTTTTAAATAGCCAGTTGATCTATTCACCCCCCCTCTAGATCCACATCCTGTGGTGATAGAGCCTTCCATCTAACTCCAACAATGCTTGCATGCTTGTGTGCCATTTGGCATTCATGTCATTTGTTTTCCACTAGAGTCTTGCATTTGGTTGTGAGTCTTGCATTTGGTTGTTGGTCTTCGTAGCATGCATCATGTCCATGTCCTGTCAATATTATGTATGGTATCACCTGAACTTTAATGAATGAAATGCACTTTGTATTGACACTTATATTGGTCTTATTTCACTTCAAACAATTGGGCGCATATGAATGATTGAATTGGTTTTGGATGGTTTGCATGAGTTGGATTTGTTTGACGGATTTAATTCCTTCTTCAGCACGCTTATGAACTTTCCTATTAGAGTTTTGTCATCATCAAAAAGGGAGAGATTGTTGAGTCTCTCTGCATGATTTTGATGATAACAAAACCCCAAATTGAATTTCTATCTCGGGACGTGTCAATACTGTCAAATGCGGTTTAAGTATGCTTAAGTGTTTGTTTACAAACATCTTGTGCAAAGCTCCATTCTCAAATGATTCAATACTTCTAATTGAATAATCAGAATCAAAACAAATTCCAAAATGCACGAAAGTGCTAAGGATATGAAGCCATTGTCATATGGATATGTTTCATTGGGCTAACACTTCATTGTCGCAGGTTTTCACCAGTCCGGTCGACCAGCAGGCACAAGGCGATCGACCAGTTTTTCCAGGGATCTCAAAACAACAATTTTCACAGTAGCGGTCGACCGCCATCAAAGATCGATCGACCGATTTTCCCAGCAACGAACGGGCCATTTCCTGTAAAATTCCGGTCGACCGCCCCATGATACCGGTCGACCACCAACACCGAGGCAGCTCTTTTTGACTTTCTGGTTCAAGCACGGGGAGAGGCCTTATCTCCCATTTGTTTAAACCCAATGCCCCCAACCAAGCCATGATTTGTGAATCTGGTCTATGGGATGTCTCTTGACCACCCAAGATCTATAAATATATCTCATTGGGGTCAAAAACCCTAAGCAGAACTCAAGGAGGCAATCAAAGGAGAAAGAGGGCGGTACTGTAGCTCCGTGAACAATGATCCGTGGAAGAGTTCTTCATCCAAGAGCTAGGATCTCAAGAGCAATCTGCAGGCCATTCAAGTGGAGATCGAGCTGGGAGCTTGCTTCATCAAATACCATCTTCATCCACTAAGGGGGAGCTTGATTTTATGTCTTCATTTCCTGCTTTCTCCTTCCACTCTTACTGGGATTTATTTGTGTGTTCTTGTAATATTCAAACAATTGTGTGTGTGTGGATCTATGCAAATCCGTGTGTGTGTGAGAGTGATTTCCGTGTTCTTCAAATTTCTTGTGAGTCGGTGCTCTTGTACCTTCGTGGGAGTTTCATACTCCTCACGTGTGTGTGTGTCCTTGATCTTGTAATCCCCTACAAGATAGTGTGTGAATCCTCACTGTCCCTAAGGGGTGGACGTAGGTTGCAGTTGTTGCATCCGAACCACCTAAAAATCGTGATCTTCTGTGTGGTTTGTTCCTTATCTTCTACCTCCATTCTGCTCTAGCTCTTTTGTATATTGCATCATCTTCTAGTTTCTTTGTTTAGATCTAGCTTTATTAACCTTTTTACAGGAGATCTCTGGTATATCAAAAGGCAATTTCTGATCAACAAGGTTAGTCCTGTCGGGAGGAAAATACCTTGTGTGAGAGAATCTTCGGATTCCCGGACTCCGCCTGGTACCAAAGAACTATTGTAGGGATTGATTTAGCCAGATTTATTTTGTAATCCGTCAGATCTCTGCTTGTTTGTTGCTTGCTCTTAATACATGTTTTAAATCAGGTAAAAGTTTTTAAAATTTATAATCACCCAATTCACCCCCCCTCTTGGGTGTCTTGATCGTGGGACTTCACATAAGTCAATAATCAAACGCTCAATGGAGTCCATGCAAGACCTCTTTGGTGATTCAGGTCTAAAATCCAACTGTGCTACTGTGACATTAGAATCTCCTGATTGACAGTCAGCATCGTTACTATTTAGGAATTCTAGATCGGGTCAGTTCAGTGAACTCATTCCACTGCACCTGCACGTGTACCTTAATGTCACTACACCGGTGGTTATGAGATCGTCCACCCTCATCATATGAGTGAGTACCACATGCACTAGTCTATTCGGATCTTCAATGTCCCTTCTTGAAGATCCCACGACCAGGAACATTTAGAATACAAACCTCTGGATGACTGATCTCATTATCACAATCTCATCATGATCCAATCATCATTACTTATATTGAGGGACTTCATCATATTACAATACATACACCATAACGTGCTAGGAACGTAATGAAAAAATGTCATTACTATTATAATTGAATGAGATCATAAAAGAAATGCTACCATCACAACACTTATGATTGGCTTGAAGGGCATACATCTCTAACACTAAAGAGGTTGGGGAAGAGTTTCCCCATATTTTTTCCATCATTCGGGGGTGATTGGGGTGTGGAACGGATGATCTCGTGCGGGTTCGTGAAGGTCCAGATCGTAAACAAGGTTGCAGTCGGTTTCCCAACTACATTCGGCTTCTGGATAATGAACACGGCGTGAACAGACACCGCATTCATTTGAGAAGACCAAGGTAAGGCGGTTGTGGATGCGGTCGCACGATCCACCGCGTCTTGGGTAGATTGTGCTCCTCACAGCGACCGCGATCACTTAACGCGGTCGACCCTCCAACCGCATCCCCAGCCTATCGACCGGCCCATGTCGCTAGGTCGATCGACCCCTTGCTGGCAGGTCGACCGACCCCAAGGGTAGGTCGACCAAACCCAACATTTTTTGCCAGTTTTGGCCTCCGGTCGACTCGGTTGAGACCCAATGGTTGACCTCTGGCCCCATGGATGTCCCGGACACCCCATGGGGATCAGATTCATGTTTTTCGGTGTCCAGAAGAACCATTATACCTCGATTAGTGTGCCCATGTAGTTTTGAGGATCCGAGTGACCCCGCGTGTTCGAGGTTTCCTCGTTATGCTAAATTGAGTCACCGTGTACTTGCGTACGTGCAGAGGATTGTCCCCGCACAGTGTTAGCTTCTTCGAAAAGTGATTTTCCATGTGGGCCATGAGTATGGCCAACCATTGTGAGTCCAGTGATCTAGCCTTGGGCTGGGGGCTTCTTAGTCTCTCTTGGAGAGGGAATGAGCTCTGCGGTTATGAGCCGCCTTAAGGATTCTTTTGACCGTGATTTTTGACCCTTGGATTAGGATGAACTGACGACATGGTGACGTATTGTACAACGGTCCTGTCCTGAGTTGCGTGACTCAAGGACCGTTGGATTAGTAGGTCTAGTTGACTGCCCAGAGTCTGGTGGCACCGAGCCACCCAGTACTTCGAGATCCTCGCAATGGGTGCATGTGTGGCCATTGGTACTTCGGTGTTTCCTCTCTACGAAGAGTGTCCATGTTCAGTGACCTCACACTAGTCGTAGTCTTCTTACGGAACGCGTGTGCTGACCTACCTGGGAGTGGTAGAGCGACTTTCCCGGGAGAGACGGTTTAGGTTGGTTACCGTAGGGCTTCCCACTGTGGTGGCTCGAGTCCGGGTCGGGAGGAAAACTAGCTAGAGGGCCTGACGTAATGCATTTAGTCAGTGTGTGCACACGTGGTCGGGGACTTTGGACGCGTGCTGACGAGCATGACCTTGACTAGACCCTTGTCTTCAGTTAATTGTACGGTGTCTTAGTTTCCACCTGAAATGAGTAGAGAGACACCCGAGGCGTAGACTAAGTCGTTAGTGGACGCATCCGGCCTTACTTCTAGTGGACAGGTTCTCCTGTCACACAACACGTGACTCTCTTGACTCGTGGTTTGGTTTCCCGTCTGCGAGACGTGACTTTTCGGGTAGCTTCTGCGTGCTTTCCCTATGTAAAGGTTTAGGGTTCCCGGTAGGGTTATCGAGGTCTCACACGTAGACAGTGTAGAGTTCACGACGGCGAGGTCGTGACTGTATCCTTGGACCGCGTGGTCTTGGTTGGGCCTTTGTCTGTCAGGATGGGCCATCGCGACATCGATGTCGTGATATTTCTTTCAGTAGTGTAGTCGTAGTTTACCGGTGGTTCGGCGGTCCCGACTGCGAGATCGGGGTTTCCCTTCCATGCCGTTAGGAGTAGCTTGAGAGCTATGTTTCCGCCACCTTCTTCTTTTACTGTTGCCACTACGTTCGCTACTATTACTATTACTGTTGTTGTTGTTATCACTGTTGTTTACCATCGTTATTTAGTGGCAGGGATCCACGAGACCCCTATTGAGCCAATGAGATGAGGCTCATCCCTTTCTTTTCAGGTGTTGCGATTCCTCCTCGAGGTTCGGAGATGCAGCGTTGAGTTTCGTAGTTGCCAGCTTGCCAGAGCCGGGAGGCATACCCGACACTTGAGTATGTTTCTTTTCCCTGTAGATTGTACTTTGTTAGACTGGACTCTGTCGTTAGTTATTTAATTGAAAATGTAATTTTATTTCCTGTTATTTAAACAGTTAATTATATAGTTGTTTCTTGTATTATTTTAAATTTTAATGTACCTCTACACACCTAAATAACCCTTTCGAGCCTTCCGACTCGTGGGTGGCAGGCCAAGATTCGAATGGTATTGGGTAATTCCCGATATCCGGATCTTGAGTCGTTAGATAAGGTCACTGTTGTCGGTACGAGGAAAGATATTATAGAATAATCTTAAAGTTATTATAATTATAGAATACTCTTTTCTTTTAAAGTTAAAATTTTACATGATCTTAGTAGTATAAGAGAGTTGTAAATTGAATGATTTTAATATTTCCACTTAAGAAATTGCACGGGAAGATTGAAAGACATCAAAGTTTATATATTTAACCCCTCTTTAATGATTCAACTTTAGAAGTATTTGCAAGAGCGGGAGAAAAGATTATTAATTATTTTGATGATTATAGTTTCTATTATGTAATTTGAAATTCTGTTATGAATGATTTGTTAGTCACCAAAGTGGTCAAATCAAAATAAAAAATAAATTGTATGATTTTATTCAATTATCTATTATTTGTGAATGATTACAATCAGAAATGGCATGATAGTTTATATATGAATAATTGAATTTCATTTATTATAAAATACTTAGGAATCAACACAAAAGTTAATTGTGTGTTCTCATGATAAATGATATAATGGTTGGTAATTAGTATATTCTATTAGTTGTGCTTAGTATATCTACAGATATCAATTACATCTAATCAGAATATATATATAATTATCAAATTATAGTCTTTATTAACATCAATACAATTTATGTTTTGTATATCCTTGTATTTCCTAAAGGAAAACTTCGATATACATGCATAGTTCATAGAAATGTTTTATCTGAATCTGGATTATGATTTATTTTAAAATAATAACGAAAAGTATTAATGTGTAAGCATGATATTTTTATTTGTAGTATATGTTCATGTTTTTCTTTATTCACAAGCTACGTCTGTTGAAAAATTTAATGGGTTGAATTTATGTGATTGGTATTGTAACGACCCGAGAATCCGATTACCGGGAAGGCCCGATAACCCGAGACTCGCACCGCCACCCACGATCCTCGGAACGCACCGATCGCAACGGTACCACTCGTGTCCGTGTGAACAGCCCGGTTCACCCGCAACGAGCGTCCGAAGAGAAAAGCCGAAACACACACCGGGAATCGGAAAACACACGCGGAAAAAGCCGCGGAACGCCTCCGGGCCTCCGAAACGACTCCGGATCGCGCCGATCCGAACACGAAAGATGTCCGAAACGAAATTTCGGACACAACGGAGCCGGACACTCCGAAAACTAGATCCGGGACCCATGAAGAAGGATCCGAAAGGTCCGGGATATTACAGCCCTCCCCCCTTAAGGAATTTCGTCCTCGAAATTGAGAACAACCCAAGGGGAAAGAAGAGGAAGACTCACTCAAACAGATACGGGAACTGCTGACGCATCTCGTCCTCACGTTCCCACGAAGCCTCACCACCAGAGTGTCGTTGCCACACGACCTTTACCAAGGGAATGACCTTGTTCCGCAGGCGCTGCTCTCGCCTATCCTCCACGCGGATCGGGAACTCTGGGAGAGAAAGATCTGGAGTCACCTCAGGCCAAACGGAAAACTCAAGCACATGAGAGTCATCGGGCATATACTTCCGCAACATAGAGACGTGGAACACGTCATGCACCGACGCCAACTCAGAGGGTAACTGCAACCGGTAAGCAACCTCACCGATGCGCTCCACAATCGCGAAAGGACCAATATAGCGGGGACTCAGCTTCCCACGCCGTCCAAACCGCATCACCCCCTTCATCGGAGAAACTCTCAAGAACACATGATCGCCCACGGCGAACTCGAGGGGCTGCCGCCTACGGTCAGCATAGCTCTTCTGCCGACTCTGGGCCGCCAACATGTTCTGACGAACCAGGTGCACAACATCCACACATTGCTGCACCAATTCCGGTCCCGTCAAAACACGCTCACCCACCTCAAACCAATCAAGTGGAGTCCGACAAGGACGCCCATACAATGCCTCATAAGGAGCCATGCCGATGCTCGAATGAAAGCTGTTGTTATAGGCAAACTCCACTAACGGTAGGTGATGAATCCAACTCCCCTGCCACTCCAGGCAGCAGGATCTCAGCATGTCCTCCAAAGTCTGAATGGTCCTCTCAGACTGACCATCTGACTGTGGATGATACGCCGAGCTAAATGCCAACTCCGTGCCAAGAGCTCGCTGGAAACTCCTCCAGAATCCAGAAGTGAAGCGCGGATCTCGATCCGACACGATCGAAATGGGAACCCCATGCAACGGCACGATCCGCTCCACATAAAGACGAGCCAACTTAGGCACGCTCCAGCTGACCTTGACCGGTAACAATCGAGTCACCTTCGTCAGCCGATCCACCAGCAACCAAATACTGTCCTGCCCAGTCGGGGTTCTGGGCAACCCCACCACAAAATCCGTGGTCACATGGTCCCACTTCCAAGCAGGAACATCCAAGGGCTGGAGAGTACCGCCTGGTCGCTGATGCTCTGCCTTCACCTGCTGACAGATCAGGCACCTGGCCACAAACTCGGCCACAACTCTCTTCATGCCAGGCCACCAGAACTGCCTCCGCAAGTTCCGATACATCTTCGTCGCACCCGGGTGCACAGTGTACCTGCTCCCATGAGCCTCGCGTAACACCGCACGACGAACCTGCTCCTCCGCTGGGACGTACAGCCTGCCACGAAACCTCGCAGCACCGTCCTCGCCGAGCTCCACATCAGCCATCGCAAGAATCCGGGGCAACTCAGGGTCCGCATGCTGAGCCTCTGTCACCTGACGACGAATAGCAGGAGTGACAGTCAGACTCGCAAGCACTGCCAACCCTGGCTCCTGGGGAATCTTGAGCCTGAAAGATACTTCGGGCACCTGTTCCCAGAGCCTCCACTTCCTCAGCATCAAGGTACTGACCGCAACCTTCCTACTCAAGGCATCGGCGACGACATTCATCCTGCCCGGCTGATAAGACAGGGTGAAGTCATAGTCCTTCATGAACTCCATCCAACGCCTCTGTCTGAGGTTCAGATCTCTCTGCGAGAACACATACCTCAAACTCTGATGGTCAGTGAACACCTCGAACTTCTCACCGTACAGATAATGCCTCCAGAAACTCCCGCATCCGCTGCGTAGCAACAACATCTGGACAGTACGTACGCTCGAAAGCACTGACAAAGTCATCCCACTCGATCTGCTCAAGCGGACGAAGCTGAAAGGACGTCTTCCACTCGGAAGACCACCACCTCCGAGCCGTACCCTGCAACTGGTTGTAGGCCAACACCACTCTGTCCTCGACAGCACTCTTCGCAGAACTGAACACCCGCTCCATCTCATCAAGCCAATCACGAGCCGCATCAGGGTCTGCCTGGCCGCTAAAGTAAGGTGGATGGAACTGCATGAAATCCCTCACTGCTCGGCCTGGCCCACCCCTGACTGACGAGCCCTCACCGGCCTCTCCGCCGAACTGCTGAGCCATGAGATGGTACATGCCACGGAGAAAACCCTCGGCCCCCGGAGCCCTCACAGCATCCGCGGCCTCGGTAGCTTCCGGAACTCTGCTATGCTCCTCCTGGTCCCTCTGGACCCCCTGCTGGATCTCCTGACCTCCAGCCGACTGCCCCTGCTGAGAGCGAGAACTCCTCCTCGGCGCCATACGCGCCAGGGTAAGCGCGTTACTTTCCCTGTGGTTTTGGAGGGTGTGGGGCGCCGTGTGACGGCCTGTCTCAGGCGCGTTACTTTCAAGCGACGCACTGGAGCAGGCGCGTCACTTCCCCTACCCCTCTGGCCGTGTGACGGTCTGCCTTAGACCGCCATTTGTAAGTGACGGCCCTAGAGTGGACCGCCATTTGGCTGTGACGGTCCAGGGTCGGACCGCCACTTCCTGTGTTGCCCCATGAGGGTGGCAACCTCGCTTTTCTCCGACCGTGGTCTCCGTGCGACGGGACTAGTGCGTGGGGTGATTCCCACACGTTGTCGGGCTTGGGCGTTGTTTTCCGTGACTTGAGAGTCTACTCCTTCAGTGACCCTCCACTAGTCGTAGCCTACTAGTACGCGTGTGCTAGTCGCACCAGGGAGTGGTGTACGGGCTGACCTTTAGAGACGGTTTGTGGACCGGTTACCGTTGGGCCCCACGTCTTGCAGCCAGAGTCCGGCTGAGGGGAAAACCGGTCAGAGGGCCAGACCAGGGACGCGCGGTCTGTGTGTGCACACGTGGTTGGGGGCGGTTGGACCCACGTCGACGGGCGTGACCCCAGCTAGTCACTTGTTGTAGTTACTTGTACGGTGTTTGCGCCTCGGGTAGGACCTACCATGTCAGGCGGTTCACCTGCGGTGCGGTGTAAGACGTCAGGGGACGCTACCGGCTGTGCTTCTAGTGGGTGGTACTCCTGTCGAGTACGGAGTGTCAGACTGTCAGTCGTGTGTTTCCGACCTTCGGGTTTTAACGGTTCGACCGTTGAGTTTCGGTCTTCTCGTACCGTGGCACGTGTGTCGGTTTGCGTGCCGTTAGGGTCTAGTTCTGTAGAGTACAGGGCTTTCCTTTCCGAGGTACCTTCCTACCGCTAGGGTAGTGGTTTCTCGTTTTACGAGGTAGGGTTCGAGTGATCCCTACTGAGTCTTGTTCCGAGACTCATTCCCTGCGTGTTTTCACCGTGTTTCAGGTGAGGCGCCACCTTCGGGGAGCGTGTCAGGAGCGCAGCGGAAGCGTGGTGCGGGTGCCCAGAGGTAGTGCCAGAGGTCAGAGCCGGGGGATGCCCCGTGTAGCTGTACTTTTCTTTCTTGTCACTGTACTAGTCGTGGACTACTGTTGCTGTTGTTGTTATTTTATTGTGGACCATGTAAAATGTTAATTCATTTCCTGCTTAATATCATAACTGTTTAATTTCTGCAATTATTTGTGATGCTTGTGTAGTTTCCACACCATCCTTTTAACCCTTCCGAGTCTTCGGGCTCGTGGGTGGCGGTGCGAGTCTCGGGTTATCGGGCCTTCCCGGTAATCGGATTCTCGGGTCGTTACAGGTATGAGCAAATCCAGTTCCATTAGGTGTTTTGGATCTTAATTTGACACTCCAATATGAGAAACATGTTGCTATTACTGACTCAAGCAGCATCTTTCTGTAAAGCTTGGGAAAGATCAAATAGACTGAGTGTAATATTTATGTGAATGATTGTGACAAACAATATTAAGTCCACTCTTCTCAAAACTGAAAATGCTAAGGAATTCATGATTTATGGGAGTGTTCCAAACTGTCGACAAATCACTTGCTGAGATATTAATGAGTACTTTAACCACCATGAAATTTGATGGTTCTCGTATCATGGATGAATATGCTATTGAAATGACCAACATTGTAACAAGATTAAAGTCACTAGGGATGAGTGTGGATGAAAATTTCCTTAGACAATTTATTATTAACTCTTTGCCTCCTCAGTATAGTTCATTCCAAATGAACTACAATACAATGAAGGACAAATTAAATGTTAATGAACTGTACAATATGTTTGTGCAGGAGGAGACAAGACTTAAGAATATGGAAAATCATTTTATTCATCTTGTAAGGCATCATGAAGCTGGAAAGAAGGTTAAAAGAAATAAAGGAAAAGACAAGAAGAGACCATTGAAGGTTAATGAGTCTTATACTCAAATCTACAAGAAGGAAGAAAAGAATGACAAGTGTCATTTCTACCATCAACAAGGGCATTTTAAGGTAGTCCTAAATGTAAGGAATAGTTCAAAAAGAAAGGTAAGTCTAATGATTTTGAATGTTTTGAATTAAATATGACAAAAGTTACTTATAGTACTTGATGGATTGATTTTGATTGTACCACTCATGTTTCTAATACAATGTAATGGATTCCTTAGAATACAAATCACAGGGTCAAATGAAAAGTTTATTTTGATGGGAAATAGAGTCAAAGCTCTAGTTGAAGTCATAGGAACTTACCGTTTAGTCTTAGACATTAGACATCACTTAGATATATTTCAAACTCTTTATGTACCTTCTATTTCTCGTTACCTTGTATCATTTTCTAAACTTGATACTTCTTAATACTCCTTTAAATTTAGTGATTGATATTTCAGTTTGTTTAAGTATAATCATTTCTTTGGCTCTGGTGTCTTTTGTGATGGTTTATATAAATTAAAGGTTGATTCCTTTTTTTGTTGAAACCCTTTTGACTCTACATCATAATGCTGGTATTAACCGTGGTTTAATGAATGAAAGGTCTACTTACTTGTGGCATAAGTGTCTGGATCACATATCCAAAGAAATATTAGAAAGATTGGTAAAGAATGAAATCTTTCTAAATTTAGATTTTACTGATCTTGGTGTATATGTGGATTGCATTAAAGAAAAATAAATTAAACATATAAAAAAATGAGTTACAAGAAGCACACAACTTCTTGAAATCATGCACACTGATCTATGTGAATCATTTAATGTTTTATCCTTTGATGGAGAAAAGTATTTTATCACTTTTATTGATGATTTTTCATGTTACAATTATATCTATTTACTGAATGAAAAGTCTCAAGCGATAAATGCCCTAGAGGTATTTATTATTGAGGTTGAAAGGTAATTAGATAGAAAGGTGAAAGTCATCAAATCTGATAGGGGTGATGAATATTATGAAAAATATGATGAAACTAGACAATGCCCTGTTCCATTTGCTAGATTCCTTGAAAGGCATGACATATGTGCTTAATACACAATACCAGATGCACCATAACAAAATGGTGTAACAGATAACCATATTTTAATGGATACGATTAAGAGCATGTTCAGTAATTCGATTTTACTTTTATCATTGTGGATGTATGCTTTAAAGATAGTCGTGTATTTATTAAACAAGATTCCTAGTAAGGTAGTTCCAAAGACACTTTTTGAACTTTGGACTGGTAGGAAATCTAGTTTAATGCATGTACATGTTTGGGATTGTCCGGTAGAAGTAATAATTTATAATCCACATGAAAAAAAATTAGATTCAAGAACAAAGAATGATTTCTTCATTGGTTATCCAAAAAAGTTTAAAAGGTATATATTTTATTATCCTAACCATAATCCAAGAATTGTTGAAACTGAAAATGTTAGGTTCATTGAAAATGGTGAAGTTGGTGAGTGTAGAACCACACAATGTGCTAATTCAAAAAGTCAGGGTACAAGTTCTTTTACCCATAACTTCTTCTAAAGTTGTTCCCACAATTGTTGAACAGTTAGATAATTTTCAAAAATAATAATTGAATGATCAAGCATCCCACAGTGATGTTGTTGCTAATAAACCTATGGTAAATGAATCACAAGAAATAACATTAAGGAGATCTCAAAGGCAAAGGAGGTCTTCTATTTTTTATGATTATGTGGTTTATCTATAAGAGTCAGAATTTGACTTGGGAAAGGATGATGGTCCAATTTTATTTTCATAGGGCACTGAGAGTCCTAATTCTTCTAAATGGATGGATGCTATAAAAGAAGAATTGAAATTTATAGAGCAGAATGAAGTCTGGGAATTCGTTACATTACCTGAAAGTTATAAAAGAGTTGGGTGTTAATGGATATTTAAGACCAAACACAACTCAAATGATAATATTGAACGATGCCCTCCCCCACACGGCGATGCTCCCACCCATGTCGCCAACACTAATTCAGAAGCAGGTGGTGGGTTGCCAATAGCAAAGCAAACCTCATCCCCGCTTGATGAGGCTCGGCCCTACCGACAGTGGGAGCAGCAGCCTCCCGCCTCGTGCCGGTGACCCCCTTCTCTCTCTCTCTCCCCCCATTTGGGTCGCAGTATTGTAGCACACTGTTCACACAAACTGTGTTACTATTTGGTACGAAAAAACACTCTTCATGTCCAAATTCATTATGTAATAAACAATAACTACATGGCCATCTTTATAATTTTACATGAAAGTCTCAAAGTTAACCCAATTTTTATAAAATCACAACTCCCAACCATCAAGTTAGTTAACCTACCGAGTTAACCCTCTTGTTTTCAAACTAAAAGTGAGTTAAATTTGGAATAATTTAGCTAAGTTGAGTTAACCTAGAGTTAGCTAACTCCCCACGAGAGTTGAGCTTAAAGGACAATGGTGCTTAGATGTCATATATATAATTTCTTCTCAATTTCCTTAACATCAAGTATGGTAAAATATTTAAGAAATGATAGGATAATTTAATTTTAATAAAATATGATATTTCAAGTATTAATTGTTCTAGTTAAGTGTCAATTTTTATCATCATTTTTATGTCCTCACCTTAATCATCTAATCATAGCAATAGATGGTCAAATCTTGTCAAACTAATGTTCAATATTTCGAGAACATCAAATCACACATTATGAATTGAGAATGGCACGCCACATCAAATTTTACACATGACTATCCTTTTTAAAATATTATTAAGATAGTTGTCTGATTTTTTTCCCTAAAAGAAAAGATTGCATATGGAAAAAAAGATAATGATTGGAATAGAGGTGAATGGAAGATGAAAGAACAAATTCATTTAGAGATCTATAAGCCTTTTTTATAATTAAGTTGAATTGTTTCCCAATGAAATAAAGAAACTAAATTAATTTGTAACAATATCAATTTCTTTATAGGTTTTTGACGAAAAGTGATTAAGTTGTTAATCTCGGTTGTGAACTTAAATAAAAGATAATTGGGCATCTATAGCATGAGCCTAAAGATTGAAATATTTACACATAGTTAATCCTTAAGAAGCTTTTTTAAAATATCATATCTTGAAAATCCAAATTGGTTGGAAAATTTGGATGCATAAAAGAGATGGAAGGGATCCCATGGAGGCTAGGTGTCAAAAATATAAGCTAGGGTTAGTAATTTGAGTGAGAGATTATAAGTTTCACTTGCTACATCGCTTACCAACATACTCAAAAATTTATTTGTGTTTTATCAAATTCTGTCCAAACTGCGCATCCGAATACAATCTGATTGACGATCAGATAAGTAAAAGAAAATTTGAAAAAATAAAGATCGTATACTCTAGCGCACATCAAGTTTTGTCGATCTTACTATTGGATCATAGCGGATCCTATGTGACACATCAAATCGCACAATCTGATATGGCATGGGTTGTATGAGACTTGAGTTGGTCCAATACAACACGATCGTTTTCAGATCACTTTGAAAGAAACCCTGATTCCCCTTTCATTTCCACCTGAGTTATCACCTCTCATTCCCACCACCTCTTCTTCACCCCCGACCTCCTTGCAACCCTCCTTTTTTTACAAAATTTTGACAAAAAATTGATTGCGTGCGATTTGGAGAGGGATTGGGAGGCGATTTATGAATATTTGTAGTGTTCAAAGTTGTATTTTTTGACTTCCCTATAAAGATTTAAATCTAAACTATTTTAACTTCTCTTTTGATATTTTCTTCCTTGAATCATGTGGAATAGTTTGTTGAATCATGGGAAAATTTGTTGCAAATGATTTTTAACAAGTTTTCTGTTATGTACATGGATTTAAGATAGATCTTTAGAGTTTTATTATACATTTTAAAAATTTTAAAAATAATAATATTAAAAATACGAAAATCATCGTTGAATCATGTGTGATTGGTTGTTAAATGATAAGAAACTTGTTGCAAATGATTTGTCATAGATTTCCCCTTAGATCTACATGAATTTAGGGTAGATCTTTAAGGTTTTATTTTAAATTTCAAAATTTATAAAAAGTTAGAAATTTTTGTTAAAATGCTAAATGTTCATTTAATCATGTGTATTTGGTTGTTGCAACGAGTTTCCCCTTAAATCTTATATAGATTTAAAGTAGATCTGTAGGGTTTATGTGTAAATTTTGAATTATTTAAAAATTATTTTTTAAAATACTAAATATTCATTAAATCATCGTAAAATCAAAGACAACTCAAAATTTAACTATCTTTAGTCAATACTATGAAGTTAGGTGATTTGACCACAAATTGGCCTTGAGACTTGATAGGTTGGTTACTTTCTTTTATCAAGTTGTTTTGCCAATGTTAATACCTTGATTGTCGATATTGGAGATATTTATTAACTGTCTGGGAAGAGAAGATCATCTGCAATCACATTTGAGTTTTTTTTTATTTTTATAAATTTTTTTTTGAAAGCTCAATAGGAATGGATTAGGATCCATTTTTTCTTCTTATTACGTTAATATTTTAATTTTAAACTAAAAAAGACACTTAGCCTAATGGCCCTTATATTTTTTTTTCTACTATCTATTTTCCAAACTTAAGAAACAGATATTTTTGGGGACTATCCCGGATCAGATGTTCAAAGCTCTTCGATAAAGTCTCTACATCTATATATAAATGCTAATTTATGAAAAGTATGCAAAAAAATATTTTAAATTGTTGATTTATTGTCAGATATGACTTGGAACAAGTAGGTCATCATCTAATACGTCTTTATGTTATAATATTTTATTGAAGAATTAATAATAGTATTTATCAAATGAGATTTTTACATGAAAATTATTATTAGAGGTGAATTTGTAAAAAAATTATTCTTAGAAATATATTAGTAGACATGTCACTGAGTTAATTTAAATAGTACATAAATATCATTTAAGTATGATTTTTTAATAAATTTTTGATAAAAAGAAATGATGCGTATAAATAAATATGATATTTTTACATAATTAAGATTTACACAGTGATATACCTAATATATTTTTAAGAATAATTTTTTTATAAATTAACCTCTAACAATAATGTTTTTGTAAACAATTATTATCAAATATGTTAGGCGAAAGGCTTAAACCCGTTTACCTAATAATCTTATCGGATTTATTGTGAAGGGTAGAGATACCCTTCTCGAAACCGAATCTACTCTTACTTGCCCCACTTCCAGCCCGAATCCGAACCATCTCACACCGTGGCGCCGGCCTCTTAATCCGAGATCGGGTCACTGGAGTGCGGGTCAGGCGCCGACGATCCGAGCCACGTAGGCTCCACTCCAGCGGAGGTATTATGGATTTATGGGTTGGGCTAATCAGAGCTACAAGAGATCCTATTTTGATTTGTTCCGATAAAAAATCCGAAAAATGGAGACGTCCGGCCGTCATTTGTCCCTCGCTCTCTCCCAACACCGCCGCCTCCAACCCCCCCCTTCCAGAGCAGACCGCTGATGGCGGCGGGCGCGAGCACGGGTCTCGCCGTCATCCGCGACAAGGGCGAGATGAGGTCCTGGTCGAGGTCCCGCCGGGCGGCGGGGGACGCCATAGCGCTGGTGCCCACCATGGGGTATCTTCACCGGGGCCACCTCTCCCTTGTGGAGGAGGCCAAGCGCCGGGCCAAGGCCACCGTTGTCTCCATCTACGTCAACCCGGGCCAGTTCGCCCCCACGGAGGACCTCGCCACCTACCCGTCCGACCTGCAGGGCGACCTGCGGAAGCTGGCCGAGATGGGGGTCGACGCCGTCTTCTGTCCCACCAATCTGTACGACTATGGTTACAGCGGGGATGGCGGCGGCGGGGTGAGAGGTGGGGAGACGGGAGCTTGGGCTGCTGCTGGTGGTGGTGGTGGTGGTGGGGGCGTCGGAAAAGAGGGAAAGTTAGTGTCTTGCGTTGAGGACGGAGGTGGGGAGAGGGCGGGGCACGAGACGTGGATCAGAGTGGAGAGGTTGGAGAAGGGGTTGTGCGGTAAGAGCAGGCCTGTTTTCTTCAGAGGGGTCGCCACCGTGGTGGCCAAGCTGTTCAACATAGTTGAGCCCGATATCGCCGTGTTCGGGAAGAAAGATTACCAGCAGTGGCGGCTCATCCGGCGGATGGTAAGAGCTCGAAATGTGCTTTCTGCGCTTCAATACACTTTAAACAGACAGAAAACCAAGCTACAACCTTAAAAATCAGAAATAGTCAAGTTGTCTGTCAGTCTCCTTACCCCAATTGGTCTTGACTGTCTTAAAGCCTTAAGTATTTCAGTACTTTTGTTGTGCGGTCCAAAAGAATGCATAACCAAGAAGCTTTTTGTTAGCTACTCCAATGAGATCATCATGCTATATGGATGATAGCCTGAGCTATTCATACTAGTAAAATGGATGTGAAACTTGACAGCAGGAGTTCAATTTCAGGATCAGTACAATATAGTCAGAGTAAAGTTCAGATTGGGATAATTAGCATGTGATGAGGAAAAATATGGATATGCATCATCATATCTACTATTCTGCGTAAGCATTAGTGACTGACATTTAACTGCTTAAACTTCTAACAATACAGGTACAGAAATACAAATTGTATGGAAAGAAATTTTGAGTCCTAGAGGCATCCCTGTATTATCCCATCATGTGAACAAATTCAGAGTCATGTTATGGTCTCGGAAGTACAGACCATTCTCCACTGAGTGAGATCAATTGTTTCTTGATGATTACCGTAGGAAAATACAATATCTGTCTGATAATATGGTTCTATTATGTCTGTCAACATGAGTACGCTGAAAACTCCCAGTACTGGAGCTTTCATAATTAGAGGTGACCTGCAGTTATTCTTCCCCATAGTTTGAAATATGACCTGCTGCAAAAAATTGCTCTAAAACAAGAGAACTTTTTCTAATTCTCATTTGTGACCAGCACTTCAATTCATCAATTATATTCCTGAGACTTCCTCATACATAAATCTGTGCATTTCTGGTCTGTTTAGACGTGAAATATGTGGACACGCTGATGATCAATTAAAATTTGGGAATTTCGAGTTATCATCAGCATGTTTATTTGCATTTAATAATTTCACGTTTTGGGTTTATCAAACGATTTAGGGTTCGTGTGCTGGACCTTTTCTCACCGACTGTAGTTGGTATCAAACGATTTAGGGTTTGTGTGCTGGACCTTTTCTCACCGACTGTAGTTGGTGTTTATTTACATCGGCGTAAAGTCCGAACACCTGTGATTAACTGTCAAAGAACACCTTTTACCTCGATATCTATTGTGATATATTGATGGTTTTATCTAATGGTCAGGATCTTAATGATCTCCCGTTAAAGATACATACTCTTGTCGAGAAATTTGAAGACTTTTATTTCCTTAAACATATATAATTTGAAGTATAATCGGTCTTTTAAGATCTTTACATTTGGTCCCGATGATATGATCAGGTCTTTGGGTTTACATCCGGTCACAATCTGAGTGCCAGATATGCTTTAGTTTGCAACTGGACCTTTGAATTAGCTTCTGTCCACGATCGTACAGTTGAATTTGCTTCTGTCTATGATCAGACGGTTAAATTTGCTTCTGTCCACGATCGACTAGTTGAATTTGAATTTCATCGCGATCGGACCGTTGGATCACCAAGATGATTGCTTCGATCCATCAGATCTGTTTTTGGTCATGATTTGACTATCAGATTTGTTTCTGATCGAGATCTGACTATTGATTTCAAATTTCATTACGATTGGACCGTTGGATCGTCAACATGATCACTATCAAACCATCGGAGTCATTTCATGGTCATGATCACTTTTTTGTAATCGGACCCTTTAGTTAACTTGATGCCCATAAAGGACATTTCCGCATAAGGTGGGGGTATATTTGTAGTTTCTGACATTTTCTCGATTTTTTTGTAATCTTTGACCCTTTCTAGATATTTTTGTAATTTTGGACTCTTTCTAGGTATATATGCGATTATGGACCCTTTCTTGGTATATTTGTCATTTCTTGACAATTTGGAGCAATTATGTCTTTCCTTAACTTTTCAAGGTAGTTTCTGTCATTTCCTGACCTTCCCGCGCATTTCCGTCATTTCCTGACTTTCTGAATATTTCCGTCATTTTTTGACTTTCTCAGTACGTTTATGTCATTTTATGACATCTCGAGACATTTTTGTGATTTCTTGACTTTCCCGGATATTTCCATGACTTAACTATTCGAGTATTTCCGTCATTTCTTGACTTTCCCGTGATGTTTTTGTCATTTATTGGCATCTCGGGGCATTTTTGTCATTTCCTGATTTTCCTGGGGCGCTTCTGTCATTTCTTGACCTTCCTGGGTATTTCTATCATTTCTTGACTTTTCTAAGACATTTTTGCCATTTCTTGACATCCCAGAATATTTCTGTCATTTCTTGATTTTCTCGGGTATTTACGTCATTTCTTGACTTTCCCTGGGCATTTCTATCATTTCTTGACTTTCTTGAATATTTCCATCATTTCTTGACTTTTCTAGATATTTATGTCATTTCTTGACTTTCCCGGGTATATTTGTAATTAACATTTTTTTTCTGATCGCAAGGCACGCGCACCAGTCTCTATATTTGGATCTCCTTGGCTGTCCCTTGATGCTTGATCTATGCTTATTTTCTTGATTTTATTTTCTAAACTATCCCTTAGGATATAGGAATAATTCATATAGAGGCATACATGCAATACATTTCATTTTTTGTATTTTTGTAGATGCACAAAGACAAGAACACTTTATAAGATAAGAGTGTCTTGGCCAGTCCTTCATGCTTGGTCCTTGGTGGATGCCTTCCTTGGCCCTTGGGTGCTTGGTCCTTGGTGGATGCCTTTTGGAGACTTGTCTGCAATTTTTCACAAATAGGGATGTATTTATAGTTTTTCCACAACTGGGGGTATTTTTGTAAATTGTTGACAGAAAGGGGCTTCTATGCAATTTTCTAAAGCTTCAGGGTTTTTTGTAATTTTTCTGAACATCAGAGCTATTTTATAAATTTCCCAAAAGTAGGGTTATATTTGTAATTTCTAGACTCTCTAGGGCTTTATTGGAATCTTCCTGATCATCAGGGTTTTTCTACATTTTTTTGAGAAATTAGAGTTTTTCTATAATTTTCCCACAAGCAAGGGTTTTAGCTGTAATTTTTTGAAAGATCAGGGTTTTTCCCCAACTTTCTTGGACATTTCAATAATTTTTCAAAGCCGCAAGGTATTTCTGCAATTTTACACATAATAGGGTTTTTCCCATAATTTTTAAGGTCTTTTCATAGGCTTTGACTATTTCTAAATTTTATATGATTTCTCCATCATTTCAGCAACTTTTTATAATCATAAGGGCATATCCCGAAGGCTAGGGGCATATATGCAAGATACCATTTGTGGGCTTTTGCAAACAACAAAAATCTTCAAGCCTTCAACTCTTCAAAAAACTCCAAAGCCTTCAAGAGCTCCAAAGCTCTAGGTCGCCAAGTGCTTCCTCCTTGATGCTCCATTAAGGAAGTCCTCTCCTCTAATGGCCACCCTCCTATTTATAGGAGTTAGAGGTGAGAAATGTGGAGGGGGTCCCTCCTAGTTTTGGATGGAGGAGGTGAAAAGGCTTTTGGATATTTTAGCCCCTCCAGGTTTGAAAAGAGGAGGGGCATAAGAGGAAAAGGAAAAGAGAGTAAGTGAGAGAGAGAAGGGAACCCGGAGGGGCTCCCTCCGTGTTTGGAAACCAGAGGTACTCCCTCCGGGTTGCAGATTGAGAGAGAAAGAGAGGAGAGTGGAGAGAAGAGAGAGAAGGGAACCCGAAGGGGCTCCCTCTTGGTTTGGAAGATCTGGAGGTGGTCCCTCCGGGTATTCCTCTCCCCCTTTTATCCTTTTTTTAATTTAACTTGGGAGAGAGGGAGGTGAGAGGAGAGAGAAGAGAGGAATTGAGAGGAGAGAGGAGGGAACCTGGAGGGGCTCCCTCCAGGTTTGCAAGATCCGGAGGTGGTCCCTCCGGCTATTCCTCTCCCCCTTCTTTTTTTTAAAAAAAATTTGAGAGGGAGAGAGAGAGAGAGAGAGAGAGAGAGAGAGAGAGAGAGAGAGAGAGAGAGGAGGGAACCCATAGGGGCTCCCTCCGGGTTTGCAAGACCCGGAGGTGGTCCCTCTGGGTATTCCTCTCCCCCTTCCTTTTTTTTTTCAATTTGAGAGACAGAGAGAGAGGAGAGAGGAGGAAACCCGGAGGGGGTTCCTCCGGGTTTGCCAAATTTGGAGGGGGCCCCCTCCGGGTTTCTTCTCCTCCCCCTTTTTTCTTTAAATATTTTAGGGTGCAACATGGTCCTTCCTAATTCTGTGCTTAGTAATGCTGGAACCAGTTATTTGGGGCTTGAGGTTGTTGTATGCCATGCCAGTGTTATGGTAGTTCTTTCCCCACACTTATCCAAAAGTTCTCAATGTGTCAACGTCTTTCTAATATGAGTTTTGGGTTGTTTCTGCTAAAGAAGGTTCTATCACTGAACTCATGGTGAACTGATGTTACTAATGACTGAGACTCAATGTCCCTTTGTGCTTGTCAGGCCATGTTATTGGAGATCAATGACATAAGAAGTAACAAAATAGATGGATATTCTCCAGTCCTGTTGTCTGGATTTCTGGTTTTTGTTTCTTCTAGTGATGTTTCTACAGGCATACTTTTTTATTGATGCAGGAGCAGATTGAAAGAAGATATCTGATTTTTTCCCTCTCATTATGTATCTCAGGAACATTCTGAAGTGGGGGGGGGTGTTGGGTGTTTCATTGTTGATCATAAGGGCATTCAGTTAATTTATGGTGCTAGCCTTGATTAATGTATCTTAACTATTTTACTTCATCTCTTTGTGGGCAGCCTTTTGGGCCATTTTTGTTGCTGGGTACAGTTGTTGTTCAAGTCATAATTGCTGGGGATTAGATTTTATTTCATCCCCTCCCACTGCTACTGTGCTGTTCATAAGTAGTTTGTTTCTTTTCTTTGACCATACTGATTCAAATATTTATCTCAGGTTCGTGATCTTGACTTTGCTGTGGACGTGGTTGGTTCAGAAATTGTGCGTGATGCCGATGGTCTTGCTATGAGCTCACGCAATGTGCACCTTTCACCTGCAGAGCGGGAAAAGGTTTGCCCGACACTCTTTTTCAAGCTTAGTCTTTCAATATTCTAAGTTTGACCCTGGAAGTTGATGATCCCTCGTCTATATCCAGCTATATAGCCAACGGGAAGTTATCTTGCACATCATATTAATCTTTTAAATTTTTTGGGACCTATCAAAATCTTTGTTGACCCATATGATGGGAGAAGGCTTGTTTCTGGTTCACCTGTGACTAGGAGTCAGGGTCAGGGACTGTTGTCTCCAATTCCAGTTCCTAAGATTTACAATTTCCAAATGAAAAGAGTACACAACTGTCTTTATTATTTCCCCTATTGATAGTTATTGGAAACAGAAGCAACCGTCTGATTTATTTTACGTCTAATGTTATTTTCCATCTAATGGTCGAATGATAAGCATTTTCTACCCAATCGTGTTAAAATTTTCATACATTAAATTTATCACAATTTTTTATTTTTATTTTTGCATTAGTAGTCACAAAATTTTGTTTCCATTTCTAATTCCATAACCTTATTGGAATATCATTTTTATGATTCTGATAAGCCATTGGAGACAATTTGAACCTGTGAGTCTGACTTTTAAAATTGAAAACAGGTCAGAATGTTATAAATTCAGACTTGATCTACAGGGCTAATGCATATGTATAAATTGATGTGTCTATTCTAATTAATATGTATAAATTGATGTATTGATATTAAGTGACAGTTTTTGGAAAGATAATGATCTACAGAACAAAGACATCGTGGCAATATCTGAAAGTTGACTTATGGCAATTCTGGATGTCCCAAAATTCAAAATTTCAGTGACATTGAAGATGATATGCAAGGGTTTGCAATTCTGGTCGTCGTCGAGCTTCTGGTTTCTCATACATGGGGTCTTGGGTTCTGGTTTTTGTTTCATCTTGCTGCAGAAAAATGTAGAAATTTCCAAATGAATTTTAAAACTATTTTTCAGAAACAATGTAAGTGAGCAACGAAGGCACATGATAATGTGCCAGTTTATGCTCTCTTTCTTTACATTAATGACTAAAACCTGTTGTTGCTGGTTATGTTGGACTACCTGGTATATTTCCCCCCTTTATGGCCATTTCAAAAGGCTCTGGTGGATACATTATGAAAGATCTGAATAAAACCAGATTTTGTGTGAAATTGTCCAAGGTTGAGTTTTGGCTTCAGCGTCTCGTTTCTTCAGGTTAAACTTCTCAAGCACAAGACGTGACCAGATTGACTCCCCAGACTAACCTGGTTTTTCATTTCAATGCTGCAGGTAGTGATATGATGAATTATTATATCATATCTTTTAGGATACAATAGGGTTATGACTGACTTTGCTTAGTCTGCATTTTTCTTTCCCAGTTGAGTAATTTAACCTTCTTTTAAGCTTCCCAGCATGCTACAAGATGCATATACTCCTGAGCTGAGCAAGATATCCTAGACTTGAGAACTTGGATCTTCTTTTCCATTTATGGGGAAGATGGCGAGATGAATGTGCAACATTAACCATTGAAACATAACTTTCCCCTAAATGTTGGATGGCTAGGGAAGAATTTTACAACACTAGTGGCTGGTTGTCAACCTGACATCAGGCCCAAGCTTTCGCCAATATCCTGCCCTTTATGATTTACCAATGTGTATATTGTAATTCCATTATCTTGGTCAGTATATATTCAGTGAAGTGATTCCCATGTATGAATATCCTTTGGAAATTACTTTTTGCTCTTGTGTCCTTGTCTTGATGGATTTCACATATTTTGTCATGTATATTTGCTATTTGTGTAGGCCTTATCCATCAATAGGTCACTTTCAAATGCTAAAGTTGCTGCTCACAATGGGGAAACTTCTTGCAAGGAGTTGAAGAGTTTGGTTGTTCAATCAATAAGTGAGGCTGGTGGTCGAGTTGATTATTCAGAGGTTCTCTTCTTTTACCCTCTCCTTACAGTTTTCAAATCAATGTCCTACATTGATGATTTAGTAATGGGCTTTAGCACGGTATGCATACAATCAAACTATTGCTTCTTTAACTAAGGACAACTGAGCTGGGCCTATTTCCACAATAGACCCTCCCCTCTTCGGTTACGGGTTAACCCTAGGTTAACCCGAAAATAACCCATCACTAATCTTTTTTTTTGCTTTGGTTGAGGGTTTTCACTAATCAGGTTTACATGTGGGCTAACCACGGGTTATCCCGGGGTTTTGAAACCCACCACCAGAGGTGGGTTAGATGGTTGTCTGGATTAAACACTCCCATAATTAATGCTCTCTCTCTCTCTCATTTGTTTATGTTTAACATTAAATTGTTATAACTTTTATTATTGTTAAATTTTTAGTTAGTAATATTAATGATAGTTTTTATCAAAAGTTTTATTATTATAATAGTATATTTATCATATAGAATCTATTAAAAATATTTATAAAAGTTAAAAATAAAGATATTAAGATAAATAGTAACTTTTAAAAATATTTGTGACTTTTAAATTTTAATTAATGAGATTAATTATGTTATTTATAAAAAAATTATGTTCATGGTATATTAAATTTATAGAATATATTAAAAACATTTAAAATTAAAGTATAATATTTTTTTAAGATAAACTGTAACCTAAATTTGTAATTAATGCCGTTTTTCACTTTTAAATTTTAATCATAGTTGTCAAGGCGGGCGCCTAGGCCGCCTAGGCGCTTAGGCGCTCTTGAAAGGGCAAGGCGCTGTAGCGCCTTATTCATACTGGAAAAGGCGACCTAGGCGGTCGCCTAGGCGGGCTAGGCGCCAAGGCGGGCGCCAAGGCGCCAAGGCGGGGCCAACCTTGGCCTGTCCGAACCGGATCCGACCTTGTTATGTACATTTAACTCTTTCTTTTTTATAATTTTCTTGATGTTATTATATTCTTTTGTAATTTTTCTGAACTTTTTACATTTACTTTTGAATCTTTTGCATTTACTTCTAAATTTTTTATAATTTGTTGATACAACTTAGTTTTCTATAATTGTCACATAATTTAATTACAATAGTTTCTTCATGTAATTTATTTTTTTATATTTTTCACATTTTTTATTCTTGATTTATATATTGGAGGATATATATTTTTGATTTTTTAATTAGTGGCCGACGCCTAAGCGAACGCCTTGTCGCCTAAGCGCTTAGGGACCCCGTGAACGCCTTGGGTTGCCTTGTCGCCTTGACAACTATGATTTTAATTAGTGAGATTATTGTTATTTATCAAAAAAATTATTTCCATAGTATATTTAATTTATTGAATATATTAAAATTTTTAAAAAGTAAGCTAAAATAAATTTTTTAATGATGAACAGTAACCAAAACCTGTAATTAATGTCATTTTCACTTTTAAATTTTAATTAGTGAGATTATTGATGCTATTTATAAAAAATATTTCTATAGTAAATTAATTTATAGAATATATTAAAAATATTAAAAAATCAAAGTAAAATTATTTTTTTTAAAGATGAATAGTAATCAAAATCCATACTTAATGATGTTTCTGTGTTTTTAAATTTAATTAGTGAGATTAATTATGTTATTTATAAAAAAATATTTTATGGTAGATTCAATTTATAGAATATATTAAAAATATTTAAACATTAAACTAAAATAACTATTTTTAAGATGAACAGTAATCAAAAATCGTAATTAATGATGTTTTGTGTTTTGAAATTTAATTAGTGAGATTAATCATATTACTTATCAAAAACATTTTTATTTTAAGGATATATTCAATTTGTACCATATATTAAAAATATTTTAAAAATTAAAATAAAATAAAAATTAAATATGAACAGTAACTTAAGCGGTAATTAATGACGTTTGTGTTTTAAATTTTAATTAGTGAGATTAATAGTGTTATTTATCAACAATATTTTTATTTTTATGATATATTTAATTTGTAGCATATATTAAAATAAAATAAAAAATTTAAAGATGAGTAGTAACCTAAACTCGTAATTAATGTGTGAGAGAGAGACATGAGAGAGAATGAGAAATATATTTAAAAAATCAAAAAGAGACATAAATATAATATTTTAGTGGTCACCGGGTTATCCTACTACTTATCAAATCACATTGGATTAAAAATAGGTTAGCCCACCTCCTTACTCTCGGATTAACTCCCCTCCTATCAAACCAAAAATGGGTTAACTCCGGATTACTTTAAGTGGTTTGAGTTAACCCGCTCTTAACCTAACTCCCTACCAAATTGAGCTTTGGAGATTATCAATGAAAGACCCATATCTTTTAAGTAAATGATGTACAGTATATGATCCATGGCCGATTTAGGAAAGGAATTGTGCTGCTCTTGATATCACTTAAGGCTGGTGAATTCCAAAAACGTGATTGGTGCTGGACTCAAACGAGAACCAGCGTGGTGGCCTTGTGAGTATTGGGGATCCAGGGTATTTTGTTTTTGGAAGGTGACCAGCAGGCCACATTTGATTGAATATAAGAACAGGAAGACAATACAAAGAAACGAGAAAAAGGAAGCTCTACCAAGATGGTAGAGGCCAGTTCCACAACCCCTCCAAGGGCTACACTAGCCACTACAACATGAAGGTTCTGTTACAAAGTTAATCGTTTCCATTCCCTCATCTTATACAACGGTCTTGATTGCCCAATTGAACACCCATGTGCACTGACATTCCAGTCAAGACTACATTTGATGCAATTGTTGATGATAGTAGATGGGTGATTAAATTTCTCTCTAAATATTCTGTTTTTTCTCTCTTCCGATTGACCACAGAACCTCCGTATATCTTTCTCACCATTTACCAAATAGTACTTTCCCCATTCCCTCAAGAGTTCATGGATGTTATTGTTGTTTGTCCACTTCACATCTATAGTCTTGAAGAGTTGAAGCCACACAGTTTGTATAATACCGCATTTGAGGAAAAGGTTGTCTGCTGTTTCCTTGTAGTCTACACACCATTGTCTGATATCTGGCCTGACCCTGACCACCCTGTTGGAGGTTGGGATCCTGTTCCAAGCTATTTTCCATAAGAAAAGCCTTATCTTGGCTTGATTGGCAGTCTCCTATTCCAAACCTGTTTATGCCAGGCCACTTTCTGACCACTAGTTGCTGTTTTAACAGGGAATCTTCCTGATTTCCCATCTCCAAGTTCTACTATCCATCTTGCCCTGAGTTATGTTCATACTATCCAGCGTGGCAGGTAAGTGCATAAACTCCTTGACTTCCACTTCAATAAGATTTCTTGGAAATTGCATATTTCAATGAGAATGATTTTCTGAATTTGACAACACTGTGCTTATATTAATTTCTGTTGTGACCATGGTTCGCCGGATCAGATCGGATCGGACCGGACCGGACCGGATCGGCCGATCTGATCGGATTCCGGGCGAACCGACCCGATCCTGATCCCAGTTGAACCGATCCACCCCCGGGATCGGGGGGATCGGGCTGGATCGGCCCGGATCGGCCGATCCCAGGCGATCCTGGGCGATCCCAAGTGATCCCGCCCTTATCCCAGTTGAATTTAAAAAAAGGGGGTTTTGGGGGGGAAGCCAACCAAAGGTCTTTGGTCCTTGGGACCTTTTGACCGGGATTTCACTCTCTCTCACACACCGTTTCACTTCTCTTCTCTCACTCTCCTAAGCTTCTTCCTCTCCAAGTCTCTTTCACATCTCTCTCTCTCTCTCTCACACACACACACACACACATACACACTCCCTCACTCTCTCCTCTCTCAATCTAGGCTCATTGTTGCAAGAAGATAATTGATCAAGAGTGATTGGTGTTTAAAATTGCTTCTAAGCTCAACTAGGACCATTTTCTCCAAGAGATTTTTGAAGGCAAGTCTCTTTCTCTCTCTAGAAATATTCTCTCTCCTCGGAATTAGGCTTAGGGGGTGATAATTTTTTTCTGTTTTCATTATTTTGTGGTCCCCTAATAATGTTTAGCACCCCACTATGGTCTCCCCTCTCTCTAGGACTCTCTTTCTCACTCTAGAAGTACTTTTTCTCTCCTCAGAATTAGGCTTAGGGGGTCATATTTTTTTTTCTATTTTTATTATTTTGTGGTCTCCTAACATTGTTTAGCATCCCACCGTGATCCCCCCTCTCTAGGACTCGTTCTCACTCTAGAAGTATTCTCTCCTCGGAATTAGGCTTAGAGGGTGATATTTTTTTTTTCTGTTTTCATTATTTTGTGGTCCCCTAACATTGTTTAGCACCCCACCATAGTCTCCCCTCTCTAGGCCTCTCTTTCTCTCTCTAGAAATACTTTCTCTCTCCTCAGAATTAGGCTTAGGGGTGATATTTTTTTCTGTTTTCATTATTTTGTGGTCCCCTAATATTGTTTAGCACCCCACCATGGTCCCCCCTCTCTAGGACTCTCTCACTCTAGAAGTACTTTCTCTCTCCTCAAAATTTGGCTTAGAGGGTGATATTTTTTTTTCTATTTTTATTATTTTATGGTCCCCTATTGTTTTAATTATTTTCTTTGGTTTATCTTTGCATTGGCTGAAGGTATGGCATCTCCTAGTGGGCAACAAGAGGAGTCTTCCACCGTCTCATGTGGTGACCCGGCATGGAACCATTGCACACTCGTGGACATGGCAAGTAGGAAGGTTAAATGCCGTTATTGTGGAAAGGAAATGTCCGGCGGTGTATTTCGTTTGAAGCAACACCTTGCACATGTAAAAGGAGATGTTAAGGGTTGTGAGCATGTTCCGATGGAGGTGAGAGCACAATTCAAAGTTCTTTTGGACAAGCATCGGGTTGAGAAGGCAAGAACGGCAAAAAAAAATGTTGCAATTAGGGAGGAGTTAGCACGTCCATCTGGTGGACCCGGCATTCATATATATGGGGTTGGTCCTGAACAGGAGGAAGATACAAGAAGATCAACTTCGTTTGAAGGTTTTGATCCAAGTAAGAATTACTTACATAAGATAATTGTTAATCAATTCCATTTGTCAACTTTACGTTATTGACCATGCCTAATTGTCTCTTAAGGTGAACTTCGGCGTGGAATGGAGGCTAGTAGGAAGTCATTTGCTGAAGACAGATATTATAGGGAAACATGTCGTTATGTGGGTGAAGGCAGTGGATTTGGACAAGGCAGTGGAATTGGACAAGAAGTCAATCAAGAGGTTCATGATCTGACTAGGGATGATGACCTTAGAGTGGGCCCTATTGACCCTTATCTCACTAGGGCGAGGAACAGGTAGCCAAATATCACAGCTGCATTTAAGAATTTGAAGATTTGCAAGGAAAAGATTGGTTGTGCAACCTCTAGATGGTTCTTCTACAACAGTGTTTCGGCAAATACTGCCAAAGGGCCTTACCATGAGAATATGATTGACACCATTACAGAGGTTGGCAAGGGAGTGTCAGGGCCAACTCTGAAGGAAATCTACAGCACTTATCCAACTCCGAAGGAAATCTACAACACTTATCTACCTCAAGAAGTGAGTGACTTGAGGGAATACATCAAGTCCTTTGAGCGGATATGGGATGAAAGAGGCTGCACAATAATGACTGATGGGTGGACAGGCATAGTCTTATCTTTGCATGTATATGGACTCATAGATTATCATCCATCATTTTGATCTTAATGCTTTCTTATTCTCTATGTTGTATAGGCATTACCAGAAGGACAATGATCAATTTTCTTGTGTATTGTCAAACTGGGACGATCTTCATGAAGTCGGTGGATGCTAGCGGACATATTAAAAATGCCGACTACTTGTTCAAGTTGATAGATGAAATGGTTGAACAAGTTGGAGAGCATAGGGTGGTACAGGTTGTGACAGATAATGCGACATCATATAAATTGGCCTGCCACATGTTGATGGAGAAGCGACAACACCTATATTGGGTGCCATGTTCTGCACACTCCATAGACTTGATGTTGGAGGACATGTGCAAGGATGAAAAGATCGCAAGTACTGTGGCTTCTGCTCAATTCATCACAACCTATGTGTACAATCATGGTTATGTCCTTAAGTTGATGCGCGAGCACACTGGAGGGAGGGAACTCATACGTCCGGGGGCAACTCGGTTTGCCTCTACATATATATCTTTGGAGAGTCTACATTCTCAACAGCGTCCCTTATTGCAAATGGTTTCCTCAAAAGGTTGGGAGGAGTGGCTTGGTGTCCATGCGAAACAAGATGTTCGAACCAAGGGGAAGAAGGTGGAAGAGTTGATTGAAAACAGAGGCCTATGGAAAGACATCAAGATGGTTCTTAGTGTGGTGGAATCAATTGTCAAAGTCTTGAGAATTGTGGATCGTGATAAGAAAGCGGACATGGGGTACCTACATGAGGCAATAGAGAGAGCAAAGGAGGAGATTCAAAAATCCAACCCTAAAACATATCTAAAGTGGTGGGACATAATTGATGAAAGGTGGGACACAACTCTCCGCCATGATCTTCATGTCGCAGGTAATTGCAAAATAAAATATCTATATATATCTATTCTTCTATCTTAAGTCATTATTGACACAACTCTTCCAACATGCAGGTTACTTTTTCAACCCACGGTATCAATATGGCCCAAATGTGAAGAATGATGATGAGGTCTCAAGTGGGGTAAAGAATGTCATTCAACGCATGCTCGATGATGAAGATCGGGCAATTATAGCATGCAACAAGATGCATGATTACAGGTTTAAGTTGGCTCATTTTGCAACTCATCGAGCACAAAGGGCAGTGATGTTGCTTAGCCCCGGTAAATTTTATGATTGACATCTTTACACTTCTTTTTCATTGGTCTAAGTCTTGCACATCATATTCACAAACAGACTTTTAATATGCAGCTGATTGGTGGATGGATTATGGCAAGGCCCCTGGATATGAGGATCTAGCATATGTTGATATCCGGGTCTTAAGTCAAACAACATCCGCATCTGGGTGTGAGAGGAATTGGTCCACTTTCTCTTTAATTCATTCAAAGCAAAGAAATAAGCTCACATCCTCAAGGTTGGAGCAACTTGTATTTTGCCACTACAATATGCGGCTGAAGATAAAGAATATCCAACGGATCCAATAAGGACAAAAGGAAGAAGCTAGGTGGAGAGACGAAACTATGGGACAGCCTACCACACAACCTACAACAACCGAAGAGCCCATAGACTTAGATGACATTTTTTATGAAGAGAATCCTCTCCACTCATGGGTCGATGCAAGGATGGCAATGAGTGAACCGGAATTTGATCCAAATGATCGAGCTTGGGCTGAAGGTGAGTTAGATGATATTCCATTATCAACAGCATTTCAACTTCTAGCCAAAAAAATGCACAAAGGGAAATCAAAGAAGAAGATCTTGAAAAGTACAAGCATAAATCCCATGGAAATTGTTGATTTAGACACCATAGAAGAGGGGGATGAAACACCTTCTCCAGATGGCACCATTGTTTATCAAACATCAGATGATTCCACTTCAGCTAGCAGTCATGATGATGATGATGATCTTTGCTAAGGTGGTACAGGTGCAGCCATTCATTCCCAACATTCAAGGCCAATCTCCAAAGAGATTATATTCACAGAAGAGCAACAATTCAGCCATGCTACACAAGATAGAGATCATAGTAACATGACAACAAAAAATGTCTCAACTGAAAAAGGGAAACAAAAAGTTCAGTCTGTGCATCCACCAGGAACAACATTTGAACAAAGCATTGAAGACACAGGCTACAATCCAAACTTCATTCCTTATAGGCGAAATTGGTTAAGGAAGAAGAAGGCCACGAAGGAAGAGTTCCTCCGAAGGGCAAGAGAAACAAGTGAAAATTATGGCCAGCCAGAGTACAACATATCATCTCCTGCACAAGGTTTGTAGACTAACTTTGTCCTTACATTTGAAAATGCTTGAAGACTTATATATCTTCTGATCTTTAATTATTGCTTTTTTTACAGGAGGAGGGGATTATTCTTTCCCTGCAGGTTATTATGGTTACCCCACCTCTGATGTATCTTCTTACTCAGGAGGAGGATATTATGAGTATGCTACCTATCCATCCTATTTAGACACATCATCACAACAATCAATTGGAGGTAGCTATCAAGTCCCCGAGATCTCCGGTTGGACCCCTATCATGACAGTGTACACTAACACCGAGGAGTATAATCGATATCTCATGGACTATCAACTCATGTATGCCACGTATATGTCATGGAATGACTATGTACAACATGTAGAAAACTCTTTCAATGTTCGTCTTCAATGAATGAAAAGTAGCTATCTCATGAAATCATTGTATTATTTGAGTATGCCACCTATTTCACAAAATGATAAGCAAATGTCAACTAGTTCACATTAAATTTGATATAGATCTATGTTAGAATAATTTTTCTATTTTTTGATTTTTTTTCAGATTTGTTTATACATTTGTATCCCTTGCCGAGTCAGCTGGCCTGACTCGGCCTGGATCGGTCCGGGATCAGCCGGGATCGTCCGATCCCACCGACCCGGATCGGTTTGGGACCGGGCGATCCGATCCCGATCCCCGATTCCGCCTTCCTTGGAATTTACTCAGATATTCACTGATACCTACAACTTCTTCCTTCAGAGAAAAGGTTTTATATGTCAAACAGTGACATTGTTGTCCATTGATTTCCATTTAGAAAAACCTAATACAATAAAGCTAGCATATGTTATGTGCATGTCAGAAAAGCATTTAAATGTCCAAGACCCTTGCTTCAGATATGTTGATGATAGTGCATGCCTTTTTCGGGCAGTACAATCCCTGCCCTGTCCCGGAAAAAGGACGATACATGCTTTCATAATTCATACACAACACCTGAATCCCCGGGAACTGCTTTCTTTTGGAAAGGGAAAAGGCTAGAGGAGAAAGATTTTCACCCTATTGCATGGAAACATGTGTGTAGATTATAGGAGGAAGGTGGAGTTGGGCTCATGCCAATCAGCACAATATATGAAGGATGGATAGCTGATGAAATTGTTATGGAGATCAGATATGGAGGAGGGGACCTTATGATATAACATTGCCAGGAAAAAGTATCTGTAGAAGGGAGACTGTTTGCAGAGGAGGCTCATAAAAACCAGTTATCCTCAATTTGGAATAACATACTGAGTTATGGTGATTTCTACGAATGCTCGACTGTGATACAGGTAGGTGATGGTATGAAAACCAGGTTTTGGGTAAACCCATGGGTGAACAATAGGGCTCCTCAACAAGTATATCCAAATCTATATGCCATAGTAGTCACAACCAAGGAAGGTGGAATCGGGGATCGGGATCGGATCGCCCGGTCCCAAACCGATCCGGGTCGGTGGGATCGGCCGATCCTGGCCGATCCCGGACCGATCCCGGCCGAGTCAGGCTAGCTGACTTGGCTAGGGATGCAAATGTCTAAAAAAATCTAAAAAAATCTGGAAAAAATATGAAAAAATAAAAAAATTAATCTAACATAGATCTATATCAAATTTAATGTGAAATAGTTGACATTTGCTCATCATTTTGTGAAATAGGTGGCATACTCAAATAATACAATGATTTCATGAGATAGCTACCTTTCATTCATTGAAGACGAACATTGAAAGAGTTTTCTACATATTGTATATAGTCATTCCATGACATGTACGTGGCATACATGAGTTGATAGTCCATGAGATATCAATTATACTCCTCGGTGTTAGTGTACACTGTCATGATAGGGGTCCAATCGGGGATCTCGGGGACTTGGTAGCTACCTCTAGTTGATTGTTGTGATGATGTGTCTGAATAGGATGGATAGGTAGTATACTCATAATATCCTTCTCCTGAGTAAGAAGATACATCAGAGGGGGGTAACCATAATAACCTGTAGGGAAAGTATAATCTCCTCCTCCTGTAAAAAAAGTAATAATTAAAGATCAGAAGATATATAAGTCTTCAAGCATTTTCAAATGTAAGGACAAAGTTAGTCTACAAACCTTGTGCAGGAGATGATATGTTGTACTATGGCTGGCCATAATTTTCACTTGTTTCTCTTGCCCTTCAGAGGAACTCTTCATAGCCTTCTTCTTCCTCAACCAATTTTGCCTATAAGGAATGAAGTTTGGATTGTAGCCTGTGTCTTCAATGCTTTGTTCAAGTGTTGTTCCTGGTGGATGCACTGACTGAACTTTTTATTTCCCTTTTCTAGCTGAGACATTTTTTGTTGTCTTGCTACTATGATCCCTATCTTGTGTAGCATGGCTGAATTGTTGCTCTTCTGTGAATACAATCCCTTTGGAGCCTGGCCTTGAATGTTGGAAATGAATGGCTGCACCTGTACCACCTTGGTTAGGATCATCATCATCATCATGACTGCTAGCTGAAGTTGAATCATCTGATGTTTGATAAACAATGGTGCCATCTGGAGAAGGTGTTTCATCCCCCTCTTCTATGGTGTCCAAATCAGCAATGTCCATGGGATTTATGCTTGTACTTTTCAAGATCTTCTTCTTTGATTTCCCTTTGTGCATTTTTTTGGCTAGAAGTTGAAATGCTGCTGATAATGGAATATCATCTAACTCACCTTCAGCCCAAGCTCGATCATTTGGATCAAATTCCGATTCACTCATTGCCATCCTTGCATCGACCCATGAGTGGAGAGGATTCTCTTCATAAAAAATGTCATCTAAGTCTATGGGCTCTTCGGTTGTTGTAGGTTGTGTGGTAGGCTGTCCCATAGTTTCGTCTCTCCACCTAGCTTCTTCCTTTTGTCCTTATTGGATCCGTTGGAGATTCTTTATCTTCAGCCGCATATTGTAGTGGCAAAATACAAGTTGCTCCAACCTTGAGGATGTGAGCTTATTTCTTTGCTTTGAATGAATTAAAGAGAAAGTGGACCAATTCCTCTCACACCCAGATGCGGATGTTGTTTGACTTAAGACCCGGATATCAACATATGCTAGATCCTCATATCCAGGGGCCTTGCCATAATCCATCCACCAATCAGCTGCATATTAAAAGTCTGTTTGTGAATATGATGTGCAAGACTTAGACCAATGAAAAAGAAGTGTAAAGATGTCAATCATAAAATTTACCGGGGCTAAGCAACATCACTGCCCTTTGTGCTCGATGAGTTGCAAAATGAGCCAACTTAAACCTGTAATCATGCATCTTGTTGCATGCTATAATTGCCCGATCTTCATCATCTAGCATGCGTTGAATGACATTCTTTACCCCACTTGAGACCTCACCATCATTTTTCACATTTGGGCCATATTGATACCGTGGGTTGAAAAAGTAACCTGTATATTGGAAGAGTTGTGTCAATAATGACTTAAGATAGCAGAATAGATATATATAGGCATTTTGTTTTGCAATTACCTGCGGCATGAAGATCATGGTGGAGAGTTTTGTCTCACCTTTCATCAATTATGTCCCACCACTTTAGATATGTTTTAGGGTTGGATTTTTGAATCTCCTCCTTTGCTCTCTCTATTGCCTCATATAGGTACCCCATGTCCGCTTTCTCATCACCATCCACAATTCTCAAGATTTTGACAATTGATTCCACCATACTAAGAACTATCTTGCTGTCTTTCCATAGGCCTCTGTTTTCAATCAACTCTTCCACCTTATTCCCTTTGGTTCGAACATCTTGTTTCGCATGGACACCAAGCCACTCCTCCCAACCTTTTGAGGAAACCATTTGCAATAAGGGACGTTGCTGAGAATGTAGACTCTCCAAAGATATATATGTAGAGGCAAACCGAGTTGCCCTCGGACGTATGAGTTCCCTCCTTCCAGTGTGCTCGTGCATCAACTTAAGGACATAACCATGATTGTACACATAGGTTGTGATGAATTGAGTAGAAGCCACAGTGCTTGCGATCTTTTCATCCTTGCACATGTCCTCCAACATCAAGTCTATGGAGTGTGCAGAACATGGCATTCAATATAGGTGTTGTCGCTTCTCCATCAACATGTGGCCAGCCAATTTATATGATGTCGCATTATCTGTCACAACCTGCACCACCCTATGCTCTCCAACTTGTTCAACCATTTCATCTATCAACTTGAACAAGTAGTCGGCATTTTTAATATGCCCGCTGGCATCCATCGACTTCATGAAGATCGTCCCAGTTTGACAATACACAAGAAAATTGATCATTGTCCTTCTAGTAATGCCTATACAACATAGAGAATAAGAAAGCGTTAAGATCAAAATGATGGATGATAATCTGAGTCCATATACATGCAAGATAAGACTATACCTGTCCACCCATCAGTCATTATTGTGCAGCCTCTATCATCCCATATCCGCTCAAAGGATTTGATGTATTCCCTCAAGTCACTCACTTCTTGAGGTAGATAAGTGTTGTAGATTTCCTTCGGACTTGGATAAGTGTTGTAGATTTCCTTCGGAGTTGGCCTCGGCACTCCCTTACCAACCTCTGCAATGGTGTCAATCATATTCTCCTAGTAAGGCCCTTTGGTAGTATTTGCCAGAACACTGTTGTAGAAGAACCATCTAGAGGCTGCACGACTAATCTTTTCCTTGCAAATCTTCAAATTCTTAAATGCAGCTGTGATATTTGGCTGCCTGTTCCTCGCCCTAGTGAGATAAGGGTCAATAGGGCCCACTCTCGGGTCATCATCCCTAGTCAGATCATGAACCTCTTGATTGACTTCTTGTCCAATTCCACTGCCTTGTCCAGATTCACTTCCTTCGCCCACATAACGGCCTGTTTCCCTATAATATCTGTCTTCAGCAAATGACTTCCTACTAGCCTCCATTCCACGCCGAAGTTCACCTTAAGAGAGACAATTAGGCATGGTCAATAAGGTAAAGTTGACAAATGGAATTGATTAACAATTATCTTATGTAAGTAATTCTTACTTGGATCAAACCCTTCAAACGAAGTTGATCTTCTTCTTGTATCTTCCTCCTGTTCAGGACCAACCCTATATATATGAATGCCGGGTCCACCAGATGGACGTGCTAACTCCCCCCTAATTGCAACATTTTTCTTTGCCGTTCTTGCCTTCTCAGTCCGATGCTTGTCCAAAAGAGCTTTGAATTGTGCTCGTGAATCGGAACACGCTCACAACCCTTAACATCTCCTTTTACATGTGCAAGGTGTTGCTTCAAACGAAATACACCGCCGGACATTTCCTTTCCACAATAACGGCATTTAACCTTCCTACTTGCCATGTCCACGAGTGTGCAATGGTTCCATGCGGGTCGCCACGTGAGACGGTGAAAGACTCCTCTTGTTGCTCACTAGGAGATGCCATACCTTCAGCCAATGCAAAGACAAACCAAAGAAAATAATTAAAACAATAGGGGACCATAAAATAATATAAACAGAAAAAAATATCACCCTCTAAGCCAAATTTTGAGGAGAGAGAAAGTACTTCTAGAGTGAGAAAGAGTCCTAGAGAGGGGGGACCATGGTGGGGTGCTAAACAATATTAGTGGACCACAAAATAATGAAAACAGAAAAAAATATCACCCCTAAGTCTAATTCTTAGGAGAGAGAAAGTATTTCTAGAGAGAGAAAGAGAGGCCTAGAGAGGGGGGACTATGGTGGGGTGCTAAACAATGTTAGGGGACCACAAAATAATGAAAACAGAAAAAAAATATCACCCTCTAAGCTTAATTCCGAGGAAAGAGAATATTTCTAGAGTGAGAACGAGTCCTAGAGAGAGGGGGGATCATGGTGGGGTGCTAAACAATGTTAGGGGACCACAAAATAATAAAAATAGAAAAAAATATGACCCCTAAGCCTAATTCTGAGGAGAGAGAAAGTACTTATAGAGTGAGAGAGTCTTAGAGAGAGGGGAGACCATAGTGGGGTGCTAAACATTATTAGGGGACCACAAAATAATGAAAACAGAAAAACAATATCACCCCCTAAGCCTAATTTTGAGGAGAGAAAATATTTCTAGAGAGAGAAAGAGACTTACCTTCAAAAATCTCTTGGAGAAAATGGTCCTGTTGAGCTTAGAAGCAATTTTAAACACCAATCACTCTTGATCAATTATCTTCTTGCAATAATGAATCTAAATTGAGAGAGGAGAGAGAGAGTGTGTGTGTATGTGTGTGTGTGTGAGAGAGAGAGAGATGTGAAAGAGACTTGGAGAGGAAGAAGCTTAGGAGAGTGAAAGAGGAGAAGTGAAACGGTGTGTGTGAGAGAGTGAAATCCATAGTAGTCAAGGCGGGCGCCTAGGCGCTGTTGAACGAGCGAGGCGGACGATCGCTTTTAACAACAGTGAAAAGGCGAACCAGGCGGTCGCCTAGTCGGACTGGGTGCCAAGGCGGCCGCCCGGTCACCTCACCTCCGCGGGCCCGACCCGTTAACCCCCCCCCCCCCCGCGATCCGTTTAACGTTTAAACCCCCCCGTCTCGCTCCTTCGTCTTCCCACTCTCCCCCCTCGATCTTCCTCCTCTCCCAGGCTCCCAACCCTAGGTGCTCGGCCACCGACGTGCCGCAGTCGTCGTCGACCATCATGGCATCACCCCCGACGACGTCTTCCGCCGTCGTCGTCTAGAGAAGTCCCCGCTGCGATGTCCCCCGCGGGGCCCGCCGTCACCTCCTCCTCCGCGGCTGTGATGTCACCTTCTCCACCACCGTCACCGGAGCCATCGTCACCACCTCCACGGCTGCGACGTCCGGCGCCGGAAGAGGTTCCATCTTCGCCTCCGGTTAGTCCCCCCCTGCCCCTCTCTCTCTCTCTCTCTCGACTCTCCCCCCCGGCCCCTCTCTGTCTCCTTCCTCTCTCTCTCTCCCTCCTCTCCCCGACTCCCCCACAGGGCCACACCAGTCCCTCTCCCTCCTCTCTCTCTCTCTCGGCTCTCCCCCCTGGCCCCTCTCTCTGTCTCCCGACTCTCTCCCTCCTCTCCCCGACTCCCCCACACCGACCAAACCCTCCTCTCTCTCTCTCTCTCTCTCTCTCTCTCTCGGCTCTCCCCCCCGGCCCCTCTCTCTGTCTCCCTCCTCTTCCCGACTCCCCCACACCTCACCGACCAAACCCTCCTCTCTCTCTCTCTCGGCTCTCCCCCTCGGCCCCTCTCTCTCTCCCTCCTCTCCCCGACTCCCCCACACCAGTGACCAGTCCCTCTCCCTCTCTCGGCTCTCCCCCTGGCCCCTCTCTCTGTCTCCTGACTCTCTCTCCCCCCACGGCGGCCTCCCTCCTCTCTTTCTCCTTCCATGGCGGCCTCCCTCCTCGGCCCCTCTGTCTCCCTCCTCGCTCTCTCCCTCTCTCCCCCGGGCCCTCTCTCTGTCTCTCGACTCTCCCCCACACCAATCCGGCAATCCGCAGTCCTCCGCTGAGTCCGCTCTCTCTCTCTCTCTCTCTCTCTCCCCCCCCCCCCCACGGCCCCTATGTCTGTCTCAGTGTCTCCCGAGTCCCCACTCTCCCCCGCAGACCCCACAGCCCCTCTCACAGTCTCACTCCCTCCTCTCTCTCTCTCTCCCCCCCCATGGCCCCTCTCAGACAGCCCTCCTCTCCCTGTCTCCCTCACAGACCCAGTCCCAGTCCCAGTCCCCTCTAAATTATTTTTTAGATTAATTTTTTAAAATTAAAATTAAATTAATTTTCATTATTAGTTATTATTTTGCGTGTAGATCATGACATATAATAGTTCCACGGCTGAGACCGAGATAAAATTAAAAGTAAAGTCAAAAGACTCGGGATAGAAGTATGCATATTGGTCTGACGTAAATGATAAGAACAAGGTCAAGTGCGATCTTTGTGGCTTGATTACTAATGGGGGCATCAAAAGACAAAAGGAACATTTGATTGGTGGTTTTGGGATGTGAAAAAATGCCCAAATACTAATTGACAAATTGCCGAAGAGATGCTCAATTGGATGAACAAAAACAAAAAAAGAAAGCCAAATGAGAGTATTCCGATTGAAGGAGATTTTGATGATGAACGTGAAGTGGAGGGACATGTGGAAAAGTCCCGGCAAGGTTCTTCAACATTGGACTTTTCTGCAAAGAGTTCGGGGACGAGCAAACCACCTACAGCTAAATCCAAAGGGCCAATTGATGTCTTTGCAAGAATGAGTATAGAAGATTTTGTTGATGTTAGAAGAAGGAAGAAAATTCAATCCACGTTAGAAAATAGATGGAACAAAGAAAACAAAAGGATGGTTGATGAGTATGTTGCCACTTTGTTCTATGAAGGTGGCATTCCATTTAATGTAGCCCGTCTAAAATGCTTTGAACATGCAGTGGAGGCTATAGGACGGTTTGGACTAGGATATAAGTCCCCAAGCTATCACATGTTGAGAGTGTCCCTTTTGAAGGACATGGTGGAGAAGACAAAATTGATGTATGAGGAATATCAAAAGTATTGGAAGACATATGGTTGTACAATAATGTGTGATGGTTGGACCGATAAAAGACAAAGAAAGTTAATCAACTTTCTAGTCAATTGTTCGCAGGGGACTTTTTTTGTTGAGTCAGTTAATGCTTCTGATAAGAAGGAAGACGCAAGGTTGTTATATGAGTTGCTTGATAAAATGGTAGAAAGAATTGGAGAAGAAAATGTGGTGCAAATTGTAACTGATAATGCATCATATAATGTAGCAGCTGGTCGCTTGTTGATGGATAAAAGAAAAATATTATTCTGGACACCTTGTGCTGCACATTGTTTGGATCTCATGTTAGAAGATATTGGTAAGTTAAAGGGTTACAAAAGTGTAATTACAAAAGCTAAGAAGTTGACAACTTATATTTGCACTCACACTCGCCTTCTTGAACACATGAGAAAGGAAACCAAGGGTAGAGAATTGGTGAGATTTGCCACATCATTTCTTACATTGGAGAGGTTGAATAATGATGCAATAAAAAGGGCTCTACGGAGACTATTTAGTTCTGAAGCTTTATATAAGAGTATATGGTCATCAACAAATGCAGGGAAGAATGCCTAAGTATTATCTTTCAGGTGAGATTTTGACATGGTGTTGAAGATGTTTTGAGAGCCTCTTAACCAATTTTGCAAGTGTTAAGATTGGTTGATCATCATCGTCATCATCAGAGCCTTATCCCAATTAATTGGGGTCGGCTACATGAATCCTGTTCCGCCAAAGATTTCTATCAAGTGCAATATTCATATTTAAACTCAAGGAACTAATGTCCTTCCTAATAACATCGCACCATCTCATTTTAGGTCTTTCTCGAGCTCTTTTACTAACATCCACTAAGATTTGGTCACATCTTTTAACCGGCGCTGAATTAGGGCGACAAAACACATGTCCAAACCACCTGAGTCTATTTTATCTCATTTTGCTATCAATTGGAGCTATCCCTAAGTCCTTACGGATGCGCTCATTCCTAATCTTGTCTTTCTTAGTCTTGCCACACATCCATCTCAACATCCTCATCTCTGCTACACACATTTTGTGGATGTGTTCCTTTCGTACTGCCCAATACTCGGTACCATATAACAAAGCGGGTCTCACAGCCGTTCTATAAAATCTCCCTTTGAGTTTCACAGGCATACGACGATCACAAAGGACACCTGATGCACTTCTCCATCTTAACCAGCCTGCCTTAATCCTATGCGTAACGTCATCATAAATCTCCCCATTCTCTTGTACGATAGACCCTAAATATCGAAAGCTACTACTCTTCGGAATGTTATGTCCATCAATTAGAACCATGTCTTCCTGAACCACTCTCCCATTACTAAAATTACAGTGCATAAAGTCTGACTTACTCCTACTAATTTTAAAACCTTTAGACTCCAAGGAAAGTCTCCAACGCTCTAACTTAGCATTTAGAGCATCAATACTCTCATCAATTAAAACAATATCGTCTGCAAATAGCATACACCAAGGGATATCCTCGTGTAATTGTTTAGTTACTTCATCCATAACTAAGACAAAGAGATACGGACTTAGTGCAGAACCTTGATGCAAACCTATAGAAACGGGAAATTCACTAGTCTCCCCAGCAATAGTTCGAACACTAGTAATAGCACCGCCGTATATATCTTTAATCAAATCAACATATCCTTGAGAGATTCCTTTCTTTCTTAATGTCCACCAAATCAATTCTATACGCTACCATGGAGTATGCAAAAGAGCAAATTGTTCAAAATTTTGGCTCCAAAGTAAATTTACTGTGCTTTAATTTACTTATTTTAAAGGTTTATCTTGCTTTAAACTCCATCATCTATATGCAGGAAGTAAAATTTCAGCTAATTCTGAAGATAGTTGATAAAAGATGGTAAGATCAAATGCACCGTCCTTTACATTTGGCGGGGTTTTTCTTAAATCCTAGCTTATATTTCAAGGCTAGAGAGAGAGATGTTAGTTCATGTGGGAAGTTTGAGAGTGATTTTTTTACGTGTCTTGAAAGAATGGTGTCGGATTTGGACCTTCAAGATAAGATAGGTGATCAAGTTACAATGTATTTGAATGAAAGAGGGATGTTCGGAAGAGAACTAGCCATAAGAGCTCGCGATAGGAGAATGCCAAGTAAATGTATCTTTCTAATAATTTTTAAAATTTACTTGATATTTTTTCAAATAACAATATTTTGACATGTTATTTTTTTTATAGTTGAATGGTGGGTAACATATGGTGGGGAAACTTCCGAATTGAAGAATATTGCGATAAGGATTTTGGGGTTTTGTTGTAGTGCTTCTGGGTGTGAACACAATTGGAGTACATTTGAGTTTGTAAGTTCCACAAACTCATCTAATTCCAAAATTTTCTTTTACATTGATTAATATTATCCTTATTTAACATTATCCACTTGTATTCTTTGCATGTAGATTCACACCAAGAAGAAGAACCGCTTGAAACATAAAAGATTGAATGATCTTGTATATGTTAAATATAATCGTCGTCTTCAAGAGAGATTCAAAGAGGGGAAAAATCATCCAGAAAAATATGATCCCATTTGTCTACCAGATTTAGATTGGGGGAGTGAGTGGATGACTCAAAAGTCAAAGAATTTAGTTCATGATGATGAAGATCTTACTTGGGCAGATGTTGAGCTTACTATAGAAGTATCATATAAAAGACCAACAAGAAGTAGAGCATAACCAAGAGATTATGATGATCCATCAGATGATGGAGAGTTGCTAGAAGAAGATTCTGAAGAGGATGATGATGATGTTCCATGGGAGTCTAGTGAAGAAGGTCAAACTCACCAAGAAGATGATGAGAATGACAATCATGATGAGGCCATTCCAGCAGAAGTGTCATTTGGTTTTAGGATTTAGTCTTTCATGTAATGTTAAGGCGCTTAGACATGAAAAATAATATGATGATGTATTAACTAGATGACTAGTATTATGGTTGTGTGAATATTTTTTAGTAGTTATCTTATAACATAATTGCTAAGTACCACTATTTGATTCTTTTTTAATGATGTGATTTGTTATTTGTTAATAACTTATTATGTTTGGTTGGATTTGTTTTCCGCATTATGTCTAATATCTTTCAGGATGGAGCTAATAAAAAGATGAAGCTAAAAAAATATAGCCCACAGGTTAGTGTATTTAACCCTTTGGCCTTTATTTTCTGTAATTTTCTTGATGTTATTATGTTCTTTTGTAATTTTATGAATTATTTTCAGATTTTTCTGTATTTTTTGATGCAATTTAATTTTCTATAATTATCATGCAATTTAATTACTGCACTTTCTTCGTGATTCTGAATTTTTTGTATTTTTTCTATAATATTTTTCTATATTTTATTTTTATTTTATATATTAGGAGATATATATTTTAGATTTTTTAATCAGTGGCCAAAGTGTCGCCTAGGCGACGTCTAAGTGGACGCCTTGTCGCCTAAGCGCTTAGAGACCCCGTGAGCGCCTTGGTTCGCCTTGTCGCCTTGACAACTATGGTGAAATCCCGGTCGAAAGGTCCTAAGGACCAAAGATCTTTGGTTGGCTTCCCCCCCAAAACCCCTTTTTTTTAAAATTCAAGTGGGATAAGGGCCGGATAGCTTGGGATCGCCTGGGATCGCCTGGGATCGGCCGATCCCAGGCCGATCCCGCCGATCTCGGGGGTGGATCAGTTCAACTGGGATCGGGTCGGTTCGCCTGGAGTCCGATCGGATCGGCCCATCCGATCGTGATCCGGCGGACCAGGTAAATTCTGACGTTGGAAAATTTATTATTTAGTAATTTATTTAGAATTTCTGGATAACGAAAGTAAATTTTAAACTATGGATTTTATCTACTCCCTTTCACTTATTTCTGTCTCTGTGTCTGTCTCTGTCTCAGTATTTATTCAAACCTATTACAGTGTCTATAGATGTAAATTGCCGAATTAATGGTGATTTTCCTTCTTTTTTTTCTTTTCTCTTGGGGGGTTTTCATTCTCTGATTGCTATGGGAACCTGGAAGGAGAAATGTTACGTTGATTTCATTGTAGCAAGTTTTCATTTAGTGTATATTGTTTTATTTTTTTTTGCTGTTGAACAATTTTCAGGTTATCTTAAGTGATAGATGTGTATACATGAGGAGGATATGTATGGAGTCTGCCACTTCTCATGCATCGGATACTTATTTACACCTCATCAACTATTAAAAGAATAATGTGTTCAACTCTTGCAGATTGTACACCAGGAAAGCCTTGAAGTGGTGGAAGTGATCAAGTCCCCAGTTGTATTATGTGTGGCTGCTTGGTTTGGGAAGGTTAGGCTGATAGATAATATAGAAATCAGCCTGTGAAGATGCGTAGATAGTCGAAGTGAGCTTAAGATGTGCACTGTTAGTTACATTTGCCTGTTAGTTAGTTCAACATCGAAATTTGATCTTTCATAGCCATTCATTGGTAATGATTTGAAAAGGCCATACCCTTTTGGATGGGTAACCATTTGCAGGAAAATAAATTGTGCTGCTGATGATATCATTGCAGGGTGTAGAATAATCTTGTTTTACCCTTTGGGCATAATCAAAGTTATTCTCATGTGTATACTTTGGCACATCTGTGAAAAGTTTATTACATTCTTTTAAATTGATAATCATGTCATAGCGAAAGATGAAGTGAACCTTATTTATGGTCTTAGTATGCCTATGCTAACCATAACGATGAATTTACCGTCTGAACCATTTTCGCACTCTATATCATTGACAAATTCTGAGCAATTTCCACAGGACATGCATTTTCTTCTTTTCTGTCTTCCCCTGCAGGTGTGTGGGGACTGTCAATTTTTACTGCAATGTTTTTCTTAAACAAGTGTTGCTTGATATGCGAAGCTTGGTTGGCAGGAATTAATTGGTAATTTCGTGGCAACGTGAATCTCTTTTCATGTGACTCATCCATATAGGCATTTACGAATAATACCAAGGTGAAATAAGAATGTTATCATCACTTAATGATTGAAATTCTCGCCGAAGAATTCAAATATTGTTAATCAAAGACGTCTGGAAATAACTAATTTGAAATCCTTTCCAAACTTGGAGTATGGTTCATCAAAATCTTTTGTTTCCATATTCTTCCTCGTTCAACAAGACTCATCAGAACGTGAAACTTTTTTTCATCTCACAGAATGCGTCAGCCCTTTATGGCTTGAACCACATTTAAAGGGATGCTCTTATATCTTTCCTGGTACACCTTTGTGGCTTTCCCTCATTTTCTGCATCTTCCAAACCAAATGGAATCCATATTCTTCACATGTGGTGAGTAAGAAATGCTTTCGTCATTGTTTGGTTTCTCAGAATAAGATTTCTCACCCCTTCAGAAGGAGGGATGATGAAGGGATGAAGGCTAGAAGGCCTCCTCGCTTCCACAGGGTGGTAAATCCAATGCAAAACATGGTACGACAAGTTAAACGTTCTACTTCGACAAATCCTGGCAAATTTTGTTAGGCATTCTTAGTTTTTATCCCCCCCCCCCCCCGTAATCTAATCATGTTTAGGGATTAGACCCTCCAATTCAAATATTTGTTTAGGACTCTTTAAAATGTCAAGTTATTTAGTGAGATTCTCCATAAAATTACGAATAAACCTTTTTGGTATTTATGAGAAAGTCCCTAAAAAGGGTGTTTATCAACCATGTGTGTAATTGTGAGGGGTCACAAATTAATATGCAGATTGGAGAGGCCAATCCATAAATATGAAAGACTATAGGGGTTGGAAACTAAAATTCTCATTTTGCTATTATTTTAGCACTAAATGCTACCTATGGTTATCTATTCTTGAGAGGTCATCAGGAATTTTTGGAAGATGGGACCCTCCACCCTCAGCATTATATCAATCCAAAGATTGCCCGAAAGCGGCTTTGGCTTGTGAGACTCGGGAGTGACCACAGCTGATGTGTGTTGTACTGGCCCTTTTTGTTCTGCTATTTTAAGTTTGTCTCTTTCCTCCTCTTTTTCGGATTGACAAGGTGTACTACTCTTTGGCTATTTTTCCTCGCATGTGGGTGTGTGTCTCGACACCATCAAATGTATTTCTCAGCATCTGTATTTCTGAAGAATATTTGGATGTTAATATGTAGTTTGGGGACTGTACGATAATCAAGGTGACGGTCTATGTCACATATAAAATGATATTTAATATAAGAACAATGTCATGATACCACGCTTTTTGTCGCATTTTATTCCAGTCTTTATCTCAACCATTCGATCACTAAACTGGATAGGGTAGTTGAGTGGAATAACTCGAGTTTCAGTGTTCTCAAATTTGGCACCGCAAAATTTGAGTTACTCTTTTCTTGTGTCTAATTTTCAATTCAAATAGCGGGGAAAGAGTGTGGCATAAAGTGTGACATTGTTGCATTGCTCTTAATATAATGCGTATTTATTTATCATCATAATATCTATTTATTTTAGATATAATGTTAATTTATCTTAAAGTTTTTTCATAAGGTGCCATCAATGTTTCCAATTCCATTTTTTTTGTTTCCCTCTCTTTGTGCTTTTTACAGGTGCAAATTTTGCCACATCGATGTAATTTCTTCTGTGAAATCTTTAGGCTCGGCTCTGTTCGATAAATCGGAGAGTGAGAAATGTGGGCCCCACCAGTCTCCCTCACACTCACGTGGGGTTACCCAGGGGTGGAGTATTCACACGCCTCTGGATGCGAAGATGTCATCTGGGCACGGATACGTCATCCTAACCGGATTTCAAAGGGAGCCTTATGGAAGATCCCATGCGAGAGATGTTTTTCACAAACTAGTGAGACACCCCCCACATAAAACCAAAAGCAGGTGGAGGAGGAGGGGTGTGTTGACGGGGACGGGGCGAGGTGGTGGGAACCATGATGGTGGCCGGGACCAAGTGGGGACACTTGTGCCAAAATTGATTGCGGCCCACATGCACGCATCCGTACGGCGTCGTGCGATGGCTGTTTGGTGAGGGTGCACCCCCCCCCCCCCCATTAAGGTTTCCGATCCCATTGTCGTGTAACAAGTTTTGAGAGATTCTTGGAAACTCAATTCTGTGGCCATCTGATTGTAATATGGATTTGGCTGCGACAAATTCTCTAATACTTAATGTTCTAAAATAGTTTCTGATTATTAAAGTATACATACATATTTATATATTTAAGTTCTTATAAGCCCTGTCAGAAGAGGCAGATTAACGTAAAATACAGCATATAAGAAAAGTGTTTCCAAGACAAAGGTACAGCGGGGATATCTCTCAGTTGGGAGAGCGTCACAGTGAAGATCTGAAAGTTCGGGTTTTCGATCCACCCTCCTCACCGCATGCTCTTCTTATTTATGTTTTAGAATTTGAAATATATTCTCCCGATTTACGTATTTGTATGCGTACTTCCAAAGCCAGCCTATTCTATATATGTAAACATTTTAATACAATTATAGATTTACTCTCTTTATAATCTTTGTTTGTAAATTTGCTCCTATACTTTTGAAAACTTACATTTTTTCTTTGGAGTATTTCTGACATACTCATTGGGATTCCCTCGATAATCGACCAAAAAAAGTTAAATGTCAGACCTTTTCTCTTTAAAATGTAGAGATGTTTTCCTTTTTAGATTTTTAAATGTAGATTCTCATTGTTTGTCCTCATTTGTGTGCTCCTTATCCATCTATCTCAAGTGAGTTCGACTTGCTGTATCATATTAAAAAATGTGACTGGCTTAATTTGAGCTATATGCTTATATAATTTGATCGTGCGGTTAAAAAGTTAAAAAAAGATTTCTACATATAAGCCCCTACAATTATAACTAATTATTTATTAATTTATAAATTCTTGAGATGTGCATATAAGCCCCTATAATCGTGTAACTCTTAATAAATAATCTTTGTGATTAGGAACCAAAAAAATAGATTATCTTGTATAGTATTTCATCTTAAGGGTGGCAAAAAGTTAAAATACTCTCTCTCTCTCTCTCTCTCTCTCTCTCTCTCTCTCTCTCGCGCGCGCGCGCGGGGTGGGGGTTGTTCTACTCACCTGGGCAGGTGGTCACTAGAGGAGGGGGAAGTCGGGTGGTCGACATAGGTGTGAGGAGGGGGGTGGAGTTGTATGTTCTAGTAAAGCGGTAGGGGGGTATCGACAAAAATGTGATAGGAGGGAGGGGCTTGGGCCTTCTCGCCCTAGTTGCCATCTGCCTATCCAGTAGAGGCGTCGCTGCCATCAGTGACGTTGTCGCCGGAGCAATGGGAGGCCCCACCCTCCTCCTCTTCTTCTTCTTCCTCCTCCTCCCCCTCCTGTTGCTTCTGCACAAGGGAGCAGTGGCTTCTCATCGAACTACAGTGGGAGCTAGGGTGGGGCGATGTCGGGGTCGCACTAGATGCCTAATCAGGTGGGGGTTGATGTTACCACGGTGGCCAGCGGCTAACTGCTTGGCAAGGGGCTGGTGGTGGAGGTTGCTATCGTCGCCGAGGAGGGAGATGGAGGCTGAGAGGGGTAGGAGGTGGGGGTGTTTGGGAGGGGTGGGGGGTGCTCAATGGGGAGGGAGATGGGGATGGGAGGGGTGTGGGTGTGCTCACTGTGAAGGGGAGAGGGGGGCAGGGGCAATGGGGGGTGCTCGCCGGAGCTCTTTGGAGGTGGGGAGAGAGGGAAGGAGAAAGGGAGCTACCGGAGGTCGGGAAGAGGGATAAGTGGCATCTCTCTCTTTCTCTCCATGTGTGTGTGTATGTCTATCTCTCTCGCTCTCTCAACTAACTAGAGACATTTTCATCATTTTATCATTGTGGGTCAAGTTTACTAGAGTCTTATTAATTTTCGTTGAACGGAACGAACATTAGAGACTTGTTTACCTAATAGCAAAGAGTGTACGGACTTATATGCACGTCTCAAGAACTCATGAATTAAAAAGTAATTAACTATATATGATAGTAGGGGCTTATATACAAAATCCCCAAAATGGCCATCCTTGTTTGCTTAAGATAATCGGTCGATTGCTTTAGGTCTATTTGAGACGTTCGATTTGTTTTTGCCGTCCAATCATTGATCAGACTACATGGGCGTATAGTTCGGACTTAAACCGACCTTTTTATTTCTTCATCTTACTTCTTAGACATCTATACTTCCTAAAGACAAATTATACACGTTTCCTCGTTAAGAGTCTTGGATCACTGTGTGTAGATATACGCCAATATTTTTGTGGGGTCTTTCTAACATGGTTTATAGGATTCATGATATCTCCTAAAAAATGTCAAGAGTTAATTACTTTTCTAACGTGGTTTATTCCACTGAAATCTTTGGAGCAACTTTTGTACTCCTGAGTCCTGCCTTTATCTAATGTGCCTAAAGAACCCAAACTATATCAAACAGAGTTGTTATACCGCAACAATTAAAATTTAGGGGCATACATATGTTATTCTTGAGAGTAGGGCTTAGGGGTAAAGAGTATTTTTTTTCAAAAGTTTAACAAAACCATTTTTCATAAAATGTAGATATATTTAAAATAATAAATAATTTTTAAATAATGTAATTATAAAGAATACAAGTGTTTTGCAGCACGGAAGAATTCTAGACGAGCTCAATAGTATGTATATTATTATACATAGATTTAATTGGCAACACAAACTGCGGGGATAGCTCAGTTGGGAGAGCGTCAGACTGAAGATCTGAAGGTCGCGTGTTCGATCCACGCTCACCGCACATTTTTAAACTTAATATTTTAATTTTTTTTTGTCACGCATTCTTTTTTTGAGTTGTTTTATCTGTCTATGGCTCAATTGATTGTATCACGATTTTCCGTTTCACAAAATAGCATCAAAACATCCGTGAGCAGTATAATCATATGCATAATCACGCATCAAAATCTTCAGTGTTGATAATCCCTACTGTACTAATTCTTGATGTTAACAAATTAAATCGCTTTCCCTTGCCACTGCTGCATGTTGCTGTCAAGAGGGACCACGATGTGCATGCATGGCACATTGGTTGGTGAACTCAAACAATTCACATGCACTCCATGGACTCAAAGGGCAAGAGGAAATCAAAAACAACATGTATTATATATATAACACCATGCCCTTGCATTCTTTCCATATATCCATCCATCACCATCCCCTGCATGCATGCTCACAACGTGTTCATGGGATTAATTAATCCTCCCCACTAATTAAAGATCCTCCTTTCTCACACTAAATACAGTTATGTTAATAGGAGAGAGATATGGAAAGAACACACAAGAATTAATGAGGAGAACAAAGTTAAAATCTTGCTTTGGAATCATTCACAAGAGGTGAACTTTGATGCTGGCGCTCTTCTGAGCCCCGCAGAGCGGGCACGCCGCCGTGGCAGCGTCGCACTCCCCGCACAGGCAGAGGTGCCTGCAGGGCAGCACCAGCGTCGACACCTCCACCCTCCGGCACACCCGGCACAGCCTTCTCCCCCCCTCGCCGCCGTCCCACTCGTCCTCCTCCTCCTCCTGCTGCTCCCGCCGTAGCCCCTCGCAGCAAGAGACCGAGTCCCCCACCTCCCCGTCGACCCGCAGCTCCCCTCGGGGCCCGGCCGCGGCCTGCTGGCGCGCCAGCTCGATGTCCCGGCGCAGCGCCGCGGCGGCCGCCTCGTTGGTCCGGGCGAGGACCCGCCACATCTGCCCCTCCAAGGCGAGGGCACCGGCTCGTTCCTCCAGCACCGAGTTGCGCCGCGCCACCGACGCGATCTCCTCGTCCCTGGCCCGCACGGCCCGCTGCAGCGCGTCCTCCACGGCGCGGGCCACCCCGGCCCACTGCCGCCTCCGCCGCTGCTCCACCTCCGCCCTCAGCCTCTCCATCTGCATGCGGGGGACAGGTGCGCACGTCTCTGTCAACACAGAAAGCAAGAAAAGAACAAAAGGTGCAGAAAGGGGACCTGCGCGGTTGAGCTGCTGCATGGATCCTCTGATGTCCCCCACCATGAGGGCGTTCGTACGCCACATGCCGGCACCGGCAAGCGTACAAACCTCTCCATCCCCACCCACCCGACCGTCCCTGTCGTCCAGCCAGGACGTACTGGTGGGGGTTATTACATATTCCCATGGAGGAAGAACAGAGCTGCAGTAGTCTAGCTAGTAGGTCTCCATCACGTCGATCGAAGTAAATTGTGCCGATGCTAAAAAAAAATTTACACTGAAGGGCCGGGTCACTTAATTTTACATATATAAATTAACACTCCAGGGTATGGTAAAAATATCATATTTAATTTCATGTGTTACGTTTTAACTTTCCTGTGTCTTATGTCAATATAAACACTGACCAGTTCAATTCGACGCCGAGATTAATTTTTGTTATATATCTGGACAAAGCATATTGGACCAGTCTTCGTACGATGAAAGACCTCCGGAGAAGAACCAAGGAATGGGCAGGCGGGCGCGTGCAATTAAGGAAGGGTCAAAGACTCAGAAGAAATTAAGAAAGATGGGAGCCCGTCTTGCATCCTAATCTATGATATGCTCTTCATCCATTACACTTCCATGTGGTATTAATATAGTGACAAAAGCTTCACCACTCTCTTTAGATCGATGCTGTGGGGCTTTGGACATCACCATCTGATCAGTCCTTCAATCACATGCATTGTTATTTTAATCCGCACATAAGCTTATTCCGGCCTTGCTGGGATATCATCATTGATTGATAGCAACCGGGAAAGACTTGTAGCAGGGAAAAAACACAAAACAAAACGGAAGTACTCATTCTTTTTCCTCTGTACGTGTGCTGTGAATTTGAAGAACAGGGGAGAGTTACCTGCGCGGAGAGGAAAAGGTCCAGCTCGAGTAGGTCTCTGTGTGTCGTGAAAGAGAGATCCGAGTCGGGGTCGTCGGGGAAGTACAATAAACGGTAGGAAGGAGAGGTGCCGGCTCCGGTCTGGATGCTGTTTGAAGCCGGTAGTACTGGCTGATAGTTGTCCGCGGGGACGTTCGAATGGACAGATGCGCTCGGTGCCATCTCTTCTTCTGCTGCAGCAGCAGCAGCAGCTTCTTCCCTCCCACGCTTTCTCCCATCTTCTTCTGCCTCCGCTTTTGATTTCCTTCCACGCTTTCTCATGTTCGAGACATCTAGCAGGTTTTCTCCACCTCCCACTTGGCTTTGTCTAGCATTCACCCCTTGAAAGTTCATCGAAAGAAGATGAATTAATTACGAAAATTGTGAACAAAGAAGACCAGACTAGCTTATGCAGAGGGAGATCATATAACGGGAAAGAAGTGCAGCAACGAGGTGGAAATTAACCTTATATACTGTTCTGTGATCTCTAGCCACACTTATGATATCATCTGTAAGGAAATGCTAGGGAAATCCACCTTGTTAACCTTTCTGAATTGAATCGAATGATCAAAAGACCCTTCAACTGGTTTGTTGATTTATTTTTTTTCCCTTAATCAAGGTTCATGTTCACAGAGAAGGAAGAAAGAGAAAAAAGCATGCCACTCCATGAACTTGCCACTACATATGTACAAGCACCGGATCATATGTAGGCATCCATCAGTTCATTGTTCCAAAATATGTTTCAGATACAAGAAATTTCCTTATGCAGCTGATATATAGGAGAAGGAAATATAATTAAGAAGATAGATGGATGGATGGAGATCACTGAGGAGGAGGAAGAGATTAAAGGCATGGACTCGGACATATACCAAATTCTTTGGGCGGAAGAAAATTTCCAATCAAGTCCGGGCTAGCTTGCAGTGGATTGATGCTGAACATGGACAGGGTTGAGAATTCCTCCGCGTTCTGCGCCATGGACGGAGCAATGGATGCCATCATCTGCTGCTGTAGCTGCTGGTATACTTGTTGTGCATGTGGGAACATCGGAGCTAGCTGGATGAAGACCCCAATTAGCCCAGGGATATTAAAAAAGGGATGCTTGTGGCCGGGTAGCTTTTGTATCTTCCTCTTATTAGTTTGGGGGGAGGGGTGGTCGGGGTTTTGGCGCAGCGAGAGATCACGGGAGAATTCGCCAGAGGCCACGTTTCTCTTTTGTAGAGTTCGAACAAACACCTTCACATTAATCAAAAGAAGAAACGTACGGTTGTAGAATATTGATAGAGAGAGTTGAGGTGCGCGCGCACACACACACGCACATACATGCTGCGTCTCTGATCTTACATGGTAAATACGCATACAAGTACGCCTGGACGTTCTTAATTAGATAAACTCAAGATAAGCTGCCTTCGTAAAAGTTTTTAATGCCCGTGATTAATTATTATATTATATATGTTTGTGTGAAGTGAACACCTTTGATCCCCCCACACATCCTCTTCTTCGGCTCTTCTCTTTCGCGTCGTCTCTCTCTTTAACGTGTGTTGCTTGGGGGAGGCTGGGAGACCGACCGGTCCGGAAGGCAACACACAAAAGTGGCCTCGTCTCTGAAGCAAAGCCTAAAAATTGAAGGTAGATCTTGACGAGGGGAGTAGTACCGTCGCAACTCGCGACCTTTCTCTGACCGTGGAACTCACTGTTCTCTGTCTTTGTCGAGCCCTTTGTTCGCGGCAGTGACGGGTGCACTCAATTCCAGATAAAAGTCCTCGCTTGCCTTCGTAGATGGGAAGACATCCCTTCGTAATTAAGAGGACACAAACTTTAAAAGGCATACGCAATCCCCTCTCTCTCTCTCTCTGTGCCACCGGCTCAAATTGTACGGCTCTTGGGGACTGGCATTCCTGTGGGTTTGGGCCCATTGACCTTAAATGGGGAGATTCACGTACGGGCCCCCTTCCCCTTTAGAAATGCGAAGGGCGTAAACATGCACAGGTGCGATGTATGTGTGTGTAAGGGTCATGCAATGTTTGATCATCTTATTTGAAATTTTCTCCGTAGTGAACTTTCGCAGATTTTAGTCGAGGGAGGTGACGCATGTGTTTCCCACGGACCAGTACAAATAACAAATATACACACATGTCAGCTCGCTTTCCCGGCCCCGTGGGTCACCTTCCTGCCAGGCGAGGAGGAGGAGGAGGAGGAGGAGGAGCCTTCTTCGACACAAATAATTCATTGTTCCTTGCTGGATTCGCAAGACTATATATAGCTATCACCCGGACGGTGGCTCCTCCATGTGCTGTTCTTCTTGGAGATCCCCCACCCCGGCCCTACGAACAGCCCTATGCCTGTTGCTAGTCTCTCCAGCCGCCACCGTTACCCTTGTTCACGAATTTGCCAACCAGCCAGGAGCAACGAGAATCCACCGTCGATCTCTAGTACCACGTCTGCACTTCCTCTCTCTTAATCAGTTCCCTTCTTCTCACAACAGGGGTTCTTGCTTTAACTTTCATCCTATAACCCATACGTACGTGATCAACGTGTGGTGTTCTCTCGTCAAGCAATTTACGTTATTATTATGTTGTATTTTTTTGTTAGAATAATTTCATATTAAAAATGACTTAAAGTATAATTATGGGCTTATAACGGTTGACTCTACCTTTATTTAATATTTTAAGATTTCAAGTTAGATGATCTAATTTAATAGAATTTAATACGATATCAAAATTCATAGTTATAATTCACGTGACATAATTAAAAATTGACGTCCTCCCCCTAAGAGCACATATTAATTAGAATAATTTCATATTAAAAATAAGTTAAAATATAATATATTTATAACAATAAAGTCACTCGGGAATCGTATAATATTAGTGACGAGGTGGGCTCCCATCGATGCCCCCGAGCTGCAGCCTCGCCTATAATTTGTTCGCTGGTCTATCGTAGTTTGGCTGAGGACCTCTACGACGGAGCAGCCCATCGATGACAGAGTTTCATGCCGACGCAGAGATGTACTGTGAATTAAAAGATGTCAGGATCGACTAATAATAAGTTGCCCGGTACCCATGCATGGGGGCCACTGGTGCATATATATATATATATATATATGTATATATATACTCAGCCAGCTCATGTCTAGAATTGTACCGTCGACTGGGATGGAGCCAAAGCTGATATCGCAGTCTTCGATGGCATGCATCCACATGATGTTCATGTACGAGAGGACGGGTACTGCCCGAGCACATGAGCGACACGCGCGAGTCGAAGGGTAGTGAACACCACTTTGGCCTCACATTATTTCCTCTCCCTGCGAAGAAGACGTAGGTGGGGCTGTACATGCATCTCCATCACAATATATAGGAATCAATGAACATGAGATATTCCCTTCCCATGGGGATATATTTGATCGATGGCACATGCGCTTCCTTCAGTTCTGAATGGTTGTTTGACAAACTCTTTGCAGCGACGAATAATTTGGATTTTAAGTAAGTAGGAAAGTTTGCTATATATATCATTGCCCAATTGGACATCAATAAAGGCGATTTTTATATATAAGCTTTCTTGTCGTGCATCCTCGCATGTTCTTCCCTTCGGGCGTAAGTTAATCAACTTCATGGGTATCATCAAGTATCACCTTCCGACTGTCAGTTATAATTATTACTACGAGGAGAGATTTGTTGCTATTCGTGGTAACGGAAGAACATCGTCACTAATTTTAAAATTATTATGTTTAATTTTAAACTTTCAATTCACATTGTCAATTTTTTTTACTATTAATAAATTAATTGTGAATTAAAATTCATATGCCCCGACGTGAATTTCTTATGCATCATGTCAGCCTATGTGACCGATCGAATAGGAGCCCATCGTGGGCAACCCACGTGGAATCTCACGTGAGCTCCCACCTCTTTCTCCTCCGGTCCCTTGTCACCTCTTCTCCCTTTTTCCAACTCTCATCCTCTCTTACTTGGCCACCAAGTCTTCTCTCCTCCTCTCCTCTGTAAATAGCCCCTCGAGTGGGCTTAGCATGATATGCGCCATGCTCGTGGCATACTCCGGAGGTTCGAGCACGACGACGTTAATTAGACGATGCGTCATCCTAAGAGGATTGAGGATGAAATGCTTAGACGATGAAAGTCCCAGCCGTGAGATTTCCCTTCTAGTTCGCTCCCTCCATTGGCCAAAGTATGTGTGTGTGCGCGAGACGGATTGAAGGGAGAGAGTGAGTACATGTGTGCATAGAGAGAGAGAAGAAGTACAAAAGCACATCGCCGGTGACTACCGTGCCAACTTGTTGGGATATTTTTATTAATTATTAATTTATTATTTCATGTGTATAGTCGTGCCAGTCACAAGGCGACGAATTATTCCGACTCCAAGGACCGAAGAGTCCGAGGTCGTACATGTGCGTGACGTCTCACCAATCAGACAAAAAGGGATATCGAGTCAGGATTCAAAACCTATCGTGTCGTAAATGTCACATTGTTAATTACATCTATATGATGGGAGAAAACTCTTGATTAATTGTCAGGAGAAAGGATCTTATAGTCTGAAATTTGTATTAATGCATGCACGGAAGTGTAGAAAACTTTTTATTATTAGTGACGAGGACTGAAAATTATCCATAATGAGACCCTTTTGATTCAGCGAGGAAAAGAAACCATACGCCGCCCATAATTATTTCGTTATGGCCGTGGTTATTATCATTTTGTTATTATTATTATTATTATTTATCTTATTTTCGATTGTTTTGATCTTATTTGACGAGGAAGAAGCCCTTTGCCTTCTATCCCCCGCTTCATTATGCCATCCCATCTTCTATCTTTCGCTCCGTTATGCGAAGGTAGCCGACACAATCCAGCAAGCTTCAACGTCTTCATCCTCGCCGACGGACTCCACAGCCTCGCTAGAAACAAAGTGGTAAGAAAAGAAGAAGGCACCTGAAAGGAGGAAAAGGGAGGCAAGTAGTATGGTGAGGGAGCAGGTACCCCATTCAAGTGCTCAGCATGGCCTTTTTATAGGCGGGGAAGTGGACGGGGCACCTCTCATCAACATTACCCGCCATTAACCCACTTCCCTCCCCGAAGAGGCGTGTGCAGCCCTTTCGAGGAGTCACATTTATTGTAGGGTCATTATGACTCGGCCATAGGAAATAAGCGAGTTCTGCGCTTACGTAACGTTAAGGAACCTCGTAGACGGATCCGTCGCGTAGCAACATGCAACATCCTTACCTTCAGTAAGTAAATCGTACGGTGATATGGCTACGTGATAAATGCAGATATGGTACAAAGGCATTTTGATTAAAAATGTATAGATTGTCGATGCCTTACAAAATCAATGCCTTACAAAAAAGAAAAAAAAAGAGTACAAAGTGAACTTCAATCTACAGAGATCGGGGACGTAGCTATGGGGAATGGTCGACCCCCTCGAGCAACGGAAGATGACGACCCCTCGGCTTTGAGGAGTGAGTGCACTAGGGGGTAGCGGAGGCTCGATCCCCGAGGAAACTTCTGGAACTGGCACTGACCCACTAGTGTAAGAACTGCTGGGACCATGGGGTCTTCCAAGGTGACCGAGGCTGTACCCTCGCCTCCCTCGTCTAAATTATAGGACGCTGCTAAGGTGGAAGGTTTCGGGGTGGATGGAGGGGTCGTGGCCCCTTCGCCCGAGTCAAATCGTTGCCCAGGGTCGAACACCAGCTCTTCTTTGACCTGTAATTGAGCCAGCCGAACTACTCAATCGAAGCCCTAGGCAAAGCCCTTCCTTAACCCCTGCCAGAAACCTGGCTCATAGAAGGTGAGAGCACTCTTTTCCAGGGTCTTCATGTATTCTTCAGACCCAAGAAACTTCAGTACCGCCTCGGCCTCGACCTCTGTTAGCTCTTGCTCGATCGCCTGGAGACGACCCTGGAGCTCCTCCTATTTCACCAGCTCCTACTCAGTCGACCGAAGATGCCCCTGGAGCTCCTCTCTCTTGATTTCCCACAATTTCGAGCTAGCCTTGCGAACCTAACGTTCATCTTCGAGGAGCTTGACCTTTAAGTCGGCTCGGTAGTTCGCCTTCATGAGTTGCTCGGACAAGGAACATATCTTCTCCTGATCAGCCTTGGCTTGGTTCCGAAAGAGACCAGCCTCATGGCGAAGAACCCCAACCTCGGGGGAGAGTTGGCTGCATTTCCGATCCAAGTCAGAGTGCTCCTTGGAAAGCATCGCCTCGACTTTCTCTGACCGCTCAAAATGCTCCGCAACCTCAGACTCCATCTAAGCCAACCAGAGCGTCCCCTCCATGACCATCTCAGCCAGGACCCGGTTCGGGAGTCATTGAAGCTCGGCCCGGCCTCTAGGGGTTGCCAGTATGCCGCAATAGTCGTAAGTGGATCTTCTAGAGGCGGGCTAGTGCTCCCGGAATTCGAGACGGCCCCCTCAGGAGGAAGGCTGATGGGGACATTTGAGCAAGACCACTTACTTTTTATTTTACATTTGAGTCCTTTTATTTTGCATGTATATGCTTGGGAAAAAATGTACGCAATTGTAAGGCTTTATAAGTCAATTTGTCATTCCTTAGGATTGTTTGGGTTTTTGTGTAAGGTGGGCCCATGTGAGACTGGTCAAAGGTCCAAGGTGGGCTTCTAGATGCTTGACCATTCAAGGGGACAAGGTGGAAAAAAATTCAAAATTGGACCAAGCAAAGCCCAAGATGCTTCCTCCTTATAATATAGTTTATCCCATGTTATATTTTTTATTTAATTTGGTCATTTGACCACATGGGGAAGAAAATTCCCTCTCTCCCACGAAATTCTCATCCCCCCACCCCTTGTGATGTGAAACGAATTAACGTCGGGCATAAAACTGACTCTTCTTTCATATTTCTCCAAATTCTTTTATCAGCCCGGTTCTGGAATCTGTGACCAGCAGCTGTTGAAGTGGCTGTAGATCGCACTCTGGAATTTTTCCGGAGGCGCGGTTGGTGCCGTTGGCTTCGTAACAGGGTAGGGATGCAGCACAATTTTTCTGAATTTTGGTTCCGCCCGAACCTGGTCGCCACGGACGACTGAGCGGGGACCCCGTTCTGGTTCTGTGCAGGGGCAGCTTCTGAACAGCGGCTTGACATGGACACCACGAGCAATCCCGAACTCCGTTTGGTGCGCAGCAGGTGGCGTTGGAATCGTGGGGACGACTACTTTCCAGCGGCACTGGTCTCGCCTCAGTCGGATGTCGGTGTTGACGTGCAGGTCCCGTTGAGTGGGGACGGGTCGGAGGAGGGGATCGGTGGACAGAATGACCCAACAGTGGTAGGAAATTGATAACTTCACACCTTGAGCTCCGATCGACGAACCGCCTTCTGTTCCTGAGAGCTGACAGAGAGGGGAGGAACTTTGCTGAACAGTTCGGAGTCGGATTCCGTCAGGGCTGGGCGTGGTGGTGGTCTTCCTCAGCTTCTGGTCGGGTTCAGGAGCCTCCTGCGCAGTCGTGGGAGATTGGCCACTGCCGATGCTCACGAACTCGGAAGAGGACGATTCCACCTCGCCTGGTCAGGAGACTCGCCAACGTACGTTTTTGATGAAGAACCCGGAAGCCGATTCTGCCTGGAACTGCTCCCAATATCGACTGCAACTCGGGCTTGATTTCTGCCTGCGAATGGAGCTGATTGAGGAGGGGGGATTAAGGGGGATGGAAGGGATTTGTGGGTTTGGGTTAAGGGAGGGGGGGGGATGGACGTGGCTGGGGTTGCAGGGGGGTGCTTTTGGGAGGTGGGGAGGTAATGGGGTGGTGAGAGAGAGAGGAGGGAACACCCAAATTCGAAATTGGGCCTTGGGGAGATGAAAGGGTGCCTGGGAAGACGAAAGGTTGTGTGGGGAAGGGGAGAGAATGCCTAGGGAGTGGGAGTTCTACCTAGGGGAGGGGAGGGGACTTAAATGAGGGGTATAGGGAAGGGGGAGGGGTCTTAATTAGAGGTGAAAGAGAGGAGAGAGAGTGGATTCCGAATTTGGGGTGGGGATGAGAGAGAATTGGAGAGAGATAGAGAGAGAGAGAGAGAGAGAGAGAATTAGACGAAGGGCATCACTCACCCGTGGTTGAGGAAGGGAAGAAGTGGGCATCGCACCCGTGGAGAGGGAAGGAAGAAAAGGCACTAGCGGCCATGGGAATTGCAGGGGGGTGAAGGGAAGAAGATAAGGGAGGGGGAAAGGTCCCCCTACGTGGGACTCACATGGGTTCCAAAAATAGATCTTCATTCACTGTTTTTCAAATGAAAGATACATGACTCTTTTATAGACTCTCAAAGAAGACCAAAAGACACTATCCTAAACACTTAATGTCTACTTATTATAGTTCTCTTGGGGAGACCAAAAGACACTATCCTAAACACTTAATGTCTACTCATTATAGTTCTCTTGGGGAGACTAAAAGACACTCTATTGGAAGACTTAAAGACAAAAATATGAAAGGACTATTACATAATTGCTACGGACATAACCCATAAGGCCCATAAAGAGGCCCAATTATCATGAGACAAATAGATTGGCCATTTGATTGTGTTGATGAAGTTGATTGCCGATCCCCGTCAAATTTTTAAATTTTGAATCTTGAACCGAGGATTCCATCATACTCCTCCGCTTGGAGGAGGTTCGACCTCGAACCTCAAAGCTCAGGATCTCGGTCCGATGGGACGGCCCGATTCCCTAAGCTCTGATACCACTTGATGTGAAACGAATTAACGTCGGGCATAAAACTGACTCTTCTTTCATATTTCTCCAAATTCTTTTATCAGCCCGGTTCTGGAATCTGTGACCAGCAGCTGTTGAAGTGGCTGTAGATCGCACTCTGGAATTTTTCCGGAGGCGCGGTTGGTGCCGTTGGCTTCGTAACAGGGTAGGGATGCAGCACAATTTTTCTGAATTTTGGTTCCGCCCGAACCTGGTCGCCACGGACGACTGAGCGGGGACCCCGTTCTGGTTCTGTGCAGGGGCAGCTTCTGAACAGCGGCTTGACATGGACACCACGAGCAATCCCGAACTCCGTTTGGTGCGCAGCAGGTGGCGTTGGAATCGTGGGGACGACTACTTTCCAGCGGCACTGGTCTCGCCTCAGTCGGATGTCGGTGTTGACGTGCAGGTCCCGTTGAGTGGGGACGGGTCGGAGGAGGGGATCGGTGGACAGAATGACCCAACAGTGGTAGGAAATTGATAACTTCACACCTTGAGCTCCGATCGACGAACCGCCTTCTGTTCCTGAGAGCTGACAGAGAGGGGAGGAACTTTGCTGAACAGTTCGGAGTCGGATTCCGTCAGGGCTGGGCGTGGTGGTGGTCTTCCTCAGCTTCTGGTCGGGTTCAGGAGCCTCCTGCGCAGTCGTGGGAGATTGGCCACTGCCGATGCTCACGAACTCGGAAGAGGACGATTCCACCTCGCCTGGTCAGGAGACTCGCCAACGTACGTTTTTGATGAAGAACCCGGAAGCCGATTCTGCCTGGAACTGCTCCCAATATCGACTGCAACTCGGGCTTGATTTCTGCCTGCGAATGGAGCTGATTGAGGAGGGGGGATTAAGGGGGATGGAAGGGATTTGTGGGTTTGGGTTAAGGGAGGGGGGGGGATGGACGTGGCTGGGGTTGCAGGGGGGTGCTTTTGGGAGGTGGGGAGGTAATGGGGTGGTGAGAGAGAGAGGAGGGAACACCCAAATTCGAAATTGGGCCTTGGGGAGATGAAAGGGTGCCTGGGAAGACGAAAGGTTGTGTGGGGAAGGGGAGAGAATGCCTAGGGAGTGGGAGTTCTACCTAGGGGAGGGGAGGGGACTTAAATGAGGGGTATAGGGAAGGGGGAGGGGTCTTAATTAGAGGTGAAAGAGAGGAGAGAGAGTGGATTCCGAATTTGGGGTGGGGATGAGAGAGAATTGGAGAGAGATAGAGAGAGAGAGAGAGAGAGAGAGAGAATTAGACGAAGGGCATCACTCACCCGTGGTTGAGGAAGGGAAGAAGTGGGCATCGCACCCGTGGAGAGGGAAGGAAGAAAAGGCACTAGCGGCCATGGGAATTGCAGGGGGGTGAAGGGAAGAAGATAAGGGAGGGGGAAAGGTCCCCCTACGTGGGACTCACATGGGTTCCAAAAATAGATCTTCATTCACTGTTTTTCAAATGAAAGATACATGACTCTTTTATAGACTCTCAAAGAAGACCAAAAGACACTATCCTAAACACTTAATGTCTACTTATTATAGTTCTCTTGGGGAGACCAAAAGACACTATCCTAAACACTTAATGTCTACTCATTATAGTTCTCTTGGGGAGACTAAAAGACACTCTATTGGAAGACTTAAAGACAAAAATATGAAAGGACTATTACATAATTGCTACGGACATAACCCATAAGGCCCATAAAGAGGCCCAATTATCATGAGACAAATAGATTGGCCATTTGATTGTGTTGATGAAGTTGATTGCCGATCCCCGTCAAATTTTTAAATTTTGAATCTTGAACCGAGGATTCCATCACCTTGCCATTCTCTATATAAGCCTATGTATAGTGTCATTAGAGATATTAATGAAGAATTAAGCATTTTTGTCAAGAGCAAGTCCAAGGGCACCCCTTGTGTCACTCCTCTCCCCCTTGCAGTAGTGATTGCTGCCCATTCTAGGGTGTGAAGCCCTTATCTTGGTGTGACTCCAAGATCTCCAACCTCTGCTGGATGTGACTTCCAGCCGCCGCCTTCCGTTCGTGCCGCCATCGCGTCGCCACCGTCATCGCCGGAGTTCTGTCCAAATCAGGACATAACCTCATCTCTAAAATTTTATATTTTTTTATTGTTGTCTGTTCAAGTCCTAATTTTGAGAGTTTGTTCTCCCTATCTCCCCTAATCTCCAGTTCAAATTTCGTACCATTTGGCCTTAGTTTGATATTTTTTTTCCATATTTTAGTTCTTCCCCTCAGTAATATGCCAATTTACAGATTTGTAGGACAGTGTCACCTATTCATATTTTTCCCACCCCCTTAACAATTTTTAGAAATTCCACAAAAATTTCTCCGTGTTCCTCACGTTCTCCCCTACATCCCATAATTTTGTTAGTCCCTGAAAAAATCATTTACCCCTCGGTAAAAGGTTAGTTGTAGGTAGATCCCCTTCTGTCCTGAGTGTCTGTCAACAGATCCACAGAAAAACTCAGTCTTACAGAGCCTCCCATTTCACATCCCTTTGTTGGATCGACCCACGAAATTTATATGTGGTAGATATGGGAGTACTCATCTTTCCAAGGCCACTAGTCTTGCCTCGATCGGATTCCGGATATGAGAGAATTAATTCTTGTCGTCGAGGCGCGTAATTTTGTTCCTTGTGCAGATCAGAAAAATCAGTCCGTAGATAATTCGTGCAAAAATACCAAAAGTCAACTTCTGGAACCTCCACTTCAGAGAGTCGACCAGGAACGTCCTGCCCACGTTCCAGCCAAGCGGCGCCTCCAGAAGATCTCAGGAAGGCGACATTCCTTTGAAGGCCAAGGCTTGCTGTCCAGCGAATCAGAACCGAGTCGGTGCAGTACCGAGTCGGACCAGCAGGCCAAGTCCGCCCCAAATGCCCATCCAACTTGCTGCCCGTAAACCCAGGGTCGGTCCTCCCGGGCCCACTTGTAGCCCTTTACCTCCCTGCGTGGAGTGGGCAATGAAATTCACTGTTGTAATTAAATTTTTACTGTTGTTACCGGGAGTTACCGTAACTAGCCGGGAACGTCTTCCCCACGCCTGGAGTGTGGAGGTAAACTCGCCCCCACTCTTTATCGCATTATGCTTAGTTCGTATTCATTCGTATATGCCGCTGCGAGTGTAGGATACTTGATGGGGACATCAGAGCAAGAGCACTGACATTTTAATTTATATTTATGTCATTTAGTTTATTTTTATATCCTTGGGAAAATATATGCGCAATTGTAAGGCTTTATAAGCTAATGTATCATTCCCTAGGATGGTTTGAGTTTTTGTGCAAAATGTCAGTAGGTCCAGCAAGGGGGCCCTCACTCCTTTCCCATTGGTCCACCTAAGTCATAGGGGGTCTATGTGGGGCTGATCAACCATCCTAGGTGACTTCTAGATGGCTTGACCATTCAAGGGGACAATTGGATTAAAAAGTCCAATATTCCAACCCTTAAAGTCCAAGATGCTTCCCCCTTATAATATAGTTTATCCCATGTTATATTTTTTATTTAATTTGGTCATTTGACCACATGAGGAAGAAAATCTCCTCCCTCCCACGAAATTCCCATCCCCCACCCCTTGCCATTCTCTATATAAGCCAATGTATAGTGTCATTAGAGAAATTAATGAAGAATTAAGTATTTTTACCAAGAGCAAGCCCAAGGGCATCCCTTGTGTCTCTCCTCTTCCCCTTGCGGCAGTGATTGCTATCCATTCTAGGTTGTGAAGCCCTCATCTTGGTGTGACTCCAAGATCTCCAACCTCTGCTGGATGCGACTTCCGGCCGCCGCCTTCCGTTCGTGCCGCCATCGCGCCGCCACCGCCATCGCCGGAGTTCTGTCCAAATCAGGACAAAACCTCATCTCCAAAGTTTTATCTTTTTTTATTGTTATCTGTTCAAGCCCTAATTTTGAGAGTTTGTTCTCCCTGTCTCCCTTAATCTCCAGTTTAAATTTCGTGTCATTTGGTATTTTCCCCATATTTTTGTTTGTCCTCTCAGTAATCTGCCCTTTTACAGATCTACGAGACAGAGTCACCTTGTCGCATTTTCCCCACCCCCTTACAAATTTTTAAAAAATCCCAAAAAATTATTAACTGTTCCAAACATATATCCCCTTCCACCATAATTTTCGTGGAGTCTAAAAAATTTATTTGACCCCTGGTCAAAGGTCAGTTTCAGGCAGATCCCTTGCTGTCCTGTGTGTCTGTCAGTCCGAGTCAGAAACAAAAATAGTGTTACAGTCATATTCATTTTCAATCCATTCGGTGGATGGAGTTGTCAAAATTATATGTTGTAGATCTATGAGTGCTCTTTCCAACGGTACTACCCACGTCTCGATCGGCCTCCGGATCTGAGTGTCGTAATTCGTGTTGTCAAGGCCTGCAGATCTGTTCCCTGTGCAGGTCCGAAATTACAATCCAGAAGATATTCAGAAACAAATATCAAAAATCAACTTCAGGAGCTGCCCCTTCAGGGAGTCGTTCAGGGACGCCCTGCCATCGTCCCAGCCAAGCGGCACCTCCGGAAGATCTCAGGAAGGCGACGTTCCTTTGGAAACCGTTGCTTGCTGTCTAGTGAGTCAGCAACCGAGTTGGCGCAGCACCGAGTTGGAATAGTGCCGAGTCGGACCAGCATGCCGAGTTCGTGCCGTACGCACCTCCAGATTGCTGCCCGTCAACCTAGGGTCGGTACTCCCGGGCCCCACTTGTAGCCCTTTACCTCACTGCGTGGAGTGGGCAATAAAATTCACTGTTGTAATTAACTTTTACCGTTGTTACCGGGAGTTACCGTACTTGGCCGGGAACGTCTTCCCCACGCCCGGAGCTTGGAGGTACACTCACCACCCTCCTCATAGGCTTTGTTTTACTCGTATTTATTCGTATATGCCGTTGCATGTGATAGGTTATTAGCCCGTTATATCAATTGTATCACCGCTGTGAGAGAGTGAGTGTAACCCGTCCCGTGACTCGAGCTGAGTTAACGCGGAAAGGCCGATACCCGAGACTCACTGCCGATTTCTCGGCCGCGCATGGTCCACGTCTTCCCTCGCTTAGGGACGATCGCGAGCTAGAGTCCTAGGTCGCGTGTCTGTCCCGCATCAATTTGGTATCAGAGCGAAGGTTGAGTCTAGGGTAGTCATTCATCATTGCTTAACAAAAATACAAAAAAAGAGTCGTTTAAGTCGAGTCTAAGTCGGTCTAAGTGTCACATTTGCATACCATTAATCGGTATATCAAAAGGTGTTGTCCGAACGTTAGGCTACGCCTATCGGGAAGGTCGCACACTTACGCGAGTGATCTTCGGATCGATTAACTCTGCCACGTATCGAGTCTTGATTTACGTCTAGAGTCCTTAGTATGTATTAGTTAGTGCATTCCAACTTGCATTGTCGTCGTGTCTAGTGTCTTGTCTCCGTGTGTCGACATGTCCGCCTTATAATTCCCCATTCCCAATGGAATCTCGGTCGCCCAGGCGATCTGACCGTTGGCCCACCCATGGGTTGGGCAACCATCCTCTCCACTTCTGTAGGCCCGAAGCCTCGAATTTTTATGGCTCCAACGACCCGGGCGATTACCTACGTTGGGAAGCCGCCATGGAAAAATACTTCGCTTGCTATCCCATGTCCGAGGCCGGATAATTCTATTTTGCCAAGGATAGGCTTCATGACCGGGCTGCCGAAAAGTGGAGAACCATCAAAGGCTTAAGGCAGGTTAGGAGACAATGGCCCCTCGAATCATGGTGGGACATGAAGAGAGAACTTAGGAAGGTCTACGTTCCCCAACCGGTCCCCTCCAACCAGTCCCACCCAGTCACCTCCAGTCAACCCCGCCAAATTATCTCCAAACAAGTGGGCCACACCTCCAGTCGACCCCACACCCTCACCTCCAACCAAGTGGGATATAGTCGGAGGCAAGAAGCCCCACCCGTAGCCGAGCCTAGGCCCATCCCCAGGCCGAGAGATGAGGAGCGAGTCCATCTCGAGGCCCCTACTCCAACCCGCACCTTAGATGAAATCAAGAAAATACTTTCGGATTGGTTGGATAGGATGGAAAGGACACGTGCTCCTTCACCACCCACGAGAGCTCCAATGCCACCACCATCTACTTCCGATCTTTATTCAGAACCATCTCATTTGGAGCCACTTCATTCTGAGCCACCCGTGTTTCTAACGGGTACACTTTTCATAGCCGAGCCGCTTCTTAGTTGGCTCAAGGATGACTTGGTCCCACCTCCTTACCCATCCATGGACCCCACCCTACCATTGGTGCCCGTCAACTCCTTCCACACTACATTCCGGTCTAGTCACCATGTTGATACATTGGATGACCTTGTTATGGGATTAGACTCGCAATGGCAGTTGACGCACTCCTTGGCCCGAAGCTTCGACCAACCCACTAGTCTTAGCTTCACCCATCCGGCCTTAGGGTCCACTACCTCCGTGTGCTCCGTGGGTTGTGTCACCACGGAGATTCTTCTATTCCTCCCCATGTCGGCCGAGCCCGACTTCATACCCTTTTATCTGAGGGAGGAATCATACTTCCTACCTACGATCACCATCCCACCCGCCACAATGCATGAAGGTGACCATACACACCTTCAAGACTTCCATACATGGGACCGTGACTTGTGGGAACCCACCACAAGGGGTCATATCTTCTTTGATCTCTTTGACCCATTCCCTAGTGGGCCCCTTGACCCACCATATATACTTCAATTCTTCGAGGGAGTCCACTACCATACCCCTTCCCCACGGGCCGGGTCGTCTACACCCACCAAGCCCGTTCACTTGCGAGATACACCATCATATAAGGGAAAGGAAGAAGATGCGTTTGGTACGCCTGGCCCTCCCACATCTAAGCCCAATGTTCATGCATGATCCACTTTAGGAGGTCTAGGAATTCCCCATTCCGCCAACCACCGGTTACGTCAAATGCATGCATGGCACATATTCGGGTGTCCTAGTCCACCGTCGCCTATGCGTAGGTTGGACTAACATTAGGTGTGTCTAGGGTCTTGTGTGTCTGTGCATACATTGAGTCGATTCAGTCTTTTGTACGCTCGCGTTGTTAGTCCCTTTAGAGTTTGAGACTGGTCGGACTTTGGGATCGATTCTACTTCATATCAGATCTAGTCACATAAGGGACAAGCGGTGATTCCTAGTGAGTCTTTGAGCCGCTTCCTTCATTTGAGAGTGACCCCACCCCGGAGTGTCCACCTCTAGTCTCTTCCCCAGCAGCGTGTGCATATCGAATCTATACGGGATGAGCAGGTGTCGATTACTTGGAGTGGAGCATACTCCGCGCTTCCAGGTTCGGTGACGCATCCGCCGGAGCTACTCGAGCAGCCGCACCCCTTACTCGACGGGGTCGAGTTCTTCCCACCTGTGGAGAATTGATGGGGACATCAGAGCAAGAGCACTGACATTTTAATTTACATTTGTATCCTTTAGTTTATTTTTATATCCTTGAGAAAGCATATGCGTAATTGTAAGGCTTTATAAGCCAATGTGTCATTCCCTAGGATGGTTTAGATTTTTGTGCAAAATGTCAGTAGGTCCAGCAAGGGGGCCCTCACTCCTTTCCCATTGGTCCACCTAAGCCATAGGGGGTCCATGTGGGGCTGGTCAACCATCCTAGGTGGCTTTTAGATGGCTTGACCATTCAAGGGGATAATTGGATTAAAAAGTCCAATATTCCAACCCTTAAAGTCCAAGATACTTCCCCCTTATAATATAGTTTATCCCATGTTATATTTTTTATTTAATTTGGTCATTTGACCACATGGGGAAGAAAATATCCTCTCTCCCACGAAATTCTCATCCCCCCACCCCTTGCCATTCTCTATATAAGCCAATGTATAGTGTCATTAGAGAAATTAATGAAGAATTAAGCATTTTTGCCAAGAGCAAGTCCAAGGGCACCCCTTGTGTCTCTCCTCTCCCCCTTGCAGCAGTGATTGCTGCCCATTCTAGGGTGTGAAGCCCTCATCTTGGTGTGACTCCAAGATCTCCAACCTCTGCTGGATGTGACTTCCGGCCGCCGCCTTCCGTTCGTGCCGCCATCACGCCGCCACTGCCATCACCGGAGTTCTGTCCAAATCAGGACAGAACCTCATCTCCAAAGTTTTATCTTTTTTATTGTTATCTGTTCAAGCCCTAATTTTGAGGGTTTATTCTCCCTGTCTCCCCTAATCTCCAGTTCAAATTTCGTGTCATTTGAAAGTCATTTGGTATTTTTCCCATATTTTTGTTTGTCCTCTCAGTAATCTTCCCTTTTACAGATCTACGGGACAGAGTCACCTTGTCACATTTTCCCCACCCCTTACAAATTTTCAGAAAATCCCAAAAAATTACTCCGTGTTCCACACATATATCCCCTTCCACCATAATTTTCGTGGAGTCTAAAAAATTCATTTGACCCTCGGTCAAAGGTCAGTTTCAGGCAGATCCCTTGCTGCCCAGTGTGTCTGTCAGTCCGAGTCAGAAACAAAAATAATTCTACAGTCATATTTATTTTCAATCCGTTCGGTGGATGGAGCTTTCAAAATTATATGTTGTAGATATATGAGTGTTCTTTCCAACGGTATCAGCCACGCCTCGATCGGCCTCCGGATCTGAGCGTCGTAATTCGTGTCATCAAGACCTGCAGATCTGTTCCCTGTGCAGGTCTGAAATTGCAGTCCAGAAGATATTCATAAATAAATATCAAAAATCAACTTCAGGAGCCGCCCCTTCAGGGAGTCGTTCATGGACGCCCTGCCATCGTCCCAGCCAAGCGGCGCCTTCGGAAGATCTCAGGAAGGCGACGTTCCTTTGGAAACCGTTGCTTGCTGTCCAGTGAGTCAGCAACCGAGTTGGCGCAGCACCGAGTTGGAATAGTGCCGAGTCGGACCAGCATGCCGAGTTCATGCCGTACGCACCTCCAGATTACTGCACGTCAACCCAGGGTCGGTCCTCCCGGGCCCCACTTGTAGCCCTTTACCTCCCTGCGTGGAGTGTGCAATAAAATTCACTGTTGTAATTAACTTTTACCGTTGTTACCGGGAGTTACCGTACTTGGCTGGGAACGTCTTCCCCACGCCCGGAGCGTGGAGGTACATTCGCCACCCTCCTCGTAGGCTTTACTTTACTCGTATTTATTCGTATATGCCGCTGCATGTGATAGGTTATTAGCTCGTTATATCAATTGTATCACCGCTGCGAGAGAGTGAGTGTAACCCGTCCCGTGACTCGAGCCGAGTTAACGCGAAAGTGCCGATACCCGAGACTCACTGCCAGTTTCTCAGTCGCGCATGGTCCACGTCTTCCCTCACTTAGGGACGATCGCGAGCTAGAGTCCCAGGTTGCGTGTCCGCCCCGCATCAATACTAGCTTGATATATTGTTATCACCGCTGCGAGAGTGAGTGAGTGTACCGTCCTGTGACTCGAGCCGAGTTAACGCGGAAAGGCCGATACCCGAGACTCATGGTCGGTTTCTCAACCGCGCCCAATCCCACGTCTTCCCTCGCTTAGGGACGATCGCGAGCTAGAGTCCCAGGTCGCGTGTCCGTCACGCATCAAAGGCGCTGGAGGATGATCACCCGATGTGATCGGGCCAGAAGGAGCCATGTTTGGCAGGGGGAGCGGCTGCACCAGCACCCTCCCCAGATGAAGGGAGCGTCGAGCTAGAGCTAGGGGCAACCGCTATGATCGACGGTTGCTTTCCCGTTCAACAAGTTGTCGGGTCACCCGGAAGAACTGGATTAGAAGGGGCTCCCGGCCCTCCCGCCATGGGAGGAAGGTCTGGAGGTGTCAGGGGTCTTTGAGGGTTCGCCCACTGCTTTAGGTGCCTTCCTCTTCTTCCGACAGCTCCCCTCGAAAACCCGTGCCTTCAAGGAGTCCAACATGAGTTTCTACTCGGGGCCTTTTTGTTTGGAACCCCTCGCTCTTCGGCACCTTCGACCGCCACACCCTTGTCATTGTCGCGTCCATCATCATGAGTGACCGGGGTGTCCCCTAGCTCCCCAGCCTTAGGTTGAACCTTCTGGGCCTCGGGCATGACTTTTGGCAGATCCTCAGCCCACTGCGTAGCTTCGGCTGAATGCCCCAACTGACTCTCCCCCTCGACAAGGGTGAGGACTGCAACCAGCATAATCAAAAGTTCAGTAAAGGCTAATTAGAGAACCAAACCGAAGCACTACCCACTTAGCCCTTACCTCAAGGAGCCTATGGAGCGCAAGCATAGCGCTGAAGGCTCCATTCATCGAGGAGGTCGGTTGTCATGCCCCAACGCAAAAATTAGAATGTAGTAGTTATAACATTCATGTCAATCAAAGTACGCATATAGAGAACCATCCACAAGAGATATTGTGAACAAGCCTCAAAAGCTGAACTTTATTACTAAGGAAAAATTTATACGAGTTTACATTATTCAAGACTCAACCACTCACTATCACAATATTAAACAAACACCCAGTTCACAATTCTCTCACTAACCCAATTTTCCAATAACACTCTTGCAATGAAGAAAAAGAAAATAACATCTAGGAAGACACGACTCGACTTCTAGACTTGTTGGGACGCTCCAATCACTCACGCCCTTCCCCTTCAGTGTGCGGGTCCTCATCAGATTCACCTGAAAAATGTTAAGATAAACTGAGTAAGCGTACGCTCAGTAGGAATTATATCTCCAAGCCCATCCAACCTTAAGTAATTGACATCTTAAATGCAATGCAAGAAAAAAATAATCGGATATAACCATATCGAAAGCTGAGGCAAGAAGATTGGGAATAACTCAAGAGAATAAGTACTAGGAGTTTGAAATTAAAATGCGCAATAAATAGGCATAACGAGGGCAAGAATAATTGGAAATACTTATGGAGAATGAACGCACGTAAATAGCAATATATCAAGTGATTGGCCATCTCTTGCAATAAGCTAGTATAACAAGCACTCAAGTCATGTCAATTCAAGTATTTCATGTAAGGAATGAATGTCATAGATTAATCTAGTAAGTCATGCACTTCGGTGCAATGCCACACCGTGGTCAATCAACTCCCATGGACACAAGTACTTTCAGGTGCTCCTCCCAGAACCAGATCGGATCCTTTAATTCAAGGCATTGAGGTCATGGATCATGGATCCCATGTATAAGTCTAGACATTCATGTTTAATGACCAACAAAATTCCAATAATACACTCATGTAGCCAAGAAAACTAAGAGTTGGAATTGAATATTCATAGAAGATTCCAATAATCATGCTTATAAAACCAAGGTAGTGGGTCATTAGAGAATGAACTTTGGAATGAGAAATCAAGGTGCCTAAGCTCATTATTAAGCATGTACTAGAACATAACCCCAAAAGGGTCGAAGGTGTCAAGGAAAATAGCCGTGAAAGGCCATACTTGAAGTGAAGACTATAATTCTCACATCGCAACCACAGAAAACAGAACTCCGAGAAAATTGGGTTGAACGCGGTCGATGTACACACAACGATATGATGAACGCGGTCAACCATATGGCCACATTTAGGACAGAGATGATAGGGTGTTGCTAGTTATGACCAACCAGCCCAAGATGAGATAAAATTGGGAAGAACGCGGTCGATAGACCCACCGCGATCATCATGAACACGGTCGGGCTAGTGGCCGCGATCCAATCAGGGTTGAAAAGAACGCGGTCTCTGCCCAGGCGCATTGTAACGACTCAAGATCTGGATATCGGGAAACACCTGATACCATTCAAATCTTGGCCCGCCACCCACGAGTTGGAAGGCTCGGAAGGGTTATCTAGATGTGTGGAGGTAGATTGAAATTTAAAATAATGCAGACAATAATTATATAATTATATGTTTAAGAAATAGAAAATAAAATTATATTTTTAATTAAAGAACTAACTATAGAGTCCAGTCCAACAAAGTATAGTCTACAGGAAAAGAAACGTACTCTAACGTCGGGTACGCCCCTGGCACAAGCGAGCTGGAAACTACGAACCTCTGCGCTGCACCTCCGAACCTCGAGGAGGAACCGCAATACCTGAACAGACAGGGTGAGCCTCATCTCATTGGATCAGTAGGGTCCCGCGGATCCCAACCACAAACAACGACGGTAAACAACAACGATAACAAGAACAATAACAACAGTAACAGGAGTAGCAACGGTAACAATAACGGTGAAAGGAACAATCGTAACAAGTACGGTAATAATGGTGGCCGAACCACGACTCTATAAGCTACTCCTAACGCACGAAAAGCAACCCCCAATCTCTTAGTCGGGGGACCACCGAACTAACGGAAAACCCTGGCTACGCCACCATGTAGACAAAACCACGACAACTTTATCGTGGAGGCTCGTCCTCGCAGACGAAGGCCCAACCCAAGACCACACGGTCCAAGGGTACGGTCACGACCTCACCATCGTGAACCCTACTCTGTCTACGGATGGAACCTCAGTAACCCTACCGGAAACCCTAGACCACTACGTCGGGAAAGCATGCAGAAGCTAGCCGAAAAGTCACATCTCACAGACGAAAAAATTATACCTCGAGTCACGAGAGTCACGTGTCATGTGACTGGAGTACATGCCCACTAGAAGTAAGGCCAGATGCGTCCACTGACGTCTTAGTCCGTGCCCCGGGTGTCTCCCTACTCGCCCAAGGTGGAAACTGAGATACCGTACAAGTAACGAAAGAACACATACAAGGGTCTAGTCGGGGTCGTGCTCGTCAGCACTCATCCGAAGTCTCTGACCACGTGTTAGCATTCTGTGTTTTGATGATGTCAAAATCTAAGCCATATATGTATGCTGTCATATATGTTTGGACCATATAAATTATGTGCTTGATTGAATTATTCATGGTATAAATGATTTCTATTGCACACATGTTGTTTGCATCATGCTTGAACTCATGTGTTCATAACAGATACTGTTCACACAATAAAAATGCATTTCAGATTAACATACAGATCTGTACTTAAAATAAGTTTGTGACTTTTGCATATGAAGTTTGTGGTGATTGCGTCTAACTTTGCCTCTCATGCGTCTCATGCGTCTATGCGTCTTATTGCTTCTCATGTGATGTGTGAGTCCATGTTCTACGTCCTATATTGCATCTCTCTTGCATAGTGCTGTGTGCGTCCATGACTGCGTCTCATATTCTGTCTCATGCACATCTGTGTCTTAGTGCAAGTGTGCGTCTCATATTATGTCTGCGTCTCATATTGCGTCTCTCGCAAACCAAAGGTCCAAGCATGTTTCACGTCTGTGCATGTTTTGCACTCAACGCATATAGGTCTGTGCACACACTATAGCAGGTCAGTGCAACATCTGGTCTGCACATTTATGTTCCTTCATAGAAAGTCGATGCACATCACTGTAGTGTGCACATTTGAAGTCGGTGCAGGATTGCATTATGCGTAGAATAAAGTCGGTGCACATCCTGTGTCACCACATATAACGTCGGCGCACATTCTGCTGATCAGCGTCTAAGGTCTGTGCAACATTGCTTGGTTTGCACATAAGGTCAGCTCTGAGTCGGTGCACGTTTTACTTCATGCACATGCACACATAGTCGATGCTATTTCCTATAGCACACTAGTCAAGGTCAGTGCTAGTTTTTGTCTGAGGCACATCTGAGGTTGATGCACATCTGCATCAGACCAGACTGAGGTCGATGCACATTTGCATTCGACTGATCTAAAGTCTATACATTTCACTGTAGCAGGTTAGTGCATATCCATCACATGTTCATAGGAAGGTCGGTGCAAGTTTTCATCTGAAGCATATAAGGTCTGTGCATCTTTATCTCACGCACATAAAGTCTGTGCACATCTTGCATGACTGTACTCTAGGTCGGTGCATGTTATGCATCACGCACGTTTAACGTCGGTGCATCTTTTGCATCATGCACACACGAAAGTCTGTGCATATCTCAGCTCTATAGCCATATAGGGTCTGTGCACACTCATGCATAATGTCAATCTAAGTCGGTGCACGTTTCAAGCCTTAGCACATACTAGGTCCGTGCACTTCACTGTTTAGAGTCGGTGCAGGTTTTTGTCATGTGCTTAGCAGAGCCCGTGCACTTCACTATTTAGGGTCGGTGGATATATATATGCCTAAGGCATTCTCACGGTTGGTGCAATGCCTTCCCCAGCACAAGCACGGTCGGTGCAATGCTTTGTCTTAGCAAGGTCATTGCAATGTTTTCCCAAGCAAGGTCGGTGCAATGCCTTCACTAGCACAAGGACACGGTCGGTGCATGTTTGTGTCAATGCACAAACATAGTCGGTGCAGTGTCTGCATTGAGCATAGTAGGTCGGTGCTAAGTGCATCTTGTGCATACCAAGGTCGGTGCTAGTTGCACCTTGTGCAAACTAGGGTCGATGCATGTCTATGACTAAGGCCATATAAGGTCGGTGCAAGTCTTTGCATCGTGCATATAAGGTCCGTGCTATCCACTATTTATAGTCTGTGCACATGAAAGATCTGTGCACATGTAAGGTCTATGCATTAAACTATCTTAGGTCAATGCTAATTTAGCAGTCAGCACACTTCGGTCTGAGCACATTGAGCATGAACTTTGACCATAGAATATTGACTGCTTGCTTTATCATTTTAGGATTTAATAAATACAAATAAAGCATGACCTTTGACCAAAAAATGGTTACTGTTTGCTTTATTATTTGTAGGGATTTAATTAAGTCAATAAAGCTCAGTACATCTCCTGCTCAAGAGCGTTAAGTGAGGCACGACTCTTCTGATGGGCTCGTGATCCCAGAAATCATATGATTGGGCACATGACCCATGTCAAGTATGAAGCGGAGATTCAGACATGTGGATAGGGTGATTTCACCTCCTGACACGTGGGCATCAAAGGAGCGCCTCTTTTCAAATTCTTTGGGCGGGAAACGTGGTTCCCCCGCGCCCATCTCTCTGAAGCCTATAAATAAAGGTAGATTCGCTCAGAAGAAAGGAGAGAGATTAAAAAGAAGATCTGAGAGAGCAGAGAGTGTTAAAAGAGAGAGAGAGAGAGGTACCGTGAAGCTGAGAGAGATCTGTGAGAGCAGCTGGAGCTAATTTGGAGGAGAAACAGAGTATCGGTATAGAGAGTGATCGTGAAGCCATGAGAGGTCAAGGTTGCAGCAGCTCGTGAAGAGAAGGAAGAAGAAGAAGAGGGATCCTGGTCAGGATACCCTAAAGTCTGATAGTGGTTTTGGATCAAATCCTTACCACTTTGCTCCGAGTGAGCTACAGCTTTTGTGCTTTCGTATCTAGCTTTCTATTGCTAGCATAATTCAGTTTTCTTTGTTTTCTTAAACCTTTGTTAGAAGCTGTGAATCAGCGGATGGCATAAGCTGTAAGGCCCAGCGCAAGCTGTTAGTCAGTGGATGGCTTAAGCTGTAATGTCCAGCGGTTGAAGCTGTGAATCAGCGGTTGTAGGCAAGCTGTGAAGCCTAGCCGTTTAAGCTGTGTATCAGCAGAAGCCACACTCCTGTTGGAGTGTGGGGTGGACGTAGATCTCTGGTTAGAGATCGAACCACCTAAAAATCCCTTATGCACAGTGTGATTGTTGTGCTTCCAATCTGCTGATAGATGTATACATAGGATCGTCAAGATTGCATCCATCTAGTTTTTCAGATTACATTATGAATAGAGATTTCATCTATATTAGATCTCGTTGAGGTTCTTCTCTCAATAGATGAATGTTTAGAAATGCTACTAGTGGGTTTCAATCTTAATTGATTGATCTCTTCGATTATCTGAGTAAATTGCATAAGTGTTTTCATAGTCACCTAAACTGTGATAGTTTATTAATCTGCCAAGATTTAGCTTAAGTTCTATTTCCACGAGAATTTTTAAAAGGGGATTCATTCACCCCCCCTCTGAATCTTGGTGTGCACCACCATATCGTTCCAACAATTGGTATCAGAGCGGTCTCTGACTTCTAGATCCAACGATCTGCAGAGGATCCTGCTTATTTGATTTCGTGCTTTACTGTTCTAGTGTGGTGCATTTTTCAGATATTGTTTTCCAGTTCTTAGATCTAAATCTATTCGGTTGTATTTCAATGGGATCTCCTATTATTTTCGATGGTTCGAATTTCAGTACTTGGGTAGGCGGCCTATGCACTTACATGGATTCCATTGACTCTAATCTATGGAATCTTGTATCAAAAGGCCCACATAAACTTCCTCATGACCAGGTCGAGTGGTCTAATGAGGATATATTGAAGGACAGAGAAAATGTTATGGTTCTTAATATTCTGAGAGCTGTAGTTAATACTGATTTATTTCCATCCGTTTGCAAGTGCTCTTCTGGAAAAGAAATTCTGGAGACAGTCATTGCTGTTCATGAGAAGATGGAACAGAAACATCAATGTCTGATGGGCAACTGGGGTGATCACAACTATGATCAACATGAAGAAACGTCATCTCAGGTAAGCTCCGGATTAGAAGATATTTCATTTGATGAACTGGTAGTGATGTATGAAGAACTTCTAGAGATATCTAGGAAATTGAAATCTGAGAATAAAAAGGTGAAGAAAAAGATTGATCAAAACTGCTCTAATTCATCTTGTGAAAATTATTCAAAACTGAAAATGTCTTATGATGCGTGTTTGATTGATATTCAGAATTATAAGAAACAATTAGAAGGTTTTAAAAATACTGTTTCAGAAATGAATGAATTGAAGTCTGAGAATAAAATCTACAAAAGACAGATTGTAGAGAATAATGAAAAGGTTAAAAGACTTCAAAAAGAAAATCAAGCTGAACTTGTCAAGCAAAAGGAACATATGGTTATGATGAAAAATGAGAATGATGAATTATATTCAAAGATTTCTGAATTGAAAGATAAATTGAACTCATTTGATAATCATTAGACTCTGAATTCTGTGGATAATGAGAAATTGATAAAAGAGCTTGATCATGTTAATTTGAAACTGAGTGAACTGAAATCTGATAATAATGAACTTGCGGTTAAGAATTTTGAACTAGAAAACAAGCTGAAATCATTAGGAGCTGATCATGTCATAATTAATGAACCAGTTCAGAATGAGCAATTGATAAAAGAAAATGAAGAAATAAAGCATCTGAACTCTGCTATGTCTGAATGACTCCTAGTCTTAGAAAAAGGAAAAACTGTTTGTTCTAAAGATTCTGAAAAACTGAGCAATTTGGAATAAGAAATTGAGAAATATAGAACTGTAAATAAAGTGCTAAGTGAATGTGTTAATTATAGTGAACAGGAGATTGCCAGTTATGAATTACACATTGTTTCCCTAGAAAACAAAATTCATGATCTAAAAAACTCATCATTCAAATATAATAAAAATCAAGAAAAATAAAAAGAGGTTACTAAAGATGAGGCTCATAAGAAGAAAGGCTGTAACTCTCAACTCAAGAAGGCTATGGGGAATAAACTTTACACTACTTTTGTGTGTAGCACTGATTTAGCTAGTACCTCTGTCTTTCCTTCAAAATTACCTGCTAATCAGAAAACCAAACAGAATAAAAATGTGAAAAAGAAAGAATTGAAAAAGAAAAGAAACAAACTGCATGCTGAAAAATCTCAGGCCAAGATATTTTCTGTCCTAAGGAAGAATGTCAAATGCTTTTACTGTGGAAAACTTGGTCATGAGATGATTGATTATTTTGTCATGAAGAAGGATGATCTGAAACTTGATAGAATTCATGCTAGGAAATCCTCTCATGTACTAAATAAAAGAATCTATTACTTTTATTGTCATAAGATAGGTCATCTTATGCATGAATGTAAACTAATGAAACAAGATGACCTAAATGCTAAGAAATTTTATGCTAAAAATCATGCATATCTGAATAACAAAATTCATTGTTTTCATTGTGGAAAATTAGGCCACATTGCTGCTCAATGCTGGCATACTCAGGGAAAGAAACTCAATTCTAAATTCGTTAAGCTCCCTGCTAATATAAATAATTCTGGTAGGAGGAATGACTTGCATGCTAAATTTACTGTTAACTGTCATGGTTTTAATAAAGACAAATCTGCTTCAATAAATCAGCACATCATATGTTTCAATTACAATAAGCCTGGTCACACGGCTACTGAATGCTGGTTAGGTCCTCATAGAAGTAATTTTGGTTCTAGAGATAAACACATTGTGTGCTTTGAATGTAGAAAGCCAGGCCACAGGGCTGCAACCTGTTGGCTGGGAGTCTATCATAAACAGACTGGGTTTGTTAAACAGAATATTCATTCTGTTAAAAGGAAATTTCATGATAATGCTCACAAGTTCAGTGTTCATAGTAATGTGCATGAAAAGAATCTGAAAAATGCTGCATCATATCATTACTGTGGTCATATAGGTCATTCAATGAATAATAGTTATCTGATGAGGTTTGATGACCTTAATAAATAGAAATTGTTTAGAACACCTGTTAAAGGTGTCACTGTCATTTCAGGACCCAAGACATCTTGGGTGCCTGTTTGTGCCAAGTAGTTTACTGTTTTGCAGGTGTGCCTTGGAGCTGAGAAATAAAAAGGGGAATCAAGGCACATGAGGTCGGTTAAACCCCTTCTCATTGTTATTATTTTTAGTTGATTTTGTGTTGATTTTGCTTTACCTGAATAATTGTTGCATTTTTGGATTAGTTGATATATTTCAGATTTGTGTTGCATGCATCCATACATATGCATTTGAAAATTGCACAGTTACTCATAAAATATTCATCTGCACACTCATTTGTAGTTTGAAATTTGAATTGGATGTATTTGATGCGTGCTTGTTTGATTGACACTTATCATAATCCATTCACTGAACATATGTAACATACATCTTACATATGCATACACATGTGATTGACAGACCATCATCAAAGACCTGAAATGCATCTACGATTGTTCTTGTTTGAAATGCATTGTCATGCTTGAGGGCCAATTTCCATTTCTAATAATTCTAATATAGTAACATTTGATTTCATTTGTATCTTCATCTAATCGAGTTATACGTACAATTAGACCAAGTATATCAAAAGTTGTGGCCGAAGGTTTGGCTACGCCAATCTGGAACGCCATTCCTTGTGTGAGGGATTCTATGATCTGTAACTTCGCCAAGTACTTGGTAAATGGTCCCTTAACCTTGCTAAGATGATGATTATTGAAATCACTTGAATGCTGTAGTTCTCACTCTCTTTATTCTTGGTTGGTCAGATTGTTCCCCGACATGGTCTTCATGATAATCTAATGCATTCAGTCAGGGGGAGTAGATGAATTTGCATGCATGTGTTAATTGCATATCACTCATATTGTAAATATCAGGAAGAGTAATTGTCATGCATATCTTTAGGGGGAGCTCATTGTGAACCGTGTCACACCGACATCAAAAAATTAAGAAGAAATTATTAAGTAAAAGAAAAGGAGCAAGAGATTGCTAATGGAGTGTGATCGCCAGAGGGATTACCTCAAAAGGAAAGGAGAATGATCGCGAATACCTGGTAAGAAGAGTGATGCGGGATGGATTGTGGTTTTCCTCCTCCTCCTTCTATCGGCCGGCCGATGAAGGGGGTTTCTCTTTCTTGATTACCCTTAAACAAAACACAAACAACTAAAATAGAAGAGGATTAGCCAAGTGTAGTATCAATCCACAATAAGAATAAGATAATGAAATATGAACATGAATAACACACCTTTTAGTCCTTTTAAAACCCCTAAGAGAATTAGGGAGAGGAGATATGATGCAAAGACTAAAACCTTAGACGTATGAAGAATCAAACCACTATGTGGTAAAGGAGGATGGTGAACAATGATGGGATGAGCAACAAGCTAAATGTAATAACTCCCTGCTGTTCCTGACAACAGTAAAGGGAAAGAACCAAATAGAGGGGCCTTCGGCTGCTGCAACAGGGAGGAGGAAGAAGCAACGAACAGCAGCAATCCGTGTGTCTCTGTGTGTATCTCTCTGTTTAAAAAAAAGATCTCCCCTCTCTTCTTCTTCTCGCGCGAGCAGAACAGTGGCTCTATTTATAGGGTACAAACCATAGATTTAGTAGGATTAAAACTTGCAACACTCATCTACGGCAAGGCCTCTACTTCCCTAATCCAATCAAGTGATCAAATCAGAGCAGGGAACTCTCCAGGAAAGGGTCGTTCGAACAGGACACGGAAGGGGAAAAGACGACTCGCGGAAGGGCGTCAATTGAAATTGATGACCTGCCTTACGGCGTTAATTAAAATAACGACCTTGACAAAGTCGTCAATTCATGGATTTAATTTTAGCAACAAAATCCTTTCCTTAATAAAAAATAATGAAATGACGCCTGTACCAACGGACGTTAGTTGATAAACGACCCTGTGGGGGACGTCAATTCTTACTTTTCCAATTTCTTTAGGATACGTAAAATTCCAGAAACTGACGCCTCTGACGAAGGTCATCCTTTCATTAAGAGACGCCCAAGGCTAAGCCGTTATTTAAAAGATGCCCCACGTCAAGTCGTTAATTCCAAAAAAATGCTTAGAAAATCATAGAAAACACATAAAAATAGAAAAAACTTCATATTACAGTAATATTGAAGTTCACTTTGGGGCGTCACATGGTGACATGAGATTTACTCGACATAGCGTCAGTTTTGGCGTGTCTACAGCTGCCCCGTCTTGGCGTCTACTTTGCAAGGGAGTGAGACGGAATAAAGTGAAAGTGAAACAAGTGAAATGAAGTGGAGCGAGCTGATAAGTAGATGCCAAGGTGTGATGTGACACGCCTCCACACTAAGTGTTGAAAATCTTTCTAAGACTCTAAATGAAACAACTCTGGATGATTACAAGAAAGCATTGATTAGCTGGACTGAAAGGATTAAACTAAAGGAACTAAAAATGTGCGCGAGGGCACGAAAGGGAGACACCATTGGAGAGCGGTTACCAGCCAATGTGGACGTGCTACAACCAAGGTGGATTTGCAAGAAAAAGGTAAAATGAATTGAGATAGAGACCCATCAAATGAACACTTTCAAGGAACCAGCCTGAGCGGCTTCAAGGAGAATAAAGTACTTGATTTGGAATGGAGTATCTTATGACAACTTGATTAGGAGCGAGTGACCTTCATTATTGGCGCAATATGAGGATTTTCATCATTAAGCTCAAAGGTCCTACATGATGCATGCTGGGCTAAATGAAAAATTAAAATAAACTAAAAATAGAAAATAATCAAGGATAATATTGTTAAGCCATCTAGATTTGGTCAAGAATCCAGATCTCTGAGTTGATACTAAGCCGAAGCCCATTTGTCCACGCATCAACTCAAAAAGTGGAACCATCATCCCAAACCTTGAATGACTCAACGGCCTATCCGTGCGATCAAGACTTTCCTGGAATTATCATTATTTTTGATGAAGGGGAACTCAAATTTCAGGTTCATCAGAACCACAAGGTCCTTGATATACTATAATAGCGTAGATACCATATAGATAACAATGCTTACATGAGAAACACAAAAGATGGAGTGATGTTACCCCAATGAGTCAACCACGCATCTGCACTCTTCTGCACTTAAAGATTCATCAGTCCACATAAAAAAATGATCAATTTTATGAAAGAATTCTCAACTATCACATGATCATAAGTGCATAATATAAAGGCCTCTAATAATAAAAGATAGCACTTAAGTTCATAAAAATGCTGTAAAGCAATCCAACATATAAGCCCAGGAATTGATGACCATAGGAAGCGGCGTCCAAATTATAAAAGACGACAAGCATAAAGGCATTAATTGCATTAAAGGTTCGATTAGGAATTGGAAAGCAAATGACGCCCTTCAGAAAGGCGTTAAATAAAAGGTGACCTGAAGCAAGTCGTTAATTCAATAAATGACGCCCTGAATGCTGTCGTTAATTAACTGTAATTTTGAATTAGCACGTGTCTGTTCCATAAACAGAAAGCTTGAAACACAATCCTATTCGTACTCAAATCCTCAACTTCGAACATCCATCAGAACCTTCAAACTTCCCTTAACTTCGAACATCTATCAGAACCTTCAAACTTCTATAAAAGGAGGAGTTTTCCTTCAGCAATTCAACGAGATCCTTTCTGTTCTGTTATTTTCTTCTTTTCGTTCATTCACAGGTGCAGGTGCTGCAAGCTGTTGCTGTCTTCGTGAAGATCAGTACCGCAACACACTCTTGAAGTATGCAGAGAGCTATTAAGAAACCGAAGACTTCCACTCCCAGGCTTTCCGAATTTAACGGTCATATCAGCAACCGAATTGCCATGAACCAGGTATTTAAAAACTTGAGCTGCTTGTTTGCTTCTTCTGTTGCTTCTTGTTCATACATTATTCCCTTCAACTCTCATCCTTTTCTCTTCTACTCCGTGCCTTCTCTTCACAGGACTATCCAAATATTCCAGGAGCAAGGAGATTCACAAAGAACAAATGGCTTCCCCTCTTGCTTTCCAAGTTCAATTCTGACATGAGGGCCTTCCTATCTAGATGGCATCTCCTAGATTGGGTAGCTATAGGAGCTCTTGTGGAGATATGGCACCCTTCTACCCACACCTTCCTTTTTTCTACCTTTGAAGCCACAATTTTATTAGAAGAATTAGAAGTGATCTTAGGCTTAAAGAAGATGAAACAAGGGGATGAGGAGAAGATGGCCATCATGCCAAGGCAAATCACCTCTCATGAATTACTATCAAGCTTGATTCCTAGTCCCAACCTAGTGAGCCAAATCAAAGCCACCAAAGGGATTAACCTCTTAAAGCTTGCCTCATGGGTCTACAAAAGTGCCGACCAAGCTAAAGAGGATGATGAGGTAGAGCGGGTGGCAAAGGCCTTCGTCGTATGCTTGGCGGTAGCGATCTTGTTCCCCTCCATGGAAGATTTTTTAGAAGAGTCCCAATTGAGCGCTATAGCTAGCCTTTGGGAAGGAGAGAGAGTGGGACCGGCGATATTAGCCTACCTATATAGTGGGCTCACCTCGGCGGCAATGGGGAGACCGATTTATGGATGCATGATCGTGCTTTCTAGTTGGGTAGATCTCCATTTCAAATTTGACTCATGCGAGGAGGTCCAACAACCATCAAGGATATTCTCTAAAAGCCCTCTTTCCTATAGGACCGGCTCATTGGGGTTGAGCAATAGAGTGATGAACTGAATTCCTCAAATCAAGAAAAGAGTGGAATGGAGGGAGCACCTCAAGGTGATGCCTAAGAATTTCTTCACATGCGCCCCGGGACTACTCAAGGCTCAAGAACTCCACGCACGATTCTCTCCCGGGACGGATCTTCGGCTAATAGGTGCCACAGAATTTGCACTATACAATTCTCATAGGTGCCTTCCCCAACTCGGGCTCCCACGGCGATTATTCGAGGATTTATCTCACCTTCCTCCTATCAAGACAAGGGACATTGGCAGCAATGAAGATGGAGAAGAAATCACCACAGTTCAAGCTTTATGGAGAATCAACAAAGCACATCAACCTGTGGAAGACTTGGAAGAAGACAAAGATCAGTGGAAAGCGTATGTAATAGCTTTAAGAAGTCTAAGGCCCAAAATGGCTCATTAGATGGATTGTAATCTTTTCATCAATAAAACAATGATAATCTTCTGAGTGAGCCAATCATTATGCTTCTGATTAATTCCCCCAACAAACAGTGTTTCTGTTCTGAATAACGACTTAGAGAATGGCGTCAATTCCAAAAGTAACGCCTTCACACACGTCGTCAATCATTAATCAATTTCCGAAATCCAAAATATCAATTCCCATGATTGACGCCTTTAGCAAGTGGCGCTAATTGATTCACGTCTCAGGTCAAGGCGTTAATTTGATTCAAATTCCAAAGATTAACCGTTAAAAATCTAAAAATAACGCCGTCAGATGAGCCACCTCTTATGTAAATAACGTCTGCAACAAAGTCATCAATTAAAAAGCTGTAATGATGACTTCAATCACATCTATCAATTCCATTAAATGCGCCTGATGACGGTTACGGATTCCCACGCATAGATAAAATGACGCCCCCATGCATGTCGTCAAATCTTGAAATCACGCCCAATGGTATATCCGTCAATTCAAAAGAGACGCCTTTCCTTAGGTCGTTAATTAATTTCGACCGTTTGATTTCTCTTTCCCTCCTTTCTTCTTCTTCCTTCGTCCTCTTTCCCTCTTTCCCTCTTCTGCAACCTTAACCGCAAAAACCCTCCCTCTCCAACTCTCTCACTCTTACTATCTCTCTCACTCTCTACTGGCAGCCATGGCCGGTGGTGGACTCAAACGCCAACGTGTCTCGGCCCCCGACGTGGTGGACTTGGAAGGCGGAGAAGCCGTGGAGGAACACGCCGTAGAGGAGCTTCCTCCCGCGGCAGCCGAGGAAGCTCCGGCGGCGGAGCACGGCGAGGAGGAAGAAGCAGTTGAAGAAGATGAAGAAGAAGATGATGGTGAGGAAGACGGAGAAGAGGAAGATGAAGGAGAAGAACAAGAAGAAGAGGAAGGAGGAGATGAAGAAGGAGAAGAACAAGAAGAAGGAGGAGAAGAACCACCGGTCACGGCGGTGGTCATTCTTCGCCCCGGCCAACCCCGACGGCCACGGCAACCCCGTCCTCAACTCCGGGGAGGGCTGGTGGTGCCCGAGCGACGAAAGGTAGGCCTCAAACCTAATTTTTTTTATTTTTCTTCAATTTTATTTGCATTTTCCATGATCGCCATAGCTCTCGGGTGACACAGAGAAAAGACGCCCCCAGGGGTGTCGCCAATTAAACAACGCCCCCCCCACCGGGGCGTCAATTTCAATTAATTAATTTTTACTGAAAAAAGATAACTCATGAATCACGCCCTGCAGCATGTCGTTATTTAGAAATTATCATGTTTTAGCTTCATGCTGTTATTTTTAATGCTTCCTTTTTTATTTTCAATATATGTACGCCCCTGCTTATTTATTTCGCATGCTGTTTTTTTTATTTTAAAAACCTTGGGAAAACAACGCCCCCCATCGGGGCGTCAATTCATTAGGCAACGACCAATGGAGTGGTCGTCAATTAAAAAAATTCCAGAAACACATTTTAGGATAAAATAACCCCTTTAAACCAGCGCCCCATATAAGGGCGTCAATTCAATAAACAACGACCATTGGAGTGGTCGTCCATTAAAAATTTCCAGAATTTTTTTTCGGGCCAAAAATTGCTCATTTTGAACAACGTCCCCCACAGGGGCGTTACTTAAACAACTGATGACCCAGGGATGGGCGTCAATTCAAAAAACTCTCAGAAATTAGGAAATTAGTTTCAAAACAATGCCGCCCACGGGGGCGCCTTTTAAATAAACAACGACCCATGCTGGGTCGTTAATTCAAAGAACGCACAACATCACCAGAAACCCATTTGGAAATAACTCCGCCCTTTGGGGCGTCAATCATGAAAACCACGACCCTAGGTAAGTCGTTAATTAACCAAACAACAAATATCTCATCAAATGAACTTCCACATGAAAACTTAAGCAGGAATTTCTTTTATATGCATGCAGAGGCTGATGAGGAAGCGGATTTCTTGGGTCCAGGTCCGAGCAGCTTATTATGGCCTCCCCGAGTTTCAGAGGGCTAGAGTAGACGCCATGGGGTTTGGGGCTCTCCTTAGTATTGAGCCAGTCAGACCCGACCTACCCTTGATCCAGGTTTTGAGAGAGAGATGGGATAGGTCGAGCCGGGCATTTCTGATGCCGTGGGGACACATGGTCCCCAGCCTAGAGGATGTGGCTAGGATTACCGGGTTGAGCGTAGACGGTGAGGCAGTGAGCGGGATCACCCTACCTGACTATAGCGAGCTTACACAGAGACTGCTAGGGCTAGAGACCGTCTATGAGACACCTAGCGAGTGTAGGACCATCTTCTGCACCGACCTTACCATGGCCATGTGTTTGGGTTATGCTAGGCATAGGTCTAGGAGTCCCTACAGCAATTTTTACAGAGGTTGATAGACGGGGCTAGGGCTGCCTACTGCCAGGACCCAGCTGACAGGGAGAGGGTAGTCCGAGATCTGAGGAGGTTCTTGTTCTTGATGCTCGGGAGGCTGCTGCTCGGCACGAAGGGTGATGTTATCAACTGCCGATTCCTGGGGATACTTGAGGACTTGGAGGGCGTTGGCAGATATGCCTGGGGAGCAGCGCTGCTGGCGCACTTGATAGCCGACCTGTCCACGGGGACTGGTCGTGAGACGACCGTCAGTGGCTTTTCACCATTTCTTCAGGTATGCATTTTTTTGTTATTTTCTTGTTAGAATGCATATGCATATGAATGCTTTGCTAATGCGATGCATGAATGCAGATTTGGAGCCATTTGTACATGCCGATGGGGCGCGCAGACCCACGGCCCGGAGCTGAGGGATCCTTCCCTCTGGCACGGCGCTGGCTACCAGTGGTGATTGGAGCCCCACTCGCCTATGAGTTGCGAGTGTTACGGAGGGAGTTCCGAGACTTCCCTGCCTCACTAGTACGTATGATTAATGTGATGCATTTTTTTATTTATTAATTATTATGATGAGATGATGATGATATGCATGTTTATGGATGCAGGTGCGGTGGAGACCCTACGAGGGGATGACCGATGAGGGCCAGCCGTGGGTCGTAGCGGGCCGACCTCGTTTCGGATATGAGCTTTGGGTTTATTGCTTGAGCGAGATCGAGCCGCTACGGCTTAGGCTGGTGATGAGGACACTCGACCTACACCAGGGGTGGATCGAGGTAGGAGAGCCGTGTGGGATAGGCAAGAAGACTCGTGGTCGCACGAAGGCGATCGACTGGAGAGTGCGGTTCTCCGACCAGTACGCTGACTGGCAGCGCGGCGGGACCCGAGTCACTTCCCAGGCAGCAGACAGCTCCGAGTACCTCCGACACTACTGGGAGGTTTACACCGACCGACCCCAGATGAGGGTCTTAGGGGTATGTATGAATGCACTTATTTAATACAAATGCTTATGTATATCTATTATGCGACTAATATGTGGTGAATGCAGGATGCACGGGACATAGTAGCGATGGACATGCAGACCCACCTCCATAGCTTGGAGGCCCAGTTGGCTGCCACACGGGCAGACCTTGAGACCCTGGTGAGTGTTTAATTTATCTATATGCACATGAATGTTTGGATTATTTGATGATTAGCCATTGACAATCTCAATAAATGCAGCGTGCCCAGCAGGGAGAAGCAACGAGAGAGACAGGAGAGGCCTCTAGCTCGAGAGGGCCTAGTGCAGAGGCGACTGCACTAGCAGAGCAGCTTGCCGGAGCAGTGGCACGGGCCGAGGCGGCAGAGCATGACCTCGCCACACAGGTATGCCTTAAACTTAAACTCAATTTAATTGTTTATATGATATGCTCGTGAAAAGTTGTGTTCACAGACTGAGGAGCTCCGTGCCGCTCTTACCTGCATCGAGGAGGGGCAACAGGCGATGGCCACGCAGGTGAGTTTTATTTATTTTCAATTGTATATGGCCTATTTCATGAATTATTGAACTGTGGAACTGATGAGTTGTTTGAATGTTTACAGACCTCAGAGTTACAGTCGGCACATACCCGGGCTGCCCTGGCCAGGGCAGAGTTGGCGATCAGCGAGCAGCGGGTCGTGGAGCTTGAGTGGGCCTTGAGGCGGAGAGAGGAGCTACCTCAGGACGTGGCAGAGCTGCGGGTCCCCCTCGAGATGGAGCGGAGAGAGCGTGCTCGGGAGCGCAAGGAGCACCAGGCGGAGCGTGCCCGGGACCGTGAGCAGCACCAGGCGAAGCATGCCCGGGATCGTGAGCAGCACCAGGCGGAGCGTGCCCGGGACCGTGAGGAGCGTTCAGCTTGCGATCGGGAGCTTACAGCCTTGAGGGCCCAGCTAGCTGTTACACAGGAGCGGCTACGAGCGACCGAGGAGCGGCTTCAGCGAGGCCGGGAGCGGGTGCGAGCTGCAGGGTACACCTTCACTAGTTCTACTTTTGTGGCGAGTTCCTCTCTCCGGCAGAGGAGCGAGGTAGAGGAGCCGGCTCGAGCTCCAGCTACTTCCCGGGGGTCCATGCCCCCTCCACCAGCGCCTCGTCGGGAGGACGAGAGTGAGACAGAGTGTAGGAGAGAGGAGGGTGGAGGCGAGAGCTGAGAGACTGTACTTGTACTCCTCCACCCTCACACCTGTACTCAGATATTTATGATGTATATATATATGAGATTGAAATTTTTGTTACCTGAGCACTTGTGTAGGTGTGTACTTGTATCTTCTTTTCCTTCTCGCCTTTTACTTTTGCCCTGCGCTTGTAGTTCACACTTGAACAAACAGGTTAATCCATCTGTTCGACTTGGCCCCTTGCTCAATAGGCAAGGGATGTCTTTACTTTGACCTTGATAACGGGTCAAGGGGCCAAGCCTTTAATCAATGAAGGCAAAGAGTAGATATAAAATGCACCATGCAAGCAAGCAAATGCTAACTGAAATCAAAAGATGTCCCATACAAGAATGCAACCTAGCATATGAGAAACAAAAGGCTTGAAATTTCACAATTTTTTTGTTATTATATATATATATATATATATATATATATATATATATATTGTATTTTCGTTTTGAAAGTGGCGCCTTCGATAGGGTTGTTAATTTTGAAAAGAATGCCTATTCTAAGAGGCGTGAATTTTGATTTGAAATTTTTTTGTTTTGGAGGTAAGTATAGTACAGAGCTTTGAAACCTTAACCATCATAATCAAAAATTCATTAGACTTTCTCAAGAGACTTAACAAAAGAGTCAACGTGACTTGTACTTAGGCGTTTACTCATATTCTCTTGCAGCCCATCCTTCTTAGTCGGTCTTTGCCATTCTTCGAGTTCACAACCCACCATGGAGGGAGAAAAGAAGAATGATTAAGGAAGCTCACGAAAGGTTTTCAAGAATGGGGCACGCTCCTCCCTTGCCCTAATGCCTATTGGGATTCGGTCTTTGGCTTAGGAAAATTTTGTTGCTCTTTTTGCCCTTATTCATGCATGCTTACGACCAGGGTTTTCCCTGCGGGGACTTTGCCCTCTTGTCATGCTTTCTTTTATCATAACTTCATTTTCTTTTCTTTTTTTCGAAACAGATAAAGACCTAATTGTACTTGGGCTTTAAGTATTTTGTTCCCTTTTGGGCCCTGACTTCCACCTACTGAGGCGGCGGGCAGGCTTGGTTAGTAACCCCTAACTTGTATTCCCTCTCGCGAGCCGAAGGGAAGAGAATATGTAAGGCTTTTACACTCTTAGTTTGGGTCGGACTTTCCTCGAATTCCGGGCTGCTCGAGTTTAAGAATAAAGCGTGTAGTGTGTGCGTGAATTGACCCAAGAGTTAAACCGTCGAGACTGAAGAATGAATTAAGGATTTTGATTATTTCGGTCTCGTGGCCCACGTACCATACCAGCCTCAAAGATTTTTCTGCTTTTTTCTTCTTTTTTTTATTTTTATTTCTTTCAAATTTTTTTGTTTATTTTATTTTCCTCTTTTTTTGTCTTTTGTCTTTTGCCTTTTTGTCTTTTTGTCTTTTTTTTTGTTTTTAGGGGTAGTATTTCTTTAGATAGAGACCATTCCAGGGATGAGTTAGCTCTTCGCCTTCAGCATTAATCAATCTATAAGCATTGCCAGGATAAACATCTTTTATGATAAAGGGTCCTTCCCAGTTTGGTTGGAGTTTTGAACGAGGTCCACCAGGTTTTACAAAGATTCTTTTAATTACCATCTCACCGATTTTGAACTTTCTCTCAATTACTTTCTTTTGGTAAAAACGTGAAAGCCTGTTTTGATAGATACGCTCATGCTCAGCGGCGACCAAACGCTTCTCATCCAGGAGTTCCAACTGGGCAAGGAGAGATTAACGCCGTTCATCAATAGAGAATTCTCTGTCCAATTGTACTCGCAGAGAGGGAATAAGAATCTCATAAGGAACTACCACCTCCATTCCATAAGTAAGGGCGAAAGGGGTCTGCCCAGTAGGAGTACGAATGGAAGTGCGATAGGCCCAAAGAGCTTCCACCAGCTTTTCTGGCCAATCCACGAATTTATTAGCCTCACACGTTTTCTTAACAATTTTAATCAAAGTTTTATTAGTTGCCTCTGCTTGGCCATTGCCCTGCGGATAATAAGGAGATGAATGATGCAATGCAATGTTATACCTGTTGCAGAGATCTTTAAGCTCCTGAGAGATGAATTGGGGTCCATTTTCGGTGACGATGGTACTTGGGATGCCAAACCTTGCGATGATGTTCTTCATTATAAACTTGCAAACAGTTGATGCTTTAATCTCCACGTAAGCTTCCGCTTCTGCCCACTTGGTGAAGTACTCCGTTGCCGTGAGAATGAATGACTTCTGCTTTGTAAGGAGGTTGGAATCACCAAGAGGTCCAATGATATCGAAAGCCCACATGGAGAAAGGCCATGGGGAAGACATAGGATGGAGTGAAGAAGCAGGAGAATGGATCTTATCGGCGTGCAGTTGGCACTTAACACACCTTCGGACATAGATAGAACAATCCTCTTCTAAAGTGGGCCAATAGAAGCCTAGCCTAAGGATCTTCTTAGCTAGCATCTGGCTGTTCACATGACCACCACACACTCCTGAATGCGCCTCTTCCACGACCTCCCAAGATTCATCATCGTCAAGGCATCTTAATAAAACACCGGTGAGCCCTCTTCTATAGAGCACACCTCCAACCAAAACGTAACGTTGAGCCACTCTTCTAATTGCTTTCTTCTCTTCTGCAGTGGCTTCCTCGGGATAGGACTGATCATTGTAATATCTGGCAATCTCGTAATACCATGGTTTCTCCTCATCAGCCAATTCCTCTTCCCAATCTAACAACATGACCTCCTTATTTTTAAGAGCTTCACTCTGCCTGACCTTCTCAAGCACCTTGTCCCTAATGTCGAGGAACGCATGATCCTTAATAGCTGGAGTGTCACGCTGATGAATGAGGGGAACATGGAAATCTTGTTCAGGAGGGAAGACTAAAGCAGAAGCCAATGAAGCAAGGGCGTCAGCTAAGATGTTTTGGCTTCGAGGGACATGGACAAAAATCAACTTGGTAAAGAGTTTGGCATAAGCTGAAGCAAGTTCCTGGTATGGTTTGAGCTTAGGATTGATAGTGCGGCATTTGAAAAGCACCTGGCATAGAATGAGCTGACTATCACCAACAATTTGTAATTGGGTAACACCATATTCGTGAGCGGTTTACAGGCCGGTCAAAAGAGCTTCATACTCAGCTATATTGTTTGTGACAGGGAAAGTAAGCTGAGCGGCGAATGGGATGGTGACCCCTTCTGGTGTTAATAGAACCATGCCGATCCCTTTTCCCTGGGAATTTAGAGCTCCATCAAAATGTAACGTCCACATAGGATCGTGGGGTTGATTAATGGACATTAGTTTCTCATCTGGAAACTCTGAATTGACTGGATCAAATCGGGGTAGAGGGTGGTGAGCAAGATGTTCGGCAATGACATAGCCTTTGACAGCTTTCTGTTGAATGTAAGTGATGTCGAATTGGGAAAGGAAACTTTGCCAACATGCTAATCGGTCGGTAAGGACATATTTTTCAAGGAGGAATTTAATCGGATTCATGCGAGTAATGAGATGAACCTCGTGAGCTAAGAAATAATGCTTTAACTTCTGAACTACCCAGACTAAAGCAGCACAAGTCTTCTCCATAGCTGAGTACCTATGCTCACAGGGGTTGAGAAGTTTAGACAAGTAGTATGCTGCCCTCTCTTTCCCTTCTTCATCTACCTGCGCAAGGATAACACCTACAGAGTCATCCAGGACAGAGACATAGAGAATGAGCGGTTTGCCTGGAATTGGCGGCCTCAGGACAGGAGGATTGGCCAGATAGTCCTTCAGTCCATCAAAAGTTGCCTGACATTTGTCATCCCAATTAAACTTGACTCCCGGCTTAGTAAGCTCGTAAAACGGCCTGCATCTTTGTGAATGCTGGGAGACAAAGCGGCGAATGAATTGCAACCTCCCGATTAATCCTCGAACTTCCTTCAAATTCTTGGGAGGAGGCATATCTCTAATGGCCTTCGCCTTATTAGGATCAACTTCAATTCCCCTTTTACTGATACTAAATCTGAGTAATTTCCCTGATGAAACGCCAAATACGCACTTCTTGGGGTTCATTTTCAACTGATACTCTCGTGATCTTTGCAAAACTTTAGCTAGAACCCTAGAATGCTCAATCCTTGTTCTTGATTTTACTACCAGGTCATCCACATACACCTCAATATAAATGTGGATCATATCATGAAAAATTGCCATCATAGCCCTCTGATAGGTGGCTCCAGCGTTCTTAAGTCCAAAAGGCATGACCACGTAGCAATATGTACCCCACGGTGTAGTGAACGATGTCTTCTCTTGGTCTTCCTCAGCCAGGCGAATTTGATTATAACCCGAAAAACCATCCATGAAGGAGAGAGTCTCATATCCTGCCGTATTATCAATCAAAACATCAATATGAGGGAGGGGAAAGTCATCTTTAGGACACATACGGTTGAGGTCCTGACCTTTCCGTCCTTCTTCATGACTGGGACGATGTTAGCCACCCAATTGGGATAGATGACAACTCTAACAAATCTAGCCTTATGAAGCTTGTTGACCTCTTCTTTCATCTTTAAAGCCATATTAGGGTGGAAACGTCTCAACCGTTGTTTGACCGTGACAAACCCTGGCTTGAGTGTAAGCCGATGTTCAACGAGCACAGGGTCTAATCCAGGCATATCTTCATAACTCCATGCGAACATGTCCTTATATTCTTGAAGTATCAAAATAAGCGCCTCCTCTTCGGATGGCGGCAAGTTTTTGCTGATGAGGACAATCCTAGGGTATTCTTCAGTACCCAGATTTATCTCTTTGGTAGGCTCTTCTACTGAGACTGATGGTTCATCAAATCTGCTCATGCCACTGGCAAAAGCGTCAGCCTCGTCCTCATATTCTTCATACCCTTCATCCCCCTCTTCAACAGGGTCTTCATCATTCATAATCTCATAAACACCAAAACTCTCATAAGAAGCACAAGTATTCTCATATTCCAACTCCGGCAGGATAATCGGGTCCTCCACAAATTCGGGGATGGCTAAGCAAGCATGACATCTAATGGCTAACTCTTTGAGAAATCTACGGGGAATCTGCTTACCCTTGGATTTATTATGTGAAGCTACCCCATGAATCTTATCAGAAGAGTAAGAGCAACTAGCTTGATCACTAGAACCTGACAAAGAAGAGAAAGGAGGAGAAAAAGTGGGTACAGAAGGGGATACAGATGAAGACCCCTCGCTAGAGGGGTAGAAAAGATCTATCAACGAATCTTGGAAGAGCGGCCCCTGGGTCGGGACACACTCAGAAAGGAGATAGGAGGTCTCCTCAATGGAGAGGGAGGATTGAAAAGTTGAATTTCTGGCATTTTTTTTCATTTTCATTTTTATTTTCTTTTTCATTTTCAAGGTGAAGCAATGCGAGGAGGAAACAAGAGGTGGAGTTGAAATTGACAAGTTGGCAAAAGATTGAACGAGTGATGACCCGTGCGTGGGTGTGATGGAGAGTCTGGAGAATTGCTCGAGGAGCAAGGGGGGAATTGGAGGAGAAACTTGAAGTGAATTTGGAGAAAAATTTATTAAGACCGCGGGTGGTCTAGGAATGTCTGAGAAAAATAATCGATCAATCAGACAGACAACAGCCGTCGGGTGAATGGATTTGGTAAAGAAAAGGCCGGTCCACAGCCTATCTATAGTGAAGCCCTCCTCGAACGGCACATCGGGCTCTCCAGTATATGTATAATCACTTAGCAACTGCCTCTTGTCCGTGATTACTGTTGGCTTCTCAATTAGCTCATGAATCAGCGGCGGCCATTCCGGATCAGTTGGCATAAATAGACGGCTCAAAGCAATAGTGATGTCATTCATATCAAACCATCTATACCAATCACACTCTGATCATCCACTTTCCTTCTTTTATCCGACCTTAAAGACTCCAGGGCTTTGTATGTGGCCAATGGAGCAATATGACGAGCGAACTGCCTGGCATGCACATCTTGGCAATCTAGTATAGAAGTGACTATTGTAGTCTGCTCATTGTTTTGGTCGCCACCTTTGACAAAATGTGTTTGCAGTGTCCAGGTAAGCGGTTGGCGATCTGTCTTCAAAGTGGATGTCATAATTGCCCATGGTTCTTCTTCATTCTTACTCGGCCCTTTATAGCCTAGGCCGCCCCGTACCATTAATTTTTGTGGCATAATGGGCTTAGTTCTGCCTTGGAAATTAACACCTAGGCCTTTACCGGCCTGGTACCCCATTTTCATCAGAATATTCCAGCCAGGGGTGTTCAGAATGCTTTTCTTCTTCTTCCCCTTGGAAGTCAGGGGTGTCATGGCAACTGTTGTAACTATCTTGGATGGCATCGGTCGTGGGTCAGTAATATCTAACACTGATAGCAACGGTTTATTGGAAGGCCAAATAGAAGGAACCGACGTTGCTAAGTGTATGTCTTCATCTGGCAGAATCGGCATACTTGTAACCTTAATAATTCGGCCCTTGTGTGGAAACTTGAGGAATTGATGATTTGTAGAGGGCACTGCATCTAGCTGTTGAATGTTGGATCCATGTCCAAGATGTGAAAATCTGCTGTGATTGTAGCTGGGCCCAAACTGACCTTTAGTGTTATCATGCCCAAAGGAGGCTTCTTGGTGTTGTCGTAAGCTGTGACTATTATTGTGGACGGTCGAATTTGACTTCCCGGAATGCCGCACATCTTTAAAGTGCTGGGCAGAAATACATTGATGGATGCCCCAGTGTCCACCAAACATTGTTTTACTGCCACCTTGTTAATGTCCACTGTGATACACCGAGCATATTTTCTAGCTGGTTGAGGTGCTAGTTCATGTTCATGAAAAATAATTGCCGGCTGACCGCTAGCGGGCGTCAGGACTGTGGTTATGTGCTCGGCAAGAATGTCTTCATTAACCATGACCTTCTGCAGATATTTTTTTAAGGCCAGTTGATGGGTTGTTGACCTTTTAATTAGCTCTAAAATAGAAATTCTTGCTGGAGTCCTGTCCAGATGTTTTAGTAAATCATATTGAGTGCCCGGTACAGACTCCTGCTCCTGTTCTTTCTCATTGGGCCCTTGTGCGGGCTCTTGCTCCCTCTGAGGAAAAATGGGGTGGAATATCCGTCCACTGCGGAGTACCATAGTTTGGTTCGGTGGCGCCTCTGTCGGGCTAAGTGTGGATGGAGGGTTGGCGGAAGAAGAAGGGGTGTTAGTGTTGGCAGGTGCTGGAGGGGTGTTCAAAGAAGATGCCCCCGCAGGGGGTGTCGGGGAAGGGTTCAGAAAAGAAGCCCCCGTAGGAGGCGTAGGAGGAGTAAGGGGCGCCTGAGTGTGGGAGGAAGTAGCTGGTTGGATAAGGAGAGGTTGGGGCACAAATGGGGGATGTACTGACGGTGAAGGGATCCTTGCCGGTGGAGGGGTAATGGCGGTGGATGTAATGGGTGTCAATGAGGGGTGGATGAAGAGTGGCCTAGATGGCAAGGGTGAAGGGTTGGTAAGGGGTGGTGGAGTTTGTTGTGTCAAAAGCTGCGATGGCGGAGGACAGATAAGGAGAGGCCGGGTTGGCAAGGATGGGGAATTAATTGGAGTAGATGGGGTTTGATTAACAGGGCGTAGAAGGGAGTGGGCCAACTGGGGAGTAGAAGTGGGAAGTGTGCGTAAGAGGCGCGGAGGTTGGTTTGAATTGTGATTAAATGCCCCGACAGAGGCGTTCTCTTCGTGCCCTCCCTGCCCTCTATCCACCTCGTGGAGGGTTGTGACAGGGTTTACATGCTGGTTTGGTGGGTGCTCCGGCAGTGGAATGTGGACAATCCCCATATCTTGCTGCGGTGCTGGAGCTTGCTGTTGTGCTTGTGGAGCTGGTTGCTGCGGCTGCTGAGCCTGGTGTTGCCGAGGAGGCCTTCTTGCTTTTAGAGTGGTGATGAACTGCCTCATCTCATCCCAATTAATATCGCCTTGGTCATTTAAATCATAAATATAGTCCTTGAAATGAAAGCAGTGGTCAATATTGTGACCAGGTGAGCGGTGGAAAACACAGTAGCAGGACGTGTCAACGTTAGCGGGCCATGTTGTTCTTTCTTTCGGCAATATGAGCAGGTCGACGGCCATGAGGGCATTGAATATGTCTGGGAGACTTTCCGGCAATGGTGGATACTGGGCCCTTTTGGGGCCTTGTGGTCTCCTTTGTTGTTGTTGTGGTGGGCCATAGTTGGCGGGTGGTGGTACTTGGTGGTGTTGTTGTGGAGCTGGGGGGACCGGGTGAGGCATTTGATTTTGTGGAGGAGCAAAGGAATGTTAAGGAGCAAATTTGTGTTGTGGGGGTGCGTTGAAGAAGGGGTTTTGTTGTGGAGGTCGTGGGTTAGATTGGCGGAAAGGGGTGGGGTGGCCAACCACGCCAACCTGCTCATTCGTGACAGTGCCCTCAGTTGTGGCGCCGCTATTGCTGACATTTGCATTCTTCTTGACCAACCGTGGTCTCTGTTCAAACATGCCCATGATGGGCGAATCTTTCATCTGAGTTTGAATATATCGAGCTCTCTCATAGAGCTCTTCCATGGTAGTCAGCCTGTTCATGGCCAATATGTGTCGGAACTGAGGGGTTGCATTTGAAATGATCATCTTGACCTGTTCCGGCTCTGACATTGTATCTTTCAACTTTTCGGCCATCAATCGCCATCTATAAGCAAATATAATGAAGTCATCCTCGAGCTTCATTTTCTCAGCGACCAGATCAGTAACTGATAGGGAGGGTCCGACCCGGTCCCTATATTTATGCAAGAATTTCTTTTGAACCACATCAAAGTCACTAGCGTCTGCCGGTTCTAAGGAATAGAACCACTCGAGGGCTGGCCCCTCTAGAGACCGTCTGAACAGATAAGCCAACGAGGCTTTGTTGCCCTGCCAAAAGGAGGTTTCATACATAAAGTCCTTCAAGTGAATAAACAGATTGCCAGTTCCGTTATATCGCCGAAAATTCGGCATCTCAGAAGGTGGTAGATGAAAAACTGGCAATGTAGGGAGAGAAATCTCCGGGGCATTCTTCACCGCAGTAACCTTCTTGAGTTGTTCTTCCATGCTAGCCAACTTTTGAAGAAGTAGAACATTGGTGTCTGACTCGACTAGGGCCGAGTTTGGAATGAAAGAATTCAGCATAAGCGTCCTTAGAATTTGAGGAGGTGGAGGGAATTGGGACCTAGCCGTAGAATAACTTACCTGTTGGGCCGGCATGGCCACAACAGGCGTTGGTGGACGTGAAGGAATTTTGTGTAAGACCGCCGGGTCATTAGCAACATGATGGCCACTTGTGGCCGGAGGGGGGTTGGAAGATGAAGAGGGAACAACTTTCCCTTTCAAAGCGGCCTGAACTTCCTGCCGCTGGGAATCATCCAGTTGTGATAAAGCTTGAATTAAATCGTTGACATTGAATGATGGGGAGGTGTTCCCTGAGGTGTTTTGATTGGAGGGTAGAGCTTGAGAAGAGGTGTTGACCTCTTGAGTTGTGGTGTCAACCACATGGACTTGAGAAAAATGTGCGTGAGAGGGAGGATAATTTCCCTCATGGTAGATGGAATCTTGGAGGGGGACCTCATAAGATTGATTGAAAGCATTCTCATCCGTATCATCATAAGAGTACCCGTAGCTTGCCATGTTGATGATTTTACCTGAACGAAGTTGCATGTTTAAGAAGAAAGAAAGTTTTTTTCTTGAAGGAAATATAACCACAATAATCACTCAATCCAATCAAGCTTATGCAAACAAGTTGTAATGAAGACAAGCTTTTAGATTTGTGTTTGAGGTTAGGGTGGATTAAATTGAAGAGCAATTCACTCCCTTTGCAATGTGAATCCTAGTTGTAGATTTTGAGTGTAATCTCCGGATTAACTAGGTTCTTTCTCTCTCCTCACCAACGATGGGTTATCTAAACTTCGGGTACTTCAAGGTACAACCAGCCCGGCGTCCGTGAGGGAATCCACAGGTGCGGGGACTTACGGAGGTCTTAGAAAAGGAATTTCCAATCCAAAGAGACGGAATGCTCAATGGAGGGTCGTTCCAATTCCAAGAGAGGTGTGTGAGATCCTAGTGTAGAGAGAGGAGGTCTCTCAACCAAATGCCACAAAATGCAAGACAATATAATCAGATCAAACAAGTATAATCAAATAATGAATATAGGAATCAATCCAACAGAAATAGCCGCAGCAATCAGGTTCCTGTTAATACACAGGAAACTAGCGACTTGGCAGAAGTCGCTACGAGCAGAAAACACGACAGAGGGGCTGTCGCGAATCGCTATAAGTTGCACCGACAATGCAGAAGCAGCGCCTTGGTGTGAGGCGCTAAATGTGAAAAGGACGCCTCCGACAGAGGGCGTCAAAAGATATGGGGGCACAACCTCAAGATAAAAGATGCCTTGGAGTTAGGCGCTGGATAGACAACTGACACCCGCAGCACAGGGCGTGAAATCACAGGCAGAGATGAAATAAACACGAGATATGCTAAAAAGACGCCTTTGATGAATGCGTTAAATTGAGAAAAGATGCCTTTACGGGAGGCGTCAATTACGAAAATGACAGAAAATAGCAATCAGTAACCAAATTTTGGATGATCACAAACTGGCTAATCCCGATGGGGAGTGTGCACGTGGTGCACAGTGGAGGGTGCCGCGTGGGGCACAATGGAGGGGTACCGAGGGTACCAAAGGGAGGGGCACACGTGGGTGCCAAGGGAAAGGGCACACGTGGGTGCCAATAGGAGAGGGTAATCAAAAGAAAAACAGTGGAAGTCCCACCGTGATCGCCAATTTGTGAACCGTGTCACACCGACATCAAAAAATTAAGAAGAAATTATTAAGTAAAAGAAAAGGAGCAAGAGATTGCTAATGGAGTGTGATCGCCAGAGGGATTACCTCAAAAGGAAAGGAGAATGATCGCGAATACCTGGTAAGAAAAGTGATGCGGGATGGATTGTGGTTTTCCTCCTCCTCCTTCTATCGGCCGACCGATGAAGGGGGTTTCTCTTTCTTGATTACCCTTAAACAAAACACAAACAACCAAAATAGAATAGGATTAGCCAAGTGTAGTATCAATCCACAATAAGAATAAGATAATGAAATATGAACATGAAGAACACACCTTTTAGTCCTTTTAAAACCCCTAAGAGAATTAGGGAGAGGAGATATGATGCAAAGACTAAAACCTTAGACGTATGAAGAATCAAACCACTATGTGGTAAAGGAGGATGGTGAACAATGATGGGATGAGCAACAAGCTAAATGCAATAACTCCCTGCTGTTCCTGACAGCAATAAAGGGAAAGAACCAAATAGAGGGGCCTTCGGCTGTTGCAACAGGGAGGAGGAAGAAGCAACGAACAACAACAATCCGTGTGTCTCTGTGTGTATCTCTCTGTTTAAAAAAAAGATCTCCCCTCTCTTCTTCTTCTCGCGCGAGCAGAACAGAGGCTCTATTTAGAGGGTACAAACCATAGATTTAGTAGGATTAAAACTTGCAACACTCATCTACGGCAAGGCCTCTACTTCCCTAATCCAATCAAGTGATCAAATCAAAGCAGGGAACTCTCTAGGAAAGGGTCGTTCGAACAGGACACGGAAGGGGAAAAGATGACTCACGGAAGGGCGTCAATTGAAATTGACGACCTTCCTTACGGCGTTAATTAAAATAACGACCTTGACAAAGGCGTCATTTCATGGATTTAATTTTAGCAACAAAATCCTTTCCTTAATAAAAAATCATGAAATGACGCCTGTACCAACGGACGTTAGTTGATAAACGACCCTGTGGGGGATGTCAATTCATGCTTTTCCAATTTGTTTAGGATACGTAAAATTCCAGAAACTGACGTCTCTGACGAAGGTCATCCTTTCATTAAGAGACGCCCAAGGCTAAGCCGTTATTTAAAAGATGCCCCACGTCAAGTCGTTAATTCCAAAAAAATGCTAAGAAAATCACAGAAAACACATAAAAATAGTAATATTGAAGTTCACTTTGGGGCGTCACATGGTGACATGAGATTTACTCGACATAGCGTCAGTTTTGGCGTGTCTACACTCATGTCTTGAACTAAATTGTTTGCTCACATCTTTGATTTGAGCTGTCCCTACATAGTTTGAATCTCTGTTGATTACTCTTTAAACCTTGATGGCTCTTGATGCAGGTGAAGTAAAATTCACTATATTCTTGATTGTTTCCTCATTCAAGCTTCATCTGATTCTCATTCTCAGTGTTGACATCATGAGTTGACATTATTTTATAAGCATTCTGTTTAATGGAATCTGTGAGTAAATGATTGACACCAAGTGTCGACATCTTCATTGGTGTGTTCCTGATCTGATTCCTTATTCCTACCATTGTTGTTGAAATCACTCGAGTTCATACCCTTCATGACTCTAGAAGCTATTGATTGTTGCACCTATGTTTGCTAAAGGGGAGATTGATCCAATCTTTGATCTAGTTGCTACCTGAATAAACTGCAATCTCTGTACTCCTTGAATTCCTATCTGACTGAAGCACTCTTGGGCATCTCTGATGCATATCTGAAAACTTAATTCATTCCTGGTGTTTGTTCCTATTGCTGACTTTCTTGATAAATCTGGTTGCTTCTCAAATTAAGAAGATTTCAATTTGTGTACCTTGATCATAAATATGAAATACTCTAACAAGGAATCTTCCATTATACAAGTGGTGCGGACACCAGGGCGATCACGTGACACGTCGGCGAACCGACGGTGCCATACGCGGAGCATCAAGTTGACTACATCGACTTCCCTTCAAATTGGGGACACTTTGGCTTCAAATTGGACTTTTTTTAGCATTAAATGGGGCTTGTAAGATCACATTATATGTGGGTTTTCATATTGGGCTGGTTATAGGCCTCTTACAAGGCTAATTGGCTAAGGCCCTTTACCATTCTCCTTATGAAAGGAAAGGCCTTGGTCCATTTGGATGGATCCATAGGCCATATATGGGCTCTTCATACATGGGCCAACTAGAGGAGAATGGCCTTAAGCCATATTGGATTCCTAGAAGGATGAGTGGGCTTAGCCATGACCAACATGGCCCATTCAAGGCCCAAAATGGGGGGCGCCCCCTTTCTTGTCCTATTAGGCTAGGAAATTGTCTTTTTTCTTCTTTCTTCTCTCCATTCACAACATGTGGTATTAAATGGCTGCTGGTCAAGGTTAATTGGCTGCCAACCTACCCCCCTTTTACCTTGAATGTCAAAGGTAGGCAGCCAACATGTCCCCTTGCCCCCCCTTTCACTTTCACCACTTGGCAAGTTGTAATGGGCTCCCTCCCCTCCCCCCTTATGGTATCCCACGCATCCCCCCAGCCCTCTATAGCTCTTGTAATGCCTATTTAAAGGCTTGTACGTTGTATATGTGAAGGCTAATGATATTTTGTTGAAAGAAAATTGTTAAGAGAGTGATTCTCCCTCTTTCTCTTGCCCTTTCCCTTGGTGTGAATTTCTCAGAAATCTGGTCGTGGACTCGGCCTTCTCTTCCCATCCCCCTCTTATCATCTTGTTCCCTCCGATTTATTCTTGATACTACTACAAGATTGCAAGAATTCAGCGCTGGTTTGATGCCGTTTGGAGTTCGGGAGCACCGGCGGTGATTTTTCTCGTGGCGGCGCGCAGATCTGTCCCAGAGTGCAGTCCAGATCTGAGGGTGACTGTGTTTCGGTTTATGCAGCCCAACCACGACGTGATCAGGAGCTGGTGTCTGAAGATCAATTAAAGTACTACAAGTCATCTTCACGTTACCTCTGGTTTCGTTGCATTTCAAGGTCTGTGCTGTCCGTGGCGTCAATTCTCGTGAGGTCGCGCAAGAAGATCTGAACAGACTCAGTCCAGATCCATAGGCAACTTCCCACATCTGTCCCGCCTCATCCAGCCAATATCTGAGAGAGAGGTCTTCAGAGGATTTGTTCCTATGGACGTCACCAACAACCTCCCATAGACGGAATTCCATTTCGACATCGGCAACCCTTTTTCCACAATTTATTTATCTGTCTGTGCAGTTCTGTGAACACCAAATCATACGCTGAAAGAAATCATTGCTGCACCCAGATCTGAAAGGATCTGAATGCGCCCTCTGGAGTGAAGAAACTACGTCCAGTCACCGTCATTCTCCAACAAACGGCGCTCCGATCGGGCTTCGGATCTAGCCGTACCAGCCTCTGCAAACTCGCTGCGCAGGGTGACCAGCGCGGGCAGAACCGGGTCGGCTTTCCGTCGACGTACCCGAGCGGCTCCGGCACGCGTTCCTCGCCTCCTGCGAGTGTGGCCCGTCAACCCGGGTTCCAGCAACCCCAAATTTGGCCATTGTAACCCTATACCTCCCTGCGTGGAGTGGGTATTAAGTTCTGGAATTGTAATTGTAACAATCGTGTGTATTGGGGTTGTTCGGATTCGGCCGGGAATTCTTCCCCACGCCTAGGCGTGGAGGTACGCGCTTCAATTCCTTTCTCACTTGCTGATTTAGTATATTATCTATTGCTGCGTTTGTGAGATTAGGGCCGTTAGCCAGTTCAAATACACCGCGTTTGTGAGTTGTGAGTGCTCGTTCCGTAGCTCCGATCGAGCACCGAACGCGAATCGGTACCCTAGGCGACGGTGGTTTCTTAATCGCCGCGATCCCCACGTTTCCCTCGCAAGGGACGATCGCTGGGCTAAAGAGAGAGCGCTGTTGAGAGGCGTCTCCACCCGGAGAATACCAGAGTGGCTAGCCGCCTGGCTTGCCTTAACGTGCTAGTGCTGGCCACACTTGTGTCCGTCGTACGTCCTAGCCCGGTCGAGTCATCCGTCCCGCATCAATTTGGTATCAGAGCGAGTTGAGTCTACGGTGTCAAAAAAAAAGAGTGTCATTTACATCGAGTCATTAGTCGGTTTAAGTCGAGTCTAGGATCATCATTGTTTTAAAACAAAAAAAAAGTGTCTTTTGCATCGCATCCCAATAACCCGGTATATCGAAAGGTGTTGTCCGAACGTTAGGCTATGCCTATCGGGAAGGCCGCACACTTGCGCGAGTGACCTTCGGGTCGATTACCTCCGCCGCGTACCGCGTTTTGGTTAAGTCTAGGCGCATCATTTTGCATTAGTGTGTTTTGCTTTAGTCGGCGTCTTCTAGTCGGTGTGTTTGCATGCCCACTCGTCGGGGTACTCAGTACTCACCCCCACCACCACCTATGGCCAACCCACGGGATACCTCGGGAGACTTCCACTCCTTACAAGAGGCGATGATGGCCATTATGACTAGGTTGGACCAATCTGATGCTAACTTTCAGACTTTCTCCGATAATATGGATGGTCGCCTTAGAGCCATGGAGGGGCGCTTGGAGACCTCCGACAGGTCGGTCCAAGACCTCGTTGGGCGGTTAGATAGGATGTCACACGGGGACCCTCCAGGGGCAGCCCAAGGCCCACCCGCACCTCCTCTCGCGGTGGCCCAAGTCCAACCCGCTCCCATGGCCCAAGTCCAGGCCGCTCCCGCAGCCCAAAACCAGCCACCACAGGCTCCTCCACCCGCCCTTCCTCGGGTTCCCCAACTACCACACCGTGACCTTGGTCTTGAGGACTATGGTTCCGACAATGCCTATGAGGGATATGGTCAACGCCGTCGTGGTTTTCAGCCACAACGAGATGAGGATGATGACCGGGTCCTTAAGATCGTGCGAGCGGACCCTCCCGCTTTTTACGGGTCTTTGGATCCGAAAGTCTACCTAGATTGGGAGTTCGGCATGGACTGTTACTTTGAGTGGTATGATATGTCGGAGCGTCGAAGGGTCCGATTTGCCACCATGAAACTCATGGGGCAGGCACAAACCTATTGGAAGAATGTGGAGAGCCTGCTACTTCAGCGGTTAGAACCCCCGATCGACACATGGGCTGAGATGAAGAATAAACTTCGACAAAAGTACCTTCCTCCCACATACCGCCAGCGACTCATCGATAGATGGCAAAGTCTTAGCCAGGGAGACCGGTCCGTCTCCGAATACATCGCCGAGTTTGATGAGTACTTTCTACGATTTGGTGTCACGGAGGAGAGTACCATGCCCGTTTCCCGCTTTCGACGTGGTTTGCGGCCACACTATCAGTATGAGCTTTTCCGCCGCAATGCCAAGACGTTGGAAGAGGCCTACCAGGTTGCTCTCGAGATGGAGCAATTTGAGGGAGAGTTCGAGTCTAGCCATCGGTTGGGCCCCACCCCTCTCCGTAGTACCGAGCCCCGTCACTCTATAGGCCCACATCAGCGGCCTCCCATGGCTCGACCTCAGGAGCCCACCCGTCAGGAGCACTTCGCTCCACGGCCTCGCCCTCCTCCACCACGGGATCTATTTCCACCATAACCCTCGGCACCCGTTGCCCGTTCCCCGGCTCCTATAGCCCGTCCTCTGGCACCGGCACCCCCTCCGCTATTGTCCAAGGCACCTACATCTCCTCCACTGTTGCCTACACCCCCTACCCGACGGGATGATAAGGGTAAGGCCCCTTTTATAGGAGAGAGTAGTCGGTCGCGAGTGCAGTGTTTCCACTGTCACGGGTTTGGTCACATCGCTAGTGAGTGTCCCGCTCGCACCACCCTAGCCTTAGGTGTTGGAGGATCCGCACCTCCCGAGCTTGAGTGTGTCGATTACGAGGCCGATGAGGCACTGACCGATGAGTACTACGCGTTGGGGGAAGAGCTGGGCGACCCTTCGGCCGCCCAGGATGCCGCCACCTAGTGGGCTTGATGCTACCACCTTAGTCTAGAGTCGTGCATGAGTCAGTGTGTTTTCTTGTGTGGCTTGTTTGGTGTGTTTGTTTGTCTCTCTAGTTATTGTTTCATACATATGGTTTGCATTAAGTCGTGTCAATAAACGGCCAGTCAAAGCACGTATAAGGATGTAGCCGATGCATGCTACATATCCGTGGATTCAAAGGGAGAGTACGTCTAGGTCAGGGTCATACCTGATTGGTTTCCTCCTGGAGACCGAAAGCCACTCTAAGTCCACGATCCCCACCCTTTCCGGGTCAAGAAACAAGTGGGTCCGAATGCGTACGATATTGAACTACCGGGTGACTATGGTGACAGTTCGACGTTCCATGTTTCAGATCTGGTAGCATATTGGAACCCGCGGTGATCCCTAGTGAGCTTTGGGCTTTCTCCTTCTATTGTGAGTGATACACCACCCGAGAGTCCACCTCTTCCAGCCTCAACGCATGCATATAGATTGTATACTGGATGAGCAGGTGATCACCACAAGGAATGGCGCATATCCACACGTCCTAGTGCGTTGGCCAGGATGCCCCACGATAGCCAACACCTTGATCACATGCGGAGAATGCAAGCTTCGGGACCCTTACTCGACGGGGTCGAGTTCCTCCCACCCGGGGAGAATTGGTGCGGACACCAGGGCGATCACGTGACACGTCGGCGAACCGACGGTGCCATACGCGGAGCACCAAGTTGACTACATCGACTTCCCTTCAAATTGGGGACACTTTGGCTTCAAATTGGACTTTTTTTAGCATTAAATTGGGCTTGTAAGATCACATTATATGTGGGTTTTCATATTGGGCTGGTTATAGGCCTCTTACAAGGCTAATTGGCTAAGGCCCTTTACCATTCTCCTTAAGAAAGGAAAGGCCTTGGTCCATTTGGATGGATCCATAGGCCATATATTGGCTCTTCATACATGGGCCAACTAGAGGAGAATGGCCTTAAGCCATATTGGATTCCTAGAAGGATGAGTGGGCTTAGCCATGACCAACATGGCCCATTCAAGGCCCAAAATGGGGGGCGCCCCCTTTCTTGTCCTATTAGGCTAGGAAATTGTCTTTTTTCTTTTTTCTTCTCTCCATTCACAACATGTGGTATTAAATGGCTGCTGGTCAAGGTTAATTGGCTGCCAACCTACCCCCCTTTTACCTTGAATGTCAAAGGTAGGCAGCCAACATGTCCCCTTGCCCCCCCTTTCACTTTCACCACTTGGCAAGTTGTAATGGGCTCCCTCCCCTCCCCCCTTATGGTATCCCACGCATCCCCCCAGCCCTCTATAGCTCTTGTAATGCCTATTTAAAGGCTTGTACGTTGTATATGTGAAGGCTAATGATATTTTGTTGAAAGAAAATTGTTAAGAGAGTGATTCTCCCTCTTTCTCTTGCCCTTTCCCTTGGTGTGAATTTCTCAGAAATCTGGTCGTGGACTCGGCCTTCTCTTCCCATCCCCCTCTTATCATCTTGTTCCCTCCGATTTATCCTTGATATTACTACAAGATTTCAAGAATTCAGCGCTGGTTTGATGCCGTTTGGAGTTCGGGAGCACCGGCGGTGATTTTTCTCGTGGCGGCGCGCAGATCTGTCCCAGAGTGCAGTCCAGATCTGAGGGTGACTGTGTTTCAGTTTATGCTGCCCAACCACGACGTGATCAGGAGCTGGTGTCTGAAGATCAATTAAAGTACTGCAAGTCATCTTCACGTTGCCTCTGGTTTCGTTGCATTTCAAGGTCTGTGCTGTCCGTGGCGTCAATTCTCGTGAGGTCGTGCAAGAAGATCTGAACAGACTCAGTCCAGATCCATAGGCGACTTCCCACATCTGTCCCGCCTCATCCAGCCAATATCTGAGAGAGAAGTCTTCAGAGGATTTGTTCCTATGGACGTCACCAACAACCTCCCACAGACGGAATTCCATTTCGACATCGGCAACCCTTTTTCCACCATTTATTTGTCTATCTGTGCAGTTCTGTGAACACCAAATCAGATGCTGAAAGAAATCATTGCTGCACCCAGATCTGAAAGGATCTGAATGCTCCCTCTGGAGAGAAGAAACTACGTCCAGTCACCGTCATTCTCCAACAAACGGCGCTCCGATCGGGCTTCGGATCTAGCCGTACCAGCCTCCGCAAACTCGCTGCGCAGGGTGACCAGCGCGGGCAGAACTGGGTCGGCTTTCCGTCGGCGTACCCGAGCGGCTCCGGCACGCGTTCCTCACCTCCTGCGAGTGTGGCCCGTCAACCCGGGTTCCAGCAACCCCAAATTTGGCCATTGTAACCCTATACCTCCCTGCATGGAGTGGGTATTAAGTTCTGGAATTGTAATTGTAACAATCGTGTGTATTGGGGTTGTTCGGATTCGGCCGGGAATTCTTCCCCACGCCTAGGCGTGGAGGTACGCGCTTCAATTCCTTTCTCACTTGCTGATTTAGTATATTATCTATTGCTGCGTTTGTGAGATTAGGGCCGTTAGCCAGTTCAAATACACCGCGTTTGTGAGTTGTGAGTGCCCGTTCCGTAGCTCCGATCGAGCACCGAACGCGAATCGGTACCCTAGGCGACGGTGGTTTCTTAATCGCCGCGATCCCCACGTTTCCCAAGGGACGATCGCTGGGCTAAAGAGAGAGCGCTGTTGAGAGGCGTCTCCACCTGGAGAATACCAGAGTGGCTAGCCGCCTGGCTTGCCTTAACGTGCTAGTGCTGGCCACACTTGTGTCCGTCGTACGTCCTAGCCCGGTCGAGTCATCCGTCCCGCATCAACAGGTTTATGAATGTCTAAAAGATCAGATTGGTTTAAGTTTAATATATTCATTGAGCCTGGCTATGAATATCTTGAAAATATCAGATTCAACTTTAATAAACTTTAACCAACTGCTTCATGTTAAATTTTGTGAAATATTCTTAAATCTGAAAAAAAATCGATATCATGGCTTTGTTTAGTTAATATATATGAAATTAGTATTATTTTTAAACATTTGATTGATCTAAAATGTTCCTAAGGGTAAATATTGTCAGAGCATTGATTATTGGTTACTGAGAAACCATGTCCATTGACCATAAAGTCTAGAGGACTATGTCATGAAGTGCCATAATTATCTCTATTAAAATCATTCATTGATAATCTAGGTAGAGCAATGGCTTGAATATTGAGAAATATGTCTCACTTATCAATGAAATAGGTTGAGGTATGTCATGAGGTGTCAATGCTATCTCTAGTTTTATAAAGCATGATAGTTAGTCATACCAAGTGCTTAGGGATACTGGCGTCTAAACAACGTGTATCCTCTAGTTACAAGGTGTGTACTGAACTTAATTGCACCTGGTAAGATTTGCTATGAATTTTTTTTTTGGCAACAGAAAAATCTAAAATTGATTGAAAAGATATTGCAAATCTTCAGGAACTATTTCTGTTTTCCTTCACGGTGTTTGATCTCAATTCTAATGATTGTAATTCTTAAAGAAGTCATTGAAATTATTTGAATAAGATGAAGGAAGGTTAATTAAGATAAATATGAGAGTCTAGTTCATGGTTATTAAAACTTGATTTCTGATATGTGTAGAGTCCTTTATTGACAAACTCAGTATATATCAAATTTAAACCATGTTGTTCAATAAAGACTCATTCATAAGCCTCTATAAAGGAAGACTCTGAAACATTCTTACTTGGATTTATGAAATTGGTATGTCATTGAAAATTCTTTTGTCTTGTCTATCATTAGAAATCCAGTAAAATTTCTAAGCTCCACTCTTGCTTGCTATCTCTGTTCATTCGTTGCTCAGTTTCAGCTCCCATTTCTTGATATAATCTGAATTTCTGATAACCCACTTCCAATTCAATTACTGCCTGATTGTCCACTCTGAATGTCTGAACATTGCTTTAATTTGCTTGCTCCTGTGGTTTGCTGACCTTATCTCATTTCACTTCCTCTGATTTCTCATAAGAAGATTATCTGTTTGTTCAAAAGGGGGATAAGTTTTGATGATTCGTTCTTTCCATGTGATCCTTCCTATTGTAAGCTTTGTTTCCTCCGTTGAAATGTGTCTAGACTGCATTCGTTGTTTCTCAAAGGGGGAGAATTATCTGGTGTTTTATCTCTTTTGTCCAAGGGGGAGGATGTGCTTTGCTATTTCTTGCCACATCTTTAAGCATCAGGTCCTGTATTCACTTTCCAGAGGGGGAGCATAGTGTGCCATATAACTTGCTCCAGTTTAGGATCTCCTTTTTGATGAAGTAAAAGGGAGAGAATATGTGGAGTATGTGGAGTCATATAGAATGTGTTTGTGTATTCATGCATGTGGAGTCATATAGAGTGTTTGTGTATTCATGCATGCATACATGTCTGGAATAAGTTTTGGGGAAGAATGGGTTTGCATCAGTAGAAATCATTCACTGCACTGACATGAATAATCTCATGAATAATTGAACATCTGCTTCATTTGACCTATTACTTTGTCATGATGACTCATATGACTCGTAGTGTTGACATCATCAAAGGGGGAGATTGTTAGCATTCTGTGTTTTGATGATGTCAAAATCTAAGCCATATGTGTATGCTGTCATAGATGTTTGGACCATATAAATTATATGCTTGATTGAATTATTCATGGTATAAATGATTTCTATTGCACACATGTTGTTTGCATCATGCTTGAGCTCATGTGTTCATAACAGATACTGTTCACACAATAAAAATGCATTTCAGATTAACATACAGATCTATACTTAAAACAAGTTTGCGTCTTTTGCATATGAAGTTTGTGGTGATTGCGTCTTACTTTGCGTCTCATGTGTCTCATGCGTCTATGCGTCTTATTGCGTCTCATGTGATGTGTGAGTCCATGTTCTGCGTCCTATATTGCATCTCTCATTCATAGTGCTGTGTGCGTCCATGACTACATCTCATATTCTGTCTCATGCACATCTGTGTCTCAGTGCAAGTGTGCGTCTCATATTACGTCTGCGTCTCATATTGCGTCTCTCGCACACCAAATGTCCGAGCATGTTTCATGTCTGTGCATGTTTTGCCCTCAACGCATATAGGTCTGTGCACACACTATAGCAGGTCAGTGCAACATCTGGTCTGCACATTTATGTTCCTTCATAGAAAGTCGATGCACATCACTGTAGTGTGCACATTTGAAGTCGGTACAGGATTGCATTATGCGTAGAATAAAGTCGGTGCACATCGCTGATCAACGTCTAAGGTCTGTGCAACATTGCTTGGTTTTCACATAAGGTCAGCTCTGAGTCGGTGCATGTTTTACTTCATGCACATGCACACATAGTCGATGCTATTTCCTGTAGCACACTAGTCAAGGTCGGTGCTAGTTTTTGTCTGAGGCACATCTGAGGTCGATGCACATCTGCATCAGACCAGACTGAGGTTGATGCACATTTGCATTCGACTGATTTAAAGTCTACACATTTCACTGTAGCAGGTCAGTGCATATCCATCACATATTCATAGGAAGGTCGGTGCAAGTTTTCATCTGAAGCATATAAGGTCTGTGCATCTTTATCTCACGCACATAAAGTCTGTGCACATCTTGCATGACTACACTCTAGGTCGGTGCATGTTATGCATCACGCACATTTAACGTCGGTGCATCTTTTGCATCATGCACACACGAAAGTCTGTGCACATCTCAGCTCATAGCCATATAAGGTCTGTGCACACTCATGCATAATGTCAATCTAAGTCGGTGCACGTTTCAAGCCTTAGCACATACTAGTTCCAGGCACTTCACTGTTTAGAGTCGGTGCAGGTTTTTGTCCTGTGCTTAGCAGAGTCCGTGCACTTCATTGTTTAGGGTCGGTGCATATATATATGCCTAAGGCATTCTCACGGTCGGTGCAATGCTTTGTCTTAGCAAGGTCAGTGCAATGTTTTCCCAAGCAAGGTCGGTGCGATGCCTTCACTAGCACAAGGACACGGTCGGTGCATGTTTGTGTCAATGCACAAACATAGTCGGTGCAGTGTCTGCATTGAGCATGGTAGGTCGGTGCTAAGTGCATCTTGTGCATACCAAGGTCGGTGCTAGTTTCACCTTGTGCACACTAGGGTCGATGCATGTCTATGACTAAGGCCATATAAGGTCGGTGCAAGTCTTTGCATCATGCATATAAGGTCCGTGCTATCCACTATTTATAGTCTGTGCACATGAAAGATCTGTGCACATGTGAGGTCTGTGCATTCAACTATCTTAGGTCAATGCTAATTTAGTAGTCATCACACTTCGGTCTGAGCACATTGAGCATGAGCTTTGACCACAGAATATTGACTGCTTGCTTTATCATTTCAGTATTTAATAAATACAAATAAAGCATGACCTTTGACCAAACAATGTTGACTATTTGCTTTATTATTTACAGGGATTTAATTAAGTCTATAAAGCTCAGTACATCTCTTGCTCAAGAGCGTTAAGTGAGGCACGACTCTTCTGATGGGCTCGTGATCCTAGAAATCATATGATTGGGCACGTGACCCATGTCAAGTATGAAGCGGAGATTCAGACACGTGGACAGGGCGATTTCACCTCCTGACACGTGGGCATCAAAGGAGCGCCTCTTTTCAAATTCTTTGGGTGGGAAACGTGGTTCCCACGCATCCATCTCTCTGAAGCCTATAAATAAAGGTAGATTCGCTCAGAAGAATGGAGAGAGATTAAAAAGAAGATCTAAGAGAGCAGAGAGTGTTAAAAGAGAGAGAGAGGTACCATGAAGCTGAGAGAGGTCTGTGAGAGTAGCTGGAGTGAATTTGGAGGAGAAACAAAGTATCGGTATAGAGAGTGATCGTGAAGCCATGAGAGGTCAAGGTTGCAGCAGCTCCTGAAGAGAAGGAATAAGAAAAAGAGGAATCCTGGTCAGGATACCCTACAGTCTGATAGTGGTTTTGGATCAGATCCTTACCACTTTGCTCCGAGTGAGCTACAACTTTTGTGCCTTCGTTTCTAGCTTTCTATTGCTAGCATAATTCAGTTTTCTTTGTTTTTTTAAACCTTTGTTAGAAGCTGTGAATCAGCGGATGGCATAAGCTGTAAGGCCTAGCGCAAGCTGTTAGTCAGCGGTGGAATAAGCTCTAAAGTCAAGCGCAAGCTATTAGTCAACGGATGGCTTAAGCTGTAATGCCCAGCGGTTGAAGCTATGAATCAGTAGTTTTAGACAAGCTGTGAAACCCAGCCGTTTAAGCTGTGTATCAGCGGAAGCCACACTCCTGTTGGAGTGTGGGGTGGACGTAGATCTCTGGTTAGAGATTGAACCACCTAAAAATCCCTTGTGCACCATGTGATTGTTGTGCTTCCAATCTGCTGATAGATGTATGCATAGGATCGTCGAGATTGCATCCATCGAGTTTTTCAGATTACATTGTGAATAGAGATTTCATCTCTATTAGATCTTGATGGGGACATCAACGTCAGCCCGCTCACATTGTGTTCGCATTTACATCCTTTTATATTTGTATGTATACCCTTGTGATATATGGGTACACAATTTGTAGGTCTTAGTGGGTTTATTTGCAAAAGGCCATTGGGTTTCTTTGCAAAAGTGCATGTAGGCCCTGCAGGGGCCCCCTCCCTCCTCCTTATTGGTCCACTTGGACTCCCGGGCCCAAGGGGGCTGGTCCATGGTCCAACCTTGGACTTGGACCTAGATTTAAATAAAGAAGACAATTCAAATTTGTCTTCTTAAAGGGGGGGGGGGGGGCGAACCATATAGTTTATTAGGCTTTTAATGTGTTGTTCAAAGTTGTTCAAACCACATCCCAGCCCTTCAAGCCCCAGCCCTTGATCCAAGGGTCTAGAGTAGATTAGACACCTAGCATATATAATGTTGTATTTTCATGAGAAAAGTAATGAAAAAATCAGAATTTTGTTGCAAGGCTTGAAGCTTGGTGTGCCCCTCTCTCTTCCCCTGCTGTTCTTCCATCCCCAACCCCATATCTAGAGTGTATCTATCTCCCTTCATCCCCTCTCAACCTCCGGTGATCGTCTGTGCCGCTGCCGCCGCCGTTCGTGCCGCTGTGGAATCGTCATCAAGTTTCTGTCCTGCTGGACAGAGGTGTAGTTCGTGAATTCCTGAAGCCGGCCACGAGTTCAGATCGATTTGAAATTTTGAGGGTTGGTTCCTATCTTCTAGCCCCTTCTCCACAAAAACAATTAGGTTCAAAATCCACCGTTTCATACTTTTACCTTTTCGTTCATCTCTCAATCTCAGATCTGTTTTATCACTGTCTACAGTGACAATAGCCCTGAGTTCTCCATCTTCGACCACCCTTTTGATTTTTGTTAGACCTCCCAATTTAACTGGGCGTTCTGTCCATCGTCCCCTACCACCACAATTTTCCTAAATTTTTATCATCCTTCTACCTATTTTTAAAAATTCATGTTCTACCGAAGCTACAGTGTTGTTAGCCCATTTCCAGATCCGACCTTCGTCCATTAAACAAATCACAGAAAATCATAGACACATCCAAACTTATCCAAACTAATTTTTCCGTCTTCCGAGCTATTTCCAACAACGTTGCGGAAAAACACAACCCCAGATTCGAACGTCTCCCTTGCGGTCAAAGGCAATCAACAGGAAAGTTCTCTGCTGACCTGTGATTTCAGGAACTGTATAACAGGAGATTGAAAATTCCATAAGTCAAGATCCGGGCATATCCAGGCCAGATCTTTAGGTCTATGTTGAAGAACTTCAAGCTAGCTTTCCAACGGCGCCAGTCTCGTGTTGATCCGACATCGGGGCTGATCGCAGCGTCCATTCTCGCCGGAGCGCGTGCTACAAAACAGCAACCACCAGTCCGTGGACAGCAAACCCGACGGGTGCCGATCGGAACCGCCCGACCCCCGGGCGACGTTCCGGTGTGCCGCCAGCCCAGGGAACACTTCCCTAAGTGTCCACACTACAGCGGCACCACCGGGTCCCACACGGCCCCTCCAGACAGCACGTGGGCCCCACGGTCGTGATCACGCGTGTAGCCGAATCAACACACGAAGCTGCCCGTCATCCCGAATTCGGTCATCCCGGGCCCCTGGTGTCGCCCTTTACCTCCCTGCGTGGAGTGGGCATATTTCCATTGCTGTAATATTCATGTATTAACTGTCCCGGGAGCACGAGTTAGGCCGGGCCCGTCGTCCCCACGCCGAGCGCGTGGAGGTATCGCATTCGCTCCCTTACTTGGTATTTTGCTTAATTTTCATATATACTTGCTTATGCCACTGCTAGAGAGCATGATAGGGTAATTAGCTCGCTTTCTATTTATATCACCGCTGCTGCGAGAGAGAGCGTTACCGTCCCGTGACCCGATCCGGGCACAAGTGAGAGCCGACCACCCTAGCTCACAGCCGGTTTCTCAACCGCGCACATCCGACGCTTCCCTCATTAAGGGGCAGTCACGAGCTTGTCGTGTCCGTGGTCTCGTCCCGCATCAATTTGGTATCAGAGCGAGTTTGAGTCTAGGGTGTCAAAAAAAAGAGTGTCATTTACATCGAGTCATTAGTCGGTTTAAGTCGAGTCTAGGATCATCATTGTTTTAAAACAAAAAAAAAGTGTCTTTTGCATCGCATCCCAATAACCCGGTATATCAAAAGGTGTTGTCCGAACGTTAGGCTACGCCTATCGGGAAGGCCGCACACTTGTGCGAGTGACCTTCGGGTCGATTATCTCCGCCGCGTACCGCGTTTTGGTTAAGTCTAGGCGCATCATTTTACATTAGTGTGTTTTGCTTTAGTCGGCGTCTTCTAGTCGGTGTGTTTGCATGCCCACTCGTCGGGGTACTCAGTACTCACCCCCACCACCACCTATGGCCAACGCACGGGATACCTCGGGAGACTTCCACTCCCTACAAGAGGCGATGATGGCCATTTTGACTAGGTTGGACCAATCTGATGCTAACTTTCAGACTTTCTCCGATAATATGGATGGTCGCCTTAGAGCCATGGAGGGGCGCTTGGAGACCTCCGATAGGTCGGTCCAAGACCTCGTTGGGCGGTTAGATAGGATGTCACACGGGGACCCTCCAGGGGCAGCCCAAGGCCCACCCGCACCTCCTCCCGCGGTGGCCCAAGTCCAACCCGCTCCCATGGCCCAAGTCCAGGCCGCTCCCGCGGTCCAAAACCAGCCACCACGGGCTCCTCCACCCGCCCTTCCTCGGGTTCCCCAACTATCGCACCGTGACCTTGGTCTCGAGGACTATGGTTCCGACAATGCCTATGAGGGATATGGTCAACACCATCGTGGTTTTCATCCACAACGAGATGAGGATGATGATAGGGTCCTTAAGACCGTGCGAGCGGACCCTCCCGCTTTTTACGGGTCTTTGGATCCGAAAGTCTACCTAGATTGGGAGTTCGGCATGGACCGTTACTTTGAGTGGTATGATATGTCGGAGCGTCGAAGGGTCCGATTCGCCACCATGAAACTCATGGGGCAGGCACAAACCTATTGGAAGAATGTGGAGAGCCTGCTACTTCAGCGGTTAGAACCCCCGATCGACACATGGGCCGAGATGAAGAATAAACTTCGGCAAAAGTACCTTCCTCCCACATACCGCCAGCGACTCATCGATAGATGGCAAAGTCTTAGCCAGGGAGACCGGTCCATCTCCGAATACATCGCGGAGTTTGATGAGTACTTTCTACGATGTGGTGTCACGGAGGAGAGTACCATGCCCGTGTCCCGCTTTCGACGTGGTTTGCGGCCACACTACCAGTATGAGCTTTTCCGCCGCAATGCCAAGACGTTGGAAGAGGCATACCAGGTTGCTCTCGAGATGGAGCAATTTAAGGGAGAGTTCGAGTCTAGCCATCGGTTGGGCCCCACCCCTCTCCGTAGTGCCGAGCCCCGTCACTCCATAGGCCCACATCAGCGGCCTCCCATGGCTCGACCTCAGGAGTCCACCCGTCAGGAGCACTTCGCTCCACGGCCTCGTCCTCCTCCTCCCCGGGATCTATTTCCACCCCAACCACCGGCACCCGTTGCCCGTTCCCCGGCTCCTATAGCCCGTCCTCTGGCACTGGCACCCCCTCCACTATTGTCCAAAGCACCTACATCTCCCCCATTACTGCCTACACCCCCTACCCGACGGGATGATAAGGGTAAGGCCCCTTTTATAGGAGAGAGTAGTCGGTCGAGAGTGGAATGTTTCCACTGTCATGGGTTTGGCCACATTGCCAGCGAGTGTCCCGCTCGCACCACCCTAGCCTTTGGTGTTGGAGGATCCGTACCTCCCGAGCCTGAGTGTGTTGATTACGAGGCCGATGAGGCACTAGCCGAGGAGTACTATGCCTTGGGAGGGGAAGAGCAGGACGGCTCTCCTGCAGCCCAGGATGCAGCCACCTAGTGGGCTTGATACTACCACCTTCGTCTAGAGTCATGCATAAGTCGGTGTGTTTTCCTTGTGTGGTTTGTTTTGAGTGGTGTGTTTTGAGTCGATTGTTTGTGTGGTTTACATACGTGTGTTAGTGCATGGTGAGTCTGCATGTGTCTTGTGCAAGCTCGTTGTCGTTCTCTTATGAGTAAGAGGTGATTGGACTCACTTGATGAGTATGGGATCGGTTCTACTTCTATACCCGGATCAGTCACCTATAGGGACTCAGCGGTGATTCCTAGTGAGTCTTCGAGCTGCTTCCTTCCTTTTTAAGAGTGCCCCTTCGGAGTGACCACCTTTAGCCCATAGTAGTTCGCATATCGAGTATATATGGAATGAGCAGGTGACGATCGCTTGGAGTGGAGCATACCCGCGCTACTTGGCACAGTGACGGATCCGCCGGAGTACCGGAGCAGCCATACCCTTACTCGACGGGGTCGAGTCCCTCCCACCCGGAGAGAATTGATGGGGATATCAACGTCAGCCCGCTCACATTGTGTTCGCATTTACGTCCTTTTATATTTGTATGTATACCCTTGTGATATATGGGTACACAATTGTAGGTTTTAGTGGGTTTATTTGTAGAAGGCCATTGGGTTTCTTTGCAAAAGTACATGTAGGCCCTGCAGGGGCCCCCTCCCTCCTCCTTATTGGTCCACTTGGACTCCCGGGCCCAAGGGGGCTGGTCCATGGTCCAACCTTGGACTTGGACCTAGATTTAAATAAAGAAGACAATTCAAATTTGTCTTCTTAAAGGGGGGGGGGGGGCGAACCATATAGTTTATTAGGATTTTAATGTGTTGTTCAAAGTTGTTCAAACCACATCCCAGCCCTTCAAGCCCCAGCCCTTGATCCAAGGGTCTAGAATAGATTAGACACCTAGCATATATAATGTTGTATTTTCATGAGAAAAGCAATGAAAAAATCAGAATTTTGTTGCAAGGCTTGAAGCTTGGTGTGCCCCTCTCTCTGCCCCTGCTGTTCTTCCATCCCCAACCCCATATCTAGAGTGTATCTATCTCCCTTCATCCCCTCTCAACCTCCGGTGATCGTCTGTGCCGCCGCCGCCGTTCATGCCGCCTTCGAGCCGCCGTGGAATCGTCATCAAGTTTCTGTCCTGCTGGACAGAGGTGTAGTTCGTGAATTCCTGAAGCCGGCCACGAGTTCAGATCGATTTGAAATTTTGAGGGTTGGTTCCTATCTTCTAGCCCCTTCTCCACAAAAACAATTAGGTTCAAAATCCACTGTTTCATATTTTTACCTTTTCGTTCATCTCTCAATCTCAGATCTGTTCTATCACTATCTACAGTGACAGTAGCCCTGAGTTCTCCACCTTCGACCACCCTTTTGATTTTTGTTAGACCTCCCAATTTAACTGAGCGTTCTGTCCATCGTTCCCTACCACCACAATTTTCCTAAATTTTTATCTTCCTTCTACCTATTTTTGAAAATTCATGTTCTACCGAAGCTACAGTGTTGTTAGCCCATTTCCAGATCCGACCTTCGTCCATTAAACAAATCACAGAAAATCATAGACACATCCAAACGTGTCCAAACCAATTTTTCCGTCTTTCCAGCTCAATTTCCAACAACTTTGCAGAAAAACACAACCCCAGATTCGAACGTCTCCCTCACGGTCAAAGGCAATCAACAGGAAAGTTCTCTGCTGACCTGTGATTTCAGGAACTGTATAACAGGAGATTAAAAATTCCATAAGTCAAGATCCGGGCATATCCAGGCCAGATCTTTAGGCCTAGGTTGAAGAACTTCAAGCTAGCTTTCCAACGGCGCCAGTCTCGTGTCGATCCGACATCGGGGCTGATCGCAGCGTCCATTCTCGCCGGAGCGCGCGCTGCAAAACAGCAACCACCAGTCCGTGGACAGCAAACCCGACGGGTGCCGATCGGAACCGCCCGACCCCCGGGCGACGTTCCGGTGTGCCGCCAGCCCAGGGAACACTTCCCTAAGTGTCCACACTACAGCGGCGCCACCGGGTCCCACACGGCCCCTCCAGACAGCACGTGGGCCCCACGGTCGTGATCACGCGTGTAGCCGAATCAACACACGAAGCTGCCCGTCATCCCGAATTCGGTCATCCCGGGCCCCTGGTGTCGCCCTTTACCTCCCTGCGTGGAGTGGGCATATTTCCATTGCTGTAATATTCATGTATTAACTGTCCCGGGAGCACGAGTTAGGCCGGGCCCGTCGTCCCCACGCCGAGCGCGTGGAGGTATCGCATTCGCTCCCTTACTTGGCATTTTACTTAATTTTCATATATACTTGCTTATGCCACTGCTAGAGAGCATGATAGGGTAATTAGCTCGCTTTCTATTTATATCACCGCTGCTGCGAGAGAGAGCGTTACCGTCCCGTGACCCGATCCAGGCACAAGTGAGAGCCGACCACCCTAGCTCACAGTCGGTTTCTCAACCGCACACATCCGACGCTTCCCTCATTAAGGGGCAGTCACGAGCTTGTCGTGTTCGTGGTCTCGTCCCGCATCAACGTTGAGGTTCTTCTCTCAATAGATGAATGTTTTGAAACGCTGCTAGTGGGTTTCAATCTTATCTGATTGATCTCTTCGATTATCTGAGTAAATTGCATAAGTGTTTTCACAGTCACCTGAACTGTGATAGTTTATTAGTCTGCCAAGATTTAGCTTAAGTTCTATTTCTGCGAGAATTTTTAAAAGGGGATTCATTCACCCCCCCTCTGTATCTTGATGTGCACCACCATATCATTCCAACAGTGTCCACACACTGACTAACTGCGTTACATCAGGCCCTCTAGCTGGTTTTCCTCCCGGCCAAAACTCGAGCCGCCACAGTGGGAGGCCCTATGGCAACCAGCCTAAAACCATCTCTCCCCCGTGTAGCTCTCCACCCACTCCCTGGTAGGTCGACACACGCATGCCCAGGCAAGCTACGACTAGTGGGGGGTCACTGAACGTGGACACTCTTCGTAGAGAGGAAACGCCAATGTACCGAAGGTCACGCACGCAACCGTCGCAAGTAACACGAAGTACCGGGTGGCTCGGTGCCACCAGACTCTGAACGGCTAGCTAGACCTATTAATTCAACGGTCCTTGAGTCTCGTGACTCAGGTCAAGACCGTTGTACATTACGGCTCCATGCCGTCAATATGCCCTACTCCTAGAGTCAAAAATCACGGTCAAAAGAATCCTTAAGGTGGCTCATAACCGCCGAGTTCATTCCTTTACCAAGGGAGACCAAGAAACCTCCAGCCCCAGGCTGGGTCACAGAATGCTCAGTCATTGGCCATACGCGTGGTCCACAGGGAAACCGCTTTCTGAAGAAGCTAATGTCATGCGGGAACAGCCCTCCACACTTACACCGACACACGGTGAGTCGATCTAGCATAACAAGAAAGCCCGGAACACACGGGGTCACCTGGACCCTCAAAATAATATGGCATGCTAATCGAGGTAACACGATACCTCCGGACACCCAAAAACATGGTCTCGATCTCTACAGGCTATTCGGGACATTCACATGGCCAAAGGTCGACCAAAGGGTCACAACTGGGTCGATTGGAGGTAAAAAACGGGTGAGAGAACCCCATTTCGGTCGACCTACCCGCTGGGGTCGGTCGACCTAAAGGGTAGGTCAACCTACCCCATAGGGTTGGTCGACTGAACTGGCTTGGTCGGTTGACCGAACCAGGCAGTTCAACTCCCCGTGGCGAACGCCAACCAGTCGACCGAACCCACTGGGTCGGTCGACCGATTCTGACGGCGAACCTTCCGAACCCCATCCGTGGGGTTCCAAACCACGCCCCACTCTATCTCGATTGAGGGGGAAAACATCGGGGACCTTACCTCGGGTCCCAAACCACAAAATGCATGAAAATGATTGGCAAAATGTTGCCCGATCCGACAAAATCGTCACGCACCCTAAACATGGAAAAACCACCCCGACATGAAGAATAACCCACTCTCGACCTTGCCTCGGCCTATAAAATGCAGGGAAATGAAGTACAAGGACCAGAGATCCATCCCCCTACCTCCACCGATGAATTCCCGCGCCGAGGATGCCGATTTCACTCAAAAACGCACCTCGAATCCACGCCGGCATCACGAACTCGCGAACGAGCCACGCCGCGGCACCGCCTCATTCCTGGCTCCATCCTCGCCGCTCGTCTACCTCGCCTCGCCTCCACCTCGCCCGCCTCTGCCTCCGTCGGCCGCTTGGTGAAGAGAGGGAGAGAAAGAGAGAAACGAGAGGAGAGAGGGAGAGAAATGAGAATGAGGGGAGAGGGGGTGAAGGGTTTTATTTATAGGAAAATAATTTGGGATTTAAAAATCTAAAAAATACCAAAATGGGGAAAAATCATCCCCACGATCCTCGAAAAATGCATATCACGCCTATAACATCCTGGAGCCCAAAAACACATCAATTCACCCTGCACAGGGGTCCAAAGGCCGGACAGCCAAAAATTCGATTTAATCGTAAAACACGATCCGAGACCCACGAAGGCGCTCCGAAACTCATGGATTCTGATCCGAAAAATCTTGGGCGTTACACAGAACTTGATCGTGGTTTGGAGATAGGCCGCGTTCAATACATACTTAATAAATCACTGACAGAACTTCGTTCGGTCATAGCAAAGGCCAGTGGAACCCCATCCCATGCAGTAGGACTAAGATTTAGAGAGGACTGCTCAGTGTCCTAGTGGGAATCCCAAGCTCGTGGAGACTTATAGAGGCCTTGATGTAGTAGTTCCAGTCCGACGGAAGGTGTAACACCAAGGATTTTTCGGATCAAGATCCGTGGGTTTCGGAACGTTTCCGTAGGTCTCGGATCATGTTTGGTAATTAAATTAGATTTTTAGTTATCGGATCTTCAAACCCCTGTGTAGGGTGAACCGTTATGTTCCAGACTCCGGGACGTTGCAGGTGCGTTGTGCGTTTTTCGAGGATCATGGGAATGATTTTTTTTTTCAATTTTTGCTATTTTTTGAATTTTAAAATCCCAAAATGATTTCTATATAAACCCTTTTCACCCCCTCTCCCTCATTCTCTCATTTTCTCCCCCTCTCTCCTCTTGGTTCTCTCTTTCTCTCCCTCTCTCTCCGGTGGCTGATGGAGCTTGAGCGGGGCAAGGTAGCAAGGCACGTGGGGCGACGAGCGGAGAGGGTGGAGCGAGGAACGGGGCGGTGGAGTGGTGAAGCCCATTCACGGATTCGAGATGCTGGCTGCGGTTCACGGTGTGATTTTGCGTGGAATCGGCGTCCTCGGCGCGGAAAATCATTGGTGGAGGTAGAGGGATGGATTCCTAGCACACACGTTCCGTTTTCTCGGCGTTTAAAGGCCATGGTGAGATCGAGAGTGGGTTTCTTTCCATGTCGGGGTTAAAATACATATTTTTGGGGTGAGCGACAGACTCACCGATTCGGTGGGGTTTTTGTGGTTTGAATGGGACCTCCTGGTGCTAAGGAGGTTGGGGAACAATTTTTCCTTGTTTTCCCCCTCAAATGAGTTGAGTGGGGCGTGGTTTAAGCTCCCACGGTGGAGCTCCCGCAGGTGCGTTGCCAAAATCGGTCGACTGATTTGATGAATCGATCGACAGATGGCACGTTCACCATGGACATGGCAGCCGGTCCTGGTTCGGTGAACTGAACCAGATGGATCGGTCGACTGACCCTTGTCAGGTGGCTGACGAGTCATGAACAGATCGACCGACCCTGGTCAGGTGGCTGACGGGTCATGAACCGGTCGACCGACCCACTGGGCTGATCGACCAATCTAGTCTCTTGGTTGACCGACCTATGGGCCTGGTCGACCGAAATGATGTCTTTTCACTTGTTTTGGCATCCGATCGACCCAATCAAGACCTTTGGATGTCTTGTACACCCCATGGGGACCGTGTCAATGTTTTTGGGTGTCCAGAGGATTCATTATATCTCGATTAGCATGTTCATGTAATTTAGAGGGTTTGGGTGGCCCCGTGCTTTCTGGGCTTCTTCGTTGTGCTAGATCGAGTCACCGTGTACCTGTGTAGCTGCGGAGGGCAGTCCCCGCACCATGTTAGCTTCTTCAAAAAATAGTTCTCCGTTTAGGCCATGAGTATGGCCAACCACCGTGAGTCCAGCGACCCAGCTTGGGGCTGGGGGCTTCTGAGTCTCCCTTGGAGAGGGAATGTGTCACGTCCCGACGCGGAATATCGAGGCGCGACTAGTCGAAACATTCAAGTTGATCAAGAGCATGCACATAAGGGGTCCAACCATAATGGAGAAAAGATACTATTATTTCATCAAATAGGGTTTTACTACACCACTAAGCCTCAAGACTCATAATTACATCTTCCAAATACACTTAACTCTGACAAGAGCAATAATCAAATCTAGGGAATCTAATTTAACTTGGTCTCTCTCTTCACTTTTTCCCTTCCCCGTTTGTTTTGGGTTCCTCATCAGAACTACCTGAAATATTAACCGAAAACGCAGGGTGAGCATAGAGCTCAGTAAGACTTATATCTCTATATCAGATAATTTTAAGTAATTAAACATTTTTAGACAAGGTAAAAGTGCTATGACGAGAATTACGATTAAAACATGAAACATGAGCATAAGAGAGAGTAAAGTAACGCTGGTATATATGATCACAAGTAAGCAAGTTGACAAGAGTAATATTTGAAGAACGATTATGTAGCATGTATAATAATTGAATTGGCCATTTCACGTAAGCATGTACAAGTATTTCATGTAAATCAAGCAAGTCAAGTATTTCACGAATGAGTGGAATGTCATAAACGAATCTAGCAAGCAAGTACTCGGTGCAATGTCACACCAGGTCAATATAGCTCTCATGGGCACAAGTATTTCGGGTGCTCCTCTCAGGATCAGACCGGGCCCCATTAATGCTAAGCATTGGTTATTATGGATCATAGATCCCAAGTATTTATTTAAACATCCACATAATATACATGGCCAAATAATTTTAAGAAAAGCTTAAGAAGCGTATAGTATAGCGCATAACTAGTTATTTAGTTATGGAGGACTCTAGAGGTGGTCCCTACATGCTCAAGAGGTGGCTCCCGTTATGTAGCACTTTGTGCTATTTCGACCTCAAGAGGTGGCTCCATAACGTAGCACTTTACCCCGCATGACACTTAACTCCTACACTCCCAAATGGTAGTTTATGGCTAAAGTAAAAATTTCTATTTTCATTTCCAAGGACATGAAGAGTAATTGAAGTTTACAAGAGAATTTGAAGGATGATTGAGGGCATAATGTTTAACGACATTAAGGTAATGAGGAAAAGAGTTGTCGATCAAGGCACGATCAACTCTTTCGAAAATTCGTGTAAGGTATCTTTAGATCGAGTTTTTCCTTAGTGGGTGTTTAGCGAGAACACCAAGAATTCACGGCCAGGTAAGACGTGCGACAGTGGGAGACTCCCCTTGCGTTTGTAAGGACCTAATTAAAAATCACTTATCCACTTAAAGCGTTTTCCCGTGGACCTCTTTCCTTACACACCGATCTTTCTTGATAATCTTGTTAGCTACACGACTTTATCGAAAACCCGAAACGCTTAATTCATTCTAAGAATAATTCAGGGTATGAAAGAGTTCAAGGTATAGGCCAAAGCCTAGGGAACAATCCAATGAAAGCATGAAATGCGAGAAACTGGAAGAATTGGCGTCCACTCAGGTCGCCGCTAATTCTAGAATTCGCCTCCAACAGAAAGGGCACCAATTCTCGGATTAAATTAATTTAAAAAAATCTATATTTTAAATTAGCATCCGTTCAAAAAGGCGTTATTTCTTTAATTCACGTCACTATAAAAGGGCATTAATTCCATCTATTATTATTTTTCTTTAGTTTAAAATAAAATTATTTTTAAATTGACGTCCGTATGCAAGGGCGTTAAATTTTAAATTTACGTCCGTTTAAGAAGACGCTAAATCTATATTTTGTAATTATTTGGTTTACTAATTAATCACATGAATTGGCGTCACGGGTATGGATGCGCATTTAATATTTATATTTTATTATATGTATATATTTTTGAGAGATTAATGGTAGAGCTAATTATTTTTAAAGAATAAAGAGAACAAGGGAAAAGAATACATAAAACATAAAGAGAACATAGAGCTGCTTGAAGATGGCCGCAGGTGGGGCAGTAGGACTTGCTTGCCAGTTTGCAGGCATGGCCAGCGTGCTGCACTAGCCTTCGTAACGCATGGGCCTCGTTGCTCTAGTGCCCCCCTGTCGACCAGGGCTGGTCGGACCAACCGACCTAGTTTTCCTGGTGCAGGTATCTCTGCCAGTGGCATCCCTGTTGGTCCCTTTCCACTGAAAAAAAGGGATGCTAGGTGTGGACTCCTCATGAGCGGGTCGAGGGATGGAGGGTTTGGCCCTCTTCTCTGGCGTATGTGGCTCCCAATGTTGGTCCACTTCATCAGAACAAGCGACCGAGGAGCGGCCGTTTGTTCGTGAAAGGGGTGATAGGTGTCCGCTCAACTGCTAGAAGCTAGTCAAACGATGGAAGGTCGAGGTTGTATGTAACAGCGGTTGGGTGTACCTTTCTTTTCATCCGCATGTAAGTCGGTCACGTAATGGTGACTCTTCGGTCTTTGGCAGCTTGTATTTGGGCTAAAGGAATAAAAATTCTTTAATTTGACTTCGATATTCATTATGTACCTTTTGTTTGAAGGCTTCGGCATGTCCCTGGGTGACTTTTCCGTGTGCATGCTCTGTGGTGTCTACGTCTTTCATTTGTTTGCTGCCGTCATTTTTGAGGGGAGCGGTGCTCGCTTCTGGGGAACCCTTAGGCTACCTTCTCATTTTCAAGCGGAGTAGTGCTCGCCTCTAGGAAACCCTTAGGTTACCTTTCTCGTTTTCAAGGGGAGCCGTGCTCGCCTCTAGAGAACCCGTGGGTTATCTTCTCATTTTCAAGGGGAGCGGTGCTCGCCTCTAGGGAACCCCTTAGGTTACCTTTCTATTTTCAAGGGGAGCCGTGCTCGCCTCTAGGGAACCCTTAGGTTACCTTCTCATTTTCAAGGGGAGCCGTGCTCGCCTCTAAGAAACCCTTAGGCTACCTTCTCATTTTCAAGGGGAGCCGTGCTCGCCTCTAGGAAACCCTTAGGCTACCTTCGTGGAGTATGGCTGGTAACGATTCACTAGAAGAATTGTCTGAGGTTTATAGAGTTCCACGTTCTGGGTACCTCTTCCCCCCCAGCGTTGCCAGCCTGTACGCTCCCTTGCCGAGTGCTTCCATTACCCTGTATGGGCCTTCCCAATTTGGCGCGAGCTTCCCTGGGGCCCCCTTTGGGTCAGACACGCTTGCTCGCCGTAGTACCAAATCTCCAGGGAAGAAGTGTCGGTCTTTGACTCGAGCGTTGTAATATTGAGCCAGCTTCTGTTGGTATGCTATGAGCCTCATTTGTGTGCTTGCTCTGTCCTCTTCGAGCAGATCTAAATTTTATCGCATTGCCTGGTTGTTCCTGGCCTCGTCGAAGTGTCCCACTCGCAACGAGGGGTTGGCTATCTCCACCGGTATTACTGCCTCAGCGCTATAAGCGAGATGGAAGGGTGTCTCTCCGGTGGCAGCTCTAGCAGTGGTCCGGTGGGCCCATAGGATGTTTGGGATGGAGTCTATCCATGAGTCGCCTGCTTGGTCCAGCCGTGTCTTGATGCCGTGGAGAGCGTTCTGTTGGCATTTTCTACCAACCCGTTAGCCTGGGGATGCCCCACCGAGGTATAGTGGTTCCAGATCCCTAGCTCTGAGCACCTTTCCTGAAAGACTGTGCTCGCAAACTATTTGCCATTGTCGATCGTGAGAACTCTCAGGATCCCAAACCGACAGATAATGCTTCGCAACACGAACTTCCATGTTGCTTCGCTAGTGATCTTCCCTAGTGGTTCAACTTCGACCCATTTGTTGAAGTAGTCAATGGTGACTATGAGGAACTTCTTCCTCCCTTGCAGTTCGGGGAAGGGGCCTAATATGTCCACCCCCCATCGAGCAAATGGGTGAGGCTCCATCAGAGCGTGGAGTTGCGTAGCCGGCTGGTGGTTTAGGTGTGAGAACTTCTGACACTGAGGGCACTTTCGAACATAGTTGAGGCAGTCTTGCTGCAAGGTAGGCCACCAGTATCCTTGCCGAATCAGTGTACACGCGAGTGCCCACCCTCTGCTTCGATCACTCTTCCTTCTTCTGTTCTCGATCATGCTTCTCCAGATGGAAGAAGCTCCATATTTATACCAGCACAGCTAGGGCGTGTGCAGGGCTTATGCCCTCTTTGTCCTCGGATCACGTGTCAGGTGCCAACCTCGGATCACGTGCCCAGACATCTCTCTTCTCGAAGGATGTACCTGTCAAGTAGTCATAAGAGAATTATCAGTTTAAGTTTAAACCTTGTACAGACTTTATGAAGGCAACAGAATGTATAGCCTTGAATGCTTGGAAAGGATTGTATAGACTTCGTCTTGAAGGAGATGCACATATGCACAATGGAATGAAAGTATGCACATTGAATGCATGAGATGCTCAGACAAGCTGTCACCGAATGTACAGACTTTATCTTAGTGTTTATGCATGAGTCTGTCAACGAATGTACAGACTCTCTATGCTGCATGCACAATGAAGTGTGTACATATGAGAAGGTATGTACAACGAGAATGAATGTACAGACATTACATTCACGAGTGTGCATACTTCAAATGCATGAGATGCAGGCAACGAATGTGTAGACTTGAAGTGAATGCAAATGCAGGCACAAGAGTGTATAGACTTGAAGTGAATGCGATGCAGACACAAGAGTGTATAGACTTGAAGTGAATACAATGCAGACACAAGAGTGTATAGACTTGAAGGCTTGATAACGAGTGTATAGACTTGAAGGCTTGATCACGAATGTATAGACTTTGATGCCCAAATGCAATGTATGGACTTGTGAGTGCAGGGTAGACAATGTATAGACTTGCAATGCGTGCAGGGCGTGCAGTGTATAGACCTGGAAAGCTTGAAGCACAGACACGCAGCAATATATAGACTTGAGTGAGACGCTGGATGTACAGACTTTGAAAGATGATGCATGCACAAGCCAACCGATGTACAGACTTTTCCAGACGATGCATGCACAAGCCAACTGATGTACAGACTTTGTCTGACGATGCATGCACAAGACAACCGATGTATAGACTTGAAGAAATGCATGCTACAGTGCAATGTATAGACTTAGTGCAATGCAAAGGCTGTATAGACTTAGCGTGCTTCAAAGCAACCATGTGCAGACTTTACGGATGTACAGACTTAGTGTTCTGGACGTAGGTAAAGCTAAGGAATGTATAGACTTTGGAAGATGCAGACTGGGCAATGTATGGACTTGATGAACGATGCAAAAGACTCTGTACAGACTTGGCCAATGTACAGACTTTGCAGTAGCATGATGGCGAGTGCTGTACAGACTTTGTGTGCAATGGCCAACAATGTGCAAACTTGATGAACATGCAAGTGAGCGATGCACAGACTTGCTAAACGATGCATGAACAATGTGGCGATGTATAGACTTGGCCAATGTGCAGACTTGAATGCAAGGAGACGATGCAGGCTGTACAGACTTCGAGTGTGTGCTATAGGACAGTGTATAGACTTGTGTGATATGCCTTAGAGAGACGCACGATGTACAGACTTGATGCACGAACTGTGCACATGAATGAAGACCACTGTGTAGACTTGTGTGTTCATGCTGCAATCAAATGTGTAGACTTTCTATGCTGCTGCAATGTGTAGGCTTGGCATATGCTTGAAGATTACAACAGAGAATGTATGGACTTGCTGTATGCATGAACTACCCTGTACAGTTCATAAGCCCAAAGCAGAATAATCATTCAGACACAGATTCATGATACGTAAAGCTGTATGAACTGACATGATATATGCCCATAGCAGAACAATCAATCAGATGTTCATGATATGCTATCATCAAAATCATAGAGTTAAAATCATGTCACAGATGTTCATATAACTCATAGTGTCTGCTATCATCAAAATCACAGAGTTGAAAATCATGTCACAGAAGTTCAGATAACTCATAGTGTTTACTATCATCAAAATCACAGGGGCACAACAATCTCCCCCTTTTTGATGATGGCAACACTATGAGTCACACTGACTCATGTCAAACTATTCTCCCCCTTTGACTTCATCAAAAAGAAAAATAGTTTGAGATGAGAAAATACAAACAAACATGATATGAATAAAGAAAATACTCCCCCTTTGACTCAGTCATTTAGACATGAAAGACACAGAGGCAGTTAAACAATGAAGCACAAATCAAGACAATGTTGCAGAAGTATGCTCTCCTATACCAGCCAGATAAAATCATGCACAACATGTGAAGGATAGCCAAGAAATGACAAGCAGGTTAATCTCCCCCTTAAAGCCAGAAGGGAGTTGAGGTATGTCAAGAGGAGATAAGCATCTATTAGCAAGAACACATGGGCACTCAAGAATTACCACAATCTGAAAGCACAATGAATAAATGAGGAAGACAGATTTTCATTAGCACACCAAATTCATAAATCTTTGTAAACGAATTTCAGATTCTTCAATTATAATAGATTATGAATGAGTTTAAACTTACCATCATGATTTAAGAGAGATGTATTTAAAGTTTATCAAGAAAATTCAATACTCATATCTGAAACACCTTTTAATAAAGATGAACCAACAACTCATCTGATATTCATGTTTAACCTCCTTCCATCTTACTCATTTAAATTCAATGACTCCTATGGAAGTTGCACAAGATAATATTAAGATTAGACAGAGATAAATGTAACTGAACTTGTCTTTAGTTTTTCAGAATTTTCTATTGAACATCACTCATTTTTCCTGAGCAAGTTTGGTTCAGTCAACACCTTTTTACGTGAGGCACAACACGTCTCAGGTGAAGTGACCCAGTTACTCAGTGTGACAACCATATTGCCTCTTAAGGAGAACAGAGTTAGCAATGGAGTATCTTTTTACATGAGGAGACACCTTGTTCAGAGGCCAGAATCCCCAGTTACTCAACACAACCATGCTATTGCTCTGCCAGATTTTCAAACATTTTTAAAAGAGAGGTAACTATGGCACTTCATGACATGGACTTACTCTATTTATTTGATAGAGAACCCAGTTTCTCTGTGACCAAAGTCATTGCTCTTGCAATTTTTTAAATGTTTTCAGATTTTTCAAACAATGCTCAGTACACTGAAATGTTTAAGAACAATACCTTCTACATGTATCTTAACCAAAGAAAGCCATGTCTTTTAAAAATTCAGATTTCAGAAGGTTTTGCATGAAGTTCATGAGACAATTGGTTAATATTTATTAAGCATGATGATTCAGATATTTTCAAGTCTTTTACATCAAAACTTAGGAAATACATTAGACTTAAATCAATTTGATTTATCAAAACATTCTTAAGCCAGTATAATAGAAGATTCTTCTTTTCAGAAAATGTCTGATTTATGACTAGGGTGCACTGACTAAAATCTTTCCTCATTCAGATGAGTCAATGACATTGTCAGGAAATCAGTGGAGTAAACAAAGTATTTTTATTGAGAGAATAGCAGAGAGCCATCAGACGCCAGCATTAAAGACTAAAATTCAGTCAGATTAGGTTGGACCAGACTTGACAGGATATGAAGAAATGTGAATGATAGGAACAAGCTAGCAATTGAGTTCACAGTAGGCAGAATCAATAGCTGAGTCTGGAATACAGACGGAACAGCTACACAAGTATAGACGGCAGGGAATTCAAGTGAACCACACAATTACCAAGAGAATGGATCAGATTGCTAGATAGAAGGAGTTCAAGAGGTGAAGAAGTGATCAAACATGAATGCTCCCCCTGTCTAGATGCAATGGAATATCCTTTTTGGTTTTTCAAATATTATGACATGCACTACTCTTCAAATGCAACAACAAATAAACTCCCCCTGACAAAGTGCATGATATGCAATACCAACAGTCCTGAGTGCATCAGATTTTTCAATGGCTGCATATGCAAATTAAGTCTATCATTAAAAGTAAATCATGTATGAGGAGAGTTCAGAAAATTTAAATCTGACAATGCAGATGATGAATGAATATGCAAAAATAGATTTAACATGTTATGCAGTTATTCTAAGAACAGGAAGTGTAGAGAATTTACCTGAAAGGGGCTTTATCAGCTTGGGTGCCTTGGTTTAATTTACCACTCTTTATTCCTCAGTCCAAGGCACACCTGTAAAGTTTTTGATCATTTTGATCCTGCAGGGACCCAAGCAGCTTTGGGTCATGCGTTAGCCCTGACAGGTGTTCTAAACAAATTCTTAGCAACATGGTCATCATGATCCATCAGGTAGCAATTGTCCATAGAGTGACCATACTTTCCACAATATCTACATGATGTGACTGGTTTCTGGTTCTTATGATGCATAGTAACAGCAGTATGAGGTTTATAAATATGATCATAAGATATTCTATTGTATGCATGAACAGTTTGATTCTTATTCTTAATCAGCCAACATTTAGCAGATCTATGGCCTGGCTTCCCACAGTTATAGCATGAGAATCTTGCAAATGGTTTTGCAGGGAATTTGACAACATAGGGGTTAATAGAGTTCTTCTGAACATGCCAACAGTTCTTGACTGTATGGCCATTCTTCCCACAGTGAGAGCAAGCAAAAGAATTTCTTCTATGAAAATCATTTTTACCCCAAGTGGATCCAAACCAGCACTCAGCAGCCTTGTGCCCAGGCTTATTGCAGTTAGAGCACACAATGTGCTGACTAGACTTGTGTTTAGTTCCATAAGGACCATGAATATTCATGGAAGACCTGGCATGCAGTTTATTATCTTCTTTCATGATAAAGCATGCATTCATGAGATGACCATACTTACCACAATAATAACATGAAGCATCAGGCTTCCTAGTAGCATGGTTTCTATCAGAAAAATTTCTAGAATGTAATATTCCACTAGCATGCTCATCCTTTAACATCAATCTGCAATCTTCCATTATGTGACCTACTTTCTCACAATAATAACATGACCTCCTTTTAGTATGAGTGTGTGAGAGATCATGTGACTTGTGTGTAGCATTCTTAGTACTAACAGAGACATATTTGTCCCTTTTAAGTGAATTTTCATTCTTTTTCAGTTTTTGAATTTGTTCTGCAGATTTGGAATTGACAGTAGACTTTTGTGCAGTGAATTGACAAACAGAAGGAGCAGAGGTTGTGTTCTGATTAGAGGCTTTTACAAACACAGTAGACGTTTTATTCCTATTACTCCTTTTGTTTGTCAGACTGTAACCCAGTCCCTCTCTCTGAAAGCTAACATTATTTCCAAGAAGCTTATTCAGATTGTCCTTTCCTTTGACAAATTTTGATAGAGAATTTTTCAAATCTTGAATCTCAGAGTTTAAGACAGCAACATTAGCTTCATATTTGGACAGATCTGTTTCACAGGAAATGACTTGTTGATGCAAGGCATCATTCAGACTTTTGAGTTTTTCTACTTCTTGTTTTAACTTTATTTCATTGTCAGCTTCAGATAGGGACCTGTTAAAATCATCAACTTCTTGTTGAAGGGATGTGATTGTAAGCTCATAGTTAGCTATCTTTTCTTCACAGCAAGTGACATTTTCACTCAGCATTTGGTTGATGGTTTTTAAACTCAATTTCTTGTTCAGCATTCACCAACCTATCAGAATTATCCATGCTCACACACTTGCCCTTTTCCATTGTCAATAACCTATCTGACAATGTGGTGTTCAGATGTTTCAGCTTGTTGATTTCCTCTTTTAATTTATTATTTTGCTCTAGGAATTCATCATCAAGCATCCAATCATCTAAGGAAAACTGACATTCATAAAACATTTCTTGTTGTTTCTCAGATTGAGGTTTGTTGAAGTTTTTCTGAAGCTCTAGATTCGTTACTTTTTCAGCTTCCAATTTCTCAGAAATCAGTCTATTTTCTTTTTCAAGATTTATTGATTTGTGTTCAAATTCCTTGAGCTGGTTTTTGAGTATTTCATTTTCAGATTTCATGTTTTCCAATTCAGAGTTGACAAGCTCTAAGTTTCTCACCAGTTCTTCATTTTGAACAACATCATTGTTATGAGCCTGATCATCATCAGTTAAGCTAAGTCTTTCCTTTAGTTCAGCAATTTCACAAACAAGCACTTGATTCTCCTTTTTGTGTAATCCAATTTGTTTCATAAGAGTTTATTTTTCAGATTTCAAATGATCTAAATCTGAACTAATAGAATCAAAATCTGTTAACTGTCTTCTAAATATGTCATTTTCAATTTTCAGAATTTCAAGGTTTTCACCTCGAGATTTAGCATCCACATGTTTCTTTAGCTTCTTTATCAGTTTTTTATTCTTCTTCTCTAGTTTTTCATAGGATTCTAACAGATTGGCATAGGCATCTTCCCAATCGTCTAAAGTGTAACTAGAGAAAGGATTGGTTATCTCTTCAGCATCTTCGAATTCATCTTGATCACTGCCATGGTTGCTCTTGTTAGCCATCAGGCAGCAGTCCTCATTTCTCCTCTGAGCTAGCTTCAGCTTATCCAGAATGTCCTTAGCGGACCTGCAGTCATAAAAATAAGAATGTAGAGCCTTGTCAGTAGCTTCTTTCATTAGATTCAAAACTCTCTGATTCTCTCCATGTCTTGATCTGTGACTGTTAGTCCATTTGGACTCTTTCTTTGGTAGTCTGTGAGGACAGTGTGAGATTAACTTCCACAGATCTGGATCCATCAATTTCACATAGTTATGGTGACTGCTAACCCATGAGTTAAAATCAGACCCATTAAAAACCGGTGGAGAACCCATTGAATAAATCGGCATACAGGTCAATGCACCAGAGGGTAAGTTCAGAAATGCACCAAAGATGACAGGATCCTCTGCAGATCGTTGGATCTGATCAGTCAGAGACCCGCTCTGATACCAATGGATAGGGTGCAAGGCCCGGATATAGAGGGGGGGGGGGTGAATGTATCCCTCTTCAAATATTGCCTAATTAAATCTCTAAAGCTCAGATATGCGGAATTAAAAAGCTGTTGCAGAAATGTATTGAGAATACTTAGAAGGATCAAGGCAAGATAACAATTCGATTAGCTCTCATATGATCCTAAGCAAGCATCTAATGAGTTCAGCAATGAAAAGAACACATAAGGAAAATCAAACCACAAGAGAACACCAGGATTTTTTAGGTGGTTCGGTCCACAGACCTACGTCCACCCCTCACTCCAAACCGGAGTGAGGCTTCTACTAGCAAAGCTAGAACATCAGACTCAGTCTGCAACAATTGCTGCCAAACAGCTTGACCAGGGGAACAACCTCCCCTCTTCCTCCCAACCGGAGGGAACCACTAGTGACACACAGTCACTAGCAAAGCAGAGACCGAAGTCTCTCTTCCTCCAGACCAGGAGGGAACACCTGGACTTGCAACCCACAAGACCAGAATCGGAGACGAATCTCCCTTCCTCCAAACCGGAGGGGAACTGCTAGTGACAGCCCGTCACTGGCAACCCAGAGATCACAGATCTCTCTTCCTCTGCGAACCCAGATGGAACCAACAAGTGACTCCCAACCTGATGGAAATCAAGCCAACTATCAAGCCGGAGCAGATCAAGCAAGTCGGCAGGCCAAAGCTGAAGGCGCTAGCTTTGCCTAGCGCGACCTGGTGAAGGCACTAGCTTTACCTAGCGCCATCTGAAGATGAAGGCGCCAGCCTTCCATAGCGCAACATGAAGAACGTGCTGGGTTTCCCTAGCGTGTTCTCAGGCAGACGGTCAACTGCAGACGCCCCAACTACCCAACCCTTGGAACTCCCAATGACTTCAATGTTCGCTGTTTCCCACTGTTGTAATTGATGTTTTAGTGTCGTTTAGGCTTCCCCTTCCCCCTATATATGTACTCCATCTCGTTTGATTAAGCAATAGAATGAAAAAATGAATTGAAAGTATAGCATGGCTATCTCTCCCCCCCCAATCTTTGGAATCCCCTCCCCCTCTCCCCTCTACGGGTGCGATGCCCACGTTCTTCTTCTAATCCTCCCCTTTTCCCCTTCACGGAGGCCGTTCGAAGATCCGGGTGCATCGGCCTTGAGAAGAGGTCGGGTGTGAGGCCCCATTCGGGCTCCGTTCTTCCTCCACCAACGATCGCCGCCCTCCACCCTCGCCAACGACGTTGCTATGGCCACGACGGAGATTGGTTGCACCGGTCCTGCGATGGGATCGGGTGTGATGCCCCAGCCAAAACCCTACTGATCCTAGCTCGCCCTGCCATGCCCTTTCTCCCTCGTCGCCCACCTCCGTTCCCACATTCCCTAAGTTATCCTAGCTAGCAATAGGTTAGTTTAATCGATATTTAGGGTCCCCTTGTTTTGTTTAAGATCCCCCCCGTGTCATATCCACTCTCCTATGTGCCCTCCCCTTATGAATCACTCCCCCGAAGTCATCCACGAGCGCCCCTAAGTCCAATTTCATCGTCCGGCTGCTGTCTGAGAAGGCGCCATATCGTCCTAGCGCGATCTTCATGAAGGCGCTAGGAACCTATAGCGCGACAATGATCTGAAGGTTGAAGAAGGCCACCCCCTCCCAATCTTGTTTCACATCAAATGGTATCAGAGCTTAGGGAACCAGCCTGTTCTCACAGACTGGGATCTTGAGCTTCTAGGTTCGAGGACGAACCTTCCAAAGTGGAGGGGTTTGATGAAAATCAAGCCAACTATCAAGCCGGAGCAGATCAAGCAAGTCGGCAGGCCAAAGCTGAAGGCGCTAGCTTTGCCTAGCGCGACCTGGTGAAGGCGCTAGCTTTACCTAGCGCCATCTGAAGATGAAGGCGCCAGCCTTCCATAGCGCAACATGAAGAACGTGCTGGGTTTCCCTAGCGCGTTCTCAGGCAGACGGTCAACTGCAGACGCCCCAACTACCCAACCCTTGGAACTCCCAATGACTTCAATGTTCGCTGTTTCCCACTGTTGTAATTGATGTTTTAGTGTCGTTTAGGCTTCCCCTTCCCCCTATATATGTACTCCATCTCGTTTGATTAAGCAATAGAATGAAAAAATGAATTGAAAGTATAGCATGGCTATCTCTCCCCCCCAATCTTTGGAATCCCCTCCCCCTCTCCCCTCTACGGGTGCGCTGCCCACGTTCTTCTTCTAATCCTCCCCTTTTCCCCTTCACGGAGGCCGTTCGAAGATCCGGGTGCATCGGCCTTGAGAAGAGGTCGGGTGTGAGGCCCCATTCGGGCTCCGTTCTTCCTCCACCAACGATCGCCGCCCTCCACCCTCGCCAACGACGTTGCTATGGCCACGACGGAGATTGGTTGCACCGGTCCTGCGATGGGATCGGGTGTGATGCCCCAGCCAAAACCCTACTGATCCTAGCTCGCCCTGCCATGCCCTTTCTCCCTCGTCGCCCACCTCCGTTCCCACATTCCCTAAGTTATCCTAGCTAGCAATAGGTTAGTTTAATCGATATTTAGGGTCCCCTTGTTTTGTTTAAGATCCCCCCCGTGTCATATCCACTCTCCTATGTGCCCTCCCCTTATGAATCACTCCCCCGAAGTCATCCACGAGCGCCCCTAAGTCCAATTTCATCGTCCAGCTGCTGTCTGAGAAGGCGCCATATCGTCCTAGCGCGATCTTCATGAAGGCGCTAGGAACCTATAGCGCGACAATGATCTGAAGGTTGAAGAAGGCCACCCCCTCCCAATCTTGTTTCACATCACAACCACTTGCAACCCAGAGGTCTCAGACCTCCCTTCCTCCAAACCGGAGGTGAACCACCAGTGACACCCAGTCACAGGCAACCAGAGATGCAAGTCTCTCTTCCTCCAAACCGGAGGGAACCCAACCTCACACTAGAGGATTGGAAGAACAACTGTGAACAGTTAAAAAGAGAAAACAAAAAACGCAGCAACTGAAAGCTGGAAAATGAAATGCACAAGGTAGCTCTCGCAGGAGCAAACTGGATTGGATCTGATCCAAGGTCCAGTAGAGACAATGAAGCTTCTCTTCTTCTTCACGAGCTCCCCATCTCTCTTTCTCTTTTTCTTTTTCTTTTTCTTCTTCTGCTCTCTCACTCTGGCTCTCAGCTTCTCTCTTCTTCCTCTTTTCTTTCTTTTGCTACTTCTGCTCTTTTCCTCTCTGCTTCGATCACTCTTCCTTCTTCTGTTCTCGATCATGCTTCTCCAGATGGAAGAAGCTCCATATTTATACCAGCACAGCTAGAGCGTGTGCAGGGCTTATGCCCTCTTTGTCCTCAGATCACGTGCCAGGTGCCAACCTCGGATCACGTGCCCAGACATCTCTCTTCTCGAAGAATGTACCAGTCAAGCAGTTATAAGAGAATTATCAGTTTAAGTTTGAAACCTTGTACAGACTTTATGAAGGCAACAGAATGTATAGACTTGAATGCTTGGAAAGGATTGTATAGACTTCATCTTGAAGGAGATGCACATATGCACATTGGAATGAAAGTATGCACATTGAATGCATGAGATGCTCAGACAAGCTGTCACCGAATGTACAAACTTTATCTTAGTGTTTATGCATGAGTTTGTCAACGAATGTACAGACTCTCTATGCTGCATGCACAATGAAGTGTGTACATATGAGAAGGTATGTACAACGAGAATGAATGTACATACATTACATTCACGAGTGTGCATACTTCAAATGCATGAGATGCAGGCAACGAATGTGTAGACTTGAAGTGAATGCAAATGCAGACATAAGAGTGTATAGACTTGAAGTGAATGCGATGCAGACACAAGAGTGTATAGACTTGAAGGCTTGATAACGAGTGTATAGACTTGAAGGCTTGATCACGAATGTATAGACTTTGATGCCCAAATGCAATGTATGGACTTGTGAGTGCAGGGCAGACAATGTATAGACTTGCAATGCGTGCAGGGCGTGCAATGTATAGACCTGGAAAGCTTGAAGCACAGACACGCTGCAATGTATAGACTTGAGTGAGACGCTGGATGTACAGACTTTGAAAGACGATGCATGCACAAGCCAACCGATGTACAGACTTTGCCAGACGATGCATGCACAAGCCAACCGATGTACAGACTTTGTCTGACGATGCATGCACAAGACAACCGATGTATAGACTTGAAGAAATGCATGCTACAGTGCAATGTATAGACTTAGTGCAATGCAAAGGCTGTATAGACTTAGCGTGCTTCAAAGCAACCATGTGCAGACTTTACGGATGTACAAACTTAGTGTTCTGGACGTAGGTAAAGCTAAGGAATGTATAGACTTTGGAAGATGCAGACTGGGCAATGTATGGACTTGATGAACGATGCAAAAGACTCTGTATAGACTTGGCCAATGTACAGACTTAGCAGTAGCATGATGGCGAGTGCTGTACAGACTTTGTGTGCAATGGCCAACAATGTGCAGACTTGATGAACATGCAAGTGAGCAATGTACAGACTTGCTAAACGATGCATGAACAATGTGGCGATGTATAAACTTGGCCAATGTGCAGACTTGAATGCAAGGAGATGATGCAGGCTGTACAGACTTCGAGTGTGTGCTACAGGACAGTGTATAGACTTGTGTGATATGCCTTAGACAGACGCACGATGTACAGACTTGATGCACGAACTGTGCACATGAATGAAGACCATTGTGTAGACTTGTGTGTTCATCCTGTAATGAAATGTGTAGACTTTCTATGCTGCTATAATGTGTAGACTTGGCATATGTATGAAGATTACAGCAGAGAATGTATGGAGTTGCTGTATGCATGAACTACCCTGTACAGTTCATAAGCCCAAAGCAGAACAATCATTCAGACACAGATTCATGATATGTAAAGCTGTATGAACTGACATGATATATGCCCATAGCAGAACAATCAATCAGATGTTCATGATATGCTATCATCAAAATCATAGAGTTGAAAATCATGTCACAGATGTTCAGATAACTCATAGTGTCTGCTATCATCAAAATCACAGAGTTGAAAATCATGTCACAGAAGTTCAGATAACTCATAGTGTTTGCTATCATCAAAATCACAGGGGCACAACACTATCTAGCATGTAACTAGTAGCAAAAGAAAAGGAAGAAGTCGGAGAAATGCACACGGAAATGCAAACCTAGATCCATTATATTATTTTCACATGGGTTTCACTATAGCCCTTTTGGGCATTTCAACATCCACACCGGGAAATTTCTGTAGCCGGATTGAAAGTGTTAAATGACAGAATACAATCGGAAAAATGACGTGGGGATCGATCTTCTCTCAGGGTAGAAGGCTCGTTCGACATAGATAAAACTCTGGCCGCCATGGAGCTACCGTAGGAGAGAAAGAAAAGAACAATAAACCACAAATTCAAATGAGCCATTCATTTCATCAATTCACCCAGACTTCTTATTCCATTCAGAAAGACAAGCATACAATCTCGATATAATTAATTATTTACAAAGAAATGGGGGAGAGGGGGATGTAGCCCCATGAGGGCACTTTCAGTGGAAACCCACCTATACAACAAGAGAATCAGCAGTAGACAGCCCGATGCTCCTGTACAAACTCTGGAGATTTTTTTTTTTGGAAGGAAACTGGGGGCTGCCAGCTCCTATAGGGCTCTCCTCTCTTCGAGCTTATGGGAGGCATATCATCTTTTTCCTTTTCCGCTTCTCTCTTGTATCTCCTATCCGGCTTCTTTTTTTTTAGGGCGAGCGAATTGGGTTTTATAAAGGATAGAATAGTGCTGATATGGCGGCATGAGGCGAGGGCCTCATACGGCGGCTGAGTGTTGAGGCTCCCTAGCTACTGGGTCCATATATGGCCGCCGGCTCACTGGTGCTTCTGGCCCCTTTGGCCCATTTGTGTCATCTCGGCCCAACTGAGATATTGTTTGCCCATTTGGGGTATTGTAGGCATATTGCTGCGTGCTTCGCAATAGTATTGTCGAATCTCGGGTTTGGTCCCAAGCTCGTATTGAATTTTAGTATTTACTCTCACAGCCACATCCTGCGGTCGGTAACTTACTGCAAGGGTTTTATCAGGCGGATGATCACCCAGAAGTTCTTTCGTCCTTCAAGGACTATTCTTTTAGCTCGATTGCTTCTGTGACAGACAACGATTCTACCAGGTATTGACTTTGTCGGAAAGGCACGGCCGGGTGAGTTTCTCACAATGTAGTGGGCTCCTTTCGTTGATTGATGAGGCTGAGACGCTTCGACGATTGCTTCGGGGATCATGCATCAACTTGGGTGACTTCTTCGACACTCGACTTGACTGTCATTGTGCCTTTAGAGCGCTCCGTAACACATCTGTTCAATATTTCTGGTGTCTACAAATGCCCCCCACCCGCAGGTGCCATGAATGAGGGACGAGAGAGCGGGGCCTGCAGGTGTAGGTTCTTGGTGCCCCAATGTTCCTTCTTTTCCCCACATCTCTTCTTTAGACAATCGTGAGCAAGAGTGTGGGCGAACACTCACCCCTTTAGAGAAGGAATGAGTTAGTCGCTCCACCACACTCTCCGCAGCAGTCGAGTGATATATTCATCGGCATGCGGTTTATGCCGAAGCAAGGATAAGAGTTCGTTTATTGGCCCAACGGAAGGTTTGGGCCAACGGGTTTGAGCTGCCTGCTCCTGCTGCGAGCCAGGAACTGGAGTACTTCATTCGTCAGCATTGGATAAATATCTAAGCAAAGAGATTGTTTATCGACAGAGATGTAACGTTTGAGCCGCCAGGGTTTGTTTCTCAAGAAGTGTTTATTTATTAGCAGAGGCGTAAGGCCTAAGCTGGCAGGGTTCGCTCATTGACTTTGATGCCGTCGAGAGCCACTATCGGTGTATTCAAGGGTTGGTCCATCAACAGGGACGTAAGGTCCAAGTCACATAGGTTTATTTCTTATATATGAATCTCGCAAATGACGATGAAATCTGATAATATCATCGATACCGGCCGAGGGCTGACGAAAGGAAAGAGTATCATTAGGATAGATGGAAGATCTATGCCGACATGAATATCGTTGACTTTGTCGATGATGACAAAAGCCGACAATATCACTGACACTGGTCGAGTGCCGATGCAAAGAGTGAGTATCATCGAGATAGACGGAAGGTCTACGTCGACGCATATATCATTGGTCTTGCTGATGATGACAAAAACCAACAGTATCATCGACACTAGTGTGGTGCCGACGTGAGGTATAGGTATCATCGGAATAGACGGGAGGTCTATGCCGACATGAATATCATTGGCTTTGTCGATGATGACAAAAACCAACAGTATCATCGACACTGGTGAGGTGCAGACGCAAGGAATGAATATCATTGGGATAGATGGAAGGTCTACGCCGACATGAGTATCGTTGGCTTCGTCAATGATGACAAAAGCCAAAAGTATCATCGACACTAGTAAGGTGCCGATGCAAGGAATGAATATCATCGGGATAGATGAAAGATCTACGCCGACATGAATATCATTGGCCTTGCCGATGATGGCAAAAACCAACAGTATCATCGACACTAGTGAGGTGCCGACGCAAGGAATGAATATCATCGGGATAGACAGAGGGTCTACGCCGACATGAGTATCGTTGGCTTTGCCGATGATGACAAAGGTCGACAATATCACCGACACTGGCCAAGTGCCGACGCAAGGAATTGACTTCGCCGATGATGACGAAAGCCAACGGTAAGTATTGTCGAAACTGACCAGGTGCCGACGCAAGGACTGAATATCATCGGGATAGACGGAAGGTCTACGCCGACATGAATATCATTGGCTTTGTCGACGATGACAAAAACCAACAGTATCATCAACACTGGTGACGTGCCGACACAAGGAATGAATATCGTGGGGATAGACGGAGGGTCTACGCGAACACGAGCATCGTTGGCTTTGCCGATGATGACAAAGGTCGACAATATCACCGACACTGGCCAAGTGCCAACGAAAGGAATTGACTTCACCGATGATGACGAAAGCCAACGGTAAGTATCATCAACACTGACCAGGTGTCGACGTAAGGAATGAATATCATCAGGATAGACGGAAGGTCTATGCCGACATGAATATCATTGGCTTTGCCGATGATGACAAAAATCAATAGTATGATCGACACTAGTAAGGTGTCGACGCAAGGAATGAATATCATCGGGATAGATGAAAGATATACGCCAACATGAATATCATTGGCTTTTCCGATGATGACAAAAACCAACAGTATCATAGACACTAGTGAGGTGCCGACGCAAGATATAGTATCATTGGAATTGATGGAAGATATATACCGACATGAATATCGTCAGCTTTGCCGATGATGACAAAGGCCGACAATATCACCGACACTGGCCAAGTGCAGACGCAAGGAATTGACTTCACCGATGATGACGAAAGCCAATGGTTAGTATCATCGACACTGACCAGGTGTCGACGTAAGGAATGAATATCATCAGGATAGGCGGAAGGTCTACGTCGACATGAATATCATTGGCTTTGTCGATGATGACAAAAACCAACAGTATCATCGACACTGGTGACGTGCCGACACAAGGAATGAATATCATCGGGATAGACGGAGGGTCTACGCCAACATGAGCTTCGTTGGCTTTGCCGATGATGACAAAGGTCGACAATATCATCGACACTAGCCAAGTACCGATGCAAGGAATTGACTTCGCCGATGATGATGAAAGTCAACAGTAAGTATCATCAACACTGGCCAGGTGTCGACGGAAGGAAGGAATATCATCGGGATAGACAGAAGGTCTACGCTGACATGAATATCATTAGCTTTACCAATGATGACAAAAACCAACAGTATCATCGACATTAGTAAGGTGCCGACGCAAGGAATGAATATCATCGAGATAGATGAAAGATCTACGCTGACATGAATATCATTGGCTTTGCTGATGATGACAAAAACCAACAATATCATAGACACTAGTGAGGTGCTGACGCAAGATATAGTATCATCGAAAAAGATGGAAGATCTATACCGACATGAATATCGTCAGCTTTGCCGATGATGACCAAGGCCGACAATACTGCAATGATATCTCCTAGTGGGATTGGGAGTGAGTGTTTATCAAATGGAAGCTTTATCAGTGCGGACGGGAGTGTTGACACCCGTTTTATGACCAATGAGTTGGGTCATCTCTCTATCTTCTTTTATGATGTCCTGGGTTATCCACCGATTATTGGGCCACTTTTGGGTTATTTTTGGGCTTATTTTATGGGTTCTATCCCTGGTTGGGCCTAATTCCTTCTATTTTCTCGTCCTTTGAGCTTATTGGGCCTAGATAAGGGCTAATGGGGATTTTGTTGTGGATTTTATCGAAGATTTATCTGCATTTATGTCTTTTGCCACGTTTATTACCCTAGCGGTCTATCACGCGACCGTTAATAGACGTTGGCGGTCCTTTGCTAGACCGCTAGGAAGCAGAGAGTCCCGTTACGTTTCTTCGGTCATATCTCTTTTTAGACGACCAAGCCTTGCGGTCTATCGATCGACTGTTTCTCCAAGCCTTGCGGTCTGTCGCAAGACCGTTAAGGGAGACAGGGAGTCCTGTTCTACCTGCTTTTCCTCTCTCCGTCCGTGGTCGAAATAGAGTCCATGGTTTCGTGTTTTCTCTCTGAGTATTGATCCTTAGAAGCTTCTGTTTGTTTCTATGGACTCTTGAGAGTATTATCTTCGATATTTATCCAGGTTCTGCCCTATTTTCGTGCTATTATCCCTCCATCTCGACCCAGGATTTTGGGGGTCTATAAATAGAACCCTTGACTTCATGGCTAGGAGAGGAGATTTTTGGAGTTTACGTCGAGGTGCTGCCGCCTTCTGGAGCGAGTACCAACCAGGGAGAGCTTGTGTCTGCGTCCTTGAGTCGTCTGGTCCAGGGAGTAGCCGGTTCTTAAGTTATTTTTGTGTCTCTTCTTCCCTTAGTCTTTGTCTTTCTTTACATCATCATAGCATACTTCTCTTCTTCCTCCACGTTCTTCTGCACTCACGTCACATTTTTAAACATCCCCCTACTGTTTTCACACCCCACAGGGGTTAAAAGACCACCAACCCCCCAGGTATTCACCCTTCCTTTTATGCATACTAGTTTCGTTGCTCTATAGATATTGCACTTTTTTAGGGCTAATTGGGTTCTTTTTTTTCTTGTGTCTACACTCTTTTGCAGGTTTACAAAGCTCATTACACGAGGCCCAACTCTTCTGGCCGACAGGAGGGGTGCAGATTCAAGTTCCACATCACACTTTTCTGGGTGCTCTTAGCGGCTGTCGCCAGACCATTTGTGGTCTGTCGTTCGATCGTCTTTCCTCTCCTTGCGGTCGCATAAGGACCATTTTCGCGTCTGCACCTGGGTTTTCTCTCCCGCGGGCGAGTGTGCTTCACTCGGCCTACGTAGTGTAGTTTTACTTCATTATTTACTTTGGTGACGATTACATCTCTCTTCTTTGGGTATTTGTCATCATATTCTTCCATCTTTTCTTATTTCCTTTATTTTTTTTAGTTACTCCACACCCACGGTGTGTGTTTATTTTATTCCTTCCTTTGCTCCAAGCCCACGGCGTATGTTTAGTTCTTTCTATTGCTTTTCTTAGCACTGTTAAGATGACATGCCCACATGCTTCATGCTTGATGTTATTGCTTGCTTGAGTTAGCACATATAAGACATCACACCTCCATCTCTTACACACCTTATCGCACCACTTCACATATCTACACCCTTGATTTTTTGGCGATCACGGTGGGACATCTAGTGTCAATCTTGTTGAGTAATTGTTTCACCTACTCTTCTCTATTTTTTCTAGTTGCCCCTGTGTTTTCCTCGGTTTTCCCATTTTATTTCCTGTTGTTTTTGCTCTCTAGTTCCCTGGCAGTCTCCTCTCGGCCGTTTGCGGCTTAAAAGCGGTCTAGCGATAGACCGTCTTATCTCTCTAGCAGTTCTCAGACGACCATTTCTGTAGTACAGGTACACATTCAGAGGATTGCTATTATTTCTGCATTTTTGCTGATTCCTATTATTCCTGGGTGCTGTCTGGTCTCCTCCTTGGTTGTTGTGCATAATTATATCATTGATTGCATAATTGATTGTTAGTTTTAGGCTAGAAATTGCATGCACTTCGGTGCACATAGGATCATTCATTTTTCATATCTTATTTGCATTCCCACCTTGGTGTGTGATCCTCTCGTCTCCATATTCCTCGGGGTCGACTAGGTGATCACATCTGGGACCTCCGTAAGTCCCCGTGAGCTGTGGATTCCCACACGGACGCCAGGCCGATTGTACCTTTACCACCCCGTGTCTAGGTTGGATGCGTGAAGGAGAGTTTACACCTAGAGTCAACCAAGTCCCTATTATCCATTCCCACTAGGAACCTATTGTTGGAGAGAACATTTTATTCAAATCACTAAGGTTCTAAAGGGAAACAAATAAAAATTTGTGCATCATTATAACTTGGTTGATTTTGGTTGCCTCTCATCTCCTCATTATTTGCATATTCCCCTTGTTAGGGCATTTTGTTTGGTTTCTTATTGGTGGTTGTTTGTGTTGTCTTCATTTGACAGGTGCCACATTGCATGTGGAGTTGCTTCAAGTCCATAGGTTCATCTCCTTGGGGCAATTCCTCCTTCATCTCCTATTTTAATTCTTTGTTTGACTCCACCATGTCTTCCTACGATTTCCCCCATTCCCACGAGGACTCTCTTCCTCAAGGGCTCTTAGAGGACCCATCTAGGGTCATGCCACTCCAGGCTGGAGAAGGGTCTGCCCCTCCTTCATCTTCTGCTGCCATAAAGGGCGGTCAGCCCTCTCTTTCAAATTCTTCCACCAATAATCCTACAAGTCACATTCTTCAAATGATGGCCCAGTTGGATCCGGCCAAACTTCAGGCCCTTTATCAGACTTTGCAGGGGTTAGTCGCCCCATCCTCCACTACTTCACAAGGTCCATCTACTACTTCCATCTCCCAATCTAGGATTGATGGGCCCTGGGCACCTCCCTCTCCTATTGATCTCACCCCGGTCCAACCCAGGGTCCTTCGTTTCTCCAATCTGGAGGCAGGCCAGTCCTCTGGTTCGGCCCCTCAGGCCCTTGATGAAGGGAAGATCGCTCTTCCCTCATCTACCCAGATTGATCCTTACCGGTCCGTTCTTTCGGCGCCACAAGTCCTTGTGGTCCCAGCCAATTTTGCTCGCCCTCAGCTAGGGGCACCCCATCTTGCTTATCCCAATACGGGTCATCCTTCGGCCCAACCTCCTCCTTATAGGCCGTCCCTTCCTTCCATCTATCCTTCGGCTCCTCGCCTTGAGCCCGCACCTTTCACTCCACCTACTCTATCTCGAGAGCAAGAACTCCGTGATAAGTGGGCTGCCTTGCAGCAACAACTCGACTTCCTCCAGAAGCGCGTCGGCCCACAGTCCTTGGCAGATGTTCTCATTCCTAGCTTTCATAACATTCGATTCCCTCCTCAATCCGAGCTCCTTACATATTGCAAGTATGACAGGAACGGCAATCCATTTATTTACGTGAGGGATTTCATGTATGAATCGAAGCAATTCCAATATGATGATCGCCTCATGGCGTATCTATTCAGCCGATCGCTGGATGGAGTCGCATTAGAGTGGTTCTACGCTTTACCCTTAGAGGATGCTGAGAGTTTCAAAATTGTTAAGGAGAAGTTTATCCAGAGATTTCAGGACCGGGTTGGCCCGGGGTATTCTTTCACAGATTTGGTTGCCGAGAAAATGAAGGCCGATGAGGATTTTGCTACCTACACCGACAGATGGAGGCAGATGGCTGCCCGTGTGCCCGACCACATTCCGGAGGAAGATAAGGTCAAGTTGCTCATTTCTAATGCCACACCTACCTTCCACAACATTTTGGCCATGAATGATATCACCAGTATCCACCAGTTATATAGCTGGGCAAGGTTTATCAAAACACAATTCAAGGACTCCCCCATCCACACTCTCTTTGAGGCCCAAAAGCCCAAGTACAATAGAAAACTTGAGGGACCCATCACTGAAGGAGTCCAAACCAGTGAGCAAGTGCAAGCCGTTGCCTTCCCTTTCCCCAACCAATCCACTCCACACCGCTTCCCGCAACCTCCACGTAACCCTCAATTCCCTACTCCACAAAATGCTCAGCCTGCCTTTTCTGCTCCACAAAATGCCTTCCCCTCTCCTCAACAGTTGCAACAACCCCCACAATACCACAACGTCCCTCCTCCTAACGATTATGCTCCCAAACGCCCGGCTCCAAAAAGGGCATAGCACCCTCCTTTGCCCGAGACCCTCCCGGACATTTTCTCAGCTCTTATGTCCATCGGTGCACTACAACTTCCTCCGTAACGACCTAATTGGAACCCGGCCATCGACCAGTCTAGGTATTGTATGTTCCATCGCCAACCCGGGCACACAATAGAGACTTGCTTCCAATTCAGAGATTTTGTCTATGATCTACATGAAGGGCAGCGTATAGATTGGGAGGAAATGCACAAGGTCATTACTGAAATTAAAGAGAAGTGAAGGCAGGCGCCGAGACAACAAGTGCAGCAGCAAGCACCGCAGCCACAGCCGTAGCCACAGCCACAGCAGCAGCAGCCTACGCAGGATCTGGGGATCCATCAAAACCCCATGCCGAATCATCCACCCGCTCCGCAGCCTTAGCCACCGGCACCGGCTCATGTTAACCATGTTCAACGCCCGGCTCCCGACGTCGGGTAGTCTTATGATGATGAGTCTTCCATCCAGCGGCTCATGGCCCTCCACCATACCTACCATAACCCTCCCCCTTCTCCTACTCCCGTTATCCTCCCGCCAAACCAGCAAGCCACCACTACACCGCCTACGCCTGCTGTTCTCCACAAACCCCTCATCCGTCTACCTACTTCCCCCATTGTTCCGCCTGTCCTCGCTCCCCCACAAGTACACATTCCGCCTGCCTTCGCTCCCTCGCAAGTGGCCACATCGCCTGTCATTACCACGCCACCATCTAACCCTTCACCAGTCATCCTCCCAACACGACCCATCACCATTGCCACTACTCCCATCACCCCCATCGTCTCCACTATGCCTACCCCGACACCTCTTATTCACCCCATCGGGCTCATCAAACCACCCACCATGAGCTCATCTGATGGTGTGCCAGCTCAGAATCTTGCCCTACGGAGTGGGCGGTTGTTCCATCGAAATTACCCTACCACTGGTGCATCTGCACCCAATCCCCAGTCCTCGCAATAGGCTATTGACCAAGAGGAGGCAGATCCGCTGCTGGGTACTCAATATGATCTATTGCATCATCTGGACCAAATGCCTGCGAAGATTTCAGTACTAGAATTGATTAAGCGGTCTAAGCTTCACCAAGATGCGCTGCGGGATTTTCTACATAAAGTGATGGTTAATGAAGACATCGCAGTGGACAGTCTACCAACCGCCCTGGCAACAATTTCCAAGGGGCTGGTCATTACATTCTCAGAGACCAAGCTAGCACCTCCTGAGGCTCGTCAATTGCCGTTATGCATTTCCATCATCTTGAACAAAGTAAGCATAGATGCAGCATTGGTAGACACCGGGGCCTCTATCAACGTGTATCCCTTAAGCACTCTGAGGGCATGCAACATTTCAGAAGAGTTATTAAGGCCTACCCCGACTACCATCGTGGCATATGATAATTCGAGAAGGCCATGTCATGGGGTGATTACTATCCAAGCTGAACTCGGGCCGTTGACAATGCCCATTGAGTTTTATGTGCTCGATATTGACCCCATGTTCAAAGCTATTCTGGGTCATCCGTGGATTGATAATCTGAATGCCGTACCATCTACTGCTCATCAATGCCTTAATTTCCCTTTTCAAGGACGGGTGGTGAAAGTTAAAAGCATCTCCACAGTTCAGTCAGTCGAAGTCATTTCAGAGAAGATCTTACTGACACTTTGGCCTAGTAATCGGCCTGTGATTTCGGTGTTGGACCTTAATTTTCCCTGGGCATATGCACCTCACAAGCCAGCTGTCGCTCAGGTGAATGTCAGGATGAAGCCCGAGATAAGAGATTCTAAGGACTGGAAGATCATATTGAAGCTAGGCTATCAGCCGGGGAGAGGTCTCGACGCTCAGTTGCAGGGGCGGACCAAGCCGGTCCCTAGGGGTAGAAAAATGAGCAAAAGGGGCCTCGAATATCGAGAGTCGCCATTATCTATCCTGAGTGATGCACTGCCATTGACATGGGATTACCGTCAGCACTTTGTTAGGGGCCCATTGCAACTAGGCACTTTGAATGCCCCGCCGAGTCAAACCGAGAAAGAGGATACTGCTTGCATAGTTTCTGGCCCACCGTTGCTGCCTAGGGGGCTTGTAGATGATATGATTGATTTCAGTGAAGCCTTTGCCAGAATGTTCTATAAAGAGGACCGTCCAAGAAATCCGGAGGTGCGGCTTGTGCAATACATGCAAGGAAAGCCGGCTTACCGTCCGCGGGAAGAGGGGAGCTCACCCATTATTTTCACTTGGTCTCCTTCCCGTTTGATGTCTCTTTTCCAAAAGCTGGAGTTCATATCCCGTTCACCTCCTATCATGGTTGATCCTTTGCAGCTGGAAATGCCAACTGAATTTTTGATTGTGACTTGTCCGTGTGGGCCCTGCCCGCCAATTGATCTCTCAAGTATGTGGTTCTCCTCCTCTGATCCCTTCTTTGATATTTTCTATCCATCCATCTATCCTCTCACCCTTCCTCCTCCTCCACCACCATCCTCTCCATCGTGCTGCGTGCTCTCCACTGATATCCCAAAAAAACATCAATTTTGAAATAGAGATTTTAGTGGAAGATTACGTTGTGTTATGTCCGTCCTCCTCCCTGGGGCATGAGGCCCTTGCTTCCCTTCCATTAGATTTCCTCTCTCCTAGGTTAGATTTAGGGTCGGTCGGGTCTAGGGAAGTATAGTCTGTCGAGTCTAGTGAAGTTGGGTCTTGTTCTAGTGCGTCCAACCCATCCTCCGCGCTTGAGGCGCACCCGCTGGCGCGTCATTCTAAATCAATTCCTGATAGGTTCTTGCAGGATTTAGCTCAGCGATGCCGTGCTCTTCTCAAATGCCTAGAACTCATTGAGACGGCGATCATGCTAGAAGAAGATGAGGAGCAAGACGGGGTGTGGAGCGACGACGGATTAGATGTCTATGAGGTCATGGATGAAAAAGACCCGATTGATTTTGAGGACATCGATGTAGATGACATCGTCGACTTGTATGCACAAGGTTTGAAGAGGTTCGATGAGCCATCGTCAGCAGTGGATGAACCTACAATGGAAATTAATCTCGGAACTAACGAGGAACCCAGGCCCATCATTCTTTCTGCTAATCTCCATCCTAAAGTTGAAGAGGACTTGATTAAGATTCTGAGGGAGTATAGCGACTCTTTCGCCTGGTCATATGAGGACATGTCGGGTCTTGACCCCTCTTTAGTGAAACATCGGCTTGTGCTTAAGCCAGGGGCAACACCCGTGAAACAAAAGTTAAGAAGATTTCACCCCTACATGGCCTTAAGGATGAAAGAAGAAGTTGAAAAATTGCATAAGGCCAGGTTTATTCAAGTTGTTCTATATCCTCAGTGGGTGGCGAACATAGTCCCTATCATCAAGAAGGATGGAAAGGTGCGAATTTGTATTGATTTCAAGGATTTAAACAAGGCATGTCCTAAGGATGATTTCCCGCTGCCTCACATAGATGTGCTGGTGGATAACACAGCCGGGTATGAAGCTTTATCATTCATGGATGGTTATTCAGGATACAACCAGATCCATCTAGCTCCGGAAGATCAAGAGAAAACCTCCTTCACCACGCCCTGGGGCACTTATTGCTATGTGGTAATGACATTTGGATTAAAGAATGCAGGCGCCACCTATCAAAGGGCGATGATGGCTATATTCCACGATATGATGCATGTCTATATGGAAGCTTAGGTGGATGATATTTTGGTGAAGTCGAGGACCAATAAGGAACACCCCGCTATTCTGGCTAAGGTGCTTCAGAGAGCTAGGGAGTACAAGCTGAAAATAAATCCTAAGAAGTGTGTATTTGGAGTCTCTTCAAGGAAGCTGTTAGGTTTCATAGTTAGCAAACGGGAGATTCAAATTGATCCTAACAAAGCTAAGGCCGTTATGGACATGCCCGCACCTAAGAACATCACAGAACTTGGAGGATTAATCAGACGTCTATAATTTATTAGAAGATTATATCCCAACATTCTCAAAGGTGCCGCCCATTTTATGAACTGCTAAAGGCGGGGGTCAAATTTGAATGGAATGAAGATTGTCAAAAGGCCTACAAGGATTTGAAGGTTTATTTGTCCAATCCCCCGGTTTTGCAGCTTCCTGTCCCTGGGAAACCCCTGATCCTATACATTTCTGTCATTGAGGACTCCCTAGGAGCTGTCCTGGCGCAAGTGGATGATGAAGGTAAAGAGCGGGCAGCTTATTACCTCTCTAGGTTGTTTAACTCGGTAGAGGCCAAGTACACTGCCATGGAGAAGACTTGTGCCACATTAGTTTGGGTAGCTCAGAAGTTGAAGCACTACTTCTTAGCCCACCAAGTTAGGCTGATCTCTAGAATGGATCCGATCTGTTATCTTCTAGAAAAGTCCGTCCTTTCTAGTAGGTTAGCTCGCTAGCAGAGCTTCCTCTCTCAGTTTGATATCACATTCGTTGTTCAGAAGGTAATCAAAGGATATGCCATCGTTGAGCATCTTGCCCATCTTCCTATTCCCCACACGGATTCCATTCAGGATGAGTTCCCTGATGAGCATCTCGCTGTTCTTACCTATCATCCCTTCTAGTCCCTGCACTTCGATGGTGCGTTCAACTCTCAAGGCCGAGGGATCGGTGCCGTTCTCCTCACTCCGGAAAGGGTGACGATTCCTTTTGCATATCAGCTCCGCTTTCCTGCTACCAATAACATTGCTGAGTACAAAGCTCTCCTGGCCAGACTGAAGCACGCCTATATCTTGGGCACGCGTTATTTGAACATCATAGGAGACTCTCAGCTTGTTCTACGCCAAGTTCTTTCCACCTACCGTACTCGTGACCCAAAGCTCAAGCCATATGAAGATTTGGTCACTCTCTTGGCTAGGAAATTCTGTAAATTGATCATTCACACCCCTCGATCTCAGAATATCCTTGCCGATGCTCTAGCATCGCTTGCTTCCTCCTTGTCTTTTCCTCTCAATCGAAGCACTGAGACTATTGTCGTCCAGAGATTGGACGCCCCTTCTCTTCAGGATCCTTGATTTGATAACTTTAGGAAGACTATAGAGGTAAGGGCAGAGAAGAAAGATTTGAAGGAAGTTTCTTTGACAGAATTAGAAGAGATCTTGGAAGAAGAAGAATTGCCTTGGTATCATGAAATTGAGCTATATTGTAAGGATAGATCATTCTCAGAAGGGGCAAGTGCTGAACAACGTATGGTTATTAGAAGAGCCGCCTCGAGGTACACTATTACTGCTGGAGAATTGTACAAGCGCGCTCTCAATGGAATGCTCAAGAGGTGTCTAGATGATGATGAAGCTTGGAAGGTGACTAAAGCAGCTTATTCAGGTGAGTGTGGAGGTCATGTCAATGGTCAGGGTCTAGCGAAGAAGATCCTTAGGCAGGGCTATTATTGGCCCACTCTAGAAGAAGATTGTTCCCTCTACGTACGGAGATGTCTTAAATGCCAACTCCATGCTGATAAGATACATGCTCCTGCTTCGTCTCTTCATCCTCTCTCTCTGCTCTTTGGTCATTCTCTAGGTGGGCTTTCGACATTGTAGGCCCGCTAGGTGATCCCAATTTTCAGATCAAGTAAAAATCTTTCATCCTTACTGCCATTGAGTATTTCACCAAATGGGCCGAAGCGGAAGCGTACACGGAGATCAAAGCTATCACAGTGTGCCGCTTCATCCTCAAGAATATCATCTTGCGGTTCGGAGTGCCAAGCAATATCGTCACCGACAATGGGCCCCAGTTCATCTCACAAGAGCTTCAGGACCTTTGTAAGAAGTTCAATATTGCATTGCATCATTCATCTCCATATTACCCTCGAGGCAACGACCAAGCCGAAGCCACTAATAAAACCCTTCTCAAAATCATATAGAAAACATGTGAATCTCACAGATTTGCTGATTGGCCTAAGCGATTAGTGGAAGCTCTATGGGCTTATCGTACCTCCGTCCATACTCCTACGGGGCAAACCCCCTATGCTCTCACTTACGGGATCACTACCAGAAAAGGCAGCATTTTAGACGGCCAGATTCCATCTATAATCCGTCTGAAATTCCGTCTGAAAACGAATTTGTAACGGATTTCAGACGAATTTCGGACGGAACAAGGCCGTCTCATATTCTTGGTTACAAATTTCGGACAGATTTGCTATCAATCACAAATTCTGTCTGAAATGTCAAACGGAAATATTCCGTGTGAAATCCCGTCTGAAAATAGAACTTTCGGACAGATTACTATCAGTCACAAATATCGTCTGAAATTTGACATGATAATTTTTCCGTTTGAAATACCGTCTGAAATTTCACACGAAAAATCTTTCGTGTGAAATACCCTTCGAATATCCGTCTGAAGTTTCAGATGTACATTTCAGACGTACGTGGCTGAAATCCGTCTGAAATTTCAGACGCAGACGCACAAGTCTAAACTTCTGAAATACCGTCTCGCATCCGTCTCAAATCCATGAGAAATTTTAGACGGATCCGTCTCAAATTCCGTCCGAAATAACTTCCATTAATTTTTTATAAAAATACAAAATTATTTTAAAAAAATATGTTAAAATTCAAACTAATGTCTAAAAAAACACATAAATAAGAAACTCAACAATCATAGATAAAAAAAATACGCTGATCAAATATCATCCTCCACATCGTCCATATCCTGCTCATCTCCTCTATCGCCGCCCGTAGAAAGATCCTCCTACATAACAAAATAATAACATTCATTCATAGATAAAAAAAATTAGTGTGAAGATAAATTAAATATTTTATTACATTGCATAAATCGAAATCAAACACAATATCAAATCGATAACTGCATAGATTTTAGACCCCAACTAACCTAGCTGTCATCAGTAATTTATATTAATTACATTTAGAGACTGCACTTTTGAGTGTTGGGCCCAAACCGGGTATCCGATTTAGATTCCGTCAGTTCTCACAAGTCACTTTTATCTCCCAGGTCCTGTTGAAATAATTGACATGTCGATCTGACCGGTATTTCATATTTTAGACCCCCAGACCCGACGTCTTTAATTTTAAACTAAGTGTATTTACAAAATACACTTTTGAGCGTCGGCCGCAAACCAGATATCCGATTTAGATTCCGTCAGTTCTGACAAGTCACTTTCATCTCCCAAGTCTTGTTGGAACGATCGACACACCGATCAGACATGTATTTCAGATTTAGACCCCCGGACCCGACGTCTTTAATTTTAAACTAAGTGTATACGCTCAAAATACACTTTTGAGTGTCGGGCCCAAACCAGATATCCAATTTGGATTCCGTCAATTTTGACAAGTCACTTTCATCTCCCAGGTCCTGTTGGAATGATCGGCATGCCTATCAGACCAGTATTTTAGATTGTAGACCCCCGGACCCCGACTTCTTTAATTTTAAACTAAGTGTATTTACCAAATACATTTTTGAGCGCCGGGGCCAAACCCGATATCCGATTTAGATTCCGCCAGTTCTCACAAGTCACTTTTATCTCCCAGGTCCTGTTGAAATGATCGACACACCAATCAGACCGATATTTCAGATTTTAGACCCCCAGATCCGACGTCTTTAATTTTAAACTAAGTGCATTTATAAAATACACTTTTGAGCGTCGGGCCCAAACCATATATCCGATTTGGATTCCGTCAGTTCTGACAAGTCACTTTCATCTCCCAGGTCATGTTGGAATGATCGGTACACCGATCAGACTGGTATTTTAGATTTTAAACCCCCGGATCCGACGTCTTTAATTTTAAACTAAGTGCATTTACAAATTACACTTTTGAGCGTCGGGCCCAAACCAGATATCCGATTTAGATTCCGTCAGTTCTGACAAGTCACTTTCATCTCCCAGGTCCTATTGGAATGATTGGCACGCCGATCAGATCGGTATTTCAGATTTTAGACTTCCGAAACCTGACGTCTTTAATTTTAAACTAAGTGTATACGGTCAAAATGGACTTCTGAGCGTCGGGCCCAAACCAGATATCCGATTTGTATTCCGCCAGGTCTGACAAGTCACTTTCATCTCCCAGGTCATGTTAGAATGATCGACATGCTGATCAGACCGGTATTTCAGATTGTAGACCACCGGACCCTGACTTCTTTAATTTTAAACTAAGTGTATTTACCAAATACACTTTTGAGCGTCGGGCCCAAACCAGATATCCGATTTGGATTCCGTCAGTTCTGACAAGTCACTTTCATCTCTCAGGTCCTGTTGGAATGATTGGCACGCCGATCAGACCAGTATTTCAGATTTTAGACCCCCGAAACCTGACGTCTTTAATTTTAAACTAAGTGTATACGCTCAAAATGGACTTTTGAGCGTCGGGCCCAAACCAGATATCCGATTTGGATTCCGCCAGTTCTGACAAATCACTTTCATCTCCCAGGTCTTGTTGGAATGATCGGCATGCCGATCAAATCGGTATTTCAGATTGTAGACCCCCGGACCCCGACTTCTTTAATTTTAAACTAAGTGTATTTACAAAATGCACTTTTGAGCGTCGGCTCCAAACCAGATATCTGATTTGGATTCTGCTAGTTCTCACAAGTCACTTTTATCTCCCAAGTCCTGTTGAAATGATCGGCACGCCGATCAGACCAGTATTTTAGATTTCAGACCCCCGGATCCGACGTCTTCAATTTTAAACTAAGTACATTTACAAAATACACTTTTGAGCGTCGGGCCCAAACCAGATATCCGATTTTGATTTCGTCAGTTCTGACAAGTCACTTTCATCTCCTAGGTCCTGTTGGAATGATCGACACGCCGATCAGATTGGTATTTCAGATTTTAGACCCCCGAAACCCTACGTCTTTAATTTTAAACTAAGTGTATACACTTAAAATGGACTTTTGAGCGTCGGGCCCAAACCAGATATCCGATTTGGATTCCGTCAGTTCTGACAAGTCACTTTCATCTCCCAGGTCCTGTTGGAATGATCGACACACTGATCAGACCAGTATTTCAGATTTTAGACCCCCGAAACCAGACATCTTTAATTTTAAACTAAGTGTATACGCTCAAAATAGACTTTTGAGCGTCGGGCCTAAACCAGATATCCGATTTAGATTCCTTCAGATATCACAAGTCACTTTCATCTCCTAGGTACTGTTGGAATGATCGGCACGCCGATCAGACCGGTATTTCAGATTTTAGACCCCCAAAACCTCGAATTAAATGAATTCTTCTAAACTTAGTTTTGAAAACACACTTAGTTTTGAATTGAGTTATTCGAGCATTAGGGTCAAACTGGATATCTGATTTGTAATCCGTCAGTTGACTCAGCTCTCACAACTCACGTCTACCTCGCAAGTCATGTTGGAACGATCCGTACGCCGATCAGGCCAGTATTTTATATTTTGGACCCCCGAATCCTGAATTTTCTCAATTCTTCTAAACTAAGTTACTTTTGTAAACTAAATTAGTTTTTAAATTAATTGTGAATATAATTGAGTAATTCTGTCAAAATAAAAACACAATAAACACGAACCTGAGGGGCCTGTGTCGTGGTGGTGGTGGATCCATGAGAGAGAATTCCCGTCGGGGAGAGGAGGCCACTAATTGCCTGCAACATGGTTACATGCTGGCTAGATATCTCCTTTCGGATCTGCCACGACATCTGCTGCTGCAAATCAGAAATCCTTCTTTGGATGATGTCTATGACGTCGCTGGCTTGGGAACTGGGGGCAAGTGGAGGTATACTGAATGCACTGCTACTGGTTTGGGCAGAGCCTGAACTCGCACATGATGATATCACCACGCTAGAGTCCAGGCTCTCCCCAAAACCATATAGCTGGCCTTTCTTCGGTACGCCAGCTGCTACCACCCATTCCGTCAGATCGAACTCCAGCTACTACGTGTCTCCCTCCCCGTACTTCTCTGTCACAGCTCTGCTATATGTTTCCTACAAATTGAATAGCTTTACTAGTCAATTTCATATGAATCAATCCGATTTAAATGAACGGTAACAAATGCATATGTAGATAAACTTACTGCTATTGAGTGAGCTCTCTCACTCACAAATTGATCTGTCGCCTTCTTTTTGTGTGTTCTATCGAACACCTCGAGGAACGACAGAGCTCGATTAAGCTCCACAGCCTATTATACAATTCATAGTAAAAAAATGTCATATATATTAACAAAATTTAAGAAGATAAATTGAAACATTACTTACCATTTTTTGTTTATGAGCCGCGAAAGAGATGCACCCACTCGTATGCAAATTTACGTCCGATTTTGACGCCCTGTTTGCTTTGGCTTTTCGGGACTTTTCTATCCAGTTGGGATCGACAAATTTGTCACATGCTATCTCCCAATCCTCCTTCCTCATCCATAGAGGGCGGTGCTCCTTCCACAACTGTCGGTCTTCACTCCCACCAGCCTTATTTTTAGCGTGGGCTCGGGTCTCATGTACTTTCCTTCAGAAATTATCCTTCATAGTCTTCTCCCAGGCCCTCCGACATCTCGCCGCGTCATGTCCACACGTGAATTGATAAGTCCGCTGTAAATAAATTAAATTTCACACTTAGTATACTGTTGGGAATTGAGTTTCGAAAATACTCGAAAATACTTGAATTAAATTTCACACTTCGTCCATAATCCCTCGTATGAAATCTCTATCCATTCACAATATATCTTGGATAGGCACGTGCAACCGTCAAGGGGCCATAACTTATCTGTTGTACTCTTTGATCAGTAATGAGACCTTGTTCAACCTATATGTAAATTCTGATTAGTTGTAATAAAGTTCAATCTCCTCAACATACATAAATACAAACATATATATTCAACGATCGACACTAACCCGATGTCTCAGCCATTTGGCGAAAAACTTCTCGCGTTCTTTTTCAATCTCCACGTCCTGGATATTTGGACATTTTTGTGCTAATTCTGAATCAAATTATCTGTAATATAAATACACTACTACTTTAAATGAACTGCAGAACAAGAATGAACAACTTATGGACATCGCTGGAAATGTGAGTTAAGAACTTACTCAACATAAAGTTCAATCTCGATACAATTCAGAAGAATATATATCTCAGCGGGATACAACTCTCTATCTTCGAGCGTGCGCGTCGAGGAACGTCCGAACGCACGTCCAGGATGCTTAAATATAGAGAGCCGATCGGACGAATCATCAACTCCCCCATCATCATTACGTGAAGGTCGAGTACGACGAGTTAGAATCTCTGGCTCAAAGTACATGGAACAGAAGTTCAATATTTCTTCAAGAATATATGCCTCAGCAATCAACCCCTCCACCTTTGCCTTGTTGCGAACTTTCATTTTTAATTCATGCATGCACCTACAACAACAAGTTAAATGGCAATGAAGTGTACCAACCATGGACAACATGTAACTTAACAAAAATTCTGACATACCTCTCAAATGGATACATCCATCGAAATTATACTGGCCCTCCGACAATAGCCTCGTATGGCAAATGGATGACCAGGTGCTCCATCGAATCAAAGAATGTTGGGTTCGGTGCTATGTATTCAGAGGGGGGGTGAATGAATATATCCCTTTAAAAACCTTCACCCAAATAGAATTTCGCTCAAACAAGATTTCGCTCACTCAATAACTGGAATGCTAACAAGACAAATTAGACATTCATCTACTGAACCTATGATCAAACACATGGAGTGCCCCTATGCAATCATCTAACGGAAGCAAACAGATAGAAACATCAAACCACTGCACAAGGGGTTTTTAGGTGGTTCGGTCCAGCAGACCTACATCCACCCCACACTCAACCCGAGTGTGGCTTCCTGCTGACTCACAGCTTGAATAGCTGGGCATCACAACTTGCCATACATCAGCTGGGCCTCACAGCTTGCCATCCGCTGAGCATCACAGCTTGCTTCCGCTGGGCAATACAGCTTAGCCATCGCTGACTCACAGCTTGAACCCGCTGGGGATTACAGCTTAACTCGTCCGAGACCAAGTCTCGCCAGCTGAGGATTACAGCTTTACCTGTCCAGTGGAGACCTCCACTGCATCCGCTGACTAACAGCTTGAAGAAGGGATAAAATGGAAAATGAAAACAAAACAAGACAGTAATCGGAAAGCTATAAATGAAATACATAATATGTCTCTCAAAGAGCTGACTGGCCTGGATTTGATCCACGGTCCAATGAAGACTGATATTCAGACAACCTCTCTCACACTCTTCTTCTTACGATCTCACTCTCTCTTTCTCTTTACTTCTTTCTTCTTTCTTCTTCTGCTCTCTTTTCTTTCTTCTTCTGCTCTCTTTACTCTTCTTCTGCTCTTCTACTGGATCGAAGTCTCTGCACTTCTGCTTTTTCTTTCTCCACTTTGATCTCTCTTCATCTGAAGACGAAGACTCATATATATAGCAGCAGCAGCAGCAGCACGTGTGCTCTCCACATTTCCTGCCCAAGTGTTTTGGCCACGTGTCATCCTGTCAGCCCTTCCAACCTCGGATCACGTGCCCCTTCATTAAGCCTCCACGAGCAGAGCACCTGTCAGACAGAGTGTCAGAATATCAGGTTAAGTGAAGAGCTCTGTATAGACTTGTAAAGATGATCATGATGTATAGACTTGTAATGTAAAATACGTTGTCGCACGGGAGCATATGAAGTCTCAGGGAAGCATCTACGGCCTCTGGACAGCATCACCAGCGTCAGGGGAGCATGTGGAGCACATGCTATCTCTGGGGAGCAATCGCTACTCCAGGGGAGCATCCTCAAAGTTAGGGAAGCATTAGCAGTCACTGGAGGGCATACTCGGTCACAGGAGAGCATCCGGGGGGACAGGCGAGCATGCATGTCTGATGTACAGACTCTACCAATGTATAGACTTTGTGGATAGTGATGCATAGCCAAACGGATGTACAGACTTCACTGTGAATGCATGAACAATGAATGAGTGTATAGACTTTATAACTCATACTGTAAAATGCAGTGTATAGACATGAAATGAACGCTGCATGATCGAGCCTAACCAATGTATAGACATTATAATGCTCATCCATTGAATAGACTTCATAGTGCTCAATCAGACTTCACGATGCTCAATCACCCTTGAAGATGTGAGCGAGACAGTGTATGGACTTCAAAAGCTTGAAGGCCTAATGTACAGACTTTGAAGAGTCTGAACCAATGTACATACTTGCCGATGCAAGGCCAATGTACAGACTTACTCGAGTGAGATGATGACCAAGACGATGCAGCTACAGTGATGTACAGACTTGGCATGAGACGCTGAGAAAGATGGTGGATGTACAGACTTCTAAATGTTCAGACTTTCCACCGACCAATGTATGGACTTGGCTTCGGGTCTGCTATAGTCCAGTGTGTGGACTTGAAGCCAATGTACAGACTTACTCGAGTGAGACGATGACCAAGACGATGCAGCTACAGTGATGTACAGACTTGGCATGAGACGCTGAGAAAGACGATGGATGTACAGACTTTCCACCGACCAATGTATGGACTTGGCTTCGGGTCTGCTATAGTCCAGTGTGTGGACTTGAAGCCAATGTACAGACTTACTCGAGTGAGACGATGACCAAGACGATGCAGCTACAGTGATGTACAGACTTGGCATGAGACGCTGAGAAAGACGGTGGATGTACAGACTTCTAAATGTACAGACTTTCCACCGACCAATGTATGGACTTGGCTTCAGGTCTGCTATAGTCCAGTGTGTGGACTTGAAGGCCAACATGCGTGCTCAATGTACAGACTTGGAAGACCACTGTTGAATGTGTAGACTTGATCAAGAGTCCAATGTGCAGACTTGCCACCGACCAAAGTATAGACTTGGTGGTCGTGAGACGGTGGCCAAGACACTGTACGGACGGATGTATAGACTTCACCTAAACACTGTCCGATGTATTGGCTTTAGTCTGAAGCGTTGTATGGACTTGCAAGAGACGCACAAAGAGACACTGCCTGAGACGGTCAACTGGACGCTGACTCTGTATAGACTTCAACTTAAAGATGCACGATGTACAGACTTTCCAATGTCTAGACTTATGAGTAGTGCGTGCATCTACAGTGCAAATGTATAGACTTTGGACTTCGCCATGCTTACACTAAGCGATGTACACACTTGCTGAACCACTGTATAGACTTATAGAGATGACGCTGCAGACTTGAAAATGCTGCGCTGCAGACTTGAGAATGCTGTGTACACACTCACAGTGTTGACGCTGCAGACTTGAGAATGCTCACAGCGTTGACGCTGCATGAGACTCTAAATAAGATGGACAGTCTGAGGGAGTCAACCCATCAAGGATATCAAACATGGCACACTCATGCAATCTTCACAGACTAAATCAGATATAACACACTCAAGCATTCAAATCAACATGCCATCATCAAAACAAAACATAATATCATAATGCACGCACTGTGTTGCAATCATCAAAACAAAACAGCATTGCTATCATCAATTCAACATAGCACATGCTTGTGCCTAAGGGGCACAACATTCTCCCCCTTTTTGATGATGGCAACACACTGTGACAGTGAGTCACACACAAAATTTTATCCCCCTTTGACATAATCAAAAAGAGAAAAAATAGTATAAACAAGAGTGCAACATGGTAGTATGCATGCAAAATTCTCTAGATCAATAAGCTCCCCCTCAAGATATGACTCCCCCTGAACTGGTTCTCCCCCTTAGTAATTGCTCCCCCTTTGAGAAGGAATATGAACAGATAGGTAAAGGTAGAGAAGGTAGGAGGGTCACTAGACAACACCTGAATCATAGGTTCAGAAAGGAAGCATGATTATAAACAACTGTTAAAGTATAAGAATCAGCAACATATAGTTTTCAAAAATTTAGGTTTAACAGTGATAAATCTAGAGTAAAACACCTGACTCCTGAAAAAGAGTTTATAGACTTCATTTATAGCAATGAATCTAGGGCACATGGTATTAATAGATAAGTCAGAAATAATACCCTTTTGTGATTAAACATGGAATTTCAGGAAAGGCAACTTGAATATGTATTGAGAAAAATAATTTTCACTCATTGACATTTGATTTCAAAGGGTTACAGCAGTTTGTATTTCACTTTTGAATTTTCAGAAACTGAACTAAGTGAATAGACCTGTGGCAGTTATGCTGTTGACATTAGGTGTACACCTTGATCAGAGGCAGGTACCCCTAGTTACTAGGCATAAACTACAAGGCCTATTTCAGATCAAGACCTACAAGGAATAGTCTTCACTTTTGACATTGAGGGCACACCTTGATCAGAGGCCAGTACCCCCAGTTACTTGGTGAGGACTCCCCCTATAGATTTGACCCTATGAACATAGATAGTCTGAAGCACCTTATGACATGTGAGTTCTCCTGCTTCTTTGTAGGAGTTCATAGTTTCTCGGTGCAATCAGCCATTGCTCTGTCACAATGTTCAGTTCTTTACATTTGTGATCTTATTTACTGCTGCCCTTATTTCTTTTAGAGTGATTGTTTAAAAAAAATCATTACATACTCTTATTCACCTGTTCTAGACATATCCAGTTCAACACATTGAGGCATTAAAAAAACCCTTTTTCTATTTTAGCCATGAGACAAAGATTAAGAGCTATAAAAGTTTTCTTTTATCTCAAATTCTGAAGTGCAGACACTTAACTCTCCAATTTATAAAGGTTAAACCCTTATTTCTTTTCAATTTGTAAGAGTGATTCTTATAAGTGAACAATTACATTAATCACAGCTCAATATACTAAACCAGAAATGGTTACTGTTGTTCAGTGAAAAAGATGGGGAAAAGATAGCAATAAGCCTTATGGTCCAATGGCATCTGATTGTCAAAGAATACGAATGAATTCAATGGGGACAGTGATAAGTAGCAAGGATTCAATATGATGAACTAAGCTCTCAGCTCCCCCTGACACCATGATGCAAAAGATATGCTATGCAGCACACTGCTCTACATGCAGACTATGCAACAATGAAACATGAGACAAGTATGCAATCATTTTAATTTTATGCGCCCAAGTAATTTCTTTTTAGATTTTTCAAAATTTAATTATATGCATGACACTGCTCTACATGAAGACAGGACCCATGGTACTAGGCGGAGAACCCGGTCTCAAAGACCATCTCACACATGGTAGAAACCTCAGGGCAGATTTCCCTGCCTTTTAGTAACATACCATTTGATATACCAGGGTTAACAAGGACAATGCAACATAAAGCAGTCCTACATGCATTGAACAGCATCAATGACAGTCATGCAAATGATGTATGCAGACATAAGACACATGCATTGACTGTGTACACTAAATGAACCATTCACACTCAGTCCAAGTATGCATTTCAACGACAAGCATGTATTGCACTGACACAAAACACATGCATTTACACAAAGTCTATATAGTGCATCAACTGAATACACTAAAGAAGCATTCAAATTCAGTTCAACATATAGCAAGAGAAGAGCATCAGATATGCAGAATTGAATTCAATAGCTGAGTCTGGAATGTAGACTGATCAGCTAAACATGAAGAGATCATCATAAATCAGGCAGACAGTTCAACAATTTCAGTTAATGAATTTAAAACAAAGTTCAGAACTGACCTGATAAGTTCAATCATGGGGTTTTCATTCTTGAGTGCCTTGGTTAACCCCTCTTATTCATTTCCAAGGCACACCTGCAACAACTGAATTATTTTGATCCTGCAGGAACCCAAAAAGTCATGGGTCCTGAATTAACAGTGACATTCCTAGCAGGTATGGTAGCCGACTTCTGTGCATGAAGGTCATCAATTCTCATGACATGACAATCATTCATTGAATGACCTATCTGACCACAGTAATAACATGAAACAACAGATTGTCTGGTCCTATGATGCATATCAACAGCAGCATGAGACCTATGAAACTTAGAATGAAATGTTCTGTTGTTTACATGAACATTTTGTTTCTTACTAGCAGCATTGGGAGCAGGAAATTTTACAGATTTAGAATTAAATCTACTTCCTTGAGCATGCCAACAGTCCTTGACTGTGTGGCCAAGCCTCCTACATTCGAAACACCTTGGGTGCTTACCTTTGGAGCCAAGGTTATGCCTGTCAAACATCTTTTTGTTAACATGAAAATTAACAGGTTTAGAATTGAATCTCTTTCCCTGAGCATGCCAGCAGAAGGCAGCAATGTGGCCAAAATTCCCGCAGTAAAAACATTGAATTTTATTTTTCTGAGATGCATGATTCTTAGCATGGAACAATTTATCATGCATTCCAACAGCAGCAAGATCATCTAATTTCATTTGTCTACAATTATGCATAAGATGACCTATTTTATGACAGTAAAAACATTGGATTCTTTTGGTTTGAACAGAAGAAGGTTTCTTCATAGAAGACTTCCTAACATGAATTCTATCTTGTTTCAAATCATCCTTCTTCATCACAAAACAGTCATCCATCTCATGGCCAGATTTATCAAAGTAGAAACATTTCACATTCTTTCTTTTAACATGAGACATTTTGGCCTGAGAAGTTTCAGCATACAGATTCTTATTCTGTTTTGTTTTCTTTCTCTGAATTTTCTTTTATTTTTCCAATTTTTGCTTTTCTCTCTGATTAGAAGGCATATTTGAGGAGGAAGCTGAAGTGCTAGCTAACTCAGAGCTACGCACAAATGTTGTATACAGTCTTTTTCTCTCTTCCTGCTTACTACCTCCATCAAAGACTTTCTTCTTAAAAGCATCCTTCAGATTTTCTTTATTCTTAAGAGACTCAGACAGAGAATTGTTGAGTTCAGTGATTTCATTTTTGAGAGAAGAAATGAGCATTTCAGAATCTGTGATCTTTTCATTAAGTAAGACATTAATGGCTTTGTAGCTATCAATCTCTTCTATCAATGTGCTCACTCTCTCACATTCATTTTCAACTGAATTCTTCCCTTTTTCAAGCATTAAGAGTCTCTCAGACATGGCAGAATTTAGCAACCTCAATTCTTCATTTTCTTTTCTTATTTGTTCATTCTGAACTAGTTCATTAGTTAAGATTTGATCATTTCCTAATGAATTCAGCTTATCTTCTAGTTCAGAAATCTTGGCAGTAAGTTCATCATTTTTATTTTCCAATAAAGAGATTTGTTCCTTACTCACATTCAGATCAGCTAAGCACATATCATGAGATGTTTTTAGTCTTTGACAGTTTTCACAGGGAACATTAGAGTTAATCTGTTCACATCTCTTTTTCAACCTTCTATTTTCAGATTTTAATTTCTTGGATACTTTGAACAAATCTTCATACATTACTATCAATTCATCAAAAGTGTATCCATCTGATTCAGAGCTTACCTGAGATGAGGTTTCCTCATCATCACTTCCCCGATTGGCCATTAAGCATATTGACTTTTCTCCTTCTTCAGCACTGTCCGAGGTGTTCCCTTTGAGTTTCGAGAATTCTAGACAGTCAGCCTTCGTGTGGCCAACCTTCCTGCATTTGTAGCAAACGTTAGTGTCAATATTCTTAGCAGGATTAGAATTATACCTTATTTGCTTTCTGCCTTCACCAAGCTTTCCTTCTCTTTATCTCAGAAATTTCCTGAATTCACTGGTCACCCTTTCAATGTCTCCATCAATTTCAGACCGCGAGAGGCTGCTTTTCTTGCTTAATGATCCACTGTGGCTGGATCTATTTGCTTTGGTGGAGCTATCCTTCAGCACGATTGGTTCCATTGCAAATAATCTGAAGACACAGAAAAACTGAAGGACCTAGACCAAATGAGCAAGGCAAGGCACTAAGTTGGAGAAACAAAATAACTAACACAAAAAGCACACTATGAAATGCACCTAAACAGAAATGCGCTAAACCAGATGATCAAAGTAAATCGGTAAGATAGTGAAACAAATCAACGAGCAGAAGAAGCCCACTCTGATGTGCACCAAAAGCTAGCAGGAACTGCTGCGGATTGTTAGATCCTATGCACAGCAACCCGCTCTGATACCAATTGTTGGGTTCGGTGCTATGTATTCAGAGGGGGGGTGAATGGATATATCCCTTTAAAAACCTTCACCCAAATAGAATTTCGCTCAAACAAGATTTCGCTCACTCAATAACTGGAATGCTAACGAGACAAATTAGACATTCATCTACTGAACCTATGATCAAACACATGGAGCGCCCCTATGCAATCATCTAACGGAAGCAAACAGATAGAAACATCAAACCACTGCACAAGGGGTTTTTAGGTGGTTCGGTCCAGCAGACCTACATCCACCCCACACTCAACCCGAGTGTGGCTTCCTGCTGACTCACAGCTTGAACAGCTGGGCATCACAGCTTGCCATACATCAGCTGGGCCTCACAGCTTGCCATCCGCTGAGCATCACAGCTTGCTTCCGCTGGGCAATACAGCTTAGCCATCGCTGACTCACAGCTTGAACCCGCTGGGGATTACAGTTTAACCCGTCCGAGACCAAGTCTCGCCAGCTGAGGATTACAGCTTTACCTGTCCAGTGGAGACCTCCACTGCATCCGCTGACTAACAGCTTGAAGAAGGGATAAAATGGAAAACGAAAACAAAACAAGACAGCAATCGGAAAGCTGTAAATGAAATACACAATATGGCTCTCAAAGAGCTGACTGGCCTGGATTTGATCCACAGTCCAGTGAAGACTGATCTTCAGACAACCTCTCTCACACTCTTCTTCTTACGATCTCACTCTCTCTTTCTCTTTACTTCTTTCTTCTTCTGCTCTCTTTTCTTTCTTCTTCTGCTCTCTTTACTCTTCTTCTGCTCTTCTGCTGGATCGAAGTCTCTGCACTTCTGCTTTTTCTTTCTCCACTTTGATCTCTCTTCATCTGAAGACGAAGACTTATATATATAGCAGCAGCAGCATCAGCAGCACATGTGCTCTCCACATTTCCTGCCCAAGTGTTTTGGCCACGTGTCATCCTGTCAGCCCTTCCAGCCTCGGATCACGTGCCCCTTCATTAAGCCTCCACGAGCAGAGCACCTGTCAGACAGAGTGTCGGAATATCAGGTTAAGTGAAGAGCTCTGTATAGACTTGTAAAGACGATCATGATGTATAGACTTGTAATGTAAAATGCGTTGTCGCACGGGAGCATATAAAGTCTCAGGGAAGCATCTATGGCCTCTGGACAGCATCACCAGCGTCAGGGGAGCATGTGGAGCACATGCTGTCTCTGGGGAGCAATCGCTGCTCCAGGGGAGCATCCTCAAAGTTAGGGAAGCATTAGCAGTCACTGGAGGGCATACTCGGTCCCAGGAGAGCATTCGGGGGGACAGGCGAGCATGCACGTCTGATGTACAGACTCTACCAATGTATAGACTTTGTGGATAGTGATGCATAGCCAAACGGATGTACAGACTTCACTGTGAATGCATGAACAATGAATGAGTGTATAGACTTTATAACTCATACTGTAAAATGCAGTGTATAGACATGAAATGAACGCTGCATGATCGAGCCTAACCAATGTATAGACATTACAATGCTCATCCAGTGAATAGACTTCACAGTGCTCAATCAGACTTCACGATGCTCAATCAGACTTCACGATGCTCAATCACCCTTGAAGATGTGAGCGAGACAGTGTATGGACTTCAAAAGTTTGAAGGCCCAATGTACAGACTTTGAAGAGTCTGAACCAATGTACAGACTTGCCGATGCAAGGCCAATGTACAGACTTACTCGAGTGAGACGATGACCAAGACGATACAGCTACAGTGATGTACAGACTTGGCATGAGACGCTGAGAAAGACGGTGGATGTACAGACTTCTAAATGTACAGACTTTCCACCGACCAATGTATGGACTTGGCTTCGGGTCTGCTATAGTCCAGTGTGTGGACTTGAAGCCAATGTACAGACTTACTCGAGTGAGACGATGACCAATACGATGCAGCTACAGTGATGTACAGACTTGGCATGAGATGCTGAGAAAGACAGTGGATGTACAGACTTTCCACCGACCAATGTATGGACTTGGCTTCGGGTCTGCTATAGTCCAGTGTGTGGACTTGAAGCCAATGTACAGACTTACTCGAGTGAGACGATGACCAAGACGATGCAGCTATAGTGATGTACAGACTTGGCATGAGATACTGAGAAAGACGGTGGATGTACAGACTTCTAAATGTACAGACTTTCCACCGACCAATGTATGGACTTGGCTTCGGGTCTGCTATAGTCCAGTGTGTGGACTTGAAGGCCAACATGCGTGCTCAATGTACAGACCTGGAAGAACACTGTTGAATGTGTAGACTTGATCAAGAGTCCAATGTGCAGTCTTGCCACCGACCAAAGTATAGACTTGGTGGTCGTGAGACGGTGGCCAAGACACTGTACGGACGGATGTATAGACTTCGCCTAAACACTGTCCGATGTACAGGCTTTAGTCTGAAGTGTTGTATGGACTTGCAAGAGACGCACAAAGGGACACTGCCTGAGACGGTCAACTGGACGCTGACTCTGTACAGACTTCAACTTAAAGATGCACGATGTACGGACTTTCCAATGTCTAGACTTATGAGTAGTGCGTGCATCTACAGTGCAAATGTATAGACTTTGGACTTCGCCATGCTTACACTAAGCGATGTACACACTTGCTGAACCACTGTATAGACTTATAGAGATGACGCTGCAGACTTGAGAATGCTGCGCTGCAGACTTGAGAATTCTGTGTACACACTCACAGCGTTGACGCTGCAGACTTGAGAATGCTCACAGCGTTGACGCTGCATGAGACTCTAAATAAGATGGACAGTCTGAGGGAGTCGACCCATCAAGGATATCAAACATGGCACACTCATGCAATCTCCACAGGCTAAATCAGATATAACACACTCAAGCATTCAAATCAACATGTCATCATCAAAACAAAACATAATATCATAATGCACTCACTGTGTTGCAATCATCAAAACAAAACAGCATTGCTATCATCAATTCAACATAGCACATGCTTGTGCCTAAGGGGCATAACAAAGAATGCCGGAGGAAATATCTTCTCGAGCTTGCAAACAGTTGTGACCACATTTTCTTGGATAGTTTGTACATCCCTCAGTCTGAGTTCTGATGCGCATAAAATCTTGAAAAACTGACTCAACTCGGTCAGTGCTCCCTATATAGGCTTTGGCAACAAATTATGAAATACAATCGGCACTAGCCTCTCCATGAACACATGACAGTCGTAACTTTTCATGTCATATATTTTCCCCTCATTAACAATCACACAACGGGCTATGTTGGATGCATATCCATATGGGAATCTCAACTGTTTCAACCACTGGCACACTTCCTTGATCTATGTATCATTAAGCATATAAGTTACTTTAGGCTGCATAGTTTCTCCATTTACGTTCTGTAATTCCAGTTCTGGACGTTTACAAAGCATCTTTAAGTCCATACGCGCTTTGGCGTTATCCTTTGTTTTGCCTTTAACATTCATGATCGTATTGAACACATTATCAAAAAAATTCTTCTCGGTATGCATAACATCGAGATTGTGTCGTACAAGAAGAGTTGACCAATAAGACAATTCCCAGAAAATACTTTTTATGTTCCAGTTGTGATCCTTTCCAAAGGTAGAGAGTTGGTGTGTGCTACCAGACAATTGTACTACATCTGGTAAATTTTGCACCAGTGTCGCCATATGTCGACCCGACACCCTTTGCAAGTCTGCTTCATCCATTACAACTATATTTTTTTTTAAACGAGTCTTTTTGCCTTCGAAAAGGATGGTCACTTGGTAGCAACCGCCGATGGCAATCAAACCAGCATGCTTTCCCACCATGTTTTAATACAAATGATTTGGTATCTTCTATACAGTAAGGACATGCTAACCTCCCATGTGTGCTCCAACCAGATAGCATTCCATATGCAGGGAAGTCACTTATTGTCCACATCAGTGCAGCCTTCATAATAAAATTTTGCTTCCTACATGCATCATAAGTAACAACTCCATCAGTCCATAATAAATTGAGCTCATCAATCAACGGCATCAGATATATGTCCAAATTATTTCCAGGACTTTTTGGACCAGGAATTACTAAGGACAAAAATAGATTTTCTCGCTTCATGCACATGTCCGGCGGAAGGTTTTACGGTGTCATGAACACTGGGCAACAAGAATAAGATGCCACTAAACCACCGAATGGATTAAAACCATCTGTGCATAAACCCAATCGAACATTACGTGACTCCTTTGAGAAAGCAAGATGAGTACGACTGAAATGCATCCAAGCTTCACCATCGACATGATGACTGATTATATCATCGGCACGGCGTACTCTTTAGGTGTGCCATGTCATATGACGAGCCGTCTTTGAGGACATATACAGCCGCTGCAGCCTAGGCACAAGAGGGAAGTATCACAATACTTTGTAAGGTACATCTTTTTGCTTTGAATTGCCCCCTCTCTTAGGTTTGAATCTGTCATGGTCACAAATAGAACATGATATCTTATCTGCATCATCTTTGTAATATAACATACAGTGATTCGGGCATGCATCTATTTTCACATATCTAAGCCCTAGCTCATTGACCATCTTTTTAGCACGGTAATAAGTTTCTGGCAACTTCTCGTCTCGAGACAACATACTCTTGATCAACAGGAGTAGACGGTCAAAACAAGTCTCACTGATGTGAAATTCAGATATCAAATTCAACAATTGTGACACTGCAGACAACCGAGTGTGCTTTTCACAACCATCCCACAGTAGCTCATCAGCATCCCTAAGTAGTTGATAAAATCTTCTGGCTGTCTTATTCGGCGCTTCTTCCATGTATGCATGTTCCTCATGAACATTAAAACTAGGACCAGCAGCATTTACAACCATATCCACGTACCCACTTGTGCCTGTAATATTGTCGGGCTCATACCTGAAGTATTCCTCACCATGACACGTCCAATTCGTATAACCATCCACGAACCCTTTCGTGTACAAATGATGTTGCACATCCCATGGTGAATGCCACCTCAAGTTTCTACAATTTGAACAAGGGCATCGAATGTGACCTTCACGGTCTGTTGCTGCATTGGGATTCCCCACTGCAAATTTAATGAAACTCTAAACTCCATGCTTAAAGTCATCCGACACCACCCGGTCAACTATTCTATGATACATCCATGAACGATTTGTCATTATTTTGCCTGCACCCAATAAATGTTAATACACATCCTAACTTTGAAATCATTACTCCTGAAAATATTCACAACCATTTCCTCACATCGTTCGCCCTAGACCATTTGCAGTTGGAAGAGGACTATTAATTAGATTATCACTTTTTAACCCATCCACGATGGTTTGATCACATAATCACTTACTATATGTGTTGCACGATTTTTTGAAAATTTCGGCAACATCTCCCCACACTTCTTCGATATACTAAAAATATTTATTAATTTTGACATTTTCTTAAACACTTACAAGTAAGTGGTTAAGAAAACACTCAAAATCAATAATGGTATATCAGAGAAGAGTGAGGAGACGCAATCAAAATTCTCAACAAATTATACAAACACGTACATATAGTAAATGACTGCCTAAGTACGATCAAACATTCACAGACTGTCCTAACGGGACAATTCAAGACTCTGAGGTAGATATATACATTCTCGTAAAAAAATGAGAACATACACATCAATCCCAAAGTTTTGAATGGGAAGGTTCATTGACACAATTTTGACACGCTCTCCTGAGGTGTGTGTAATGTTAGGTCGCACCCACGCACCTCAACTCATAGTGAATACCCCATGTATTTATATAACATAAAATTAAATAACAAGGTAATTATCATTATGCATATAACAAGTTAAATAACATCCAATTGTTAAAAAATTTCAAATGAAGAACATCAAAGCGAAATAATCCACATTTTTGAGTCAGATCAACATCAAAGATAAATAAGATAAAATAAATAAATGAAGCCACATTAGATAGAGGGCTTCAATTTCTTGGTGAGATACCTAGTGGGTGATAATCCTGGAGGCTGCATTTTGGCACATGCACCAGGGTCAAGAAATACTTTCATGCTCATTAGCTTTCATCAGAGTTTTTTGGCTAAATATCATTCTTCCTAAAGGAATTCTGTCAACGTGAAAGAGAGTTACATCATTGGCAAGTAGAAGAACTTCCTCTGTATGACTTCTACTCTGTTAAGGCTGACAATAGATCTCAACAGCTCGATGTTCTTTAAAAATGGGAGGAGAACATGAGTATTCTTTTCTTGGGTTATAAGCAGTTTTCTAGAATTGTGTGCGATGTAAGAGACGAGATAAGGGCTGCATGTCAGGAGAGGTTACTAAAGGTCCCTAGCCTTCTCATTTTAGATGAAGGCCATACTCCCAGAAAAGAAGACACAAATATTCTTTCTACGCTAGAAAAGGTGCAAACTCCGTAAGGTGGTCCTTTCAGGGACACTATTTTAAAATCATGTCAAAGAAGTTTTTAATATATATTGTATCTAGTGCGTCGTAAGTTTGAGAACATGGACTACGCACGTACTTGTCATGATGAGTCCATGTTCAGGAAAACTTACGACGCACTAGATTCAATATATATTAAAAACTTCTTTGACATGATTCTGAAATAGTGTCCCTGAAAGACCACCTTACGGGGAGTTTGCACCTTTTCTAGCGTAGAAAGAATATTTGTGTCTTCATTTGTGGGAGTATGGCCTTCATATAAAGTGAGAAGGCTAGGGACCTTTGGTAACCTCTCCTGACATGCAGCCCCTATCTCGTCTCTTACATCACACACAACTATAGAAAATGGCTTATAGCCCAAGAAAAGAATACCCCTGTTCTCCTCCCATTTTTGAGAACATCAAGCTGCTGAGATCTATTGTCAGCCTTAACAGAGTAGAAGTCATACAAAGGAAGTTCTTCTACTTGCCAATGTGTAGCTCCCTACCATCATGAGATGCCATGAGACTCATCACAAGATGCCATGAGATGAAAGTATTCTGAGTAGAGCATGTATATCTGGTGGCAGTAGGAGGCACCTGAAAGTAGATGCAGAGGCAGCTTTCTTTGATATAGTGGAAGAAACATTGCAAAACGAAGATCATTGTAAAAGGAGAATTTCTATCATAAAGGACCTTCGAGAGATGACCGGAGATGTCTTGCATTATTACAAAGGTGATTTGTTGGATGAGTTGCTAGGACACATTGATTTCACTGTGCTATTGTGTCTGAGTCCCAGACAGAAAAAACTTCTAGGAGAGTTCGAGAAATATGAGAAGTTTAAGATAATTGATGTTGGTAGTGCAGTGTACCGGGCATCCATGTTTGAAAGATTGTGCTGATTACGCTTCTCGAGATCAGAGTGTCATGAAAGTGAAAGATTAAGAGATTGATAATCTTTTGGAATCCATAGACTTGAAAGAAGGAGTGAAGATAAAATTCTTTTTGAACATTTTGTCAATGGTAGACTCTGCTGGAGAGAAAGTGATTGTATGATTTCTGGTGACACATATACTGAGCAGAGGGAATTGGCAATGAAGCAATTCCTCCACTCACCTGATGCTAAGGTTCTATTTGGTTCAATTAAGGCATGTGGAGAGGGCATCTCTCTTATAGGAGTATCCTAGAAGTTTAGTATGTATTTATGGGAGGTTTTCATGTGTAGAAAAATCACCTAATGCCATTCAACCAAATCAACGGCCTTATGACCCTCTTTGAAAACATGATTTTTCCAGAAAAATGGCATGCAATAGAGAAAAAAATATGAAGAATAAAAATATTCAACCAAATCAAATGACATGCAATAAGGGCTGTTTTAATGTCAATAGGGAAAAAACATCAAGAATAAAAATATCCTCCGCCAAAATGTGTCGACTCTGAGAGTCGACACTTTCGACTGGATTTTTTATTTCTTTGTTAGAAACATAACTCTCGATGAATTGTGTCGACTGTGAGAGTCAACTCTTTCACCCTGTGTTCAGATTTTGTTCTTTGACAGAACACCTGTGAACTCTCGTCACAGGGTTTTGAGATGATTCCCAGAATACACCATAGTCCATATGAAGGATGCCAAATGGAATAATTCATAATATATTTCACAAACATGTAGATGCATAAGGAAAAAAATAGCCCTATAATATGGTTCCAAAAATCAAGAATCGGAGGCCTAGACCGGTTATCTGAGATCAGAGGAGGCCTCCTCCTCCCCCTCCCCCCACCCTCCCTAAACCCCCCTTCCCCTCCCACCGGTGACCTCCCCCCTCCTTGAACCCACTCCCACTGACGACCTCCCCTCCCCCTCCAAGCTCCCCCTCCCTGCCACCAGTCGCCCTGCCACCGATCGCCCCTACCTGAACCCCCCCACCCCCTTTGAGCTCTCCCCCTCCCCCTCTGAGCTCCCCCTCCCTGAACCCCTCCTCCCCTCCCACCGGCAACCTCCCCCTCCCCCCCACCCTCCCTGAACCCCCCCTCCCCTCCCCCCGGCGACCTTCTCCTCCCCCTCCGAGCTCCCCCCCCCCACGTACCCTTCCTGAACCCCTCCGATGATCCCAAAAAAAAAGGGCACTTGCGCCGGCGAGGGAGGGGAAGGGGGAGGGGAAGGGGGATGAGACTTATCGGAGAGGTTGGCAGCGGTGGCGATGACAAGAGGGAGGAGGCGACGACGCGGATGACGAGATGGAGGAGGACGACGGCGGCGGCGATGACGGATGCCGGTGGAGACGGCGCGGACGGCGGCGGCGACGTCGAGAGGGAGGAGGGGGGCGGCGGCTCCGACGGGGACGATGGAGGAGAAAGAGTAAGAGTGAGAGGGAGGGTGGGGGAAATGGGGAGAGTCTCGAAAGACTCGAATGTGGCGGGGGAGGAAAATTTTGAGACAGAAGATCAGACGGAAAAATATTCCGTCTTAAATTTCTGACTTTACAAATTGCGTCTGAATAACCGTGTGTAAATTTAGACGGATATTCAGACGGAATGACTTTGTCCCAAATATTTTAGGAACACCAGACAAAATATGTCCGTCTAAATTTACAGATGGAACTGCGACGGAAACTAATCCGTCTGAAATTTCCGTGTGAAATACCACTTTTTCTTGTAGTGGATGGAGGCGGTACTTCCATATGAGATTTTAATCCCTTCCCTAAGGGTGTAGCTAGACAAGGAACTTAATCTCGACGAGCGTCGAGAGACGTTGCTGGTCCAGCTGGAACTCTTGGATGATAAGAGGATGAATGCGACCAATCACGTGTCTGTTGTTATCAAAAGAGAGTCTCGCATTATTTTCAAAAGAAGGTAATTGAACGCAAATTCCAGGTGGGTGATATGGTTTTGAAATGTAAATTTATTAGGTTTGGAAGTCCCAGGTCCAAATTGCAACCTAACTGGGAGGGACTGTTAGTAGTAAGAGAGGCTTATTCAGGGACTGCGTATCGTTTGGTTAACACAAAAGGTGAGGAGCTGTCTCGCGCGTGGAATGGGTTGTATCTTAAGCGCTTTTATCCTTAAAGTCAAGCTAGTGACAACTCGGTAGCGAGATGCCCCCTTTTGATCACGAAAGAGGACCCCGAGCATGGCAATCACACACTACACGGCATTTCTGGTCAGGTTTCCCTCTACTATGCGACACCGTCTCTCCTTTGGCCATGCCTAGGGGAAGTAAAAGTCCCTGCTTTTCTCTCTTCGGCCAGGTATAGGGGTAAGGGGTGAATAAGGGGAAGATGACCAACCTAGACACCCCCAACGAGAGGAGGTCTCAAATAAGGGCAGTCCATTATGACCTGATTCCACAAGCAAAAGAAAGAAAAGTCAATCAAAGAAAGGCGCATGAGTCAAGGCAAAAGCCAACACGTCCATCAAAAGCACAAAATGCAACGTTAAATTGCTCCAAGAAAAATAAAATATCAAACTAGGCATGGCAAGAGTGATAGTACATTTTTCCCATGGGACGTTATGAGCCCGGTCGTATGCGTGCCTAGAGTGGATGAAGGTTCGATGATGGACATAAAGCCCTGGCGCAACGGACCGAATCTCCAACCGGGTCGTCATGGGAGGAATTCGAGCCCTAAAAACTTCTATCTCCATGCTAGGCTTACCTCTAAGATTTCTTCTCTTTCTCCCTTAAAAGACTAGAGCATACCTAGGGTATGGCCGGTGGAGAGGCACCGTCATGCGAACAAGGAAGGGCTCGACCGGGGATTGTCACCCTTAATGCACGCCAACCTCACAGAATTCTTAGTGGAATAGGCAGGGCTCCCGTTGCCAGGGCAGAATTAGCTTTTTCAAAATCACAAAAAAAATCAAATATTTCAAAATCATAAAAAAATCAGATATTTTAAAATCACAAAAAAATCAAATATTTCAAAATAAAAAAATTAGATATCTCAAAAATAAAAAAAGTCATATATTTCAAAACCAAAAAAAATACAAAAAAATTCACACCATCCTTGCATTTCATAGCATGCATTGTATTTATATTTTCATTGTGTCTTTGCCTATTTAATAAGACTGCACCCCTTGACCAAATATCAAGGATTGGTCATTTCCAACTTACTCCAGGCAAGGGGTTGAGCCTAAGAATGGGTCTAACTTGTCTTCTTATTTTAGTGTGCGCAAAAACATGTTGTAATGCCCCAGGATCCAAGGCTCACAGGTTTCCATGTTCCTTGTCCCTTGCGGTCTTTTGTTAGACCGCTAAGATCTCCTAGCAGTCAAGTGGAGACCGTTACCCTCACCCGAGAACCAGAACTCTCAGGTTTCTCTGTTCCACACCCTTTGCGGTCCTTTGATAGACCGTTAAGCTCCTCCTGACGGTCAAGTGGCGACCGCATACCATTCCCGAGAGCCAAAAATGCACAGTTTTCATGTGCTCTTTCCCCTTGCGGTCTATCGCTAGACCGTTAGGCAAGCTTGGCGATCCTTTTCTGGATCATTTTTTCAAACAGAGAACTCTATTCCATCTGATCATCCAAGCAAAGGAAACACTTTCACTATAATCCATTCAATCAGTCCTCTTATTCATTCATTTTCAAATCCATAATACATCATTCTTTCAATAAATTCAAGTACATGATCATGGAATTCAAATTACATTCAATTTCGCATCCGCGCGGGGCCGGATCTTGCATAATGTTTTCACATAAGCTTGGTACTCCTCCTCTTTCTCTGTCACATCCGCCTGCAAGGTACGAGCTCGGCTGATCTCCTACATGGTCAGTGCACTCCGAATCGCCTGTTCATCCTCCTCAGTCCCGATCTTCCTAGCTTGAAGGGGAAGATAGTAAGATAGCGCTGGAACCACGGTACGGGGAAGTCCAACTTGCAAATAGCACCGGTGGGGGTTGTAGATCACCAAGGAAGTGTTCCCCACTAGCTGGAGGTCCAGGCCCAGTCGCCGAGGTAATCTAAGAGTAGTGCCTTGAAGAGCCTGTGATCGCATCACAAATTTGTCAAATGGCAAGGTGTTGAGGAAGAGGCGCCAATCATCCCTTGTCTTCTTATCCACGGTCCGGCATTCAACCTATGTAGGAAGCCCAGATGCACCTCCAATGAAGGAGAGTGGGTGGCTCCTGAATATGCGGCTAGCTGATGGAACTTCCTCTTTGGGTAAGAATTTCAATCTAGTCCCCATCTAGCATTCAAGGACAATCATAGACCCGAAGAGGGGACCTCCTAGAGAAGCTGAACCAAGGCCCTCATAAAGGTAGGAAAGGATGGCTTGGGAGATAGATAAACCCCGCCACAACCCGCTAATAACGGTGAGGTTTGGAATGTCCAGGAGGTGGTCGGTGGTAGAAAAGAGCAAAACCCCGCACAAGCAAATAGAGACAGCTTTGGGTATGGCTTCGTACCTCCCACACTTGTTTTTGCAATGGGAAGTGACCCATTGGGCCAAGGGAATCAGGTGATTATGGCGAGAGATAATCATGGTTCTTACATCCTTCGGGTTGGGTATGAAATCCCCCAAGATGAGTGATGGGTCTATAGGATTAACCATATGACACACTAGGTCTTCATATCCCACCTTAGTCTTAGTAAGGGCTAAGTAGGTCTCGACCCCCTCTATAAGGACAATAGCTTCAAAGGTTGGGAACACATATGTGTGTGTTTGAGGGTGCCATAACTCCACTAGAGCTAAAATGCTATGCCAATCTAAGGAGATTTTCTAAAATTTTTTGGCTAAGACAAATAGAGGGTGAAGGTGCCATGCCCTTAAGATTGAGATGACCTCTAAAAGGAGTTCCTTTATCATGGGAGCTACCCACTTCAGGCTGGAATAGCATCTTGGGCCAGGAAGAAGCTAAAGAGAAGAAAAAGAAAGAAGAGGAGAAGAAGAAGTGGAAAGTCTGATTTAAGGATGCCTTAATGACTGTGCTCTTACTGATGCTGGTTTCATGGGCTTGAAGTACACTTGGCATAATAACCAAAGTGGTAACAGAGCGATTTGGGCTAGATTAGACAGAATTCTAGTTAATGGCCCTTGGCAAATCTCCCTCCCTATTACTATTGAACATTTATCCAGAGAAGCTTCGGATCATGCTCCCATACTAGTACAGCTAGCAGCATTGACCAAGCGCAGATCTAGATTTTGTTTCCAATAAATGTGGACCTCTCATGACTTATTCCTAAGGGATGTAGAATCAGATTGGTGTAACAGCCCCCTGGCATCTTCTGCCCTATCTACTCTTCACTTGAAGCTTAAATCCATGAGGAAAATGTTACAGACTTGGAATAAGCAGGTTTTTGGATATATTCACAATAATCTATTGGTTGCTGAAGATTCTGTATTGAAGGCTGAGTTTCACTACGATGCCCACCCCTCTCAGATTACCTTTGACAACCTTGAGGCTGCTAAATCTGACTTGGCCTCCAAACTGCTTCAGCAAGAATGTTACTGGAGACAGAAGTCTAGGATTAAGTGGCTAGCAGAGGGGGACAAAAACACAAAGTTTTTCTATATGACTACTGTTGCCAACATAAAGAAGAACCTGATTCCTCACCTGCGGACCTCTGCTGGAACTCTAACCTCAGATCATGAAGAAATGAAGGTATTGCTGTTGATCATTTCAAAAAAGTTTTTTCTTCTCAATACCACCAGATTGATGAGGATTTTCTTAGTAACATTACTCAGGTGGTATCCCCTGCTGATAATGACTCGTTATGTGATGTTCCTTCAGAATCTGAAATTAAAGATACAGTCTTCCAAATGTCTCCTGACAGTTCACCTGGTCTGGATGGTTTTTCGGGAGCCTTCTACCAAAAAACTTGGCAGATTACTGCTGGTGTGATCATCAATGCTGTTCAGAATTCTTCACTGCTAAGAACACGCTGCCCAGATTTCTGACTGCTACACTTATAGCTCTTATTCCCAAAGTCACCAATGCTACTGATATTTCTGAATACCGACCGATCAGCCTCTGTAACTTTGTGTATAAGATTATGTCTAAAATCATCAGCAATAGACTTTCAACTATTCTGCCCAAAATTATTTCACTTGAATAGTCTGCTTTTGTGAAAGGAAGATCTATTGTGGAGAACATTGCTCTTGCTCAAGAAATGATTCATGAGCTGGGAAGAAAGACTAGAGGAGGCAATGTAATTTTCAAACTGGACATGGCGAAGGCTTATGACCGAATTGAGTGGGATTTCATCAACTCTGTGCTCTCAAAGTTTGGTTTTAGGTCTGATTTTATAAAACTTATCAAAGCTATGATGGGCAATTGCTGGTTTTCTGTCCTTCTTAATGGTGATTCAACATGCTTCTTTCACTCTACAAGGGGTGTTCACCAAGGAGATCCGATGGCTCCATCTCTCTTCATTATAGCAGAGGAAGCTCTCAGCAGAGCTATCCGTAAAGCTCAGTTTGAGGGAAGGGTGGACTGGTATGCGGGTCCCCAACGCTGCCCTAACATTTCCCATTTATTGTTTGCAGATGATTCATTAGTTTTTAGCAGGGCCAATGCTTCTTCTATTAGATACCTGATGGGCATCATTAAATCCTATGAAAGAGCTTCCGGCCAGTTAGTTAATGTGGGCAAGAGTGGTTTCTTCACCCATCCAAAGGCAAAGGCCTCAACTATTAAGAGGATTCGGGATATCACCGGCTTTTCTCACCACTCCTTCCCTCACAAATACCTGGGTTTTCCTCTTATTTACGGCAGATCCAAGAAAGTTTACTTTTCTGGCATTGTTTCCTCCATTCAGAAGAGAATAGAAGACTGGAATGCTACCTATTTATCTCAAGGGGCTAGAGTGGTTCTGCTGAAACACATTCTTACATCTATCCCCATTTATTCATTAGCATCCTCTCCTCTGCATGCTGGTATACACCAGACTTTAGACTGTTCATTTGCTAATTTCTTCTGGGGCTCCTCTAATCAAGGAAACAAAAGGCACTGGTTATCCTGTAACACTATATGCAAACCTGTTAACAGGGGTGGACTTGGCATTCTCTCCTTGAGGCAGGCGGAGTTGGCGTTTAGGGTCAAAATGCTATGGAAGGCTATTCACTCTAATTCCATATGGGCTCTTTATTTCAGGGCAAAATACATAAGGGGCAGGCATCTCTCTGAGGTTTATTTCAAGGAAATGAGGGGCCATTCTAAGCGGAGCTGGACAAAGGCTAAGGAACTGATTTTGCAATACAAAAAAGTCATTGTGGGTGATGGCTGCTCAACCAATTTCTGGAAGGACACTTGGCTCGGTAACAAGCCTTTGATATCTTACATCACCACTACCCAAGTTCACCACCCAAAGGCTACTGTCAGGGAGGTTATATTGAACCCAGCTCCGGAGGACATTTCCTTAATTGACCAAACTCTTCCTCCTGGTATCAAAACAGCTATCTGGCATACCACTTTAAATCACTATCAAGATATGGAGGTATGGAGCCTTGCTTCCTCAGGCAATTGCTTGACTTCTTCCATTTATGAAGCTACCTGCAGGCAAGCCTCTGATATGAACATTCTACCTTATGATCGGCTATGGACCAAATGGGTTCCTACTAAAATTTCCATCCACCTGTGGAGGATTCTTCATAACTGCATCCCTACTGACACAAGGGTGAAATCCATTGGCATCCCTCTCCCTTCGAAATGCCCTATTGCAAGCAACACAAAGTGGAGGATTCTAATAATCTCTTTATTAAAAGTGATTGGGCTACCTATCTTTGGTCTTCTTTTCAAAGAAACGGCTGTGATTTCAGAGGCCAGTCTGTAAATTCCATGATTCTCAATATTATCCAAAATTCCCATGTTCACTCCTTGTTTGGTCTATTCAAATTAGCTGCTATTGGCTATGGGCTGTGGGAGCTATGGCTTGCGAGAAATGCTGCTAGGTATGACAGGAAATTCATCTGACCTCAAGGCTTATTCCACAAAGTTGTTTCGCAAGTAAAATAGGTGATCAACATTGCCAAGCTTTGGGAAGGTAAGAAGCTCAGCCGCACCATCCTTGCAAACTTTGGCATTACTGCTACTACTCGGGCGTCTCCTTTAGTGAAAATTGTCAAATGGTCTTGCCCTCCCTGGCCCTTCCTCAAGCTTAATACTGATGGTGCGCAGAAACAGGCAGGACATTCTGGTGGTGGCGGTATTATCAGGGACTTCCAAGGCCATATTTTGTTGGCCTTTTCCCACTATTATGAGAATTGTCCAAGCCTAGTGGCTGAAGCTAGGGCTATGGCTGATGGAATAAAATACCTCCATGCGATCTCCTCTCACCCTGCTTTGATTGAGAGTGACTCTCTTCTTCTAATTCAAGTGCTTAACAAGGAAACGGATTGTCCTTGGGAGATTCTACCATTTATCAGAGAAATCTGGAGCTATCCTCCTCAAACCAAGAATTTCTCCCACATATTCAGAGAAGCCAACTCAGCTGCAGATTCTTTAGCTAATTTTGCTTGTCACTCACATTGTAATTCTTTTTTTACTTCGTAGCATGATCTTCCCAGTGTAACTAAGGGTGCTGCTAGACTAGATAAGCTAGGTATGCCTAGCATTAGAGTGATGTAAGTTCTATTCTTTTTATGATCAATAAAATTCCCCCTGGTTGTGATTTAGACTATGGGTTCCGAATTGGATCCACATTCTAAATCACCACTAGGCAGGGCTTTCTATAAAAAAAAAAGAGGAGTGATATAAGAAGCTTAAGGAAATTGATGGAGTAATGAACTTTTTGATTTAGCTTACCTCCCTTGAAGGGCTTATACTCAGATGCTTGGGAATGGAGGTCAGCCGCTGCAGCTCCCCATGCTCCTTCCTAGCCGGCTTTGGCCCGTTATAGACAACCTCACCCATGGTGCTGGCTTCAAAGCTTCTCTTATTAGTGATTTGAGTGGTTTTAATGGACTTTCCAAGGCTTAAGGCAAGAGTTTTCTGTGAATTGCGAATTCTGGGTGTATTCCTAGATATAGGGCTTTTGATTCTAGTCCTAGTGCACTGGGATTGAGGCTAGCAAGCCTCAATTTGAGTTAAGATGGGTCTTAGTGCAGTTTGGGCACTCCTATCCATGGGTTGGGACTCTCCCGAAGAGTCCCGCTCGGATTTAACTGAGTATTTTCCCTTGCGGTCTATCGCGCGATCGCTAGGCTCCTCTAGCGATTGTCTGATGACCGTTTGTCCCCTCCTTTCGCCGACGGCTCTCTCGATTGCCTAACGGTCACGTAGGGACCGTTTGTTCTCTCTTGCGGTCTTGAGGAGTCTGTTTTCTTACTCTTCTTAGTTCTTCAACGTCTACCCCTAGCGGCCTTTTACAGGACCGCCACCCAGGGGGTAGCGGCCCTATTTGGACCATTTTTCTCACCTGACCACCATGTTCTCTCCTATGTTCTCCCCCTCTCTCTCCGGGCTTCATGTCTTAAAGCCCATTAACTTTCGCTCTCTTTCTTACTCTCTTTCTCTTTGTCAATCCTAAGGGTCATCATTGTTAGTCGAGTCAACATTAACATCCGCACATTTGCATTTTGGAAACACCGAAGGGGTCAATTTTGTTTTCATTAAGTAAAAGGTCATGTACATGCATGCTCTCAGGCCGGTCCCTCTCCAGGACCCTCGCTGTCACCTATTCCCTCATGCTTCTTCTCTGGCGGGCCCATGGCAATGTTGCCCTCCTCTCGCCATCATCGTCTCTCTGCCTCGTCATTCCTCCGATGGCCGGAGGAGCTAGTAAGGAAGTCCGGGAACGCCCTGCTCTGCGCGCCACTCTGGGACGCACTCCGCACAGGCCCTCGGCCTATCATCCAGACCGTTTGCTCCACGGCCCGCATCTTGATCTTCAACTCGTAAGGCTGGCGTCGGTCCTCCCTTGCCTCCGTACGGTAGCGCGCCATGTTCGCCGCTCCCATGCTCAGTCGCTCCACCTCCGCACGGAGACACTCCGCCTCTGCCCAGAACCGCTCTGCCTTGCTTAGCGCAACCGCTAACTCCCTCATCTGCATAAGCATTCATCATGGTCAGTCGTTTGCATAGCGTAAGTATTAAGTCAAAGGAAGTCGGTTGGTTTGCTTACCCTCTCTGCGAGAATGGCCTCAGCCTCCTCGGCCTGAGCAAGCGCCCGGGCGAAGTCGGCGTCCCGCTCAGCCCGATCTGCTAGTGGCTGGGAGGAAGAAGACAGAGCATCTGGACCCTGTCGCTGTGCTCCCTCGGCCCGCTGTATTTAGAAGTCAAGTAAGTCAGTCAGGTCTATAAGCATTGCCTATTAAGTCTAAGGTTAAGTAAAGCTCACCAGAAGCTCTAGCGCTCGCTGGAACTGTTCCCACTGTTGAATAGTCGAGTAGAGGAGACCCTAGAGCTCCGTTATCCATCCCTGGGGGTCTAACTGCATGTAGAAAGTCAGGTTGTTAGTGCTCAGATATCATTAAATAAGCATAAGTTTAGAGAGTCGTACCGATCATCGGGTGCCACGGAAGACCTGGTCTCTGTAGTGTCTCGCGTAGGCCTTCAGGTAGGCCTCGTCGCTAATGGCCTGGGCTTGCACTACCCGGCCCCGTCTCATCCAGTCTCGGACCTGGTCCACCGTGCGGGTGACCCAGTCTATCTCCCCTGTCAGTCTCCGGGAAGACAGCCCCACGCGCTCCTCATCTCTCGCCGGGAACTCCACCCCTGGCTGATGGACGCCCCTGGTCCTCATGATCAGGCGGTGGTGCATTGTTGCATCCCTATGGTTTTGATGAAGTCAAACATCATAAGTCAAACATCATAAGTCAAACACCATAAGTCCTTATGAGAATGTGCATTAGAGTTTGTGCAAGTCATTTGGTTGTTGTGTTGAAAACTGCTAGACTGTTATTAATAGGTCGGTGCATATGCATTCTATTTTTTGCCTTAAGGTCGATCCATCTTCCAGTTCTTTGAGCTATCAAGTCGGTGCATATTTCTGTACCTTCAATACAAAGTCGGTGCACACTCCAGTTCTCTCATAGAAGGTCGATGCACATTTTTATCACGTATATAGAAGGACTGTGCACATCACTGTTCACATGCATATATAAGGTCGATGCTTCACTGTTCACATGCATATAAAAGGTCGATGCTAGTTAGCCTTGTACAGAATAAAGGTCGATGCACATTTTGTTTGAAGTGCATGAAGGTCGATGCATGTTCATTCTGTAGTACATGTAAGGTCAATGCACATGTTGGTTTATGGCATATAAAGTCGGTGCACATTTTGCTTCTTGCTAATAATGTCTGTGCATGTTTTGTTTATAGCATCTAAAGTCGGTGCACGTTCTATTTCATGGCATGTAAGGTCGATGCACATCATGATGACACCACACAAGGTCGATGCACATCTTGCAAGAAGGTCGGTGCACATTTGGTTTCAAGATTACAAGGTCTGTGCACATATCAACCAACAGGTCTATGCACATGAAGACCCTTAGGCAGTAAGGTCATTGTATATGAAGAAGCTTATGCATACAAGGTCTGTGCAATTGAAGAAGCTTATGCATACAAGGTCTGTGCAACTGAAGAAGCTTAAGCATACACGGTCTGTGCAACTGAAGAAGTTTTTGCAAACAAGGTCGGTGCACATACAATTCAGGTAAGTCAGAACACTTTGATGACATTACAACAAACACTTGGAGTTTGTTGAAGGTCAAGTGACCACGTGCCAGTCTAGGCACGAAATCTAACTCACGTGACAAGTCTATAGGCCACCTGGGACTTTCCTTTGGCGCGAAATCAAATGGACATGTGGCAGATCCTTTGTTGAAGGTCAAGTGACCATGTGCCAGTATAGGCATGCAATCCAACTCACGTGACAAGTCTATAGGCCACCTGAGACTTCACTTTGACACGAAATCAAATGGACACGTGGTAGATCCTCTAAGGGCAACTATTGGGGAATATTCTTCTCCACGTGGATCGATTTTATATGCCAAGTCCTTTCAACCTACGATGCTCTACTCTATAAATAGGGAGGAACCTCGTTCAATTGAAGTGGCTGAGCCTGCCGTAAGAGAAGAGAGAGCTCCTGCCTTGAATGTTCCAAGAGAGAAGAAAAGAGTTGATCCAGGAAGAAGAAGAGAGAGAGAGTGAGAAGCTCAAAGAGAGAAAAGAAAATCTGAGTGCAGTCAGCCTGCCGTCTGGTTTCTGAAAGTGCTTCATCAAAGCTACAGCTTGTGTTTTAATTTCCGTTTTCTGTTCTCATTTGTTTCTCAATTTGGGTTTTTGTTTTGCTCCCTCCAAGCGTTCTTGGAGGAAGGGAGACGGTGTCTCCGGTTGCGAGTAGCAGTGTGCTGCTCGTGGTTCCCCTCCAGTTTGGAGGAAGGGAGGAAAGTCCTCCGATTCTGGTCTTGCAGTCTGCAAGCCAGGGTGCAGGTTCTGTGTGGTACAGGACCTGGGTCGAGGGGTTTGTTTCCCTCTAGGAAAGCTGTTTGGCAGCATCTGTCCGCAGACTGAGTCTACTTTGATTTTGCTATTGTGCAAGGAAGCCTCGTACGGTGTAAGCAAGAGGTGGATGTAGATCTCGGGGTGAGATTGAACCACCTAAAAACACTTCTATCTTCTGATGTGATTGCATCTCTGGCTCTGTCTGTGTGGTTTAAATTGCTTCATTTACTTTGTCTCTCCAAGCCTACTTGCTGTTCGATCAAAAGTCTGACTACGTCTTTCAGTTTATTTGTGCTACCTTATCATCTATTAGTTTGTGGAGATTATGCTTAGCGGTATTTCTGAGTGATCTTTATTATTGGTCTGAGCTTACATTTCAAATTTCATCGATTTGATTTTAATTTGGGGTGATCTATTCATCCCCCCCTTCTAGATCACCTCTTTCTAGTCTATCAATTGGTATCAGAGTGGGTTTCCCATCATGTGGTCCAACGACCAGGGAAGACCTCGATCCAGTGGTGCTCGTAGTTTTTTTCCTGAAGGTCACTCAATCAATTATCCATCGTTCATCGATGGCACTAATTACTTGTATTGGAAGAATATGATGGAAGTGTTCCTCCGTGTGCAGAGTCATGAACTCTTGAGGGTTATTGTCACAGGGCCATTCGACCTCCCTGAAGATGAAGACACTTTGTCGAGGGAGCATATCCGGCTATCTACTATAAATTGGACAGCAATGAATATCATGCAGTGCGCTGTGCATCCAGAGGAGTATTTCAGAATCTCAACATGCAAGATAGCCAAGAAAATGTGGGATGAACTCCAGCTGATATATGAAGGTACATCACAAGTGCGAGCCACAAAGGTAAACATGTTAACCTATGATTATGAACTTTTTAGGATGAGGCCTGATGAGCCATCTCAGAGATGTATGCTAGGCTCTTACAAATCACCAATGGTTTGATGGCATTGGGAAAATCAATTCAGGATAGTGAGTTGGTTAGGAAAATCATACGATCCTTAACCCCCATATGGCATATGAAGGCAACAGTTCTAGAGGAATCTAAGGATCTTTCTACCATGACCATTATAGAGCTGATAGGTTCATTGATGGCTTATGAGATTAACCTTAAGAGGAACGCTGAAGAGAACAAGAAAGGGAAAAATATAGCTCTTGTGGTTTCCAAAAGCAGTGGGGAAAGTAGTGATGAGAACGAGAGTTTCTCATGTCTCGATGATGAGCAGCAGGCCATGTTAACCCGACGGTTTCAGAACTTCCTGAGAACCAGGGGTAAGACTTTCATAAGAAGAAGTTTTCAACAGGAAGGTAAGAGCTCCAACTTCAAACTTGATAAGAATAGAAATTCTGACAAGTTCACATGTTTTCAATGTAAGAAACTAGGACATATGAAGAATGAATGTCCAGAACTCATGAAAAATAACCCAAAGGTGCAGAAAAGGAAGTCCCGAGCTATGGTCTGCACCTGGAGCGATGAGGAAGAGAACATTGAAGAGAATTCATCAGAAGAGGAGGAGCAGGGACTGTGTCTCATGGTAGACACAGACAATGAGGTGAGCATTCCATTTGAAAAGTATAATTTAGATGATTAGGAGGATGCTTATGCTGATTTATTAGATAAATTCAATTGTCAGACTAAAGATTATAAAATGCTCAAAAGAAAATCGAATGACATTGTTGAAGAGCAAAACTGTCTGAAAAATGAGAATGGAAATCTAAAGAATTAAGTTCCTTGAAAGATGAAAATAAGAATCTTCAAGACCAATTTGAACAAGCTAACATGAATCTGGATCAATTAAAATTAAAATATCAAGAACTTCAAAAGGAAAATAATCTCACTCTTGAGAAGAATGAAGCTCTGAAAATGGCTAATCTGGAAGTTCAAAAACATTGTGAGAAAGTTCAAAAGGAGCTTGATGACAAACAACAAATGCTTGAAAAGTTTGTTCAGGGAAAGACAAACCTAGATACCATACTAGATATGAGAGTTAATTTCAACAAAGAAGGTTTGGGATATGATCCCTCAAGCAAAAGGCCCTTTGAGTTTAAAACTGTGCCTTTCTGTCAGGAAAATGGGAAGGAAAAGCTGGACATCCCATCCAGCTCAAACAGTAATAACAACACTCACAAATCTATGAAAATAAATCTCTCTCCACCTAAACTCAATAATAAAAAAATCCATGCTAAGACTACCCTGCATCAACACAGTAGGGCTGCTGTGTCTTATCATCCCTATGCTTATAAAACCAATACTGTTCGTCAAAGTCAGGTGTGTCAAGGCAACAATCTAAATCGGTCTATGCAATGGAATCAACACAGATGGCCCAACCAATACAGGAACCAGAATAATTACACATAAAATTTGGCTCATCCTAAATTTTCACAGAGGTACCTCTATCAGAAAAGGTTCTGGAAAAAACCACAGAGAAACACTTACAATTGGAACAACTCACTCCACATTAAGAACAGAACACATCAAAATCCAATGACTAGAGACAATAAAACTTTCCATGCTGAAAACAAAAATTTAGTTCACAAGAAAGGAACCAGATAGATCTGGATTCTTAAGACTGTTCTTGAAGGAATGAGCAACTTGTTTGGACCCAACCTTTCTTGGGTTCCAAATTCTCTGTCTGTCTGATTTGATTTTAGGTTGGTCTGGCAGTCGAGCACAATAGATGGTATCTAGATAGTGGCTGTTCTAGGCATATGACAGGTGACCAGACAAAATTCTGTAATTTGGAAATGAAGATGGGAGGTATGGTCAAGTTTGGAGGTAAGAATAAAGGTAAGATCATAGGAATAGGGACAATTGGTAAGTTTTCTTCCAATGTTATTGAGAAAGTGTTGCTTGTAGATGTCTCCAACATAATTTGCTTAGCATCAGTCAGCTTTGTGACAAAGGTCACAGAGTGGTTTTTGATAATCAAGCATGCAAGATTTTTGAAGCTAATTCTGATAACATCAGGTTCATAGGACATAGAGTGAATAATGTCTACATTGTAGACCTTAATAAGAATTATGAATCAAATCTTTGTCTTTCTGCTGATTTAGACAATAATGCTTTTAACTGGCATAGGCGTTTAGGTCATGCTAGTTACAGTACGTTAAATAAATTGCTGAAACTTGATCTGGTTAAAGGTTTACCAAAAATAAAATTCAATTCACTCTCAAAAATCTGTGATGCATGTGCTTTGGGTAAACAAACCCGGAAGTCCTTTATGCTCAGATCTGAGCCTTTATCTTCAGACCTATGGAATTGTTGCATATAGATCTTTTTGGTCCTACTAGAACACAAAGTCTGAATGGAAAGAGGTTTGGCTTTGTGATCATTGATGATCATTCCAGGTTTTCATGGATCTTCTTCTTGGCAAATAAGACTGACGCCTTTCAGAAATTTAAACAGTTTTTTAATAAAGTTAAACAAGATGGAAAACACAAAATTTGTTCAATTCAGTCTGATCATGGAGGTGAGTTTGAAAACTCCATGTCTTCTGATTTCTGTGAAAATGAGGGATTAACTCATAAATTTTCTTCTCCCAGGACACCTGAGCAAAATGGCATTATGGAGAGAAGAAACAGAACAATTATGGAAATGGCCCGGACCATGCTGATCGAGAGTCAATTACCAAGAAAGTTCTGGGCAGAAGCGGCCAACACAGCAAGTTATACAATCAACATGGCCATGGTAAGACCAATTCATAAGAAAATCCCTTATGAGCTCTTGAAAGGTAAGAAACCAAACTTGGCTCACTTCAGAATCTTTGGTGCTAAATGCTTCCTACATAATAATGACAAGAGGGATCTAGATAAGTTTGAAGCAAAAAGTTGCCCGAGAATTTTCTTAGGTTATTCTGACGTATCCAGAGCATATAGGGTTTTCAATATTTCTGAACAAACAGTTGAGGAGTCTCCTCATGTTATTTTTGATGAAACACATAAAGTTGCTAATCTTGAAGATGATGATAGGGATATCAAACACGATGGAGAATTCTTAAAGGATAAGCAAGAAGTAGAGACTCAGGCAATTGCAGTACCAAATGCTCCCAATCAAGTAAGGTCAGCTGAAGCAGGTGAGTCCTCAACTAATGTTAGATTTTTGAAAGACCATACTGTACAAAACATCGTAGGAAATTTGAATGATCCCCCCAGGACAAGGTCCTATCTTAGAGATGTGAATAATCAAGACTTAGTTGCATTAATGTCTCAAATTGAACCCAAAACTATAGAAGATGCTTTAAATGATGAATCTTGGGTTAATGCAATGAATGAGGAGCTAGAACAGTGTGAAAGAAACAATGTATGGAAACTAGTTCCTAGACCTGAAAATGCAACTATCATTGGAACAAAATGGGTCTTCAAAAATAAAATGAATGAAAAAGGAATAATTTCTAGGAATAAGGCTATATTAGTAGCTAAAGGTTACTACCAGGAGTTCGAAGTAGATTTTGAAAAATCATATGCTTCCTTTGCTAGATTAGAAGCTATAAGATTTCTGCTAGCTTTTGCATGCTCCAATAACATAAAACTTCAACAAATGGATGTCAAGAGTGCGTTCTTGAATGGATTTATTAAGGAAGAGGTGTTTGTAGAACAACCCCCTGGATTTCAGATGTTTGCACATCCTAACCATGTTTTCAAGTTAAACAAAGCCCTGTACGGACTGAAACAGGCCCCTCGGGCCTCGTATGAAAGGCTGACAGATTTTTTGCTTAGCACGGGCTACAAAAGAGGTAAGGTGGATCAGACTTTGTTTACGAAGGTTATGAATAAAAATCTCATCATAGTTCAGGTATATGTAGATGATATTATTTTGTGTTCCACATGCATAAAACTATGCAATGAATTTGCAGAATTGATGTCTAATGAATTTGAAATGAGCTTGGTAGGTGAACTGAAATATTTCATTGGTCTGTAGGTTCAGCAGTTGGAAGATAGATGTTTTATCAACCAGACCAAGTACACCTTGGAAATCCTCAAGAGGTTTGGCATGGATAATTTGAAGCACATCTCAACTCTAATGGGTACCAACACATCCTTAGATGAGGATGAATCAGGTAAAGAAATTGATGCAAAGTTATACCGAGGTATGATCGGATCCCTACTCTATTTGACTGCCTCGAGACCTGATATATAATTCAATGTAGGTATGTGTGCTAGATACCAATCTACGCCTACTGAATTGCATTTAGCTGTAGTAAAAAGAATTTTTAGATACATTTTTGGAACTCATAATTTAGGATTATGGTACCCTGCATCAAATGCTTTAAATCTCATATCTTACACTGATGCTGATTACGCTGGCTGCAAACTAGATAGGAAAAGCACAAGTGGGCACAGTCAATTTTTAGGAGGGTGTCAGATTTCTGGGCTTCCAAGAAACATCACTCTATGGCCCTCTCCACTGCAGAGGCTGAGTATGTAGCCGCAGGGAGCTGTGGTACACAGGTCATTTGGATCAAGAATCAGCTTCAGGACTACCAAGTAGACCTGGGTTGTTCACCCATATACTGTGACAATACAAGTGCCATTAATCTTTCTAAAAATCCTGTCTTGCATTCACGCACCAAACACATTGAAATAAGACATCTTTTCATAAGAGATGAAGTTTCAAAAGGAACTTTTGAATTAATCCATGTAGGCACTGCTCATCAAATAGCTGATATCTTAACTAAGCCACTGGATAATGAAAAATTCACCACCTTGAGGAGAGAATTGGGCATCTTTAAATCCTCCTGAATTTTGAATTCCTTGAATAAAATGCATCCATGTCTTTGTGTCAACATTGAGCTGCATATCGTTCTCATTTGTATACATCTACATTCAGCATTTGTCATATTTTAGTGAATTGCATTGGCATGCATAACCTGTTGGTATATCAAATGGAAAGCTGGGAGAAGGTCAGATCTCTTCTGACTAGAAACTCACTTCATGTGTGAGGTGGTCATATAACCTACATTCTTCGCCTGGTACCACAGGTTCATTTACATGTAGACCAGGTTTAATGTCCATCAACATTTTCCTTTCAGCATATCAGTACATCTTGCATTCGAAGTGTCTGCATTCCTGGTTCATTTTGTGAGGGGGAGGTGTTCTTCGGTATGTCTTAGTATAGGAAGAATTTGCATGAGGTAAGCTGTCAATTTTGAGTTTTTGTCAGTCTGTGAGGTTTGGAGACTGATTCAAAAGACGTTGAGAGATTTTGTTGCTGCATGGTTCCCTTGGAAGAATTTATACAGTTCATTCGCAGAGGGTAGAATCTCATACCTTTCTTAAACTTTTAAGTCTGAACAACTAAAGTATAGCTAAGAGTCTTCTACCTAATAATCTTGCAAAGACTTGGATATAGAATCTGAAGTATATCTTCCTACATATTTCATGAGCATGGATCAAAAGCTAAACACTTGTGTCATGAAATCTGCTAAAAACTTGAAACCTAGACTTCTGGAAACAAATTCTCTCAGAATCAGTACATCTGGTATTGTTTTCAAACATCTCATATCAAAAAGTTTAGGGGCATAAAGATTTTTAGAGCAATGGTCTGGTTACAGAGAAACTAGGTGATTCATCAAAGAAATGAAAAACACCCTATGTCATGAGGTGTCAGATTATCTCTGATTAAAAAGTTGGAAAAATAAAATTTTGGACATCTCATTATGACAGAGCAATGGTACTAAAGTGTTAGGTAACTAGAGAGTCTGGCCTCTGATCAAGGTGTCTCCTCATGTCAAAAGACACTTCAGTTATTAACTCTGTTCTCTAAAGAGAGGTAATATGATTCTCACACTGAGTAATTGGGGATTCCGACCTCTAATCAAGGCGTCTCCTCATGTCAAAAGGTGTGACCTACCAAATTACTCATTGAAATTTATGCTGCTCATAAAAGAAAAATCAGTCAAACCCCCTGTCTTTGAACAATTCTATGGACTGTTTGTTCTCAATACCTATGGAACAATTTCAGTGGATTAATCTCAAGAAGTCTAATCAGTATGGTTTTTGGAAAGATCTCTCTTGACATACCTATTAATCTTTGATCTACCTCATCTCTCTGGTACGATGATAAACTTCACTCTAATTCTCTGTCTCTCTTGGTTATTAGACTTGAAGAATCTAAGCTTCATTCTGTTCTCTTATTTAATCTTTTAAGACATGGCAACGAGACATTCTACACTGTGACGTTATTGAATTTCCTCTCATTTAACTAGCAGCTTCTTCTCTCTCTACATTCTTTTTGATGATGTCAAAGGGGGTGAAAATGATGTTGAATTTTGGGTACGAACTTTTGCATGATCATGGTGTCATGGGGAGTCAGTGTGTGTTTTTGCATGCATGTCTGAACATTCTTACTGATTGCATTGATAATGATTGACTCATAGTGTTGTCATCATCAAAAAGGGAGAGATTGTTACATCCATGTGGTTTTGATGATGTCAAACACCATAAGTCAAATATCATAAGTCAAACACCATAAGTCCTCATGAGAATATGCATTGGAGTTTGTGCAAGTCATCTGGTTGTTGTGTTGAAAACTGCTAGACTATTGTTAATAGGTCGGTGCATATGCATTCTATTTTTTGCCTTAAGGTCACTGCATCTTCCAGTTCTTTGAGCTATCAAGTCGGTGCACATTTCTGTTCCTTCAATACAAAGTCGGTGCACATTCCAATTCTCTCATAGAAGGTCGATGCACATTTTCATCACGTATATAGAAGGTATGTGCACATCACTGTTCACATGCATATATAAGGTCGATGCTTCACTATTCACATGCATATAAAAGGTTGATGCTAGTTAGCCTTGTACAGAATAAAGGTCGATGCACATTTTGTTTGAAGTGCATGAAGGTCGATGCATGTTCATTCTGTAGTACATGTAAGGTCGATGCACATTTTGGTTTATGGCATATAAAGTCGGTGCACATTTTGCTTCTTGCTAATAAGGTTTGTGCATGTTTTGTTTATAGCATCTAAAGTCGATGCACGTTCTATTTCATGGCATGTTAGGTCGATGCACATCATGATGATGCCACACAAGGTCAACGCACATCTTGCAAGAAGGTCGGTGCACATTTGGTTTTAAGATTACAAGGTCTATGCACATATCAACCAACAGGTCTATGCACATGAAGACCCTTAGGCAGTAAGGTCGATGTATATGAAGAAGCTTATGCATACAAGGTTTGTGCAATTGAAGAAGCTTATGCATACAAGGTCTGTGCAACTGAAGAAGCTTAAGCATACACGGTCTGTGCAACTGAGAAGTTTATGCAAACAAGGTCGGTGCACATACAATTCAGGCAAGTCAGAACACTTTGATGACATTACAACAAACACTTGGAGTTCGTTGAAGGTCAAGTGACCACGTGCCAGTCTTGGCACGAAATCCAACTCACATGACAAGTCTATAGGCCACTTGGGACTTCCCTTTGGCGCGAAATCAAATGGACATGCGGCAGATCCTTCATTGAAGGTCAAGTGACCACGTGCCAGTATAGGCATGCAATCCAACTCACGTGACAAGTCTATAGGCCACCTGGGACTTCACTTTGACACGAAATCAAATGGACAGGTGGTAGATCCTCTGAGGGCAATTATTGGGGAATATTCTTCTCCACGTGGATGGATTTTATATGCTACGTCCTTTCAACCTACGATGCTCTGCTCTATAAATCGGGAGGAACCTCATTTAATTGAAGTGGCTGAGCCTGCCGTAAGAGAAGAGAGAGCTCCTGCCTTGAATGTTCCAAGAGAGAAGAAAAGAGCTGATCCAGGAAGAAGAAGAGAGAGAGAGTGAGAAGCTCAGAGAGAGAAAAGAAAATCTGAGTGCAGTTAGCCAGCCGTCTGGTTTCTGAAAGTGCTTCATCAAAGCTACAACTTGTGTTTTAATTTCCATTTTCTGTTCTCATTTTTTTCTCAATTTGGGTTTTTGTTTTGCTCCCTCCAAGCGTTCTTGGAGGAAGGGAGACGGTGTCTCCGGTTGCAAGTAGCAGTGTGCTGCTCGTGGTTCCCCTCCGGTTTGGAGGAAGGGGGGAAAGTCCTCCGATTCTGGTCTTGCGATCTGCAAGCCATGGTGTAGGTTCTGTGTGGTACATGACCTGGGTCGAGGGATTTGTTTCCTCTAGGCAAGCTATTTTGCAGCATCTGTCCGCAGACTGAGTCTGCTTTGATTTTGCTATTGTGCAAGGAAGCCTTGTACGGTGTGAGCGAGAGGTGGATGTAGATCTCAGGGTGAGATCAAACCACCTAAAAACACTTCTATCTTCTGGTGTGATTGCATCTCTAGGTCTATCTGTGTGGTTTAAATTGCTTCATTTACTTTGTCTCTCCAAGCCTACTGGTTGTTCCATCAAAAGTATGACTACGTCTCTGAGTTTATTTGTGCTACCTTATCATCTATTAGTTTGTGGAGGTTATGCTTAGCGGTATTTCTGAGTGATCTGTATTGTTGGTCTGAGCTTACATTTAAAATTTCAACGATTTGGTTTTAATTTGGGGTGATCTATTCATCCCCCCTTCTAGATCACCTCTTTCTAGTCTATCAGTGCAGTGGCTTGATGATGTCCATGCAGTGAAGCCACACGTCCCGTCCCGCGTACGCCTGGGCTACCTCCACCCAGGGCTGTCCCTTGTGACCCTCGTCATGGTACGGTGTCCAGCGCACCTGAAAGGACAGGCATTAGAGTCAAGCGTCGGCATTTAAAAGCATTTAAGTGCATTTAGAAGGCTGGAGTTTAGAGTCTTACCGATGCATAAGGGAGCGTGTCGATGTCATCCTGGGTCGCCCGCACTAAGCGTCGCAACGACCCGGTGTCCCGTACCGCCATCCGCCGCCTCGCGATGGGCACTCAGTCGAGGTGTACCTCCTTCCCTCTACCTAGGTTGGGGAGGTACATGTAGGTCCATACCTGCATTGTCAAGTGTCAGCATATAGCAGTCGCAGGCATTATAGTAATTGCATAAGCATTTAAGATAGAAGGGTTACCTAAAGCAGTGGCAAAAACCCACCCAGCATCGTTTGCCGGTCGGTGGTGCTGAGAGAGTCGAACAGGAATGCTAACGTGGCAGCGCCCCACGCGTAGCCTTCGACTCCGTCTAGATCCCTCAGTAAAGAGAGGAGCTTGCAGCTCACTCCATCTGCCCTCGTTGCAAAGATCAACTTCCCAAATAGTAGCATCAGGAAGCAACGGAGGACTACGTCTGCCTCTGTTCCTGGTCCCGCAGCCACTCTCTCTCTGGCTTGATCCGTCAGCCACCCTAGGTACTCCTCTGGTAGCTCTCCCACGGCTATCACCGCTCCACTCAATCCCAGGCTCTCCTGAAGGGTCGCTCGCTCCAGCATCGACGAGTGGTGTCCTGGTCTCATCAGCTCTAACTCTAGAAGCTCGTGCACCAACTCCTGGTAGTCGGCGTATGTCCTCCAAGTCACTGGTGCTGCGTGGACTCTCAGTCCAGTAATCCTCGCCACGTCATCCAGCGTGGGGATCATATGTCCCCACGGGAACAGGAAAGCCCTGCTAACTGGATCCCACCGATCATGGAGTGCATAAAGGAGGGCTATGTCCAGCCTCATCACCTCCATCCTGAGGAACTCTGCAAACCCCATCGCGGCTAATCTCTCTCTCTAGAAGTCCGACAGCGCTAGGTACACTGCCCGGACCTGCAGCCACGATATCCTCGTCCGTCGCTTCCCCTGCACGCATTTAATAGTCAATGTCAGTCATCTATGTAGTTTAATAAGTCATGCATTGCATAAAAAAAACAATCAAAAATCACCCTCAGAACCCTAACGGTCCCTTGACCGTTTGTTTCTCCTTAACAGTCTGGTTCAGACCGTCTGGTGCCCTAGCAGTCGCTGGAACGACCGCTAGGCACTCGCCATAGCAACAGTGTTCTCCACGTTCCCCAAGCTCTGTAAATGGCCCAAAGAGCATCTACATGTCTTCTATGGGTCCCCTGACCCGTTCCCTCGATATTTTACCCGCATGCTTTGGAAAAAAATTAAAAATTGGGTTATTAAGGATTTCGGCCTACCTCGGACGAGGGGGTTCCGGCCGCCACCTCGAGTGCTTCCTCGGCCGTGTGCTCACCGTCGTCGTCCCCAGCACCTCCCTCAGGCATTGTGGGCACCGTTGATGGTTCCCCGGCCTCCGCCGGTGGTCTTTCTTCCGTTTGGTTCGTCAGAGCTTCGGGCTCGCGCTCCTCGACAGGCGGCGTTGAAACTGCCATACCGCTCTTTTCTTCACCATTTTTTGAGTATGGAAGTGTGTGTTTCTTGGCAATGGGGTAGGAGATCGCCGCTTGCCACCGATCGTCGGTGAGGGTTTGGAGAATGAAAGGGTTTTGAGTTTGAGTGAGATGGAATGGGAGTTCGAACAGACACCGATGGTTTTGAAATCGCCCAAAGCCTTGCGGTCGTGCGATGGACCATTAGGCAGTCCTTGGTGGTCCACCCTGGACCATTTTTCCTCAGGGTCACGCCCGTTGGACGATATGAATCGCCTCAAGGGTAGCGATCATGCGCTGGATCGTTATGATTCCCCTTGCGGTCTTTACATGACCAATTTTTTGCTGTTATGATTGAATGATGATATATTTGCTCATGTGTGGCCTTTGCTCTATTTTGACGCATCATGCTTATTTCTTGGACTTTCTTATTGATGGCTAATTTCTTATTGATAAATTTATGAGCGCCATCGCGTCACGTCACTTCCCATCGGGCAGGTAAGTCATGTAAGTATCTCGACCCCTAGTCCTTTAATGCCTTAACTATATGATATCTATGATATATTACCTCGAGAATCGGCTGGTCATTCATGTGTTATGGGATCTGATGTTCCCCTTTAACAAAAATGATGATGATCCAGGTGCACATGTTTAATCGTTGGATAGGCCGTTAGGTTGGAAGAGTTGGGGGACGATGGTTCTATCTTGCACGCCGTGGTTGCAAATAGTGTCCTGACCCTGATTTATCTAGTCTAGTAATACTATTATCGAGTATCTTCCTATTTTATCGTTTATTTGCATTCGTTTTGATGATTTCTTTTTTTTAGCCCAGCATGTATCATACGCATCTTTGAGCATTCATGTGCCCTAATCTATTTGAAGTGTCTCAGTAATGATGGATAACTGTGCGTCCATGGTATTGGATAGGGAGAGTCATTCCACTCTGAGTTGAAAGGTTCCCTTCGGTCCATTTTGCTCGGTTTGGTTAGCTGAGGATTCTTGTCTGGAGTTTAGTTGCTCGTCTTTTACTTTTTGCTGCTTCGATCGCCCATCAGCTGTGCGTTCCAGTGATGAGGTTGGTCGTGTTTTATTTCCTTTAGTTGTTAATTCCTCCAGGCATGTGTCAATCGGTTTAGCCGTTCCCTGTGATTGGTTCAGAGTTTTTCGGAAGATTCCTATCGCTCATTGGTTGAGGACGGGTATCGTTTACCTTAACGCCCATTTTTCAGTCCACTCCGCTTCGTTTCCACTCCATCTCCATGTTCCATTTCGCTTTCGCTTCACCTCCGCTCCCTCCCCTGCAAAGAGGACTCAATGAGGGGCATCTATTGACACCCGTTTTATGACCAATGAGTTGGGTCATCTCTCTATCTTATTTTATGATGTCCCGAGTTGTTCACCGGTTATTGGGCCACTTTTGGGTTATTTTTGGGCTTATTTTATGGGTTCTCTCCTTGGTTGGGCCTAATTCCTTCAATTTTCTCATCATTTGAGCTTATTTTGCCTAGATAAGGGCTAATGAGGATTTTGTTGTTGATTTTATTGAAGATTTATCTGCATTTATGTCTTTTGCCACGTTTATTACCCTAGCGATCTATCGCGCGACCGTTAATAGACGTTGGTGGTCCTTTGCTAGACCGCTAGGAAGCAGAGAGTCCCGTTAGGTTTCTTCGGTCTTATCTCTTTTTAGACGACCAAGCCTTGCGGTCTATCGGTCGACCATTTCTCCAAGCCTTGCGGTCTGTCGCAAGACCGTTAGGGGAGACAGAGAGTCCTGTTCTACCTGCTTTTCCTCTCTCCGTCCGTGGTCGAAATAGAGTCCATGGTTTGGTGTTTTCTCTCTGAGTATTGATCCTCAGAAGCTTCTGTTTGTTTCTATGGACTCTTGGGAGTATTATCTTCGAGATTTATCTAGGTTCTGCCCTATTTTCGTGCTATTATCCCTCCATCTTGACCCAGGGTTTTGGTGGTCTATAAATAGAACCCTTGACTTCATGGCTAGGAGAGGAGATTTCTGGAGTTTAAGTCGAGGTGCTTCCACCTTTTGGAGTGAGTACCAACCAGGGAGAGCTTGTGTCTGCGTCCTTGAGTCGTCTGGTCCAGGGAGTAGCCGGTTCTTAAGTTATTTTTGTGTCTCTTCTTCCCTTAGTCTTTGTCTTTCTTTGCATCATCATAGCATACTTCTCTTCTTCCTCCACGTTCTTCTGCACTCACGTTACGTTTTTAAACATCCCGTTACTATTTTTACACCCCACAGGGGTTAAAAAACCACCAACCCTCTAGGTATTCACCCTTCCTTTTTTGCACACTAGTTTCATTGCTTTATAGATATTGCACTTTTTCAAAGCTAATTGGGTTCTTTTTTTTCTTGTGTCTACACTCTTTTGGAGGTTTACAGAGCTCATTACACGAGGCCCAACTCTTCTGGCTGGCCAGGAGGGGTGGAGATTCAAGTTCCACATCACACTTTTCTGGGTGCCCTTAGCAGCCGTCGCCAGACCGTTTGGGATCCCTTGCGGTCTCTCGTTCGACCGTCTTTCTTCTCCTTGCGGTAGCATAAGGACCGTTTTCGCGTCTGCACCTGTGTTTTCTCTCCCGCGGGCGAGTGTGCTTCACTCGGCCTCTTTCCAAGGTACGTAGTGTAGTTTTGCTGCATTATTTGCTTTGGTGGCGGTCATATCTCTCTTCTTTGGGTATTTGTCATCATATTCTTCCATCTCTTCTTATTTCCTTTGTTGTTTTTCGTTGCTCCACACCCACGGTGTGTGTTTATTTTATTCCTTCCTTTGCTCCACGCCCATGGCGTGTGTTTAGTTCTTTCTATTACTTTTCTTAGCACTGTTAAGATGACATGCCCACATGCTTCATGCTTGATGTTATTGCTTGCTTGAGTTAGCACATATCACACATCACACCTCCATCTCTTACACACCTCATCACACCACTTCACATATCTACAGGGAGGTCCAACACCCGAGTGGGCTTTTTGGTTGGCTCAGGCGGGGTGCTGTAGACGCACTTAAATCTCATCTTTTCATTTGTTCATTTATTTGGTTTATTTCTTTCGTTTATTTAGTGCTGGGCGTGCCAGTCACAAAGTGACAGTTTATTCAGGCTCTGAAGACCAAGGCGGTTCGAAGCCACTGGTGCGCGCCGTCTGACTGATCAGACGATAGTGGGTTGCGTGTCGAGATCGAAACCCGTCGTGCCATAAAGGTCACAACGCTAATTACATCTATCAGAGGGAGAGAAAACCCTTGATTAGTTGCCAGGAGAAAGGGCCTATGGTTAGAAATTTATATTAATGCATGCATGGAAATGTAAAATACACCCCTTTTATTTTTATTATTTTTATTCTTGGTTGTCGTGCTTTTATTGTATTTGTTTTTTAGCTCTTATCATGATTTTCATGATTATGATTTTTGTGTATTTTTGTTGTTTTGATTTTTATTATTTTGATTTTTATGTATTTTTGTTGTTTTGATTTTTTATCATGATTTTCATGATTTTGATTTTTATGTATTTTTTGTTGTTACAATTTTATTGCATTATTTATTTCAATTTTTTTAGTTGTTTTGGTTTTATTATGTTATTGATGGGGCATCGGAGCAAGGCATCTAACTTTTTTATTTATTGCATTGAGTCATTTGGGTTCAATTGTAAGGCAACTATAAGCCAATGGGTTAATTGGGCTACATTAATGGGTTTCTTTGTCAAAAGGCCACTTAGGCCCAACGCCCCCCCACCCTCCCTCTCATTGGGCCACCTAGCTTCTAGGGCCCATAGGGGCTGGTCCAAGGTCCATGGTGGATTTGGACCAAGGTGAGAAGTCCAAGTAGGACTCTTAAGCGGGCGCCCCCTTCTTTCCCCCATTCAACCCTCGACATGTCCACATCCCCCATTCAAAGCCTCTTATATTGATATTCCATCCCACACAAATTGGCATTTCTTTCCCATGGAGGAAATCACCCACGTATGGCCTTCCATATGTCATAAAAAAAGCCATTTAGTCCATTGTGGAATGCCACCCTTGACCAAGTCAAGAAGAGGAGGGCGCACCCCCCATTTACCCTTTTGTATTTTTTATTTAATTTGACCACATGGGAGAAGAATCTTCTATCCCCTAATTATCCCTCCCTAACCCTAGATCTGAGGTTAGTATAGGTCATTTGGCTAGAGTTATAAAACTCTTGTATTTCATTAATTTCATGAGAATTTATGAAGAAAAATCTGAATTTCTCCAAAGAAGCATTGGGCTCCCCTCTCTCCTCCCCTTGCAGCTGTGATGGTTGCTTGATTCCAATGTGTGTAGCCTTGCCCTTGGTGTGATTCAAAGGTTTATCACCTCCGCTGGATGCGACTTCTAGCCACCGCCGCTGTCGCCGCCATCCGAGCCGCCAACGTGCCGCTACAACCCGATCTTTCCCCTGTTGTCTAGGATTTTGAGATCCAGGACAGAAGCTCAAAGAAAAGTTGGTTCTTAAAATCCATTTATCTGATGATCTTCAAAATTTGATACATCATTTCCTTCTTGTTAGCAATCTCCAGTTCAAATTTCATGTCAATCCGCCATCGTTTGCCCTGCCTCCAAGTGATTTCTTTCCACCCGCGCAATCTGCCTGTTTGCAGATCTGCGAGACAGTACCCTATTCTTCTATTTTTCCCAACCCCTTAGCCATATCAGAAAATTACCAAAAAATTTATGCACGTCCCCCACATCCCCCTCTTTCACCCAAATTAATTTCATCATCCAGATCCACCGTTTTCCCCTAGGTCAAAAGTCATTCTCAGGCAGATCCCAAACTGTCGTGACTGTTCTGTAATCCGAGCTAGAAGAGTTACAGTTCCACAGAGTTTTTCATTTCCAATCCTATTATTGTCTAGATCTGAAATTCATATATGTTGTATCTCTCTGAGTCTACTTCGCAACAGAACCAGTTTTGTCCCGATCCGACACTGGATCTGGGCACAGGAGCTGATCTCGTCGGATCGAGCAGGTCTGTCTCGAGATAGGACTGCAGGACAGAGTTGGGGGTTAATTCTCCCATAAATCCCCGACTACGATCCAGCGGCCACCACTCCCGGGGATCGACCAGGGACACTCCAGAAACGTTCCACGTGGCCACCGCAGCAAGGAGAGGCCTGGACGCCGCCGTCCCAGTAGTCGGACCCGCTTGCTGTTCTGTGGGCCCGAGCTGAACCGAATCGAACCGGCTGTCTGCATCCGCTCAAGCGTCACCTGCCGTGCTGCCCGTCAACCCAAGATCGGCGCTCCCGGATCACTGTTGTAGCCCTTTACCTCCCTGCATGGAGTGGGCTGTAAAATTCATTGCTGTAATTATTTACATGTACTGTACCGGGAGTTACGATTCTTGGTGGGGGTTCTCTTCCCCACGCCCTGAGAGTGGAGGTACATTCTCGCTCCTCTTGTTTGGCATTTGCTTAGTTCATATATGTTTGAATGCCGCTGCTTGAGTGATAGGTTCCTAGCCCATTTTCAAATTTGATCACCGCTGCGAGAGAGCGAGCATGACCCATCCCATGACTCGACCCTAGCACGTGAAAAGAGTCGAATACCCTTGACTCACTGTCGGTTTCTCAACCGCGCCGATCCGTACGTTTCCCTCACGTGGGACGATCGTGAGCTTGCATTTCTTGTTGAGAACACATTCTCCTCTTTTGGAGCTCTTTGGTGCCGAGTGTTTGCGTCGTCAAATTAGTCACGTCGTCGCTTAGAGTCCCAGATTTGCATCAAATTGGCATCGAGTCTCATTTCGTCCCGCATCAGTTATTCTTTTTATTGCTTTTGCTTTCTTATATATTTATTTTTTTGCTTTAATGTTATTTTGTTATTATTTATTTATTTTGTTATATTATCTTTATTGTTTTGATTTTCTAAGATATTATCTTTTGTTTCATTATATTTCTCTTGTTCTCTTATTATTTATTATTATTTATTTACTACTATTTATTTATTTATTTTGCCATGACTCGAGCGATTGTAAGACTTTATAAGCAAAATGTGTCATTCCCTAGGATGGTTTGGGTTTTTGTGCAAAATGTCAGTAGGTCCAGCAAGGGGGCCCTCACTCCTTTCCCATTGGTCCACATAAGCCATAGGGGGTCCATGTGGGGCTGGTCAACCATCCTAGGTGGCTTCTAGATGGCTTGACCATTCAAGGGGACAATTGGATTAAAAAGTCTAATATTCAACCATTAAAGTCCAAGATGCTTCCCCCTTATAATATAGTTTATCCCATGTTATATTTTTTATTTAATTTTGTCATTTGACCACATGGGGAAGAAAATCCCCTCTCTCCCACGAAATTCCCAGCTCCCCACCCCTTGCCATTCTCTATATAAGCCTATGTATAGTGTCATTAGAGAAATTAATGAAGAGAAAAAATTTATGAAATTTGGTTGGAACCAAAGAATGGTGTGCCCTCCTCCTCTCTCCCTCCCCCTCTTACAGATGGATTTCTGCTAAATCTTGAGTGTGATGCCCTTCTATCTTCTCCTTAGCCCCTTTGAATTCTATTTCTTCCGCCGCCGCCGCCGCCATCGCACCGCCGTCGCGCCTCCGCCACCATCGCCGAATTCTATCTACATCATGACAGAAGCTCATCTCTGGATTTTTATCTTTTCTTCTTGTTGTCTGATCGAGCCCTAATTTTGAGAGTTTGTTCTGTCCATCTCCCTTAACCTCCAGTTCAAATTTCGTGTCATTTGGAAGTCATTAGGTATTTTCCCCATATTTTTGTTTATCCTCTCAATAATCTGCCCTTTTGTAGATCTACGGGATAGAGTCACCTTGTCGCATTTTCCCCACCCCCTTACAAATTTTCAAAAAATCCCAAAACATTACTCAGTGTTCCACACATATATCCCCTTCCACCATAATTTTCGTGGAGTCTAGAAAATTCATTTGACCCTCGATCAATGGTCAGTTTTAGGCAGATCCCTTGCTGCCCTGTGTGTCTGTAAGTCCGAGTTAGAAACAAAAACAGTCTTACAGTCATATTCATTTTCAATCCGTTCAGTGGATGGAGCTGTCAAAAATATATGTTGTAGATCTATGAGTGCTCTTTCCAAAGGTACCTGCCACGCCTTGATCGGCCTCCGGATCTGAGCGTCGTAATTCTTGCAGCCGAGGCGTGCAGATCTGTTCCCTGTGCAGGTCTGAACTTGCAGTCCAGAAGATATTCAGAAATAAATATCAAAAATCAACTTCAGGAGCCGCCCCTTTAGGGAGTCGTTCAGGGACGCCCTGCCATCGTCCCAGCCAAGCGGGCGCCTCCGAAAGATCTCAGGAAGGCGACGTTCCTTTGGAAATCGTTGCTTGCTGTCTAGTGAGTCAGCAACCGAGTTGGCGCAGCACCGAGTTAGAATAGTGCCGAGTTGGACCAGCAGGCTGAGTTCGTGCCGTACGCACCTCCAGATTGCTGCCCGTCAGCCCTGGGTCGGTCCTCCCGGGCCCAACTTGTAGCCCTTTACCTCCCTGCGTGGAGTGGGCAATAAAATTCACCGTTGTAATTAACTTTTACCGTTGTACCGGGAGTTACCGTACTTGGTCGGGAACGTCTTCTCCACGCCCGGAGCATGGAGGTACACTCGCTACCCTCCTCGTTGGCATTGCTTTACTCGTATATTTTTGTATATGACGCTACATGAGTGATAGATTATCTAGCTTGTTAACATTTTATCATCGCTGCGAGAGCGAGAGTGAGTGACCGTCCCGTGACTCGACCAGAGTTAACGAGGAAAGGCCGATACCCGAGACTCACTGCCGGTTTCTCAACCGCGCACGGTCCACGTCGTCCCTCGCTTAGGGCGATCGCGAGCTAGAGTCCCAGGTCGCGTGTCCGTCCCGCATCACCCCCCTTGTCCCGGAACATGTTGGGGGAATGTAGTGGGTGCTCGTCTACATAAGTATGAGATGGTCCCCTTAATCGCCCAGGTGTGCATGAAATGGCAACACCCGGTTTCGTATCGAACGTAGCATCCTCGAGGACTAGCCTGTCGAGAGGCTTAGATCATCTGAGGGGCCTTTCGATCAGGTCTGCACAAATCTTTCGACTCACCGTCGACATCGTTGCATACGCATATAGGCCCAAAGATGAACCGACGTAGCCCCGGGCTGTCTAGTCTGGGATAAAAGAGTCGTGGAAAATTTATTCGGACATCGATCCAGGACTTATGCAGCAATGTTACGGGGGATCCCCGGGACGCATGTTCGCCTATGATCCGACGTAATTTAATATTAAGGAAGAGGGACGGAACCCAATGAGAGTGGGCCCGACCCGAAGGGTTGTCAGCCCTGAAGCGAGGTTAGGTCATGGACATGGCGGGGCGGACCCACAGTCTCAAACCATGCTCGCGATGGGCCTTGTCTATATTTATTTTATTCATGACTCAAGGACACTCGATCGGGTCAAATGGCCGCAAAAGGGCACACCCGAGGATTCCAGCAGGGGCAGTACAACATGGAGCGAAGCCCGTTGGTTGGGGGTTGCTTGAGCGGTGAAAAGAACTCATTCCGAGGCGTAGAATCACAATGGCGACGAAAATAACAAAATTTAGCCCCTAATGGGCCTAAAAAGAATCATTAAAGTCACTATTCATTAACGTTCCTTATTCGTCGATATCTGGCCATCTGGTAGTCCGTAGAAACTCTCTTCGGGATAGGGCGTAGGGGATCACTGTCTCTACCCCATGGAAAGAACGGGACGGCGATCGGAGAGCAGATGAACTCCCGGTGAAGCATAGAGCGAGAGAAATGGATAGTGCTTTGAGTAAAGAAAATAAAATAAATAAAAAATAAATAAAAAAACTTGCATTTAATGGCCAACAGTGCTTCAACGCGACCCACGTATTGTGTGTGTGTGTGTGTGTGTGTGTTTTGTGTGCGTGTGTGTGCGTTGTGTTAGTTTGTGTGTGATATATATATATATATATATATATATATATATATATATATATATATATATATATATATATATATATATATAGATATATAAGGTAGAATGGGGAGGGGTGCCGCCGGATGGCACCCAGGGGTGCCATGATTCGGCGGTACCTCCCCCCGTCGGATCAAGCTGCATGTCTTTTTTTTTTTTAAGGGAGAATGGGGGTGGGATGCCGCCGGATGGCACCATGGGGTGCCATGATCCGGCGGCACCTCCCCCCGCCGGATCAATCTCCTTTGTTTTTTTTAATATCTTCCTTTCTTCTTTTCTTTCATTTTATCTCTCTTCTTTTTTTGTTTTCTTTTCTTCTGATCACAAATATTTTTTATTTAGATCTCTTAAACATAAATGCATATGTTTACTTTTATTTTATTCATTTATTCATCTCCTTTTTGTTATTTATTTATTTATTATATATATATATATTTTTTTGTTGTGTATTTTATTTTTGTGAATTTTTTGTCATTTCATCATTTTTAATTTCTAATTACTATTATTGTTTTCTTTTGTTTATTCCTTTTATTTATCGGCATAAAGTCTCAGTGAAATTTCGGCAACAGCTCCCCTGGACCCACCTCCCCTGGACCCGAAGCATCGGGGAGGGTGTAAAGCGAGCACCCGTCCACGAAGGATCACAGACGGTCTCTTGATTCTACGGATGCGTACAAAAGCGGCAACATCCATAATTTCCTTCGGGCCGTGCAAAGCGTGCGCGGAAAGCCTGAAGACTACTGAATGGCGCGTATAGGGGCTGCCGGACTAGCTATGCGGAAGCTACCAGATCAAGCACCTAAAGGGGCTGCCAGATTGGTCCACGAGGAAACTGCCAGATCAGCCATCTATAAGAGCTGCCGGATCGGTCTCGCTGAACTGCTGGATGAACCCAGGAGGATAGGGAGATGTGTTGCAACGGACTATGAGGAATTTCAGAGAAGGAACCCAGAGGGAGATGGGCCCCGAGGATAGGTAAGCTCGGGGTCATACCCATGGGTTGGGTAAGCTCTGAATCCCCTTCTTGAGAGGCGAGTCAGCATGTATATATATATATATATATATATATTTAAATCGGTAACATTGTCCACAGTCCCCCCCACTTTCACCAAATCAGTATGAGAAAACCATAGAACACAGGGGGGAGAGGGTGCATACAAAGCCAGGCGGCCGCTTACGCGAATCTATTTCGTTGATCTATCGGGGAAAGCCAGCAGCCTCGAAAACAAATATGAAAAGAGAGAGAGAGAGATAAGGAGAACAGGAATATTTCATTTCATTTTTTTTATTTCTCAGAAAGAGGCCACATGAACATGAACAAAGGAGCAGAGGGAGTACCCCATGCATAGACATAAACAAATAAAACAGAAAGATAGGGAAAAATGCAAGAGGGGAGGGGGGAGGGACAGAGTCAATGCTCCGCCCTCGTAGTCTTCACCTTTCTTCCTCCCTCACTATCATCCCCTCTTTTCTTCTTCGCACCGGAGGGGCACAGGAGGCCGGGGTTCCTTCCTCTTCTCTTTTTCTCTTTTCTTTCTTCTCTTGGCACAGGCAGGCTCTCCTTCGATGCTCGTTCCCATTTTTTTCCCTCCCTTTGAGCATCTTCTCCTCCGTTTTTATCCTTGCGATCATTGCACGTCTGTTGGCGTGTACAGCCTTTTCGCGTCGCACAGGGACAAACAACTAGCACGTTCTCCCCCTCCCCACGCGGCACTGGCGGGACATGCCGGACGTGCGTGCTCGTCGACCATTAATGGAGGAGCGGCGACTGGGGCCACCCACACTCCGCAGGCTGCCGGATAGAGGACGCTCCTGCTGGATCAAAAGTGCATGTTGGATAGGGCACGTCACTGCCGGTTCAATGAGTTCCACCGGATGGCATCCATTGCCGCCGGATCGAGCGGGGCCGCCGGATGGCCCTGGAAGGGGACTACCGGTTGGAGGCCTGCCATTTCACCACCCATAGGGGGCTACCGGATTAAAGGATGAAGACCCTGCCCGGTTCAGGGAGTTGCCGCCCTGCCAGTTCAAGGGGCTCTGGCCCTGCTGGATGAGGATCATGAAATTGTGCCGGATGATGAGGCTGGGGGCCTGCCAGTTCAAACACCGAAAGGGCCACCGGATGAACGGGTGGTATGGGGCCGCCGGAAGGGGCATAAGGGTGCCTGTCGGATGGGCGGTGTAGGGGCCGCCGGTTCAAGCCACTGGGGGGCTACCGGCTCGTACTCCTGCCGGGTGTGCCGGATGGAGGCTTGAGGGGCCGTTGGATGGGGCACAAAGGTGCCTGCCCGTTTAGATCCCTTTGGGAGGCTGTCGGATGGCCATTTGGGGCCTATCGGATGGCCCACCTCCCATTCTTCCTCCTCTTTTTCTTTTTCTTATTTTTTTTGTTTCTTCTGCCGCCGATTCAACACTCCCCTCCCACTTCTCATTCTTTTTATTTCTTTCTTCTTTTTCCCTTTCTTCTTCTTTTATTCTTCTCATGCCCCCCCTTTCCCTTTCTTATTTTCTTTTTTAAATAAGCGAGAATGGGGGAGGGGTGCCGCCGGATGGCACCTTGGGGTGCCATGATCCGGCGGCACGTCCGCCCACCGGATAATCTCTATATTTTCCCCCTTTTTTCTCTTCTTTATTTCTTCTTCTTCTTCTTCTTTTTTCTTTTTCTTTTTTCTTTGATGCCCGGGCTTCCACAATCCTGACCTACGACGGTCAGATGAGGCACCCTGATCACTACGTAAAAGTTGGCCGTTCCGGCCTTTTCTTTTGTTTCTTCGCTGCCGGGGTCTCACAGTTGAACTCGTAGCAATGTGGCTTAGGAGCGCCTTGACTTCCCATGATTTCTACCATATCGTGGTATATTGTGACGTCCAGGTCTTGTGCGCCAATAGGGACTCGAGTAAAGGGGGACTGGACGGGGCTTCCACCTTTCTCCTCTTTTTCTAATTTTATTCATTGTTCTGTTTCTTCTCTTCTGTCGGTGCCAGAGCGGCCGGTTGAAGCTTGCTGCTGCAGCTATAAAATTATGTTGAATTTTAGAGTCAACAAATGTCCCCCGCCGCAGGTGGTGCGAACGAGGGACGAGTCAGTGTGGCCTGCGGGTGTAGCCCGTTTGAAAGTGCTATATTATTTTTTATTCTTTTTTTTTCATTCGTTATCATTTCATTATCATTTTTTTCATTCATTCATTTTTTTATTTTTTCTTCATTTTTTCATTCATCATCATTCTTTTATTCATTCATTAACTTCTTTCTTTTATTTTCACCCAAGCATGTAGGCATTCATTAATAACAAGCATACAATAGATACGTAGGATAACTCCCCTCTATCGGGGATAGGGTAAGGACAACGTCCATAATTCACAGACAGAGTGCGGTTCATGAAGCATGACTAAAGGAGATGTGCATACGTAATGAGGACAGCGCATAGTCTATGTGTGTAGTTAAAATCACAATCTACACCCGAGGTAATTTCTCCGTGGTGTGGAAATGTAGGTTTGTGAGCTATGAACCATAATCATAGAAGTATTTAGACTTTCTAAGTCACACTCGAGGATTATTCTACCACCTACACATACATTTAAGGTTTTCATTTTTTGGTAGCTTCACATAGCCCCCTTGTTTATTTTTCCATTGCGGACTTCACCATTCGACACGAGTTTCCTCATGTGTCTCAATGGGGATTCCATGCTACTAGGATTCATCCTTATTGTAATTTTTGTTATGGAGTTTTGCTTCACCATTTCGCGCGAGTCTCCTCATTTGTTTTAGTGGAGATTCCCGGATTCCTGGATTCACATTCCACTAATTCATCATTTTTTTCTTTTTCTCTTCCTTCTTTCTTTTTTTTGTGAAAAGGGGCAGGCAACTTTTTCCTCACGACTGCCTTCCATGTGAGTGTAAGAATGTGAGTATCCATAGAGTGTAAGGAAAAAGATCCAGGAATCCCTATGGTTAGAAATCATTGATTCACATCATGTGCAAAGTGTAGGAGTTTGTCTCGAGTGTATTTTGTGGGTTCTACTAGCGACATAGCTACGACTCTTCCCCTTGACGTAAGCACTTATCAGAATTGCTTTCTTCCCCTTAGCGTGCGACACGGCGCACACATGTCCAGATTTATTCAAGGAGACGCGATCCTAGAACATCCAAGGGAAGTGTATTACGCTATACTATAGGCAAGCATACAAGAATAAGGATTCAAAATCAGGACCATGTAAGAGGTTTTTTTTGTTTGTTTTTTTTGTGGTTGTTTCTATTTGTTTCCTTTTTGTTTGTCCCTTTTTTGTATTTGTTTTTGTTTGTCCTTTTTTGTTTTACTATTTTGTTTGTTTTATTTTCATTTTTTGTGTTATTTTTGTTTGTTTGTTTGTTTGTTGTTTTGTTTTTTTTTTATTTTTGTTTTCTTCTTTTTTTCTTCTTCTTTTTTTTGAAGGGCTTAAAAGGCACATCTGCAGGTCGACTATTTGGGGGCATGAGGCTGACACTGTAGCAAGGAAGAAAGGGTTTTATGTGTTGTGGTGAATCACGGTGGGACAAAGGGCTGGTGTTAACAAAGGGTAGTCTTTTTGTTCAATGGTCCGGATGGCAATTCCGGCCAAGGTAGGATATTCATCGGCTTAGACAAAAAGGTCATGACGCCGACTATATTTGGTTGGTCGTTCTGGCCGAAGGTAGGATATTTGTCGGCTCAGACGAAAGGTCATGACGCCGACTATATTTGGATGGCCATTCTGGCCGAAGGTAGGATATTCGTCGGCTTAGACGAAAGGTCATGACGTTGACTATATTTGGATGACCATTCTGGACGAAGGTAGGATATTCGTCGGCTTAGACGAAAGGTCGTGACGCCAACTATATGAAGAATCTTTTTATTCTTTTATGCGCCGGCGATGCCGACTATGTGAGGGGTCTTTTTGTTCTTTTATGCGCTTGCGATGCTGACTATATGAAGGATTTTTTTTGTTCTTTTATGTGCCGACGATGCCGACTATATGAAGGGTTTTATTATTATTATTATTATTTGTTTATGCGTCGGCGATGCCGACTATATGAAGGGTGTTTTGTTCATTGGTTTGGATGGCAGTTCCGGGCCAAAGTAAAAGGGGTCTTTTGTTGGATTTTCCAGCATCTCCCTTGTGATTTGTTGCTCCACGTGGGGTATGGGACCCACGTGGTGCATCGGCGCTTGACAGCCCAACCCGCCGCATGGATTATGGGGTCCATGTGCGAAGCCCCTCATGTCCACCCACAGCACGATAGTGTGGGGTTCTGCGCTGCCATAAGGAAATAAGGTTCCGCCCTCGCTACCAGCTCGAGCTTTTAGCGCCACGGTAGGGGCTTGATCCTATAAACTGGTATCAGAGCGAGGTCGCAGGTTCAAATCCCCCGGGTGTCGCTGGGGGGGAGATTGTTGGATTTTCCAGCGTCTTCCTTGTGATTTGTTGCTCCACGTGGGGTATGGGACTCACGTGGTGCATTAGCGCTTGACAGCCCAACCCGCCGCATGGATTATGGGGTCCATGTGCGAAGCCCCTCATGTCCACCCACAGCACGATAGTGTGGGGTTCTGCGCTGCCATAAGGAAATAAGGTTCGCCTTCTCTACCAGCTCGAGCTTTTAGTGCAACGGTAGGGGCTTGATCCTATAAACTGGTATCACATTGGGCCTCAAGCCTTTGAAGTCCATACATTGAGTGTTGGAGTTAGATGGAAGGCTCTTTCACCACAGAATGTGGATCTAGAGGGGGGGTGAATAGATCAACATGCTAATTAAAAATTTATGCCTAGATTCAAATGCGGAATTAAAAGAACACTGGACAACCACAGTCAAAGCACCGAATGATGGAAACAAGATCTGCTAAACAGACAAGCAAACACACGAGAGGCACAAAGACTTTTAGGTGGTTCGGTCAATCCGACCTATGTCCACCCCACATTCAACTCGAATGTGGATTACTGCTGATACACAGCTTCAATCTGCTGGGCACTACAGCTTGCCAACAACGGCTGGGGCTTACAGCTTATCCAGACCAGAGGAACACCCTTTGCAATAGCTGAGCTTCACAGCTTACTCTGCTGGGCACTACAGCTTAGCCGACCAGAGGTATCACCTCTGCACACCGCTACCTCACAGCTTGACACCGCTGACTAACAGTTTGATCGAACAAGAGTTTTCAAAGGAAAAATAACAAGATTGAAAAGCAAGAAAAACACAATCGAATGGAAGAACATCAAAACGACTGTAGCTCAAAGTGAGCAATATCAGCTCTGGTATCTGGACCAATACGCTGATTCACAAGCTCTCATATCACTCTCTCAACTCATTTCTTCTCACTTTCTTCTTCTCTCCTTTTCTTCCCTTTGGATCTCGATGGCTCTCTACTGTCTCACATTTGTCTCACTGTATAGACTTGCCACACTTCGATCAACCTCCATCTGAAGATGAAGGCTTCATTATATACTAGCAGCAGGTGGATGAGGGCGTGTGTCTTCCACATTTACCGCCCAAGGAATTCATCAGATCCGAGGTGCTTTCATCCACGTGGCAGCATCTGATCACCTCGTCCTCCTGGGATCACGAGCCATGTCAGCAATCTCAGTGGCAGATCCCTGTCAGACAGAGTATCAGATTATCAGGTTAAGTGAAGAGCTCTGTACAGACTTATAAGATGAACTGCATTGTAGATGAACTGCATTGTATAGACTTCACTGTATGGACTTGTGAACTCGAATGCAGTGTACAGACTCTGCCCAATGTATTGACTTCATCTATATGAAGCTATGCGATGTACAGGCTTCATATGTGAAGCAGCCGTTGTATAGACTTAAGCAATATGAAGACTTGACAGATAACTGACGATGTATGGACTTCAATTGTGAAGACGTTGTGAATGCAAATGCAATGTACAGACTTTACATATGCATGAGACTCTAAGAGAAATGGGCGTTGTATAGACATCACCAGACTTCACTCGATGTACAGACTTCACGAACGATGCATGCAATGCATTGAAGGATGTACAGACTTCCTGAAGTGTGAAGGAGTTGAGTGTAGAGACTTCATCATGTGAAGACTTGAACAAGGCATGTATAGACTTCACGTCGTGAAGTAATGTATATACTTAGCTGATGAAACTATGTACAGGCTTGACCAAGGTAAGGCAATCGAGTGTATAGACATTCAATGTATGGACTTGCCAAAACAAATGAACGATGTACAGACCTAAACAAGGCAAAGTCTGTACATGCTTTGACGTTCACAATGTATGGACTTTGGCAACCCAACGGCTGTACAGACTTCCACTAAACAACGTTGTATAGACTTGGAAATCTGAACGGGAGGATGTATAGACTTTACGAGCATAGTCCAATGTATGGACTTTGTGAAGCACAGTCCAATGTATGGACTTCAATGGAAACGATGCTAAAACTACCGATGTATAGACTTGAAGGGAAACGTAGGTGAAACTTCCAATGTACAGACTTGGAAGAACACTGATGAATGTACAGACTTCAAAGTTGAACAGTTGGATGTACAGACTTCACCCCGATGTATAGAACACTAACTGAGACGGACAATGTATAGACTTGTTGAAACAGTCCGATGTATGGACTTTGCCCAATGCCTAAGACGCTAACAGAGACAGACGATGTTCATACTTGCTGAAGACCGTTGTACAGACTTCATCAATGAGACGCTCGCTGTACAGACTTGGCATCGACCAATGTGTAGACTTGACAATGCTGAATGAACGAATGAGCAATGTATAGACATTGGGTGCCACACTGTGCAGACTTCACGATGTATTGACTTGAGTGTTCATGTGAGCTGCACTGTATAGACTTTACCAAAACGCCTAAGACGCTGCATGAGACACATGACAGACAGACAGTGTATAGACTTCACTCTGGGGGCGTCGACCCATCAGAGAGGAGGGCGACCCACTACTGTCCAGACTACACAAGGAAAGGTATAAATTCTATGTTTATGCTGCAATGCACTGTGTAGACCTGTGAGTATGTGCATAACAATATATATACACAGACAACCTGATAAAAATAGTTTCATCAAAATAATAACAGTTGCCAATCAATCAAAACAAGCTGTTGCCAATGAATTAAAACATATTGTCAACATCATCAACACAGAGGGGTCACAACAATCTCCCCTTTTTGATGATGGCAACACCCTATAATATAGAATAGCAACATCCTGTTGTGCAGATGCATTTTCGATGAAGGACATGTTTTGTTTTTCAGATTTGTCATGCAGATGCTATGTATTTGTCATGCAGATGCTATGTATGACATGCTGAGACATGAACACAACTCTCTGCTTACAAGATCTCCCCCTTTGCCATAGACATGATGCATACACTTCCCTGGAATGAATTCATCAAATAGACAATATATTCTCCCCCTTTGCCATCAACAAAGAGGAGGGAAACAAGATGCAAGGGAAGGAACAAGAAGAATCAGCTGACTGGCATTCTTAGGAGGTAGTTCAGAAATTAAGCAGCTAAAGCACAGAACCTTCAATCATATGAATTTAGAAACTACTTAGAAAGTGAGGTTCTGGTTTAAAGGTTATAAAAATGAGAGTTCATGCACTACATTCATTGGATAAGGTAGGTGTGCGTGATAAAACAATAAACCAGAGTTATATTTACATGAGAGATTCAGTTTCAGAATATCTTACTTTCATAGACTCAGTAAAATGTGTTAAGAGAAACCAGGTCATGTATTGAAATTAAACAATTGACATCCATGAAAATTCTTTGAAGGAACAGCATTTTCACTATGAGTTCATTTTGGGTAGTCAGGTGCCATTTGTCTTTTTGCTTAAGGGTATACGTTTATCAGACGTCAATACCCCTAGATACTCAACATGATGGACCATTTTGCTATGATCAAACTCAATATAAGTGATTTACATCTTTTTGCTTGAGGATACACGTTTATCAGACGCTAGTTACCCCCAGGTACTCAATGAAACCACCCTACTGTTTTGATCATTTTATACAGAGATAGCTGATACACCTCATGACATGAGTGTTTTCCACTTCTTTGATGGATCACTAAGTTTCTCAGTGATTTACTAGTCATTGCTCTGCCAATGCTATTTTTTAATTTATTTTCAATATTTTTCAATATCTTTCTTAGCTGTCCTTTATTTGTTTCAGAATGAATTGTTTAAGGACAATGCACATACTTAGTTTCTCTAACATGATTTCAGATGAGTTTTCAGATTTCAGATATAACTAACTTTGTCTAACATGAAATAAGATGATGGTTGAGTGCTTTATCAATTTTCAGCATCCTTATTTACTGATTGTAGTCTTTCGACTCTAAAGATTATAAAATTTAAACCATTAAGTCAGTCTTTAAGCAATTACAGTTCTTATGAGGGAAGAGGTCTGTTTTCAATTGCTTAATGTTAGAACTGATTAAAAGATTGCCATACTGTCAGACTCAATCATTCAGAGTCAAGGATTGAATAGACAGCGTCGACGCTGGGAGTTCAAGGCGTCTACGCATCAGTTGAAGAGGCAATACTGAGATAGTGTCAGTGCGTCGACTCCACGCTATTGCAGCGTCAACTCATCAGAATAATGAAATAGAAACATTCACAGATCTAGTTCACTACGTCAACGCCACAGTATAGCAGCGTCGACGCAGCAGTTCACCTTGAAATTCTGACAAGACTCCCCCTGTCTATATGCATGCAATTTTTGCAAAAGATGACTGATCAAATGATTTTTGAAGTTCATGCTTATTCAGACTGTACTATCATGCAATGTGACCACCAGAGTTATGCAGAGAAATGTAGTGCAAAACAGTTCTATATGCATGTGATTTTAGACACATTACTGACTAAATGATATGCAGTGATGATCATGAGAAAACAATATGAGTGTCATGTATAATCATGAGTCTGTTGCACCAATCAACCTTCACAAAGTTTTATACAGTCTATCAGATGTAGGTCCAAATCAGAGATTGTATTCAAAACAGCTGAAAATTTTATTCATCATGCTGAAACTTACACAAGCCAAGTTCTCTTCTAAAAAATTTAAACTTTTCATTTCCAAGTGGCTTAGTGAATATATCAGCAATTTATTTGTCTGTTTCAATGAAATTCAGTTCGATTTCCTTTTTATTCACAGCATCTCTAAGAAAATGGTGTTTTATCTCTATGTGTTTAGTCCTAGAATGATGAACAGGATTTTTAGGCAAGGCATATGGCACTAGTATTATCACATAAAATTGGAATACATTCCAGTTTTATCTGATAATCATCTAGTTGGTGCTTGATCCATAGTACTTGGGCAGCACAATTACCAGCTGCAACATATTCAGCCTCAGCTGTAGACAAGGCTACAGTATGTTACTTCTTAGATGCCCAAGATACTAGACAGCCACCAAGGAATTGAAAATAGCCACTAGTACTTTTTCTATCTACTCGACACCCAGCATAATCAGCATCAGTGTAAGCTAGAAGCTCTAACTCACACCTAGCAGGATACCATAATCCTAGCTCTTGGGTGCCTAGCAGATATCTAAAAATCCTTTTTACTTCTTTAAGATGAGTTTCTTTAGGACTGGCCTGAAACCTAGCACATAATCCTATAGCAAATTGAATATCAGGCCTAGATGCTGTCAAGTAGAGAAGGGATCCGATCATACCTCTGTATAGCTTTTGATCAATAGGTTTACCTTTAGTGTCTTCATCCAAGCTTGTAGAGGTACCCATTGGAGCAGCTATCTCATTGAGGTTGTCCATCTTGTATTTCTTGAGTAGATCTCTTGTGTACTTGGACTGAGTGATAAACATTCCATCCTTTGTTTGTTAACCTGCAGTCCAAGAAACAATTTGAGCTCACCCATTGAGCTCATTTCAAACTCATTAGTCATTGTTTTAGAAAATTCCTCACACAATTTGGGGTTAGTTGACCCAAAAATAATGTCATCCACATAAATTTGTACAATAAGAATGTCAGAATGACTCACCTTTGTAAACAAGGTCTGATCAACTACTCCTCTAGTGAAATTTTGATCAGTAAGGAACTTGCTCAACCTGTCATACCAAGCTCTGGGAGCTTGCTTAAGACCATAGAGAGCTTTATTTAATTTGTAAACATGATTAGGGAAATCTAGACATTCAAACCCAGGGGGCTGTCTTACATAGACCTCCTCACTAATTTCCCCATTCAAGAATGCAGATTTTACATCCATCTGCTGGAGGATTATTCCTAGGGAGCATGCATAAGCCAATAAAATCCTAACAGCTTCTAATCTGGCTACAGGGGCAAATGACTCTTCAAAATCAATGCCAAACTCCTGGTTATACCCCTGAGCAACAAGTCTGGCTTTATTTTTAACAATATTCTCTAATTCATCAGATTTATTCCTGAATACCCACTTAGTCCCTATGACTGTTTTCATGATCAGGAGGTGGGACCAAGTGCCACACCTTGTTCCTGTCGAACTGATTAAGCTCCTCATGCATGGCATTAGTCCAATGCACATCCTTGAGGGCACAGTCAATGGACTTGGGTTCAATTTGAGAGACAAGAGCATATGTATTTAATTCATCCTGAATTCTAAAGTGACCTCTAGTCCTAGGGGGATCATTCAGATTGCCAATGACATTATTCACAGGGTGATCTTTAAGATATCTGATATTAACAATCTGAGTTTCAGGAATTTCACTTACCTCCCCCTGAACTTCATATTCTTCTTCATTCTGCTCTTCTTTTTCTTCCTCACCATCAGACTGGTCTGCAGAGTTATCATCTTTTAAAATGTTCCCATCTTCATTCCTGCAATGACCATGGTTAGTTTCCATCAAGGATTCATCAAAGATAATGTGTGGAGATTCTTCAACAATTTTTGAGTTTAAATTGAACACTCTATAAGCCCGAGTGTTTTCAGAATAACCGAGAAAGATTCCTGGTTCACCTTTTGGCTCAAATTTATCAAGGTCCCTCTTGTCATTTATATGTATAAAACATTTACAACCAAAGACCTTGAAGTGGGCGATTGAAGGTTTCTTACCTCTCAAAATCTCATAAGGGGTTTTCTGGGTGGAAGGTCTTACCATTGCCCTGTTAATTACATAACAGGCTGTGTTGACTGCTTCAGCCCAGAATTTTCTTGGCAGTTGACCTTCAACTAAGAGAGTTCGGCCCATCTCCACTAGAGTTCTGTTTCTCCTCTCAACAACACCATTCTGCTCAGGTGTCCTGGGTGAGGAGAACTTATGATGAATCCCATTTGACCTACAAAATTCTTCAAAGTGTGAGTTTTCAAACTCACCTCCATGATCAGTCAAAATATTTTCAATTTTTTGATTTATTTTTATACAGAACTCCTGAAATTCTGAGAATGCATCATTCTTATGTGACAGAAAAAATACCCAAGTATACCTAGAAAAATCATCTACTAAGACAAACCCATACCTCTTCCCTGATAAACTGACAGACCTGGTTGGCCCAAATAGGTCCATGTGTATCAGTTCATAAGGTTTCGTGGATAGGTTTTCTGTCCTAGATTTGAATGATTTTCTAGTCAACTTGGACTGAATGCATGCATTACAAAATTTATTTCCTTTTTAAAAGAGACTTCAGGGAGTCCTCTAACCATGCTATGCTTGTTTAGTTTATGCAAAACAGTATAACTCACATGGCCTAACCTACGATGCCATAAAAATGCTAAATTTTCTCTACTGGCAGTTAGACATAGGTTAGAATGCTGAATATCATCTAAATCTATCATGTATGTGTTATTTATTCTTTTTCCAAAAAAATTGACAATATCAGAATCAGGTTCAAAAACCTTACATCATTGAGAATCAAATAAAACTTTATGTTCCTTATCACACACCTGGCTAATACTGAGTAAATTATAAGCTAACCCTTCAACCAGCATAACATCATCAATGCAGCAGGTGGAACACTTACCTACCTTACCTGATCCAATGATCCTACCCTTTGTGTTGCTTCTAAAGGTGACAAGGCCACCTAACTTTTCAGTCAGCATGCAGAACTTGGCCTTATCTCCTATCATATGCCTGGAGCAGCCACTGTCCAAATACCACAAGTTGCTCTTGGCTGCCAGGCATACCTGCACACACAATTAGGGCAAAGAGTTTGGAACCCAAGACTGATTGGGCTCCAATGCAGATGAAGTGCAAGTAAAGAAAGAAAGCATGGCTTTGGGAATCCACATTTGTTTAAAAGAACTTTGTTCAGTGGATTTTGCAGATTTTCTTCTGTCATTTCTTCTCTCATTTTTGTTGTTCTTCCTTTTATTCGCACCAACAGAGTTATTCACAGAATTATTGTTATTGTGCCAATGCTTCAGCCAAGTAGCATTCATAAAGTTTTGATCAGGGTAATATTTGGGTTGGCTATAAGATTGGAAGTTCCTGATTGTTCGACTACCATACCCATAGGGTCTGTAAAATTGTGTAGGTTGTTGAACATACCCTGTATGCATCCCTTGAGTTCTAGTCCACCCAAACCCATTAGGATAGATTGACTGTGTGGGGTAGTAGGACTGGACTCTAGGTGGATTGAATTTGTTGGGCTGACTCCTGAAAGCATTTTGTCTTCCCTGCACTCTTGACCCTGTTGACCTGTTCATAGGTTTTTGTTGGGTCTTTTTCTGTGATGGTGGTGGTGAAGACTCTTTGGCATTGACATGGGGCTTATTTACCTGAGCAGGCTGACCCCTAGCCTTGGGTTGAGCACTAGAGCTAGGTTTGGAAGTGCCAATTCTACTAGGCTCACCAACTTTCTGTTTGCCCTTCTCCTCTGCATTGGGCTTTTTCAGATTCACATTAGTGTTCACAGCATTATTAGAATTCATGTTAATCAAAGGTCCTCTCTCCTTTTGTGCAACGAAGGAAATAGTTTTCATTCCAAAGCTCTTAGTTGCACTAGAGTTAAATCCTAGGCCCTCTCTCTTGAAATTAACCTTCGACCCCAATAGAGCATTTAAATTTTCAGATCCTTGGGTCATTTTCTCAATGGTTTTCAGCTTATCCTCATTGTCTTTCTGAATTTCATCAATAGACTTTTTCAATTCATTATTTACATTGAGGACAGCTTCATATTTTTCAGAGGTAATTTTTATCTCACTTTCATAATTCTGAATTTTTAATTTCCATGCATCAATTTCATTGTCAAATCTCACATTTTCTTCCTTAGAGATTTTCAGTTCTTTCTTGATTTCTTCAAATTCAGAACATGTGAGTTTCATCTTACTATTCTCATTCTCGAAGCATGCAATTTTATCAGACAATGAAGTATCATTTTGCATGATGTTAATTTTTCTTCGTAGATGCCTATTTTCTTTTCTGACATCATCTACTCTATCAGCAAGTTCATTATAAGCATCCACCAATCAGCAATAGTAAAGTTTTCAAAACGAGAGGATACCTCATCAGATTCTTCCTCTCTATCTTCTGAGCTGGTTGCCATGAGACAGATTAGCTTCTCAACTTCAACTTCACTGTCCGAAGTGTTGCTCAAGGATCCCTCGTCCTCATCACTCCAGGTACTCACCATAGCTTTCCCTCTTGTGTTCTTTTTCTTGGGCTTGTCCTTGAGGTTCTGATTGGTCGGACATTCAGCTTTAAAGTGACCAGCCTTCCTGCATTGATAGCAAACATTAGTCTCAGCTTTCTTTACAGGGTTTGATTTGTACCTTGTGTCTCGGCGGCCACCACTGGGATTTCTTCGGCTGAATCTTCTTCCTTCTTTCTTGAGAAAACGCCGGAATTCCCTAGTAATCATAGCCTTATCATCATTTGCCATTTCTTCTTCAGACAAGCTCTCTTCAGTTGATGATCCGTTGGGGCTGGATCGACTGGATTTACTAGCACCAGCCTTCAGAGCTATTGGCTTCCTCTTTCTATCAGCCTCCTCTATCTTCGGCAGATTCATCTCATATGCCATTAGAGATCAGATAAGCTCATCTGCCCTTGTATTGTGCAGATCTCTTGACTCTTCCATAACGGTGGCCTTTGTGTGCCAAATTGGAGTCAAGGATCGCAAGATCTTCCTGACTATATCATACTCAGAATACTTCTTCCCGAAACCTCTTAGACCATTTGTGATAATAGTCAACCGAGCGCACATTTCTTTGATTGTCTCATTAGGCTTCATCTTGAAAGCCTCGTATTTTGAAACTAGTAGATTAGTCTTGGTCTCTCTGACTTGTGAAGTCCCCTCGTAGATGACTTCAAGTGCATCCCACATTTCTTTCACTGAGGAGCATGCAGATATTCGTGAGAACTCGGTGGGATGCAGAGAACACTGGATTGCATTGATTGCACTCCAGTTGAGCGTGGACCTTCTAATTTCCTCCTTGGTCCATACATCTTCATTAGGGGACAGCTCGAAAGGTCCCTTGCTAACCACCTTCTAAATTTCATAGTCTTTAGCTCTCAAGAATACCTGCATACGGTGCTTCCAGTATGCGTAGTTGGTTCCATCGAAGTACGGGGGCTTGGATGTGGAGTGTCCTTCAGCTATCATCCCTCTTCCGTCCATCTGTGCTTATCCTCTTCGGGCGGTAAGTCCCTGTAGAAGAGTCTAGCTCTGATACCAAGTGTTGGAGTTAGATGGAAGGCTCTTTCACCACAGAATGTGGATCTAGAGGGGGGGTGAATAGATCAACAGGCTAATTAAAAATTTATGCCTAGATTCAAATGCGGAATTAAAAGAGCACTGGACAACCACAGTCAAAGCACCGAATGATGGAAACAAGATCTGCTAAACAGACAAGCAAACACACGAGAGGCACAAAGACTTTTAGGTGGTTCGGTCAATCCGACCTATGTCCACCCCACATTCAACTCGAATGTGGATTACTGCTGATACACAGCTTCAATCTGCTGGGCACTACAGCTTGCCAACAACGGCTGGGGCTTACAGCTTATCCAGACCAGAGGAACACCCTTTGCAACAGCTGAGCTTCACAGCTTACTCTGCTGGGCACTACAGCTTAGTCGACCAGAGGTATCACCTCTGCACACCGCTGCCTCATAGCTTGACACCGCTGACTAACAGTTTGATCGAACAAGAGTTTTCAAAGGAAAAATAACAAGATTGAAAAGTAAGAAAAACACAATCGAATGGAAGAACATCAAAACGACTGTAGCTCAAAGTGAGCAATATCAGCTCTGGTATCTGGACCAAGACGCTGATTCACAAGCTCTCATATCACTCTCTCAACTCATTTCTTCTCACTTTCTTCTTCTCTCCTTTTCTTCTCTTTGGATCTTGATGGCTCTCTGCTGTCTCAGATTTGTCTCACTGTATAGACTTGCCACACTTCGATCAACCTCCATCTGAAGATGAAGGCTTCATTATATACTAGCAGTAGGTGGATGAGGGCGTGTGTCTTCCACATTTCCCGCCCAAGGAATTCGCTAGATCCGAGGTGCTTTCATCCACGTGGCAGCATCTGATCACCTCGTCCTCCTGGGATCACGAGCCATGTCAGCAATCTCAGTAGCAGATCCCTGTCAGACAGAGTATCTGTAATACCCCGATTTTTAAAATATGTAATTTAGTTGAAATAAATGAAATTTTAGTTTAGATAATAAAATTCATAATTAATATGTAATTCTTTAGTGAATAGTACCTTCCGTAAATAGTATTATTAGTGTAATTTTGATATTTTCATAAAAATCTAGAAAAATACGAAATTGGTAGATCATGATTTATAGAACAACTTTACCTTCTTGAGATTTATTAGTAAAAATCTGTATTTAGATCTATTTACCGTTTAATTGAGTATAATTAATTAATATTTTATTCATGTGAATAGTACCATCGAAAATATTTCTACTTGATAAAAATTCACAAAAATGGTAATTAGATTTCTGGAAGTGTATGTAACAAACTTGTCTTCTATTATTAACCCTGTGAAAATCTGTGGTAAGATCTATTTAGAGATTTAAGTAGAAAATTCAAACTTTTCAACCTTTACCTAACCCCATTTTAAAACTCAAAATTCGAGCTCATTTCTCAACCATTTGATCTGAAATTGGTGTCAAATTAAAGGTCTTGATTTAATCTTCAAAAGCCCTCTCATAATCGGTCGAAACCCTAACCCTAATTGAGGCGGCTAGACAAATTAGACTTGGTCTCTCTTTTCGGCACCGTTTCCAAGACGCCACTTCAAGCGCCGAGATCTTCCTCTCTCGACCACCTCAGAAGGCCCATGAGCTATTAAAAGAAAGCTCTCTGGGTCTATTTTCTTTTGATACCCACCATTGGTGCTGAAGTTTTCAGAGCTGGGCGATATCCTGCGAGGAGTGCAGGGGTGTCCAAGTTCCTTGTTCTTCATCTATCTTTTGTTCTTCATCAAATTGAGGTAGGTTCTCTCGGGCTCAAACCCTAAATAATATATCAAGCTCTTCAGCATGAATCCCTCTTTCTTTTGATACCAAAAGCCCCATCATTTATTTAGTATTTCATGAGATTTTAATTGTTTAAGTTAGACATGTTAAGTTAAGGCTAAACTAGGATTTTAGTTGTTCTTTCTTAAATTACGTGATCAATTCATGTTGTAAATCAACTTTTAAGCTATGCATCTTATGTAGAATTTCATGCTCGTCATTTTGGTAGCAAAAGCCCTTGTTTCATTAAGTATATCATGAGAATTAATTCATTTAGTTCTGACTTATCCAATTAGGGCAGAAGACTGTTCATTCGCTGTTTTAGTAGTAATTAAAGACTGTAAATCTGAAAGTGATTCATGTAGATTGTAGAGCTCTCTGTGCTCTTTCCATGGACAGTAAGAACACTAAATTTCATTGAGTATAACTCCCGGAATTAATGTTTTAGTGTAACCCTAGCAAGCCCCCATCTTCCCGGCGTTCACCGGCCGCGGAAGGGACGACCGGAGGCACCCAGGGATGGGCGGTCTTACGATAGACCGTCCAACTCCAGCCCACACCGACCCTGGCCTAGACAGGACTTAAACGGTTCCAAATCTGATGAACCGTTTAATTCTGATTGTCCAACTCCTAGTTAAACGGTCAGAAACTAACCACATATCTAGATAAACGGCCCAAAACTGACCACACAACCCCTGCAGGATAAACGGTCTTACGATAGACCACATATCCTAGATGGACGGTCTACAAGTGACCACATAACCAGGATAAACGGTCCCTCAGGAACCACACATCCTGGGATAAACGGTCCCAAAGTAACCACATATCCAGATATAAGGTCCCGGAGTAACCACATATCCCCCTGGCAGGATATAAGGTCCCCAGAGGACCACACAACTGGTAGGCCAGGGAGATGGACGGTCCAGAGAGGACCACATAACTTGGGCGGCCCTCTAGGAACCGCCCAAGTACATGGGCGGCCCTTCCAGAACCGCCCAAGTACCCAGAGTGCCCCTTTCAGCCCGTTCAGCCCCCGTTAATCCTGATAGTTGTGCGGTTCACACCGAACCGTTTATCTACCCAGTAAATGACTTAGTAATGATTCTAATGCATCCTTTTTCATGTCATTAGGTTTGGATGGTTGCCCCCTAACCGCCCAACACCCTGGAGCCCTAAAACGGCCCTTGTGCGACCGTTTAACCTCCAGAGCCGGTTTTCGCGCCCGATTTCACCGTTTGACGCCCCAATCGACTTAGTAAATGCATGATTTGATAATATATCTATATTTCTGTCTCAAAAATCTATTTATCATATAAAATGATTTAAAAGTGATTTTTAATTATTATTTAGCATCTTACTTGTTAATTAGTTCTTAAAGTGATAATTAGTATATTTAAGTGCTAAATTAGTATCTTAATTTCATACTTAGCCAGTAAATTTATCTTTCTGTCTCAGAAACATGTTTTCACAGAAAATGATCTTATTAATTACAAATTAGTATTTTTGATTATTAATTAGTATCTTAATCGCATTTTAATTGCTAATTGGTACTTAAATTACAAATTAGTATTTTCAAGTGCTAAAATTAATATCTTAATTACTGTCAAAACAATAGATTTATATTTATGTTCCAGAAATATATTTTTCACAGGAAATAACTTCATGTATAGATAATTAGTGTTTTTAAGTGTAAATTAGTATCTTAGTTACGAATTAGTATCTTAACTTGATAATTAGTGTGTTTAATAGATAAATTAGTATCTTGATGCTGTTAAGACAATAGATTTATATTTCTGTTCCAGAAATATACTTTTCATAGAAAGTGATTTAATGTGTAGTTAATTACGTGTTTTTAATGTTACTTAGTGATTTAAATTGCTATTTAGTATCTTAAGTTGATAACTAGTGTTTTTGATGGTTAGATTAGCATCAAAATTTGCTGTTAGAAAGTAGATTTTATATTTCTGAAATCAGCAACATATGTGTTTATGGAAAATGATTTAATGTAATTCTAGATTGTTAATTGGTATCTTAATTGTTAGTTAGCATGTTAAATGGAGTTAATAAGCATCTTAAACTGTTAATTGGTAAGAAACGCACATGATAAGTGGTAAATATACAAGTAAATTTCTTTAATTGCATGCTATCCTTTGAGCTTGATTCCTTGTCTATCTTGATCCATCTTCATCCTGTGAATGAAAAACCTTATACCTAATTAAGCATGTAAAATTAGGCGTGTAAAGTCTTTGTTGGTTTTTCTTAATTCTGTCAGTCAGTTCGTACTTAGAGCTAGCGGCATACTGTCAGTCGCTATTGTTGGCCTCGTGACTCGTGGTTCGTGACTCTTGGGAGTACGGCCGGTGTGGCCGTATAACCCTCGGTATGTGAGTTTTATCGTGTTTTGAACTCTTGAATCCAAGGACAAGTTAGTCCTTTAATCTTGAGCTTATGACAGTAATTTCTCCCGATTATTTGGCCATTTACTTGATTATCTAGACATTTGGATCTTGGATCCATTTTTATGCCAACGCACCATAAGGGCCCGGTCTGGTCCTGGGGAGAGCGCCCGAAAGTTAGTGAGCCCATGGGATGTTAATGACAGGGTGAGGCATACACCCGAAGTGCAGGACATGCTTGTTATGTCTAGAATAAACTCTTGTTACTTATTACCAGTTACTTGGGTACTTGAATTACAATGACGTCACCCCCAAGGTTTTGATAAGTAACGTACTTGAATCCCGCTGAGCGTATAAGAGACGCTTGCCCTACTTGCTTGCTTGGCCAACTCTTGCTATTTCCTGTTGGAAACCATTGTATTTGCAATCATACATGACATGTTTGACCAACGAGGTTAATATACTAGTGATCGATCTTCATGCTTATACTTGAGTTCTATCTTGTGGTAATTTTTGACTTGAAAACTCCTGTAACAAATTCTTGTAGACTCTTGTTCAATCTCGTATTTGATATCTTATTCGTTCTTACTTGATTTTCTTGACCTTGCAAAATCTGTTTATTACATTATATCGTCATTACTTCTTTTACTAGCATGCTACCGTCTTTTACATATTTAGCATGGCATGAAAAACGTAATTACTTGTTAATCACTTTAACCACTGCCTGATGATAGAGTATAATTCCTACTGAGCTTCTTGCTCACCCCTACTTCCAACCCTTTTCAGGTGCGCGAGTATTGGTACGTGCATGGGAATCGGATCGGTGTGATCGAGTGGTACCTGGACCCTAGAGTTGGAGTCTGTGTCCTTTCTATTTTCTTGAGTCTTGTTAGTTTAGTTCCTTCTTTTTGTTATCTATTTCGAAGCTTTTATTGTAAGTGGTGTTGAATATATCTTTTTAAATTAATAAAAGCTCGTATTTTCTCAATGTATGTCAGCTTCATTCTATTTTAATTGTGGTTATTATTTTTCCGCTCTTGTTATCGTGACTTATCTCCTGCCACGTTCCGAGCATCGCTTCCCGCTGCTATCGGTTCGGGGCGTGACAGTTTTGGTATCAGAGCCTCCTTCTTATCTGAGTCGCTTGGATTTTGTCCAAGTTTCGCCTTCTTCTCTGAGTCCTTCTTATTTGAGTCCCTTGGATTTTTATCCGAGTGTATAGGTTACCCTAAGTCTTAAGACCCGTGTCGACCCTTGTACCCTGGTGAGATTGGGTAGTATAGTGGGTTAAGTAATAAAAGATATACAAGATTGCGTTGCGGTAGGCGTAAGGACAATAAAAAGGTTAACCATCTATTATCTTCCAGGTTTAAGCCGTTCTTAAAAATGAAACCGAGTGGTTCCGGTAAGGCGAGTTTCGTTTCTGCTGAAGGCCGGCGAGTTCGTCGTAAGGAAACCCGACGTAATAAGAAGAAGAAGAGTAACATCGCGCAAAGGGAATGTCTGTATTGTCACAAGCTTGGTCATCTCGCGAATGAATGCTGGCGGAGGAGCAAAGCATGTCTGCGTTGCGGCAATCAAGATCATAAGATGGCTAATTGCCCTAAGCAGAAGGGTAATATTGAGAGTAATATTGCGCAAAAGGAATGCAAGAAGGAATGCAAGTACTGTCGCAGGCTTGGTCATCTCGCGAAGGAGTGCTGGCGGAGGAGAGGATCGTGTCTACGTTGCGGTAATCCGGATCATAAAATGGATAATTGCCCTAAGTTACTTCCACAAGTAAAACTTCCAGAAGAATCGGAACCAACTTCCGCCGAATGACGAACAATATACGGTATCATTCTCTTTTACCCCGAGCATTCGCCATTAATCGTATAGTTACCATATCATTTTGATAAATCTTAGTTAGTTAATTTCTTTCATCCTTAACATGTTATTTTCATAAATGTGATCTTCTGAGTTTAAACTTTTACCTAATTGAAAATAATCGGTGAATTTGGGGACCAAATTCCTTTAAGTGGGGGAGGGTGTAATACCCCGGTTTTTAAAATATGTAATTTAGTTGAAATAAATGAAATTTTAGTTTAGATAATAAAATTCATAATTAATATGTAATTCTTTAGTGAATAGTACCTTCCGTAAATAGTATTATTAGTGTAATTTTGATATTTTCATAAAAATCTAGAAAAATACGAAATTGGTAGATCATGATTTATAGAACAACTTTACCTTCTTGAGATTTATTAGTAAAAATCTGTATTTAGATCTATTTACCGTTTAATTGAGTATAATTAATTAATATTTTATTCATGTGAATAGTACCATCGAAAATATTTCTACTTGATAAAAATTCACAAAAATGGTAATTAGATTTCTGGAAGTGTATGTAACAAACTTGTCTTCTATTATTAACCCTGTGAAAATCTGTGGTAAGATCTATTTAGAGATTTAAGTAGAAAATTCAAACTTTTCAACCTTTACCTAACCCCATTTTAAAACTCAAAATTCGAGCTCATTTCTCAACCATTTGATCTGAAATTGGTGTCAAATTAAAGGTCTTGATTTAATCTTCAAAAGCCCTCTCATAATCGGTCGAAACCCTAACCCTAATTGAGGCGGCTAGACAAATTAGACTTGGTCTCTCTTTTCGGCACCGTTTCCAAGACGCCACTTCAAGCGCCGAGATCTCCCTCTCTCGACCACCTCAGAAGGCCCATGAGCTATTAAAAGAAATCTCTCTGGGTCTATTTTCTTTTGATACCCACCATTGGTGCTGAAGTTTTCGGAGCTGGGCGATATCCTGCGAGGAGTGCAGGGGTGTCCAAGTTCCTTGTTCTTCATCTATCTTTTGTTCTTCATCAAATTGAGGTAGGTTCTCTCGGGCTCAAACCCTAAATAATATATCAAGCTCTTCAGCATGAATCCCTCTTTCTTTTGATACCAAAAGCCCCATCATTTATTTAGTATTTCATGAGATTTTAATTGTTTAAGTTAGACATGTTAAGTTAAGGCTAAACTAGGATTTTAGTTGTTCTTTCTTAAATTACGTGATCAATTCATGTTGTAAATCAACTTTTAAGCTATGCATCTTATGTAGAATTTCATGCTCGTCATTTTGGTAGCAAAAGCCCCTTGTTTCATTAAGTATATCATGAGAATTAATTCATTTAGTTCTGACTTATCCAATTAGGGCAGAAGACTGTTCATTCGCTGTTTTAGTAGTAATTAAAGACTGTAAATCTGAAAGTGATTCATGTAGATTGTAGAGCTCTCTGTGCTCTTTCCATGGACAGTAAGAACACTAAATTTCATTGAGTATAACTCCCGGAATTAATGTTTTAGTGTAACCCTAGCATGCCCCCATCTTCCCGGCGTTCACCGGCCGCGGAAGGGACGACCGGAGACACCCAGGGATGGGCGGTCTTACGATAGACCGTCCAACTCCAGCCCACACCGACCCTGGCCTAGACAGGACTTAAACGGTTCCAAATCAACCACTTAACCTAGTTAAACGGTCAGAAACTAACCACATATCTAGATAAACGGCCCAAAACTGACCACACAACCCCTGCAGGATAAACGGTCTTACGATAGACCACATATCCTAGATGGACGGTCTACAAGTGACCACATAACCAGGATAAACGGTCCCTCAGGAACCACACATCCTGGGATAAACGGTCCCAAAGTAACCACATATCCAGATATAAGGTCCCGGAGTAACCACATATCCCCCTGGCAGGATATAAGGTCCCCAGAGGACCACACAACTGGTAGGCCAGGGAGATGGACGGTCCAGAGAGGACCACATAACTTGGGCGGCCCTCTAGGAACCGCCCAAGTACATGGGCGGCCCTTCCAGAACCGCCCAAGTACCCAGAGTGCCCCTTTCAGCCCGTTCAGCCCCGTTCAGCCCCCGTTAATCCTGATAGTTGTGCGGTTCACACCGAACCGTTTATCTACCCAGTAAATGACTTAGTAATGATTCTAATGCATCCTTTTTCATGTCATTAGGTTTGGATGGTTGCCCCCTAACCGCCCAACACCCTGGAGCCCTAAAACGGCCCTTGTGCGACCGTTTAACCTCCAGAGCCGGTTTTCGCGCCCGATTTCACCGTTTGACGCCCCAATCGACTTAGTAAATGCATGATTTGATAATATATCTATATTTCTGTCTCAAAAATCTATTTATCATATAAAATGATTTAAAAGTGATTTTTAATTATTATTTAGCATCTTACTTGTTAATTAGTTCTTAAAGTGATAATTAGTATATTTAAGTGCTAAATTAGTATCTTAATTTCATACTTAGCCAGTAAATTTATCTTTCTGTCTCAGAAACATGTTTTCACAGAAAATGATCTTATTAATTACAAATTAGTATTTTTGATTATTAATTAGTATCTTAATCGCATTTTAATTGCTAATTGGTACTTAAATTACAAATTAGTATTTTCAAGTGCTAAAATTAATATCTTAATTACTGTCAAAACAATAGATTTATATTTATGTTCCAGAAATATATTTTTCACAGGAAATAACTTCATGTATAGATAATTAGTGTTTTTAAGTGTAAATTAGTATCTTAGTTACGAATTAGTATCTTAACTTGATAATTAGTGTGTTTAATAGATAAATTAGTATCTTGATGCTGTTAAGACAATAGATTTATATTTCTGTTCCAGAAATATACTTTTCATAGAAAGTGATTTAATGTGTAGTTAATTACGTGTTTTTAATGTTACTTAGTGATTTAAATTGCTATTTAGTATCTTAAGTTGATAACTAGTGTTTTTGATGGTTAGATTAGCATCAAAATTTGCTGTTAGAAAGTAGATTTTATATTTCTGAAATCAGCAACATATGTGTTTATGGAAAATGATTTAATGTAATTCTAGATTGTTAATTGGTATCTTAATTGTTAGTTAGCATGTTAAATGGAGTTAATAAGCATCTTAAACTGTTAATTGGTAAGAAACGCACATGATAAGTGGTAAATATACAAGTAAATTTCTTTAATTGCATGCTATCCTTTGAGCTTGATTCCTTGTCTATCTTGATCCATCTTCATCCTGTGAATGAAAAACCTTATACCTAATTAAGCATGTAAAATTAGGCGTGTAAAGTCTTTGTTGGTTTTTCTTAATTCTGTCAGTCAGTTCGTACTTAGAGCTAGCGGCATACTGTCAGTCGCTATTGTTGGCCTCGTGACTCGTGGTTCGTGACTCTTGGGAGTACGGCCGGTGTGGCCGTATAACCCTCGGTATGTGAGTTTTATCGTGTTTTGAACTCTTGAATCCAAGGACAAGTTAGTCCTTTAATCTTGAGCTTATGACAGTAATTTCTCCCGATTATTTGGCCATTTACTTGATTATCTAGACATTTGGATCTTGGATCCATTTTTATGCCAACGCACCATAAGGGCCCGGTCTGGTCCTGGGGAGAGCGCCCGAAAGTTAGTGAGCCCATGGGATGTTAATGACAGGGTGAGGCATACACCCGAAGTGTAGGACATGCTTGTTATGTCTAGAATAAACTCTTGTTACTTATTACCAGTTACTTGGGTACTTGAATTACAATGACGTCACCCCCAAGGTTTTGATAAGTAACGTACTTGAATCCCGCTGAGCGTATAAGAGACGCTTGCCCTACTTGCTTGCTTGGCCAACTCTTGCTATTTCCTGTTGGAAACCATTGTATTTGCAATCATACATGACATGTTTGACCAAAGAGGTTAATATACTAGTGATCGATCTTCATGCTTATACTTGAGTTCTATCTTGTGGTAATTTTTGACTTGAAAACTCCTGTAACAAATTCTTGTAGACTCTTGTTCAATCTCGTATTTGATATCTTATTCGTTCTTACTTGATTTTCTTGACCTTGCAAAATCTGTTTATTACATTATATCGTCATTACTTCTTTTACTAGCATGCTACCGTCTTTTACATATTTAGCATGGCATGAAAAACGTAATTACTTGTTAATCACTTTAACCACTGCCTGATGATAGAGTATAATTCCTACTGAGCTTCTTGCTCACCCCTACTTCCAACCCTTTTCAGGTGCGCGAGTATTGGTACGTGCATGGGAATCGGATCGGTGTGATCGAGTGGTACCTGGACCCTAGAGTTGGAGTCTGTGTCCTTTCTATTTTCTTGAGTCTTGTTAGTTTAGTTCCTTCTTTTTGTTATCTATTTCGAAGCTTTTATTGTAAGTGGTGTTGAATATATCTTTTTAAATTAATAAAAGCTCGTATTTTCTCAATGTATGTCAGCTTCATTCTATTTTAATTGTGGTTATTATTTTTCCGCTCTTGTTATCGTGACTTATCTCCTGCCACGTTCCGAGCATCGCTTCCCGCTGCTATCGGTTCGGGGCGTGACAGTATCGGATTATCAGGTTAAGTGAAGAGCTCTGTACAGACTTATAAGATGAACTGCATTGTATAGACTTCACTGTATGGACTTGTGAACTCGAATGCAGTGTACAGACTCTGCCCAATGTATTGACTTCATCTATATGAAGTTATGCGATGTACAGACTTCATATGTGAAGCGGCCGCTGTATAGACTTAAGCAATATGAAGACTTGACAGACAACTGACAATGTATGGACTTCAATTGTGAAGACGTTGTGAATGCAAATGCAATGTACAGACTTTACATATGCATGAGACTCTAAGAGAAATGGGCACTGTATAGACTTCACCAGACTTCACTCGATGTATAGACTTCATGAACGATGCATGCAAGGCATTGAAGGATGTACAGACTTCCTGAAGTGTGAAGGAGTTGAGTGTATAGACTTCATCATGTGAAGACTTGAACAAGGCATGTATAGACTTCACGTCGTGAAGCAATGTATATACTTAGCTGAAGAAACTCTGTACAGGCTTGACGAAGGCAAGGCAATCGAGTGTATAGACATTCAATGTATGGACTTGCCAAAACAAATGAACGATGTACAGACCTAAACAAGGCAAAGTCTGTACAGGCTTTGACGTTCATAATGTATGGACTTTGGCAACCCAACGGCTGTACAGACTTCCACTAAACAACATTGTATAGACTTGGAAATCTGAATGGGAGGATGTATAGACTTTACGAGCATAGTCTAATGTATGGACTTTGTGAAGCACAGTCCAATGTATGGACTTCAATGGAAACGATGGTAAAACTACCGATGTATAGACTTGAAGGGAAACGTAGGTGAAACATCCAATGTATAGACTTGGAAGAACACTGATGAATGTACAGACTTCGAAGTTGAACAGTTGGATGTACAGACTTCACCCCGATGTATAGAACGCTAACTGAGACGGACAATGTACAGACTTGCTGTAACAGTCCGATGTATGGACTTTGCCCAATGCCTGAGACGCTAACAGAGACAGACGATGTTCAGACTTGCTGAAGACCATTGTACAGACTTCATCAATGAGAAGCTCGCTGTACAGACTTGGCATCGACCAATGTGTAGACTTGACAATGCTGAATGAACGAATGAGCAATGTATAGACATTGGGTGCCACACTGTGCAGACTTCACGATGTATTGACTTGAGTGTTCGTGTGAGCTGCACTGTATAGACTTTACCAAAATGTATAAGACGCTACATGAGACACACGACAGACAGACAGTGTATAGACTTCACTCTGGGGGCGTCGACCCATCAGAGAGGAGGGTCGACCCACTGCTGTCCAGACTACACAAGGAAATGTATAAATTCTATGTTTATGCTGCAATGCACTGTGTAGACCTGTGAGTATGTGCATAACAATATATATACACAGACAACCTGATAAAAATAGTTTCATCAAAATAATAACAGTTGCCAATCAATCAAAACAAGCTGTTGCCAATGAATTAAAACATATTGTCAACATCATCAACACAGAGGGGTCACAACATCTTTTTGTTCACTGGCTTAGACGGAAGGTCATGACGCCAATGCAGAAGGGGTCTTTTGTTCACTGGCTTAGATGGAGGGTCATGACGTCAATGCATAAATATTTTTTTTTACCGACTTAGACGCAATGTCATGACGCCGAACAACTTGGCCTAAATGGAAGGTCATGATGCCAAGGTAGAATAATCCTTGACTTCGACGGAAGGTCGTGACGTCGAACAACTTGGCTTAGATAGAAAGTCATGACGCAAAGGTAGAATATTTGTCGACTTAGGCAAAATGTCAAGACACCGAAGGTAGAATATATGTCGACTTAGACGAAATGTCATGACGCCGAATTGTTTGGGTTAGACGGAATGTCATGACGCCAAGTGCATAATAGTTGTCAGCTTAGACAAAATGTCATGACGTCGAGTGCTGAATATATGTCGGCTTAAACGAAATGTCATGATTCCGAATTGCTTGGCTTAGACAAAATGTCATGACGCCAAGTATAGAATATATGTCAACTTAGATGAAAATGTCATGACGCCGCGTTGCTTGGCTTAGACGGAATGTCATGATGCCAAGTATAGAATGATTGTCGGCTTAGACAAAAATGTCAAGACGCCGAGTTGCTATGTTTGGACGGAATGTCATGATGCCAAGGGTAGAATATTATTCGACTTAGATAAAAATGTCATGATGCCGAATTGCTTGGCTTAGAAAGAATGCCATGACGCCAACTACAGAATATTTCTCGGCTTCGACGGAAGGTCGTGACGCCGAACAACTTGACTTAGACGGAAAGTCATGATGCCAAGACAGAATAGATATTGATTAGATGTTGACTCGACGTCATGTCGAAGTCAATGAACTTAGCGAAGACATGCGGTCTAGGCCGAGGGCTGAATAGATGTTCACTCGACAGGCTGTCAAAGTCAACCAGCCTGGCAAAGATGGAAAGTCTGAGCCGAGGGTAGAATAGATGTTGATTAGATGTTGAGTCGACGCCGCGTCGAAGTCAACCAACCTGACAAAGATGGGAGGTTTAAGTTGAGGGTAGAACATATGCTGATTCGACGGCGTGTCGAAGTCAACCAACTTGATTAAAATGAAAGGTCTGGGCAAAGAGTAGAACATATGTTAACTTGACAGAATGTTGAAGTCAACCAACATTACTCAGACGGAAGGTCTGGGTCTAGGGTAGAATATATGTTGACTCGACGGAATGCCGAAGTCAACCAACCTGACTCAGAGAGAAGGTCTGGGTCTAGGGCAGAATCGATATTTACTCAGTGGACTGTCGAAGTCAACCAACCTGACGAAGACGTGAGGTCTGGGCCAAGGGCAGAGTAGATGTTGACTTGATGGATTATCGAAGTCAACCAACCTGACTCAGACAGAAATTCTGAGCCTAGGGTAGAATAGATGTTCACTCGATGAAATGTCGAAGTCAACTAACCTGGCGAAGACGTAAGATGTAGGCCAAGGGTAGAATAGATTGTTGATAGATGTTGACTCGACGGATTGTCGATGTCAACCAACCTGACTCAGATGGAAGGTCTGGGCCTAGGGCAGAATAGATGTTGACCCGAGGGAATGTTGAGGTCAACCTACTTGGCAGAGACGGGAGTCTAGGCCAAGGGTAAAATAGACATTGACTCGATAGGCTGTCGAAGTCAACCAACCTGATGAAGACATGAGGTCTGGGTGTAGGGTAGAATAGACGTTGACTCGACGTCGTGTCGAAGTCAACCAACCTGGCGAAGATGGGAGGTCTAGGCCAAGGGCAGAATAAACGTTGACTCGACAGAATGTCGAAGTCAACCTACTTGGCAGAGATGGAAGTTTAGGCCAAGGGCAAAATAGACGTTGACTCGACGGGCTGTCGAAGTCAACCAACCTGACGAAGACATGAAGTCTAGGTATAGGGCAGAATAGACGTTGACTCGACGTCATGTCGAAGTCAACCAACCTGGCGAAGATGGGAGGTCTAGGCCAAGGGAAGAATAAATGTTGACTCGATGGAATGTCGAAGTCAACCTACTTGACAAAGACGGGAGTCTAGGCCAAGGGCAAAATAGACATTGACTCGACGGGCTGTCGAAGTCAACCAACCTGACGAAGACATAAGGTCTAGGCACAGGGCTGAATAGATGTTGACTCGATGCCATGTCGAAGTCAACCAACCTAGCGAAGACGGGAGGTCTAGGCCAAAAGCAGAATAAATTTTGACTCGACATGTAATATGCTAGATTCTTCGAATTGGAATCGGAGAGCTTTCGGATCGCTTTTATGGGTCCTAAGTTGTGTTTTACGATCCACGCAGGTTTTTCTCTCGTACAAGTTACGGAACCCAGTGAAGAGTTTATTGTTGAGTTCATCAACTCAAGGACGCTACAGGTGCGTTGTGCTCGTTCCGAGGATCGTGAAGATTATTTTTTCAAATTTTTCTGAATTAGTGAATTTTCGTGCAAAATATCAATTTTTTCAGAAATTACATAATTTCCTATTTTCCTTTTTCTTTTAACCCCTTCTCTCTCCTTCCTCTCTCCTCACCGTCGTTCACTTCTCTCCCTCCGTTCTCTCTCCTCTCTTCCTCTCTCCTACGAGGCGCACGACCGTGGCGAGGTGGGCGAGGTAGGGACGTCGTGGAGTTGTTGTGGAGCGTGCTGGCATGAAGGATGGAGAGTGGCGGTGGCGCGATCCCTCGGTGGATTCAAAGCCGGCGTGTCCGGGTTCGTGTGATGGTTTTTAGCATACCGTGGTCGTTTCGACACGTGAGGTCTTCGGTGGAGGTAGGGGGATAGATGCCCTACTCTTTTCCTGCGTTCTCTCGTAATTTGGAGCCGAACCGTGTGAGAACGAGTGAGTTTTCCAGCTTTCGGGGGAAAGCATGCTTCGGGGGGTGTGAGACGAGTTTGCCTTTCTCGGTGACGGTTTCTTGCCTAGTTAGTTTCATTCGAACCCTTGGCATGTTAGCATTTCGTTCCTGCTAGTTTCATTGCAATCAGTTGTCATTTGGGGCCGATATGAGCCCGGGAACCCATGTGACTCATTTTGGGTTGATTCATGGGAATCGCCCATTTCTAGCGTTTCTGCGCATGGTTTGGCCCCTTATGGCTTGTGGAATGTTGGCAATGTGATTAGAGTTGTTTCCCCATCATTCTGGCGATGATTGGGGTGTGGAAATAGGTTTTTTATGTGGATTTTCCAGTTTTTGCTACGTGGCGAGAACGCGCTCGTCGTGTGCGCCGCGTTCTCAGGGAACGCGCTATAACGATGCACCGCGTCTCATGATAGGAGATGAACAGTTACGCGGTTGGGAATGCGTCCCATGAGATGGGCGCGATCTCTTTTAACGTGACCCAAGCGGGGAGCGCGTCTAGGTGTTGTCGTGCCTAAGGCTATGGCCGTGTCTATTAACGCGACCTAGGTGGGTGGCACGTTAATGTTGCCATCATTTTTATTGTCACGCTCGGGCTTCTAGCCGCGACTATTATCGAGACCCATGTGAGTGCTGCGTCTCTCGGTTATCGTGACCCAGGTAAGCACCGCATTCTGATGACATCGCGACCTAAGGTAGGGGCGCATTAATCATCGCGATGCAGGGTATAGGCGCGTTAATGTTTTCTATTTTTCATATCTTATTTGAGCTGTCTCGGGCTCCAGTGAACCCAAGATTCAATGCCTTCTTCGCCTTTTACTCGGTGGATGCCTTGCGTGTCCTGTGAGAGTCATATATGTGTTAAGGGATTTCAGAGGCGTGACTTTATCCCGAGTAGTGTGTAGTGTTGTGTTCTTTTCGGTTAAAGTGGCTTTGACCTCTTGGTCAGCCCATTGTTCCGTGGATGTCTTGGACATCCTATGAGGGCTGTGACCGTGTTATAGAGTGTCTGAGAGGGCCATTATACTGTGCAATGTTTTGTGTTATATCGTGAGTCATTATGGTTCCTGGTCAACCCGGTTGTGACCCAGTAGTTGCCACGTGACCTCGAGAGTGTCTCATCTATCTAGTGAGGATCAAGACATGGTTTTGGGTGGTTAGAAGTGTCATCTTACCTCGATTTACGTGCATGTGGTTCGAGGGCTTTTGGTGATCCATCGTGTTCCGTGTTCATGTTATGCGAAATTATGAGTCCGTTGTGTGGCTCGGAGGCCAAGGACTCATTGTTAATGTGTTTTATCATGATTTTGGCTTAGGGACTAGGCTGATCAACAGCGTGTTGCTGTGATGTGCGACGATCTTGAACCGAGACTTGTGACTCAAGGATCGTTGTCAGCAGGTCTAGTTGACTGAGTCTGGTAGCAGTTGTATACTGCAGTATGCTCCATGGTACGTGCGACAGGTGTGTGCTTACCCTGTTTGTACTTCGGTGTTCGCTGTTTTGGAGTCTCTGTGTCTAGTGAGCTTCCACTAGTCATAGCATGATATCACTTTCCTGTGTGTCGGCCCACCTAGGAGTGGTGGCGGGGCAATTCTCGACAGATGATTTTTAGGCTAGTTTCCGTGGGGCCCTTTGCTTTGCGGTAGCGTCCTACTGGGGGGGAAACTAGCTAGAGGCCTGGCTCAAGGCATTGGGCTTGTGTGTGCACACGTGGTCAGGGGCGGTTGGACGAGCACCGACGGGCGTGACCCTGACTAGTCACTCGTTACTATTGTTCCTTGTACTTGGTTCCTGTTGAGTGTCTCAGTTACCGCCATTCTAGGCAAGTGCGAGATACTTGTGGCGCAGTGTAAGGACACATATGGCTGTTCTTCTAGTGAGGAGGTGCTTTTGTCACTTGACGCATGACTCTTGTGACTTGTGTTTTCGTGACTTGTCCGAGTAGCCTGTGCGTGGCTTCACTCGAGGTTACGGGTTTGGTAGCGTACACGACAGTGAGTTCGTGTATGTATGGTGCCTTCGACTGAGTAAGTCTTTGACATGCTTTTTTCTATTTTGGTAGGCTTTTTCACGATAGGGTTTCATGATTTGACAATGGATCGGTAATGCCTGACTTTGTGAGATTGGGGTTCACCTTTCTGTTGCTGTTCGGAGTAGTTTAGAGGGCCAAGGTTCCTTCGTTTGCCGTGTTTCCTTGTTACAGCTTTTTACTCTTTACTTCTGTTGTTTCAAGTCTTGCTTTGTTACTGCTTTGTTTTAGTGTAGCACTGCTGTTACTGCGTTGTTTTACGATAGGGTTCTGCAGGATCCCTACTGAGCCAGTGACACGAGGCTCACCCCTGATTTTTAAGGTGTAGCTGTTCTGCCTCGTGGTTGGAGGTTCCGTTGTGCGGTAGTTTTGTGTTGCCAGCATTTTCCAGTGTCGGGCTTCCCTCGACTTGAGGGTACATTTCCCTTTTTATTGGACTGTACTTATCTTTCTATTGGACTGGACTCTGTTAGTATTAATTATTATAGAAAATATAATTTTATTTCTGCTACTTTAGCAATCCTGATCATTGAAATTTAATTACTTACTGCTTTATCTGGAAGTTCAATGTACTATCACACACCTTTCTATCCCTTCGGAGCTTTTTCGCTCTTGGGAGGCATCGCAAGTTCCAAGTGGTATTGGGTTTACCCTGTATCTGGAGTCTGGGTCACCACAGTTGGTATCAGAGTGAGAGTTCAGAGTTGTTCGGAATTTTTCTGAACTAGCTGAGCTTTTGTTTGTGAAGTACATGGGAATTCGAGATATTACAGTGTTCAGAGTCCATAAGGTCCAGTACCGTCGACAGCTAGCATTGGTTTTGTGATTGTTTATTGTTTTGCTTTCGCGTGTGGTCTTGTGCGTGCTATGTTGGCACTGTGCGAGATGGTTTTACTCTCGTCAAGATGTGATGGAGTGTTTTTCTTTCATCATGGTATTTGTCTCGGTTATGCTGTACTTGATAGAGTTCGCCGACAGGCGTGAATCAGTGGTGTGGTGGTCGAGATGTTTCCGTGGCTTGTTCAAGTGGCAGTTAGGAACTATCGTTGGTAATGGCCGTGCACATTTTTATGTTATTTTGGCTGTCCCATCTTGAGTTTGTTTAGCCCCTGAGGTGTTAAGGTTGTGTTGAGCTGGTTGATTGGATGCCTTGATTGAGAGAATGCTCGGGCGAACCTAGGATTTTCCTTCCTGGTGAGCTACTGTTAGACGAGCTTGATTTTTCTCATCCTGTTTGGTGGCATCTTTTCGAGGTAAGCTTTGGAAGTGCTGTCTCGGTGAAGCCTTTGTCCTGTGTCTACTTAAGTATGGACTGTGTTAATTCTGAACCTGATTTACTATTGTTCAGTGGTTGCTTGGCTTTGGACCCAGTGTTTGTACTTGGGGGCCGTTGTGCACCGTGCTCGACGTGCCGTGTTTGGCGGCTGTTGTGCTGTGAAGGTTTAGTAATCGTTCCAGGACGTGAGGATAAGCTGAGATTAGTGTTCTTTGTGCTTGTGCTGAAGCTGGTGCTCTTCGTGGTTTGCACTTTGGCAACTTGTGATCGGCTGATTGCAGGATCGATACTCGAGGCGTGTTATATTACAGTTTTATGAATTGCGATGGCACCGAATGTGTGCTGAGATGCGGATGCCGAGTTATCTTTGATGCCTGTGTGCGTTGTGTGAGTGCGCAGTGGAAGCGTGGTGGGCTTATAACCCACAGGTCGAGGATTGTTTTGGTTGGAAGATTCTGGCCGGCCGAGAGGTTTGTTTCCTCGGTGTATCATCATCTTGGCTATATGTGCCTTGATGCTGTTGGTTGCCGTGCCATTGCTTGAAGCCTTATGATGGTTGGCACTATCATGTGTTGGGGATTGGGAAATCTGTCAGCGTATATGCTGGTCGAGTACCCTTTCTTCTCTGTATTTTTCTTGGGAGTTGTGCTCTAGGGACAGATCGTGGTCCTTGAGATGCATTCTCTGAGGATTGTTGTGGGTCCTTGTTGGTAAGCTGCTCGCAGCGTGGCTTGTACATTTTTAGCCGTGTGTTCAGTTGTAATTGTGCCTTGATGTGACCCAGGTTGCAGTTGTGTCCCGTGGTTTTGTGTTGCGAACGGAGCCAAGTATTCTGTAGGTGTTGTTGTTGTTGGTTGGTGGTTGTGTTCAGTTTGGGAGGAGTTCCCTATGAGTCTGATTTGGCATTGCGTGGACCGAGGTCTTGTCGGTTGTTTTTGCTGTACTCTTTTGTCATGGTAGAGTTGGCATGCGACTCAAATCAGATGTAATGTCTGAGTGAGGACTGACTTGATTGTGCTCGTGGTCCAGTGCTGTCGTTGGCATTCTGCGTGCCAGTTTTGTTATTATTCTTGGTGCGGAAGCCGATGAGTTGGAGTAGTCAGCTGAGAGGACTGTGCTTCCTTGTATAAGCTGATGCTTGTTGTGTCTGCCATGTGTTTTGTCGGTAGCTGTTTTCGTGGCATGGGTCGTGTCTCCTTTCCCTGTGAGACGTAAGCGATGTTGCCCTGTTTCGGAGGGGTCGGACTTGTGTTCACTTGTGTGCCATGCTCGTTCTGTGGATCGATGTGCCTTGAGATCCGGAGTGTGTGCCTGTGATTGTGGTCTGGCAGTATCCCTTTGAATTATATTTTTCGAGAATTGTGTTATCGTGCTTTGTGTTTTGAGGTTTGGCTGATGCTTGGAGAGCGTGGCCAATGCTTTGGGTTTTTTCTCCCCTGTTCACTTGTTAGCTCCTCGAATTTCGAGGATGAAATTTCTTTAAGGGGGGAGGATTGTAATATACTGGATTCTTTGGATCGGAATTGGAGAGCTTTCGGATCGCTTTTGTGGGTCATGAGTTGTGTTTTACGATCCACGCGGGTTTCTCTCTCGTACAAGTTACAGAACCCAGTGGAGAGTTTATTGTTGAGTTTATCGATTCAAGGACGCTACAGGTGCATTGTGCTCGTTCCGAGGATCGCAAAGACTATTTTTTTATATTTAGCTGAATTAGTAAATTTTCATGCAGAATATCAGATTTTTTAGAAATTGCATAATTTCCTATTTTCCTTTTTCTTTTAACCCCTTCTCTCTCCTTCCTCTCTCCTCACCGCCGTTCACTTCTCTCCCTCCGTTCTCTCTCCTCTCTTCCTCTCTCCTACAGGGCGCGCGACCGTGGTGAGGTGGGCGAGGCAGGGACGTCGTGAAGTTGTTGTGGAGCGTGCTGGCATGAAGGATGGAGCATGGCGTTGGCGTGATCCCTCAGTGGATTCAAAGCTGGCGTGTGCGGGTTCGTGTGATTATTTTCGACATACCGTGGTCGTTTCGACGCATGAGATTTTTGGTGGAGGTAAGGGGATAGATGCCCTACTCTTTTCCTACATTCTCTCGCGATTTGGAGCCGAACCGTGCGAGAAGAAGCAAATTTTCTAGCTTAGTGTGAGACGAGTTCACCTTTCCCGACGACGGTTTCTTGCCTAGTTAGTTTCATTCGAACCCTTGGCATGTTAGCATTCCGTTCCCGCTAGTTTCATTGCAATCAGTTGTCATTTGGGGCCGGTATGAGCCCTGGAACCCATGTGACTCATTTTGGGTTGATTCGTGGGAATCACCCGTTTCTAGCTTTTTTGCGCGTGGTTTGGCCCCTTCCGGCTTGTGGAAGGTTGGCAATGTGATTAGAGTTGTTTCCGCGTCGTTCTGGCGACGATTGGGGCGTGGAAATAGGTTTTTTGTGTGGATTTTTTGATTTCCGCTCCGTGACGAGAACGTGCTCGTCGTGTGTGCCGCGTTCTCAGGGAATGCGCTATAACGATGCACCGCGTCTCATGATAGGAGATGAACAGTTAGGCGTTTGGGAACACATCCCATGAGATGGGCACGATCTCTGTTAACGCGACCCAAGTGGGGAGCGCGTCTAGGTGTTGTCGCGCCTAAGGCTATGGCCGTGTCTATTAACGCGACCTAGGTGGGTGGCGCGTTAATGTTGCCATCGTTTTTATTATCGCTCTCGAGCTTCTAGCTGTGACTAATATCGCGACCTATGTGAGTGCCGTGTCTCTGGGTTATCGTGACCCAGGTTAGCTCCGCGTTCTGATGACATCGCGACCTAAAGTAGGGGTATGTTAATCATCGCAAGGCAGGGTATAGGCGCGTTAATGTTTTCTATTTTTCTTATCTTATTTGAGCTTTCTCGGGCTCCAGTGAACCTAAGATTCAATGCCTTCTTGGCCTTTGACTCGGTGGATGCCTTGCATATCCTATGAGAGTCATATGTGTGTTAAGGGATTTCGGAGGAGTGACTTTATCCCGAGTAGTACATAGTGTTGTGTTATTTCTGATTAATGTGGCTTTGACCCCTTGGTCAGTCCATTGTTCCGTGGATGTCTTGGACGTCCTATGAGGACTGTGATCGTGTTATAGGGTGTCTGAGAGGGCCATTATACCGAGCGGTGTTTTGTGTTATATCGAGAGTCATTATGGTTCCTGGTCAACCCGGTTGTGACCCAGTGGTTGACACGTGACCTCGAGAGTATCTCATCTATCCTGTGAGGATCAAGACATGGTTTTCGGTGCTTAATGTGTCATCTTACTTCGATTTGCAGGTCATGTGGTTCGAGGGCTTTTGGTGATCCCTCATGTTCTGTGTTCGTGTTATGCGGAATTATGAGTCCGTTGTGTGGCTCGGAGGCCAAGGACTCATTGTTAATGTGTTTTATCGTGATTTTGGCTTAGGGACTAGGCTGATCAACCACGTGTTGCTGTGATGTGCGACGATCTTGAACCGAGACTTGTGACTCAAGGATCATTGTCAGCAGGTCTAGTTGACAGTCTTAAGTATGGTAGCAGTTGTATACTGCATTATGCTCCATGGTACGTGCGACAGGTATGTGCTTACCCTATTTGTACTTCGATGTTCGCTGTTTTAGAGTCTCTGTGTCTAGTGAGTCTCCAGTAGTCGTAGCCTGACGACACTTTCCTGTGTGTCGGCCTACCTAGGAGTGGTGGCGGGGCAGTTCCCGATAGATGAATTTTAGGCTAGTTTCCGTGGGCCCCCTTACTTTGCAGTAGTGTCCTACTGGGGGGGAAAATTAGCTAGAGGCCTGGATCAAGGCATTGGGCTTGTGTGTGCCCACGTGGTCAAGGGCAGTTGGACGAGCGCCGACGGGTGTGACCCTGACTAGTCACTCGAAACTGTTGTTCCTTGTACTTGGTTCCTCTTGAGTGTCTCAGTTACCGCCGTTCTAGACGAGTGCGAGATACTTGTGACACAGTGTAAGACGTCAGTGGACGCATCTGGCTGTTCTTCTAGTGAGGAGGTGCTTCTGTCACTTGACACATGACTCTTGTGACTTGTGTTTTTGTGACTTGTCCGAGTAGCCTATGCGTGGCTTCACTTGAGGTTACGGGTTCGGTAGCGTACACGACGGTGAGTTCGTGTATGTCTGGTGCCTTCGACTGAGTAAGTCTTTGGCAGGCTTTTACCTGTTTTGGTAGGTTTTTTCACGATAGAGTTTCATGATTTGACAATGGATCGATAATGCCCGACTTTGTAAGATCCGGGTTCGCCTTTCTGTTGCTATTCGGAGTAGTTTAGAGGTCCGAGGTTCCTTCGGCTGCTGTGTTTCCGTGTTACGGCTTTTTCCTCTTTACTTCTGTTGTTTCTACTCCTGCTTTGTTACTGCTTCGCTTTAGTGTAGCACTGCTGTTACTGCGTTGTTTTACGGTAGGGTTCTGCGGGATCCCTACTGAGCCAGTGACACGAGGCTCACCCTTAACTTTTCAGGTGTAGCTGTTCTGCCTCATAGCTGGAGGTTCCGCTGTGCGGTAGTTCTGTGTTGCCAGCGTTTGCCAGTGTCGGGCTTCCCCCGACTTGAGGGTACGTTTCCCTTTCTGTTGGACTGTACTTATCTTTCTGTTGGACTGGACTCTGTTAGTTTTAATTGTTATAGAAAATGTAATTTTATTTCTGCTACTTTAGCAATCCTGATCATTGAAATTTAATTACTTACTGCTTTATCTGGAAGTTCAATGTACTATCACACACCTTTCTATCCCTTCGGAGCTTTTTCGCTCTTGGGCGGCCTCGCAGGTTCCAAGTGGTATCGGGTTTACCCGGTATCTGGAGTCTGGGTCGCCACACGACGGAATGTTGAAGTCAACCTACTTGGCAGAGATGAAAAGTCTAGGCCAAGGGCAGAACAGACGTTGGCTCGACGGGCTGTCGAAATCAACCTACCTGGCAAAGACAGGAGGTCTAGGCCAAGGGCAGAATAGACGTTGACTCGACGGGCTATCAAAGTCAACCAGCCGGACTCAGATGAGAGGTCTGGGTCGAGAGTAGGAAAAATGCTTGCTGGTGGGACCGAGGGTCGGCACCTGCCAAAGGCAGTCTCTTCTTCTTTTCTTGTTGATCATCATTTTCATGTTCATCATTCATTTTTCATTCTTCATCATCATTTTCATCTTTTTCTTTCCATCATTCGTCATCATTTCATTCATTCTCATTTTTTCTTTTATTCAACATCATTTCGTTCATTTTCATTTTTTTCTTTATCTCTGTTTGTCATCGTCATCTGGATCGCTGCGCTGGCGACCCTTTCCAGTCGGACTTCTGAGCTTTTATTCTTCACCAGGTTCTTCCTCCAGCTTGCTGGGCTCCTTGGTATAGATTAGTTCGCAACACGGGTCGCTTTGTCCGGTGGGACTGCTGATACATTTGATAGCTTGGGCCGTGCATCGGCCCGATGATTGGAGTGCGCCTCCCTCCTGTTCTCATTAGCCTTGGCAGTGACAGTAGAGATCATGTTCTTTTCTTTCTCCATTAGTTTGAAGTTACATTGCCCCCCCCCCCTCAGGGGATGTTAGGCGACGACCATATGTAGGTTGAGCAGGTGCCCCCCCTTTTTCTTCATTAATTTATGCGGGAGATGGCCTGAAGAGGTGCAGCTTCTCCATGAATAGGCTCCTCGTCCATGTACTAAGTGCCAGCTTTTTGGCCTAATTGTATTGAGGGTTGCATTTGCGGCGCCTGTTGGCTTTGTAGATGGTGCAATCATCTTATGCCCCCGGACATTCATTGTGTAATGCCCCTAAAGAATCTTTGCCCGTGAAGGTAGATGCCGAGACCATGTCTGTCTAATAGTAGTTTTTCCTTTTTATTTGTTTCTTTCTTCTTTTTCTTCTCCCCTTTTGAGGGGAACCCGAACATGGGTATTGAACAGTTTGCGGGAGCTCCCCGTCCATCTTTGGTAGATGTCCTGGCCCCAGGGGCATTTCGTCTATTCATTCCATTGCGTTGTCATTCATCATTTCTTCTTTTCCTTCTCTTCTTTTGTGGCTCCCAGGTAGGGAGAACAGAGTTTGTTGCTTTTGTTGGCTTAACCACCTTGCTTGCTTCTTCGGGGAGGCTCCCATGGTCAAATTGACCGGATCATATTTTCTTTTAGGGAGGCAGCAGCCGTAGTTCCCTTTCAGGCACTTTTCTTCTATTGCATAGAATGTATGAAAGGGGCCTTCGGGGTGAAGAGCTTCAAGCATCTTCCGTGGCCCAATCGCCTGACGGCTAGCATTCATGATGAGTTTTGTATTTCCCGGTGGGACTTCAACGTGTCCACGTAGTTTTTTGCTTTAAATGCCCCCAGACCGGGGTGTATTTTTGCTTCATATGCCCCCGAGTTGGGGTGTATGTTTTTTTTTGCTTCATATGCCCCCAAGCCGGGGTGTATTTTTATTTCATCTGCCCCCCAAGTTGGGGTGTATTCTTGCTTCATATGCCCCCAAGCCGGGGTGTGTGTTTGGGGAATTGCTCATGGAGCATCTTTTACTTCGGGCAGCTTAGTTTCTTGGTGATGAATCACACGACCAAGCAGCGGTAGGGGGGAACTAGTAGTGGGACCCACCATCTACTTCCTTTGTCTTCAGCCTCCTTAGCAGATTGTCCTTCGCTCTTTTATGCATGGGCTTGCCTCAAAGAGGTGACATCCAAACACCCCAAGTGGGTGTAATTCAGTATTTTTTTCTTCACCCGTGGTGGTGAAAGCCCCGAGCGAGAGATGGAATTCTGCTGTACTTGAGGGCACTTGAAATTTTGATTGCAGCCAGTTGTCATTATATTCCTTGCCCTTGTCGGGTGTATGTTCAAACAATGTTTCTGATGACTCCGAGAAGGGAGTGTGCTGCTGGGTTCCCCCAGACGAGTTTGAATTTTGATCCTTCAGTTGCCCCCTCTCATGTGGAGTGGCCTGTTATGGGTTGCGGAGGGTGGGAGCACATCCCTGACTACTTAAAGCACCTTCCAAAAATGTGCTGGGACTTGTAGAGCTACAGTCGGATCTTGTTGGTTCTTTTCATTTGAAGAGTGCATCTCTCCTAGATTTTCTTCAATAGCTTCATAATTCTGTCGCTGGCCCTATCATAGGCCATATTTGTTTCTTCGGTTGTGACCCGCTTGACGTCATTTTGCACCAGCGGAGCTAATTCACGAGGCGACTTCCTCTTCTGTTTCTCTTGTGCTGTTTGGGCTTATTACGTATGCTTAGCTGACTCTTTGCTTGTAGAACTTCAGCGAATGAGCAGATGCCCTTGCTGCCCCCTTTCGCTGTGTGAGGGATGGGTGGAGGTGGGATCTGAGCATCCCTAATTTCGGGCTCAAGAGTTTAGTCTAACTTTCACTCCTGAATATTATGTTATTGCGAGCTGGTGGGGAATGCCCCCATTTCCTTCAGGCTCTGATGGCATTATTGGAAGCTGAAACTTTGGCTTGGCCTGCCTTTGCTATTGCGAAGCATGTTTCTCTTTTCTTCTTTTTTCTCTTTTCTTCCTCTTTCTTTTTTTCCTTCTTCTTTCCCTTTTTTCCTCAAGACCTGCCAACCTGAATAATACTGATAGTGTATGACAATGTAAAGTTGTAAATCCTCTTTCACTCTTTTGTTTTGGGACTTTTCCTTCTTTTCCTTCTTTTTTTCTTCCCCTTTTTTCTTTTTTTCTTCTTTTTTCTTTGTTTTTAGTATCTGCCCCTAGAGCAGACCTTCTTCTGCACCTTATACATTTTTGCATTACTCGCCAATTCTCATGTTCGCTGGCGAGTATTAAGATATGAGCCCCATGGGCATGCTGGATGCTGGTTTCCGATATGCCTTCAGGAAGCAGCTGATATAGTGAGGCCATATTGGCCACCCTCTTTAAGACGGACATTTGATGAGGGCGCGGTGGGTCCACCCTATACTCGCCCATTTGTAATTTAGCCTTCTTGATCATGCCTTTGATGATATCCTTGAACACATAGCACTTTTCAATGGAATGCCTATCTTTTGGTGATAAAGGCAGAACTGGGGATCATCTTTTCTTCCAGCATTGTTCGGTCTCTTTGGCTCTGGGAACACGACCTTGACATATTCACGGGCCCATCCAAACAGAATCTGAGTTTTGTCTTTTGGAAAGGAGTAGGGCTTTCTCATCTTATCCCTTAATGAGGATTCTTGTTTGGCAGGCTTGATGGAAGAAGAGCTAGCTGCCTCTTTTTCATTCTTATTTTGCTGCTCAAAGGCTTTGGGATCAGTGATGCGAGTTTCTTTTTGTGCCAGACGCTTGTTGACTGGCTTGTTCTTCTGGCTTGAGGCAGCGGTAGCCGGGCAATATTCTACCAAGAAGACCTCAATGTCAACTGTAATATCATTCAATTGATCGAAGGATTTAACCTCAAGGCCAATTACCCTTTGTAGGATCTCCTTCTTCAAATTTCTTTTACAAATTTTAATAACGTCCTCATAGTTTGGGGGGTGCTTGCATCTTGCATTAAGATTTCTCTATCTTTCGATATAGTCTAGGGCAGACTAATCATCTTTTTGCTTAGTTACATGTAATTCTACCTCAGTGACCTCACCCTCGGTTGGCTTCGTCTCAATTGTTTGTTCCACCCCTGGTCTGCCCATCGTCATCAGGCCTGTTGGGCTTGGGTGTGAACTGGCTGGCCGCATATGTTGGCTTACCAGTACCGTTGCCTGAGGTGTTGTGGTTGCCCCCTGGCATGCACGGGATGCTGAAAGACATATTGGGACTGTGTGCTACAGTCGTTGAGGGGGGATGCCCCCTGCCTGGTCAGGTGATGTTCGAGGCATGGTCGGTTGTGGTGGGTCTTTGAGCGACTTAACACCACCTTGTGGGGTCTCGAAGAGGAGTCCCGCCTGTCCGGGCACAAGTGGATGCATATCCATTTCACTTAATTGTTTTTGCAGCATCTCAATCTCCTGCTGCTTTTGATATAGTAATGCCATCAAGGCAGGGTCTTGCCGGGAGGAGTCCGGAGTGCTACCTTTTGCCTCACTTTTGGATGGGATGAATGACATCCCACCATCATTACTGGTCACGACCAGTGCCTTAGAGATCGACCCTCTCGATCTTATGCTCCCGATAGAGGAGGAGTGTGATGACGCTCCTCTTCATTAGCTAGAGAAGGGTGTGTCAATGTTCTCCCGGACGTAGTAGCATGAAGGGAGATAGACGCTTCGATTTAAGTCGCCATCGTCGGCACGAAGCATATTTCTTTACCTTCTTCCTTAGAAGTTTTGGCCATGCTAGACAAGGCTGATAATGTGTTGCAAGATGGAGCAACGCCCCTTCTTTTATTCTTTGACTTCTTCTTTTTCTTCCCCTTTGTGGCTGGCATCTGCCCCCACAGCGGGTCTTCTGACATCTCTTTAGGCACTTGTTGATGTGAAGATATCATATTGACTGTTGCACCCGGTGCGGGAATTTCATGGGGGCATGGGGGATCAACCTTCTATTCCCCCATTTGCAGCTCCCCTTTTTTGATTAGGCCTTGAATTGTGTCTTTGAATATATGACAATCCTCGACAGCGTGCCCGAGCATTTGATGATAAGGGCAAAAATGAGAATCATCCTTTCTTTCGACATCATTTGGCCTTTTCGGTTTAGGCAGAGTGACTTTGTTGTATTTGATGGCCCACTCAAATAGGGATCGAGTCCTGTATCTGGGAAAGGCATAAAGCTTCTTCGTCTTGTTTCGCGGGGAAGAACCCTCTCATCATTCAGCGAGTTCGGCGAAAGGGTGATTAGCTGCCCCTTTACCGCTCTTCTCCTTGAAGCCAACAACGAGAACTACCTTGAGTGATGGCTGTTTATCCTTTGGCCTAACTTTCTGGATTGGGATAGCAGGGGCAGAGGGGTATCTTCCGAGGAAGGCCTCAATCTCTGCCACAATATTATTCAAGTGGTCAAAAGACCGGACCTCAATTCTGATTATCCTTTCAAGGATTTCCCTCTTCAGATTTTGTTTACAGATTTGCACTGCATCTTCTTGATGTGGAGGACGCCTGCACCTCATGATTAAGTCCCTCCATCTTTTAATATATTCCAGGGTAGTCTCATCACTTCTCTGCCTGGTTGCATATAGCTCAGCCATGGTCACTTCTATCTCAAAGACGTAGAATCTTTCTTTGAACTTGCACTGCATGTCTGGCCAATCGGTGATATACCCGGCTGGCAGATTTGAGTACCATTCGAATGCGAATCCCATGAGTGAAGACGTGAAGAACCTCAATAGGTAGGACTCGGCAGTTGCCAAATCGGCCATCACATTGACATAATAGGCTATATGCTCCTTCGGCGACCCTTGGCTATTGAATTTATCAAATTTTGGTGGCTTGCCGATGTCGTGCGATAGTCTTTTGGCAGTGTGATAAGTCGGTTATGGTACTTTGTAGACATCAAGAGAGGCGTAATCACCAGTGCCTCTTTCTGCTAGCTTTGTTTCGATTATCTGCTCCACCATTAGTTTATTCATCGTGGCTGGGCCAACCGGGCTTGGATGGAAGTGAGCCTGTGGGGCCATATGTTGTGATTGCTGGGGAGGAGTGCCCCCTACATAGTTAGGTGCTGGCTGAGTTGCTATTATCTACGATGAAGCCTAGGACCCGTCGGCATTTCCCCGTGATATTTCAGGTAGGACTTCAACCTGTTCTGATACTGGAATGGAGGTGTTTTTGTCATTGAGTTGCCTTCTCAGCATTTTAACTTCTTGTTGGTACTTTAGAAGCAACATCAACACAGCGGTATCTTGCGCGGAGGGGTTGGGAACTCGGCCTCCCTCCTCAGTTGGGATTTCTTCAGGGGACATAGACGACATTCCGCTGTCATCCCCAATGGTGACCACATTCACCGTCACAGTGGCCACGGCTGAATCTGGACTTGCTTCGCCCGCGAGGGCTTGTAACATTTGGTTTGCAACTTGCTTTCTTCTTGTGAGAGGGCCCGGCCCCTCTGCCAACTTGGACATTTCTTCATGCTCCGTGGGTAGGGCCCCATAGCGGCTGGCCATTCGAGCCATATTGTCGGCATAGACCAACATATCTCTTTCTTTCTTTGCTATTCTTATGGATGACCTTTGGGGGGACATCAGCCTTTCAAAGACTGATGCTCTTGTTTTTACTTCATCCCAAGGCTGGGGCACATAACAATGACGTTGATAACTTCTTGACTACACACTTGGTGGAGTCTGAAATTCACAGCCTTCTTGGATTGTTTCCATGGCCTGTAAAAAACTTTGCCGGCTTGGAGAGGCGCTCCCTGAACCGTGCGGATAATGCCTCATAGTATGATTTGTCCTCTTTTGTGCTTGCGAAGAGGAGGGAACAAGTGACAATACCCTCCTTTCTATACGGAGTCTGTGAGCTGAATGCCCTAAAGGGGCTGGCTTGTTGTGATGCCTGAAGTTATGAGGAATATTTCCTTGCTGGGCATAGGTAATGAACGTCGGCGGATGGTGAACTAGGGCTATCAACTTAGCCCGCATGCCTTGTCTTGGCCCTCTCTGAGGGGCCTTTCTGAGCTCCAGTTGGGTCCCAGGGATATCTTGGGTCCTCTCCGGCACCCAAAGTTGCCTTCATTTGGCTGATTTCATGGCCGACCCACCCCTTGGCTTGCAGACGGACGCGGCACGGTCCTGTTTGTTATGGGCTAGTAGCTGGAAGGAGTTGCGTACTGGCACTGTTGGTACAACCTTGTCGGGTATCACATGGGCCTGTCGGCCGTTCAGGTAGACTCAAACTCCTCCGATCAATATGGATTTTCCCGAAATGGACAGTCGGCCTTGTAGGGTGCTGACGTTCTTATAGTAATTCTTCTTGCAGCAACAGTGCACCCCTTGTTGGTTGAGGCGTGGAAATTGACGTGATGGGTGTAGCAACCCACTGCCTCCATTCTTCCAGGTGTGACCGCTACGTCATTGGTGGTCATGGGCTTCATCTCCTAGACATCCAGGAGCTCCACGAATGCTAACCCCAGAAAGTTGGGGAAGCCAACAACAGGCGAGAAGCTGCTGAAACTTGTCTGCACTGCTAGGTAGCCATATCGGGCATGATCATGAACAACCAATGGTTCAAAGGTAACAACGGCCATTGGGGTTATTGGAACGTGACCTGTAATGGAAACCGATAGTTAGAATCTTATAAGGAGGCCATGGGGCCCTTAATCCTGGCGAAGAGATGAAGGGAAGTTTAGTCCCACCGGGCGTGCCAGACTTATGGACGCACTTAAATCTTATCTTTTCATTTGTTCATTTATTTGGTTTATTTCTTTCGTTTATTTAGTGCGTGGGCGTGCCAGTCACAAAGTGACAATTTATTCGGGCTCTGAAGACCAAGATGGTTCGGAGCCACTGATATGCGCCGTCTGACAGATCAGACGATAGTGGGTTGCGTGTCGGGACCGAAACCCGCCGTGCCATAAAGGCCACGACGCTTATTACATCTCTCCGAGGGAGAGAAAACCCTTGATAAGTTACCAGGAGAAAGGGCCCTATGACCAGAAATTTATATTAATGCATGCATGAAAATGTAAAATATACACCCCTTTTATTATTATTATTTTTATTCATGGTTGTCGTGCTTTTATTGTATTTACTTTTTAAAAGCTCTTATCACGATTTTCATTAGTTTGATTTTTATGTATTTTTTTTGTTTTGATTTTTATCATGATTTTCATGATTTTGATTTTTATGTATTTTTGTTGTTTTGTTTTTTTATCATGATTTTCATTATTTTGATTTTTATGTATTTTTTGTTCTTTTGATTTTATTACATTATTTATTTCAATTTTTGTTGTTGTTTTGGTTTTATTATGTTATTCTTTTTATTGCTTTGGCTTTCTTATATATTTATTTTTTTTGCTTTAATCTTATTTTATTACTATTTATTTATTTTGTTATATTATCTTAATTATTTTGATTATCTTAGATATTATCTTTTGTTTCGATATATTTCTCTTGTTCTCTTATTATTTATTTATTACTATTTATTTATTTTTTTTGCCGTGACTCAGGCGACAAAAAAACAAATTTTGATAGTAACCGCCCTTGTCCCGGAACATGTCGGGGGAATGTAGTGGGTGCTCGTCTACATAAGTATGAGACGGTCCCCATAATCGCCCAGGTCTGCATGAAATTGCAGTACCCGATTCCGTATCGAACGTAGCATCCTCGAGAACTAGCCTACCGGGAGGCTTAGATCATCGGAGGGGCCTTTCGATCAGGTCTGCGCAAATCTTTCGACTCGCCGTCGACACCGTTGCATACGCATATAGGCCCAATGATGAACCGGCGTAGCCCCGGGCTGTCTAGTCTGGGATAAAAGAGTCGTGGAAAACTTATGCGGACATCGATCCAGGACTTATTTATGCTGACGATGCAGCAATGTCACGGGGGATCCCCAGGACGCATGTTCGCCTATGATCCGACGTAATTTAATATTAAGGAAGAGGGACGGAACCCAATGAGAGTGGGCCCGACCCAAAGGGTTGTCGGCCCTGAAACGAGGTTAGGTCATGGACATGGCGGGGCGGACCCACAGGCCCAAACCGTGCTCCCGACGGGCCTTGTCTATATTTATTTTATTCATGACTCAATGACACTCGATCGGGTCAAACGGCTACAAAAGGGCACACCCGGGGGTTCTAACAGGGGCAGTACAACATGGAGCGAAGCCCGGTGGTCGAGGGTTGCTTGAGCGGTGAAAAGAACTTGTTCCGAGACATAGAATCGTAACGACGATGAAAATAATAAAATTTAGCCCTTAATGGGTCTCAAATGAATAATAAAAGTCACTATTCTTTAACTCTCCCTATTCGCCGATGTTTGGCCAATTGAAAATCCGTAGAAACTCCCTTCGGGACAGGGCGTAAGGGATCACTCGCTCTATCCCATGGGACGAACAGGATGACGATCAGAGATCAGACGGACTCTCGGTGAAACAAAGAGCCAGAGAAATGGATAGTGCTTTGAATAAAGAAAAGAAAAGAAATAAAAGAAGTAAAAAGTAATAATGAATAAAAAAACTTGCATTTAATGCCCAACAGTTCTTCAACCCAACCCACATATTGTGCTTGCGCGTGTGTTTTCCGCGTGGTGTGCGTATGTGTGCGTTGTGTCAGCGTGTGTGGGTTTGTTTATTTATATATATATAAAAGGGAGAATGGGGTGGGGTGCCGTCGGACAACACCCTAGGGTGCCATGATCCGACGGCACCTCACCCCGCCGGATCAATGCATGTCTTTTTTTTCTAAAGGGAGAATGGGGGTGAGATGCCGCCGGATGGCACCTTGAGGTGCCATGATCCGGCGGTACCTCCCCCCGCCGGATGAATCTCTTTTGTTTTTTTTAATATCTTTCTTTCTTCTTTTCTTTCATTTCCTCTCTTCTTTTTTTATTTTCTTTTCTTCTGATCACAAATATTTTTTTATTTAGATCTCTTAAGTATAAATGCATATGTTTACTTTTATTTTATTCATTTATTCATCCCCTTTTTGTTTTTTATTATATATATATATATATATTTGTTGTGTATTTTATTTTTATGAATTAATTTTGTCATTTCATCATTTTTAATTTCTTATTACTATTATTATTTTCTTTTGTTTATTCCTTTTATTTATCGACATAAAGTCTCGGTGAAATTTTGGCAACACCTCCCCTGGACCCGAAGCATCGGGGAAGGTGTAAAGCAAGCACCCGTCCACGAACGATCTGAGACGGTCTCTTGATTCTACGGATGCGCACAAAAGCGGCAACATCCATAATTTCCTTCGAGCCGTGCAAAGCGTGGGCGGAAAGCCTGAAGACTACTGAGCGATGCATATAGGGGCTGCCGGACCAGCTATGCGGAAGCTGTCAGATCAAGCGCCCAAACGGGTTGCCAGATTGGCCCACTATGAAACTGTCGGATCAGCCATCTATAAGAGCTGCCGGATCAGTCTCGCTGAATTGCTGGATAAACCCGGGAGGATAGGGAGATGCGTTGCAACGGACCATGAGGAATTTCAGAGAAGAAACTGAGAGGGAGATGGGCCCCGAGGATAGGTAAGCTCCGGGGTCATACCAATGGGTTGGGTAAGCTCTAAATCCCCCTCTTGAGAGGCGAGTCAGCATGTATATCTATCGGGGGAAGCCAGCAACCTTGAAAACAGATATGAAAAGAGAGAGAGATAAGGAGAACGGGAATATTTCATTTCATTTTTTTTATTTCTCAGAAAGAGGCCACAGGAACATGAACAAAGGAGCAGAGGGAGTACCCCATATACAAACATAAACAAATAAAACAGAAAGAAAGGGGAAAATACAAGAGGGGGGGGGGATAGAGCATTGGCTCCTCTTCCCCCTAGTCTTCACCTCTCTTCCTCCCTCACTCTCTTCCTCTCTTTTCTTCTTCGCACTGCAGGGGCACAGAAGGCCGGGGCCCCTTCTTCTTCTCTTTTTCTCTTTTCTTTCTTCTCTTTGCATAGGCAGGCTCTCCTTTGATGCTCGTTCCCACTTTTTTCCCTTCTCTTCGAGCCTCTTCCCCTCTATTTTTATCCTTCTGGCCATTGCACGTCCGTTGGCGTGTACAACGTTTTCGAGTCGCACAGGGACGGACAGTTGGCGTGTCCTCCCCCTCCCCGCACCGCACAGGCGGGACATGTTGGACGAGCATGGCCATGGACCATTAATGGAGGAGTGGCGGTTGAGGCCACCCACATGCCGCAGGCTGTCGGACAAGGGACGCTCCTGCCAGATCAAAAGTGTATGCTGGTTGGGGCACGTCGCTGCCGGTTCAATGAGTTCCGCCGGATGGGATCCTTTGCCGCCGGATCGAGCGGGGCCGCTGGATGGCCCTGGCAGGGGACTGTCGGTTGGAGGCCTGCCGTTTCACCGCCCAAAGAAGGCTACCAGATTAATGGATGAAGACCCTGCCGGTTCAGGGAGCTCCCGCCCTGCTTGTTTTAGGGGCTCTGGCCTTTCTGGATGATGCTCCCGGAAGTCTACCGGATGAGGGGGCTAGGGGTTTGCCAGTTCAAACACCCTAAAGGGCCGCCGGATCAACGGGTGGTATGGGGCCACCGGATGGGGTATCAGGTTGCCTGCCTGATAGGCGGTGTAGGGGCCACCGGTTCAATCCGCTAGGGGGCTACATGTTCGTACTCCTACGGGGTGTGCCGGATGGAGTCTTGAGGGGCCGCCGGATGGGGCACAAAGGTGCTTGCCGATTCAGACCCCTTTGGGAGGTTGCCGAATGGCCCTTTGGGGGCTGCCAGATGGCCCACCTCCCATTCTTTCTGCTCTTTTCTTATTCTTCTTTTCCTTCTTCTTTTTATTTTTTGTTTCTTCGGCCTCCGATTCAACACTCCCCTCCCTCTTCTCATTCTTTTCTTTTCTTTCTTCTTTCCCCCTTTCTTCTTCTTTTATTTTTCTCATGCCCCCCTTTCCCTTTCTTCTTTTCTTTTTTAAATAAGGGAGAATGGGGGAGGGGTCCCGCCGGATGGCACCCTCGGGTGCCATAATCCGGCGGCACCTCCCCCCGCCGGATCAATCTCCTATATTTCGCCCCCCTTTTTCCCTTCTTTCTTTCTTCTTCTTCTTCTTTTTTTTCTTTTTTTTCTTTTTTCTTCGATGCCTGGGCTTCCACAATCCCGACCTACGACGGTCAGACGGGACACCTTGATCACTGCATAGAAAGTTGGCCATTTCAACCTTTTCTTTTGTTTCTTCGCTGCCGGGGTCTTACAGTCGAACCCGCGGTAGTGTAGCTTAGGAGCGCCTTGACTTCCCGCGATTTCTGCCATATCGTGGTATATTGTGTCCTTTTGGGTTTTCAACGGAGCCAACCCCTTATTGCTTTCGCCCACGCGCCCTTTCGGGTTTTCACGTGGTAGGGTACCCAATTTTACCCGCAGCGCCCTTTTGGGTTTTTGCTACTGCCGGGTTATAGCCATTTTTGCCCTTGTTCGGTGGGATACCTGAACAAGTCCGACGTGGCACCTCTATTTTAAGCCCCATTTATTTTTTGAACAAACGGGTGAATATGTTGACAAATATATTTTCTTCATCGATCAGCACCATCCCATTTGAGTGGGTGACTGTTCGTTAAAGTGAGTTGTTCGTTGGCGCGGGTTAAATGCCAAAGCAAAGGAGAGGGTTTGTTTATCGATTTAGACATAAGGTTTGAACCAATGTTGATGCATAGATTGGCTCAGGCAGTAAGCCATTTGCCGAGGGAAGCTTTTCGTTGGCATCGGGTCAATGCCCAGGCAAAGGGAGAGGTCCGTACGCCGATCTGAACGTAAGGTCCAAACCAACAGTGATATACACATCGGCTCAGGCACGAAGTCGTTCGCCACCAAAGACTTTATCGTTGACATTGGGTTGATGTTAACGCAGAGGAAAAGGTTTAAATGTTGATCTGACGTAGGGTCCAAACCGACGGTGGTATACGTATAGGCTTAGGCACAAAGCCATTTGCCGCCAAAAGACTTTATCGTTGACATTGGGTCGATGCCAACGCAAAGAAAAATGTTTAAATATTGATCTGGACGTAGGTCCAAACCAACGGTGGTATTCACATCGGCTTAGGGACGAAGCCATTTTCCGACAAAGACTTTATCGTTGACATTGGGTTGATGCCAACACAAAGGAAAATGTTTAAATGTTGATTTGGACGTAAGGTCCAAATCCACAATAGCAGGAGGAACCCGTTTGGACTGGAGGATGTTATTTGAGAGCTCGGCGAGGGCGAAGCGCCATAGGACGAGGAGAGAGGTTTATGTGCCGATTTGGCTGTAGGATCCAAACCAGTGATGGTGGGATGGGCCCGATGTGACCAGGGAACAATATTTGAGAGCTCGACCATGGCCGAGTGCCTCAGGCCAAGGAGAGAGGTTTATGTGTGCATAACGATGTGCCCAGTCCGGTGGGACTAGAGGTTAATGTTTGAGAGCTCGGCTAGGGCGGAATGTCTCAGGCCAAGGGAGAAAGGTTTATGTGTCTACAATGATAGGACTCGGGGCTGATGTTTGAGAGCTCAGCGAGGGCGGAGTGCCTCAGGCCAAGGAGAAAAGTTTATGTGCCGACTTAGACATAAGGTCTAAACCAGTAGCGGTGGGGTGAGCCCAGTGGGACAAAATTTGATATCTCTTGGCGTGTTGTAGCAGAAAGTTGAGGGACAATAGGGGCATATCAGCTAGAATTAGAGGTTCCAAGCTGAGGGTAGAGGGTCAATCCTGGTGGGACTGAAAGAGAACATTTCTGCAGGATGAGAAGTTGGAAGAGCACGATGAGTCCTGGTGGGACCGAGGGAGGCGCTCTTTACCATGTTTGTCGTATCAGCTGAGGCGAGCCACCAGAAGCCAAAGGGAGTTCATTTGCTGTTTTGAAGAGAGGGCGGAGTCAAGGGTGGTGATTGTTGTATAGTGGACAGCGGATCTAGAGGGGAGGGGTGAATAGATCTGCCCCTCTTTTCGCAATGCAACCCTCTATATAGCTAGATAATAATAATAGCAGCGGAATATAACTAGCTAAATGAAGAACACAGTGATTTGCTTAACAAGATGATTATGCAATATAGATATTGAACCTAAGCATGCATCTAACACAAAGCAATCGCACAAGCAAACCACAACACATGAGATTTTAAGGTGGTTCGGACTGAATCTCCAGTCCTACATCCACCCCTCACCAAATCCGGTGAGGCTCCACTAGTGCCACGCACTGAACCGCAAATCGGAAAGACCACCGATTGCCTTCCTACTAACCGTCGGTAGGGACGTCAACACCACAGATCGGACAGCTTCCGATTGCCTTCCTACTAACCACCGGTAGGGACGATCTTCAGTTCCAAATGTTTGAATGAAATGGAAAAGAACAAGATATGAAAACACTCAAACAAGATATGAAATATGTTCAAAGAGAAAAGATCTTGTCTGAGTTTGCTGGAGCTTGAATCTAATGATTCACTTGGCTTGGAGTTGATCTCCTCTTGAAGTAGCTTGAATCACTTGGAGATATGATGAAGAGCTTCTTCCCGGAGTACTGTTCATAGCTACAGTAACTCGAACTCTTTTCCCTTGAACACACCCTTGCAGCTTCTATGGATCACCTTGAGATGAGGAAGAGGAAGATGATTGCAGCTTTTTCTTCACTTGGCTTGAAGTTGATTTCCTCTTGAAGTAGCTTCAATCACTTGAAGATTTGATGAAGAACTTCTTCCCGGAGTAGCTTGATTTCCTTCTTGAAACACCCTCCTTGTGGCTTCCTATGATCACCCTTCTTATCCTTGTGTGCTTCTAGCTTTGGTGGAGGTTGCTTGCTTCAGATCTCACCTTGAAACACCTTGGATGGATGAAGAACTCCAGCCCGAAGTACTGTTCACGGAGGTGCTACAGTACCTCGAAAATGGCCTCCCTTGATCCCTCTTGAAGCCCTGAAGCATTAGAGTTTCTAACCCCTCATGTGTTGGTTTTATAACCCTTGGAATGGTCCTTGGACACCCCCTAGACCAGATCCATAAATCATGGGAGATTAGGTGAGTTTTGATTAAACAAATACATGGAAAGGGGCTGGCCACGAGGTGGAATTCGAAGTCAAACATGGCTGCATCGGGGCTGGCGGTCGATCGAAATTCATGGGGCGGTCGACCAGAATCTGTAAAATCTCCAACTTGTCGGTTATGGGAGAACCGGTCGACCGGAAAAGTAGGGGCGGTCGACCGAAATCTGTAATTCCTGGAGTGTTTCGTTTCTGGAAGAACCGATCGATCGGACGCCTAGGGGCGGTCGACCGAAACCTGTAAAACGTGGAATTCTTAGGCTCTGGCAAATCTGGTCGACTGGCCATGGTGTGTAGGTCGACCGGAAACACCTATACCTGCAAAAATGAAGTGTTAGACCAATGAAACATGTTCATAAGTCAAGATATTCATGTCCTCATCAATTTCATGTATTTTGGGATTGAAATCAACTTAGAATATACTTTTTTAGCATTTCTAAATTTTGTTCCGGGGGCTCCGCCCCGGGAAACCCCTCAAGGGGCGCTGCCCCCTTGACCCCCGCGACCTGACCGCGCAGGTCGATCCGCGTGCGAGGGCATAACATTGAGCTTTCACCTTTGCCATTTCCACTGAATTCCTTCGTATCTGTCATGAACAAAACATCGCGTGTGTCAGTCACATGAGAGTGGAAAGTATCAATGACTAATAGTGTTTAGCCATTATCAAAACCAAGAATACCATAGAACTCATATGACCATAGGATGATGTCGAATGACCCAAGTGACCACAGAATGACTCAAATGACTTCAGGGACACAACAATGATGACCCCGGTGGGATTTAGACTTGCGTTTACGCAGGGTTTATATATCAGCATGGCAAAGCACTAAAATCCAAAGAATGCTTATTTGGTGACCTAGCTGGATAATCCAGGCTAAGAGTGGAGGGGTACCCCGATGGGGCCTAGGCCTGTATTCGAAATGGGAGGCCTAGTTGCCAAAGAGGGCTTTTTAGTCCCGGTGGGGCTGATGGTTGTGCTTTCTCGTTTTGTCAAGGCGGGGGCCAACAGCCAACACAGGTTTGTTATCTCCGGTTGGACCTGGGGCTATTCCCATCCCGTGGGAAACTTTCATTGGTAGAAATGGAAGTTCTATCATGAGAGGTTTCATTTAATCTTTTTGGAAAGGATAACAACATCTTTTCCTTCACCCCCCTTTTTTGTTTTCCTCCCCTTTTCTTAAAATACTGCTAGGGAAAGGCTTTCAGTAGGGAATATCACTTGCTATGTAGAGGTTGGAATGGGTTGCTTGTTGGCGTAGCCATGCAAAAGGGTTCAGTGATTTGCTCGAACGGGTAGCCAATTTCAAAGCAGGTGTAAGTATCGGTAGAAAGTGGAGGAAGTATGCGACCATCGGTAGGGATGCAAGGTCCACTGTCCAAGTGTCTTTTCATTCATATGGCCAGACGCTGAAGCACAGAAGAGGATCTTTATGTTGGCTGCAACAGTAAGATGGTGCCCCGCTGAGCTCGTACATTATTTTGACGCCGGGGGTAGAAATGCTTGATTATGTGGGGAGAAAATGACTTAGTGCCCAAAAATTTAAATGACCCAACTGGGGGTTATGTGTAGCACCCCAAATAAAATATACATAATGTTTAATGGACTGTAAATAAATTAAAAGAATAAAACCCAAAACTGTAACCCAATAGTAAATGGGCCTTACGGCCTTATATGTATATTTACAACCCTTCTGTTTAAAACCACATAACTCAATAACAAAAAATAAGCTAAGTGGGCCTTATAGATTTCCCGTAGGAAAATGGGCCTAAGAGAATTATGGAGTTTATAAGGATACATAAACAAATACCATTACTATAGGGCCTTTGGGCTACCCAAGTATCTATTACATTCGAAGGGAGCTGCATGGGAAATTAGGGTTTTCAAATCTACTAGGAAAGCGGCTACAACTATGGATAGAGGGAGATTTGCGTGGGAAGTTTTAAACCCATTGGGATTCTACTAAGGAAATTTAAATCCCACCAGGAAAGGTCAGGGTTAGACTCTCTATATATATGACATCTACGGACAAATTTAACTTCCCCCCCTCGTCTATAAAATATAAAATATAAAAAATATGATAAGATGGAAGATTGTTACGCTTCCCGAAACTATAATAACTACCCCATTTTAACTATTTGACTTCTAAAATTAAAACCAGCCGTAGTGAGACCCTTCGTCTTTAAAAATCTCAACTCATGAATAGTTGGCATAAGTTAGGAGAGACCCTTCATCTTCCACCGACTTTAGGTCTTCCACCAACTTTAGTAAAGAAATACGAATACTTTAGCAGCAGCAGGAGTGTAAGACTGCAGGAGGGAGAGACGTGTTCCAGGAGCCACCATTTTTTCTGTTTGTTAATACCCCCCCTCTCTCTCTTTCATCTGTAACCACTACAAGCTATTTTTCACGTTTAGACACCCACTTGTTACCCTTAGAAGCTATTTGTCACCCTTATGACCTATTTGTTACCCTTAGAAGTATTTGTCACCCTTACGACCTATTTGTCACCCTTACGACGCATTTCTTACCGTTAGAAGCCATTTATTTTTCCCCCATCCCTTGCTTTTCCCCCCTCGCCGCAGACCATCGCCACCTTGTCCCCGTGTGCCCACGGGTGCCCTACGCACCCTCCCTCTCCTCCGTGAACCAGCACCGCCGTGAGTGCAGGCCAGCCCACCGTCACGCTCCCCCTTGAAGCTACTCCGACAGAGCACCACTGCCCCTCCGGTGCTGTGACGTGGCAGCCGACCGTTGTTCCAGCTGGACCGGCCCACCGGCTGCCGTCCAGCACCGCTGTAGCCGCCATCCTCGGCTGCCCATCACCATTCTGCCACCGCCGCCCCGTAGGGCCTCTATAACATCACATCCAAGGTGTGACTGTCATGGTTTAATCCCTCATGTCATGATTTCTAATTTCATCTCTCAGTTCACATGTTGGATGTATTTTTATTTTGTTTAATATAATTTTTTAGGATGTACAAAAGTGAAAATAGTCAATTTTTAAGGGAGATGCTGTCAAAATTTTTTAGAATACTCGCTCCATTCAAACCAGAATTTTGAAATAAGCTCTTTTATGAAGTAGGTATCATGATCTCTCTCTTCCGGAGAATCAGCAGCGACCAACCTGTATGTGTAAACCTTCTTGGTCTGTCTTGGTCTAAAAGTAGGATCAAAGCAGGACCAATGGTTTGGCGAGATACCAAAGCTATTGTTCGTGCTTTTAGACCAGGACAGACCAGGAAGGTTTACACATATAGGCTAGTCGATGATGATTCTCCAGAAGAGAGAGATCATGATACCGGCTTCAGAAAAGAGCTTCTTTCAAAATTGTTGTTTGAATGAAGCGAGTATTCTAAAAAATTGGTGTCTCGGAGGATTCTAGTGTTGAGACTTTTCAATCAGACGGGGGTGACACTGCAGAGTTGGTTGCTTCTAATCTTCGTCTGATCGAATCTGTCGAGCCACTTCGGTTGTGTGTAGAGGATGAAGTGGAAGAAGTCGATCCAACTGAGTTAAATGAAGCAATTGTTGGGTAGGAGGAGTCGTCTAAGGGAGGGGATTCTTCTGGAACTGGTGATGGTGGAGGATGATCGAACGGATATCTATTGATTTGCAATTGTAATTGTAAAAAATGACACATTTGAATTAATGTAATTATAATTTCTTTTATTCATTGAGTTAATATGTTGTGTGAATTTTATCGGGGGATGTGTGTTTATGTTGAGTTGTGTAGGTTGTGTGTATAATTGTAGTTTTAAAGGGTGATAAATGGATAACAAAAGTAAAATATATGTTTTGAAGCGAAATAAAGGTGACGGCTGGCGAGCGATAAGGGTGACAAATAGATGTTGTGAGTGACAAATAGCCGTTAGTAGTGACAAATAACTCTATAACGGTGATAAATATCTCATGGCAGTGAAACTTGAAGAAACTCAAGTTCGTTTGAAGGGTTTAACCGTGTATAGGTTTCCTAACTCTACCAACACGGATCTGAAGCTTTCCTAGTCATCAAATGACACTGATTAAATGAAGCGAAACGTTTATATTATTTTTCTATCATTTTTCACAATTAGGTGATTTTATATTATTATTATAGTGTTACATTTATTAATTATCAATTTTATATTTTTATCAATTTTATAATTATTTTATTACTATACTGGTACATTTATTAATTATCATTTTTTATGATTTTTATCATCTTCACAATTATTTTACTATTATTATGCTGTTACATTTATTAATTATCATTTTTATATTTTTTATCATTTTCAGTTATTTCATTATTATTTTACCGTTACATTTATTCATTATCATTATCATTTTTTTGGTTTTTATCATTTTCATAATTATTTAACTATTATTATGATGTTACATTTATTAATTATCATTTTATATGGTTTTTATTATTTTCATAATTAATTTATTATTATTATTCTGTTATATTTATAAATTTTTAATCTGTATACTTTTTTGGTATTTTTATTTATTTTATTATAATTATAGTACTATATTTATTAATTATCACTGTTAGACAGAAAGAAGAACAAGTTTTGAAGTTTTGGAGCTAGTAAGTCAAATAAGCCAAAATCAAGTGCTACGGCTAACATTGCGTAGTGGTGACAAATAGTCATCAGTGGTGAGAAATAGGTTTCAGGACTGACAAATGTCTCCTAAGGGTGATAAATATATAACAGAAGTAAAAGATATGTTTTGAAGCGAAACAAAGGCGACGGCTGGCGAGCGATAAGGGTGACAAATAGATGTTGTGAGTGACAAATAACTCTGTAACAGTGACAAATAGCTCAGAAAAATGAGAAATACCGACGGTATTATCTGACTAAAAAATTTTCATCGGAAATACGTCGGAATGATTCGACTTTCATGGTTTGTTTGTTATTTTCTTGTTTATGAGACAAATTATTTTATTTATTGATTATCATTTTTAATGAAATTTTATTATTATTATATTTATTTTCTCTTTTGGATTCACCTTCCGTATGTGAGAGCAACAGAATAAAATGAATGATAAGGGTGATGAATGCATATTATTGGTGACAAATAAGTTGACAGAGGCAACAAATGCACATTAGTGGTGATGAATAGGTTGACAGGGGCGACAAATGCTCATGAGGGTGACAAAAGGCTCTTAACGGTGAAAAATGTACAAAGGCGACGGCGTCGAGGGGAAAAGGTGACGGCTCCTGCATGCTAAGAGTGAAAGATGCCTATTAGTGGTGATAAATAGATCAACATGGGGGACAAATGCGCATGAAGGGTGACAAATAGATCCTAACGATGAACTATGAGCATGAAGATAAGCCCTACTAATATTAGAACCATCGACAAACCCTATTACTTATAGGGGAAGAACTCCCCTTCGTAAAGGTAACCCCTACCTGCGATGGATGGTATCCTTCATTTGACGGCAACCACATCATACAAAGATCAAGCATCCATCATGCAAAGAAAGGTTGCAGAAAAAGAAATTACATTGTTAGGGGAAGAGGGTACAAGCGGTTACTCGTCCTCTTTAGCACGTAACCTGTCAGGTTGGAGGCTCAACACCCCCTTGTTACAAAACAGGCGGTCCACCTTCGCCAAGGCGTCCTGCCACCCTTGCAGGTACCCCTGCTTGTATTCCTCCGAAAAGTTGCCGCCGCTGCTTTCCCCTGATGGCTGATCCGGCACCGGCAGGGCTTCCTTTCGGAAGCACATCCGTTTGGCGGGAACCTGCTCTGACGAAGAATCTGACTTCTCAGACGACGACATCTTCACGAGAGTGTCTTTGACCGCCAAAGGAATTCAAGATGTCCTTAGGGTTCCCCACAGAGTCTGTATTTATAGGAAGGAGACGAAACCCTCAGAGGGCAAAAGAGTCTTCGTGCCTTCATACCTTTATGGAAATCGAAGCGACGGGACCGCGAAGATCATTCCATCTCCCCCGACTTTTCTGACTCTCAGTCCTTCCTTTTTGTCGGTCATAAGATCGCTTGGACCGAGGTTCCTTTCGTCTGGATACATCAGCCGCATAGTAGACGAGAGGTCGGAGAGAGATACTGCAACGGCTAACACCGCATAGTGGTGACAAATAGTCATCAGTGGTGACAAATAGGCTTCAAGGCTGACAAATGTCTCGTAAGGGTGATAAATCGATAACAGAAGTCACAATTTGTGATGAAACGAAACAAAGGCGACGCCTAGCGAGTAATAAGGGTGACAAATAGCTCATTATGAGTGACAAATAGCCATTAGAAGTGACAAATAGCTCTGTAACGGTGACAAATAGCTCATGCCAGTGAAACTTGAAGAAACTCAAGTTCATTTGAAGGATTTAACCGTGTCCAAGCGATCCTAACTCTACCAACACAAATCTGAAGCTTTCCTAATCATTAAATGACACTGACTAAACTCGACCTGTCTTTCTAACTCGACCTACCTTTCATATGTTCAGACCTAAAATTGCACATATGCTCAGACCTTAGTGTGCGCTCATGCATATATGCTCAGACCTTAGTGTGCAACAGTGACAATATGCACCGACCTTTGCATGCAGCATTTTGTTCATGTGCACTGACCTGAAATGTAACACTGAACATGTGCACCGACCTTATGTGCTTACATGTAGACATGCACTGACCTCCATATGTGACATGCATGAACATGCACCGACCTACATATGCAATACTTTGATCATGCACCGACCTTCATATGCAGCACTATGAATATGCACCGACCTTCATATGCAACATGTATGAACATGCACCGACCTTCAAATGCAGCATGTATGAACATGCACCGACCTTAGTGAGAAACACATACACACTAGCATGAGAGGCTATAAGATACTAAAAGTGTTGCGATAATGAAAAGTAGATTCAGAATATCACAATTTGCCAATATCCAAAAGCTGAAGACAAAATGTATTGTTGCCAATCATCAAAACTTAATTAGAAATTAAATTCAGATAATCAAGTTAAAGGAGACACAACATGAGACACACATTATCCCACACAATCTCCCCACAACATCCGTCTCCGGATAGGTGGTGCCATCTCCTCATCTTCCAGTTGGTCTAAAATAGCCTCCTCAATGTCGTTGAACATTTCATCGTCCTCCATTACAAATTCCATTACAATCTGATCAAATTCTACACATCACACAAATCACGTCCATTGCCAAGACATCAAAGATGAAATAACCAAGTCGTTGACAACGAGTAAAATGTCCAGTACACTATTTCCCTATGCAGACCAAGCGTAGTACACTTCCTTACCTACAACAACAGTAATAACAAAGCAACTAATATGAAGAGGAGCAACACTACTAGAGTACATAATAGAACAACAACAATACAAGGCACATTTGACATTTGTGTAGTCTGTTGGCGTAGTGCCTGGTTCCTTGAATCATAGTCAGGCCCGGGACGTGCATGATATGTAGGCATGGGCCTTTCCTGTAGTTGAGGATGATCAACATACGTATGTCTGCTATTGCCAACCCCATTTATAGCAGCATGTGCTTCCTCTACCAAGTGAAAACCCTTATAACAAGCTCGAGGGTATCCATTCACTTGGACAAAGCATTCGGGCCAACTATAATATACACCGGGTTCGCGACCAACCCACACTACATAGCATTTATACCTTCTCATTTTCTAAACCTCAATTCTCTGCATGTAAGGTGTTATAAAAGATAAGAGGTATGACAGACATAATAATTGCAGCAAATTTAATATGAAGTCCAATCCATAAGAGCAAGTTTGTAGATCAGAAAGCATGTAGGTTTAAGGTTACACTGTATGAAGCATGATATAGTGGGGTATGGGATTTAAGTCTGCTAGTTCAAGTGCATGAACAAGGTTTATATCATGTGAATTAACACCCAATAAACCCTAAGCAATAGTATGCCTTAATGTGGTGGAATAAAATTTGAACATATTTACATGCTTTCCTGGAAAGTAATAACAATATGGAAGTCCATTTCCATGTGCTCTTATCAAAGCAAGGTAGATGTTAGGCCCAATACAGTGTACAGAGCATACACAAAGAATGGTAGAGGTCCAACGAAAAATAATACTTGTGCAGAGGTTAAGAACAAAATAACCACGGTGCATTCGGGTTCTCTCCACAGGTAGAGTGCAGGATAGCAGAGAAGAAGACCAGGGACGAGTGACGACTGCACATCAACAGGTTGCCCCTGGATTGGTTCGTGATGCGCCCGGAGTTCCTCCGCGACACCACAGTCAGAGTTCCCAGGAGGCAGGGCTTGGATCTGAGGCTCGTGAGCGACACCGCACTAGTGATGTATAGCGCACACCGGTGCTACCTACATGTTGGACTACCCCAGACTGTACTACCAGCACCACCCCACCTTCCCGCACTACAGGCGCGGAGGATCGGTACAGAGGAGGACGAGCAGGCGGTCAGGAGTGCCCTGATCATGTGGGAAGTGAGTAGGGTGCTTACCTTTCCAGCGGAGGTTGCAGAGATTCCGACGACATGCCAGGCCTATGTTAGAGAGCTGAGAGAGATTCGTCCCCGCGGGGATGCCCAGCGGAGGACTGAGTGATTTTTGTTTCTTTCTTTTCATGATGATATTGATGTAAAGACGTATGCTTAGAGATGTTTGATATATGAATGAATAAAGCTGATGATTTGATTGGTTTGAGTTTGGGCTTTGCTGGTGTGAATGAGCGAGTTGGGATATGACTTCAGCATTTACGCGGTCACACTTAGACCGCTCAGAGATTAGGACAGCTCTCTTGGAGCCGTGCATCAGATTTACAGCGGAGTTAATAAAACCCTATGAATGATTGGACGGTCTGACTAAGACCGTTGAAATTAATAGAACGTTTGACAAATAGCCGTGTGAAGACTGAAGTGCTGAACCTTGAGCTTCAACCTGCCCCTACACACACAAAGAAACAAAAAAGACAGATTAAATCTATTTTAGACTTAACCCCTTGCCTGTAACAAGTTAGGGAATGACCAGTTCTTGATTTTTGGTCAAGGGGGTAAGTCTTATTAAATAGGCAAACAAAATGATAATGAATGCAATGGATGCTATGAATGCAAATCATGAAAAACCTTTTTTTGCAATTTTAAAAAAATTATTTTTTTCATGGATTTTGGGAATGTTTATTTTTTTTAATTTTTTTGAGTTTTGAAATATTTCATTTTTTTGGATTTTGGAATATTTGATTTTTTTGAGTTTTGAAACCAGCTTAAACCTAACGACGGGGAACCTCCCATCTCACTAGGGATCTCCCAGGTCCAACATGTGCTAAAAGGGACCACCCGTGACCGGGGCCAATTTCGCTTAACGGTGCCTCTATCGAGGCCATACCCGAGGTAGGATCCATTCTTTGGAAAATAAAACAAGATTTAGCAGAAAAGCTGGCGATAGGTATAGAGGTTTTTAGGGCTTTAGTTCTTCTCACGACACCCCCTTTTCAAAGAATTTTGGTCTGTTGCGCCTGGGCTTCGTGTCCGTCATCGAACCTACATTCGCTCTAGGCACGCATACGACCGGACTCATAACGTCCCGCGGGGAAACTATACTACCACTCTTGCCATGCCTAGTTTCATTATTTTGGGAACTTTCAAACTTTTGAGAGCTTCGAGCTTGCGAGCTTTTAGCTTTGATTTTTGATTTTTCCCCTTTTCTCTATTTCTTTCCTTTTTCTTTGTCTTGCTCTCTTATCCTGCGGAATAAGGTCATAGCGGACTGCCCCTATTTGAGACCTATTTTATCGGGGGGTCCCTTATTCATCACTTGCCCCTATTTTCAGCCGAGAGAAGAAAAATAAGGATTTTCACTTCCCCAAAGCATGGCCAAGGGAGAGACGGTGTTGCGCAAAAGAAGATAACCGAACCATGGGGGTCGTGTAGTGTGTGAAATGTTGGACCGGGGCCCTCCTTTCATGCTCAAGTGAAGGCGTACCCCGCCATCGGGCTATCGCTGGCTCGACACTATGGATAAAAGCGTTTTAAATATAGCCCATTCCACGGATTCGATAGTTCTTCACCCTCCGCGTTAACTAAACGATATGCGTTACCAGGATAGACTTCCTTAACTACAAACGACCCTTCCCAGTTGGGTTGCAGCTTAGACCTGGGACCTGCTGATCTGATAAATTTACGTTTCAAAACCATGTTACCCACTTGGAATTTTCTTTCAATAACCTTCTTTTAAAAATATCGCGAGACGCATTTTTGATAAACTGAGACGTGATTGGCCGCGTTAAGCCTCTTCTCGTCCAAGAGTTCCAGTTGGACTAGCAACGCCTCTCGACGCTCGTCGAGATTAAGTTCCTTGTCTAGCTGCACTCTTAGGGAAGGGATCAAGATCTCGTACGGGAGTACCGCCTCCATCCCATAGGTGAGAGCAAAAGGAGTTTGCCCCGTGAGAGTACGGACATAGGTGCGATAAGCCCATAGAGCTTCTACCAGTTTATCGGCCCAATCGGCAAATTTGTGTGACTCGCATGTTTTCTTGATGATTTTCAGAAGGGTCTTGTTCGTGGCCTCAGCTTGGCCATTACCTTGGGGGTAGTATGGTGATGAATGATGCAATGAAATATTAAATATCTTACAGAGGTCCCGAAGTTCCTGAGAAATAAATTGAGGCCCATTATCGGTGACGATATCACTTGGCACTCCGAACCGCGAGATGATATTCTTCAGAATGAAGCGGCATACTGTGGTGGCTTTGATTTCCGCATAGGCTTCAGCTTCCGCCCACTTGGTGAAGTATTCTGTAGCTGTTAGAATGAAGGATTTCTGCTTGACTGCGGAATTCGGGTCACCGAGAGGTCCAACGATATCAAAGGCCTACATCGAGAATGGCCAAGGAGCAGAAAGAGGGTGGAGAGAGGAAGCCGGAGCGTGGATTTTATCGGCATGAAGCTGGCATTGAAGACACCTACGGACATAGGTGGAACAATCTTCTTCTAGGGTTGGCCAGTAATAGCCCTGCGTAAGAATCTTCTTTGCCAACACCTGCCCATTTACGTGCCCTCCACACTCACTGGAGTGAGCGGTTTCTACTACCTTCCAAGCCTCATCGTCATCCAAGCACCTCATCAGAACTCCATTGAGGGCTCGCCTATGCAATTCTCCAGCAACAATCGTATATCTGGAGGCGGCTCTTCTAATGGCCTCACGCTGCTCGGCGTTCGCCATCTCGGGAAAGGAACCATCCCTGCAATACTGCTCAATCTCATAATACCATGGCAATTCTTCTTCTTCGATGATCTTCTCGAGCTCATTCAATGAAACTTCTTTCACATCTTCCATCTCCGCCTTCCTTTCTACAAATTTCCTAAGGTTATCGAACCAGGGATCCTGAAGGGAAGGAGCATCTAACCGCTGGACCACAATGGTCTCAGTGGCGCGACTAAGGGGGAACGAAAGGGAAGAAGCGAGCGATGCAAGTGCATCGGCCAGGATGTTCTGAGAACGAGGGGTGTGAATGTAGATAAGCTTCCAAAATTGCCTAGCCAAGAGTGTGACCAGATCTTGATAGGGTTTAAGCTTGGGGTCGCAGGTGCGGTAAGTTGACATAACTTGACGCAGCACCAATTGAGAGTCTCCTATGATGTTTAGGTATCGCGCGCCCATGAGGTAGGCGTGCTTCAGACCATCAAGGAGAGCCTCATACTTGGCTATATTATTGGTGCAGGAAAAGAGAGTTGATAAGTAATAGGGATGGTCACTCCTTCCGGAGTGAGGAGAACGGCGCCGATGCCACGGCCCTGGGAATTAAGAGCATCCTCGAAATGAAGAGACCAAAAAGGAAGATGGGTGATTACTGCCAAGTGTTCATCAGGAAACTCGTCTTGGATGGAATCAGTGCGAGGGATAGAAGAATGAGCAAGATGCTCAGCAATGGCATATCCCTTGATCGCTTTCTGGACAATGAAGGTGATATCGAACTGGGAAAGAAAGCTCTGCCAGCGAGCTAATCGGCTAGAAAGGATAGATTTTTCTAACAGGTAACGAATGGGGTCCATTCTAGAGATCAGCTTAACCTCATGGGAAAGAAAATAGTGCTTGAGTTTATGAGCTACCCACACTAGCGCTGCACAGGTCTTCTCCATGGCAGTATATTTGGATTCAGCCGGATTAAACAACCTCGAAAGGTAGTATGCTACCCTTTCCCTTCCTTCATCATCCACTTGAGCCAGGACAGCTCCTAGGGAGTCCTCAATCACAGAAATGTATAGGATCAGGGGTTTCCCAGGGACGGGTGGTTGCAAAACCGGGGGATTAGAAAGATAAACCTTAAGATCCTCGTAGGCCTTCTGACATTGTTCGTTCCATTTGAATTTAGCTCCCGCCTTTAACAATTCATAGAATAGGCAGCATCTTTGTGAATGTTGAGATATGAATCTCCTAATGAATTGTAAACGCCCAATCAAACCTCTAAGTTCCGTGATGTTCTTAGGCGGCGGCATCGCCATAACAGCCTTTGCTTTATTCGGATCTATCTGAATCCCCCGTTTACTAACTACAAACCCGAGCAATTTCCCTGATGCAACTCCGAATACACATTTCTTTGGATTCATTTTCAATTTGTACTCCCTAGCCCTTTGCAACACCTTGGCTAAAATGACGTGGTGTTCTTCCTTGGACCTCGACTTTATCAGGATATCATCCACATAGGCTTCCATGTACGCGTGCATCATGTCGTGAAAGATAGCCATCATTACCCGTTGATATGTGGCACCTGCATTTTTTAATCCAAATGACATAACAACATAGCAGTACGTGCCCCAGGGCGTTGTTATAGAGGTCTTCTCTTGATCCTCAGGAGCAAGATGGATTTGATTATAACCATAATATCCATCCATGAATGAGAGGGCCTCATACCCAGCTGTGCTATCAACTAATACGTCAATGTGAGGAAGCGGGAAATCGTCTTTCGGACATGCCTTATTCAAGTCCCTGAAATCAATACAAATATGAATTTTCCCATCTTTCTTCATCACCGGGACTATATTCGGCACCCATTGCGGATATAAAACAACTCTAATAAACCTGGCCTTATGCAACTTATCGACTTCTTCTTTATCCTTAAGGCCATCTGCGGGTGGAATCTTCTTACTTTTTGCTTAACAGGTGTTGCCCCTAGTTTAAGAATCAGTCGATATTCAACCAACGTGGGGTCAAGACCCGACATGTCCTCAAAAGACCAGGCAAAAGAATCGATGTACTCCCTCAACACCTTGATTAGCTCTTCTTCAACTTGAGAGGGGAGATTAGCAGAAATGAGTATGGGTCTGGGATCCTCTTCTATTCTAAGATTGATTTATTTAGTGGGTTCATCCACTGCAGAGGATGGTTCATCAAACCTCTTCAAACCTTGCGCGTACAAATCGGCAATGTCATCCACATCGCTTTCCTCATCATCGGTTGGCTCCTTCTCATCTACAATTTCATATACTCCCAATCCGTCATTGCTCCACACCCCTTCCAATTCCTCATCATCCTCCAAAACAATTGCGGTCTCTACAAACTCAGGGCACTTAAGAAGGGCATGGCATCTCTGGGTCAAGTCTTGCAGAAACCTATCTGGAACGGATTTAGGATGACGCATCACAGAGTGCGCCGCAGACGTGAATGTGCCGACTAGACTCGAACTAGCATCTACCCCAACTGACTCAGCTAACTTAAGAGATTCTGCACACTGTACATCTAACCTAGGAGATAAGAAATCTACTGGGAAAGAAGCAGGGGTCTCATGCCCCTGGGGAGAGGATGGACTAAAAACAACGTAATCTTCCATTGAAACCTCCGTTTTAAAATTGGCATTTTTTTTGAAGTCGGAGGAGATCACGCAACAGGGAGAAGAAGACGGGGGAGGAGGGAGTTGCATGGGGAACAAATCGGGGAAGATGCAATCAAAGAATGGATCAGAGGATCAAAATCACATTTCGTGGAGTTGGGCATTAGGGGAGGGAGGAGTAAACAGAGTTGATAGATCAATGGGTGGGCAGCGCCCACATGCACATGGCACAAATAGAATTTCATGTGGTCTCTCCGTGAAGTACGGGTCGACCATAATCGGAGGGGAACGGGGGACAAACCCCAATTGTTGAAACAAAGAGGCAAGACGGGACGTGGATAGAGAAAAGGAAGTGATAGAGCTCCCCACTTCTCGTGGCCTCTGGCGGACCAGCTGCGTTGGAGAATGGTTCACCAGCTGCATCTCCTTCTTCATCGGATGGTCGTCTTCTTCACCGAACAGCTTCTCAAGACAGATATAAAAGCCTTCCATGTCACGCACCAGCCCCTTCAGTGGCGGCGGTGGGTTAGCAACATCACAGGCATCATCGATCTTCACATCAGCACTGGGCAGTGGCTTCTTCAAGGTATCGGGCTGCAATGGGCCTTTCACAAAATGTTGACTGTAATCCCACGTTAGTGGCCCGGAGTCTCCCAGAATGGACAACGCTGACTCCCGATAACCAAGGCCTTTACGGCCCATCTTTCTGCCTTTAGGGACGGGCTTAGTTCGCCCCTGCAATTGCGCGTCAAGGCCCAGGCCCGACTCGACCGCCTCCGCTCCGACCGTCTCCCACACTCACTGGAGTGAGAGGCCTACCTAGCCGACCTGCAGGAAGCTGCCCTTCCACACTACGAGGCAGCACTTTGCCGAGGCATTCGCAAAGGGTTCGAGCAGGATTACCGCCGGGCCGTTGCCTATGCCGATGCACAAGATTCAGGGATCGACTTCCCCTCTGGCCAGTGCTATGACTCGGACGAGTCATCTTCTAGCTCCTCTGCGTCAGGCGGGGAAGATCCAGAGAGCTCTTCTCCGGTGGGGTCACCAACTCCGGCTGCCTCGGGAGGGCTCGCGGCAGAGGCAGTTCCCGCGCAGGCGGGGTCAGTGCCAAGGCCGGCCATCACCGAGGGTGCCGGGGGTGAAACACCCGTGCCTTCTGTTCCAGAGCTTCAAAGTGGGCCTGAGGCCTGATGTATCGCTCTATTTTACCTTCTTCCTTTGTTTGTCTCTATTCCTTTTCTGAAAAAGAAAGATTTTACTTTTTGCAAGGCAATAAATGACTTACGTGCTTCTTGCCTTCCTTGCCGTGATTCGATTAGCGTATCTGCAGTAGTTGGAAATTACCGATACGTCCTGCGTGGTTTTCGCATGCTGGTTGGACAGGCTCCTGACAGGGTGTCTTTCCGTTTTCTCACGCTTTGAATGCCAGGCCGGTTCGTGTATTCTGCTGAGGCGGAAAATGTGGGGTTTGAGGTGACCGTTCAGAGGGGAAAAATTTCTTTGGCGTGTTTTCGAGGGGGGAGTCATTTAAGGCAAGTAGCCTCCCTTAGCCTATAAAAAGACCGAAGGGCGTCCCTTCCTCTCCATCGCTTAGGATTTTCACTACCAGTCTTTCCTCGCCCCTTCTTCATGTTGCGCTGTGCCGTTGCATTCGGAGCATGGAGGATCCTTTGGAAGGCGACGTTGCCGGTGATGGAGGAGTAGAGAGTTCTTGTTGCTTTGGGCTGTTGAGTAGGTCCGACAGTTGTCGCGCGGGGTTGAGACGGGTCCGATGGTCGTCGCGCGGATCTGGAGAGGGTTCGACGTGCGGAGGCACGCCGTTTACCCTTTACCAGTTCCCGCGAGGCTTCCCGGGGGGCGTCGAGATGGAGGACGGATGGGGGCATCCGGGACACCTGCCGCCACTCTCTCTCTGCTCGCTCCAGGGGTGGGGAGGAAGCAAATTAAGCTCCCTCCTTTCTGGGCCCTCCCTTGTCATTTCTTTCACTCTGCGGAGGCTGCTTGCTCTCTGTACGTTCCAAAGAATTGGCAGGTTGGGAAGGAGGAGGCCATCATAGGCGTTCCTTCCCTCTTCCTCTTCCAAGTTCAACTTGGAAGGTAGCCTTCCTTCTTTTTAATCCCTCTGTCACCCTTGTCACGGGCCACCCGAGCCAAATGGGTCGACTGTCCTTTGACCGAGCCAGTTTCTACGCGAGGTAGTGTTAGTGGCTGGACGCAAGGAGATCAAGACCGAGTCGACCGAGCGATGGCCTCTTGCGGTGGTGCTAGATGGATTTTTTGCTTTTTGCTATGCGATGTACTGGCTTTTGCCTTTCTGATGTACCAATAATTGTTCGAATGAAAAGAAGGAATTTTATTTCCTCAAATTCCCTCAAATTGTTCGCACATTTTAAGAGTAGAACTTGCGTAGTGCGGCTACGTTCCACGTCCGAGGGATGGGTTCCCCTTCCATTATAGCTAGCCTGTACGCACCTTTCCTGAGCGTCTCGACCACTCGGTAGGGGCCTTCCCAGTTAGGGGACAGCTTGCCCGTCGCCTCTAGTGGTCGAGAGGCTTCGGCTTTCCTGAGGACGAAGTCTCCTGGTTGGAAGTGCCTGTCTTGGACTTTGGCATTGTAGTATCGGGTGAGGCGGCGCTTGTATTCTGTTGCTCGGATGCTGGCGATCTCTCGGAGTTCATCTGCTAGGTCGAGATTCTCGAGTAACTTTTGCCCGTTTACCTCGGGCGAGAAGCGGATGACTCGGAGAGAAGGGTTGGCAAACTCTAACGGAATAACGGCCTCAGTGCCATACACCAGCTGGAAAGGACTCTCACCGGTTGCCGTTCTGGGAGTCGTTCTGTGTGACCAAAGTACGCTAGGCAATTCCTCGAGCCAGCTACCCTTGGTCTTACCGAGTCTGGTCTTTATGCCTTTTAAGATAGTCTTATGGGCATTTTCAACCAGCCCGTTGGCCTGAGGGTGGGCGACCGAAGTGAAGTGGTTGTGAATGCCTAAGTCGGCACGTCTATATCGAAAATACCGAGAGTCGAATTGCTGGCCGTTGTCGCTCACTATCACCAGGCGGATGCCGTAACGACAGATGATTGACTTCCATATGAAACTCCAGACGACTATCTCGGTGATCCTTACCGTGGCTTTGGCGTCGATCCACATGGTGAAGCAGTCGATGGCGACGATAATAAACTTCTTCTGGGCCTGAGCCATGGGGAACGGCCCAAGGATGTCGATCCCCCACCGAGCGAAGGGATATGGCTTGGTCAGGGTGACGAGCTCCGTAGCCGGCTGATGGACTAAGTGGTCGAATCGCTGGCATCGGTCACACTGTTGTACGTGGGCCATGCAGTCTCACTGCAGGGTGGGCCACCAGTAACCTTGCCATAGCAGGATCCTGGCGAGCGACCTTCCTCCTGAATACGCTCCGTACAGACCTTCATGAATCTCTTGGATGGCTCGGCTGGCTTCGTTGGGGCCGAGACACTTCAGGAGGGGGCCTTAGAAAGATCTCCGGTAGAGAGTGTCATCTAGAATGACGAAGCGCCGGGCTTGGTACTTCATTCTGCGGGCTTCTCGAGGGTCGGAAGGTTCTTGGGATTCCCGGAGCCACGACAGGTAGGGGGTACACCAGTCGCTGAGAATGGCCGAGTCAACAGCGAGGAGCTCCGAGTCAATGCTCGAGCGCTCTAGCTCTTCAAGAAGGACCGATCGGGTGCCTTCAGCATCGAGAGAAGAGGCCAACTGCGAGAGGGCGTCCGCCCGGGAGTTTTCCTCCCGAGCTATTCGGACTACCTCGAATCCCTCGAACTGTTGGGCCAGGTCTCTGACCAATTGGAGGTATTTGATCATTGGTACCTCTCGAACTTCGTACTCACCATTGATTTGGCTAGCGACCAACTGGGAGTCAGTGTGGATTTTGACTCTCTCAGCCCCCAGCCGTCGGGCCATGCGTGCTCCTAAGATAAGGGCCTCGTACTCGGAAGTGTTGTTGGATGCCGAGAAGTTGAACTTCAAGGCGTACTGTAGCTCTGCTCCTTCGGGGGACTTCAGGAGGATTCTGGCACCACTACCGACCGAATTGGAAGATCAGTCAACGAACAGTTCCCAGGTTGGCCCGGGCGCAGACGGGGATCTTTCTTCAGTCGGGACGGTACTCTCGGTGATGAAGTCGACGAGCGCTTGACCTTTCACTGCTGAGCGCGGTTGATAGGAGATGTCGTAGGCCCCGAGCATGATGGCCCATTTGACGAGTCACCCTGAAGCCTCGGGGTGGGCCAGAATGTTCTTCAATGGTTCGCCGATCAGCACGGTGATGGGGTGCCCCTGGAAATAGGGTCGGAGGCGCTTGGCGGAGGTAACCAATGCTAGCACGAGTTTCTCGATTGCGGGGTACCTCCTTTCAGCCTCGTTGAGCACCTTGATGGTGTAGTAAACTGGCCTCTCGATTCCCGAGTCATTTCTGACCAGGACCGAGCTGACCGTGGATGGTGTTACCGAGAGATAGAGTAGCAAGACTTCACCCGGAACGGGCTTGGAGAGCACCGGGGCCGAGGCCAGGAACTCCTTTAGTTCGGCGAACGCTCTCTGGCATTCCTCATCCCATGCGAACGTAGCATATGCCAACTTGGGCCCCCTCAAAAGTTTGAAGAAGGGCAAGCATCATTCGGCCGCACGGGACAGGAACCGGCTGAGAGCGGCGACACGCCCGGTTAGGCGCTGGACGTCCTTGACGCAGGTGGGCGGGCGCATGTCTAGGATGGCCTGGACCTTGTCGGGATTGGCCTCAATCCCGCGTTGGGTGACCAAGAAACCCAGGAACTTCCCAGATCTCACTCCGAAGGCGCACTTGGCAGGATTGAGCTTCATGTTGTACTTCAGGAGTTGTCGAAGGTTTCGGCGAGGTCGGTGAAGTGATCTTGGGCCTTGGGGGTCTTGACGAGCATGTCATCAATGTAGGCTTTGACGTTCCGACCTAGTTGCTCCTCGAACATGTGATTGACCAGCCTTTGATACGTGGCTCCAGCGTTCTTCAACCCGAAAGGCATCCGGGTGTAGCAGTATACGCCGTAGTTGGTGATGAAGGCGGTCTTCTTGATGTCTTCTGGATCCATTCTGATCTGATGGTAACCTGAATAGGCGTCTAGGAAGCTGAGTATCTCATTGCCCTAGGTTGAGTCAACCAATTGGTCGATGCTCGGTAACGGATAGCAGTCCTTAGGAGTGGCCTTATTCAGATCGGTGAAGTCCACGCACATCCGCCATTTTCCCGAGGCTTTAGGCACCAGGACGACGTTGGCTAGCCACGTCGGGTACCGGACAGGTATGAAGAGGCTAGTCTCTTGTCCCTTGGTGACCTGCGCCTGGATGATCGCCTGCTTTTCGGGTGCATGCTTCCTTCTGCATTGCTGAACGAGCTTCACGGCGGAGTCGAGGTTGAGCCTGTGCATTACAGTCTCCTCTGGTATCCCAGGGAGTTGATCATCGGACCAAGCAAAAACTCGGATGTACTCAGAAAGGAATTTCTTATATTGCTGCTGAACCTTGGGCGGTAGGTCAGCACCGATCCTTACTCCTAGGGTCGGGTCATCGTTTAGGAAAATCATCAGTAACTCGCCACCAGGTTCGGTGGTTGCGGTTTTATCCTAGACTCCCCGGGGGCCCTTGTCCTTACCGTCCGACCTTGTGGCCTCTACCGAGATATTGTAGCACCTTCTGGCCGTGGCTTGGTTACCTCGGACTTCCCCCAACCCATTTTTGGTGGGGAACTTCATTTTTTGGTGATAGGTAGATGGTACGTGTCACGCCCCGAGCCTTTATTACAGTGGAAGACTTGCTCGGGGAGCGCGAACAGCCGGCATGGTAAGCCTCTTGCAAGCAAGAATCAATCAGAGCGCAAGACAATCACACAAGTAAATGCAATTGCACAAGATTTAATCAAACTTCAACTTTATTTCATAATGCTCAATATTCAAGATACAATCACTAATTTGATTTCCATTCTACTAGACTCAAGAAATATAAAAATTACATTGACTCAATCTAGACACTTTAACTTCCTAAGTTTTCACTCTCATCTTTATAACACCTTCACTCGCTTCCGGATCCACTACTAGTATAGCCCGAATCCGAATCCGAACTATTTCCATCTCCTGAAAAATATTAGAAAATAGGTCATGAGCACACTTGCCCAGTAGGTATCTTCGCATCAACATGAAGGCACTATTTAAGTAATTATCATTTTTGCTCTGAAGAAATAAGGTAAGACCATGCGAATGCGAATCAATCATGCGATCAAATCAATAGAAACAAGATAACCATGTAAGATAGAATGATCCAGAATGAGCTAGCAAGAATATAACAAGAACATGATATTGGCCTTCCATGAACAAGAATGTAACGAGATTGTACTAGCAAGTCACATATTCCTTACTTTAGCATCTTATGCTTAAGAGCAAGTGCTTCGTGAATTTTTGTGGAATATCAAGCAAGAATGTCATGTTGTGCCTTGGATCTTCACTTATTTATAGAAATAGTACTCCCATCGCAATGCGACGTCAGTAGCATCATACCCCATGGTTTATAAAATAGCATGTTTCCGGCAATCAGTTGAGGGGACTAGCATAGAGCCCTTGAACACAATCAGTGCTCGATCGCATCTTCAGTTATAAATTAAGCTACTTCCACCCAGTATAACAGTAACGTATGGCCAAGAATATAGCACTTCCAATAATTTCATGATAACTAAAATCAATGAATGAATGCTTCAACATAAGAATGTAGGAGTCAAGAAATAGACTTTAAATAATGTCATGCTCATAGAAATAAATCGACAGCATAACGGTATTTTCCTTAACTTCCATTTCTTTTAGAGCAATATGACAAGTTCTATATCATCAATGTTTGTCTAGAATCATAGGAATATCAACCCTTGGTCAAACCTTGGGTTAACATAAACAAGCTATGTAACGGTCATTTTCTGGGCCGTTACATTATGTAACGCCCCGTTACATTATGTAACGCGCCAGTAATATGCCGTTACAGTGATCCGAGTCCAGAAGGATAAAAAATAGACCCAGAGGAATGTGACGGTCTGGCACTGGGCCGTTACGTGAGCCTGACGGTCCAGTTCAAGGCCGTTACATTTCAAGAATCAAAAACCACGATAGAGTGTTCTAATTAATAGGCTTTCATTGGTACAACCAACTCGGCGTCCTAGTGGGAATCCCAGGCTCGCGGAGAATTACGGAGGCCTTGAAATAATGATTTCCTAGTCCATTGGAAGGAATATTCAATAGAGAGGTCCTCATGTCCAAGATTGTGTTCCTATAGTGCAAAGTGTGAACTAATGACAACATACCAGAATATGTGCCATGTACTTATAGAATTGACTCTATTGACAGAGAGATATGTATAATCAATGTGAAAATCATGATAAAAACTCCGTCAATACAATGTTAAAAAGTCATGCTTTATAGTACAAAACTATAGAATTTGGTTTAACATAACTTAAGTAGAAGTGATAACAAAACATGCAATACCTATCATGAATAATCAAATATCCTTAAATCACATGATTAGGTTTAAAAACTTAGGTAACTAGGCTTTAACTATAATAAGATTGGCAGGTTATATTCTGTCTTAGGTTTGACAGAACACAGATTCTAACGGTCTTAAGAGGGGGCGTCACAGTGAAAGTGACGGTCATGATCAAGCCGTTAATTGAATGTAACGCGTCTATCCAAGCACGTTAGAAAATATTCTTGCAATTCAAATACTACAGAGTTTGTAACGGTCTGTAGTAGGGCCGTTACTTGAAAGTGACGGTCCTATGCTAGTGCGTTACAGTATCTGTTAACAGAAAACAATCATAGAAACTAAGATATCAACTCACATCATGTCTTTTATCAAAACATGATGAGTTTCTAGTCATGTTAATGAAGTAAGGCCATCTACATGCATAGGTAATCATGAATAGATGAATAGTCATGTTTTAATTTCTTAATTTGGCTAAGAGGTGCATGATGTGCATAGAACAAATAAAACATGAAATCAATGCTCTATAATGTATGGAATTCAATCAAACCAGAGGGCTTTTAGTCCAATCATGCTGTTTTTGCCGTTCATGAGATAACCTACCTCTTACTTAGACTGTAATTTCTGAATTTGGTTGAGAACCCTGCCCTAGATCCCTTCCTTTTATTGTGACTTTTTCAGCAACTTCTTTAGGCTCTAACTCCACGCCCTCTTGACCTAAAGATGTGAAATTCGGAGGGGAGTTAGTCTAAAGTATTGTAAACAAATTATTCTAAAGAACTTACCTGAGATAATGACTCCTTACCTTGCTTCCTTACACCCAAAAAGTAAGGGTTGCACAGTTCAGAACTATGCTCTATTTATAGAGTTTAGGTTAGGGTTTGAGGATTAGATCGAGTTTAGAGTCCTTATTTCATCAAATCCTAATCTCTAAGAGTCCTTAGAGTTTTTACAATCCTTCCCAAGTCGATCCATAGTGGATAGGAACATCAAGTTCCAATCTTTTCATGAGTCTCTTCACTTACGGAACTAACAGGAAGTAACGGTCGAGTGCCCATGCGTTACATGGCTGTGGCGGTCTTACGATAGACCGTTACAGTCATCGTAGCTTAGAGTTTCAATTTATAAAAACTCTTTTGTTAATTATCTAAATAATTATCTTATATTAATAGTATTTATCCTTAATATCCGTGGATAGGCTTAAATACCTTCTAGAATATGGGCCAAACCTAATGTTCTAGGTCCTAAACCCTTTTGGACTTCAATTAAGTGGGTTGGGTTAATTGATTAACACAATTTTGGCCTTATATTGATTATTTAGCCCAATTAATGCATGAATATTATTTAAATAACTAGAAATTACTTTTATAAATTTTGGGGCTCTACACCCTCCCCCACTTAGAAGAATTTGGTCCCCAAATTCAATTCATGGATTGAGGAGAGTGTACTTACAATTAAATAATTCTGGGAATCTTTTCTTCATAGCTGATTCGATTTCCATGTTGCTTCATAAGGCCATGCTTTCTTCCATTGAATCTTAACCATAGGAATGACCTTATTTCTGAGTTGACGTACTTCTCGTTCCAAAATCTTCATTGGCGTTTGTTCATATGTCAAGTCCTTCTGAATCTCCAGATTGTCATAAGTGATAATGTGATCTGGATCATACACATACTTCTTCAGCATCGAGACATGAAATACGTCATGAACTCCTGCTAAAAGTGGTGGCAAGGCCAATTTATAAGCCACTTCACTGATCCTTTCGAGGATTTCAAATGGACCGATAAATCTTGAAGTTAGCTTTCCTTTAATGCCAAATCTTCGAATACCACGACCCGGAGAAACCTTTAGATATACATGTTCTCCTACTTGAAATTTCAAGTCGCGCCTTCGATTGTCAGCATAAGATTTCTGCCTATCTTGTGCCATTTTCATCCTTTCCTGAATGAGCTTGATTTTCTCTGTAGAATCCCAGATTAAATCGGGGCCTAGAGATTACCTTTCCCCTATTTCATTCCAACATATTGGTGATCGACAACTTTTTCCATATAGAGCTTCAAAAGGTGCCATTTGTATGCTTGCTTGATAGTTGTTGTTATATGCAAATTCTACCAAAGGCAAGTGATCATGCCAACTTCCTCCAAAATCAATGACACAAGCCTTGAGCATATCTTCTATCACCTGATTTGTCCTTTCTGTTTGACCATCAGTTTGTGGATGGAAAGCGGTGCTAAAATTCAATCTAGTCCCAAGTGAATGTTGTAGGCTCTTCCAGAATTGTGATGTGAATCGGGGATCTCTATCTGATACAATAGCGACAGGGACTCCATGTAACTTGACAATTTCTTTTACGTATAGTGCTGCTAGAATATCTACAGACCATCGACTTTTTATTGGTATGAAATGTGCAGATTTAGTCAATCGGTCTATAATTACCCATATTCCATCGTGTCCACCTCTTGTCTTAGGTAGTCCCATAATGAAATCCGTTCCTATGCTCTCCCATTTCCATTCCAGAATACTTAAGGGATGTAATTTACCTGCGGGTCTGAAATGTTCCGCCTTCACTTGTTGACATGTAAGACACCGAGATACGAAGTCATCTACTTCCCTCTTCATATTGGGCCACCAAAAGTTTCTTTTGAGATCCTGATACATTTTTGTACCTTCTGGATGAATGGTATACTTTGATTTATGTGCTTCTTCTAAGATCAATTTCTTTGTATCTTCATGATCGGGTATACACATTCGGCCCTTGAATAGCATTATTCCATCTTCGGATATAGAAAATTCTGGTCTTTGTTCAATATTGGCCTTAATTTCCAGTAAATTGGGTCATCCTCTTGTAACTTGGCCAAATCCTCAATCAATATTGGTTGAGCTCGGATATTTGCCATGAAATAATTATCTTCCTTAATGTCAACATCTAGATTCAATTGAGCAAATTGAGGAACAATGTTAGTCATACTAATCATGAGACTTGATAACATACCAATTGGTTTTCTGCTAAGTGCATCTGCTACAGCATTCGCCTTGCCAGGATGATATTGAATAGCGAAATCAAAGTCTTTAAGATATTCCAACCATCTCCTCTGCCTCATGTTAAGCTCTTTTTGAGAAAATAAATATTTCAAACTCTTGTGGTCTGTGTAGATCATGAACTTTTCTCCATAAAGATAATGACGCCAAATTTTCAAGGCGAAAATAACTGCTGCTAATTCTAAATCATGTACAGGATAATTTTCTTCGTGACGTTTCAATTGTCTTGAAGAATAGCAAATCACCTTTCCATCTTGTATAAGGACACATCCTAAGCCAATTCCAGATGCATCCGTATATACTTCAAATCCGGCACCCTCTATTGGTAGTGACAAAACAGGGGCTGTTGTAAGATGATTCTTAAGATTTTGAAAACTCTTTTCACAGTCCTTCGACCAGATAAAATGATTTTCTTTTCTGGTAAGTCTAGTTAAAGGAACCGCGATCTTTGAAAAGTCCTTTATGAATCTTCTATAATAACCTGCTAGACCCAAAAAGCTTCTAACTTCAGACACAGTCGTTGGTCGACTCCAATCTCTGACAACTTTTACCTTAGAAGGATCCACAACAATACCTTCTTTTGAAATAATGTGGCCTAGGAACGAGACTTCCTTGAGCCAAAATTCACACTTATTGAGTTTGGCATAAAGTTTACATTCTCTAAGTGTTTGCAAGGCTATCCTTAGATGTTCTTCATGTTCTTCTTTTATCTTGGAGTATATCAGGATATCATCGATGAAGACGACGATGAACTGATCTAAATATGGCTGGAAGACACTGTTCATAAGTTGCATGAATGCTACTGGGGCATTAGTTAACCCAAACGGCATTACCACGAATTCATAGTGACCATAACGACTTCAAAAAGCTGATTTGTAAATGTCCTCTTCTTTGATTCTAAGCTGATGATAACCTGATCTTAGGTCAATCTTAGAAAAATATTCTGCTCCCGAAAGCTGATCGAAGAGCTCATCAATACGCGGCAATGGGTATTTGTTCTTGATTGTAAGTTGATTCAATCGCGTATAGTCAATGCATAACCTGAGAGAACCATCCTTCTTCTTGATAAATAGAACTGGCGCACCCCAAGGGGATGTGCTAGGTCTGATAAAACCCTTGTCTAGAAGTTCCTGTAATTGTTTCTTTAATTCCTTGAGTTCTGTGGGGGACATCCTGTAAGGGGCTATAGAAACAGGTGCTGCACCTGGAATGAGTTCAATGGTAAAGTTTACTTCCCTCTCGGGCGGTAAACTAGGTAGTTCGGATGGGAACACGTCAGGGAATTCATTTGCAATAGGAATGTTTGCTAGGATAATTTCCTTAGATTCGGTGACAATGACTGAAGCAAGAAAAACTTCACATCCTTTCGAGATAAGTTTGCAGGCATGTAGAGAAGATATAATGGTAGGATGCTTCTTGTATTTGATGCCAAGAAAGGAAAATCTTGGAAGACCGGGCTTTTGGAAAGATATCATTCTATTTCGACAGTTGATGTAAGCATCATGGTCTACAAGCCAATCTACCCCTAAAATGGCATCGTATCCTTTCATGTCAAGGCATACTAAGTTTGCGGGGAGATTGTGTCCTTCTACCACTACCTCACAATCAGGATAATAGTTGGTAAGCTTAGTTCCAGATCCTAAAGGTGTAGTAATAGCGAGATCTGAAGGTAGGGGAACTGATGCAGTTGGTAAGGTTTTTGTAAAAGTGGTGGAGATAAAAGAATGAGAAGCACCAGTATCAAATAGCACGAATGCAGGACGAGAACAGATTTGAAGAGTACCTTCCATGAGCCCATCATTTTGATCCCTGGGCGCTTCTTCTTCATCTATACTGCATTGAGGCGAGCCTGCCTCCTACGTCCTCCATTATTTGGTTGGTCTTTCATAAGGGGGCAATCTGGCACACGATGCTCCCTACTCCCACAATGTAAACAAGCACCTAGGCGCTTCCAGCATTCTTCAGCCGAGTGGCCGAACTTCTCACAAAAGGTGCACGCCGAGGCGACTTGCTCCTTTTCTTCCTTCACCTTTTTACTACTCTTTTGAGAACTTCCACCGTTCCTGTTCCTTGATCTTTTCTTATTATCACGGCTTTTGTATGGTTCCGTGATGCTGAACTTCTCCTTCTTATAATGCCGATCAGAGCGCCGGCTAGATTCTTCTCCCTTTCCTTTCAACCTTTCGACCTTCTCTAAGGTCCTCTCGCATAAATATGCCCTTTGAACCATCTCCGCATAAGTGCGGATATTCTGTGTCCCCAGTTGTTGAATGAAACCGGGCCGTAACCCGTCCATAAATTGGATTGCTTTTAATAAGTCTGTACTAATCAAATGTGGTGCATACGGTGCTAGCCTTGAAAACTGCAATTCATATTCTGCCACGGACATCATCCCTTGATGAAGGGAGGCAAACTCCATAGCCTTCCTTTCCTTTACATGCTCGGAGAAATATTTGGCACGGAATAAAGTGAGAAAAACATTCCATGTATGTGGCGCATCGGCTGGAGGTGCCGGAACCGATTTCCACCAAGTGCGAGCATCCTTGTTTAATTGGAATGTAGCTAGACGGACTTTCTCCTGATCAGTGCATTGAATAACATCAAATATCCTATTCATCTTGTCGATCCAATTTTCTGCTTCGTCTGGATTGGAAGATCCATAGAAACGCGGAGGATTTAGACTCCGGAAATTGCGATGAAGGTCTCCTGCCCTTGCCCCCGCACCACCTTGTGCTATAGTTTGCAGTGCCTGGGTGAGGCCGGCAACAGTTTGTTGCATACCGTCCCAATCTACACGATGAGCCATGATAAGAATAATAAGGTACCTGAGAGAAAATAACAACTTGTTATTTCTCATGAATATTGGAATAAGTAAAATAACTCTTAAACTAATTAGCTATCTTATCCCGGGTTCTACCCAATCCTTACATAAGTGTGGAATTTTTTCTTAGTTCATAGGTAGGGGTCCTTAACCTTGGACTTATCCTATGACATGACTCTTTTCCTTAAGTCCTGAGACTTAGGCTCTGATACCAACTTAACTGTCACGCCCCGAGCCTTTATTACAGCGGAAGACTTGCTCGGGGAGCGCGAACAGCCGGCATGGTAAGTCTCTTGCAAGCAAGAATCAATCAGAGCGCAAGACAATCACACAAGTAAATGCAATTGCACAAGATTTAATCAAACTTCAACTTTATTTCATAATGCTCAATATTCAAGATACAATCACTAATTTGATTTCCATTCTACTAGACTCAAGAAATAGGAAAATTACATTGACTCAATCTAGACACTTTAACTTCCTAAGTCTTCACTCTCATCTTTATAACACCTTCACTCGCTTCCGGATCCACTACTAGTATAGCCCGAATCTGAATCCGAATAAGAACTATTTCCATCTCCTGAAAAATATTAGAAAATAGGTCATGAGCATACTTGCCCAGTAGGTATCTTCGCATCAACATGAAGGCACTATTTAAGTAATTATCATTTTTGCTCTAAAGAAATAAGGTAAGACCATGCAAATGCGAATCAATCATGCGATCAAATCAATAGAAACAAGATAACCATGTAAGATAGAATGATCAAGAATGAGCTAGCAAGAATATAACAAGAACATGATATTGGCCTTCCATGAACAAGAATGTAACGAGATTGTACTAGCAAGCCACATATTCCTCACTTTAGGATCTTATGCTTAAGAGCAAGTGCTTCGTGAATTTATGTGGAATATCAAGCAAGAATGTCATGTTGTGTCGTGGATCTTCACTTATTTATAGAAATAGTACTCCCAGCGCAATGCGACGCCAGTAGCATCATACCCCATGGTTTATAAAATAGTATGTTTCCGGCAATCAGCCGAGGGGACTAGCATAGAGCCCTTGAACACAATCAGTGCTCGATCACATCTTCAGTTATAAATTAAGCTACTTCCACGCAGTATAACAGTAACGTATGGCCAAGAATATAGCACTTCCAATAATTCCATGATAACTAAAATCAATGAATGAATGCTTCAACATAAGAATGTAGGAGTCAAGAAATAGACTTTAAACAATGTCATGCTCATAGAAATAAATCGACAGCATAATGGTATTTTCCTTAACTTTCATTTCTTTTAGAGCAATATGACAAGTTCTAGATCATCAAGGTTTGTCTAGAATCATAGGAATATCAACCCTTGGTCAAACCTTGGGTTAACATAAACAAGCTATGTAACGGTCATTTTCTGGGCCGTTACATTATGTAACACGCCAGTAATATGCCGTTACAGTGATCCGAGTCCAGAAGGATAAAAAATCGACCCAGAGGAATGTGACGGTCTGGCACTGGGCCGTTACGTGAGCCTGATGGTCCAGTTCAAGGCCGTTACATTTCAAGAATCAAAAACCACGATAGAGTGTTCTAATTAATGGGCTTTCATTGGTACAACCAACTCGGCGTCCTAGTGGGAATCCCAGGCTCGCGGAGAATTACGGAGGCCTTGAAACAATGATTTCCTAGTCCATTGGAAGGAATATCCAATAGAGAGGTCCTCATGTCCAAGATTGTGTTCCTATAGTGAAAAGTGTGAACTAATGACAACATACCGGAATATGTGCCATGTACTTATAGAATTGACTCTATTGACAGAGAGAGATATGTATAATCAATGTGAAAATCATGATAAAAACTCCGTCAATACAATGTTAAAAAGTCATGCTTTATTGTACAAAACTATAGAATTTGGTTTAACATAACTTAAGTAGAAGTGATAACAAAACATGCAATACCTATCATGAATAATCAAATATCCTTAAATCACATGATTAGGTTTAAAAACTTAGGTAACTAGGCTTTAACTATAATAAGATTGGCAGGTTATATTCTGTCTTAGGTTTGACAGAACACAGATTCTAACGGTCTTAAGAGGGGGCGTCACAGTGAAAGTGACGGTCATGATCAAGCCGTTAATTGAATGTAATGCGTCTATCCAAGCGCGTTAGAAAACATCCGTGCAATTCAAATACTACAGAGTTTGTAACGGTCTGTAGTAGGGCCGTTACTTGAAAGTGACGGTCCTATACTAGTGCGTTACAGTATCTGTTAACAGAAAACAATCATAGAAACTAAGATATCAACTCACATCATGTCTTTTATCAAAACATGATGAGTTTCTAGTCATGTTAACGAAGTAAGGCCATCTACATGCATAGGTAATCATGAATAGATGAATAGTCATGTTTTAATTTCTTAATTTGGCTAAGAGGTGCATGATGTGCATAGAACAAATAAAACATGAAATCAATGCTCTATAATGCATGGAATTCAATCAAACCAGAGGGCTTTTAGTCCTATCATGCTGTTTTTGCCGTTCATGAGATAACCTACCTCTTACTTAGACTGTAGTTTCTGAATTTGGTTGAGAACCCTGCCCTAGATCCCTTCCTTCTCTTGTGACTTTTTCAGCAACTTCTTTAGGCTCTAACTCCACGCCCTCTTGACCTAAAGATGTGAAATTCGGAGGGGAGTTAGTCTAAAGTATTGTAAACAAATTATTCTAAAGAACTTACCTGAGATAATGACTCCTTACCTTACTTCCTTACGCCCAAAAAGTAAGGGTCGCACAGTTCAGAACTATGCCCTATTTATAGAGTTTAGGCTAGGGTTTGAGGATGATCGAGTTTAGAGTCCTTATTTCATCAAATCCTAATCTCTAAGAGTCCTTATGGTTTTTACAATCCTTCCCAAGTCGATCCATAGTGGATAGGAACATCAAGTTCCAATCTTTTCATGAGTCCCTTCACTTACGGAACTAACAGGATGTAATGGTCGAGTGCCCATGCGTTACATGGCTGTGGCAGTCTTACGATAGACCGTTACAGTCATCGTAGCTTAGAGTTTCAATTTATAAAAACTCTTTTGTTAATTATCTAAATAATTATCTTATATTATTAGTATTTATCCTTAATATCCGTGGATAGGCATAAATACCTTCTAGAATATGGGCCAAACCTAATGGTCTAGGTCCTAAACCCTTTTGGACTTCAATTAAGTAGGTTGGGTTAATTGATTAACACAATTTTGGCCTTATATTGATTATTTAGCCCAATTAATGCCAGAATATTATTTAAATAACTAGAAAGTACTTTTATAAATTTTGGGGCTCTATAGTACGGCCTTTATTCGGCTGAGGATGCCTCGGCCGAAGATGGCGTTGTACTCTATCATACCTTAATCACTATGAAGTCCACCATGACCGTAACGGTTCTGGCTGGGGTGCCGAGGGTAGCCGGCAGGCTCATGGCTCCCTCGGGATAGGTGGCCAGGCCATTAAACCCGCAGAGGGGGGTTCGGACCGGGCGGAGTTTGGATGGATCCTCCCCCATCTTAAGGAAACAATCATAAGATAGTACATCAGGGGCACTCCCATTGTCAACCAGAATCCTATCTACGTTACAATAGTTTATCGTAGCCGAGATCATGAGGGCATCGTCATGCGGGGTGTTCAGCCCTTCCAGGTCTTGGTCGGAGAAGACTATGACCTGGGGCTCACTCGGCGGGGCCTTGGGAGGCTCTATGGCTCGTCTCGCCCGCTCGGCATGACGCTTCCTGCCTCGGCTGCTGTCGCCTCCTGATGCTGTCCCTCCGGAGATGACGTTGATGTGGACCCCTCGGGGGGCATTGTCGATCTCCTCTACGGCACCTCGATCTTCTTTACGCTCGACTGTGAACCGAGCTAGGTGACCCAAACGGATGAGGCGCTCTATCTCGTCCTGGAGCTGGTGGCAGTCATCAGTGTGGTGCCCGTGATTACCGTGGAATAAGCAATGCTTGTCGCGATTACGGTTCTTTGACCTCATCAGCTCGGGCTGGCGGAGGAGTCCCGAGTCTTTGATGTCTTCATATATCTCATAGACCGGGGCGGCTAGTGGGGTGTACCGCTCGTACTTCCACTTGCGCTCCCCATCACGGTCTCTCTTTTTCCCTGGGCCTGAGTTTGGCTCGGGATCCCGCTTCTTGTCCCCGTCCCGACCCGGGCCGGTTGCGTCTCGGCAGGCGCTGAGCACTTCTTCACACTCGGCGTGGCTCAAAGCCAGAGTCACTAGCTCGGCGAGGGTCGAGAGAGGGTGCAGGACAAGCTCGCGGCGGAGATTCTCGTCCTGGGTGCCCCCAGTCAGTGCGGTTATGGCTGAGGCCACATCCAGGCGGGGGATTCTCAGGGCTTTCGATTTAAATCGGTGAATATAAGCCCGGAGTCTTTCCCCTTGTGCCTGTTTAAGGGCCAGGAGCCCTGCTACTGACCTCGGGGGGGGCACTTCCGGCGAAACTCTCTTTGAAGACTCGCCCGAATTGCTTGAAGTCTCGGACGGACCCAGGGGCGAGGGCCCGGAACCATGCTTGAGCGCCTTGGACCAGGGTGGTCACGAAGGCTCAGCACTTGATGGCGTCGGATGCTCCGTGCAGGGTCATCAGAGCGTCGAAGCTGTCATAATGATCGGCCGGGTCGCCGTGGCCATCGTAGGGCTTGAAGGTAGGGATGGAGGTTCTGGGAGATACCTCCGCCTTCAAGATGTGCTCGGAGAATGGGGATTTCTCCTCGTCCTCCGGGAAAGAGGTCTTCTGCAGGGCGCGGAGGGCACGCTCCTGTTCTGCGAATCGCCTCTCGAAATCTCGTAGTCGGAGGGATAACTCCGACTGCTGCCGCATCGTGGGGCTGGGGAGAGCATCTTGGCGATCTCCGGGAACGTCAGTCTTCGGGTTCGGATGGTGCGCCCCTAGTTTTCCTCTCCTCGGCGTGGAGGAAGCCTCTTGCTCTGGAGGCGGAGCATGAGAGGGGCCTCCAATCCGGTTGCGGATGATCTGCTGGCCGCGGAGGGTGAAGCGGCCTCCGGCGGTGTGCTGGGAGATACTCCCGCAGGGAGGGCTCCCTGACGGAGCGCGGGACCTTCCATCCCTAGCCGCCTGGGCCCTCATGAGCTCCACGAGGACATCCAGTTTCGCGTTGAGGGCCTGGAAGGCTTCGGCGCCACCGTTGGGTGGTAGCCCTACCGCCGCAGGAGGAGGTGGTGGATCGTCGGCGGGGGCGCTGGCGTTGGAGGGAGGGTTCTGTGAGGCCCGAGAGGGGCCATCCCCTGCCCCTACCATGGACTTTCCCCTCTCACCGGCGGACCTCCTCCCTGAGCTCCTTTGCACCATACTGGCTCTTTGTACATTTCCCACAGATGACGCCATAAGATCCCTCTCCACCAGAGGGTGAAGTGGTTCTTGCTCAGGAGCTTTGAGCGTATGATCGCCCTTACCTTCGTCGGAGGGTCTCCCTGGTTTAAATAGTATGCCATTTCCTGGAGTCCTGTAAGCCGAGGGGTTTCAGGTGGGGGTTACGTCCTCATCGTGGGCTTTTATTGCCTTATCGTGGGAGCGTTATCACCTTGGGGAAGAAGAAGTCCCTTGCCTTCCTAAATTCCTGCCTACTGTGGACTCTTAACGGCTCCAAAGGATAAGCAATCGTCGGCCGTTCTGAGCTCAGAGAGGTTAGCCCTATCGGGCGATAGGCTTAGCTCGGAAGAGGATGGGTCGGATGGGTCGGCATACGCCTTCTTCTCCCGGGCGGAGATATGGCTTGGGCCGGACCTTTCCTGTGGCCTGACCGACACTCGGGCCTTCCGAGCCTAGAGGCCGCCTAAGAAGGTTGTGTCCTCGAGTGATTTTTTATTGGGCTTTCTTCCCTGAGTGGGCCCTGTGGGCTGTCACTTAGGCGAGCTTGACCTCGTTGGGTCCTGTCGGGCCTAGTCGGGCTGCTCTTTGAATGGGCTACAGAAATCCCCCTCTCCAGACAGAGTAACAGGAAAACCAGAAAATGCTAGAATGAAAGAAGATAGAAATCAGAAGTGTACCAGGATGGGCAGTCTATCGACAGACCGCGTACTAGAACGGACCTGCAACAACCGCGTGACAGTAATCCAGCCAACAGTATGAAGGCAGAGGCGTACCTGAACCAGTAAGATGGATGGCCAAACACTGGCCATATGGACGATGAATGGGTGGTGAGAGGCCGCTCACAACAGCAGGCTTGGAGGAGAAGTGGCACTGTTCGCAAAGAAGAACGGTGGGTTTACGGCCGCACAAGATTTGGATGGATCCTGGAGAGCCGCGCACATTCCAGAGGACAGAGAGCGCGGCCAGCCAAGATCAACCTAAAACCACTTCGAGAAAAGGGACTAACAAAGCAAAAGAGAAGGTCAGCAAGTCACTAACACGATGGGCACTAGGGGTCCCACCATGATCGCCAAAAAAGGGATGTGTTGACAAGTTTACCCCCTTTACCGTCTTAGGGGTCTCTCCCGGTCCTTCCACTAAAACGATGTGAGAAACATATATATGGATGGTAGGAAGGAATGAAGATACACAAACCTATGATCGCCACCAAGGTGCCGAACGTGATGGACACGTCGTACCTTGGAAAAAGAGAAAGGGACTCGCCTTATGAGCAGCGCTGAGAGGATGTACGGTCTATGAAGAACCACCTGTTATGATGAGTGGCCGCACGACAGACCATCTAAAGGCGCTGCAGAGGACGCGGGATGAAGAACTACTGGCAGTTGAACGGCTCCAATCCAACCGCAATATCAAGAAGAACGGTCCACATTCCACCGCACGTATCCTTGAACGGACCGATTGGAACCGCGCGAGACCACCACGCCAGAAGTTATAACTGTCCAACCTCTACCCTTTCCGGCTGGCCAGAAAGGATGGGCCTTGCGTTAGTGTGTTGCTGACCTGAAAAATGACGTGTAGAACACAAAGAAAAACCCAAATTAAAACTAGAAAGTGTGGTAAATGCTCGAATAGAAGGAAATTAACATAACCAAATGGAATGGGGAATACCTAGGATTTTTAAACCCCTGGGGGCATTAGAAAACATGGGAGGGTGTGTGCATGGTGCAAGAGAATAATGAAAACATGGAAGCAACGTGGAGGACGTGATGCATGCAAACAAGAAAGAACAACGAGACTAAATGTACTAATGACTCGAAATAAGACTACTCCCTGAACCGGAGGCCTGTGTGGATGTAGAAGGCCTCCCTCCCTGGTGTTAGGTTGCTCAAAGATTCGGCAGGGCTTCACCGTCGACCAAAAATCTCCCCCCTTCAAACCCGGCCCCTAGGGTCTATTTATAGAGCACCTAAAGTCCTAACTCTAAATTAGGGTTTCTAGCCATTTTCAGGTCTAGATTATCACATAAAAGATGAAGATAATTCAATTATCTTTCATCTGGAAGAAACGGCACTCAAAATGGTTAAGGATTCACGGAGAAATCATCGGAGAAAGTTTGTGAAAAAAACCACGAATGATAGGAAAAAGCTTAACCACTTTCTGGTCCGAGAGGATAAATGGTCTCACGATAGACCGCACAAATGTTGCGCGGCCAGACATGGGCCGTCCATTTCTGTCGGTGAAAATTCAAATAAATCTTGAGATAATTAATTTATCCACTGAACTGACCGGTAAATTTGCCGCTAGACTCTTTCATAGTTGAACGGCTCTTGGGAAACCGCCCAAGCCTGTCGGTGATAAATTGTAAATAAGAAGATAAATAGGTAATTATCTGAATAGTCCATCGACGCTAGGACTCTTGAGAGATAAACGGCTTAGTATATGCCGCACAATGGACTTATGCGGCTAAGGCTGGGCCGTATATATGCTTGTCGGTGATAATTCAGAGAATCAACCAATATACCCACTAAATGTTTGGACGGCCCACTATCAACTGCACAAATGGTTGAACGGCTGGCGGTTGACCGCACATGTATATGGGCGTTTGAAATTCATAGAAAAGCTCAATCAACCAAAACCAAGGCCCATTAAGCCCTGAATTAACTCGGACCTAGCCAGGGAGGGAGGCTACCCATAAAATTGGCCCAGAACGTGCCAGAAAATAGTCCAGCGAGTGATAGACAACTCGAGGCATCAATAAATGAGAATAAGAGAAATGACTCAACTTAACGGCAAAAAATGGGTGTCAACAGAGGCGAGTAGTTCCTCGCCTGAGGAGGGTCGTGCAGGAGCACGAAGAGGTGGCCATGGAAGAGGAAGGGGCTCTTTTCGCCATTGAGGGCCCCGAGGGGCCCGGCGGCGTGGAGGGAGGCGAGCACGATCCGGTAGGTCCCCCTAACTCTCCTTTTTAAGCATTTTAGGAGCATTTTTGTGTGGTTTGACGAGCGGGGGAAGAGGGTGGCAGAGGTGGCGGTTTGGGTGAAGAAGATGTCAGAGACAGACAGTTGACGCCTTCATTTTTTTGAATTTTGGAATTTTAGGAAAATTATTAAAGGAGTCAGGACACTTTGACGCGTTCATGTTTTTTTTTGAATTTTTGAATATTTAGGGAAATTCTTGTAGGCGTCAAGATGCTCTGACGCGTTCACATTTTTATTTAAAATTAGAAATATCAAGAAATTATGAAGGCATCATATCGTGATGACGCGTTAATATCTTATTTATTAAAATTTATTATTATTATTTTTTGGGGAAAGTATGGAGGTGTGAGAGAGCCGTGACGCCCCCCTTTTTTTTAAAATGGATTGTGGATTGTGCTATTACTGTTAGTTATTTATTGTTTGGCTCTTCTTTTACTGACGCGGTTCCCTTGTTTTCTTTCTTGTGGTGTGCAGGGCGTGATGAGGACCCGGATCAGTTGGTACTTGGTGGTGGCGGCTTACAGGGGCCTACCAGACTTTTAGAGGGCCCGAGTGGACGCGATGAGGTTTGGAGTGAATCTGCGGATCGAGCCCTTTTGGCATGACCTGCCCCTCGTCCAGGCATTGAGGGAGAGGTGGCACCTGACGAGTAGGGCGTTCCTGACGCCTTGGGGGAACATGGTGCCCAATTTGGAGGACGTAGTACGGATCACCGGACTACGAGTGGATGGGGAGGCAGTGAGTGGGTTCACCTACCCCGATTACAGGGAGAGCGCCCTAGAGCTGCTAGGGCTGGAGACCAGCGCCACGGAGAGAGAGAGTAGGATAGTTGCTCGAACGGACATCATGGAGGCGTTGGGGTTTGTCGACGTTCGCCAGCACGTCGGAGAGAGCACGGTGGAGTTCCTGGCACTGCTAGAGAGAGCTGCACGTGGCGCGTTCTGCCTGGATGCGAGTGACCAGGCATGGGCTGACCGCGACCTTCGGCGGTTCTTCTTCTTCTTGTTGGGCCGCCTTCTACTGGGCACGAAGGGAAACGGCATCCATTGTCGCTTCCTGGGGATCCTAGCGGACCTAGACCAGGTAGGGCATTACGCGTGGGGCGCAGCCCTATTTGCCCACCTGATCACCGATCTATCCCAAGGCACAGATCGAGAGATGACCATCAACGGCTTTGCACCATTCCTCCAGGTAAATGTATTTTATTTATTTATTTATTTATTGTAGCTAGTCCAATTTTGGTGTTCATGAAAATGATTATGCTGATGACATGTGATGGATGCAGGTGTGGAGTTATTACTACTTCCCGATGGGGAGAACCAGTGATGCGGGACGGGACGCGAACATGGGACTCTAGCTCACGGACGTCTCTAAGCGAGGGAAACATGCGGATCTGCGCGGTTGAGAAATCGACAATGAGTCGAGGGTATCGGCTCTTCTGCGTGCTCGGATCGAGGCACGGGACGGGTTACACTCACTCACTTTCGCAGCGGTGACTGAATTGAATCGAGCTAGTTAACCTATCACTTATGCAGTGACATACAAATATATACGAGTAAAGCAAAATGCCGAAGGGAGAGCGGAAACGATACCTCCACGCTCCGGGTGTGGGGAAGACGACCCCGGCCAAGAACGGTGACTCCCAGTACAGTAAATGTTAATAATTACAGAAGTGATTTTAAGGCCCACTCCACGCATGGAGGTAACATGCCACAACAGCGGTCCGGGAGTGCCAATTCTGGGTTGACGGGCAGCATGTTGGAGGGGTTTCGGGCGGTTGAAGACAGTAAGTCCGGATCTGCGATTTGCAGGCCAGCAGGACAGCGCACGAGGGCCTCCAAAGGGACGTCATTCTCTTGGGAGCTTCTGAAGGCGGCGCTTGGCTGGGATGATGGCGAGACGTCCTTGGTCGACTCCCAGAAGTGGCGGTCACTGAATCAGAGCTTTGATATATTATTAGGAATTATTTCCCAACACCTTCTTTCTGGCTTGGCTCGGAGCAGGAATGCGCGCCTCCACGAAAAGGCTTTCTGCGCCCAGATCCGGAGTCGGATCGAGGTGAAACTAGTGCCGATGGATAGAGGACGCAAAGGGATACAATATATAATTATTTCAGATCCATCCAGTAGATATATTAGAAATGAAAACCTCTGTGGTTTGCTATTGCTTCTGACTCAGAATTACAGACACACAAGACGGCACAAGATCTGTCTGAAATTGAATTTTGACCGAGGGTAAGGTGGTAGATCCTGAGAGCTGGGGATTTTATGGGGGATAGACGGGGATGTGAGGGACGTGCAAGAATTTTTAGGGATTTTTCTGATGAGGGTTGATGGGTGGGAAAAAATATAGAAACAGGTACCTATCTCGTAGATCTGCTGAATGACAGATTGCGCAGGGTGAAGATTAAAAGTCGGGAAAAATACCAAACGGTGGCGGAATGGGGCAAAAGTTATATGGATGGAAAGCGAACACGAAGAGGAAGAATCTGTCAAAATCTCAACTCGATCAGATCTGGGAGCTGGGAGAACCAACCTTATCTTTAGGGTGCTTTTTTAGATTTCGTGGTTTAGGACAGCAAGGGGAAGGGTGGCTTGTGGCGGCTCGTTGGCGGCACGAACGGCGGCGGCGGCGGCGGCGGAGATGGCTGAGCTTCACACCCAGGGAAGAGATAAACCTTGTAATCCACCAAGTTTTTGTAGGGAATCCACCCTATAAACCACAACAATCCTGCTGCAAGAGGGAGAGGGGGGCGCCCAAGGCTACTTGTATTTTCACAAAATTCTTCTCATTAATTATCAAAAAAAATGGAAATACAAGGAATTTATAGAAATGTATAAAAGACCAAAACTACCCCTAGATCTAGGGTTAGGGAGGGGAAAATAAGAGATGGGATAATTAACCCCCCATGTGGTCAAATGACCAAATTAAATAAAATACAACAAGGATTAATCTATATTAAATGGGGGGCGCCCCCTTGACTAAGGGGCCTTCAATTTTGAATTTTTTCATTTGTTATCCCCCCTTGGTCCAAGTCCAATCTTGGACTTTGAACCAGCCCCACATGGGCCCTAGAACCTAGGTGGACCAATGGGAAAGAGGGTGGGGGACCCTGCTGGACCCACTGACATTTTACATAGAAACCCAAAGACTTTAAAGACTAACCTTTTGGCTTATAATGCCTTACAATTTCAAACCCAATTAGCCAAGGGTATAAATACAAACAAAAGGACACAAATGTAAAATAAAAATGTTAGTGCCCGGTGTTGATTCCCATCAATTCTCCTTGGGTGGGAAGAACTCGACCCCGTCGAGTAAGGGGTGCGGCTGCTCGTGTGGCTCCTGCGGATCTGTCACCGTACCAGGTAGCGCGGAGTACGCTCCACTCTAAGTAACAGTCACCTACTCATCCCGTATATATTCGATATGCACATGCTGCTGTGGGAATGAGGCTAGTGGTGGACACTCCGAGGTATGGTCACTCTCAAAGGAAGGAGACAGCTCAATGACTCACTAGGAATCACCGCTGGGTCCCTTTATGTGACTAGATCCAAGACATAGAATGGTAGAGCCGATCCCAAATTTCGGCAAGTCTACAACGTACGCATGAGACCCGACTTGCCTCACACTCGAAAGGGACTGACAACGCGAGCTTACATAGACCGACTCGTCTCAATGTATGCAAGCTTCAACTAGACACATGCAGACTTCCAACAGACTAGACGACAACAAAAAGAAAAGAAAACAAACTCACACACGACTCTAGACTCATACCTAATGTAGTGACATGACCCCTAAGTGGGCATAATCCGAGTGCGGCATCCGGGGTGTCGATAGGTTCCTCCGGGTCATCCGCATAGAATTCTTCAGCTAAGCCCTGCTCGGCCTCATAGCTGACGGACACAAGCCCTGATGGTGAGGCTTCTTCAACTCTCATGTCCCCAATGACTAGAGAAGTACGGGTGGGACATTGGCTGGCAATGTGGCCAAACCCATGGCAGCGATAACACTACTGGCGTGACCCACTAGTCTCCCCAATAAGTTGTCCCTTGCCCTTATCCTCCCGACGGGTAGGGGGTTCAGGCAACAATGGAGGAGTAGGAGGTGTGGGTGCCGGGGGTCGGGCAATGGGTGCAGGTGGTTGGGGTTGAGGTGGAACATCCCTCGGTGAGGGAGGGCGAGGCCTTGGGGCTGGTGGCTCCTGGCGGACGGGCTTCGAGGGTCAAGCCAGAGGAGCCCTCGGATATGGGCCCGACGAGCTACGAGGCTCAACCCCACGATGAGGAAAGGGCCCCAGTCATTGGGTAGGCTCAAACTCGGCCTCGAATTGCTCCAACTCGAGAGTAACCTGATATGCCTCTTCCAAAGTGTTTGCGTTGCAGTGAAAAAGTTCATACTGGTAGTGTGGCTGCAAACCACGTCGGAAGCGGGAAATAGGCATGGAGCTCTCCTCCGTGACACCACATCGTAGAAAATACTCATCAAACTCTATGATGTACTCGGAGACAGACCGATCTCCCTGACTGAAACTCTGCCACTTATCAATGTGTCGCTGACGGTATGTGGTAGGAAGGTACTTTTGCCGAAGCTTGACCTTCATCTCACCCCATGTCTCAACCTGGGGTTCCTGGCGATGAAACAACATGCTCTCTACGTTTTTCCAATAGGTCTGTGCCTTCCCCAACAACCTCATGGTTGCGAATCGGACTCTTCTGTGGTCCATCATATTGAATCAATCGAAGTACCGATCCATCCCGGACTCCCAATGTAAATAGACCTTCGGGTCCAAGGACCCGTCAAAAGTGGGAGGGTCCACACGAACGGTCCTGAGGGTCCGCTCATCCTCATATAAATCACGGTTCCGTCGTTGAACATGACGGTCACGACCATATCCCCCATTTTCATTCTCAGAATCATAATCAACCACCTCAGGGACTCGGCACCTCCTATCATCTACCCCTTGAGCCCTAGGAGCAACTGGTGGCTGAACCGGCTCCGGTTGACCATTTGTCGGTGCGGGTTGCGCCTCAACCGGGGGTCTCTCTAGGATGGCTACTCTCCCTACCATACCATGAAAAGACTGGTCCAACTCTACGGCCTTATCCTCTAAGGCCTTCATCCTTTCTTCCAAACGTTCACCTAGACTATCCACTTGTGTACTCAATCCTTCCATCTTATTCACTCGAGCACTCAAATCATCCATTTTTCCCATAATAGCTCGAAACATGTCGACCACCGATGAATCATTGGGATTAGGGACTCGGGATCTGCCATAGGTTGTGGTGGTGGTGAGTATTGGGTCCCTCTATGAGTGGGCATGCAAGGGACCTAAAGGGAGCTAAGGGGTGATTCACGCTGACCTATATGGAAGGACCAATGCAAAGGACCTAAACTCCAATATACGGTACTTGGCGGAGTTGTGGGATCAAAGAATCCCCTCACGCTCTACCATCCCGATAGGCGTAACATATCGTTCCGGGAACACCTTTTGATATACCGAATAAAGGAATGCAAATGCAACACCTAAGACTTAGACAACCCTAGACTCAACTCGCTCTGATATCAATTTGATGCGGGACGGGACGCGAACCTGGGACTCTAGCTCGCGGACGTCCCTAAGCGAGGGAAACGTGCGGATCTACGCAGTTGAGAAACTGGCAATGAGTCGAGGGTATCAGCTTTTCCGCATGCTCGGATCGAGTCACGGGACGGGTTACACTCACTCACTCTCGCAGCAGTGACTGAATTGAATTGAGCTAGTTAACCTATCACTTATGCAGCGGCATACAAATATATATGAGTAAAGCAAAATATCGAGAGGGGAGCGAAAACGATACCTCCATGCTCCGGGCGTGGGGAAGACGACCCCGGCCAAGAACGGTGACTCCCAGTACAGTAAATGTTAATAATTACAGAAGTGATTTTAAGGCCCACTCCACACAGGGAGGTAACAGGCCACAACAGCGGTCCAGGAGTGCCAATTCTGGGTTGACGGGCAGCACGTTGGAGGGGTTCCGGGCGGTTGAAGACAGCAAGTCCGGATCTGCGATTTGCAGGCCGGCAGGATAGTGTACGAGGCCCTCCAAAGGGAAGTCATCCTCCTGGGAGCTTCTGAAGGCGACGCTTGGCTGGGACGATGGCGGGACGTCCCTGGTCGACTCCCAGAAGTGGCGGTCACTGAATCAGAGCTTTGATATATTATTGGGAATTATTTCCCAACACCTTCTTTCTGGCCTGGCTCGGAGTAGGAATGCACGCCCCCACGAAAATAATTTCTGCGCCCAGATCCGGAGTTGGATCAAGGCGAAACTGGTACCGATGGATAGAGGACGCAAAGGGCTACAACATATAATTATTTCATATCCATCCAGTAGACAGATTAGAAATGAAAACCTTTGTGGTTTGCTGTTGCTTCTGACTCAGAATTACAGACACACAGGACAGAACAAGATCTGTCTGAAATTGAATTTTGACCGAGGGGAAGGTGGTAGATCTGGGAGCTGGGGATTTTATGGGGGATAGACGGGGATGTGAGGGACGTGCACGAATTTTTAGGGATTTTTATGATGAGGGTTGAAGGGTGGGAAAAATATAGAAATAGGTACCTATCTCGCAGATCTGCTGAATGACAAATTGCGCAGGGTGGAGATTAAAAGTTGAGAAACATACCAAACGGTGGCGGAATGAGGCAAAATTTATATGGATGGAAAGCGAACACGAAGAGGAACAATCTGTCAAAATCTCAACTCGATCAGAGCTGGGGGCTGGTAGAACCAACCTGATCTTTAGGCTACTATTCTGGATTTCGTGGTTCAGGACAGCAAGGGGAAGGGTGGCTTGTGGCGGCTCGTTGGCGGCACGAACGGCGGCGGCGGCGGAGTTGGGTGAGCTTCACACAAAGGGGAAGAGATAAACCTTGGAATCCACCAAGTTTTTGCAGGGAATCCACCCTTGAAACCACAGCAATCCTGCTGTAAGAGGGAGAGGGAGAGGGGGGCGCCCAAGGCTCCTTGTATTTTCACAAAATTCTTCTCATTAATTGTCACAAAAATGGAAATACAAGAGTTTCATAGAAATGTATAAAAGACCAAAATTACCCCTAGATCTAGGGTTAGGGAGGGGCAAATAAGGGATGGGATAATTAACCTCCCATGTGGTCAAATGACCAAATTAAATAAAATACAACAAGGATTAAACTATATTAAATGGGGGGCGCCCCCTTGACTAAGGGGCCTTCAACTTTGAAAATTTCCATTTTTTGTCCCCCCTTGGTCCAAGTCTAATCTTGGACTTTGAACCAGCCCCATATGGGCCCTAGAACCTAGGTGGACCAATGGGAAAGAGGGTGGAGGACCCTGCTGGACCCACTGACATTTTACATAGAAACCCAAAGACTTTAAAGACTAACCCTTTGGCTTATAATGCATTACAATTGCAAACCCAATTAGCCAAGGGTATAAATACAAATAAAAGGACACAAATGTAAAATAAAATTATTAGTGCTCGGTGTTGATTCCCATCAGCCAGGCAGTGGGACCCGATAGTCGTACCACTAGAGCGGCGGTGGAGGCTGATCGTGATCGCGACTCCACATTCCTACCAGCTGACGTCGCTTCGACGGGAGCTGGCGGAGTATCCCGAGGCCATGGTATGATGATTTTTTCTCTCTTTTTTTTATATATGTCTATTTTATTTGCAAATGTAGAAATTGACATGATGCATGTATGGTAATGCAGGTGGTCTGGTGGCCCTACCTAGGCATGGCCGACACCGACCAGCCGTGAGTTGAGGCGGGCCGACCTCATTTTGGGCGGGACCTTTGGGTCAATTGCCTGAACGAGATTGAGCCGCACCGGCTTAGATTAGCGATGAGGACCCTGGGATTGGCCCAGGAGTGGGTGGATGTGGACGAGCTGAGCCGCATCGGGCGGAAGACCCGAGGCAAGGGGAAGCTCGTAGACTGGCGCACACGCTTCCCTTCCCAGTTCTAGGACTGGTAGTAGGGTGGCGTGCCAGTGGTGTCACGTGCAGGATAGTGCCGACTACTTGCGACGCTATCGGGAGATCCACGCAGAGCATCTCCAGCTTGGGAGACCAGCATGGGTGAGCATGAAATGGACCCTTATATATATTTTTTTATTTTTTGTTTGCGAATGTATGCATATACATATGACACTGACCTCCTGCTTATGAATGTAGGACGCCCGTGATGCCATTATCACCGACCTGTGGGCCCAGTTGGGGGACACCAGACAGCAGTTGACCGTCACCTGGCAGGAGCTGGATATTTTGGTAAGTTGTGCAAAGTGCATTTTTTTTGTACCTGGATTCCTGATGCTCAGCCACTTACTATCGTTCGTTCTGTGTTTCAGCGTGCCCAGCAGGCAGCAGCAGTAGGGATGGTCGGCGGGGCCTCTTCCAGCTCTCAAGCTGCTCCTCCGGAGGTCTCCTCCCTCCAGGAGCAGTTGGCTGGCACGGTGGGACGCGCCGAGGATGCCGAGGGTGAGCTCGCGGCCCGGGTGAGTGTTGCTTGTTTTGAACCTCCGTTACACTTCCTCTCTCTTACTGACTTCATGCAATTGTCGGCTCAGGGCAGGTGGTGGAGATTTAGGGTGCGCTGGCTCGCGCAGTCTGGGCCAAGGAGGAGCGCGTCGCTCAGGTGGCAAAGCGCAACGCCCAGATAGCAGAGCTGGAGGAGGAGCGGCAACGGTAGGTTGGTGAGGAGCTGCCCCGCGACGTCGTGGACCTAAGGGTTTGCCACCAGGTGGCGAGGAGGGATGCAGAGATAGAGTGCAGGGAGGGAGATGGAGAGAGAGGAGAGGGGGAGAGAGAGAGAGGGAGAGAGGGGAGAGGAGGGCGGAGCGGCAGCGAGATTGGGATGAGAGGAGGGCTTTAGAGGCCCATGTGATGGAGTTCCGGCTAGGCCTCAGCACGACGGAGCATAGGTTACGAGAGAGCGAGGAGCGCTACCAGAGGGCACGAGAGTGCGGTGCACGTCCCCCCTAGTCAGGCTCTTTCTTTGCGGTTATGTGGGGATGTATTTTTTTAAATCATTTTATTATTGATTTATTTGGTTTCTTTATTAAGGGTTTGATTTTTAGCGTAAGGCGTGCCAGTCACTGTCGTGCCAATTTATTATGCGCTCATCTGACAGATCAGATAATTATGGGTGATCGTGTCGGGACCCAAAACCCGTCGTACCATAAAGGGTATGACGTTAATTATGTCCCTCCGAAAGAGGGACAACCCTTGATTAATTACCAAAATAAAGACCATGGGGCCCATATAATTAAAGATGCAATTACATGCAAGCACACAATATGGTAGAACTTATTTATTAAATCGACTCTCGATTCGAGGCGGAGAACTTAAGTCCGAGGACCAACATCATGCATAGTGATAGCTTCTGGTCAGACGTAACCCGGCTTTCCGCTAATTACCAGTTAATATACCAGAGAATCGGATCATGCAAGCATGCAAGATAACAGTATTCAGTACTATCATTCATTATTTATTTGATCATTTATTTATAACTTCGAGAGAGATTTCGGCAGCGCCACCCTACTCCGAGGGGTATCGGGGCCTTTTTATTTTGAAGCTGTGCATAACGTTATGGTGCACATATATGGACCCACGAAGTGGGCCGGGTGTGACTGTATTCGAGCAGGTTCGAAGATTATTGGGGCAATGTAAGCCGGGGTACGGTAAATTTGCTATTCAGGAATTGTAGGAACACTGTTGAAACTCGATCGGGACAAATAAAATTCAATGAGTTATTGGCCCGTGACAAAGTCGTGCTTTGGCTACAGTTGGGGGAAATCCTAAGAACCAGGCACGACTTGTCAGAGCGGCATTAATATTCCATACCTAGTGTCTGGGGAAGGTGAAGGCTCCGGAATAAGCACAGTCATGCACATTATTCTTTATTTATTCTTGTTATTATTTGAGACACATGAATGTGTTTCTTTTTCTTAGATTCTTTATTCTTATTATTATTTTTATTTATATCTTCCCCTTTCCATTACTCGTTTATTATTTATTATTTATTTTCTTTGCTTTTTTATTAGATGGATACATCTTTTACTTTCTTTATTGACATTTATTTGGCATATTATTCATTAACCAATTCTTTGTTATTTGTTTATCATTTATTTCATTATTTCATTATTTTATTCTCTTTTATTGTTGTTTGTTTGACCATGATTTATTTATTGTGTTTTTATGTATATATATGCACATTCCTCACCACCACCCTTCTTTTTGTTATTCTTTTATCTCCCTTTTTATGCAAGTGAGATGATACGCGTATATGAGTGCACGAGTGTTTTTTGTTGTTTTATTATTTTTTTATTACTTTTAATGCCTAAATTCGCAACGTGTTATTTTTTTTAGTGAAAGAGGTACATGTGTATATTAAGTGTTGAGTGTTGGTCTTGTTTTGTTTGTTTTATGTGTATTGAGGAGGGATGGGGTTTGACGTGTATATGCAATATGGAAGTGTGTTTTGAGTATACTGTGAAAACGGCGGGGTGTGCATGTGGTTAAAACGGCGCGAGAGGCATCTAGGCGCCACATGAACATGGGCATCGGGGCAACATGGTTTCGACGCGTTTGGTTTGTTTTATATATATATTTTTTATTAGAGGGAGATGAGGTGGCATCGAGGAGTAATGCCGCCGAGGAGAGCCCCCACCGATTCTCCTTTTGTATTTTGTTTAGCATTTTTATTTACTTATTATATATATATATATATATTTATTTCATTTTGTTTGTTTGTTTGTTTCTATTTTTTATTATTTATTTTGTTTATTTATGTTTATTTATATTTTTTTAGTTTGTTTTATTTTATTAACAGTTCGACAGTTAGTCTGCTTGGCAAAAATCCGGCAGCATCTCCCCTATATCCAGAATGTGCAAAGGTTGCATAGGAAACCGTCCACGGAGAGTCAAGACGGAGTCCATAATAAACGGGCATATCGGAGCCCAAGAGCCGAAGGAGCCTGGAAATAATGGGTCAATGTCCGCCTTAAGGCGATTTTATTTAATATTCCCCTTGGTGGATCATTCGTGTACATTACACATTACTCGCACTAAAAATGTATGAACAAATAGGTGTTTAAGCCTCACGGTAGTCATATATTTACCCATATGAGTTTATTCATATAAAAATATATATAGAGAGAGACATAGTGAATGTATTGATTAAGGAAAAGCACGTTTATTCCCCCCTGTACACACACAGATGCTCATTAATACATATATGGGATTAAGAGGCTTGGGGGCTATTAATGCATGCACATATTACATGTGAAGTGTGCCAATCCACATGATTACCGCAGAAACCCATATATCTGCGGCCATGGTTCATTTGGCAGCAGAGGGAGTGGAAATGGGGGGTTCTCGGCTCGCAAGAGGGTCGGTGCGAAGGCAAATCGGCCTGGACGGTTATCGGGGCGCCTGACAATCGGCGTGGGGCAAGCGCAGAGAGAGCACCATGTCGGGGGATTAATTGGGACACCGAGGGGGCTGGCTGAGGGTTTAAGGCCTTTCTGAGGGATCTGGAGCTTTATTCGGGGCTTCATAGGTTTTGGAAATGGCTACTGGATGAACCAATAAATGGTGAAAAGGTTCCTTCACAGAGAATCCAGGAGAGATCACACGATTATTAAAATAAAATCGGACGAAATCATCATGATGTCCTCGCAATTGGGCGAACAGAGGGCCACGAGATGGGCTGTCTCAGGCTGCTGTCATGCGGCAGAGGTTGATTCATCCACCCAAAGACCTCAATTAATTGAATTAAAGCTCGGTAAATCAATACCTCTTGTATATGATATTTCCCTCACGAGCGTCATAGGCAAGCAGAGTGATAGCTCCCATTGTCTCTACAAGAGGTTACAAGCCATGAGGCTGGCAGCGAGGGTCATATGGAGGGGGCAGAAATCATAAGAAAGCTCAAATGGAAAATAAGGAGCACAAACGATATACTATCCAATAGCAGTAACACAACTCCATGGAATGCTTATTCGGCACAACGAGTGATAGCCGGTGGAGATGCCGTTCACACGAAATGAGCATACACAGGATTTTACAGGAAGAGAACTAGGCAAACGACAGATATTGACGCAGTATATTGATTCTCACAGCTTTACAATATGCCGCTGGGGGCAATAGAATGTAAATGAAAAAATATATTTATCGTGAATGAACAAGGGATTCAAAGGAAGAAAACATGAGGGGCCACACTGGTAGCAGGATAAAATGGGGGAGAGGAGAACTATAGCCCCGTTGGGGCATTCAACCGGCAACGGCACCCACCTTGCACTGGACCCCGAGGATGATTTCCTCTCTCTTTTTTTCGGACCTCGCTGGGGCACTCTCGCTTTTTTTTTTTGCTCCGGTCTCACCCCTCTCTTTTCTTTCTATTTTTTTTCCTTTTTTTCCTTCGAGACCATGATATATATATAGAGGGTGTGGCCCTGTTTCCATCGGCACCCAGAGGAATCGGCGCACTGGTTGGTGTTTGCGCGCCTTGAAATCCCGTGTCGACTCATTTCCGTGCTGGTTCACTTCCGTGCCGGTTTACTTCCGTGCCGGTTCACTCCCGTGCCAGTTTCATTTCCGTGCCGGTTCACTCCTGTGCCGGTTTCAGCTCATTTCTTAGCATCCTTTGGCCCATTTTTGTTTGTTTAGGCCTATTTGTGCTCATTTCTCATTATCTGAGGGTTGACCCATCGCTTGACTTGTCTCGCTGTCCGAGCTTTTATCTTGTTCGTTCAGGGATGGTCCTGAGCCTTTTCTGAACTCTTGAGTCTTGTTTCAGCGACTGTCCATTGGAGCCTGGCGTCTTTTCTTTTCTTCTCTTTTTCTTTTGTTCTTCATCTTTGTTCGGCTTTTGCCACTCCTTTCCTTCTTTCCTTTTCTTATCGGCATAGGGGTACTTCGGCCAGGGCTCCATACTTGCAAAAGTAAAAGTTTAAGAAATGTTAAAAATATTTTCAGTGTCAACAAATGCCCCTCACCCGTAGGTGGGGCGAATGAGGGACGAGTGAGCGGGACCTGCGGGTGTAGCCCTATCTGAGAATGTGTCTTTTTTATTCTTTTATTCTTTATATATGCAAGCATGCAAACATTGATGGGAATCAACTCCAAGCACGTACATTTTATTTTTGTATTTATGTCCTTTTGTTCGTATTTATACCTTTGGCTAATTGGGTTTGCAAATTGTAAAGCATTATAAGCCAAATGGTTAGTCTTTAAAGTCTTTGGGTTTCTATGTAATATGCCAGTGGGTCTAGTAGGGTCCCCCAACCTCTTTCCCATTGGTCCACCTAGGTCCTAGGGCGCATGTGGGGCTGGTTCAAAGTCCAAGGTTGGACTTGGACCAAGGGGTGACAAAGGATAAGAAAATTCAAAATGGAATCCCCTTAAGTCAAGGGGGCAGCCCTCTTATAATATAGTTTATTAGGTGTTGTATTTTTATTTAATTTGGCCATTTGACCACATGGGGGATTAATGTGTTATACACCATTGCCCTCTCCCTAACCCTAGATCTGAGGATAGGTTTAGTCTTTTTTACTTATATATAAATCCCATGTAATTTCCATTTTGATGAAATTAATGAAAAAGAATTTCAGAAAATTGGCATTGTGCCTCCAAGAGCCCAAGGGCGCCCCCCTCTCTCTCCCACCTCGATGGATTTCTGTAAAATTCTTGAGGTGTGAAGCCTCCTCCCCTCCCCCTCTCTGAGTGTGAAGCTCAACACCACCGCCGCCGCCGCCATCGAGCCGCCGTCGCACCGCCACCGCCGCCGCGTCAAAATTCTATCCACATCAGGATAGAAGGTTGAAGCCCGATTTTTATCTCCACATAAGGAGATCTGATCGAGCTGAAATTTTGAGTGTCTGTTCTTCTTGTTATCCCCAGTCTTCATTTTAAATTTCATGTCAATCAGAGATCATTTGCTATTTTTTCCGTAATTTTACTTCCACCCTTGACAGTCTGCCAGTTTACAGATCTACAGGATAGGAGTCTGTTCTTCTATTTTTCCCACCCCCTTATACATCTCCCAAAAATCTCCAAAAATTCATGCGTGTTCCTCACTTTCCTACCTTCCATTCATAATTTTTCTAGGGTCTAGATCTATCGTCTTCCTGTCGGTCAAAATTCATCTTCAGGCAGTTCTTGTTCTTCCCTGTGTGTCTATAATTCCAAGCCAGAAAGAAACTACAACCCACAATCATTTTCATTTCTAATCCATTTACTGGATGGATCTGAAATAATTATATGTTATATCCCTTTGAGTCCTCTATCCATTGGTACTAATTTTACGTCGATCCGACACCAGATCTGGCCGCAGTAATTCTTTTCGGGGAGGCGCACAGTTTAGATCCGTGGATAGGCCAGCAAATTAGTCCACCGGTAAATCCCGATAAAATACGTCGGGATACCTTCGGCGACCGCCGCTCCCGGAGATCACTCGGCAACCCATCAGTAGCGTCCTAGCAAGCCGCCGTAGTAAGTAGACGGTCGGGCATCACCGTACCAGCAGTCGACCTGCCTGTTGTCCCGCGGGACCCGCAGAACCGAGCCGAACCCGCAGTTCATCTTCGGCCCGGGAGCATTCCAAATTGCTGCCCGTCAACCCAAGCTTGGTATTCTCGGGTTATTTTTGTCACCCTTTACCTCCCTGCGTGGAGTGGGCCATAAAATTACTACTGTAATAATTTAATTACTGTGTACCGGGAGTGCGAGTCTTAGCCGGGATCACCTTCCCCACGCCCGGAGTGTGGAGGTACACTCACCACCATCCTCTTTTGGCACTTGCTTTATCTCGTATACTTTTGAATGTCACTGCTAGAGTGATAGGAACGTAGCTCGTTATATTTTTATCACCGCTGCGAGAGTGAGTGAGTGAATCCGTCTCGTGACTCAATCCGAGTACACGCGGAAAGGCCAATACTCGAGACTCATTGCCGATTTCTCAACCGCGCACGGTCCCACGTTTCCCTCGGTTTGGGACGTCCGCGAGCTAGAGTCTCAGGTTCGCTGTCCGTCCTGCATCAAATTGGTATCAGTGCGGGTTGAGTCTAGGGTAAGATTTGTTTAAAAAAACATAAAAAGAGATTCATTTAAGTCTAGAGAGAGTCTAAGTCGGTCCAAGGTTACATTTGCATTCCTTTTTTCGGTATATTAAAAGGTGTTGTCCGAACGTTAGGTTACGCCTATCGGGAAGGTCGCACATTTGCGAGAGAGGATCTTCGAATCCCGTAACTCCGCCAAGTACCGTCTATTGGTTAAGTCTAGGTTTGTAGTCGAGTCGGCATTCCAACTTTGCAACGCATTTTAGAGTCGTGTCTAGGTGCTTGCATTAGTCTTGCATAAAAGTTTTGCATAAAAAAAATAAAAAAATAAAAAAATGACATTGCATGCCCATTCCTAGGAGTTCCAACCCCATCTTTGCCATTATGGCCAACCCATGTACCCCGATCAGACCCGTCCAAGGTAACAAGTACGTGTTTGAGTACATTCAGGAGTATGATAAGTATCGATTGTAATATGGAGTTGGAGAGGAGAGCACCATGACCGCCTTTCAGTTCCGGAGAGATTTGCGGCTTCACTTCCAGTTTGAATGTCTTTGTCGCGACGCGACCACTCTCGCGCAATCTTATCTGGTCGCTCTAGAGGTTGAGCCTTTCGAGGCAAGCTTTGATACTGCCCTTCGGCGAGCATCTACCTCTCAGTTGAGTCCCGAGTCGGTCGGACAGCCTACCCCACAGCCTACCCCACCCCAGTCGGGGAGCCCCTCCCCTAGAGCTCTATTGCCGTCTACGTCTGACTTTATTCGGAGTCACCTCATTTGGAGCCACCTCAGCCCGAGCCACCCATGTTTCTAACGGGAAAGTTATTCATCGCCGAGCCACTATTTAGTTGGCTCAAGATCGGCTTGGTCCCTAGTCCACCTTACTACCCACCCATGGACCTTACGCTACCATTATTTCCGGCCAACTCATTCCATACCACATTCCGGTCTAGTCACAATGTTGATACATTGGATGACCTTATTATGGGATTAGACTCGCAAATGAAGTTGACTTATATGTTGACCTGAGGCTTCGACCAACCCACAAGTCGTAGCTTCACCCACCCAGCCTTAGGGTCCATTACCTCTGTGTACATCGTGGGTCATGTCACCACGGAGCTTCTCTTATTCCTCCCCATGCTGGCCGAGCCAAACTTCATTCCATTTACCCTGAGGGAGGAACCATACCTTCTACATGAGATCACCATCCCCTATACCCTAGTGCATGAAGGTGACCACCTACACCTTCAAGAATTCCAAAAGTGGGACCGTGTCATATGGGAGCCCAGTTCGAGGGGTCATACTTTCTTTGATCCCTTCGACGCATTCCCTAGTGAACCCCTTGACCCACCACATTTACTTCACTTTTTTGAGGGAGTCCACTACCACACCCCTTCCCCACGGGCCAGTCCCCCTACACTCAGCCAAGGGACCGTTCCACGGTCATCATATAGGGGTGATAAAGAAGGAGTATTCGACTCTCCTAGCCCTCCCGAGTCTCCCAAATCCAACAAGCAGTCACATGCTAGGGGCATACTAGGATGTCTAGGAGTCCCCCATTCCATCAACCATCGATTGCATCTAGTGTATGCATGGCACACATTCGGATGTCCTGGTCCACCATTGCATGTGTATGGGTCGAACTAACAATAGGTTTGTTTAGGGTCATGTGTGAGTCTTTGTTTCGTACAGTTTGTCTGTTGAGTGCATATGCATACATCGAGTTGAGTCGGTCTTTGTATGCTCGCGTCGCCAGTCCCTTTCGAGTGCGAGGCAAGTCGGATCCAATGCGTACGTTGTAGACTTGCCAGAATTTAGGATCGGCTCTACCTCAACATATCGGATCTAGTCACATAAAGGGACCCAACGATGATTCCTAGTGAGTCTTCGAGCCGCCTCCTCCCCTTTGAGAGTGACCCCACCCCGGAGTGTCCACCATTAGTCTCATTCCCACAGCAGTATGCACATATCAAATATATACGGGATGAGCATGTGACGATTACTTGGAGTGGAGCGTACTCCGCACTACCAGGTCGGTGACGAATCCGCCGGAGCCACACGAGCAGCCGCACCCCTTACTCGATAGGGTTGAGTTCTTCCCACCCAGGGAGAATTGATGGGAATCAACTCTGAGCACGTATATTTTATTTTTATATTTATGTACTTTTGTTTGTATTTATACCCTTGGCTAATTGGGTTTGCAAATTGGAAAGCATTATAAGCCAAAGCTTTATTCTTTAAAGTCTTTAGATTTCTATGTAATATGCCAGTGGGTCCAGCAGGGTCCCCCACCCTCATTCCCATTGGTCCACCTAGGTCCTAGGGCCCATGTGGGGCTGGTTCAAAGTCCAAAGTTGGACTTGGACCAAGGGGGGACAAAGGATAAGAAAATTCAAAATGGAATCCCCTTAAGTCAAGGGGGCGCCCCCCTTATAATATAGTTTATTAGGTGTTGTATTTTTATTTAAATTGGCCATTTGTCCACATGGGGGATTAATGTGTTATACCCCATTTGCCCCTCCTTAACCCTAAATCTGAAGATATGTTTAGTCTTTTTTACATTTCTATAAATCCCATGTAATTTTCATTTTGATGGAATTAATGAAGAAGAGTTTCAGAAAATTGGCATTGTGCCTCCAAGAGCCCAATGGCGCCCCCCTCTCTCTCCCACCTCGATGGATTTCTGTAAAATTCTTGATGTGTGAAGCCTCCTCCCCTCCCCCTCTCTGAGTGTGAAGCTCAGTGTCGCCGCCATCGAGCCGCCGTCGCACCGCCACCGCGTCGAAATTCTATCCACATCAGGACAGAAGGTTGAAGCCCAATTTTTATCTCCACATAAGAAGATCTGATCGAGCTGCAATTTTGAGTGTCTGTTCTTCTTGTTATCCCCAGTCTTCATTTTAAATTTCGTGTCAATCAGAGGTCATTTGCTATTTTTCCCGTAATTTTAGTTCCACCCCTGACAGTTTGCCAGTTTACAGATCTACAGGATAGGAGTCTGTTCTTCTATTTTTCCCACCCCCTTATACATCTCCCAAAAATCCCCAAAAATTCATGCATGTTCCTCACTTTCTACCTTCCACCCATAATTTTTCTTGGGTTTAGATCTATCGTCTTCCTGCCGGTCAAAATTTGTCTTCAGGCTATTCTTGTTCTTCCCTGTGTGTCTGTAATTCCAAGTCAGAAAAAAACTACAACCCACAGTCATTTTCATCTAATCCGTCTTATGGATGGATCTGAAATAATTATATGTTGTAGCCCTTTGAGTCCTCTATCCATCGGTACCAATTTTGCGTCGATCCAACACTGGATCTGGCAGCAGAAATTCTTTTCATGGAGGCACGCAGTTCAGATCCGTGGACAGGCCAGCAAATCAGTCCACCGGTAAATCCTGGTAAAATATGCCAGGATACCTTCGGCGACCGCAGCTCCCGAAGATCGCTCGACAACCCATCAGCAGCGTCCCAGCAAGCCGCCGTAGTAAGGAGACGCCCGGGCACCGCCGTCCCAGTAGCCAGAACCGCCTGCTGTCCTGCGGGACTCACAGAACTGAGCGAAACCCGCAGTTCGTCTCCGGCCTTGGAGCGTTCCAAATTGCTGCCTGTTGTCCCCGGTAGATGGTAATCAAGAGGGGAGGGGTGAATTTATTGGCAATAAAAATTTCAACAATGAACTTTTTGAAAAGATTAAATGGAAGGACCAAAATGAAGCACACTCTTCTAACCCGATGATGCTAACACACGAACAACGAAAAATATAAAGAAATCTGAACAGTCGAGATTTGAACAACACTCCGCTCGACAAGAAGCCCACTCGTGAAAGAACGTAGAAGCAAACCACAATGAACAAGAGGATTTTAGGTGGTTCGAGTTAAAAATAGTGTTCCCCACGTCCACCCCTCACAGAGTGAGGATTGCTTCCACTATAGAGTGAAAACCCACACACACACACGCTGTGAAGCATACAGCCACACACACACACGTGCGCTGCGACCGGCAAACGCACACACACACAGTATTTCATTCAAGAAAAATATTTAGATATATAATGATCCTTCAGAACTGAAATATAATGAACATAATATATGCAATAAAGATCTTGAGGTCGCCAGAAATCCCCCTTTCAAACGATGACCCAGCTGAGGTTCTTCATTTCTTGGTCGGTGATGTAGAATGTAGACAGATCTTCAAGAGGAAGCCCGGATGATGATGTGCAGCTTGAGATCCATGTTGCCCAGCTTCATATAAGGAGGAAAAGCTTCAATGCTTGCTCAGGATGCATCAATCAGCAAGGGGATCGGCCTATTCTCAAAGTAGGCTGCTTCTATTCGCACTTGGAAAGGCTCCCCACGAACTTTCTTCTCCTGCAAGACAAAATAGGGATGAGTTCGAATGTTCATTTTTCCTCTCCGTTTTTGGTCACCCTAATCATTGGTTTTATAGTCCCAAGGAGGGGGGACACGTGTGACAAGATGGGAGCCTCGGATCTCCCAACATTAGGGCAAAATAGGATCAAAAACGGCGACCACGAATCGGATCTCGAACCGGACTGGCGGTCCAAAACTCCCGGGGTCGACCCATTGGGTCGACCCTCGAAGACACTACAATACGGGACAAGGGTGCCCGAGAATGGAAATTTCCAGGGGTCGACCCATTGGGTCGAGCCATTGCGCACAATCAGCAAAATTTGAGAAACCCGAGGGGCTCGGGTACCAAAAAGGGTCGACCCATGGGGTCGACCCACGCACCGTATTGCTGAAAATTGAACACCCGAGGGCTCAGGAGCACCTAGGGGTCGACCCATGAACTACTTCACAACACAAAGAAAATAAAAAGCTATCAGCCATCAAGGGGTCGACCCTTGGGGTCCACCCCATGAAATCAAACATGTTATTCATTTCTATGTGCTGGTTATAAATAGGGATCAACCCTTGGGGTCAACCCATGGCTTCTATGAAGGAAATCAACTTATCAAGGGGTAAGGTTTTGTTTGGATCTCACCAAGCATCCTTGAATGAGTTAGGAAGTGAGCTTCATTCCTAAGTACTGTAAAAACACAAAATTGGAGTTAGATTGAAACTTTGACAACCATAACTCAAAGCACTTACTCAAAGAGAGATGATCTTGATCCTGTAAAAATTCCTCCTCCGACATCATTAGTAGATGATGATCGAAGAAGAAAAAGGTAATTACATAGTAAAGCAGTTCAAAGTGAGTTTGATTAAATTTATTCATCCAACAATAGTTCTAGTCCAATATAGTGTTTGGTCATCATCAAAATCCAACAAAAAGGACATTCACGTAGGGGGTTAAACAGTCTCCCCCTTTTTGATGATGACAAAATACTATGCTAGATTTTCGGATTGACAAGAAAACTTTTATTTACAATTTTTCGAATCAACACCTCAACTAACAAAAAAATTAACATGAAAGCCTCCATATACGTAACCATGTGAATTCAAAAGGATTTAACAAGCTGAATGAAATCAAGGCCACGGACCAAAGGTAGGGGAACCCCAACATTACATCAAACCACAACCACAATGTTGAATGCACATTCTTTCCATGCACCACGCTGAAACATTATAGAAGCATCACAACATAAAACACAAGGCTTCATCCAAGCACTGTAAGATTGACCAGCCAAAGGCATCATCCATTGTTTTAGCCGACAACAGAGTTTTTAAGACTTACAAAGTCTGAGTTCATGAGTTACAAAAATGCATACATGAGCAATGCCATGAGATGCAACATTTCTAACTGAACATTTCTCACTGACAGACTAATGAAAGCAAACATGCAAGCAAGCACACACCACACATACTATAATATAATAGTTTTAACCAAGCACCCACATATCTGAATTTCTCCCCCTTTGGCATCATCAAAAAGAAGAGGGAGAATAGGTTAATGATTGTGCTGTATCATTGGAGCTTCATAATCTAGTCTGAGGGTGGAGAGTGTGAAGCATGAGACCCTCTAAGTAAATTCATCATTTCTTCAAACATCCTGGTTTGGGCATCCAGAGCAGTAGTGTTTGCATCAAGAAAGGAGGTGACCCTTTGGAAGGACCGAGTGTGGGCAACATGGGAAATCCTCAAGTCAGTTACTTCATTGACAAGGGCATCCATTCTCTCCCCATACTTGTCTAGTCGGCCATCTATGGAATCCAATCTGTCAGTGATCATCTGAGAAAACCCACCAGGCAGTGCCTCATCAGGAAGTTCTTGTTGTTGTGGTTGATCTGCTTCAGCTTCTTCACTATCCTCTTCTTCCTCTGAGATGACTTGTACTTGTCCAGATTTGATCTTATGAACCAGAACACCATTTTTTAACTCATAGTTCATGTTCTTACAAATTGTGGGGATGGAGTAAATGTCATTCTCACGCATTGTGTGATATCGTTCTTTGGAGAAATCAATACTGGCTGATTCAAAGACTGCTGTCAAGGCTGCTGCATATGGTAGAATGCGGTTTGTATGCTGCAAGCATGCGGATATGTGGAGTAGTATAGTGGAAGGGAAATTGATAGGGAGACCCTTCATCAGACAAAAAAATAGGAACATATGGAATTCAGTTACTTTGTCTCTTCCACCACCCTTTGGTATCAAAATGGTCATCATAATGTGGTGTAGAATGCCCTGCATGGAGGGAAAGCGATTTGCATTCAGACCGGTGGTGGACCTGTCTCCCATTTCCTTAGAGGTCATCATTTAATAGACCTCTTCTTCATCAAAATCAAGATCACCAAAAGTGTAACCTTCATGACATGGTAAGCCGAGAGCATTACCCAGAAATTCGGGTGTCAAAGTAATCACTTCTCCATTTACAACAGTAAACTGCTTGTTAGCTTTGATTGTCATATTGCAATAGAACTGGTTCACTAACTTGTAATAAACACGACGGTGTGCAGGCATGAAATGATCAAGGTTTGGTTGACTACAAATAATATCCACTAAGCCTGGCAAGTATTCAACCAAATTCATAAAATCTACCGCACGAGGGCGGAGAACTTTTCTGTGTGCAGCTTTGTTACCGGAGGCCAAGGCTTGCGATTTCATTGCTTCTAGCTCTTTTTCTTTGGATCGTATCTCTCTTGTGCGGCTGGAATTCTCTCGCTGACTAGCAGAGCGGCTGGATTCCTCCCCCTGACGAGAAGACCGCCGTTTGGGTGCCATCTAAATCACCGGACAAATCAGAATCTGTAGAGGCTTCCTAGATCTTGTTGGTTCGAAAAGAGGAGCCCCTCACATAGAAATAAAGACTCTCCGAAGACCATGGCCTTACCTCAGAGGATCTGGGACGAAGAGAGATGCTTATGGACGCAGCAAGGAGAGAAACCGCGAGTAGCAACTGGTGAGATCTCGCCTAGGGCTGGAGCGGCGTTGGGTTGCAAGAGAGGGTTTCAAGGCTACCAAGAGGTGGTGGCTGGTCAAACTAGGGAGCTGGGGCTATAATATAGCGTTAGGGTTGAAGAATAGGGCATTCGCGCCCTTTCCAAAATGGAACAGTTCGCGTTTTACCGTGACCGTCGTAACGGGTCGACCCGATGGGTCGACCCACGAGATAGCCCGAGCCCTGTTTTGAGCAAACTGACAGGGGTCGACCCCATGGGTCGACCCATCCCCTGTTCAGATGGAGATTTTATTTTATATGAAAATTTGGAGTTCCAAGAAGGATAGGCTCGATTCCCCAATGATTAAAACATATGAAGGTCAAGGAAAAAAGATATCTTTGAGGTTTGAATCATTTGGGGAGGATATTTCAAGGAAATGATAGATTGCCTTAGAAGTTTATTTACCATGCTCTCCATTATTCAGATTTCGATTGATCAGTTCCATTGAGATGCACTTATTAAACTCAAAATAGTGTGGCCATAGAAGAGTGCAATGAAGGGGTTCATACATATTTAATAGAAGAAATGCAATTCATACAAAGGTGGAAATTTCACACAATTCAATTTATTGCAATTCAAGCAACATGGTGCATATGCATGAAAAAAAAAGGAGACCCATCTAATGCAACTGTATGAACGACACAAATGCAAAATATGCATGCTAGCGACACTAAGTATGATGCAAAATGCAGAGACTCATGAATCAGACTCCTCTATTCTACAAACCCCTAACTCTCTCCTAAAAGATGTAAATTTTTCTTCATTTAGTGGTTTGGTAAATATGTCAGCAATTTGATTATTTGTTTCAATGAAATTTATTTCAACATCACCCTTATTAACATGATATCAAATGAAATGATGTCTAATTTCGATATGCTTCGTTCTAGAGTGATGAATCAGATTTTTTGACAAGTTTATAGCAGAGGTGTTATCACACAAAATTAAGGTGTTTTTGAATGAGATGCTATAGTCAATCATTTGTTGTTGGATCCAAAGCACCTGGGCAATGCAACTACCAAGAGCCACATATTCGGCTTCGGCGGTTGACAAAGCCACTGAATTTTGTTTCTTAGAGGCCCATGAGACCATGCATCCCCCAAGAAACTGGCAATACCCGCTGGTGCTTTTCCGGTCCACTTTACAACCCGCATAATCGGCGTCAGAATAAGCAATCAATTCAAAGCTCGAATTACGCGGAAACCATAAGCCCAAATGTACTGAACCAGCAATATATCTAAAAATACGTTTCACAGCTGACATGTGTGTTTCTTTCAGATAAGACTGAAATCTCGCGCACAAGCAAACTGCAAACTGAATGTCGGGCCGGCTGGCAGTTAAATACAACAATGATCCTATCATGCTTCTAAAAAGTTTTTGGTCCACGGATTTACCTTTCTCATCTTGATCGAGTTTGATTGAGGTTGACATGGGTGTGGGTTGAGGTTTCACCTTGCTGAAATTGTACTTTGTGAGCAAGTCTCGAGCATACTTCTTTTGGCATATGAAAATTCCATCCACCATTTGTTTGACCTGCAAGCCCAAGACGAAGGTCAATTCTCCCATCATACTCATTTCAAACTCACCTTGCATAAGTTTGGCAAATTTTTCACTCAAGGTGATATCAGTAGAGCCAAAAATTATGTCATCGACATATACTTGAACAATTAAAACTTTCTTACCATTTACTTTGGAAAATAAGGTTTGATCAATGTTACCACGTTTGAACCCATTGTCGACAAGAAAAGAACTCAGCCTCTCGTACCAAGCATGGGGAGCTTGTTTCAAACCGTAAAGCGCCTTATCCAATTTGTAAACATAATCTAGATATGCGTGATCTTCAAATCCTGGAGGCTGCTCCACATACACATCCTCCTGTATGAAACCATTCAAAAACGCACTTTTCACATCCATTTGAAAAAGTTTAATATCATGATGGCATGCAAATGCTAAAAGAATTCTCACTGCCTCAAGTCTTGCCACAGAGGCAAAAGACTTATCAAAGTCAATTCCTATCTCTTGGCTATAGCCTTTGGCTACTAGCCTGGCCTTATTCCTAATTACCACTCCTTGATCATTTAACTTGTTTCGGAAAATCCATTTGGTTCCGATCACGGAGTGGCTTTTAGGACGTGGCACAAGGAACCAGACTTTGTTCCTTTGGAACCGGTGTAGTTCATCCTGCATAGCTAAGATCCAGGAATTGTCCTTTAAGACTTCATCAATAGAGTGCGGTTCAAATTGAGAGAACAATGCAAGATAATCCAAATTGTCAACTTCCCTTGATGAAGATCGAGTTTTCACTTTATCTTCTACATTACCAATCACATTCTCGGGAGGATAGCTTTTGTGGAAAGTCCACTGCCGAGGAAGCTGCTATCCTTGTTGATTTTCATCATCCTTGCTTTCTGATCCTTCTCCTAGAGTTGCTTGACCTTGCGCTGCCTTTGGTGCAATCTATTCACTAGTTTCTTCTTCTTCATCCTGCAAGTTTGAGCTTTTATCAACATTCACATTGCATGACTCATCTACAATAACATGAGGGCTCTCTTCTACTACAAGAGTTCTCAGGTTATAAACCCGATATGCTCTAGAAGCAAGAGAGTACCCAAGAAAAATTCCACGATCACTTTTTGCATCGAATTTGCCCAAATCAGATTTTCCATTATTAAGAATATAGCAAATTGATCCAAATGGTTTCAAGTGAGAGATATTGGGCTTCTTACCTTTGAAGAGTTCATATGGGGTTTTTCTCAAGATTGGTCTTACCATAGCTCGGTTTATGATGTAGCATGCCGTGCTAACGGCTTCCGCCCAAAAATACCTAGGAAGGTTGTTCTCGCTTAGCATCGTCCGAGCCATCTCAATGAGGGTTCTATTCTTTCTCTCCATGATGCCGTTTTGTTCTGGAGTTCTTGGTGCTGAAAATGTATGCGAGTATCCGTGCTTCCTACAAAATTAATCAAAATCAGTGTTCTCGAACTCCTTACCATGATCACTTTGAATTCTCTTGATGGAACATCCTTTCTCAATCTCCACTTTCCTGCAGAAACCTTCAAACTCCTTCAAAGCATCATTTTTATGTGACAAAAAGTACACCCAAAAAAATCATGAGAAGTCATCTACAATAACAAACCCATATAACTTGCCACCTAGACTGTGAGTTCTACTAGGTCCAAACAAATCAATATGAAGAACTTCAAGTGGCCTAGTGGTAGTCACATCATTCTTGCTTTTGAAAGAGGCTCTTTTTTGCTTACCTTTGCTGCATGCCTCACATACTTTGTCTGGTTCAAACTTCAGCTTTGGCATCCCAACAACTAAATCATTTCTGGACAACTTTGTAAGAACATTAAAACTAGCATGCCCAAGACGGCGATGCCACAACCAAGCATTGTCAGAGTTATTTGCAACTAAGCAAAGATTATTGTGTGATGTATCATCTAAGTCATCATATATACATTATTTTGTCTAACCCCTATAAACATTATTTCCTGTGTGGTTTTATTTACAATAGTGCAGTGCATGGAGTAAAAAATCACATTGCACCCTTTATCACAAAGTTGACTTATACTTAGTAAGTTATGATTGAGACCTTTAACCAACAAAATTTTTCCACACTATGAGGAGATCCCTTACCAATCTTACCTTCTCCAACGATTTTTCCTTTGCCCTTGCCCCCGAAGGCAACAAGTCCACCATCCTTTTCCTTGAGGTCTGCAAAGATTTCTTTGTTTCCAGAGATGTGTCGCGAGCATCCACTATCGAGGTACCATTTGTTTCTTTGAGCCTTCATGCAGACCTACAAAGCATCAAAACAAGAAGACTTCTATGATTTTGGTACCCAAGCTTGCTTGGGTCCATATCGGTTAGGAGCTCTTGATCTATTCACCCACATGGATTTTCTTGCAAATTGTTCCTCGTCAGCCAACATTAGCCTACATGTATACATGGTGTGACCATACATTCCACAGTAGAAACATGAAACAACCTTTTTGTTAAGATTTCTTTTCTTGTAATCATTCATGTATGGTTTGTGGACCGGAATGTATTTCTCACTCTTTTTATGTGAAGAGCATGATGAAGATGAAGCATTAGCATTCACAAAGGAAGTTTGAGTTTTGTTTTCAAAAGCTTTCTGGTTGCATGGCTCATATCCTAGCCCTTCCTTTCTAAAATTCACTCTCATTCCTAGCATGGTTTCTAGATTTTGCTTTTCTTTGACAAATCTAGCTAGTGATTCTTTCAGATCTTTCACCTCACCCATTAAAACCCCTTTTGCTTCTTCAAGTTCCATTTTATCCTTTTCCAAGGCTTGCACTTTAGCATTCACTTCTTCAATGGCTTTCATAGATTTTTCATCATTTTGTTGTTCTTGTTTTAAACATGTTAGTTCTTCTTCAAACAAAATGACTTTGGAGTTGAGCATTTCATTGTCATAAGACAGTGTTTCAAGCTTGGATGATAATTCAGCACATTTCAGACATGGAGATTCATTTGATATACTTTGGTCAATCTTTTTCTTTAACATTCTATTTTCAGACTTTAACTTTTTACATTTTTCATACAAGGCTTCATAAGCAATTTTCCATTGTTCACATGAGAGATCTTCAGTTTCAGAATGTACCTCATTGGAGTCTTCATCATTCGCCATTAGACACAATGTTTGGACAAGCTCGTCCAACTCATCTTCTGATTTGTCTTCAGAGTCATCCTCATCGCTCCAAGTCGCCACCATTGCCTTAGTCTTCTTGAACTTCCCTTTCTTGAGTCTTTTCTGAAGTTCGGGACACTCTCCACGCATGTGCCCTGGTTTTTTACATTTGTAACAAATGATCTCTTCTTTCTTGCTGCTTTCTCCCTTCTTTGGAATCATCTTCCTTGGCACTCTTCTGAATGGAGCTCCTGCTCTTCTGGATCTTCTAATGAATTTTCTGGCCCTTAGTGTTATCATGGCCACCAGCTCTTCATCCTCACTGTTTGAACCAGATCCATCTTCACTGTCATCCGATCTTTGGAGGTTGGTCTTCAAAGCCATGCTTGAGATCGGCCTCTTTTTCTTGACATCTTCCTCATTCCTTTTTATGTTCAGCTCATAGGTCATTAATGACCCGATTAACTCATCAAGCGTCAGAGTACTGAGGTCCTTTGAGCCTTCAATGACCATGGCCTTAGTATGCCATTGTGGTGAGAGAGACCTTAATACTTTCCTCACAAGATCCTGGTTGGAGTATTCCTTCCCGAGTGCCTTCAGCCCGTTGGTGATCTCCAACAATCTAGCAAACATCTCTAAAATGTTTTCATCCGGCTTCATCATGAATAATTCGTAGTCCCAGACGAGCAAATTCGCTTTAGTCTCCTTCACTTCCGATGTTCCTTCATACATTATACGGAGTTTGTTCCACATTTCCTGCGCGGACGCACACATCAAAATTCGTGAGTACTCGTTTGGATGAATTGCACATTGAATTATATTCATAGCTTTGAAATTAGCTATGCACTTCTTGATATGTTCTTCTCCCCACTCTTCCTCTTTAGGAGGCAATTGATATGGACCATTACTAATAACATACCAAATTTCAAATTCCTGGGCCCTCAGTAATACATACATCCGATTCTTCCAATATGAGTAATTCGACCCATCGAAGAACGGTGGTCTGTGTATAGAGTGCCCTTCGGGCATCAGCCCCTTGTTTGCCATTTACTGGATCTTACTCTTAGATCGTGAGATCAGTACAAAATCAGAGACCTAGCTCTGATACCAATTGTTGTCCCCGGTAGATGGCAATCAAGAGGGGAGGGGTGAATTTATTGGCAATAAAAATATCAACAATGAACTTTTTGAAAAGATTAAATGGAAGGACCAAAATGAAGCACACTCTTCTCACCCGATGATGCTAACACACGAACAGCGGAAATATAGAGAAATTTGAACAGTCGAGATTTGAACAACACTCCGCTCGACAAGAAGCCCACTCGTGAAAGAACGTAGAAGCAAATCACAATGAACAAGAGGATTTTAGGTGGTTCGGGTTCACAACAGTGTCCCCTACGTCCACCCCTCACAGAGTGAGGATTGCTTCTACTATAGAGTGAAAACCCACACACACACACGCTGTGAAGCACACAGCCACACACACACACGTGCGCTGCGACCGGCAAACGCACACACAAACACACACAGTATTTCGTTCAAGAAAAATATTCAGATATACAATGATCCTTCAGAACAGAAATAGAATGAACATAATATATGCAATAAAGATCTTGAGGTCGCCAGAAATCCCCCTTTCAAACGATGACCCAGCTGAGGTTCTTCATTTCTTGGTCGGTGATGCAGGATGTAGACAGATCTTCAAGAGGAAGCCCGGATGATGATGTGCAGCTCGAGATCCATGTTACCCAGCTTCATATAAGAAGGAAAAGCTTCAATCCTTGCTCAGGATGCATCTAATCAGCAAGGGGATCGGCCTATTCTCGAAGTAGACTGCTTCTATTCACACTTGGAAAGGCTCCCCATGAACTTTCTTCTCCTGCAAGACAAAACATGGATGAGTTCGAATGTTCCTTTTTCCTCTCCGTTTTTGGTCGCCCTAATCATTGGTTTTATAGTCCCAAGGAGGGGGGACATGTGTGACAAGATGGGAGCCTCGGATCTCCCAACATTAGGGCAAAACAAGATCAAAAACGGTGGCCACGAATCAGATATCGAACCATACTGGCGGTCCGAAACTCCACGGGTCGACCCTCGAAGACACTACAACACGGGACAAGGGTGCCCGAGAATGGAAATTTTTAGGGGTCGACCCATTGGGTCGACCCATTGCACACAACCGGTAAAAATTGAGAAACCCGAGGGGCTCGGGTACCAAAAAGGGTCAACCCATGGGGTCAACCCACGCACCGTATTGCTGAAAACTGAACACCCGAGGGCTCGGGAGCACCTAGGGGTCGACCCATGGGGTCAACCCATGAACTACTTCACAACACAAAGAAAATAAAAAGCTATCAGCCATCAAGGGGTCGACCCTTGGGGTCCACCCCATGAAATCAAACATGTTATTCATTTCTATGTGCTGGTTATAAACAGGGATCAACCCTTGGGGTCACCCCATGGCTTCTATAAAGTAAATCAACTTATCAAGGGGTAAGGTTTTGTTTGGATCTCACCAAGCATCCTTGAATGAGTTAGGAAGTTTGCTTCATTCCTGAGTACTATAAAAACACAAAATTGGAGTTAGATTGAAACTTTGACAACCATAACTCAAAGCACTTACTCAAAGAGAGATGATCTTGATCCTGCAAAAATACCTCCTCCGACATCATTAGTAGATCATGATCTAAGAAGAAAAAGGTAATTACATAGTAAAGCAGTTCAACATGAGTTTGATTAAATTTATTAATCCAACAATAGTTCTAGTCCAATATAGTGTATGGTCATCATCAAAATCTAACAAATAGAACATTCACGCAGGGGGTTCAACACTGCCCGTCAACCCAAGCTTGGTATTCCCGGGTTATTTTTATCGCCCTTTACTTCACTGCGTGGAGTGGGGCATAAAATTACTACTGTAATAATTTAATTACTGTGTACCGGGAGTACGAGTCTTGGCCGGGATCGCCTTCCCCACGCCCGGAGCGTGGAGGTACACTCACCACCCTCCTCTTTTGGCATTTGCTTTATCTCGTACACTTTTGAATGCCGCTGCTAGAGTGATAGGAACATAGCTCGTTATATCTTTATCACCGCTACGAGAGTGAGTGAGTGAATATGTACCGTGACTCAATCCGAGTACACGCGGAAAGGCCGATACCCGAGACTCATTGTCAGTTTCTCAACCACACACGGTCTCACGTTTCCCTTGCTTTGGGACGTCCACGAGCTAGAGTCCCAGGTTTACTGTCCATCATGCATCAGACATCCATCGATCGCATGCATAAACTAGATGTATATAGAATAGTTCCCCTATATTAGGAATGGGATAAGGACATCGCCCACGATTCACGGACGGAGTGCGGCTCACGAAGCGCAACTAAGGAAGATGTTCATACGTATGGGGAAGCCGCGTAGAACATATGCATAGCATAAACCACAATCCACACCCAGGACTATTCCTCCATAGTGTGAAAGTGTAATTATATGGGTAGTGAACCCTAGACATAGGGACGTGCAGACGTTCTGAGTAACACTAGAGGATTACTTCATCGCCTACACATACATTCGGGACTCTTGGCTTTTGGCAGCTTCGCACAACCCCCTTGTTTATTCTTAATTTAACATTTCACCATTCAGCGCGAGTCTCCTTATGTGTTTCAATGGGGATTCCCGACTACTAAGATTCATCCCTTTATTCGCAGTGTTATTATGGACTTCACCGTTCGGCGCGAGTCTCCTCATGTGTCTCAATGGGGATTCTCGGCTACTAGGATTCATCCTTTTATTCATAGTGTTATTATGGACTTTACCGTTCGGCACGAGTCTCCTCATGTGTCTCAATGGGGATTCTCGACTACTAGGGTTCATCTTTTATTCATAGTGCTATAATGGACTTCACGGTTTGGTGCGAGTCTCCTCATGTGTCTCAATGGGGATTCCCGGCTAATAGGATTCATCATTTTATTCACATATATATTTTTTTATTTTTTTAAAAGTGGGTAGGCAGCTTTTTCCTCACAGTCACCCTTTACGCGAGTGTAGAGATTTGAGCATCCATGAAGTGTTTAGAAGAATTTATGACGTCCCTATGGCTAAGGACCATTGCTCATATTACGTGCGAGGTGCGAGAGTTTCGTCTAGGGTGTATCATACGAGTTGTGCTAGCAACATAGCTATGACTCTTCCCCTGGACATATGCACTCACCGAGAATAGACTTTTCATTCCTTAGTGTGTGATGTGACGCACACAGACATAGAATCTGGGCAGCGTTATTTAGTAAGGAAACATGCGATCTTAGAAATTTGAAGGAAGTGTATTAATGCTATACTACAAGCAAGCATGCATGCGAGACAAGCAGACAAGGAAAATATGTTATGGTCATTTTTTCTTTTTCCTCTTTCTTATTTTTTGTTTTCTCTTCCTTTTTTTATTATCTTTATCCTCTCTTTTTTCTCTCTTTTTTTTCTTCTTTTTTTTATGTGGAGCTTAACAGGTACACCTGTAGGTCGACAGTTTGAGAGATAAGTGGCTGATGTCGCGACAATGAAGAGAAGATGTGACATGTTGTGGTGAATCCCTAGAGGAATCAAGGGTTGGTATGGAACCAAAGGGGGTCTTTTGTTCATTGGTTCGGAAAGTAATTCCGGACCAAGGGTAAGAGGTTTGTCGGCTTAGACCGAAAGTCATAATGCGGAATAACTTAGCATAGGCGTAAGGCCATGACGCCAAGATATAATTTTTAAACGACTTAGGCGGATTGCCATGACGCCGTACAGCTTGGCTTAGACGGAAGGCCGTGATGCCAAGGTAGAATTTTTAAACGGCTTAGGCAAATTGTCATGACGCCGTACAGCTTGGCTTATGCGGAAGGCCGTGACGCCAAGGTAGAAATTTTAAACGGCTTTGGCGAATTGTCATGACGCCGTACAGCTTGGCTTAGGCAGAAAGCCATGACGCCAAGGTAGAATTTTAAACGGCTTAGGTGAATTACCATGACGCCGTACAATTTAGCTTAGGCAGAAGGCCATGACACCAAGGTAGAATTTTTAAACGGCTTAGGCGAATTGCCATGACGCCGTATAGCTTGACTTAGGCGGAAGGCCATGACGCCAAGGTAGAATTTTTAAACGGCTTAGGCGAAGGGCCATGACGCCGGACAACTTGGCTTAGGTAGAAGGCCATGATGCCAAGGCAGAATGTTAAACGGCTTAGGCGAATTGCCATGATGCCGTAAAGTTTGGCTTAGGCAGAAGGCCATGATGCCAAGGTAGAATTTTTAAACGACTTAGGCGAATTGTCATGACGCCGTAAAGCTTGGCTTAGGCGGAAGGCCATGATGCCAAGGTAGAATTTTTAAACTGTTTAGGAGAATTGCCATGGCGCCGTATAGCTTGGCTTAGGCGGAAGGCCGTGACGCCAAGACAGAAAGTTAAACGGCTTAGGCGAATTACCATGATGCCGTACAGCTTGGAGGTTTTTGTTGGTTTATTTTTTTAGATTGGTTGGAGTTTATTGAATTTGATGAGTTTATTGAGTTGGCTAATTTTATTTGGGTTTATTTGATTTATTGAGTTTATTGGGGTTTGTTGGACTTTTTTTTGTTGGTTTTGTTGAGTTTATTAGGTTTATTTGGTTATCGAGTTAATTAGTTGATTGAATTTATCAGGGTTTATTTGGTTTGATTTTTTTTATTGAGCCCATTGGATTGATTGATTTTTTTAAATTTTTTTATTGATGATGATTATTTTTATTTCGTTAGATTTATTGAGTTTATTAGATTTTTTTGATTTTTTTTGATTTTTTATTTGATTCTCTATTTTTGTTTTTTTTGTTTTAGATCATCATTTTCATTTCATTGTTCATTTTTTTATTCTTCCATTTTATTTTATTTTATGTTTATTATTATTATTATTATTAGTCCCCTGGTGCAGACTCATTTGTGACGTAGGGTATTTTATTCGGTGGGATAATTGATGAATTTGATTGTTTATTGCACCTGTGGGGCTGAGGTTAACTTTATAGCTCGGCAAGGGCGGAGTGCCTCGGGCCAAAGGCGCAAGAATTTTATGAACTCGGCTCAGTGGGGCAAAAGGGAAAGTTTTTTTTAGAGCTCGACAAGGGTGGAGTGCCTCATGCCAAGGAAAAGGTATTGTGGACCCGGCCCGATGGGACAGAGATAATTTTTAGCTTGGCTAGGGCGGAGTGCCTCAGGCCAATGAGAAAGGGTTTATGGACACAGCTTGGCGGGACTGGTGGGATAGAGGATAATTTTTTAGATTGGCTAGGGCGGAGTGCCTCAGGCCAATGAGAAAAGGCTTTATGGACGCAGCTTGGCGAGATAGAAGGGAATTTTTAGAGCTCGACAGGGGTGGAGTGCCTTGTGTCAAGGAAAAGGTTTTACGAGCCCACGTTGGGCAGGAAGTCCGAAACAGCAACGGTGCGAGAGCCCCATTGGACAAATGTGACATTTATTGGTGTATTTGAGTGATTGCCAGTTGAACGCCAAAGGGTAATGAGAATGCATTGGCCGGGGCACAGGACCCATACCAAGGGTAGGGGGTCAATCCCGGTGGGACAAATGGGGAATATCCCCGTAGGATGGTAAGATGGCAAGGCACCATGCATCCCAGTGGGCCATTTTATGTTGATATTTGTAATAACGAAGTCCTCCCGGTCTCCATAACTGGGACATTCATTTTATTCTCTCTCCTTGCCTCAGGATTTGTCTTTTTTTTCTTTTTACTTTTTGTTTCTCCTTTTTTTTTGAGCTGACCAAGGTGGGGTGTAGGAGAGCGCTCACCTCCTCAGGGTGGGGATGAGTAGTTCGCTCCACCACACAAATCTCACGATGGTAGTTTTATCTGGTACAAATCAGGATATAAGGGGAGTGTCTATTCCCTCACCGGATAGGGCCATCAGGATCTTTTCATCTTCTTCTTTTTTAGTGCCTGCCCCCAGAACAAACTCTTTTTTTTTCTTCTTCTTCTTTTTTCTTTTTGCAAATATCTATAATCAAGCATGCGGGATGATGCTTAGATGTTGGCTTTAGCCGAATTTGTTAGGGACAGCTGAGGCAGTGATGTTGCGCGGGGCTGCTTGCCTGAAGGCAGGCATTTGATGTGGATGTAGCGGATCAACCTTGTATTCGCCCATTTGTAATTCACCTTTCTTGATTAGGCCTTCGATGATGTCCTTGAACACACAACAATCTTTGATAGGATGTCCCACTACTTGGTGATAAGGACAGAAGCATGGATTATCTTTTCTTGTGGAGTTGCCTGGTCTCTTCGGCTCCAGAAGCACCACTTTGCCGCATTCCAGGGCCCACTCAAAGAGAGTCGAGGTCTTATCTTTTGGGAATGAACAGGGCTTCATCATTTTACCCCTTAATGAGGACCCTTGTGTTTCTGACTTAGTGGAAGCAAGGTTAGCTACCTCTTTTGTTTTCTTCTTTTGCTGTTCGAAAACTTCAATATTTGAGGTGTAACCCTCTTCTTGTGCTGGTTGTTTGTTGGCTGGCTTATTCTTTTGGCCCGAGCTTGTGGAGGCTGGGCAAAGCCTTACAAGGACTTCTTCTGCTTCTGTTGCGATGTCACTTAGGTATTCAAAGGTTGTGACTTCAAAATCGATGACCCATCGTAGAATTTTCATCTTCAGATTATCTTTGCAGATTTGGACAGACTCCTTGTAACTAGGCGGGTGCCTAAATCTCTCCCGAAGGCTTCTGCATCTGCTTATGTAGTCCCTGACGGACTCATTATCTTTTTGTTTGGCTGCTTGTAATTCGGCCTCAGTGACTTCTTCTTCAGCCATCTTTGTATTCATTATTTGTCCCGCCTTTGGCTTGTCCATTGTGGCTAGACCCGCTGATCTCAGGTGTAGGGCAGTTGGCTGCATATGCGGCCTCATCGACGTCATTGCCGGAGATGCTTTAGTTGCCACCTGACTTACCCAGGCGACTGTGGGTTGGAATGGCTGACGGAGGATGCCCCCTGAATGATCATGTACTGTTCGGGGCATTGTTGGCCGCGTTGAAGCTTCAGATGAGCTAGCACTGTCTTGGACTGTCTCATATAGATGTCTTGTCAATTGTGGCATAGATGGCTTTATGTTCATTTCACTTAGCTACCTTCGTAGCATTTCAATCTCCTGCTGCTTCTGGTGTAGTAGTGCCATCATGGCAGGGTCTTGTAAGAAAGGGCCGGGAGTGCTACTACCTTCCGCCTCTGATTTGTGCAAGATGAATGGCCTCCTGCCATCATTGTCGGCTGTAGCTAGCTCATTCGAGATAGACTCCCTTTGTTCTATGCCTCTGGGTGGAGGAGGAATGTGGTGTTGGGCCTCCTTATTAGCTAGTGAGCGCTGCTTTGACATTCTCCCAGACCTGGTAGCAAGGTGAGAGGCAAGAGCTTTAGTTGGAATTGCTTCCTTTGGTATAAAGTAGATTTCTTCGTCATCTTCATCAGCTGTTTGCGCCCCACTGGAAGATGCTGACAATGTGTTGCAGGAGAAAACAAGATTCCGCCTTTTAACCTTCGCACTGTTCTTTTTCTTCCCGTTCATGGTCGGCACCTGCCCCCACAGTGGGCTATTTGATGCATTCAGCTTTTCTGCTTTTTCTTCAGTTCTTTTTGTTAACCGACGGGACTCATTGCATCCTTGAGGGGCATGTTTTTTGAGCTGCATAGGCTAGTTCTTTGGCTGCTCATGGTTATCAGGCCCATTTGTAATGGCTTGTAGCCATTCTATGGCTGAGTTGGCTTCTTCATATGCCCACGATGGGGTTTGTTTCTTTTTACTGTCCGTTAGCCTTTTAATGATTGCTGGTGGGGTTGTTTGATGGCAGATAGCAACAGTAGGGGGCAGAGTGGGACGGGCCATGACTCCATAAACCCAAACCTCTAGAGGCAAGCGAGGTATCAGTCATGTTTTCTTCCTTGTTGGCATTGTTTGCCAATTTCTTTGCTCTTTTTCCTGTTTCAGGATATTGTCTTCATAGATGTGTCGGCTACAAGCCTCTGGCACTTCTTCAAGTAGCTATTGACATATGGATATCATATTGACTGAGGCCCTTGGCACAGGTATTTCATGCGGGCGTGGGGGATCAACTTTGTACTCCCCTATTTTTAACTCCCCTCTTTTTATTAAGCCTTGGATGATGTCCTTGAATATTTGACAATCTTCAATAGGATGTCTGAGGATCTGATGGTAAGGGCAGAAATATAGATAATCTCTTCTCCTGACATCATCAGGTCTCTTTGGCTTTGGCAGAGTAATCTTGTTATACTTGATAGCACACTCGAACAATGCTCGAGTCTTGTCTCTTGGGAAGGCATAGTGCTTCTTTTCTTTATTCTGCTATGGAGGCCTTTCTTGACATTCAACAGGTCCATTGACAGGAGGATTGTGTACCCATTTCTGCCTTTTTGTCCCAAGGCTAACAGCATGGACGGCTTTCAATAGCGGTCGTTTATTAACCTACCTAGCCTGATGATTTGAGTTGACAGAAACTGAGGGATATCTTGCAAAGAAGTCTTCAATCTCCGTTGCAACATTAATCAATCAGTCAAAAGATCGGATTTCTACTCCAATTATCTTTTCCAGGACTTCCTTCTTCAGATTTTGTTTACATATCTGCATTGCATCTTCTAGATGCGGAGGGCACTGGCATCTCATACTAAGATCCCTCCATCTCTTGATATATTATGCAGCAACTTCATCATCTTTTTGCTTGGTCGCTAATAGCTCAGCCATGGTCACCTCTGCCTCAGCGACATGGAATCTTTCTGTGAATTTTCATTGCATATCTGGCCAATCGTCAATAGATCTAGCTAGCAAGCTAGAATATCATTCAAAGGCGGGTCCTGTTAGAGAAGACCCGAAGAACTTCAACAGGTACGACTCGTCTGCCGCCAAGTCGCCAATGACTGCCACATAGTGTGCAATGTGTTCTTTCAGGGAGCCTTGCCCACTGAATTTGTCAAATTTAGGCAGTTTGTTGACGCCAGGTGGCAATCTTTTAGTAGCATTGTAGGCTGGATATGACACTTCATATATGTCAACGGAGGCGTAATCATCACCATCCCTCTTTGCTAGCCTTTCTTCGATCATCTTCTCCACTATTGATTTATTCACCGTTGGCACCACTAGTTGAGGGTAGAGGTGGGCTGACTGCATTACTTGTGTGGCTGGAGTTGCAATATGAGATGGCAAAGGCTCTGATAGGGGAGCCTGCCGCTGTATTTGAAGAGGCTTTAGCTATGCTGGCTGGAGCGACTGGGAAAAATTCTGGGGAGCAACCCAACTCTGATCATCAGTTTGCAGAATGGCCTGTGAAAGAGCACCCGTGGGGTTGGAACCTCCCCGTGACGGCTTGGCTCATGCCCTCGGTTGCTCTGGTGCCACAACATGCTCAGTCTTCTCTTTCAATTGCTTCTTCAGCAGTTCTACCTCCTGTTGATACCTTTGCAGCGTCATTGAGACAACGTGGTCCATAGCAATTTTGCTACTAATGCCCTCAAGTGTTTCATCAAAGGCGCATCTAGATAGGGGTACCCCTTCTTCTTCAGATGCCATTATTTTGGTATTGAGAGTAGTGATGTCTTCATCAGCAACCCTCTTGTCCCTAGCGGCTTGCAGTAGCTCAGCCTCGGTTTTACCTCATCCTGTCACTGGGACTTCTCCTTTAGCAAACTCGGCCAGCTCTTCTTGTTCATTTGGCAGGGCGCCATGCCAGCTCATCACTCCTGTCATATTACATGTGAGGATTTGCATTCTTCTTTTATGCTTTTTGACTCCCCCTCAAGCCTGATTAGGAAGAGTCCGCCCTTCACTCGTTGAAATTCTCCTCATCCTTTCATTTTGTAGAGGAACTTCAAGGCTTCTAGCCCCGGCTTGCTTATCTTTTTCATTCACCCCTACGGGTGACATTTTGTCTTTTCCTTCTCCTTCGGCCTTGACAGCACAGAGTGATCTTTGTTGGCCCATGTAGGGTCTCCTGGGGCTGTGGATTTATTCCCGGACTACCTTAATCATGTCTTCTTGACTATGCTTTGTAGAGATAGTGGGAGGCAGCGTCCAGTCCCGGACAGATGGCATATATGATAGTTGTATCAGTTTAGTAGCTTGATTGGAATTCCTTGAGTATTTGAGGATATTGTTGACACCCATTTTTTTGCCTATGAGTTGAGTCATTTCTCTTACAATAATACCCCGATTTTTTTGAGAAAATTAATTAGCAATTAATTAGAATAATTCCTTAATAAATAGAATAAGTTATATTTTGACTATTTTATAAAAATCTAAAAAATTATATTCTTGTAGAGGATAACACCTTTAACAAACTTGTCTTCTGCGGCCAACCCAAATAAAATATGTAAGTAGGCCGAATTAGTAGATTAAGCCCAAATTAAGCGCTTAGTTAACCATACCTTGAAACGCGAAATTTGAGTCCAATACTCCATCAAATGAGCCCAAACCGGTGGCAAATGAAAGGCCAAGATGAGAGGATCATTTCCCCTCTCTTAATCTCCCGAAACCCTAACCCTAGGAGATGCAATCGGTGGAGTTTGGATCGAGTCAACTTTTGCGGCGGCGTTCACATTAACCCGACTTGCATGGACGAATTCTCCCTGCATAGAACACTCTAGAAGGTGTGCGACCTATAAAAATGCTCCTTAGGAACCCTAGTTTCATTTGGAAGCTATGGCGGCCGACGAGAATCTTGGACGAGGGCGAACTCCAATGATCTCCGACGTGGGGTACCTAGCGCGTCTTCCTTCTTTTTCTTCCTTTCTTCCCTGATTGAGGTAGGTTCTCTCGGGCTCAAACCTCAAGTAATATATCAAAATGTTCAGCATCAAGGCCTCTTTCTTTTGGTATATAAAGCCCCAAATATCATGTAGTATCCTGCGAGTATTTTGAGGTTTAGAAGAAGCATGTCAAATTAGGGTTAACTTTATTCCTCTTCGATTTAAGTAGAGACTTAAGAGAGTAAATATGAAATTGATTCATGCATCTCGTAGAGTTTTTTGTGCTCTTTCATTTGGTAGTAAAAGCCCCAAATATCATGCTTTATATCGTGCAAATTCCATGTTTTAGTTCTGACCCAAGAAACCTCGCCGGAGTCGGGCAAGGCGAAAGGGCAGTGACTTGTCTGGACTTGTGCGGCCACACGATAGACCGCACATCCAAGACAGGCGGCCTATTGTGGACCGTTTAACAGTTTCTATCTCTGATCATTTTCCTGGTACGTGCGGCCGGATACCAACCGCATGTCTTTCCTGTGGCCAGTTCCAGACCGCACATCCCTTCCAGCGGCACCCTACCGACCGTCCATCTCCAGCAGGCCTTCGGACCTGAGGGGGCATGAGCGGCCTCTCTATGACCATCCATGGGGATGTAAGGTCCAGAACAGACTGCACATCGTTAGCAGAACATATTAAATTATCATTTCAGCTTGTTATGTTAGTAGATTAGTGTTAATTACATGTTAGCAACACACCTAATAAACTGTAATTCATGACAGTAAATAATCCTAGCTGATTTATTTAATTTAAGCTTGATCTTGATTCATCTTTCCAATGAATGTCAATCTTAAGTGTGAATCATTTATAATTTAAATGGCTATGAGGTTTACACTTGTTAACTTTAGACCTGAACAGTTAATCTTGAACCAGTATTATCCCTTAGAATTGATTTTGGACTCAATCAAACCGCTGTGATTTGAGTCATTGTTCGAATTGGACTAGCAGGGACTTGAGCGGCCGCTAGTCGACTGCATATCTGCCTGAACGGCCCAGTGTAGATCGTTTATCTCTGGCTCATGGCTATTTAATCTTGGTAGTTTATCCTTGATCTATCTTCGACCGATTCCAGATTTGCCTGACCCAATAGACCCTAGGCCGATCAGCAGACAGTGGGCTGGACTCTGGCTCAGTTCCACCCTGCCTATGGCAGCCCGGGAGTCCACTTGGGCGAATTTCTAGCCTATTGATAGGCCCAGTGTTGTGCGGACAATAGTTTCCCGTACAACTGACATGCACCCCATGCTGGACCGTTCAAGCTATGAGCGGATCTGTCTGGACCGTATATCTTGTTCTTATACTTCAAGAACTTCTGGCCCTGTGCGGCCCATTTCTGACCGTTCATCTTTGTGCTGCCCTTTGGAGCCCATTTATCTCCTTCTTGAGCTTTAGTCGTTCTGGCCTTGTGCGGCCCATGCTTGATCGTGCTTGTGCTTGAAAAGCCCATCTTGGACTGTTTATCCTTGACCTCGTAGAGGCTGATCTCCAGCCCAGTTCCTGATAGTGCGGCCCATATGAGATCGTAAAAAAATTGAGCGGCAGATTTCCGACCGTGTATATTACAGTTTTCGAAAAGTGATTATTTCATGATTTCGAATTGTGTGAGCTACTCTAGCCTATCTAGGCTATGGTATTTCGTGATATGACCTATTGTTAGGTCTATTGATCGTCAATTATAGTCATTTGGAATAACTATTCCTCTCGATTAAGGCGCTTATTGTTTGGACTCTTAAGAATCATTATTCTTACGTCCTTCACCTTGACTACATGAACTTGACCTTGGAACTCTTGGCCATTAAATATTGTGGATGTCTAGATTCGTGGGATCTGCGATCCAAACAAATCAATGCCAAGGCAAACAAATGAAGGGCCCAGTCTGGTCCTGGGAGGAGCACCCGAATAGTACTTGATCCATGGGGAGGTGAATGACTAGGTGTGGCATTGTCACCGGTGCATGACTAGCTTGCTAACTCTAGGGCATTCCACATTCTCGTGAATCTTATTATTCATGCTTATAGCATGAAGTACTTGCTTGCTTGCTTGACATAACTCGAATTGACTTGTAAATGGCCATTCACTAGAAAATCTTGTTAATCTTGCTTGATATCTCGACATACAATTATTTCTTCCATTTAATGATCGTTACTCTTTGAATCTTGATGATTATTTAGTTCTGCTTATTTTTCTCGTGTTAATCATGTATATTCATTAATTGGTTAATCACTTAAACTATGCCTGACGATAGAGTATAATTCCTACTGAGCTTCTTGCTCACCCCTACTTCCAATCCTTTTCAGGTAACGTGGTAAACAGAACGTTACAAATGAGGATCGGGTCAGTGTGATCGAGTGAACCTGGAACCTAGAGATCGGAGTCTGTCTTTTTATCTTCTTGAGTCTAGCTAGTGTCGTGAGTCTAGTTATTTTTTTTTCTTCTCCCTTTGTTATTTCCTCCTTCAATTTGAGTCTAATATTGTAAAAATGAGTCAAATTATATTTTAAATTTCAAATATTAATAAAAGTTCGTATCTTCACAATGTGTATGTCATCCATGTGTTTAATTATGGTTATTTATTTTCACTCTTGTTATCATGATTGTTAACTGCCACGTTCCGAGCATCGCTTCCTGCTGCTATCAGTTCGGGGCGTGACAGAGGTAGTATCAAAGCCTCCGTTGTCTGAGTCCTAGGATTTTGTCCAAGAGTATAGGTTACCCTAAGTCATAAGACCCGTGTCATCCCTTGTCACCTGGTGAGATTGGGTAGTATCTTGGGTTAAGTAATAAAATATATACAAGATTGCGTTGTGATACGCGTAAGGGTAATGAAAAAGTTAACAATATAATTATTTTGCAGGTCTCTAAGTCATTCTTATAATGAAAGCGAGTGGGTCCATGGGTAAGCTAAGATTCGGTTCTGCTAGAGGCTGGTGAGTCCGTCATAAAGAAATCCAAAGTAATAAGAAGAAGATGAATAATATTACGCAAATGAAATGCTTGTACTGTGACAAACTTGGTCATCTCGTAAAGGAGTGCTGGCGAAGGAGCGGAGCGTGTCTGCGTTGCGAAAATCAAGATCATAAAATGACTAACTGTCCTAAGTTACTTTCACAAGCAAAAATATAAGAAGAATCAGAACCAACTTCTATCGAATGAAGAATTATATAAGGTATTGTTCTCTTTTATCCCTATCTATAGCTAAATTCTTTCGTCATTAGATGTATGATTAACATGTTATTTTGATAGATAAGATCATCTTAGTTCAAATATTCAAATAATTGGTAATACCCGATGAATTTGGGGACCAAATTCCTTAAAGTGGGAGATGATGTAATATCCCGATTTTTTTTCGAGAAATTAATTAGCAATTAATTAGAATAATTTCTTAATAAATAGAATAAGTTATATTTCAACTATTTTATAAAAATCTAGAAAAATTATATTCCTGTAGAGGATAACACGTTTAACAAACTTGTCTTCTGTGGCCAACCCAAATAAAAACTGTAAGTAGGCCGAATTAGTGGATTAAGCTCAAATTAAACGCTTAGTTAACCATACCTTGAAATGCGAAATTCGAGCCCAATACTCCATCAAATGATCCCAAACCGGTGGCAAATGAAAGGCCAGGATGAGAGGATCATTTCCCCTCTCTTAATCTTCCGAAACCCTAACCCTAGGAGATGCAATCGGCGGACTTTAGATCGAGTCAACTTTTACGATGGCGTTCACATTAACCCGACTTGCGTGGACGAATTCTCCATGCATAGAACACTCTAGAAGGTGTGCGACCTATAAAAATGCTCCTTAGGAATCCTAGTTTCATTTGGAAGCTATGGTGGCTGACGAGAACCTTGGACGAGGGCGAATTCCAGTGATCTCCGACGTGGGGTACCTAGCGCGTCTTCCTCCTTTTTCTTCCATTCTTCCCTGATTGAGGTAGGTTCACTCAGGATCAAACCTCAAGTAATATATCAAAATATTCAGCATCAAGTCCTATTTCTTTTTGTATATAAAGCCCCAAATATCATGTAGTATCCTGCGAGTATTTTAAGGTTTAGTAGAAGCATGTCAAATTAGGGTTAACTTTGTTCCTCTTCGATTTAAGTAGAGACTTAAGAGAGTAAATATGAAATTGATTCATGCATCTCGTAGAGTTTTTCGTGCTCTTTCTTTTGGTAGTAAAAGCCCTAAATATCATGTTTTATATCGTGCGAATTCCATGTTTTAGTTCTGACCCTAGAAACCTCGCCGAAGTCGGGCAAAGCGAAAGGGCAGCGACCTGTCTGGACTTGTGCGACCACACGATAGACCGCACATCCAAGAGATGCGGCCTGTCGTGGACCGTTTAACGGTTTCTATCTCTAATCGATTCCCTGGTACGTGCAGCCGGATACCAACCGCATGTCTTTCCTGCGGCCAGTTCCAGACCGCACATCCCTTCCAGCGGCACCCTACCGACCGTCCATCTCCAGCAGGCCTTCGGACCTGAGGGGGCATGAGCGGCCTCTCTATGACCGTCCATGGGGATGTAAGGTCCAGAATCGACCGCACATCGTTAGCAAAATAGATTAAATTGTCATTTCAGCTTGTTATGTTAGTAGATTAGTGTTAATTACATGTTAGCAACACACCTAATAAACTGTAATTGATGACAGTAAATAATCCTAGCTGATTTATTTAATTTGAGTTTGATCTTGATTCATCTTTCTAATGAATGTCAATCTTAAGTGTGAATCATTTATAAATGAAATGGCTATGAGGTTTACACTTGTTAACCTCAGACCTGAACCGTTAATCTTGAACCATTATTATCCCTTAGAATTGATTTTGGACTCAATCGAACTGCTGTGATTTTAGTCATTGTCCGAATTGGACTAGCAGGGACTTGAGCGGCCGCTAGTCGACCGCATATCTCCCTGAACGGCCTAGTGTAGACCGTTTATCTCTGGCTCATGGCCATTTAATCTTGGTCGTTTATCCTTGATCTATCTTCGACTGATTCTCGATTTTCCTGAACCAATGGACCCTAGACTGATCAGCAGACAGTGGGCGGGACTCTTGCTCAGTTCCACCCTGCCTATAGCAGCCCAGGAGTCCACTTGGGTGAATTTCTAGCTTATTGATAGGCCCAGTGTTGTGGGGACTATAGTTACCCGTACAACTGACATGCGGCCCATTTCTGACCGTTCATCTTTGTGCGGCCCTTTGGAGCCCGTTTATCTCCTTCTTGAGCTTTAGTCGTTCTGGCCTTGTACGGCCCATGCTTGACCGTGCTTGTGGTTGAAAGGCCCATATTGGACCGTTTATCCTTGACCTCGTAGAGGCCGATCTCTAGCCCAGTTCCTGATAGTGCGGCCCATATGAGATCGTATAAATATTGAGCGGCCAATTTTTGACCGTGTATTTTACAGTTTTTGAAAAGTGATTATTTCATGATTTCGAATTGTGTGAGCTACTCTAGCCTATCTAGGCTATGGTATTTCATGATATGACCTATTGTTAGGTCTATTGATCATCAATTATAGTCATTTGGAATAACTATTCATCTCGATTAAGGAGCTTATTGTTTGGACTCTTAAGAATCATTATTCTTACGTCCTTCACCTTAACTACATGAACTTGACCTTGGAACTCTTGGCCATTAAATATTGTGGATGTCTAGATTCGTGGGATCTGCGATCCAAACAAATCAATGCCAAGGCAAACAAATGAAGGGCCCAGTCTGGTCCTGGGAGGAGCACCCGAAGAGTACTTGATCCCTAGGGAGGTGAATGACTAGGTGTGGCATTGTCACCGGTGCATGACTAGCTTGTTATGTCTAGGGCATTCCACATTCTCGTGAAACTTATTATTCATGCTTAAAGTATGAAGTACTTGCTTGCTTGCTTGACATAACTCGAATTGACTTGTAAATGACCATTCACTAGAAAATCTTGTTAATCTTGCTTGATATCCCGACATGCAATTATTTCTTCCATTTAATTATCGTTACTCTTTGAAACTTGATGATTATTTAGTTATTAATCATACATATTCATTAATTGGTTAATCACTTAAACTATGCCTGACGATAGAGTATAATTCCAACTGAGCTTCTTGCTAACCCCTACTTCCAATCCTTTTCAGGTAACGCGGTAAACGGAACGTTACAAATGAGGATCGGGTCAGTGTGATCGAGTGAACCTGGAACCTAGAGATCGGAGTCTGTCTTTTTATCTTCTTGTGTCTAGCTAGTGTCGTGAGTCTGGTTATTTTTTTTTCTTCTCCCTTTGTTACTTCCTCCTTTAATTTGAGTCTAATATTGTAAAAATGAGTCAAATTATATTTTAAATTTCAAATATTAATAAAAGTTTGTATCTTCACAATGTGTATGGCCTCCATGTGTTTAATTGTAGTTATTTATTTTCACTCTTGTTATTATGACTGTTAACTGCCACGTTCCGAGCATCGCTTCCTGCTGCTATCAGTTCGGGGCGTGACAGAGGTGGTATCAGAGCCTCCGTTGTCTAAGTCCTAGGATTTTGTCAAAGAGTATAGGTTACCCTAAGTCATAAGACCCGTGTCATCCCTTGTCACCTGGTGAGATTGGGTAGTATCTTGGGTTAAGTAATGAAATATATACAAGATTGCGTTGTGATACGCGTAAGGGTAATGAAAAAGTTAACCATATAATTATTTTGCAGGTCTCTAAGCCATTCTTATAATGAAAGCGAGTGGGTCCGTGGGTAAGCTAACATTCGGTTCTGCTAGAGGCCGGCGAGTCCGTCATAAAGAAACCCGAAGTAATAATAAGAAGATGAATAATATTACGCAAATGAAATATTTGTACTGTCACAAACTTGGTCATCTCGTAAAGGAGTGCTGGCGAAGGAGCGGAGCGTGTCTGCGTTGCGGAAATCAGGATCATAAAATGGCTAACTGTCCTAAGTTACGTTCACAAGTAAAAATATAAGAAGAATCGGAACCAACTTTTATCGAATGAAGAATTATATAAGGTATTGTTCTCTTTTATCCCTATCTATAGCAAAATTCTTTCGTCATTAGTTGTATGATTAACATGTTATTTTGATAGATAAGATCATCTTAGTTCAAATATTCAAATAATTTGTAATACCCGATGAATTTGGGGACCAAATTCCTTAAAGTGGGGGAGGATGTAATATCTTGATTTTTTTTGGGAAATTAATTAGCAATTAATTAGAATAATTCTTCAATAAATAGAATAAGTTATATTTCGACTATTTTATAAAAATTCAGAAAAATTATATTCTTGTAGAGGAAAACACGTTTAACAAACTTGTCTTCTGTGGCCAACCAAAATAAAATATGTAAGTAGGCCGAATTAGTGGATTAATAAAAAATTAAACGCTTAGTTAACCATATCTTGAAACGTAAAATTCGAGCCCAATACTCCATCAAATGAGCCCAAATCGGTGGCAAATGAAAGGCCAGGATGATAGGATCATTTCCCCTCTCTTAATCTCCCGAAACACTAACCCTAGGGGATGCAATCGGTGGAGTTTGGATCGAGTAAACTTTTGCGGTGGCGTTCACATTAACCCGACTTGCGTGGACGAATTCTCCCTGCATAGAACACTCTAGAAGGTGTGCGACCTATAAAAATGCTCCTTAGGAACCCTAGTTTCATTTGGAAGCAGTGGCGGCTGACGAGAACCTTGGATGAGGGGGAATTCCAGTGATCTCCAACGTGGGGTACCTAGCGCGTCTTCCTCCTTTTTCTTCCTTTCTTCCCTGATTGAGGTAGGTTCTCTCGGGCTCAAACCTCAAGTAATATATCAAAATGTTCAGCATCAAGTCCTCTTTATTTTTGTATATAAAGCCCTAAATATCATGTAGTATCCTGCGCGTATTTTGAGGTTTAGTAGAAGCATGTCAAATTAGCGTTAACTTTGTTCTTCTTCAATTTAAGTAGAGACTTAAAAGAGTAAATATAAAATTAATTCATGCATCTCGTAGAGTTTTTCGTGCTCTTTCTTTTGGTAGCAAAATCCCCAAATATCATGCTTTATATCGTGCGAATTCCATGTTTTAGTTCTGACCCTAGAAACCTCGCCAGAGTCGGGCAAGGCAAAATGGTAGTGACCTGTCTGGACTTGTGCGGCCACACGATAGACCGCACATCCAAGACAGGCGGCCTGTCGTGGACCATTTAACGGTTTCTATCTCTAATTGTTTCTCTGGTACGTGCGGCCGGATACCAACCGCATGTCTGTCATGCGGCCAGTTCCAGACCGCACATCCCTTCCAGCGGCACCCTACCGACCATCCATCTCCAGCAGGCCTTCGGACCTGAGGGGGCATGAGCGGCCTCTCTATGACCGTCCATGGGGATGTAAGGTCCAGAACCGACCGCACATCGTTAGCAGAACAGATTAAATTGTCATTTCAGCTTGTTATGTTAGTAGATTAGTGTTAATTACATGTTAGCAACACATCTAATAAACTGTAATTCATGACAATAAATAATCCTAGCTGATTTATTTAATTTGAGCTTGATCTTGATTCATCTTTCCAATGAATGTCAATCTTAAATGTGAATCATTTATAATTTAAATAGCTATGAGGATTACACTTGTTAACCTTACACCTCAACCGTTAATCTTGAACCATTATTATCCCTTAGAATTGATTTTGGACTCAATCGAACCGCTGTGATTTGAGTCATTGTCCGAATTGGACTAGCAGGGACTTGAGCGGCTGCTAGTCGACCGCATATCTCCTTGAATGGCCCAGTGTAGACCGTTTATCTCTGGCTCATGGCCATTTAATCTTGATCGTTTATCCTTGATCTATCTTCGACCGATTCCCAATTTTGCCTGACCCAATAGACCCTAGGCCGATCAGCAGACAGTGGGCTGGACTCTGGCTCAGTTCCACCCTGCCTATGGCAGCCCGGGAGTCCACTTGGGTGAATTTCTAGCTTATTGATAGGCCCAGTGTTGTGCGGACCATAGTTGCCCGTACAACTGACATGCGGCCCATGCTGGACCATTCAGACTATGAGCGGATCTGTCTGGACCGTATATCCTATTCTTATACTTCAAGAACTTCTAGCCCTGTGCGGCCCATTTCTGACCGTTCATCTTTGTGCGGCCCTTTGGAGCCCGATTATCTCCTTCTTGAGCTTTAGTCGTTCTGGCCTTGTGCGGCCCATGCTTGACCGTGCTTGTGGTTGAAAGGCCCATCTTGGACCATTTATCCTTGACCTCGTAGAGGCAGATCTCCAGCCCAGTTCCTGATAGTGTGGCCCATATGAGATCGTATAAATATTGAGCTGCCGATTTCTGACCATGTATATTATAGTTTTCGAAAAGTGATTATTTCATGATTTCGAATTGTGTGAGCTACTCTAGCCTATCTAGGCTATGGTATTTCGTGATATGACCTATTGTTAAGTCTATTGATCATCAATTATAGTCATTTGGAATAACTATTCCTCACGATTAAGGAGCTTATTATTTGGACTCTTAAGAATCTTTATTCTTACGTCCTTCACCTTGACTACATGAACTTGACCTTGGAACTCTTGGTCATTAAATATTATGGATGTCTAGATTCGTGGGATCTGCGATCCAAACAAATCAATGCCAAGGCAAACAAATGAAGGGCCCAGTCTGGTCCAAGGAGGAGCACCCGAAGAGTACTTGATCCCTGGGGAGGTGAATGACTAGGTGTGGCATTGTCACCGGTGCATGACTAGCTTGTTAAGTCTAGGGCATTCCACATTCTCGTAAAATTATTATTCATGCTTAAAGCATTAAGTACTTGCTTGCTTGCTTGACATGACTCGAATTGACTTGTAAATGACCATTCACTAGAAAATCTTGTTAATCTTGCTTGATATCTCGACATGAAATTATTCCTTCCATTTAATTATCGTTACTCTTTGAATCTTGATGATCGTTTAGTTCTGCTTATTTTTCTCGCGTTAATCATGCATATTCATTAATTGGTTAATCACTTAAACTATGCCTGACGATAGAGTATAATTCCTACTGAGCTTCTTGCTCACCCCTACTTCCAATCCTTTTCAGGTAAAGCGGTAAATGGAACGTTACAAATGAGGATCGGGTCAGTGTGATCGAGTGAACCTGGAACCTAGAGATCAGAGTCTATCTTTTTATCTTCTTGAGTCTAGCTAGTGTCGTGAGCCGGGTTATTTTTTTTCTTCTCCCTTTGTTATTTCCTCATTTAATTTGAGTCTAATATTGTAAAAATGAGTCAAATTATATTTTAAATTTCAAATATTAATAAAAGTTCGTATCTTCACAATGTGTATGGCCTCCATGTGTTTAATTGTGGTTATTTATTTTCACTCTTGTTATCATGACTGTTAACTGCCACGTTCCGAGCATCGCTTCCCGCTGCTATCAGTTCGGGGCGTGACAGAGGTGGTATCAGAGCCTCCGTTGTCTGAGTCCTAGGATTTTGTCCAAGAGTATAGGTTACCCTAAGTCATAAGACCCGTGTCATCCCTTGTCACCGGGTGAGATTGGGTAGTATCTTCGGTTAAGTAATAAAATATATACAAGATTGCGTTGTGATACGCATAAGGGTAATGAAAAAGTTAACCATATAATTATTTTGCAGGTCTCTAAGCCATTCTTATAATGAAAGCGAGTGGGTCCATGGGTAAGCTAAGATTCGGTTCGGCTAGAGGCTGGCGAGTACGTCATAAAGAAACCCGAAGTAATAAGAAGAAGACGAATAATATTACGCAAATGAAATGTTTGTACTGTCACAAACTTGGTCATCTCGTAAAGGAGTGCTGGCGAAGGAGCGGAGTGTGCCTGCGTTGCGGAAATCAGGATCATAAAATGGCTAACTGTCCTAAGTTACTTTCACAAGCAAAAATATAAGAAGAATCAGAACCAACTTCTATCGAATGAAGAATTATATAAGGTATTGTTCTCTTTTATCCCTATCTATAGCTAAATTCTTTCGTCATTAGTTGTATGATTACCATGTTATTTTGATAGATAAGATCATCTTAGTTCAAATATTGAAATAATTGGTAATACCCGACAAATTTGGGGACCAAATTCCTTAAAGTGGGGGAGGATGTAATACCCTGATTTTTTTTCGAGAAATTAATAAGAATAATTCTTCAATAAATAGAATAAGTTATATTTCGACTATTTTATAAAAATTCAGAAAAATTATATTCTTGTAGAGGAAAACACGTTTAACAAACTTGTCTTCTGTGGCCAACCAAAATAAAATATGTAAGTAGGTCGAATTAGTGGATTAATAAAAAATTAAACGCTTAGTTAACCATATCTTAAAACGTAAAATTCGAGCCCAATACTCCATCAAATGAGCCCAAATCGGTGGCAAATGAAAGGCCAGGATGATAGGATCATTTCCCCTCTCTTAATCTCCCGAAACACTAACCCTAGGGGATGCAATCGGTGGAGTTTGGATCGAGTAAACTTTTGCGGTGGCGTTCACATTAACCCGACTTACGTGGACGAATTCTCCTTGCATTGAACACTCTAGAAGGTGTGCGACCTATAAAAATGCTCCTTAGGAACCCTAGTTTCATTTGGAAGCTGTGGCGGCTGACGAGAACCTTGGACGAGGGCGAATTCCAGTGATCTCCGACGTGGGGTACCTAGCGCGTCTTCCTCCTTTTTCTTCCTTTCTTCCCTGATTGAGGTAGGTTCTCTCGGGCTCAAACCTCAAGTAATATATCAAAATGTTCAACATCAAGTCCTCTTTCTTTTTGTATATAAAGCCCCAAATATCATGTAGTATCCTGCAAATATTTTGAGGTTTAGTAGAAGCATGTCAAATTAGGGTTAACTTTGTTCCTCTTCGATTTAAGTAGAGACTTAAAAGAGTAAATATGAAATTGATTTATGCATCTCGTAGAGTTTTTCGTGCTCTATCTTTTGGTAGTAAAAGCCCCAAATATCATGCTTTATATCGTGCGAATTCCATGTTTTAGTTCTGACCCTAGAAACCTCGCCAGAGTCGGGCAAGGCAAAAGGGTAGTGACCTGTCTGGACTTGTGCGGCCACACGATAGACCGCACATCCAAGACAGGCGGCCTTTCATGGACCATTTAACAGTTTCTATCTCTAATCGTTTCCATGGTACGTGCGGCCGGATACCAACCGCATGTCTATCATGCGGCCAGTTCCAGACCGCACATCCCTTCCAGCGGCACCCTACCGACCATCCATCTCCAGCAGGCCTTCAGACCTGAGGGGGCATGAGCGGCCTCTCTATGACCGTCCATGGGGATGTAAGGTCCAGAACCGACCGCACATCGTTAGCAGAACAGATTAAATTGTCATTTCAGCTTGTTATGTTAGTAGATTAGTGTTAATTACATGTTAGCAACACACCTAATAAACTGTAATTCATGATAGTAAAAAATCTGTAAGACCCCCGAATTTCTATAAATTATTTTGAAATATTTAATTATTTTCTTAGAATTTTAAAGACCCAAAATAGATTAATATATGAATATTAGATTAATAAGTCATTATAAGGCCCAATTATGTTAAATAAGTAACCTAGCCTATTTAAATAGAATCCAAAAGGTTTAAGTACCAAGTCCATTAATTTTGGCCCATATTCTAGAATGTTATTTAGTCTATTTATATATTTTAAGGATAAATACCATTTTTATGGATAATAATATGGATAATTAACAAAAGAGTTTGATTGATGTTGAACTCTGTGCACGTTGGATGTAGCGGTTTATCGTGCGACTGCCACAGCCATATAACGCACCCGTCTTGATGCGTTACACTCTGATAGTTCCGTGAAAGAAAGAAGGAGCAAAAAGATTAGAACTTTGGGATCTTATCTACAAGAGATCGACTTGGTAGAGTTTATAACATTACTAAGGACTCTTAGGGATTAGGTTCTGGCAAATTAAGGACTCTAGAATCGATCTAATCTTCAAAATCCTATAAATAGGACCTAGTTTTGAACTGAGCGACCCTTACTTTTGGCTCGTGAAGAATCAAGGCAAGGAGATATAATTTCGGGTAAGTTCTTTAAATGATTTTGTTTAGTATACTTTAGACTAATAGTTCTCCAAATTTCATGCTAGGAGATCGAGCAACCAAGGAGATTGAAGCTTCCAAAGTTGCTGGTTCGACTATAGTAACTCAGGATTCAGAGCAAAAGACCCATGAAGATCAATAGATTAGGATGTCTAAACGAGGTAATTAGAATTCAATCCTTTAGAACTTTTTTATCACCTTTGTTTCATCTTCTTACCCTCAAAATTTCACGTCCTGAGGTCAAGAGACTGAGGAGCTAGAGCAGCGTGAAGTTGCTGAAAAGTCACAAAAAGAGAGGAACTAGGGCGGTCCTTGAAAGCTCAAATTAGAATTTTAAAACCTAGTTAAGCGGTAGGTTATCTCATAATTGGCAAAAACACATTGTTAGGGATAAAAGTCCTCTGATTGTACTTGATTTCAAGCATCATAGACTATGAATTTCATGTTTTAGTGGGTTCATACATACATACATATCCTTAGCCCTAATCTAAGATCAAAGATATAATCTTGTCAATTCACGGCAACCTATGTATCTAGATGACCTTTACTTCATTTTGTCAGGATTGGGGTAGTTAAATCTTTTCAAAACATGACATGGTTTCAAATCATAGTCTTTTTATTTCATTATACTGTTAGCAGGGACTCTAACGCATCATTCTTAGACCGTCACAGACTGTAACGGCCTTACGATAAGCCGTCACACCCTCTGTTGCATTCTAATTGCTCTATTGTCTCTGACGCACCATAAAAGGAGCGTTACATTACTGTAACGGCCCCTCGATAGACCGTCACAATCATTGTGACGCACCCACCCTCGACCGTTAGGTAATCGTAGACAGAATTGAAAATTAGTCAAGTTAACTTATAAATAAGCCAAGTTATCTAAGTTTTAACCTGATTTCATGTCTTTAAGATTATCTACTGATTCATGATAGAAATTACATGATTAAGGTATCTTAAGTTATTTTAAGTTATGTTAATTTCATATGCCAAAATTCTATAGTTTTGTATCTAAATCATGATTTTCCAAAAGATGTATTAACAGAGTTTTATCATGATTTCCTATTGTTACACATCCTCTCTACCAATAGAGTCATTTCTCTAAGTACATGGCATATATCCAGGTATATGTCCATTAGTTCACTTTGCACTATAGGAACATTATTCTTGGACATGAGGACCTCTCTATTGGATATTTCTTCCAATGGACTAGGAAATCTTATTGCAAGGCCTCTGTAATTCTCCTCGAGCCTAGGATTCCCACTAGGACACCAAGTTGGTTGTACCATTAAAACCCAAATGATTAGAATACACTATTGAGGTTTCTGGTTATCAGTAGTGTAACGGATCTATATTGGACCGTCAGGCATATGTAACGGCCCAATATACAACCGTCACATTCAACTGAGTCCAATTACTATTTCTGGATTTAGTCATTCTAACGCATCAAGGCTAGATCGTCACGTCAATATAACGGCCCAATACTGGAGCGTCACATCATGTAACGGCCCAGTACACGACCGTCACACTGCTTGAGTATTTTAACCCAAGGTTTGACTAAGGGTTAATATTCCAAGGTTTCTAGATGGACTCCTGATGATCTAGAACTTATCATATTGATCAAGAAACCTAATATAATGAATGGAAGATAAAAAACGTACCGTTATGCTGCCGATTTATTCCCATAAGCATAACATAGTATAAGTCATTTTTGATTTCTCATGATTCTTATTAAAGCATTCATTCATTCATTGAATTATTGTTATCAAGAGTTTGTTGGAATTGTACATTCTTGGCCATACTTTATTGTTACATGCGTGGAAAAAGCTTGATTTATACTTGAAGATGCGATCGAGCACTGATTGTGTTCAAGGGCACTATGCTAGTCCCCTCGGCTGATTGTCGGAAACATACTATTATAAAATATGGGGTATGATGCTACTGGCGTCGCATTGCGCTGGGAGTACTTTCTTTATAAATAAGTGAAAATCCATAACACATTACAGCATGATTGATACTTGACTTTCTTGATATTCCACATAAATTCACAAAGTACTTGCTCATAAGCAAAAGATAATGGAGTGATGATTATGTGGCTTGCTAGTACATTCTCGTTACATTCTTGTTCATGAAAGGCCATATCATGTTCTTATAACATTCTTACTAGTTCATACTTGCTCTCATTCTATCTTACATACTTTGGTTTGATCGCATGATTGATCGCATTCGCATGATTTTACCTTATTCCTCTAGAGCAAAAATGTTAATTACTTTAATGATGTCTTCATGTTGATGCGAGGATACCTACTGGGAAAGTGTGGTCATTACCTATTTCCATTCTTTTTCAGGAAATGGAAGTGAGTCGGGTTCAGATTCGGAATGTTCAAGTAGCGGATCCGAGAGTGATTAAAGATTGAGCGAAGACTTAGGAAGTTTACATTGTTTAGATCGAGTCTATGTAATTTCTTATTTCTTGAGTCTAACAAGATGGAAGTTGAATTAGTGGTTGTATTTGATTATTAATGAAAATCAAAGTTGAGTAAATATTGTGCGATTGCATTCTTATGTGTGATTGCCTTGCGCTCTGATCATTCTTGCTTGCAAGAGGCTTACCATGCCGGCTGCTCACGTTCCTCGAGCGAGTCTTCCGCTGTAATAAAGGCTCGGGGCGTGATAGTTAAGTAGGAAGAAGTGTCATGTCATAGGACAAGTCCAAGGTTTAAGGACCCATACCTATGAACTAAGGAAGAAATTTTCACACCCACGTGAGAATTGGGTACAACTCGGGATAAGATAGTTAATTAGCTTTAAGATTAATTTTCCTTCCAATTCCATGAGAAATAACAAGTTGTTATTTTTCTCTCAGGTACCCTATTATTACCATGGCTCATCGCGTAGATTGGAATGGTATGCAACAAACTGTTGCTGGCCTCACTCAGGCATTACAAACCATGACACAAGCTGGCGCAGGAGCAAGGGCTAGTGATTTACATCGCAAGTTTCGGAGCTTAAACCCTCCGCGTTTCTATGGTTCTTCTAATCCCGACGAGGCAGAGAACTGGATAGATGAAATGAATCGTATCTTTGACGTTATTCAATGCACCGATCAAGAGAAGGTGCGTCTCGCAACCTTCCAACTCAACAAAGATGCCCGTACATGGTGGAAGTCGGTTCCGGCACCTCCGGCCGATGCACCTCATATATAGGATGGTTTTCTTACCCTATTCCGTGCCAAGTACTTTTCTGAGCATGTAAAGGAACGAAAGGCTATGGAGTTCGCCGCTCTTCGGCAAGGAATGATGACGGTTGCCGAATATGAACTGTAATTCTCAAGGCTTGCACCTTACGCTCCGCATCTTATCAGCACCGATTTATTGAAGGCTAATCGGTTCATGGACGGGTTACGGCCCGATTTCATTCAGTAGCTCGGGACCCAAAACATCCGTACTTATGCGGAAATGGTTCAACGAGCCTATTTGTGTGAAAGGACCTTAGAGAAGGTCGAGAAATTAAAAGGGAAAGGAGAAGAGTCTAGCCGACGCTCAGATCGGCGTTATAAGAAGGAAAAGTTTAGCATCACGGAGCCCTACAAGATCCGTGATAGTAAGAAGAGATCCAGGAATGGGATTGGTAAAAGTTCCCATAAGCAAAAGAAAATCAAGGAGGAGGAGCAAGTTGCTACAGTTTGCACGTTTTACGAAAAATTTTGCCATTCGACTGAGGAGTGTTGGAAGCGCCTTGGCGCTTGTTTACGTTGTGGAAGCCGGGAGCATCGCATGCCAGATTGCCCCCTTATGAAAGACCAATTGTCTGGTGGAGGACGTAGGAGGCAGGCTCGCCTCAATGACGTTCTAGAAGAAGAGGAAGCGCCCAGGGATGGTGAGCTTATGGAAGGTACTCTTCAAATTTGTTCTCATCCTGCATTTGTGTTATTTGACACTGGTGCCTCTCATTCTTTTATCTCCACTACTTTTACAAAAATATTATCAATTGCATCAATTCCCCTACCTTCAGATCTCACTATTTCCACACCCTTAGGTTCTGGAACAAAGATTACCGACTATTATCCTGATAGTGAAGTGATAGTAGAAGGTCACAATCTCCCCGCAAACTTAGTATGCCTTGACATGAAAGGTTATGATGCCATTTTAGGGGTAGATTGGCTTGTAGATCATGATGCTTATATCAATTGCCGAAATAGGATTATATCCTTTCGAAAGTCCGATCTTCCAATATTCTCTTTTCTTGGCATAAAGTATAAGAAGCGTCCTACTATCATATCTTCTCTTCACGCTTGCAAACTTATCTCGCAAGGATGTGAAACTTTTCTTGCTTCTGTCATTATTACCGAATCCAAGGAGATTATCTTAGTAGACATTCCTATTGTAAGTGAGTTCCCCGATGTGTTCCCGTCCAAATTACCCAGTTTACCACCCGAGAGGAAAGTGAACTTCACTATTGAACTCATCCCAGGAGCAGCACCTGTTTCTATAGTCCCTTACAGGATGTCCCCCACAGAACTCAAGGAATTAAAAAGGTAGTTGCAGGAATTACTAGACAAATGCTTCATCAGACCTGGCACATCCCCTTGGGGTGCGCCAGTTCTATTTGTTAAGAAAAAGGATGGTTCTCTCAGGCTATGCATCGATTACCGGCAATTGAATCAACTCACAATTAAAAACAAATATTCGTTGCCGCGTATTGATGAGCTCTTCGATCAGCTTTCAGGAGCAGAATATTTCTCTAAGATTGACCTCAGATCAGGTTATCATTAACTTAGAATTAAAGACGAAGAAATTTATAAATCGGCTTTTCGAAGTCGTTATGGCCACTATGAATTCGTGGTGATGCCATTCGGATTAACTAATGCCCCGGTAGCATTCATGCAACTTATGAACAGTGTCTTCCAGCCATATCTGGATCAGTTTATCGTCGTCTTCATTGATGATATCTTGATATACTCCAAGACAAAGGAGGAACATGAAGAACATTTGAAAATAGCTTTGCAAACACTTAAAGAACATAAACTCTATGCCAAGCTAAATAAATGTGAATTCTGGTTCAAAGAAGTTTCATTCCTAGGCCACATTATTTCAAAAGAAGGTATCGCTGTGGATCCTTCTAAGGTAGAAGCTGTCAAGAATTGGAGCCGACCAACAACCGTATCAGAAGTACGAAGTTTTCTGGGTCTAGCTGGTTATTATAGAAGATTCATTAAGGACTTCTCAAATATAGCAGTTCCTTTAATTAGACTCACGAGAAAAGAAAATCCTTTTATCTGGTCAGAGGAATGTGAGAAGAGTTTCCAAACTCTTAAGAATCATCTTACTACAGCTCATATTCTATCACTATCGATGGAAGGTGGTGGATTCAAAGTATATACGGATGCATCAGGCATTGGCTTAGGGTGTGTCCTCATGTAAAATGGAAAAGTAATCCGTTATTCTTCAAGACAATTGAAACGTCACGAGGAAAATTATCTTGTGCATGATTTGGAATTAGCAGCTGTCATTTTTGCTTTGAAAATTTGGCATCATTATCTCTATGGAGAAAAGTTTACGGTCTACTCGGACCACAAAAGCTAGAAATACTTATTTTCTCAAAAAGAGCTAAATATGAGGCAGAGAAGATGGTTGGAATATCTCAAGGATTTTGATTTTTCTATTGAATATCATCCTGGCAAGGCTAATGCTGTTGCGGATGCACTCAGCAGAAAACCAATGGGTATGCTATCAAGTCTGATGATTAGTATGACTAATCTTATTCCTCAATTTGCTCAGTTGAACTTAGATATTGACAGGAAGGAAGAAGATTACTTCATGACTAATATCTGAGCTCAACCTACCTTAATAGAGGATCTAGTCAAGTTGCAAAATGATGATCCTATATTATTGGAAATTAAGGCTAATATTGAACAAAGGACGGATTTCTCTATTACGGAGGATGGAAGATTGCTATTCAAGGGCCGAGTGTGTGTACCGGATCATGAGGATACGAAGAAATTGATCCTAGAAGAAGCACATAAATCCAGGTATACCATTCACCCAGGTAGTACAAAAATGTATCAAGCTCATAAAAGAAATTTCTGGTGGCCCAACATGAAGAGAGAAATAGCTGATTTCGTGTCTCGCTGTCTCACTTGTCAACAAGTAAAGGCAGAACATTTTTGACCCGCAGGTAAACTGCATCCCTTGAATATTCCCGAATGGAAATGGGAGAGTATAGGGATGGATTTCGTTATGGGGTTACCTAAGACAAGAGGTGGACACGATGGTATATGGATAATCATAGACCGATTAACTAAATCTACACATTTCATACCAATCAAAAGTCAATGGTCTGTGGATATCCTGACAGTATTATACATAAGGGAAATTGTTAAATTACATGGTGTCCCTGTCACTATTATATCTGATAGAGATCCTCGATTCACATCACAATTTTGGAAGGGTCTACAATAGTCACTAGGGACTAGATTGAATTTCAGCACAGCCTTTTATCCACAAACTGATGGTCTGATAGAAAGAACAAATCAGGTGGTAGAAGATATGCTCAGGGCTTACGTAATTGATTTTAGAGGTAGTTGGCATGATCACTTACCTCTAGTAGAATTTGCATATAACAACAGTTACCAGGTCAGCATACAAATGACACCTTTTGAAGCTTTATATGGAAAAAGTTATCGATCACCAATCTGTTGGAGTGAAATAGGGGAAATACAATTCCTAGGCCCCAATATTATCAGAGATTCTACAGAGAAGATCAAGCTTATTCAAGAGAGAATAAAGATGGCACAAGATAGGCAAAACTCTTATGCTGATAATCGTAGACGCGACTTGAAATTTCAAGTAGGAGACCATGTGTATCTCAAAGTTTCTCCAGGTCGTGGTATTCGGAGATTTGGCATTAAGGGCAAACTAACTCCAAGATTCATTGGTCCGTTTGAAATTCTTGAAAGGGTCGGTGAAGTGGCTTATAGACTAGCTTTACCTCCACAATTAGCAGGAGTTCATGACGTATTTCACGTCTCTATGCTAAAGAAATATGTATATGATCCTGACCATATTATCACTTATGAAAATCTGAAGATTCAGAAGGATATGACGTACGAGCAAACGCCAATAAAGATTCTGGAACGGGAAGTGCGTCAACTAAGAAATAAAGTTATTCCTATGGTCAAGATTCAATGGAAGAAAACATGGCCATATGAAGCAACATGAGAAACCAAAGCAGCCATGTGGAAAAGATTTTCAAAATTATTCAACTGTAAGTACACTCTCCATAATCCATGTATTAAATTTGGGGGCCAAATTCTCTTAACTGGGGGAGGGTGTAAGACCCCAACATTTTTATAAATTATTTTTGGAAGATTTAATTATTTTCTGTGAATTTTAAAGAACCAAAATAGATTAATAAATGAATATTAGATTAATAAGTCATTATAAGGCCCAATTATGTTAAATAAGTAACATAGCCTATTTAAATAGAATCCAAAAGGTTTAAGGACCAAGCCCATTAAGTTTGGCCCATATTCTAGAAGGTTATTTAGCCTATTTACATAATTTAAGGATAAATACCATTTTTATGGATAATAATATGGATAATTAACAAAAGAGTTTGATTGATGTTGAACTCTGTGCACGTTGGATGTAGCGGTCTATCATGCGACCACCACAGCCATGTAACCCACCCGTCTTGATGCATTACACTCTGACAGTTCCGTGAAAGAAAGAAGGAGCAAAAAGATTAGAACTTTGGGATCTTATCTACAAGAGATCGACTTGGGAGAGTTTATAACATTACTAAGGACTCTTAGGGATTAGGTTCTGGCAAATTAAGTACTCTAGAATCGATCTAATCTTCAAAACCCTATAACTAGGGCCTAGTTCTAAACTGAGCAACTCTTACTTTTGGCTCGTGAAGAATCAAGGAAAGGAGATATAATTTTGGGTAAGTTCTTTAGAAGATTTTGTTTAGTATACTTTAGACTAACAGTTCTCCAAATTTCATGCTAGGAGATCGAGCAACCAAGGAGATTGAAGCTTCCAAAGTTGCTGGTTCGACTATAGTAACTCAGAATTCAGAGTAAAAGGCCCCTGAAGATCAATAGATTAGGACGTCTAAATGAGGTATTTAGAATTCAATCCTTTAAAACTTTTTGATCACCTTAATTTCATCTTCTTACCCTCACAATTTCACGTTCTTAGGTCAAGAGACTGAGGAGCTAGAGCAGCGTGAAGTTGCTGAAAAGTCACAAAAAGAGAGGAACTAGGGCGGTCCTTGAAAGCTCAAATTAGAATTTTAAAACCTAGTTAAGCGGTAGGTTATCTCATGATTGGCAAAAACACCTTGTTAGGGATAAAAGCCCTCTGATTGTACTTGATTTCAGGAATCATAGACTATGAATTTCATGTTTTAGTGGGTTCATGCATACATACATATCCTAAGCCCTAATCTAAGATCAAAGATATAATCTTGTCAATTCACTGCAACCTATGCATCTAGATGACCTTTACTTCATTTTGTCATGATTGGGGTAGTTAAATCTTTTCAAAACATGACATGGTTTTAAATCATAGTCTTTTTATTTTATTATACTGTTAGCAGGGACTCTAACGCATCATTCTTAGACCATCACCGACTGTAATGACCTTACGATAAGCCGTCACACCCTCCGTTGCATTCTAATTACTCTATTATCTCTGACGCACCATAACAGGAGCGTTACATTACTATAATGGCCCCTCGATAGACCGTCACAATCACTGTGACACACCCACCCTCGACCGTCAGGGTAATCGTAGACAGAATTAAAAATCAGTCAAGTTAACTTATAAATAAGCCTAGTTATCTAAGTTTTAACCTGATTTCATGTCTTTAAGATTATCTACTGATTCATGATAGAAATTGCATGATTAAGGTATCTTAAGTTATTTTAAGTTATGTTAATTTCATATGCCAAAATTCTATAGTTTTGTATCTAAATCATGATTTTCCAAAAGATGTATTGACGGAGTTTTATCATGATTCCTATTGTTACACATCCTCTCTACCAATAGAGTCATTTCTCTAAGTACATGTCATATATGTAGGTATATGTCCATTAGTTCACTTTGCAAGATAGGAACATTATTCATGGACATGAGGACCTCTCTATTGGATATTCATTCCAATGGACTAGGAAATCTTGTTGCAAGACCTCCGTAATTCTCCGCGAGCATGGGATTCCCACTAGGACGCCGAGTTGGTTGTACCATTAAAACCCAAGTGATTAGAATACACTATTAAGGTTTCTGGTTATCAGTAGTGTAACAGATCTATATTGGACCGTCAGGCATATGTAATGGCCCAATATACAACCGTCACATTCAACTGAGTCCAATTATTGTTTCTTGATTTAGTCGTTCTAACGCATCAAGGCTAGACCGTCACATCAATGTAACGGCCCAATACTGGAGCGTCACATCATGCAATGGCCCAGTACACGACCGTCACACTGCTTGAGTATTTTAACCCGAGGTTTGACTAAGGGTTGATATTCCAAGGTTTCTAGATGGACTCCTGATGATCTAGAACTTATCATATTGATCAAGAAACCTAATATAATGAATGGAAGATAAAAAATGTACCGTTATACTGCCGATTTATTCTCATAAGCATAACATAGTATAAGTCATTTTTGATTTCTCATGATTCTTATTAAAGTATTCATTCATTGAATTATTGTTATCAAGAGCTTGTTGGAATTGTACATTCTTGGCAATACTTTATTGTTACATGCGTAGAAAAAGCTTGATTTATACTTGAAGATGCGATCGAGCACTGATTGTGTTCAAAAGCTCTATGCTAGTCCCCTCGGCTGATTGTCGGAAACATACTATTATAAACTATGGGGTATGATGCTACTGGCGTCGCATTGCGCTGGGAGTACTTTCTTTATAAATAAGTGAAAATCTACAACACAATACAACATGATTGATACTTGACTTTCTTGATATTCCACAGAAATTCACGAAGTACTTGCTCATAAGTAAAAGATATTGGAGTGATGATTATGTGGCTTGCTAGTACATTCTCGTTACATTCTTGTTCATGAAAGGCCATATCATGTTCTTATAACATTCTTGCTAGTTCATATTTTCTCTCATTCTATCTTACATACTTTGGTTTGATCGCATGATTGATCGCATTCGCATGATTTTACCTTATTCCTCTAAAGTAAAAACGTTAATTACTTTAATGATGCCTTCATGTTGATGCGAAGATACCTACTGGGCAAGTGTGCTCATTACCTATTTCCATTCTTTTTCAGGAAATGGAAGTGAGTCGGGTTCGGATTCGGAATGTTCAAGTAGCGGATCCGAGAGTGATTAAAGAATGAGCGAAGACTTAGGAAGTTTACATTGTTTAGATCGAGTCTATGTAATTTCTTATTTCTTGAGTCTAGCATGATGGAAGTTGAATTAGTGGTTGTATTTGATTATTAATGAAAATCAAAGTTGAGTAAATATTGTGCGATTACATTCTTATGTGTGATTGCCTTGCGCTCTGATCATTCTTGCTTGCAAGAGGCTTACCATGCCGGCTGTTCGCGTTCCTCGAGCGAGTCTTCCGCTGTAATAAAGGCTCGGGACGTGACATAATCCTAATTGATTTATTTAATTTGAGCTTGATCTTGATTCATCTTTCCAATGAATGTCAATCTTAAGTGTGAATTATTTATAATTGAAATGGCTATGAGGTTTACACTTGTTAACCTTACACCTCAACCGTTAATCTTGAACCATTATTATCCCTTAGAATTGATTTTGGACTCAATCGAACCGCTGTGATTTGAGTCATTGTCCGAATTGGACTAGCAGGGACTTGAGCGGCCGCTAGTCGACTGCATATCTCCCTAAACGGCCCAGTGTAGACCATTTATCTCTGGCTCATGGCCATTTAATCTTGGTCGTTTATCCTTGATCTATCTTCGACCGATTCCCGATTTGCCTGACCCAATAGACCCTAGGCCGATCAGCAGATAGTGGGCTGGACTCTGGCTCAGTTCCACCCTACCTATGGCAGCCCGGGAGTCCACTTGGGCGAATTTCTAGCATATTGATAGGCCCAGTGTTGTGCGGATGATAGTTGCTCGTACAACTACATGCGGCCCATGCTGGACCATTTAGACTATAAGCGGATCTGTTTGGACCGTATATCCTGTTCTTATACTTCAAGAACTTCTGGCCCTGTGCGGCCCATTTCTGACCATTTGGAGAGGGGGATTTCTATAGCCCATCTAAGAGCAGCCAAACTAGGTCCATCAGGACCAAACGAGGCTCAGCTCGTTCAAGTGACAGCCCCACAAGGCCCACTAGGCTAAAAAGCCCAATAAGATTACTCGGGATCTCATCCTTCCTCGGCGGCGCTTAGGCTCGGAAGGCCCGAGCGTCGGTCAGAACGGAGGAAGACCCATGCTCGAGTTATCCCCTCATCAGGATAGTGGCAAGCGCTTAGCGCCCACTCCGGCCTATCTTCATCCGAGCTATGCCTATCACCCGGACAGGGTTGGCACCTTTTATGCTCGGACCGACCGACGATTGCTTATCCACGCTGCCGTTGAGAGCCCTTTATGAGCAGAAGTTTATGAGGATAAGAGACCCGTGATCCCTCAAGGTCGTAAAGATCCCACGATGAGGACGTAAAGATCCCATGATGAGGACGTAACTCCCGCCTGAAACTCCTCACGTCCCGAGCCTTTAATTACAGCGGAAGACTCGCCCGGGGAGCGCGAACAGCCGGCATGGTAAGCCTCTCGCAAGCAAGAATCAATCAGAGTGCAAGACAATCACCGAAATAAATGCAGTTGCACAATAATATTCAAACTCCAACTTCATTTCATAAATGATCAATATTCAAGATACAATCACTAATTTGATTTCCATTCTACTAGACTCAAAAAATAGGAAAATTACATTGACTCAATCTAGACACTTTAACTTCCTAAGTCTTCACTCTCATCTTTATAACACTTTCACTCGCTTCCGGACCTGCTACTAGTATAGCCCGAATCCGAATCTGAACTATTTCCATCTCCTGAAAAATATTGAAAAATAGGTCATGAGCACACTTGCCCAGTAGGTATCTTCGCATCAACATGAAGGCACTATTTAAGTAATTATCATTTTAGCTCTAAAGAAATAAGGTAAAATCATGCGAATGCGAATCAATCATGCGATCAAATCAATAGAAACAAGACAACCATGTAAGATAGAATGATCAAGAATGAACTAGCAAGAATATAACAAGAACATGATATTGGCCTTCCATGAATAAGAATGTAACGAGATTGTACTAGTAAGCCACATATTCCTCACTTTAGCATCTTCTGCTTAAGAGCAAGTGCTTCGTGAATTTCTGTGGAATATCAAGCAAGAATGTCATGTTGTGCCGTGGATCTTCACTTATTTATAGAAATAGTACTCCCAGCGCAATGCGACGCCAGTAGCATCATACCCCATGGTTTATAAAATAGTATGTTTCGGCAATCAGCCGAGGGGACTAGCATAGAGCCCTTGAACACAATCAGTGCTCGATCGCATCTTCAGTTATAAATTAAGCTACTTCCACGCAGTATAACAATAACGTATGGCCAAGAATATAGCACTTCCAATAATTTCATGATAACTAAGATCAATGAATGAATGCTTCAACATAAGAATGTAGGAGTCAAGAAATAGACTTTAAACAATGTCATGCTCATAGAAATAAATCGACAGCATAACGGTATTTTCCTTAACTTCCATTTCTTTTAGATCAATTTAAGCAATATGACAAGTTCTAGATTATCAAAGTTTGTCTAGAATCATAGGAATATCAACCCTTGGTCAAACCTTGGGTTAACATAAACAAGCTATGTAACGGTCATTTGCTGGGCCGTTACATTATGTAACGCGCCAGTAATGGGCCGTTACAGTGATCCGAGTCTAGAAGGATAAAAATAGACTCAGAGGAATGTGACGGTCTGGCACTGGGCCGTTACGTAAGCCTGACGGTCCAGTTCAAGGCTGTTACATTTCAAAAATCAAAAATCATGATTGAGTGTTCTAATTAATGGGCTTTCATTGGTATAACCAACTCGGCGTCCTAGTGGGAATCCCAGGGTCGCGGAGAATTACGGAGGCCTTGAAACAATGATTTCCTAGTCCATTGGAAGGAATATCCAATAGAGAGATCCTCATGTTCAAGATTGTGTTCCTATAGTGCAAAGTGTGAACTAATGACAACATACCGGAATTTGTGCCATGTACGTATAGAATTGACTCTATTGACAGAGAGAGATATGTATAATCAATGTGAACATCATGATAAAAACTCCGTCAATACAATGTTAAAAAGTCATGCTTTATAGTACAAAACTATAGAATTTTGGCATGAAATTAACATATCCTTAAAATATCACTAAGATATCAAAACATGAAATACCTATCATGCACAATCAGATATCCTAAAACTCATGTAATCAGGTTAAAACTGAAGTAACTATGCTTAATCAATAAATAATATTGGCAAGTTATTTTCTGTCTTAGGGTTGACAGAACGCAGGATATAACGGTCTTAAGAGGGGGCGTCACAGTGAAAGTGACGGTCATGATCAAGCCGTTACTTGAATGTAACGCGTCTGTCCAAGCGCGTTAGAAACATCCGTGCAATTCAAATACTACAGAGTTTGTAACGGTCTGTAGTAGGGCCGTTACTTGAAAGTGACGGTCCTATGCTAGTGCGTTACAGTATCTGCTAACAGAAAACAATCATAGAAACTAAGAGATCAACTCACATCATGTCTTTTATCAAAACATGATGAGTTTCTAGTCATGTTAACGAAGTAAGGCCATCTACATGCATAGGTGATCATGAATAGATGAATAGTCATGCTTTAATTTCTTAATTTGGCTAAGAGGTGCATGATGTGCATAGAACAAATAAAACATGAAATCAATGCTCTATAATGCATGGAATTCAATCAAACCAGAGGGCTTTTAGTCCTATCATGTTGTTTTTGCCGTTCATGAGATAACCTACCTCTTACTTAGACTGTAGTTTCTGAATTTGGTTGAGAACCTTGCCCTAGATCCCTTCCTTCTCTTGTGACTTTTTCAGCAACTTCTTTAGGCTCTAACTCCACGCCCTCTTGACCTAAAGATGTGAAATTCGGAGGGGAGTTAGTCTAAAGTATTGTAAACAAATTATTCTAAAGAACTTACCTGAGATAATGACTCCTTACCTTGCTTCCTTACGCCCAAAAAGTAAGGGTCGCACAGTTCAGAACTATGCCCTATTTATAGAGTTTAGGCTAGGGTTTGAGGATTAGATCGAGTTTAGAGTCCTTATTTCATCAAATCCTAATCTCTAAGAGTCCTTAGAGTTTTTACAATCCTTCCCAAGTCGATCCATAGTGGATAGGAACATCAAGTTCCAATCTTTTCATGAGTCCCTTCACTTACGGAACTAACAGGATGTAACGGTCGAGTGCCCATGCGTTACATGGATGTGGCGGTCTTACGATAGACCGTTACAGTCATCGTAGCTTAGAGTTTCAATTTATAACAACTCTTTTGTTAATTATCTAAATAATTATCTTATATTATTAGTATTTATCCTTAATATCCGTGGATGTGCTTAAATACCTTCTAGAATATGGGCCAAACCTAATGGTCTAGGTCCTAAACTCTTTTGGACTTCAATTACGTGGGTTGGGTTAATTGATTAACACAATTTTGGCCTTATATTGATTATTTAGCCCAATTAATGCCAGAATATTATTTAAATATCTAGAAATTACTTTTATAAATTTTGGGGCTCTACACCCTCCCCCACTTAGAAGAATTTGGTCCCCAAATTCAATTTTTGGATTGAGGAGAGTGTACTTACAATTAAATAATTTCGAGAATATTTTCTTCGTAGCTGATTCGATTTCCCATTTTGCTTCATAAGGCCATGCTTTCTTCCACTGAATCTTAACCATAGGAATGACCTTATTTCTGAGTTGACGTACTTCTCGTTCCAAAATCTTCATTGGCGTTTGTTCGTATGTCAAGTCCTTCTGAATCTCCAGATTATCATAAGTGATAATGTGATCTGGATCATACACATACTTCTTCAGCATCGAGACGTGAAATACGTCATGAACTCCTGCTAAATGTGATGGCAAAGCCAATTTATAAGCCATTTCGCCGATCCTTTCGAGGATTTCAAATGGACCGATAAATCTTGGAGTTAGCTTTCCTTTAATGCCAAATCTTCGAATACCACGACCCGGAGAAACCTTTAGATATACATGTTCTCCTACTTGAAATTCCAAGTCGCGCCTTTGATTGTCAACATAAGATTTCTGCCTATTTTGTGCCATTTTCATCCTTTCCTGAATGAGCTTGATTTTCTCTGTAGAATCTCTGATTAAATCGGGACCTAGAAATTGCCTTTCCCCTATTTCATTCCAACATATTGGTGATCGACAACTTTTCCCATATAGAGCTTCAAAAGGTGCCATTTGTATGCTTGCTTGATAGCTGTTGTTATATGCAAATTCTACCAAAGGCAAGTGATCATGCCAACTTCCTCCAAAATCAATGACACAAGCCCTGAGCATATCTTCTACCACTTGATTTGTCCTTTCTGTTTGACCATCAGTTTGTGGATGGAAAGCGGTGCTAAAATTCAATCTAGTCCCAAGTGAATGTTGTAGGCTCTTCCAGAATTGTGATGTGAATCGGGGATCTCTATCTGATACAATAGCGACATGGACTCCATGTAACTTGATAATTTCTTTTATGTATAGTGCTGCTAGAATATCTACAGACCATCGACTTTTTATTGGTATGAAATGTGCAGATTTAGTCAATCGGTCTATAATTATCCATATTCCATCGTGTCCACCTCTTGTCTTAGGTAGTCCCATAATGAAATCCATTCCTATGCTTTCCCATTTCCATTCCGGGATACTTAAGGGATGTAATTTACCTGCGGGTCTGAAATGTTCTTCCTTCACTTGTTGACATGTGAGACACCGAGATACGAAGTCAGCTACTTCCCTCTTCATATTGGGCCACCAAAAGTTTCTTTTGAGATCCTGATACATTTTTGTACCTCCTGGATGAATGGTATACTTTGATTTATGTGCTTCTTCTAAGATCAATTTCTTTATATCTTCATGATCGGGTATACACATTCGGCCCTTGAATAGTATTCTTCCATCTTTGGATATAGAAAAATCCGGTCTTTGTTCAATATTGGCTTTAATTTCCAGTAAAATTGGGTCCTCCTCTTGTAACTTGGCCAAATCCTCAATCAATGTTGGTTGAGCTCGGATATTTGCCATGAAACAATTATCTTCTTTAATGTCAACATCTAGATTCAATTGAGCAAATTGAGGAACAAGGTTAGTCATACTAACCATGAGACTTGATAACATACCCATTGGTTTTCTGCTAAGTGCATCTGCTACAGCATTTGCCTTGCCAGGGTGATATTGAATAGCGAAATCGAAGTCTTTAAGATATTCCAACCATCTCCTCTGCCTCATGTTAAGCTCTTTTTGAGAAAATAAATATTTCAAACTCTTATGGTCCGAATAGACAGTGAACTTTTCTCCATAAAGATAATGACGCCAAATTTTCAAGGCAAAAATAACTGCTGCTAATTCCAAATCATGTACAGGATAATTTTCTTCGTGACGTTTCAATTATCTTGAAGAATAGCAAATCACCTTTCCATCTTGCATAAGGACACACCCTAAGCCACTTCCATATGCATCCGTATATACTTCAAATCTAGCACCCTCTATTGGTAGTGACAAAATAGGGGCTGTTGTAAGATGATTCTTAAGACTTTGGAAACTCTTTTCACAGTCCTTCGACCAGACAAAATGATTTTCTTTTCTGGTAAGTCTAGTTAAAGGAACCGCGATCTTTGAAAAGTCCTTTATGAATCTTCTATAATAACCTGCTAGACCCAAAAAGCTTCTAACTTCAGATATAGTCGTTGGTCGGCTCCAATCTCTGACAGCTTCTACCTTAGAAGGATCTACAGCAATACCTTCTTTTAAAATAATGTGGCCTAGGAATGAGACTTCCTTGAGCCAGAATTCACACTTATTGAGTTTGGCATAAAGTTTATGTTCTCTAAGTGTTTGCAAGGCTATCCTTAGATGTTCTTCATGTTCTTCTTTTGTCTTGGAGTATATCAGGATATCATCGATGAAGACGACGATGAACTGATCTAAATATGGCTGGAAGACACTGTTCATAAGTTGCATGAATGCTGCTGGGGCATTAGTTAACCCAAACGGCATTACCACGAATTCATAGTGGCCATAACGACTTCGAAAAGCCGATTTGTAAATGTCCTCTTCTTTGATTCTAAGCTGATGATAACCTGATCTTAGGTCAATCTTAGAAAAATATTCTGCTCCCGAAAGCTGATCGAAGAGCTCATCAATACGCGGCAATGGGTATTTGTTCTTGATTGTAAGTTGATTCAATCGCCGGTAGTCAATGCATAACCTGAGAGAACCATCCTTCTTCTTGACAAATAGAACCGGCGCATCCCAAGGGGATGTGCTAGGTCTGATAAAACCCTTGTCTAGAAGTTCCTGTAATTGCTTCTTTAATTCCTCGAGTTCTGTGGGGGACATCCTGTAAGGGGCTATAGAAACAGGTGCCGCACCTGGAGTGAGTTCAATGGTAAAGTTTACTTCCCTCTCGGGCGGTAAACTAGGTAGTTCTGATGGGAACACATCTGGGAATTCATTTGCAATAGGAATATTTGTTAGGACAATCTCCTTAGATTCTGTAACAATGACTGAAGCAAGAAAAGCTTCACATCCTTGCGAGATAAATTTGCAAGTGTGAAGAGAAGATATGATGGTAGGATGTTTCTTGTATTTGATGCCAAGAAAAGACAATCTTGGAAGACCAGGCTTTCGAAAAGATATAATTCTATTTCGGCAGTTGATATAAGCATCATGGTCTACAAGCCAATCTACCCCTAAAATGACATCATATCCTTTCATATCAAGACATACTAAGTTTGCGGGGAGATTGTGTCCTTCTACCACTACCTCACAATCAGGATAATAGTTGGTAAGCTTAGTTCCAGATCCTAAAGGTGTAGTAATAGCGAGATCTGAAGGTAGGGGAACTTATGTAGTTGGTAAGGTTTTTGCAAAAGTGGTGGAGATAAAAGAATGAGAAGCACTAGTATCAAATAGCACGAATGCAGGACGAGAACAGATTTGAAGAGTACCTTCCATGAGCCCATCATTTTGATCCCTGGGCACTTCTTCTTCATCTATAACTGCATTGAGGCGAGCCTACCTTCTACGTCCTCCATTATTTGGTTGGTCTTTCATAAGGGGGCAATTTGGCACACGATGCTCCCTACTCCCACAACGCAAACAAGCACCTAGGCGCTTCCAGCATTCTTCAGCCGAGTGGCCGAATTTCTCACAAAAGGTGCACGCCGAGGCGACTTGCTCCTTTTCGTCCTTCACCTTTTTACTACTCTTTTGAGAACTTCCACCGTTCCCGTTCCTTGATCTTTTCTTATTATCATGGCTTTTGTATGGTTCCGTGATGCTGAACTTCTCCTTTTTATAATGCCGATCAGAGCGCCGGCTAGATTATTCTCCCTTTCCTTTCAACCTTTCGACCTTCTCTAAGGTCCTCTCGCATAAATATGCCCTTTGAACCATCTCCGCATAAGTGCGGATATTCTGTGTCCCCAATTGTTGAATGAAACCGGGCCGTAACCCGTCCATAAATCGGTTTGCTTTTAATAAGTCTGTACTAATCAAATGTGATGCATACGGTGCTAGCCTTGAAAACTGCAACTCATATTCTGCCACGGACATAATCCCTTGACGAAGGGAGGCAAACTCCATAACCTTCCTTTCCTTTACATGCTCGGAGAAATATTTGGCACGGAATAAAGTGAGAAAAACATTCCATGTATGTGGCGCATCGGCTGGAGGTGCCGGAACCGATTTCCACCAAGTGCGAGCATCCTTGTTTAATTGGAACGTAGCCAGACGGACTTTCTCCTGATCAGTGCATTGAATAACATCAAATATCCTATTCATCTCGTCGATCCAACTTTCTGCTTCATCTGGATTGGAAGATCCATAGAAACGCGGAGGATTTAGACTCCGGAAATTGCGATGAAGGTCTCCTGCCCTTGCCCCCGCACCACCTTGTGCTATAGTTTGCAGTGCCTTGGTGAGGCCAGCAACAGTTTGTTACATACCGTCCCAATCTACGCGATGAGCCATGATAAGAATAATAAGGTACCTGAGAGAAAATAACAACTTGTTATTTCTCATGAATATTGGAATAAGCAAAATAATTCTTAAACTAATTAGCTATCTTATCCCGGGCTCTACCCAATTCTCACATGGGTACGGAAATTTTCTTCCTTAGTTCATAGGTATGGGTCCTTAACCTTGGACTTATCCTAGACATGACTCTTTTCCTTAAGTCCTGAGACTTATGCTCTGATACCAACTTAACTGTCACATCCCGAGCCTTTAATTACAGCGGAAGACTCGCTCGGGGAGCGCGAACAGCCGACATGGTAAGCCTCTCGCAAGCAAGAATCAATCAGAGCGCAAGACAATCACCCAAATAAATGCAATTGCACAATAATATTCAAACTCCAACTTCATTTCATAAATGATCAATATTCAAGATACAATCACTAATTTAATTTCCATTCTACTAGACTCAAAAAATAGGAAAATTACATTGACTCAATCTAGACACTTTAACTTCCTAAGTCTTCACTCTCATCTTTATAACACTTTCACTCGCTTCCGGACCCGCTACTAGTATAGCCCGAATCCGAACTATTTTCATCTCTTGAAAAATATTAGAAAATAGGTCATGAGCACACTTGCCCAGTAGGTATCTTCGCATCAACATGAAGGCACTATTTAAGTAATTATCATTTTAGCTCTAAAGAAATAAGGTAAAATCAGCGATCAAATCAATAGAAACAAGATAACCATGTAAGATAGAATGATCAAGAATGAACTAGCAAGAATATAACAAGAACATGATATTGGCCTTCCATGAACAAGAATGTAACGAGATTGTACTAGCAAGTCACATATTCCTCACTTTAGCATCTTCTGCTTAAGAGCAAGTGCTTCGTGAATTTCTGTGGAATATCAAGGAAGAATGTCATGTTGTGCCGTGGATCTTCACTTATTTATAGAAATAGTACTCCCAGCGCAATGCGACGCCAGTAGCATCATACCCCATGGTTTATAAAATAGTATGTTTCCGACAATCAACCGAGGGGACTAGCATAGAGCCCTTGAACACAATCAGTGCTCGATCGCATCTTCAGTTATAAATTAAGCTACTTCCACGCAGTGTATGGCCAAGAATATAGCACTTCCAATAATTTTATGATAACTAAGATCAATGAATGAATGCTTCAACATAAGAATGTAGGAGTCAAGAAATAGACTTTAAACAATGTCATGCTCATGGAAATAAATCGACAGCATAACGGTATTTTCCTTAACTTCCATTTCTTTTAGATCAATTTAAGCAATATGACAAGTTCTAGATTATCAAAGTTTATCTAGAATCATAGGAATATCAACCCTTGGTCAAACCTTGGGTTAACATAAACAAGCTATGTAACAGTCATTTGCTGGGCCGTTATATTATGTAACGCGCCAGTAATGGGCCGTTACAGTGATCCGAGTCCAGAAGGATTAAAATAGACTCAGAGGAATGGGACGGTCTGGCACTGGGCCATTACGTAAGCCTGACGGTCCAGTTCAAGGCCGTTACATTTCAAGAATCAAAAACCACGATAGAGTGTTCTAATTAATGGGCTTTCATTGGTACAACCAACTCGGCGTCCTAGTGGGAATCCCAGGCTCGCGGAGAATTACGGAGGCCTTGAAACAATGATTTCCTAGTCCATTGAAAGGAATATCCAATAGAGAGGTCCTCATGTCCAAGATTGTGTTCCTATAGTGCAAAGTGTGAACTAATGACAACATGCCGGAATATGTGCCATGTACGTATAGAATTGACTCTATTGACAGAGAGAGATATGTATAATCAATGTGAACATCATGATAAAAACTCCATCAATACAATGTTAAAAAGTCATGCTTTATAGTACAAAACTATAGAATTTTGGCATGAAATTAACATATCCTTAAAATATCACTAAGATATCAAAACATGAAATACCTATCATGCACAATCAAATATCCTAAAAATCATGTAATCAGGTTAAAACTCAAGTAACTATGCTTAATCAATAAATAATATTGGCAAGTTATTTTCTGTCTTAGGGTTGACAGAACGCATGATATAACGGTCTTAAGAGGGGGCGTCACAGTGAAAGTGACGGTCATGATCAAGCCGTTACTTGAATGTAACGCGTCTGTCCAAGCGCGTTAGAAACATCCGTGCAATTCAAATACTACAGAGTTTGTAACGGTCTGTAGTAGGGCCGTTACTTGAAAGTGACGGTCCTATGCTAGTGCGTTACAGTATCTGCTAACAGAAAATAATCATAGAAACTAAGAGATCAACTCACATCATGTCTTTTATCAAAACATGATGAGTTTCTAGTCATGTTAACGAAGTAAGGCCATCTACATGCATAGGTGATCATGAATAGATGAATAGTCATGCTTTAATTTCTTAATTTGGCTAAGAGGTGCATGATGTGCATAGAACAAATAAAACATGAAATCAATGCTCTATAATGCATGGAATTCAATCAAACCAGAGGGCTTTTAGTCTATCATGCTATTTTTGCCGTTCATGAGATAACCTACCTCTTGCTTAGACTATAGTTTCTGAATTTGGTTGAGAACCTTGCCCTAGATCCCTTCCTTCTCTTGTGACTTTTTCAGCAACTTCTTTAGGCTCTAACTCCACGCCCTCTTGACCTAAAGATGTGAAATTCGGAGGGGAGTTAGTCTAAAGTATTGTAAACAAATTATTCTAAAGAACTTACCTGAGATAATGACTCCTTACCTTGCTTCCTTACGCCCAAAAAGTAAGGGTTGCATAGTTCAGAACTATGCCCTATTTATAGAGTTTAGGCTAGGGTTTGAGGATTAGATCAAGTTTAGAGTCCTTATTTCATCAAATCCTAATCTCTAAGAGTCCTTAGAGTTTTTACAATCCTTCCCAAGTCGATCCATAGTGGATAGGAACATCAAGTTCCAATCTTTTCATGAGTCCCTTCACTTACGGAACTAACAGGATGTAACGGTCGAGTGCCCATGCGTTACATGGATGTGGCGGTCTTACGATAGACCGTTACAGTCATCGTAGCTTAGAGTTTCAATTTATAACAACTCTTTTGTTAATTATCTAAATAATTATCTTATATTATTAGTATTTATCCTTAATATCCATGGATAGGCTTAAATACCTTCTAGAATATGGGCCAAACCTAATAGTCTAGGTCCTAAACCCTTTTGGACTTCAATTAAGTGGGTTGGGTTAATTGATTAACACAATTTTGGCCTTATATTGATTATTTAGCCTAATTAATGCCTGAATATTATTTAAATATCTAGAAATTACTTTTATAAATTTTGGGGCTCTACATGACAGCCCCACAGGGCCCACTTAGGCTAAAAAGCCCAATAAGATTACTCGGGATCTCATCCTTCCTCGGCGGCCCTTAGGCTCGGAAGGCCTGAGCATCGGTCAGAACGGAGGAAGACCCATGCTCGAGTTATCCCCTCATCGGGATAGTGGCAAGCGCTCAGCGCCCACTCCGACCTATCTTCATCCGAGCTATACCTATCGCCCGGACAGGGTTGGCACCTTTTATGCTCGGACCGACCGACGGTTGCTTATCCACGCTGCCGTTGAGAGCCCTTTATGTGCATAAGTTTATGAGGATAAGAGACCCGTGATCCCTCAAGGCCGTAAAGATCCCACGATGAGGACGTAACTCCCGCCTAAAACTCCTCAGCTTACGGGACTCATAAGGTGAGTACACTATATAAACTTGAGACTCCCTCCAGTGAAAGGGAAGGGCAATACACGCCTAAAATCCCCTGAGCAGGAACCGCTTCACCACCTTGGTGTAGGGGGATCTCGTGCACCTCTTTCTACCTCCCTCCCTATCTTCCTCCATTACTCTACTGACTTAAGCATCAGAGGGTTTTCCCTAGGGAATCTCCCCTGGGACCCCTGATCTGTTTCCCTTTCTCTACAGTTCACTGTTCGGTGATCATCTACCTCGCTCAGGAGCCGCGCGAGATCACGCCCCTTCACCTGGCGCCGTCTGTGGGAAAAGACCGAAGAGCCAGTATGGTGCGAAGAAGTTTAGGGAGGAGGTCCGCCGGTGATAGGGGAAAGACCATGGTGGCGGCAGGAGAAGGCCCTTCTCAAGCCTCACAAAATCTCCCCTCTAATGCCAGCACCCCCGCCGACGGGCCGCCCCCTCCCGCCACCGCGGTGGGGGTACCGCTGAACGGCGGCGCTGACGCCTTCCAAGCCCTCAAAGTAAAACTGGATGTCCTCGTGGAACTCATGAGGACTCAGGCGGCCAGGGATGGAAGGTCACGCGCCCCTCCGGAAAGCTCCCCCCCCCCCCCCCCCCCCCCCCGCGAGAACGTGTCCCAGTACACCGCCGGAGGTCGCTTCACCCTCCGAGGGCAGCAGCATATTCGCAACAAGGCAGGAGGACCCTCACAAGCCCCCTCTCCGGAGCAAGAGGCCTCCTCCACACCAAAATGGGGTAAGCATGGGGCACGCCGTCCACTCTCAGAGACCGAAGTCCCCAGGGAACGGTAGGACAGCCTGCCATCATGCCCCTCAGCCTTACGGCGTAACAACAGCCGGAGTTGTCCGTCCATCTATGAGAGTTCGAGAGGCACTTCACAGCATAGGAGCACACCTTACGAGCCTTGCAGAAGACCTCTCCACCAGAGGACGAGGAGAGATCCCCATTTTTCGACCATATCTTGAAGGCAGAGGTATCTCCCAGAACCTCCATCCCGACCTTCAAGCCTTACGACGGCCAAGGCGACCCAGCCGACCACTTCGATAGCTTTGACGCCCTGATGACCCTTCATGGAGCGTCAGGCGCCATCAAATGTCGAGCCTTTGCGACCACCTTGGTCCAAGGCACCAAAGCATGGTTCCGGGCCCTCTCCCCCAGATCCATCCAAGACTTCAAGCAGTTTGGGTGAGTATTCAAGGAGAGTTTCACCGGCAGCGGCCCCCCGAGGTCAGGTAGCGGGGCTTTTGGCTCTCAAGCAGGCGCAAGGGGAGAGACTCCGGGCCTACATCAATCGATTCAAATCGGAAGCCCTGAGAATCCCCCGCCTAGATGTAGCCTCGGCCATAACCACGCTGACCGGAGGCACCCGGGACGAGAACCTCCGCCGTGAACTTGTCCTCCACCCTCCCTCGACCCTTGCCGAGCTAGTGAATCTGGCATTACGCCATGCTGAGTGTGAAGAAGTTCTCAGTGCATGCCGAGGCGCAACCGGCTCGGGTTGGGAGGGGGACAAGAAGCCAGCACCCGAGTCAAGCTCGGGCCAAGGAAAGAGGCGGAACCGAGACGGGGAGCACAAAGAACCGTCCAGGAAGTATGAGCGGTACACCCCCCTAACTGCTCCAGTATACGAAATATATGAAGACATCAAAGGCTCGGGCCTCCTCCGCCAACCCGAGCCAATGAGGCCGGAAAGTCACAATCGCAGCAAACATTGCCTGTTCCACAGCAATTACGGGCATCACACCGGCGATTGCCATCAGCTCCAGGATGAGATCGAGCGCCTCGTCCGCCAGGGACACATGTCCCGATTTGTGGCTAGGCAAAAGGAGGACCGAGGCGCCCCAGAGGAAATGGACAACGCCCCTCGCGGGGTCCATATCAACGTCATCATCGGAGGAGCTGCATCGGGAGGAGACAGTGGCCGAGGAAGGAAGCATCATGCTGAGTGGGCGAGTCGAGCCATCGAGCCTCCCAAGGCCCCGCCGAGTGAGCCTCAGGTCATAGTCTTCTCCGATCGAGACCTGGAAGGGCTAACCACCCCGCATGACGATGCCCTAGTCATATCGGCCATAATAAACCATTATAACGTAGACAGGATTCTAGTTGACAATGGAAGTGCCCCCGATGTATTATCCTATGAATGTTTCCTTAAGATGGGGGAGGATCAGTCTAAACTCCGCCCGATCCGAACCCCCCTATGCGGGTTCAATGGCCAGGCCACTTATCCCGAGGGAGCCCTCAGCCTGCCGGTTACTCTTGGCACCCCACCCAAAACCATTACACTGATGGCGGACTTCATAGTGATCAAGGGTATGATAGCGTGTAATGCAATCTTCGGCCGAGGGATCCTCAGCCGAACGAAAGCAGTGCCTTCTACCTATCACCAAAAGATGAAGTTCCCCACCAAAAGTGGGTTAGGGGAAGTCCGAGGTAACCAGGCCATGGCCAGAAGGTGCTACAATATCTCGGTTGAAGCCACAAGGCCGGACGGGAAGGACAGGGGCCCCCGGGAAGTTGAGGAAAATCCGCAACCGCCGAGCCTGGAGGTGAATTGCTAGCGATTTTCCTAAACGACGACCCGACCTTGGGAGTAAAGATTGGAGCCGACCTAACATCTGGAGCCCAACAGCAATACAAAGAGTTTCTTTCCGCGTACGTCCGATTCTTTGCATGGTCTGATGATCAACTCCCTGGGATACCAGAGCAGACGGTGATGCATAAGCTCAACCTCGATCCAACCATCAAAGCCGTACAACAGCGCAGAAGGAAGCACGCACCAGAGAAGCACGCGATCATCAAGGAGCAAGTCACCAAGGGGCAAAAGACTGGTCTTTTCAGACCGATCATATACCTGACATGGCTGGCTAATGTCGTCCTGGTACCAAAAGCTTCGGAAAAGTGGCGAATGTGCGTGGACTTCACCGACTTGAACAAGGCTACTCCAAAGGACCATTACCGAGCATCGACCAACTGATTGACTCAACCTCGGGCAATGAAATACTCAGCTTCCTAGACGCCTATTCAGGTTACCATCAGATCAGAATGCACCCCGAAGACAACGAGAAGACCGCCTTTATCACCGACTTTCGCGTACACTGCTACACCCGGATGCCTTTCGGGTTGAAGAACACTGGAGCCACATACCAGAGGCTGGTCAATCATATGTTCGAGGGACAGCTCGATCAGAATGTCGAGGCCTATATTGACGACATGCTCGTGAAGACCCCCAAGGCCGAGGACCACTTCGCCGACCAAGCGGAAACCTTCGACACCCTCCTGAAGTACAACATGAAGCTCAACCCTACCAAGTGCACCTTCGGAGTAAGGTCCGGGAAATTCTTGGGCTTCTTAGTCACCCAGCGTGGGATCGAGGCCAACCCCGACAAGGTCCAGGCCATCCTGGACATGAGCCCACCCACCTGCATCAAAGATGTTCAACGCCTTACCGGGCACATTACTGCGCTCAGCAGATTCCTATCCCGCGCGGCTGAACGATGCCTACCCTTCTTCAAACTATTGAGGGGGCCTAAAATGGCATCTGATACATTCACATGGGATGAGGAATGCCAAAAAGTGTTCACCGAGCTTAAGGAGTTCCTGGCTTCGCCTCCGGTGCTTTCCAAGCCCGTCCCAGGTGAAACCTTGCATCTCTATCTCTTGGCGACTCCATCTACAGTTAGCTCGGTCCTAGTCAGAAATGACTCGGGAGTCGAGAGACCGGTCTACTACACCAGCAAGGTGCTCAATGAGGTTGAAAGAAGGATCCTTGCTCACCCTGAAGCCTCGGGATGCCTTGTGAAGTGGGCCATCATGCTCGGGGCCTACGATATATCATATCGGCCTCGCTCGGCTATCAAAGGCCAGGCGCTCGCCGACTTCATCGCCGAGAGCACCATATCGACTGAAGAAAGATCTCCGTCCGTGCCCTGGCTGACCTGGGAACTGTTCATCGACGAATCCTCCAACTCAGCTGGGAGCGGCCCTAGGATCCTCTTGAAGTTCCCCGAAGGAGCAGAGCTACAGTACGCCCTAAAGTTCAACTTCCAAGCATCTAACAACGCTTCCGAGTATGAGGCCCTCATATCGGGAGCACGCATGGCCCGGTGGTTAGGGGCTGAGCGAGTCAGGATTCACACTGACTCCTAACTAGTCGCTAGCCAGGTCAACAGCGGCTATGAAGCTCGAGAAGCACCGATGATCAAATACCTCCAGCTGGTCAAGACTGTGGCACAACAGTTCGAGAGTTTTGAGGTAGTCTGAATAGCTCAGGAGGAAAACTCCCGAGCGGACGCCCTCTCTCGACTGGCCTCCTCTCTTGACCCTGAGGGTACTCGATCGGTCCTTCTCGAAGAGCTAGAGCGGTCGAGCATCGATTCGGAGCTCCTAGCTGTTGACTCGGCCTCCCCAAGCGACTGGCGTACCCCGTACCTGTCATGGCTCTAATACTCTCAGGAGTCTCCCGACCCTCAGGAAGCCCGAAGATTGAAGTACCAAGCTCGGCGATTCATCACTCTGGATGGCGCCCTCTATCGGAGATCCTTCTCCGGTCCTCTCTTGAAGTGCCTCAGCACCGACGAAGCCAACCGAGCAATGGAAGAAGTTCATGAAGGTCTGTGCGGAGCGCATTTAGGAGGTAGCTCGCTCGCCAGGATCTTACTACGGCTAGGTTACTGGTGGCCCACTCTGCAGCGCGACTGCTCGACCTACACACAACACTGTGACCGGTGCCAGCGATTTGACCACTTGGTTCATCAGCCAGCAACGGAGCTCATAACCCTAGCCAAGCCTTATCCTTTCGCTCGTTGGGGAATCGACATCCTTGAGCCATTCCCCACGGCCCAGGCCCGGAAGAAGTTCATTATCGCCGCCATCGATAACTTCACTAAGTGGATCGAGGCCGAAGCCACAGCAAGGATCACCGAGACAGTCCTCTGGAATTTCATCTGGAAGTCGATCATCTGTCGTTACGGCATCCCCCGAGTGATAGTAAGCGATAATGGTCGACAACTTGATTCTCGTTATTTTCGAGACAGATGTGCCGACCTAGGCATTCGCAATCACTTCACCTCGGTCGCCCACCCTCAGGCTAACGGGCTGGTCGAAAATGCCAATAAGACTATCTTAAAAGCCATCAAGAATAGGCTCGGCAAAGCCAAGGGTAGCTGGCTTGAGGAATTGTCGAACGTACTTTGGTCACACATAACGACTCCTAAAATGGCAACCGGTGAAAGCCCCTTTCAGCTGGTATACGGTACCGAGGCCGTGATCCCGTTGGAGATTGGCAACCCCTCCCTCCGAGTCATATGCTTCTCGTCCGAGGCAAATGACCAGAAACTGCTCGAAAACCTCGACCTAGCAGATGAAGTCCGAGAGATTGCCAGCATCTGAGCAACGGAATACCGACGCCGCCTCACTCGATATATCCCCTAATTGGGAAGGCCCCTACCGAGTGGTCGAGACGCTCGGAAAAGGAGCATACCTGGAGACACGCCATTCCTGACGTCTCCTGAGAAAGTCTCATATTACTATACGATGCCCCGCGACGGCTTACGCATTTTGAATCGCTCGAGTGCTTCCTTTTCTTGAGTCTTCTTCCGCCCTTCTCAGCATCCGGAATCGTCTCGTCATGGCATTCGGACGGCATCAACACCAGTCGGACGCATCAGAGGTTCCGAAACCAGGATGGGTGTCTGCCGGGCGGCTGCCAACGCCTGAACTGAGGACCCGGGTGGGTCTTTATGGGGGCGTCCAGGCCCCTGGACGCCCCCATTCTTTTAATTTATTTTTCAAAGCCCAAAACCAAATAAAAAATAATATATTAATGGAGGCGTCCAGGCCCCTGGACGCCTCCATAAAAACAAATATATAAAAATATAAAATGCCAGTTGGCATAAAAGACAACACAAATAATAATAATATATTTTCTTGGAGGCGTCCAGGCCCCTGGACGCCTCCATCAACTCACTCACGGGGCACCGCCCACCGAATGACGGTTTGTCGTGTGTGAAAGAATCCAAATTGTGGAGACGTCTAGCCGTCTGGACGCGCCCATTTCCAAATCACGGGTCGCCGCTCCAAAACCACGCGTTGTGTTAAACTGCGTGCGACTTTCGGTGGAGTTCGGTGGACCTTATTGAGGCGTCCGGGTCCCTGGACGCCTCCATGAAAATATTTAAAAAAATGAATAAAAATAGAATAAAATATCTTTTTTGCCCTGATGGAGGTGTCTAGGGCCCTGGACGCCTCCGCCCTCCGAAGCCCTATAAATAGAGGCCCACCCCCTCAGTTCTGGAAGAGCTTCTAAGAGATCCGATAGGCTGCCGGAGCCCAGAGGCTACCGGAGTCATTTCTAACCCGTGGGGTCTTTTGTAGGTGGAGGCTCTGCCGGCTTCTCAGGTGCCCACGCTCGCGAGAGGATGGTCGTCTTCATCCACCGCGCTTCCACGTCGTCCCTACGCTGCCAGAGCTCCACCGGATTTCACCATCGGCACATCCAATAAGCCAATCCTTTCCTTTTCTTCGTATTTCTTTTGCATTCATCATCTCGCATCCTCTATCCCCCTTCATAAGGGCGCCTCTTCTTATATACTTCTTGCATCCATCATCTCATTTTCCTCCTACTCGAGTCCGAGAGGGGTTTAAAAGATAACACCAACCAGGTGTGTGTTTTGCCATCATTTCGTTATTTTTATCGCAAGGATTTGAATACTACACCTTCATCTTTCTAATCCACTCGTTACTTGTTTGTCGTTGTTTTGCAAGGGTACCCAAGGAAAGCCCTCTCCGTCGGCTGGCCGAAGGGGGAGGAAGAAGCAACCCGCCATCTCCCGCTCTTGAGGTAGGCGCGATCACTTTCTTTATTTTGGGGTCTTTTGGCGCCTGGCGATCACATCTTGTTCTCGAGGCCGCGGCGAGTCACTTCCCCAATGGCCGTTTAAATTCCCGCTCTTATATTCTCTTTATATTCTGTTATATTCTTATCTATTCATATTCTCGAGGCCGCGGCGAGTCACTTCCCCAATGGCCGTTTAAATTCCCGCTCTTATATTCTCTTTATATTCTGTTATATTCTTATCTATTCATATTCTCGAGGCCGCGGCGAGTCACTTCCCCAATGGCCGTTTAAATTTCCGCTCTTTATATTCTCCTTATATTCTTATCTATTCATATTCTCGATGCCGCGGCGAGTCACTTCCCCAATGGCCGTTTAAATTCCCGCTCTTTATATTCTCCTTATATTCTGTTATATTCTTATCTGCTCATATTCTCGAGGCCGCGGCGAGTCACTTCCCCAATGGCCGTTTCAATTCTTGCTATTTAATTTCTGCACCATTCCCGTCTCCCCGAGGCCGCGGCGAGTCACTTCCCGCTATGGCCGTTTAACCCCGATATCTTGCTATATTACATTTGTCCCGCTCGCCCCGCCGGAGCAATCTCCCGTGGTGGCCCCTTCTCTTTTCTCTTATTTCTGTGTTGCAGCAAACAAAGAGGAGCCCGCGCGCTCCGCGTCCTCTTCGCTCCCCGAACCGCGTGACTTCGCTCATAGATTGGCGATCACGGTGGGACCTCTACTGCTTCCTTTTGGCTACCTTTGCAAGTTCGGCACCGTCCGTGCCTCTCCACCTTGGCGCCCTCGCGCACCCCCATTGTGTTCTCGGCAGCACTGTCAGTTGTGATTGGTTGGGTGTTTATTATATGTTTGTTATTTCTGTTATTTTCTTACTCTATATCTTTGTCAGCATTCCATTGCATACATCCATCCCTCTTTTATATCCTTTTTCATTTTTTCTAAGGATCACCCTTTCCCGGTGAAGGAAGGACTCTCCATTTGAGAATTCCTCTCAACGGACTAGAATCTCCTCCACTGGGACCTCCGTAAGTCCCCGACATCGAAGAATTCTTTGTTCACTGGGCTGGTTGTACCATTGAAGTTCCCCGGAGTTAGTCATTCCATTCGTGGTGAGACGAGAGACCCTAGCTGACACGGCGGTGAAACAAAAATAAACTAGGGTCCCTATTTTGTGTGAACTTCGGATCTCGCTAAAAGCACAAAAAAATCATCAAAATCAAAACACAAAAAAAGGGGGCGTAAAGGCATCCACTTGTTTGATAATCTCTGATACCTACTTGCTAGTGTATGTTTTTGCGTTCTAGGAAAACTGTGAGCATGGCTCACGAGTCTTTTGAGGAGAACCACCCTAGTCGTGGTTTGTCAGCCGACCCGCGAGTCTATGCTATGGACTCGGGTCCTTCTCATGAGCCCTCGCATGAGGTGCAGGTTATTGCCGGGGACACGTCCCCACCACAGGATATCTCTTCCTTACTGGGCGTCCTCGCCAACACGGAGCTTACCTCTGAACAGCTTCGGGCCTTCCAGGCCATTCTGAAGGGGAAATATGTTTCCCCCACGCCCCAGGAATCAACTCCGGCCATCGCACCTCTCCAAGAGTCCGTGCAGGCCATTCCATCTCCTTCATTGGCGCAAGCCATCTAGTCTCCCTCGCTTCAAGGACAAGCGAGCCAACAACCACCCTCATTCCAGTTCCCGTCACAATCTCAAACTCCCGTTGTTCCCCACATACCGCTTCAGCCGGGGCCAACTGTCGGCGGTCCGACAGCTCCCTCTCATTCGGGGTTCCCCCCTCAAGTCTCCGGGAGACAGTTTCTCCCCCAGTGGCAAGTGCCACCTTCACCTCCAGAGGAGCTCGCCCAATCGCTCCTCAATAGGTTCAATCGCATGGATGAGCAGTTTCAAAATTTGAGAAGAATGGTGGACGTGAAAGCCACCCCGGAGGTTACTTTGCCAATCCTTCCCGTCATTCATCTTCCTCCCTCCGAAATGCCCACGTACCGCAGATACAATGGTACCGGCAACCCCTTCATTCACCTCAAGGATTTCATGTATGAATCCTCCTATTGGCAAAACGATCAGAGGTCCCTGGCATACCTCTTTCGGAGATCATTGGATGGTCCCGCGCTTGAGTGGTTCTATTCCTTGGAGCCCCGTGAGGCCGAGAATTTTGAAATAGTCCAGAGAAGGTTCTTGCAGAAATATAGGGATAGGGTCGGTCCCTCACTCTCCATTACAGACCTAGTGGCCGAAAAGATGAAGCCCGACGAAGATTTTGTCCGCTATGCTGATAGATGGAGGTCTCTGGCGGAAAGAATAAGGGATACCCTCTCCGAGCCCGAACAAGTGAAGATGATTGTGTCTAATGCAACCCCACAGTTCAGACATGTCCTGGCCATGAATAAACTTACTACAATGGAGGAACTCTATGAAAGGGCCCGGTACATCCAAACCCAGTTAAAAGACTCCCCCATTATGAACATGTTTGAGTCACCGAAGCCCAAAGTGGTCAGAAAGACAGGCGCTGGTGTACCGGGCGGAGCCACAGAAGGGGTCGTGACAAATGCGCAAGTGGGTGCGATCAACAATGCCAACTATGCAGTCAACCCAAGGCCTCCACAAATGCCCCGACTTCCCCTCCAACCAGGTCCTTTCCCTCTTCGTCCTCCACCCCAAAATAATCCACCCCAGGATAATATGCCTCCATTACGTCAACCCCAGCAACAACAACCACAACCACAACCTCAGCAACAACAATCACCGCTTCAGTACAACCAAGTTCCACCCCCGGGGAACTATGGTCCCCAACAGCAACAAAGGAGGCCGGTCGGTCCCAAGAGAGCCTACTATCCACCATTGCCAGAAACCTTAGCAGACATTTTTAATTCCCTCATGGCATCAAACCAACTCGCCCTACCCAGAGAAAGGCCCGTGTGGCCCCCGAATGTTGATACCTCCAAATACTGCGTCTACCACAGGCAGCCAGGACACACAGTAGATTACTGCTTCCATTTCAAAGATTACATCCACGATATGAATGATGAACATCAAATAGATTGGGATGAAATGAGACGATACGTCGCCGCTCTTAAGGCTAGGAGACCTCCTCATAGGCCACAGCAGCAGTTACAACAGCAGCAGCAGCAGCAACCACAACAACAACAACAGCCTCAGCAGGCCCCACAACAACAGCCCGACATGGGCATAATCCAGAATCCATTACCGGAGCACCAACAGCCCAATCATCAGGTTAACCCCATCTCCTCCTTCCCGGAAGTCGGGAGAGAGCAGGTGTGGCACCAGGAAAGTACCTCCATTCTTTCTACCGCCAATCCTATCATCACGCAACACCCTTGCCTTGCCCGGGTAGCACCTCTCTCTCATCAACCCGCGTCAGTATCACCTTCACCATTTCCACTACCATTACGCCCTCTCATCCGTACCCCGATCCTCTATCAACCGACACTCTCCACTACGCCTTCACACCCTCTCATCTTCTCCCACTCCCCCACTTTACCATCCACCTCTACCACATTTACCCCTACGCCTTCTAAACCCCTTATCATCCGTCAACCATACATAACCCCGTCTTTCTCCACCATATCACCACTAATGCCTTCAAAACCACTCATTACCCATCACCCACCTCAAAATCATTGCCCGCTTCAAGCCCTACCCACTTCTACTTCGTCTCCACCTCCACCTTCCAGACCCCTTATCCTTCATAATCCGCGCGATATCCCCTCTACCTCCATGCCTCCACCTAACAAACCCCTCATCAGAATCCCTGCTCCCGTCATCACCCCTGCTTCATCAACCATTCCTCCACCACTACCCCTCAAATCCCTGTTAAAACCCACTGCTACCCCCACAGAGGTACAAAAGCCGCAGGCAATGGTGCTCCGGAGTGGAAGGATTTTTCACAGGGTTTTCCCCCACAACAGTCAGAATCCTGAGCAGTCTCAGCCAGAGAAGGATGATGGAGAACAACCAGAAAGAGCTATCCCTGGAACACAGTATGATCTATTGAAACAAGTGGACAAGACGCCTGCTCGGATCTCCATCCTGGAGCTACTTCAAAGATCCACATCCCACCAGGCAGCCTTAATGGAGTACCTTCAAAGGGTCATGGTGAATGAGGACCTCCCTGTAGAAAGATCTCTACCGTCCTGACCCCAACGACACACAACCGGCCATCATGTTCCACAACTACGAGCTCGCTCCCAAGGAAGCTCGAAAATATGCACTGTGCATTTCAATAAAAATTAATGGGGTATCCATAAACCCGTGTCTTGTGGACACGGGTGCGTCCATAAATGTGATCTCCATGGACACCCTTCAGTTGTGTGGGGTCAACGAGGAACAAATAAGACCTTCCTCGATCACGGTCACGGCTTATGACAATAGCAAAAGGCCGCCGCAGGGGATGATTATTCTAAAGGCAGAACTAGGCCCCATGTCAATTCCCACGGAATTTCATGTCCTCGACATGGACCCAACATTCAAGGCTATACTGGGTCGCCCCTACATCGAAGCCATGGACGCTGTGCCTTCCACAAACCATCAGTGCCTGAAGTTTCCTTACAATGGGAGGATTATTAAAGTGGTCAGCACTCCTGTCCTTCACATAGTGGATGCTATCAACACCTCTCTGCCCTCTGTTTGGTCGTCTCATTGGCCCATATTGTCACTACTGGACGTACGTGATTCATCTCACGTTCCACTAGCACCAAAGGAGCCGGTCAGGACAACCGCAACATCATATCTCCCTTTTCACTCCAAAGGGTGGGAGATTATGAGGAACATCGGCTACCAACAGGGTAAAGGTCTGGGCGCACAGTTACGGGGTAGGCTCAAACCGCCAAAGGAAATTAGGCCGACCCGCAGGTTTGGCCTAGGCTTCAAAGGACCGTTCAAGGCGGATTAGAAGCCCCTCACATGGACTCTATCAAACCACTTCAACAGAGGGCCCGTTGTTCAGATGGGAGATTACCCACGAGAAGTGATGCGGGACGAGGCCACGGACACAACAAGCTCGTGACTGCCCCTTAACGAGGGAAGCGTCAGATGTGCGCGGTTGAGAAACCGGCTGTGAGCTAGGGTGGTCGGCTCTCACTCGTGCCTGGATTGGGTCACGGGACGGTAACGCTCTCTCTTGCAGCAGCGGTGATATAAATAGAAAGCAAGTTAATTACCCTATCATGCTCTCTAGCAGTGGCATAAGCAAGCATATATGAAAATTAAGTAAAATGCCAAGTAAGGGAGCGAATGCGATACCTCCACGCGCTCGGCGTGGGGACGACGGGCCCGGCCGAACTCGTGCTCCCAGGACAGTTAATACATGAATATTACAGCAATGGAAATATGCCCACTCCACGCAGGGAGGTAAAGGGTGACACCAGGGGCCCGGGAGGACCGAATTCGGGATGACGGGCAACTTCATGTGTTGATTCGGCTACACGCGTGATCACTACCGTGGGGCCCACGTACTGTCTGGAGGGGCCGTGTGGGACCCGGTGGCGCCGCTGTAGTGTGGACACTTAGGGAAGTGTTCCCTGGGCTGGCGGCACACCGGAACATCGCCCGGGGGTCGGGCGGTTCCGATCGGCACCCGTCGGGTTTGCTGTCCACGGACTGGTGGTTGCTGTTTTGCAGCGCGTCAGCCTCGACGTCGGATCGACACGAGACTAGCGCCGTTGGAAAGCTAGCTTGAATTTCTTCAACCTAGGCTTAAAGATATGGCCTGGATCTACTTGGATCTTGACTTATAGAATTTTCAATCTTCTATTGTACAGTTCCTGAAATCACAGGTCACCAGAGAACTTCCCTGTGGATTGCCTTTGACCGCGATGGACACGTTCGAATCAGGGGTGTGTTCTTCATAAACGTTGTTGGAATTTGAGTTGGGAAGACAGAAAAAATGGTTTGGACCCGTTTGGATGTATCTATGATTTTCTGTGATTTGTTTAGTGGACGAGGGTCAGATCTGGGATCAGGGGGACAAAACTGTAGCTGGGACTGAGAACGATTTTTAGAAAAAATGAAATGGGCGAACCAAAAATTGAGAAAAATTGTGGATAAATGGGTGGATGGGTGTAATCTCCAGTAAAATTGGGCGAACCAAAATAAATCAAAAAGTGGACCTAAGACATGAAACTCAGGGCTACTGTCACTATAGACAGTGACAGAACAGATTTGAGATTGAGAGTTGAACGAAATGGTAAGGATATGAAACGGTGGATTTTGAACCTCAATTTTTTTGTGGAGAAGGGGCTAGAAGATAGGAACCAACTCTCAAAATTTCAAATCGATCAGAACTCGTGGCTTGCTTCAGGAATTCTTGAACTACATCTCTGTCCAGCAGGACAAAAACTTGATGACGATTCCACGTCGGCTCGAAGGCGGCACGAACGGCGGTGGCGGCGGCACAGACGATCATCGGAGGTTGATAGGGGATGATAGAAGAGGGATACACTCTAGATCTGGGGTTGGGGAAGGAAGAACAGCAAGGGAGAGGCAAGGGGCGCACCAAGCTCCAAGGCTTACACATAAAATTCTGATTTTTTCCCATTCAATTTCTCATGAAAAATACAACATTATATAGACTAGGTCTCTAACTAATTCTAGACCCTTGGATCAAGGGTTGATGAGTGAAGGGCTGGGATGTGGTTTGAACAACCACAATAAATCCCAATATAATACATGGTTCGCCCCCCCTTAAAGAAGGCTATTTGGATTTGTCTTCTTTATTTAAATCTAGGTCCAAGTCCAAGGTTGGACCATGGACCAACCATCTTGGGCCCGGGAGTCCAAGTGGACCAATAAGGAGGAGGGAGGGGGCCCCTGCAGGGCCTACATGCACTTTTGCAAAGAAACCCAATGGCCTTTTGCAAATAAACCCACTAAGACCTACAATTGTGTACCCATATATCACGAGGGTATTCATACAAATACAAAAGGACGTAAATGTAAACACAATGTGAGCGGGCTGTCGTTGATCTCCCCATCAATTCTCCCCGGGTGGGAGGAACTCGACCCCGTCGAGTAAAGGTATGGCTGCTCCGGTACTCCGGCGGATCCGTCACCGTGCCAAGTAGCGCGGGTATGCTCCACTCCAAGCGATCGTCACCTGCTCATTCCATATATACTCGATATGCGAACTGCTATGGGCTAAAGGTGGTCACTCCGAAGGGGCACTCTCAAAAAGGAAGGAAGCAGCTCGAAGACTCACTAGGAATCACCGCTGAGTCCCTATAGGTGACTGATCCGGGTATAGAAGTAGAACCGATCCCATACTCATCAAGTGAGTCCAATCACCTCTTATTCATAAGAGAACGACAACGAGCTTACACAAGACACATGCAGACTCACCATGCACTAACACACGTATGTAAACCACACAAACAATCGACTCAAAACACACCACACAAAACAAACCACACAAGGAAAATACACTGACTCATATATGACTCTAGACTAAGGTGGTAGCATCAAGCCCACTAGATGGCTGCATCCTGAGCGGCGGGAGAGCTCTCCCACTCTTCCCCTCCCAAGGCATACTACTCCTCGGCTAGTGCTTCATCGGCCTCGTAATCAACACACTTGGGCTCGGGAGGTACAGATCCTCCAACACCTAAGGCTAGGGTGGCGCGAGCGGGACACTCGCTGGCAATGTGGCCAAATCCATGACAGTGGAAACACTGCACTCGTGATCGACTACTCTCCCCGATAAGAGGGGCCTTACCCTTATCCTCCCGACGGGTAGGGGGCGTAGGTAACAAGGGTGGAGGTGTAGGCGCTGTGGGCAACAGCGGGGGAAGTGTCGGGGCCAGGGGGCGGGCCATGTGTGCCGGGGGTCGGGCAACGGGTGCCGGTGGATTGGGTGGAGGTAGATCCCGTGGTGGGCGAGGTCGAGGTCTAGGAGCAAAGTGCTCCTGACGGGCGGGCTCCTGTGGACGAGTCATGGGTCCCCTCGGGTATGAACCTAAGGAGCCACGAGAGTCACTACGGGGAGGAGCGGGGCTCCACCGGGGAATAGACTCGAACTCACCCTCGAATTGCTCCATCTCTAGAGCAACTTGGTATGCATCCTCCAGCTTGTCCACCTTGCGGCGGAGAAGCTCATACCGTAGGTGTGGGCGTAGGCCACGCCGAAACCGAGAGACGGTAAGGGAATCCTCCTCCGTGGCATCGCATCGCAAGTAGTACTCATCAAATTCGGCGATGTAATCCGAGACGGACCGGTCTCCTTGGGTGAGACTTTGCCACCTCTCTATAAGACGCTGGCGGTAGGAGGTAGGGAGGTACTTCTTCCTAAGCTTCTCCCTCATATCGGTCCATGTATCGATCGGGGGTTCTTGACGATGAAATAATAGGTTCTCCATGTTTCTCCAATAGGTTTGGGCTTGGCCTAAAAGTTTCATCCTGGCATACTTGACTTTTCGTTGGTCCGACATCTCGAACCACTCAAAATATCGGTCCATACCAGCCTCCCAATCAAGGTAGACCTTCGGGTCTAAGGACCCGTCAAAGGTGGGAGGGTCGGCCCAAACGGTCCGATGGCCCGTTCATCCATATCTTGGTCGTGGGTACGCCGTGTATGGCGATAATCACGACCATGTCCCCGATGCTCATTATCGGACTCGTAGTCATGCACCTCGGGGACTTCATGCCTCCTATTAGCTACCCCGTGAACCCTTGGAGTCGCGGTTTGATGAACCGGCTCCGGTTGACCTTGTGTAGGTGGGACGGGTGCCTGGACTGGGGCAATCGGTGGTGCCTCGGCAGGGCCTCTCTCTAGTGCGGTGACTCTCCCGACCAATCCTTGAACGGACTGGTTCGACCCAGCGGCCCTATCCTCTACAACTTTCATCCTCTCTTCTAGGCGGGTGCCTAGGCCATTCACTCGGGTACTCGCTTCTTCCATTCTATCCACTCGAGTGCTTAACTCATCCATGCGCTCACTCAACCTATCCATTTTTCCCATCAGAGTTCGGAACATAGTGGCCACCTCATCAGAACTATAGACTCGGGATTCCGCCATTGGTGGTGGTGGGGGTGAGTATTGAGTACCTCGACGAGTGGGCAAGCAAACACACCGACTAGACGACGCCGACTAAAGCAAACACACACTAATATGATGCACCTAGACGTAACCAAAACTCGGCACGTGGCGGAGTTAATCGATCCGAAGATCACTCGCGCAAGTGTGCCGTCTTCCCGATAGGCGTAGCCTAACGTTCGGACAACACCTTTTGATATACCGAGTAAAGGGATGCAAATGCGAAAAGACTCTTTTTTGTTTGTTTTAAAACAATGATGACCCTAAACACGACTTCGACCGACTAATGATTAGACGTAAATGACACTCTTTTTTTTTGACACCCTAGACTCAACTCGCACTGATACCAAATTGATGTGGGACGAGGCCACGGACACGACAAGCTCGTGACTGCCCCTTAACGAGGGAAGCGTCGGATGTGCGCGGTTGAGAAACCGGCTGTGAGCTAGGGTGGTCGGCTCTCACTCGTGCCCGGATCGGGTCACGGGACGGTAACGCTCTCTCTCGCAGCAGCGGTGATATAAATAGAAAGCGAGCTAATTATCCTATCATGCTCTCTAGCAGTGGCATAAGCAAGCATATATGAAAATTAAGCAAAATGCCAAGTAAGGGAGCGAATGCGATACCTCCACGCGCTCGGCGTGGGGACGACGGGCCCGGCCGAACTCGTGCTCCCGGGACAGTTAATACATGAATATTACCGCAATGGAAATATGCCCACTCCACGCAGGGAGGTAAAGGGTGACACCAGGGGCCCGGGAGGACCGAATTCGGGATGACGGGCAACTTCGTGTGTTGATTCGGCTACACGCGTGATCACGACCGTGGGGCCCACGTACTGTCTGGAGGGGCCGTGTGAGACCCGGTGGCGCCGCTGTAGTGTGGACACTTAGGGAAGTGTTCCCTGGGCTGGCGGCACACCGGAACGTCGCCCGGGGGTCGGGCGGTTCCGATCGGCACCCGTCGGGTTTGCTGTCCACGGACTGGTTGTTGCTGTTTTGCAGCGCGCGCTCCGGCGAGAATGGACGCTGCGATCAGCCCCGACGTCGGATCGACACGAGACTAGCGCCGTTGGAAAGCTAGCTTGATGTTCTTCAACCTAGGCCTAAAGATCTGGCCTGGATCTGCTCGGATCTTGACTTATGGAATTTTCGATCTTCTATTGTACAGTTCCTGAAATCACAGGTCAGCAGAGAACTTCCCTGTGGATTGCCTTTGACCGTGAGGGAGACGTTCGAATCAGGGGTTGTGTTCTTCAGACAAGTTGTTGGAATTTGAGTTGGGAAGACATAAAAATTGATTTGGACCCGTTTGGATGTATCTATGATTTTCTGTGATTTGTTTACTGGACGAAGGTCGGATCTAGGATCAGGGGGACAGAACTGTACCTGGGACGGAGAACGATTTTTAAAAAATATGAAATGGGCGAACCAAAAAATGAGAAACATTTTGGATGAAGGGGTGGATAGGTGTAATCTCCAGTAAAATTGGGCGAACCAAAATAAATCAAAACGTGGACCTAAGACATGAAACTCAGGGCTACTGTCACTGTAGACAGTGACAGAACAGATCTGAGATTGAGAGTTGAACGAAATGGTAAGGATACGAAACGGTGGATTTTGAACCTCAATTTTTTTTTGGAGAAGAGGCTAGAAGATAGGAACCAACTCCCAAAATTTCAAATCGATCAGAACTCGTGCCTGGCTTCAGGAATTCTCGAACTACACCTCTATCTAGCAGGACAGAAACTTGATGACGATTCCACGGCGGCACGAACGGCGGCAGCACAGACGATCACCGGAGGTTGAGAGGGGATGATAGAAGAGGGATACACTCTGGATCTGGGGTTGGGGAAGGAAGAACAGCAAGGGAGAGGCAAGGGGCGCACCAAGCTCCAAGGCTTACACATAAAATTCTAATTTTTTTCCCATTCAATTTCTCATGAAAAATACAACATTATATAGACTAGGTCTCTAACTAATTCTAGACCCTTGGATCAAGGGTTGATGAGTGAAGGGCTGGGATGTGGTTTGAACAACCACAATAAATCCCAATATAATACATGGTTCGCCCCCCCTTTAAAGAAGGCTATTTGGATTTGTCTTCTTTATTTAAATCTAGGTCCAAGTCCAAGGTTGGACCATGGACCAGCCACCTTGGGCCCGGGAGTCCAAGTGGACCAATAAGGAGGAGGGAGGGGGCCCCTGCAGGGCCTACATGCACTTTTGCAAAGAAACCCAATGGCCTTTTGCAAATAAACCCACTAAGACCTACAATTGTGTACCCATATATCACGAGGGTATTCATACAAATACAAAAGGATGTAAATGTAAACACAATGTGAGCGGCCTGTCGTTGATGTCCCCATCAAGAAGCATATGGGAGATCACATGCTGTATATTTGGCTGAAAAATGTCCGAGGATCACCAAAAGAGGCAAGATCAAAGATCCGGAATGCAAGTGGAACAAATGGTTTGACATACGGGACATTTCCGTTGCACTGGAAAGGATGTTCTCGTCTCCGCAGCTTGAAGGACCACCATTGATCTCCCAAATAACAGAGAATATTACCACTCTTGCCAAGGTTCCAAACTATCCTCGTCCTCGCCAGAAGGACCCTGTCATCGACGGATCTTCATCCGTCCTCAACATTGCAATCGACGGCTCATTAGCCGCCATCTTCTCCATCCACTCATCTCAGCCTTTGCTGATATCTTCTTTCTGGGCCAGACAATTGTCTGATGATCTTCCCAGATCCCCTTCTCTGGTTACATACCTACGCGGGCTTCTCAACCCGCGCCAGGTCTTCAACTATGAGCCTCACAATCCTCTAGCCATAACCATTTTTCTCTCTCCTCCAATCTCTTTTCACTACTTTGTCATTAAAAATGATAACGAAAAAAAAACGTCAATTTTCAAACTCCCCAACAACACATCTTCGTTGAGGAAACCTCCTACATCTCCCACGGGTGCGTACCGCCATGCGGACCACCCGTCCAAGGTCCGATGAGCAACCTTTTCTACCCCTCCTCTGAGGGGTCTTCTCCTGTACATTCTACACTATCCTCTTCATCTTCCTCTTCTTCTGTAAATATTGTCAGTCAATCTAGGAATGATAGGCCAAGGGTAGTACCTAGGAAGAAATCCAAGGGTAGGCAGATCCCTCGTCGATTCCTTCTGGATTTAGCCGCCAGGTGTCAGGCCCTTCTTGCCATCCCCCAGTTGTTAGAAAATCCCATCCAGCAACCGGAAATAGAATGTGAGGGTGACTGTGCATTTGATGAAGGGTATGGGGTCTACGAGATCATGGATGAAGAATGCCCCACTGACGATGAGGGTGAAGAATATGAGGATGCGGCAGGCGTATATGCTAGTGGAATGAGGAGATTCGACGAGCCGTCAACCGCCGTAGAAGAATCCACCAAAGAAGTCAACTTGGGAACTGAGGAAGACCCTAGGATCATCCTCATAAGTGACAACCTACCACCCTCTGAAGAAGAGGCATTAATTGAGGTTCTCAAGGAATATAAGGACATGTTTGCATGGACCTACGAGGATATGCCGGGTCTAGATTCAACCTTGGTCGAACACCGTTTAACCCTAAAACCAGGGTCCGTCTCAGTAAAACAAAGGTTAAGGCGTTTCCACCCTCAGATGACTTTGAAAATGAAAGAAGAGGTCGATAAGCTCCACAAAGCCAGGTTCATTAGAGTCGTTCTTTATCCTCAATGGGTGACGAACATTGTCCCGGTCATGAAAAAAGATGGGAAAGTCAGGATTTGTATCGACTTCCAGGACCTTAACCGCGCGTGTCCAAAAGATGATTTTCCCTTACCTCACATTGATGTGTTGATTGATAACACGGCAGGCTACGAAACCCTCTCATTCATGGATGGATTTTCAGGATACAATCAAATTTGTTTGGCAGAAGAGGATCAGGAAAAGACGTCATTCACTACCCCTTGGGGAACATATTGTTACGTGGTCATGCCGTTCGGATTAAAGAATGCTGGAGCTACTTACCAAAGAGCGATGATGGCCATATTTCATGACATGATGCACATATATCTGGAAGTGTATGTGTATGACTTATTGGTGAAATCAAGGACCAGGATGGAACATCCAGAAGTTTTGGCTAAGGTCTTGTAGAGGTCAAGGGAGTTCCAATTGAAAATGAACCCGAAAAAGTGTGTGTTTGGTGTGTCATCGGGTAAATTGCTGGGGTTCATTGTAAGTAAAAGAGGGATCGATATAGATCCCGACAAAGCTAAGGCTATCAGGGATATGCCGCCTCCCAAGAATTTGAGGGAAGTCTGAGGTCTAATTGGGAGGTTGCAGTTTATTCGTCTGTTTGTGTCCCAACATTCACAAAGGTGTAGACCTCTCTACGAGTTGACCAAGCCAGGAGTAGAATTCCACTGGAATTCTAAATGTCAGAAAGATTTTGAAGGGTTGAAAGAATATCTGGCTAGTCCACCCGTTCTCATTCCACCCAAACCAGAAAAACCTTTGATCCTTTACGTCTCGGTCTTGGATGACTCCGTGGGAGCCGTCCTTGCACAAGCTGATGAAGAAGGCAAGGAACGGGCAACCTATTACTTGTCCAAACTTCTCAATCCCTATGAGCAGAAGTACACCGTCATGGAGAAAACATGTGCTGCCCTCGTTTGGGTAGTGCAGAAATTGAAGCACTACTTCTTGGCTCATGAGGTCCACTTGATTGCTCGAATGAATCCTATCAAATTCCTTCTGGAGAAATCCGTCCTTACGGATAGGCTAGCACGTTGGCAAAGTTTTCTCTCTCAGTTTGACATCACCTACATCCAGCAAAAGGCGATTAAAGGCTATGCCATAGCCGAGCATCTCGCTCACCATCCTCTTCCCAAGTTCGATCCCGTCCAATCAGAGTTTCCAGATGAGGAACTAATGTCCGTCAACCAATCAGATGAGCCAATGTGGACGCTATATTTTGATGAAGCTCTGAATTCTCAAGGGAGAGGAATCGGCGTCGCCCTCCTGTCGCCTGAAGGTCTCACATTCCCATTGGCATACCAGCTCAAATTTCCAGTTACCAACAACATAGCCGAATATGAAGCTCTTCTAGCTGGCCTAGAACTCGCTCATTCATTTCGTATCACTGAGTTGCGAGTCGTAGGTGATAGTCAACTCATCCTTCGCCAGGTGCTCACTAAATATCGCACTCGCGATCCCAAACTCAAGCCATACCAAGAACTCACTGCTGCCTTTGCCAAACTGTTCACCAAACTGATCTTTGTTCATGTCCCTCGTCATCAGAATATTCTCGCCGATGCCCTCGCCTCGTTGGCATCATCCTTAAGGTTCCCTCTAGGAAGATGGTTTAAGTCCATTTCCATCTACAAACTTCACGCCCCTGCAATCGATGATACTTCCTACGTAAACATTAAAGACAGGATAGCAAGGAAGATCCTGCAGGAAGATATCCTTGAGAAGAGGGAGATCATGTTGGCAGAGGTCGAAGAAGAACTGGCTGATGAAGAGAAACCATGGTTCTATGAAATCGTCAAATACTGCCAAGATCAGTCTTATCCTGAAGGGGCCACCACAGAGGACAAGAAAGCCATAAGAAGGGTGGCTCAGAAATATACATTGGTTGGAGGTCTACTCTATAGGAGGAGCCTTACTGGTATTCTGTTAAGATGTCTTGGTGACGATGAGGTTTGGAAATGTGTAGAGGAGACGCACTCGGGTGTGTGCGGTGGCCACGTGAATAGTCAGATGCTCGCCAAAAAGATCATTCTGCAAGGCTTTTACTGGCCCACTATGGAAGAGGATTGTGCTGTCTATGTCCGTAGGTGTGTCAAGTGTCAACTTCACGCCGATAAAATCCATTCACCATCTTCCTCACTTCATCCAATATCCTCCCCGTGGCCTTTCTCCATGTGGACATTCGACATTATTGGTCCCCTAGGTGATCCTAATTCTCTCACCAAGCAGAAATCTTTCATCCTTACTGCGATGGAATGCTTCACCAAATGGGCCGAAGCCGAAGCTTACGCAGAAATCAAGGTGTCAACAGTCTGCAAGTTCATCATGAAGAACATCCTCGCCAGATTCGGTGTCCCAAGCACAATCGTCACCGACAATGGGCCACAGTTCATTTCTCAGGACCTACAGGACCTCTGCACAAGGTACGCAATTGCATTGCATCATTCATCGCCTTATTACCCACAAGGTAACGGCCAAGCGGAGGTCACCAATAAAACATTGCTCAAAATCATCAAAAAAACCTGCGAGTCTAGTAAGTTTTCAGGCTGGCCAGAAAAACTTATCGAAGCCCTATGGGCCTATCGCACTTCAATCCGTACCCCCACCGGGCAGACTCCATTTGCCCTTACTTATGGTATGGAAGCGGTAGTCCCGTACGAGACTCTGACCCCTTCTTTCAGGGTACAATTGGACGAGAATTTCTCCTCGATGATCGTCGTAATTCACTCCTCGCCCAGTTGGAACTCTTGGATGAGAAGCGGCTGGCCGCTACCGAACACGCGCGTGTGTATCAAAATAGACTCGCTCGCTTTTACCAAAAGAAAGTCGTTGAGAGAAAAATCAAAGTCGGTGAGATGGTCGTAAAAATTTTTTTTGTCAAACCTGGAGGGCCGCGTTCTAAGCTCCAACCCAATTGGGAAGGACCATTTGTAATTCAAGCCGTGTACGCTGGCAACGCCTACAAGCTAGTCAACGCCGAAGGGACCGAGTTATCCCACCCTTGGAATGGACTTTATCTTAAGAAATACTACCCTTAGCATAAAAAAAAATGATGAAAAGATAAAAAACATCAAAAACAAAGAAATATTGAAAACCACTAAAAATATGGAAAATTCAAAATGCCAATGCCTGGCAGTCACCATGTAGTTAAGTCCCTACATCTAACCTTCATGTTAAGATAGGGCCCATTAAGGCCTGGTAGGCTCTGGGTCTTGGTTTGCCAGAACCGTGGAGATCCCTGTCCGGCCACGTCGGCCTATGCTCGCTCGAAGGAAGCTAATATGTGCTCACTTATGTATTTTATTCAAAAAAGTCGGTAGCATCACCTACGGTGGGGCCCCACCCAGAAGATCTCCGGAAGCTGTAATCTTTATTCTTTTCTCTTCGACCAAATGAGACAGTCGACGCCCTTAAAACGCTGAGCATGAGAAATCGAAACTCAAACCCCAAAGGCAAGAGTAGGATCCATTTCCTCGAGCATCGATCAGAGCACGAGAAGAGGGCAGTGTCCCCGCAGGCATACGAAAAGGGAGTCCACAAACGTCAAATGACTATATCTCCCTCACAAAAAGAAATACAAAATCAAAATCAAGAGAAAAGCCTGGTCGTGACCATGCCTGTTGCGATAAACGGAACCCCTCAAAGCAAAAGTCTGAATCCACAAAAGGGGCCGTGGAATGTGAATGCTCGAGATGTGGTCCGAAGTTGTCCGAAAGGAAAGTGTTAATGGGCCCTTTTTCGCTCACCGGGTTAACGGCTTTGCCGATCCTCTCAGGAGGTTTATCCCCTACACTCTTCCTTCTCCCTCTAAAGATGAAGGTTCGATGGAGTTTCTGAAGGGTGAAAACTGCCTAGGGTCTGTGACTTTATTTTAATATACACATTTGGTTGCCTACTTTGAAAAGCAAAAGCTATCGCTGTGAAGGAGTCTCCGTGTTTCTGGCTGGTCAAGACCCCTGTTTACCACCTTGATGTCTTCTTGCTTAACCTTGGGCTTAGGCCAATGCAAGCGCGTCACCTATGGGTGCGACGGCGTCTGATTCCGGGTCAGCGTCGCGCGGTTGGTCGTTAGGGATCCAGGGTGTTCCATCATATACCACCTAGGGTTGTGAGGAAATAGACCCGGGTCGGGCAAATCATTTACCTCAAACATCTTTTGGGTGAATCCCTGTGGTCGGAAGCGACTGGGAGCCTAAGCATGGCATGACGGTATTGTCATCAGGGTAAGTCTTAGCCGGCGGGATCATCATTCGAGGGGTCTAGAGGCCCAAATCAACCTAGATGTGCACTTAGGATACCTGGGAGGTTAGTAAGAAACCCCTGTTCTCACAGGTTATGTGCCATTTGGGTGCTTGCCAGGCGTTAGCAACAAAAAATTGAAATGATAAAAACAACAAAAAATGGAAAAGAGAAAATGTACATATTTGCAAACAAAAAAAATCTTTTTTATGATAAAACAAAAAAAATTTCAAATATAAAAAATAAAATAAATCAATTTTGCATGATTGCATTTGCGTGCAGCATCTCACTTTTAATACCGCTAGCATTTGTGTGCTTGCCTGTCGCATTTATCATCACCGCATCTTTTTCTTGGCTTCGCTAAATAAAGGCTTGGCCCCTTGACCAGTTATCAAGGATAGTCACAGTGACCATTTGCTTATTGAGCAAGGGGCCAAGTCAGAACAGAAATTTTGATTTGTTTGTTTCAGTGATGTGTGCAGGGATTCAGGCAACAGAAGCAAAGGTGAAAATCAAACAAACCGAACCTTGTATTTTATTCCAAAAATAAAAAAAATTACATCAAGTTCCGCCCTCTCTCTCTGCATTACTCGTCCCACTACTCTCCGGGCAAAACGCTCTCAAAGGTGCTACCCAACTATGAAAAGCGGTACTCCTACCGCTCTGTACTCCCCTTCCTATTCCCACACCCCGGCGTTGATCCACGGAAACAGCAGAGAAGCTACCACCACGAAAGCCACGCTCTCGTGCTCTTCGGTAGTGCTCCTCACCATCTCTCAGCCACTGTTTAGCAAGACCAAGGCTGGTTCGGAGTTCGAACAATTGGGCCTCCATGGCCCTTCGTTCCTCCCTTTCAGTCAATCTGTTGGTTCTTTCTCTCTCTGTGTCTCTTTCTCTCTCTGCCCGTTCTCTCTCACGGTCTTCCCTCTCCAACTGGAGAGTGATCCTCAGTTCCACGGCATCCCTAGAGGAGTCGTCATCAGGATGACGCCGCAGTTCCCTCTCCAGTTCTGCTATCCTAGCCTCCCTCTGCGCAGCTTGGGCAAGCGCTTCTTCCGTCTCCTTTTCCTGCCAAGTGTACCATCTCAGATACGCGATAAGGCGTAAACAAAGAGAACTCAACACTGAAACTTTTACCTGTATACAGAGCATCCCTTCTGCCTCCGCAGTACGCTGCGTGGCGTGAGCAAGTTGCTCATGAAGCAAGTCAAGTTCTGAGGTGGGAATCCACAAGCTGGAAGAGGCACCACCTACTCCCATCGCTGGGGAAGCCGCGCCAATCTGGGCATGCTACGACCATGTGAATTAGCAGCCAACATCTAAAATCTGGGGTTTTAATTCGGAACGCACTGTACACCTACCAAGGTGCTCGTAGCTCCGCGGGCATCGCCCAACTGTTGCTCCATCTCTGCCAAGCGAGTTCGTAAATTCGCTATCATCGTATCACGGATATCCTGCAGCCATACAAGTCGGCATTTTCACCAGAAAACCAAAAAAAAGGAGAAAGAAGAAAAGAGAAAAAGGGGAGACCTACCTCCGCAAGTCCCCGGGGTTGGAACCGCTCTGCGTACCTTGTCTTGTATAGACGTAGGTAATCCTCGCTATCCCGCACACGCCAGTCAATGCAGGTCGCCGGTCCTCACGTCTCTCTCCCAACGCGAGGTGGCGCAGCTGAATCCACCCATTCCTGAGCCAGTCCTAAAGTCCTCATAACCAATCGTAGCCGAAGCAGCTCGATTTCATTCAGGCAGTGCATCCACAGTTCCCGTCCGAACCGGGCACGACTTGCTAGAACCCACGGTTGGTCGGCATCGACCATGTCTGAGTAGGGTCTCCAGTTTACCATCGCTGCAGGGATCTCCTGTAGCTCCCGCCTTAGCATCATCAGTTGGTAGGTCAGGGGTGCCGCACTCATGATGGGTTCCCACCGCCTGGCTAGCCACCCCATCGCGGGTCGCCAATGCCGAGCTCTCCCCATGGGGAGGTAATAATAGCTCCATAGCTGCTCGGCGCAGGTCATCAGTACCTTGCAAAAATAAGAAAAAAAAATGTAAAACAAGCAAAACCAAAAATACCTGGATGAATGGTGTGAAACCACTCACAGCCATCTCACGATCTGCTTCTTGGAACAGGCCTGCAAACAAGTGTGCCAGCATGGTAGCTCCCCAGGCATAGTAGCCTACTCTTTCAAGGTCTAATAGCAGCTCCAGGAAGCGACATTGGATACCGTCCCCTTTCGAGCTCAGTACCAATCTCCCCAAAAAGAAGAGGAGACATCTCCTCAAATCTATGTTGCATCTTTCCCAATTGCCAAAATCTGTGCAGTACACGGCACGACATCATATTTCCATCCTTTCCATGAACTCTTCTGAGGATTCATCATCCCGTCGATGAGTGTCGGTGAGCCCTAATGCATCCATGAGGGACGCCCTAGCTACCGACCTATTTTTCTGACCATCTAGGTCCAAACCCAGTAGCTTCCGAGCACCTTCTCGGTAATCCGCATAAGTGACCCCGGTCACTGCCTCGCCCTCCACCTTCAGCATTGTGATCCAGACCACATCCTCCAAGCTGGGCACCATGTGCCCCCAGGGCATCAGGAATGCCCGACTCACTGGGTCCCATCTCTCACACAAGGCTTGGATCAGGACCAGGTCGAGCTGGATCGGCTCGATCCGAAGAAAGGTGCCAAAACCCATCACGTCTAGCCTGGCCTTCTGAAAATCTGGGAGACCTTGGTATGCTGCCACTACCAACTCCCATGAGATCTGTGATTTCATCACACTCTACGCATGCAGGGAATGGAGAGGAGGTTTGGTCATAAAGAAAGGAAGAAAAAAAGAATGGAAAAAAAGGGCAGGAAAACTTGGCTTACGAGTTGTGATTGGGCCCTTTCGCTGAAGTGCCCTTCGAGGTCCGAAAGCCTCCTGGAACTACTACCGCTGGATCTGCTTCTCTTCGAGGAGTGGGAAGATTCGCCCTCCATCCAACTCTCGGAATTTTGAACTCCTCCTCTCCCGTGAGAACTTGTGCTCCTCGAGTTAGCTCTCGATATACCTGGGAGGATAAAAGGGACAAGAATTTATAGAAATGAAAGGAGTACAGGCCAAGATTGCCTCCATCACCTTTAATGATAGCCCTCGCAATGAGGCACCTACCATGCGGTCCCGTGTGTCACTTCAACGCTCGCACAGGGTGATTGATTGGACGAAGAATATGACAACTAGCCCCCTATGTTGTCTAGGGATACCCTATCATGTTTTGGAGGACGTCAGCAAAATTTGACACAACATCCGGGAAAAGGGACTAGGGCCGTCATTATTGACTTCGACGGCAGATTCCCATGGAAGATGGTCATAACAAGACGCGATTCTCCGCTCGGGGTGGAGTCTCGACAGACCCATCACATGGGAACAGTGTAAAGAAGAAGAAGTGTAGGGAAGAAGGAACGCACAAGAGAACAAACAAACAGTAGAAAATCAAATCACTCCATTCATAATTCTACATAAGCTGTCATAAACATCACAATCATAGAGAGGAGGCGGGTCCACTAGCTCGCCAACTCTTGCCATTATCTTCATGCTCGTCTCTCTAGGCGTCCCTCTCCTCTCCCCTGAGGTGAGGGTCCCTCAGAAGCCTCTTGGATCCCCGTGCAGTAGCAGCCGCCTCACCTCGTGGCGTCGACTCCACAGCAATGACTCGCCGCTCCTCCCCTGGCGTGGCAAAGAAGCCACTAGCGGCAAAGCGACCAGACTGGCGCAGTCGCTCCCCGAACTCTCGCGCTCTCTCGTAGCGCGTCTCCATCCCTCCTAGTCTCTGCACGACGGCCTGAAGGCCCAGCTGGAGCTCCCTCACTTGGGCCTCCAAGGCCCTCCTCTCGGTCTGATCCCGCTGTCGCTCAGACCTTCTCTCGGCTTTCTCTCTCTCTGCCTCTCTCCTCATCATCTGCAGAAGAACCCTTAACTCCAGGATGTCTGGAAAAGGTCTCTCCTCACCGCGATGTCGCAGCTCTGCTACAGTCGCCACCCATGCATCACGCTCCTCTTCCGCCCGGGCAGCCCGAGCCACCGCACCAGCAAGTTGCTCCCGAAGGGAGGTAATCTCGAGAAAAGGCGCCGAGCAACTGGAAGATGCATCGCCAGTCACTCCCACCATCGCTGTCTGCTGGGCACGCTGGAACAAACAAACAACATCCGTCAGCTAAGCTCCACATTTAAAAATAGAAAATGCAGCACTTAGCTTACCAGGAGCGACAGTTCCTGTTGAGTGGCGGCTAGCTGCCGCCTGACCTCGGCTAATTGGGCACGCGACCCGTCGACGTCGCGCGTATCCCCGGCTTGGGTAAGCCCCGCATAACTCTCTCTCTGCCGCCGCAGGAAGTCGACACTATCCTACACCAGTACGCTCCCTTGCTGCCCAGGGAGACGTATGCGCCAATCTTCAAGCTTCGCCTTGCCGCGACTCTCCTTCCTGACGCGGCTCGGCTCGTCTGCACTCGTCCACTCATCGGCCAGGCCCAGGGTCCTCGCCATGTCCTGCACCAAGAAAGAAGGGCCTCGCATCATAACAAAGAGCGCGTCCCCTGTCTAGGACGCGTCCATCATTCGAGTACAACACTCGCCGAACCCTTTCCTCCCTCGTGCGGCCCACTTCAAAACTCAAAATAGATCAAAGAAGGGGAAACCGAAGCACTCACCAAGCCGTGTTCACTTCCTTCCGCGCCGTTGGGCCCCTCGGGTCCCTCCGGGGCCCCAAGCGGCCCTTCCTCCTCCATGGACGCCGTTCCGTGTTCTTGCGTGTCCCTCCTCGGGCGAGGAGTTCCTCGTCCCTCTCCACCTTCACCATGGTCGGGCCCACCGAACTCCATCGATCAAAAGAGGAGGAAGACGAAAAGGGGGCAAGCGAGTTTCGGCGGAAGGCGGGCTCGTTTGCGGGTAAGGCACGGGAGAAGAAAGGCCACCCGACGCTTTAAATTTGAATTCGAGGATTAAGACGCGTCCTCGCGCATGGACGCGCCCAAAAAAGGGAGAAAGGAAACAGAATCCCCGTGCAAAGCGCAGTTCCCCACTGTTCAGGGCAAGGTCTCGTGGAGCGTGCTTCGAAGGACAAGTGCAAAGAAAGAAAAGTGAGAGAGGAAAGGTACACACAATACAAGAAAGCCATTTTCATTTCATATAATAGTCGAAAGTACATCATGCAGTAAGGAGGGTGGAGTGTACAAGCAACTCTCTAACTCTCACCACCACCCTCCTGGTCATCTCTCTCCTCCCTCCTCTGACGGGGATCCCTAGGGGGACTCTGCGACCTCTGCGAACCCTGAGAAGCTGTGCTCGCCTCGCCCTGCGGTGGCACCCCAGCCTCGAAGGCATGACGACGCTCCTCGGCCGAAGAAACCAGATAGCTGCCCATGGAAAAAGAACCAGACTGAGAAAGTCGCGCCCCGCGTTCCTTCGCCCTCTGGTACCGCTCCTCGCTCTCTCGAAGCCTCCCCTCCACCGTGCGGAGACTCAATCGGAGCTCCATCAGCTGGGAACAGGTCAGCTGGGCCTCCAGGTAGGGTCTCCACACCACCTGCATCACCATACATACATCATGTTTGTTACCATTCAGTCACATGCATAAAAAACACAAAAAAAAATCATACGCATCATACCATGGCCTCGGGATACTCGCTCAGCTCCCGACGAAGTGACGCCAGCTGGTAGCTGTGTGGTGCCGCTACCACGACCGGCCTCCACTGTCGCGCTAGAGGAACAGCTCTCCTGTTCCCCTACCTGGCCCTCCCCATCGGGAAGTAGTAATAACTCCACACCTGCATCCATCATACATCATTAGCACGAGTAATTGCGTAAATTGTGTACCTGGAGAAAAGGTGCGAAGCCGCTGACTGTCGTCTCCCTCTCTGAAGTCTGGGAGAGATCAGCAATCAAATGGGCAAGCAGAGCCGCTCCCCACGCGTAGTGCCCCACTCTATCAAGGTCCGCCAAGATCCCGAGGAAGCGGCAGTGGATGCCATCCCCCTTCGTCCCCAGCAGAAGACGGCCCAGGAAGAAGAAAAGAAACCTCCGGAGGTCTAGATCCACCAGCTCCCGCTCGCTCGGGTCCTGGGTGAAAGTTGCACGAGCATCTCCCTCTAGTCATGCCAGAAACTCCGCTCCAGTCTCGCTAACCCGCTGGCGCGGGTCACCAAATCCGAGCGCCTCCATGATCTCCACTCGGCCGAGTACCCTGCTGTCTCTATCAGTCACGCTCGTCTCTAACCACAGCAGGTCCAGGGCACTCTCTCGGTAGTCGGGGTAGGTGACCCCGCTGACCGCCTCTCCGTCAACTCGTAGCCCGGTGATCCGAGCTACGTCTTCAAGCGTCGGCACCATGTGCCCCCAGGGCATCAGAAACGCCCGACTCGACGCATGCCACCGCTCCCTCAATGCCTGGATAAGAGGAAGGTCGAGCCGGAAGGGCTCGATCCTGAGGAAGGCTCCAAAGCCCATGGCATCCACACGCGCCCTCTGGAAGTCTGGCAGCCCACGGTACGCTGCCACCACTAGGGACTAGCTGATCCGGCCCTTCATCACGCCCTGCACAACACAAAACCAACAGGGCAACACATCAGTAGTATGGATAGTAATAAACAATAACACTATATATGCTACTTATTTATTTTATTTTTTATTTTATTTTTAAAAAATATTTATGTTTTCTTAGAGGCGTCCAACCCCTTGGACGCCTCCTCTTTATTTTCTTTATTTTATTTTTGAAAAACCAAAAAACAAAAACAAAAACAAATAAAAAATATATATATTATCATGGAGGCGTCCTAAGTCCTAGACGCCTCCTTATTTTTAATTCTATTTTATTATTTACGTGAACAAATAAATAAATAAAAAGAAAAAAAGAAAATGTGGAGGCGTCCAGGCCCCTGGACGCCTCCTTCCCTCACTCACCGGCCCTCACCACACGGCCTCCCGTCCGCTTATCCAGCCTATTAAACCAACAGATTAAAGTTCCGAAGGGCTTACCGGGTCGTGATCGTCCTCTCCCGCGTTGCCAGCATCTACTGCAGCCTCTACGGCCAAAGGAGGAGCCTCCTCCTCCACGGCAATCTCCTCCGCCGCAATAGCCTCCTCGGCATCATCCCTCAGCCTCCTTGGACGACGAGCCCGTCGTTTCCGCTTCTCTCCACCCTGGCTCGGGCCTCCTTGCTCCATTGGAACTAAGAATCGATCGTCTGGTTTGACTGGGTCGTCTGAATGAACAGTAAATGAGCAAAGGGGGGGAGGCCCCCCATATATATAGAATCCACCTTATTTGGGACGTCCAGGCGCCTGGACGCCCCCACGTTTTTATTTTTTTTCAAAATTCAAAAAAATTAGGGGCGTCCAGGCACCTGGACCCCCCCAAAACAAAAACTAAAAAAAAATAAAAAATAAAAATTAGGGGCGTCCAGGACCCCGGACACTCCCAAAAAAAATAAAAATTTCAAAACGAAAAATAAAAACGTAGGGGCGTCTAGGCCCCTGGACACCCCCATAATAAAAATTTCAAAAAAAATAATAAAAGAGAAATAAGACAAGAGTATGTATATAATCCAAACAAAAGCACAAAATAAAAACACAAAGAAAAAGAAAAATCACCCAAAAAATAATAATTAAGGGGACAAGGGTCCAAAACATCCAAATGCCAGATTTTATTCCATCAGAAAAGCAGAATGAGTTACATCAGGGGCTTAGGCGCCTTAGGCCTTAACTTCCCCAGTTCAGTTACATAAGCCCTCCACAGCTCGCATTCTTCCCCCACATGTGCTAAGGCCTTTCTCGCAACACTTGTCTTCCAGGGTGCTTTGACGGCCTTCGCTTCCTTCGCGTCCGCTTCAGTGCCCAACTCCCTCTTCTTCAAAGGAACGATGCTAGTCGGTAGCGGGAACGAATGGCGTGGGATGCCAATCTAGAGGCAGCACCGATGCGCATTATAATGGACGAACTCGGTCGCGCCGATCAGTTGAAGATCAACTTCGGGAGAAGGCCTCATGAGGAGATCAAGCGAAAGCAAACATGCCGGTGTGCAAGTGAAGAAGCTTTGTGTCACGGTGCGGAAGTGAGACCGCCAGTCTTCACGTTTCTTCAGCCACGGAACGCGGTTCACTACAGTACCACCGAAGCCTAACACGTCGGCTATGTGATGAAGAGGGCTTTGTTGGAAAAGCTTCGAAGCAGTTGGCATTCCCTCACGGTGGTCGAATTTGAAGTGCAAATCAAGCCAGCAATTCAAGACAAGTGCGCAACCGAAAGAAGGCTTACCCATGCTCGAGATAGTAAGGCCGCTGTAAAGATAGGCAAGGACGGCGGGTCCCACCCTCTTTCCACTCCAGATTCCACGAATGGCACTCAGTTGGTCTTCCTCCACCATGTTGTCGGTATAAGGAAACAAGAGAGCACCCGCCAGACAAATGGTGAACCCTTTCATGATTCCCTCCAAATAGTCATCGTCTGGTAACCCTCTCAGGGCCTCCATGACCCCTTCCGCGAGCTTTTGCAAATCAATTCCCTTTTGAGTACGAACCTTTCGGGCTACGTCGGAGGGTATGAAGCTTCCAAGGACGCTTTCGGAAGTCCCCCGTGTCAGCATCCGCATAGCCTTCACCTTCCCGTCACTCTTGAATTTCTTCAATCCAAGCAGAAGTTCCACCTCCTCGAGGAGGATGGTCGCCTCGAAGGTCGGGAAGATAAAAGTGTGGGTCTGGGGATGCCAGATCTCCACTAGTGCGCCCATAGCCGCCAGTCCATACGAATCTTCTCGTAGTGTTTGGCATGAATAAGGAGCCCCTGCAGATGTCACTTCGAGAGTATGGCCCTCATGCCGATGGAGATGTTGGAAGTTAGCTTTGAAAGCCATGGCAGTTTGGAAAACTTCCTCGGGCCTGGGAAGAGTGGATATGGCTGGAAGAGAAAAGAAAGAAGAAGAAATGAAGGAAGTAAGAAGAAGGTTCACGTGGAGAAATTTGAAAAGAATCAGCTTACCATATGCGACATGATCGTCCCACTCAGATGACCCTCGAGGTCGGAGAGTCGCCTGATCTCGCTACTAGGCCTGCTCCTCTTCATAACGCGGGAAGACTCTCCTTCCATCCTGAAATCTCTAGATTCTCCTCTCTTTCCTCTCCCGAGCTTCCAAAACCCACCTTGATGCTTTTGAATGAACTAGCCTAAGGGGAGTTCTTATAGGAAGGGTAGGGCGCTACAGGACGGAACATGTCACATCAATGGTCAGTGTCAGGATTTTGGCTAGATCTCCTTTCCATTGTGGTGCGATTCTGTTACGATTCTGTTACTTTCTGATGTTATTAATCCATGCTGGCCTGTGCAGGTTTTACTAACGGACGTCTTTGTCCTATCTCATGTCCCACCTTTCAATGGTTGGTCCCACCATGTCATGTATCGTAGTATATGATACCTATGCTACTAGAACATGTCAAGGACCTTGCGGCCCGAACGAATCTGGGATTTGAGTTCCCCTTCAACAAAAATAGTGATGATCCCGGAAGAATTTGGGTTGTACGGATAGGCCGTTAACTTGTGGTAGCATAGGGACGACGGTTCCATTCAGTGAGTTGGTGCGCGGATAAACGGGCCCCAGCCTAGTGTCGGCTCACCGGATCGGTATCCTGACCCGTTCTTAACAAGTTGACAATATTATCCTTGGTTATTTTCTATTTTAGTTTATTTTAAATTTTTCTTGAAGCCCAGCATGCATTCATATAGGACTTTGATTTATTGCGGAAGATCATTCAAGTGATTCGATTGCGAAAGCCGTTGTGCTTCAATTCTTACAAATATGAGATATTCCACGCCGAATGAAATACTGAGTTTCCTTGAAACGGCCCTACGCTGCTCTTCCAAAGGAGACCCTTGTTTGGACAGACCCTCAGATATTCCTTTACTTTTTACCTTGCTTGACCCACCTAGGCCGCAGTACTTCCACGTTGACTGGTAACCGCTCCCCAAAGGTGAAACTTGCAGGTTTATGACCCAGGTACTTCCACACCGAGAAGTTGGTCTCTTTTTGTTTCGTGCCTGAGCGCACATCTCACCCTTGTTGTGCCCCTATGGTCACTTGAGTTCATATGGTCACTTGGGTCATTCGACATCATTATATGGTCATATGAGTTCTAATGTATTCTTGGTTTTGATAATGGCTAAACACGATTAGTCATTGATGTTTTTCACTCTTATGTGACTGACATACGGGATGGTTCGTTCATGACAGATATACCAATGAATGCACAAGGAATCAACTGGCAATGGCAAAAGTGAAAGCTCATTGATCGCGTCCCAGCAAAGATACACATCTCATCACTTGTACAAGCAAAAGTTGACATTTCATACTTGGCTAGTCACTAATCCAAGGTCAATGCACGAAGACGTATAACCAAGAGAATCCAAGGCTAAAGACTGGGTTGATACGTTCTAGACTATCAAGGGAGATGCCACGGACATGAATGGGCTGCAAAAGAAGTCAAGCGGCGGAGTTAGATCGGCTAACGGACCAACCCGGGGTGAACCCAGTTCTGCCCAGCTGGCGGTCGACCGCCCCAGCCAGGGACCGCCCAGCTGCAGTTCTGGCAGCTGGCGGTCGACCGCTAGCCAGTAGCGGTCGACCGCTAGTCCCAGGGATTGCCCATTTACAGGTTTCTCAGTGTAGGTCGACCGCCAAGAGCTGTAGGTCGACCGCCAGCCCCGAGCCTTCATTGTTGACTTTGTTTCCAACTTCGAAAAGGGCCATTCAACATGGATTTCTTTAATCCAAATGTCACCTAATCACCCACAAATTGTGGATCTGGTCTGAGGCTTGTCTATAGACCATTCAAGGTCTATAAAACCAACACATGAGGGGATGGAAACCCTAATGCTTCAAGGCTTCAAGGGAGATCAAGGGAGGCCATTTTCGAGGTACTGTAGCACCTCCGTGAACAGTGTTTCGGGAGGAAGTTCTTCATCCATCCAAGGTGATTCAAGGTAGATCTGAAGCTATCTCAACCTCCAAGGAAGCAAGAAGTATCAAGGCTATCAAGGGTGATCTAAGCTGCATCCTACATCCTCTTCATCAACTCAAGAGGATCAAAAGGAAGATCAAGGCTACATCAACACTCTCTCCATCAACTCAAGGTGATTCAAGTTCATATCTCAATGCAGCAACCTCCAAGGAAGAGTAGAAGCAAGAGAGGCTATTAAGGAAGATCAAAGGAGGTTGCTAGGGTGTGTTCAAGGGAGAGAAGTTCGAGTTACTGTAGCTGTGAACAGTACTCCGTGAAGAAGTTCTTCATCATATCTCCAAGTGATTCAAGCCACTTCAAGAGGAGATCAATTCCAAGCCAAGTGAAGCTTCAGATTCAAGCTCCAGCAATCTCAGACAAGATCCTTTCTCTTTGAACATATTTCATATCTTGTTTGAGTATTTTCATAATTGTTCTTTTCCATTTCATTCAAACATTTGGAACTGAAGATCGTCCCTACCGGTGGTTAGTAGGAAGGCAAACGGAGGTTGTCCGATCTGCGTTGTTGACGTCCCTACCAAGTGGTTAGTAGGAACGCAATCGATGGTTTCCGATTTGCGGTTCTGTGCGCTACACAAGTGAAGCCTCACCGGGTTTTGGTGAGGGGTGGACGTAGGACTGGGGATTCAGTCCGAAGCACCTTAAAATCTCGTGTGTTGTGGTTTACTTGTGCGATTACTTTGTGTTAGATACATGCTTAATTTCAATATCTATATTGCATAATCATCTTGTTAAGCAAATCACTATGTTCTTCGTTTAGCTAGTTATATTCCGCTGCAACTTGTTTCATCTAGCTATATAGAGGGTTGCATTGCGAAAAGAGGGGCAGATCTATTCACCCCTCCCCTCTAGATCCGCTGTCCACTACACAACAAGTGGTATCAGAGCCTAATCTCTCATTATGGGGTCCAACGACCTTGAGGGAAATGGTGGATCAGCGTCCAAGGGTTTTCTACCAGAAGGACATGCTGTGAATAGGCCTCCTTACTTTACTGGAACTAACTATCCTTATTGGAAACATCGCATGCAGGTGTTTATTCGCGCCCAAGACTACGAACTTTGGCAAGTGATCAGCAAAGGTCCGTATGAGCTTACAGATAATGAGGACTTGTGAACTAAAGAACAGATACGGCAATCCACTGTCAATTGGAATGCTAAACACATCATGCAATGCTCACTCCATCCAGTAGAATTCTCAAGAGTGGCTACCTGCGCATCTGCAAAACTAATGTGGGATAAGTTAGAGGTAATCTATGAAGGAACGTCTCAGGTACGAGAAACAAAAGCCAACATTTTAGTTTCTGAATATGAAATGTTCCGCATGAAGCCTGATGAATCAATTCAAGATATGTATGCTCGATTAACTGTGCTTACTAACAGTTTGACTGATTTGGGAAAGAAATATTCAGAACAGGAAATTGTAAGAAAGATTCTCAGATCACTGACTCCAGCATGGCACACAAAGGCTACCGTGGTTGAAGAATCAAGAGATCTCGCAACTACCAAGGTAGATGAACTCATTGGGTCATTGATGACCTATGAGATCAACCTCAAGAACAAAGAGGCTGAGGCACCTAAGAAAAAGTCCCTAGCTCTTAAAGCAGGACCCAGCCGTCAAAGCTCTTCCGATGAAGGTGAGGATTCGGCAAGTGAGCAAGAAGAGGATGATGTAGCCATGCTCACACGTAAGTTCAAGAAATTCTGAGAAAAGAAGGTAAGAGCTTCATGAGAGGAATGTCAAAGGTAAGAAATGGTTTCAAATCTAATTCTGAAAACTTTAAGAAACCTGATAAAATCATTTGCTATTCTTGCAATAAACCAGGACATTTCAAGAATGATTGTCCCGACAGATTCAAAAAGGCCTACAAATGGAAGGGTAAGAAGAAGAACAAGGCCATGATGTCCACATGGAGCGATAAAGAGGAAAGTGATGACGGAACTAGCTCCTCGGACAAAGAAAAAGAAGATTTCTGCCTTATGGCCAAAGGTGATGAAGAAACTGAGGTAAATTCTCCATTTGAAGATTATATAATTGATGATTGGGAGGATGCATATATACAACTCATGGAAAAATATGAAATGTACAAAAAGGAAAATAAATCATTGAAAAAGAAAATCAATTCTTTTGTGCATGATCATGACAAGGATGATAAGAATGCTCTACTTGAAACTGAAATTGAAGATCTTAAGAAAATGATTGAAGATTTGGAAGAAGGAAGAAAAGAAATGGCTGACTTGGAAACTGAAAATGAAAATTTGAGAAATGAGATTGATAGCATAAAGCTCAAAATGCAAAGCTATGAAAAAGATAGGAAATTGAGCAATGAAAAGTATGAAGCTGTCAAACAAGTCAACATTCAACTTCTTCAAAATATTGAAAACCTACAAAAAGAGTTGAAGGACAAACAACAATCTCTAGAAAAATTTGTGGATGGAAGGGAAAACCTAGATGCATTGCTAGGTACTAGAATGAACTTCAACAAGGAAGGGTTAGGTTTTAAACCTACAAACAAAAGGCCAATTGGGTTAAAATCAGTCACATTTGTTTCCTCTTCTGATGCTTCAACCTCAAAAATAACATCCAAAGGAAAAGAAAAGATTGAAGAGGTAGTAACAGAAATTCCCAAAAAGCCTATCCAAAAGCCTAAGAAAGGTCGACCTTCCCCGCAACATAGGTCAACACTTCCTTGGCCATCGCATGCTCAAGCTTCCAGATTTCACCACAATTGCATTGCACACTCATATAGGCCACCACCATACTTTTGGGGAAATTGTGATTCATGTGTTCAGCAATCCTATAAGTTTCAATCCCCTAGGTAGCAAAACAATCACTTTCAACCCAAAACCAACCAACGGCCTCAATGGTTTAAGAAGCAAACTTTCTCAAACTTCCACAAAATTCAACAAAGAGCTTCTAAACAAAATGTGAATGTCAAAGCTGAAAAGAAAAACCAATTCCCTGCTCCAAGCAAACAAAGCATGAATGTTAAGAAGGTTTGGATTCCAAAAGAAATGGTTTCATGTTTTGAAATTCTGAAAAGTTTGAAGGGACCCAAATTTGGTTGGGTTCCAAACACCATTGCTTAATTGCTTGTGCAGGAATGTCTTGCAGCCATGCATAACATGTGGTACCTTGATAGCGGCTGTTCAAGACACATGACTGGAGACAAATCAAAATTTTATCTCTTGGAGGAAAAGGAAGGAGGATACGTCACATTTGGAGGAAACAATAAAGGAAAAGTCATTGGAACAGGTAATGTAGGTAAGAACCTCTCCAACTCCATTGGAAATGTGTTGTTAGTTGAAGGATTGAAATACAACTTACTTAGCATAAGTCAATTGTGTGATAAAGGTCATAAAGTATTGTTTGACTCTCATGCATGTAAAATCCTTGAACCAAAATCTGACAAGGTAAAATTTTCTGGTAAAAGAGTCAACAATGTCTACATGATTGACTTAGATGATCCTGCTCATGCAAATCTTTGTCTTGCTGCACCAAAATCTGAACTTGCATGGTTATGGCATCGTAGACTAGGACATGCTAGCTACAATGTTCTACATAAATTGTTAAAACATTCAATGGTGAAAGGTTTGCCTGAATTATCTTTTAAACAAGAAAATAAGTTGTGTGATGCATGTGCTCTTGGTAAACAAACTAGAAAATCCTTCAAGGCTAGATACTCATATTTGTCTTCCAAACCACTCGAGCTAATTCATATGGACTTGTTTGGTCCAACCAGAACTGCTAGTTTAAGTGGTAGAAAATATGGATATGTCTTGGTGGATGATTTCTCTAGGTTCACATGGGTTTTCTTTCTCACACACAAAAATGATGCTTTTAATGAGTTTCAGGCACTCTATTTGAAGATAAAGCAGGACGGTGAGTTTAAGATTTCCAAGATTCAATCTGATCACGGTGGTGAATTTGAGAATGCTGATTTCTATAATCTTTGCAGGGCTGAAGGCATTTCACACCGATTCTCTTCACCAAGAACACCGGAGCAAAATGGTGTAGTTGAAAGGAGAAACCGAACACTTGTAGAGATGGCAAGAACCATGCTTGCTGAATGGCAATTTCCAAGGAGATTTTAGGATGAAGCGGTAAACTCGGCATGTTACATTATCAACCGCTCTATGGTAAGCCCACACACCAAAAAGACTCCTTATGAGTTGCTAAAAGGTAAAAAGCCCTCTCTCTCACATATGAAAGTGTTTGGATCGAAATGCTTCATTCACAACAATGACAAAAGAGACTTAGATAAATTCGAGCCCAAGAGCGATGAAGGTATGTTCCTTGGATATTCTGATGATCTAGGGCTTATAGAATTTACAATATCAAAAATCAAACTGTGGAAGAATCACCCCATGTTTCCTTTGATGAATATCATGATTCTAACAATGATAACTCTTGCAGGAAAAACGATGAAGATGGGGAATTCCTAAGCATAAAGGACAAGAGTGATCCTCCACAAGAAGAAATAAAAGAAGATGGTGACCTAGCCGAATCAAACAATGCAAGGGATCAAGCTCCAGGAGAAGGTAACGATTCTATAAATATTAGAATTCTTAAGGATCATCCCTTGGAGAATGTCATTGGTAGCTTGAATGACCCACCTAGAACTAGGTCACATTTTAAAATTGTGGAAGAATTAGATCAACTTGCTCTTGTCTCGCAGCATGAACCCAAAAATATTGATGAAGCCTTAAAAGATGAAAACTGGATAAATTCCATGCTAGACGAGTTAAACCAGTTTGAAAGAAACAAAGTTTGGCATCTTGTTCCTAGACCTTCATCACAATCTGTAATAGGCACTAAATGGGTTTTTAGGAACAAACTAAGTGAGGATGGCAAGATAATAAGAAACAAGGCTAGATTGGTGGCTCAAGGGTATAATCAAGAGTTTGGGGTAGACTTTGATGAATCTTATGCCCCTGTTGCTAGACTCGAAGCCATCAGAATTCTACTTGCCTTTGCATGCTCCCTTAAGATCAAGCTTTATCAAATGGATGTCAAAAGTGCCTTCTTGAATGGCTTGATCAAAGAAGAAGTCTATGTTGAGCAGCCCCCTGGCTTTGAGAATTCTAACAATGCAGATTTTGTATACAAACTAGACAGGGCGCTCTATGGACTTAAGCAAGCACCAAGAGCTTGGTATGAAAGGCTAAGCTCATTCCTCATTGAAGAAGGGTACACACGAGGTAAGGTAGATCAAACACTTTTCACCAAGAAGCAAGGTAAAAATATCTTGATTGTTCAAATTTATGTTGATGACATTGTGTTTGGTTCTACTAAATCTGAAATGTGTGAGGAATTTGCTAACCTCATGACTAGCGAATTTGAGATGAGCCTAATGGGAGAACTCCAATTCTTTCTCGGTTTGCAGGTCAACCAAGGACAAGATGGTTGCTTCATAAGCCAAGCCAAATACATCAAGGAGTTGCTGAAAAGATTTGACATGGCAAATAGCAAAATCATTGCAACTCCTATGAGCACCTCAACTTCACTAGATTCGGATGAAAATGGTAAATTGGTGGATGCAAAGGTCTATAGAGGTATGATTGATTCTTTGCTTTATTTGACTGCATCCCGACCAGATATCCAGTTTAGTGTTTGCCTTTGTGCTAGATTTCAAGCTAGTCCTAGAGAATCCCATTTGACTGTCGTCAAACGTATCCTTCGATATCTTGCCGGCACTCAAGATTTGGGATTGTGGTATCCGTCATCATGTGATTTAACTCTTATATCTTATTCTGATGCGGATTACGCTGTATGTAAGCTGGATCGTAAGAGTATTAGTGACTATTGCTAGTTTCTAGGCGGGTGTTTAGTTTCTTGGGCCTCCAAGAAACAACACTCGGTTGCCCTCTCAACCGCGGAGGTAGAATATGTTGCTGCGGGGAGCTGTGGCACCCAAGTGTTGTGGATTAAACACCAACTCCAAGACTACTTGGTTGATCTTAGTTGTGTCCCGATTCTGTGTGATAACACTAGTGCTATCAACCTTGCCAAAAATCAAGTCCAGCACTCTAGGACTAATCATATTGAGATTAGGCATCACTTCATTAGAGATGAGGTCGGTAAGAAAAACTTTGAACTGTATTTTGTTGATACATTGAATCAGATTGCTGATATCTTTACCAAGCCCTTGTGTAATGACAGGTTTTCAACACTCAGAAGGGAGCTTGGTCTTTGCCGACCTCAGGCCAATAAGAATTTGAATTGATGATCATGTTCAATTAGTTGTGTGTTTTGCATTCATGCATTGTTTATATGTTAATATGTCTTTTTGCATATGGTGTCGCATTGCATGTAGTTGCATAATAATGAATTGAGTTCATGTTCATAATGCATTGTATGGTTTGTGTAGCTTCATTCTCGCATGGCCATGGTATATCAAATGTTGATGTATGGAAGGGCAAGTTATGCTTGTCACGAAGCACTCAATATGCGTGAGGTTTCACCTTCGTCAAGTACCATGCGTCAATGTTGCATATAGGCCATATAGTAAGGGGGAGTTGTCCTTGTGCAGCATTCATGCATATATTTCATCTTCATTCTGTTGCATTTAATAAGTGTACAACCATGTGTTGGGTCATGTATTTCATTTCTGCCACCTTCATGAGTGACTAGGTCAATCTCATTCGTCATTCAACTTGATTGCAACCATAACTCCTTCGCACATCCATTGCATATCCTTAGGGGGAGTTTTTGTTGATTCCATTAACCTCTTGCAATCTACACTTCTAGGCTTCAAGTCTGAATTTGAGATCATGAGACTGACGTACACATGGTGTAAGAGCTTTCTATTATGTGCCTTGATGATTGTTCATTCAATGAAAATGGTTCAGATTTAATGATTTCCTTGAAAGTTCTGATATTTCCTTTGAAATCATCTATGTTCTGTGGATTTAATAGCCCTTAACTAGAGATTGTATATTATGCTTTGAATGACTATTCTGATATCTGAAAATCCAGACTTCATGACAATATTGATGATACTCTAGAGCTTAGTATTGCTTCTAAACATCTTGATGAGCTGGACTTTTTTGAAAATCAATTTGACAGAGCACTGATATTGTAGCACGGAGAAACAGGTCATGTCATCAAATCAAGTGACAAATGCATATGTCATGATGTGCCCTTGTTATCTCTGTCTTAAAACTTTTGGACTCTAGGCAGAGCAATGGCATAATTGCTGAGAAACATATCTTCTCATCAATGAAATGAGTTTGGATATGTCATGACGTGACTTTGTTATCTCTGTTCATCTTGCAGCATGACAGTCAGTCTTGCTAAATACCTAGGAATACTGGCGTCTATACAACGTGTATTCTTACGGCTAGGCGACATGTACTAGACTTGATTGCTCGTAAAATATGAGTCATGTGCCTTCCAATACTACATATATTGAAAATCAAAATATGAAACCTCTTGCCTCAATCATACAATTCCATGCTCTAGTCATGATTGTTTAGCCTCAATACGAGTTCTTATGTTATTCCCTTTCTAGTTATTGAATATGAATATATAAGACAAGGGACGATTAAGCACTGCCATGATATGCCTTTTTGGTTCATTTCTATTAAATCTTGGATGTAGCTGCTTTTCGAACTCTGTTGATGAATTCAGATTTCATTAGCTTTGAACCATACATGTTGCTCACAATCTGCTTCAGGTTTGCATATAATGGCTTGCTCTTCACTCCTTTCCGCTCTGGTCTCACAGATATTTCACTTTATTGCTCCTTTTTGCTGTTGGCAAAGGGGGAGAATTCTTGTTGTGAGTCCTTGTTGAGGTTGTGGACATGGGAGTCCTTGTTGAGGGGGAGAGCCTTCATCTGTTTCATCTGTCATCATGCAACCGTCACATTATGCATAGCATTCCCATATCACATTATGCCGAGCATTCCCATATAGCATTCACATGCTTTGATCATCATAGTATTCTCATATAGCATTCACATGCTTTGATCATCCATGCCTACAAATCCGCATTCCCTTGTTTTACTATCATGGATCTTGAGCTGCATAGGTTGCATATGTCATCCACTTTGCCATATTGGATATCTCTGCCATATAATGACTCACAGTGTTGCCATCATCAAAAAGGGGGAGAATGTTGTGCCCCTATGGTCACTTGAGTTCATATGGTCACTTGGGTCATTCGACATCATTATATGGTCATATGAGTTCTAATGTATTCTTGGTTTTGATAATGGCTAAACACTATTAGTCATTGATGTTTTTCACTCTTATGTGACTGACATACGGGATGGTTTGTTCATGACAGATATACCAATGAATGCACAAGGAATCAACTGGCAATGACAAAAGTGAAAGCTCATTGATCGCGCCCCAGCAAAGATACACATCTCATCACTTGTACAAGCAAAAGTCGACATTTCATACTTGGCTAGTCACTAATCCAAGGTCAATGCACGAAGACGTATAACCAAGAGAATCCAAGGCTAAAGACTGAGTTGATACGTTCTAGACTATCAAGGGAGATGCCACGGACATGAATGGGCTGCAAAAGAAGTCAAGCGGCGGAGTTAGATCGGCTAACGGACCAACCCGGGGTGAACCCGGTTCTGCCCAGCTGGCGGTCGACCGCCAGCACAGGGGCGGTCGACCGCCCCAGCCAGGGACCGCCCAGCTGCAGTTCTGGCAGCTGGCGGTCGACCGCTAGCCAGTAGCGGTCGACCGCTAGTCCCAGGGATTGCCCGTTTACATGTTTCTCAGTGTAGGTCGACCGCCAAGAGCTGTAGGTCGACCGCCAGCCCCGAGCCTTCATTGTTGACTTTGTTTCCAACTTCGAAAAGGGCCATTCAACATGGATTTCTTTAATCCAAATGTCACCTAATCACCCACAAATTATGGATCTGGTCTGAGGCTTGTCTATAGACCATTCAAGGTCTATAAAACCAACACATGAGGGGATGAAAACCCTAATGCTTCAAGGCTTCAAGGGAGATCAAGGGAGGCCATTTTCGAGGTACTGTAGCACCTCCGTGAACAGTGTTTCGGGAGGAAGTTCTTCATCCATCCAAGGTGATTCAAGGTAGATCTGAAGCTATCTCAACCTCCAAGGAAGCAAGAAGTATCAAGGCTATCAAGGGTGATCTAAGCTGCATCCTACATCCTCTTCATCAACTCAAGAGGATCAAAAGGAAGATCAAGGCTACATCAACACTCTCTCCATCAACTCAAGGTGATTCAAGTTCATATCTCAATGCAGCAACCTCCAAGGAAGAGTAGAAGCAAGAGAGGCTATTAAGGAAGATCAAAGGAGGTTGCTAGGGTGTGTTCAAGGGAGAGAAGTTCGAGTTACTGTAGTTGTGAACAGTACTCCGTGAAGAAGTTCTTCATCATATCTCAAGTGATTCAAGCCACTTCAAGAGGAGATCAATTCCAAGCCAAGTGAAGCTTCAGATTCAAGCTCCAGCAATCTCAGGCAAGATCCTTTCTCTTTGAACATATTTCATATCTTGTTTGAGTATTTTCATAATTGTTCTTTTCCATTTCATTCAAACATTTGGAACTGAAGATCGTCCCTACCGGTGGTTAGTAGGAAGGCAATCAGAGGTTGTCCGATCTGCGTTGTTGACGTCCCTACCAGGTGGTTAGTAGGAAGGCAATCGGTGGTTTCCGATTTGCGGTTCTGTGCGCTACACAAGTGAAGCCTCACCGGGTTTTGGCGAGGGGTGGACGTAGGACTGGGGATTCAGTCCAAACCACCTTAAAATCTCGTGTGTTGTGGTTTGCTTATGCGATTACTTTGTGTTAGATGCATGCTTAGGTTCAATATCTATATTACATAATCATCTTGTTAAGCAAATCACTATGTTCTTCGTTTAGCTAGTTATATTCCGCTGCAACTTGTTTCATCTAGCTATATAGAGGGCTGCATTGCGAAAAGAGGGGCAGATCTATTCACCCCTCCCCTCTAGATCCGCTGTCCACTACACAACAACCCTCCCTTATTTGATCTCCATCCAAGCAAATCGTCAAAATTTGAAAGACCTCCTTCAAGGTCGCCTCATTGAAACTTCAGGAAAGATTCCAAACAGTAACGTCAAAAGCGTGTCTCATCACACCTTGGCATCAACTTATCAGTCCGCTCCCACTTCATTTCACTCCACTTCGATACCATTCCACTACGTGTCACTCCCTTGCAAAGCAGACGCCAAGGCAGGGCAGCTGTAGACACGCCATTCCTGACGTCTCCTGAGAAAGTCTCATATTACTATACGACGCCCCGCGACGGCTTACGCATTTTGAATCGCTCGAGTGCTTCCTTTTCTTGAGTCTTCTTCCGCCCTTCTCAGCATCCGGAATCGTCTTGTCACGGCATTCGGACGGCATCAACACCAGTCGGACGCATCAGAGGTTCCGAAACCAGGAAGGGTGTCTGCCGGGCGACCGCCAACGCCTGAACTGAGGACCCGGGTGGGTCTTTATGGGGGCGTCCAGGCCCCTGGACGCCCCCATTCTTTTAATTTATTTTTCAAAGCCCAAAACCAAATAAAAATAATATATTAATGGAGGCGTCCAGGCCCCTGGACGCCTCCATAAAAACAAATATAAAAAAATATAAAATGCCAGTTGGCATAAAAGATAAAACACAAATAATAATAATATATTTTCTTGGAGGCGTCTAGGCCCCTGGACGCCTCCATCAACTCACTCATGGGGCGCCGCCCACCGAACGACGGTTTGTCGTGTGTGAAAGAATCCAAATTGTGGAGACGTCCAGCCGTCTGGACGCGCCCATTTCCAAATCACGGGTCGCCGCTCCAAAACCACGCGTTGTGTTAAACTGCGTGCGACTTTCGGTGGAGTTCGGTGGACCTTATTGAGGCGTCCGGGTCCCTGGACGCCTCCATGAAAATATTCAAAAAAAATGAATAAAAATAGAATAAAATATCTTTTTTGCCCTGATGGAGGTGTCCAGGGCCCTGTACGCCTCCACCCTCCAGAGCCCTATAAATAGAGGCCCACCCCCTCAGTTCTGGAAGAGCTTCTAAGAGATCCGATAGGCTGCCGGAGCCCAGAGGCTACCGGAGTCATTTCTAACCCGTGGGGTCTTTTGTAGGTGGAGGTTCTGCCGGCTTCTCGGGTGCCCACGCTCGCGAGAGGAAGGTCGTCTTCATCCACCGCACTTCCACGTCGTCCCTACGCTGCCAGAGCTCCGCCGGATTTCACCATCGACACATCCAATAAGCCAATCCTTTCCTTTTCTTCGTAGTTCTTTTGCATTCATCATCTCGCATCCTCTATCCCCCTTCATAAGGGTGCCTCTTCTTATATACTTCTTGCATCTATCATCTCATTTTCCTCCTACTCGAGTCCGAGAGGAGTTTAAAAGATAACACCAACCAGGTGTGTGTCTTGCCATCATTTCGTTATTTGTATCGCAAGGATTTGAATACTACACATTCATCTTTCTAATCCACTCATTACTTGTTTGTCGTTATTTTGCAAGGGTACCCAAGGAAAGCCCTCTCCGTCGGCCGACCGAAGGGGGAGGAAGAAGCAACCTGCCATCTCCCGCTCTTGAGGTAGGCGCGATCACTTTCTTTATTTTGGGTCTTTTGGCCCCTGGCGATCACATCTTGTTCTCGAGGCCGCGGCGAGTCACTTCCCCAATGGCCGTTGTAGACACGCCATTCCTGACGTCTCCTGAGAAAGTCTCATATTACTATACAACGCCCCGCAACGGCTTACGCGTTTTGAATCACTTGAGTGCTTCCTTTTCTTGAGTCTTCTTCCGCCCTTTTCGGCATCCGGAATCGTCTCGTCACGGCATTCGGACGGCATCAACACCAGTCAGACGCATCAGGAGGTTCCGGAACCAGGAAGGGTGTCTGCCGGGCGGCCGCCAACGCCTGAAATGAGGACCCGAGTGGGTCTTTATGGGGGCGTCCAGGCCCCTGGACGCCCCCATTCTTTTAATTTATTTTTCAAAGCCCAAAGCAAAATAAATAATAATACATTATTGGAGGCGTCCATGACCCTGGACGCCTCCATAAAAACAAATATAAAATATATATATATATGCCAGTTGGCATAAAAAGACAAAACAAAATAAAAAAAATATATTAATGGAGGCGTCCAGGCCCCTGGACGCCTCCATAAAAACAAAATATAAAAAATATATATGCCAGTTGGCATAAGAAGATAAAACAAAAATCAAATAAAAATAATATATTTTTTTGGAGGCGTCCAGGCCCCTGGACGCCTCCATCAACTCCCTCACGGGCGCCGCCCACCGAACGACCGTCTGTCGTGTGTGAAAAAATCCAAATTATGGAGACGTCCAGCCAGCTGGATGCGCCCATTTCTGAATCACGAGGCGCCGCTCACAAAACCACGGGTTGTGTCAAACCGCATGCGGCCGTCGGTGGTGTTCGGTGGACCTGTTGGAGGCGTCCGGGGCCCTGGACGCCTCCACAAAAATATTCCGAAAAAATGAATAAAAATAGAATAAAATATCTTTTTTGCCCTGATGGAGGTGTCCAGGGTCCTGGACGCCTCCACCCTCCGGAGCCCTATAAATAGAGGCCCACCCCCTCAGTTCTGGGAGAGCTTCTAAGAGATCCGATAGGCTGCCGGAGCCCAGAGGCTACCGGAGTCATTTTCTAACCCGTGGGGTCTTTTGTAGGCGGAGGTTCTGCCGGCTTCTCGGGTGCCCACGCTCGCGAGAGGAAGGTCGTCTTCATCCACCGCGCTTCCACGTAGTCCCTACGCTGCCGGAGCTCCGCCGAATCTCACCCTCGGCTCATCCAATAAGCCTTTTCTTCTCCTTTTTCTCCATAGTTCTTTACATTCATCATATTGCATCCTCTATCTCCCTACATAAGGGCGCCGTCTCTTGCACACTTCTTACATTCATCATCGTATTTTTCCTCCTACTCGAGTCCGAGAGGGGTTTAAAACCACACCAACCAGGTGTGTGTCAGGTCACGATCTCGTTACGTTTATTGCAAGGAATTGTTACTACACTGCCATTTTCTAATTCCGTTCGTTTATTGTCTACTGTTTTGCAAGGGTACCCAAGGAAAGCCCTCTCCGTCGGCCGGTCGAAGGGGGAGGAAGAAGCAACCCGCCATCTCCCGCTCTTGAGGTAGGCGAGATCACTTTCTTTATTTGGGGTCTTTTGGCCCCTGGCGATCACATCTTGTTCTCGAGGCCGTGGCGAGTCACTTCCCCAATGACCGTTTAAATTTCCGTTCTTATATTCTCTTTATATTCTGTTATATTCTGCTGATATTCTCGAGGCCACGGCGAGTCACTTCCCCAATGGCTGTTTAAATTCCCGTTCTTATATATTATATTCTTATCTATTCATGTTCTCGAGGCCGCGGCGAGTCACTTCCCCAATGGCCGTTTAAATTCCCGCTCTTTATATTCTCCTTATATTCTGTTATATTCTTATTCTGCTCATATTCTCGAAGCCGTGGCGAGTCACTTCCCCAATGGCCGTTTCAATTCTTGCTATTTAGTTTCTGCACCATTCCCGTCCCCCCGAGGTCGCGGCGAGTCACTTTCCGCTATGGCCGTTTAACCCCCATATCTTGCTATATTACATTTATCCCGCTCGCCCCGCCGGAGCAATCTCCCGTGGTGGCCCCTTCTCTCTTCTCTTATTTCTGTGTTGCAGCAAAAAAAAAGAGGAGCCCGCGCGCTCTGCGTCCTCTTCGCACCCCGAACCGCGTGACGTCGCTCACAGATTGGCGATCACGGTGGGACATCTACTGCTTCCTTTCGGCTACCCTTGCAAGTTCGGCACCATCCGTGCCTCTCCACCTTGGCGCCCGTGCGCGCCCCCGTTGTGCTCACGGCAACACTGTCAGTTTTGATTGGTTGTTTGTTTATTATATGTCTGTTATTTCTGTTGTTTTCCCACTCCATATCTCTGTCAGCATTTCATTGTATGCATCCATCCCTCTTTTCTATCCTTTCTTCATTTTTTTGAGGATCTCCCTTTCCCGGTGAAGGAAGGACTCTCCGTTTGGGAATTCCTCTCAACGGACTAGAATCTCCTACACTGGGACCTCCGTAAGTCCCCGACATCGAAGAATCTCCTCTTCGTTCACTGGGCTGGTTGTACCATTGAAGTTCCCCGGAGTTAGTCATTTCATTCGTGGTGAGACGAGAGACCCTAGCTGACACGGCGGTGAAACAAAAATAAACTAGGGTCCCTATTTTGTGTGAACTTCGGATCTCGCTAAAAACACAAAAAAATCATCAAAATCAAAACACAAAAAAGACGTAAAGGCATCCACTTGTTTGATAATCTCTGCTACCTGCTTGCTAGTGTATGTTTTTACGTTCTGGGAAAACTGTGAGCATGGCTCACGAGTCTTTTGAGGAGAACCACCCTAGTCGTGGTTTGTCAGTCGACCCGCGAGTCTATGCTATGGACTCGGGTCCCTCTCATGAGCCCTCGCATGAGGTGCAGGTTATTGCCGGGGACACATCCCCACCGCAGGATATCTCTTCCTTACTGGGCGTCCTCGCCAACACGGATCTTACCTCTGAATAGCTCTGGGCCTTCCAGGCCAGTCTGAAGGGGAAATCTGTTTCCCCCACGTCCCAGGAATCAACTCCGGCCATCGCACCTCTCCAAGAGTCCGTGCAGGCCATTCCATCTCCTTCATTGGCGCAAGCCATCCAGTCTCCCTCGCTTCAAGGACAAGCGAGCCAACAACCACCCTCATTCCAGTTCCCGTCACAATCTCAAACTCCTGTCGTTCCCCACACACCGCTTCAGCCAGGGCCAACTGTCGGCGCTCCGACAGCTCCCTCTCATTCGGGTTTCCCCCCACAAGTCTCCGGGAGACAGTTTCTCCCCCAGTGGAAAGTGCCACCTTCACCTCCAGAGAAGCTCGCCCAATCGCTCCTCAATAGGTTCAATCGTATGGACGAGCAGTTTCAAAATCTGAGAAGGATGGTGGACGTGAAAGCCACCCCGGAGGTTGCTTTGCCAATCCTTCCCGTCATTCATCTTCCTCCCTCCGAAATGCCCACGTACCGCAGATACAATGGTACCGGCAACCCCTTCATTCACCTCAAGGATTTCATGTATGAATCCTCCTATTGGCAAAACGATCAGAGGTCCCTAGCATACCTCTTTCGGAGATCATTGGATGGTCCCGCGCTAGAGTGGTTCTATTCTTTGGAGCCCCGCGAGGCCGAGAATTTTGAAATAGTCCAGAGAAGGTTCTTGCAGAAATATAGGGATAGGGTCGGTCCCTCACTCTCCATTACCGACCTAGTGACCGAAAAGATGAAGCCCGACGAAGATTTTGTCCGCTATGCTGATAGATGGAGGTCTCTGGCGGAAAGAATAAGGGATACCCTCTCCGAGCCCGAGCAAGTGGAGATGATTGTGTCTAATGCAACCCCAGAGTTCAGACACGTCCTGGCCATGAATAAACTTACTACAATGGAGGAACTCTATGAAAGGGCCCGGTACATCCAAACCCAGTTAAAAGACTCCCCCATTATGAACATGTTTGAGTCGCCGAAGCCCAAAGTGGTAAGAAAAACAGGCGCTGGTGTCCCGGCGGAGCCACAGAAGGGGTCGTGACAAATGAGCAAGTCGGTGCGGTCAACAATGCCAACTATGCAGTCAACCCAAGGCCTCCACAAATGCCCCGACTTCCCCTCCAACCAGGTCCTTTCCCTCTTCGTCCTCCACCCCAAAATAATCCACCCTAGGATAATATGCCTCCATTACGTCAACCCCAGCAACAACAACCACAACCTTAGCAACAACAACCACCGCTTCAGTACAACCAAGTTCCACCCCCGGGGAACTATGGTCCCCAACAGCAATAAAGGAGGCCGCTCGGTCCCAAGAGAGCCTACTATCCACCATTGCTAGAAACCTTAGCAGATATTTTTAATGCCATCATGGCATCAAACCAACTCGCCCTACCCAGAGCAAGGCCCGTGTGGCCCCCAAATGTTGATACCTCCAAATACTGCGTCTACCACAGGCAGCCAGGACACACAGTAGATTACTGCTTCCATTTCAAAGATTACATCCACGATATGAATGATGAACATCAAATAGATTGGGATGAAATGAGACGATACGTCGCCGCTCTTAAGGCTAGGAGACCTCCTCATAGGCCACAGCAGCAGTTACAACAGCAGCAGCAGCAGCAACCACAACAACAACAACAGCCTCAGCAGGCCCCACAACAACAGCCCGACATGGGCATAATCCAGAATCCATTACCGGAGCACCAACAGCCCAATCATCAGGTTAACCCCATCTCCTCCTTCCCGGAAGTCGGGAGAGAGCAGGTGTGGCACCAAGAAAGTACCTCCATTCTTTCTACCGCCAATCCTATCATCACGCAACACCCTTGCCTTGCCCGGGTGGCACCTCTCTCTCATCAACCCGCGTCAGTATCACCTTCACCATTTCCACTACCATTATGCCCTCTCATCCGTACCCCGATCCTCTATCAACCGACACTCTCCACTACGCCTTCACACCCTCTCATCTTCTCCCACTCCCCCACTTTACCATCCACCTCTACCACATTTAACCCTACGCCTCCTAAACCCCTTATCATCCGTCAACCATACATAACCCCGTCTTTCTCCACCATACCATCACTAATGCCTTCAAAACCACTCATTACCCATCACCCACCTCAAAATCATTACCCGCTTCAAGCCCTACCCACTTCTACTTCGTCTCCACCTCCGCCTTCCAGACCCCTTATCCTTCATAATCCGCGCGATATCCCCTCTACCTCCATCCCTCTACCTAACAAACCCCTCATCAGAATCCCTGCTCCCGTCATCACCCCTGCTTCATCAACCATTCCTCCACCACTACCCCTCAAATCCCTGTTAAAACCCACTGCTACCCCCACAGAGGTACAAAAGCCGCAGGCAATTGTGCTCCGGAGTGGAAGGATTTTTTACAGGGTTTTCCCCTACAACAGTCAGAATCCTGAGCAATCTCAGCCAGAGAAGGATGATGGAGAACAACCAGAAAGAGCTATCCCTGGAACACAGTATGATCTATTGAAACACTTGGACAAGACACCTGCTCGGATCTCCATCCTGGAGCTACTTCAAAGATCCACATCCCACCAGGCGGCCTTGATGGAATATCTTCAAAAAGTCATGGTTAATGAAGACCTCCCCGTGGAGAAGATTTCGACCGTCCTGACCCCAATAGGCACACAACCGGCCATCATGTTCCACAACTACGAGCTCGCTCCCAAGGAAGCTCGGAAATATGCATTGTGCATTTCAATAAAAATTAATGGGTTATCCATAAACCCGTGTCTTGTGGACACGGGTGCGTCCATAAATGTGATCTCCATGGACACCCTTCAGTTGTGTGGGGTCAACGAGGAACAAATAAGACCTTCCTCGATCACGGTCATGGCTTATGACAATAGCAAAAGGCCGCCACAGAGGATGATTATTCTGAAGGCAGAACTAGGCCCCATGTCAATTCCCACGGAATTCCATGTCCTCGACATGGACCCCACATTCAAGGCTATACTGGGTCGCCCTTACATCGAAGCCATAGACGCTGTGCCTTCCACCAACCATCAGTGCCTGAAGTTTCCTTACAATGGGAGGATTATTAAAGTGGTCAGTACACCTGTCCTTCACACAGTGGATGCTATCAACACCTCTCTGCCCTCTGTGTGGCCATCTCATCGGCCCATATTATCATTGCTGGACGTGCGTGATCTATCTCACGTTCCACTAGCACCAAAGGAGCCGGTCAGGGCAACCACAACATCATATCTCCCTTTTCACTCCAAAGGGTGGGAGATTATGAGGAACATTGGCTATCAACAGGGTAAAGGTCTGGGCGCACAATTACAGGGTATGCTCAAACCGCCAAAGGAAATTAGGCCGAACTGTAGGTTTGGCCTAGGCTTCAAAGGACCGTTCAAGGCGGATTGGAAGCCCCTCACATGGACTCTATCAAACCACTTCAACAGAGGGCCCGTTGTTAAGATGGAAGATTACCCACGAGAAGCATATGGGGGATCACATGCTGTATATTTGGCTGAAAAATGTCCGAGGATCACCAATAGAGGCAAGATCAAAGATCCGGAATGCGAGTGGAACAAATGGTTCGACATACGGGACATTTTCGTTGCACTAGAAAGGATGTTCTCGTCTCCACAGCTTGAAGGACCACCATTGATCTCCGGAATACCAGAGAATATTACCACTCTTGCCAAGGTTCCAAACTATCCTCGTCCTCGCCAGAAGGACCCTGTCATCGACGGATCTTCATCCATCCTCAACATTACCGTCGACGGCTCATTAGCCGCCATCTTCTCCATCCACTCGTCTCAGCCTTTGCTGATATCTTCTTCCTGGGCCAGACAATTGTCTGATGATCTTTCCAGGTCCCCTTCTCTGCTTACATACCTACGCGGGCTTCTCAACCCGCGCCAGGCTTTCAATCATGATCTGCTCTACGAGCCTCCCAATCCTCTAGCCATAACCACTTTTCTTTCTCCTCCGATTTCTTTTCACTATTTTGTCATCAAAAATGAAAACGTTTTTTCCACTACCAGAAAAAGCGGGATTACAGACAGAATTTTCAGACGAAAATTTCAAACGGAAATTTCCGTCTGAAATTTGTGACGGATTATTTTCCGTCGAAAATCCCGTCTGAAATATGCAAGTACACACCGAATTTCAGACGGAAATTTGTGACGGAAAATATTCCGTCACAAATTTCAGACGGAATTTGTGACGGAATTATTAAACTGTCAGAAATTTGTAACCAAGAATTTGTGACGGCCACATTTGTGACGGAATCCATCTGACAATCCATCACAAATGTGTCTTCTCACGGATTTTCAGACGGAAATTAGTCCGTCACAAAATTTATTGCGCCCCATTCCGTCGCAAAGGCACATTTGCGACGGTGGGGCCCCACCCAGAAGATCTTCGGAAGCTGTAATCTTTATTCTTTTCTCTTCGACCAAATGAGACAGTCGGCGCCCTTAAAACGCTGAGCATGAGAAACCGAAACTCAAACCCCAAAGGCAAGAGTAGGATCCATTTCCTCGAGCATCGATCAGAGCACGAGAAGAGGGCAGTGTCCCCGCAGGCATACGAAAGGGAGCCCACAAACGTCAAACGACTATATCTCCCTCACAAAAAGAAATACAAAATCAAAATCAAGAGCCTGGTCGTGACCGTGCCTGATGTGATAAATGGAACCCCTCAAAGCAAAAGTTTGAATCCACAAAAGAGGGGGGGCTATGGAATGTAAATGCTCGAGATTTGGTCCGAAGTTGTCCTAAAGGAAAGAGTTAATGGGCCCTTATTCGCTCGCCGGGTTAACGGCTTTGCCGGTCCTCTCAAGAGGTTTATCCCCTACACTCTTCCTTCTCCCTCTGAAGATGAAGGTTCGATGGAGTTTCTGAAGGGTGAAAACTACCCAGGGTCTGCGACCTTATTTTAATATACACATTTGGTTGCCTACTTTGAAAAGCAAAAGCTATCGCTGCGAAGGAGTCTTCGTGTTTCTGGCTGGTCAAGACCCCTGTTTACCGTCTTGATGTCTTCTTGTTTAACCTCGGGCTTAGGCCAATGCAAGCGCGTCACCTATGGGTGCGACGGCGTCTGATTCCGGGTCAGCGTCGCGCGGTTGGTCATTAGGGTTCCAGGGTGTTCCATCATATACCATCTAGAGTTGTGAGGAAACAGACCCGGGTCGGGCAAATCATTTACCTCAAACGCCTTTTGGGTGAATCCCTGTGGTCCGAAGCGACTGGGAGCCTAAGCATGGCATGATGGTATTGTCATCAGGGTAAGTCTTAGCCGGCGGGATCATCATTCGAGGGGTCTAGAGGCCCAAATCAACCTAGATGTGCACTTAGGATACCTGGGAGGTTAGTAAGAAACCCTTGTTCTCACGTAGGTTAGGTGCCATGTGGGTGCTTATCGGGCGTTAGCAACAAAAAAATCGAAATGATAAAAGCAACAAAAAAAATGGAAAAAAGAAAATGTACATATTTGCAAACAAAAAATCTTTTTTATGATAAAACAAAAAAATGCCAAATATAAAAAAGAAAACAAATCAATTTTGCATGATTGTATTTTGCGTGCAGTATCTCACTTTTTTTAAAATACCGCTTGCATTCGTGTGCTTGCCTGTCGCATTTATCATCACCGCATCTTTCCCTTGCCTTCGTTAAATAAAGGCTTGGCCCCTTGACCAGTTATCAAGGACAGTCACAGTGACCATTTGCTTATTGAGCAAGGGGCCAAGTCAGAACAGAAATTCTGATTTGTTTGTTTCAGTGATGTATGCAGGGATTCAGGCAACAGAAGCAAAGGTGAAAACCAAACAAACCGAACCTTGTATTTTATTCCAAAAATAAAAAAATTACATGAAGTTCCGCCCTCTCTCTCTGCATTACTCGTCCCACTACTCTCCGGGCAAAACGCTCTCAAAGGTGCTACCCAACTACGAAAATCAGTACTCCTACCGCTTTGTACTCCCCTTCCTATTCCCACACCCCGGCATTGATCCACGGAAGCAGCAGAGAAGCTAGCAACACGAAAGCCGCGCTCTCGTGCTCTTCGGTAGCGCTCCTCACCATCTCTCAGCCACTGTTCAGCAAGACCAAGGCTGATTCGAAGTTCGAATAGTTGGGCCTCCTTGGCCCTTCGTTCCTCCCTTTCAGTCAATCTGTTGGCTCTTTCTCTCTCTGCCCGTTCTCTCTCACGGTCTTCCCTCTCCAACTAGAGAGTGATCCTCAGTTCCATAGCATCCCTGGAAGAGTCGTCATCAGGATGACGCCGCAGTTCCCTCTCCAGTTCTGCTATCCTAGCCTCCTTCTGCGCAGCTTGGGCAAGCGCTTCTTCCGTCTCCTTTTCCTGCCGAGTGTACCATCTCAGATACGCGATAAGGCGTAAACAAAGAGAACTCAACACTGAAACTTTTACCTGTATACGGAGCATCCCTTCTGCCTCCGCAGCACGCTGCGTGGCATGAGCAAGTTGCTCATGAAGCAAGTCAAGTTCTGAGGTGGGAATCCACAAACTGGAAGAGGCACCATCTACTCCCATCGCTGGGGAAGCTGCGCCAATCTGGGCATGCTATGACCGCGTGACTTAGCAGCCAACATCTGGAATCTTGGGTTTTAATTAGGAACGCACTGTACACCTACCAAGGCGCTCGTAGCTCCGCGGGCATCGCCCAACCGTTGCTCCATCTCTGCCAAGCGAGTTCGTAAATTCGCTATTATGGTATCACGGATATCCTGCAGCCATACAAGTCAGCATTTCCACCAGAAAATCAAAAAGAGAGAAAGAAGAAAAGAGAAAAAGGGGAAACCTACCTCCACAAGTCCCCGGGGTTGGAACCGCTCTGCGTACTTTATCCTATATAGACGCAAGTAGTCCTCGCTATCCCGCGCCTGCGATTCTACAATCGTGCCACCCCGTTGCCAGTCTTCGTACTGTTCGGGGAATCGCACGCGCCAGTCAATGCAGGTCGCCGGTCCTCGCGTCTCTCTCCCAACGCGAGGTGGCGCAGCTGAATCCACCCATTCTTGAGCCAGTCCCAAGGACCTCATAACCAATCGTAGCCGAAGTGGCTCGATTTCATTCAGGCAGTGCATCCACAATTCCCGTCCGAACCGGGTACGACTTGCTAGAACCCACGGTTGGTCGGCATCGACCATGTCTGAGTAGGGTCTCTAGTTTACCATCACTGCAGGGAACTCCTGTAGCTCCCGCCTTAGCACCATCAGTTGGTAGGTTAGGGGTGCCGCACTCATGATGGGTTCCCACCGCCTGGCTAGCGGCACCATCGCGGGTCGCCAATGCCGAGCTCTCCTCATGGGGAGGTAATAATAGCTCCACAACTGCTCAGCGCAGGTCATCAGTACCTTGCAAAAATACAAAAAAATATACAAAACAAGCAAAAGCAAAAATAACTTGATAAATGGTGTAAAACCACTCACAGTCATCTCACGATCTGCTACTTGGAACAGGCCTGCAAACAAGTGTCCCAGCATGGCGGCTCCCCAGGCATAGTACCCTACTCTTTCAAGGTCTGATAGCAGCTCCAGGAAGTGACATTGGATACCGTCCCCTTTCGAGCTCAGTACCATTCTCCCCAAAAGGAAGAGGAGAAATCTCCTCAAATCTATGTTGCATTTTTCCCAGTTGCCGAAATCTGTGCAGTACACGGCACGGTATCCTATTTCCATCCTTTCCATGAACACTTCTGAGGATTCATCGTCCCGCCGACGAGTGTCATTGAGCCCTAATGCATCCATGAGGGACGCCCTAGCTACCGACCTATTTTTCCGACCATCTAGGTCCAAACCCAATAACTTCTGGGCACCTTCTCGTAATCCGCATAAGTGACCCCGGTCACTGCCTCGCCCTCCACCTTCAGGCTTGTGATCCGGACCACATCCTCCAAGATGGGCACCATGTGCCCCCAGGGCATCAGGAATGCCCGACTCACTAGGTCCCATCTCTCACACAAGGCTTGGATCAGGACCAGGTCGAGCTGGATCGGCTCGATCCGAAGAAAGGTGGCAAAACCCATCACGTCTAACCTGGCCTTCTGAAAATCTGGGAGACCTCGGTATGCTCCACTACCAACTCCCATGAGATCTGTGATTTCATCACACTCTACGCATGCAGCTTTGGTCAGAAAGAAAGGAAGAAAAAAAGAAGAATGAAAAAAAGGGGCAGGAAAACTTGGCTTACGAGTTGTGATTGGACCCTTTCGCTGAAGTGCCCTTCGAGGTCCGAAAGCCTCCTGGAACTACTACCACTGGATCTGCTTCTCTTTGAGGAGTGGGAAGATTCACCCTCCATCCAACTCTCAGAATTTTGAACTCCTCTCCCGTGAGAACTTGTGCTCCTCGAGTTAGCTCTTGATATACCTGGGAGGATAAAAGGGACACGAATTTATAGAAATGGAAGGAGTGCAGACCAAGATTGCCTCCATCACCTGTTAATGATAGCCCTCACGATGAGGCACCTGCCATGCGATCCCGTGTATCACTTCACCGCTCGCACAGGGTGATTGATTGGACGAAGAATATGACGACTAGCACCCTATGTTGTCTAGGGATACCATATCATGTTTTGGAGGACGCCCGCAAAATTTGACACAACATCCGGAAAAAGGGACGAGGGCCGTCATTATTGACTTCGACGGCAGATTCCTGTGGAAAATGGTCACAACAAGACGCGATTCTCCGCTCGGGGCGGAGTCTCGGCAGACCCATCACATGGGAACAGTGCAAAGGAAGAGAAGTGTAGGGAAGAAGGAACGCACAAGAGAACAAACAAGCAGCAGAAAATTAAATCACTCCCTTCATAATTCTACATGAGCTGTCAAAAACATCATAAACATAAGGAGGAGGCGAGTCCACTAGCTCGCCGATCCTCACCATCACTCATCTCTCTGGGTGCTCCCCTCCTCTCCCCTGAGGTGCGGGTCCCTCAGAAGCCTCTGGGATCCTCGTGCAGCAGCACCTGCCTCGCCTCTTGGCGCCTGCTCCGCAGCAGTGACTCGCTGCTCCTCCCCTGGCGTGGCGAAGAAGCCACTAGCGGCAAAGCGACCAGACTGGCGCAGTCGCTCCCCGAACTCTCACGCTCTCTCGTAGCGCGTCTCCATCCCTCCTAGCCTCTGCACGATGGCCTGAAGGCCAAGCTGGAGCTCCCTCACTTGGGCCTCCAAGGCCCTCCTCTCGGTCTGATCCCGCTGTCGCTCGGACCTTCTCTCAGCTTTCTCTCTCTCTGCCTCTCTCCTCATCATCTGCAGAAGAACCCTTAACTCCAGGATGTCTGGGGAAGGTATCTCCTCACCACGATGCCGCAGCTCCGCTACAGTCGCCACCCAGGCATCACGCTCCTCTTCCGCCCGGGTCGCGCGGGCCACCGCACCGGCAAGTTGTTCCCGAAGGGAGGCAATCTCGAGAAAAGGGGCCGAGGAACTGGAAGATGCGCCACCAATCATCCCCACCGTCGCTGTCTGCTGGGCACGCTGGAACAAAATAAACAACGGTCATCAGTGAAACTCCAAAATTTAAAGATAAAAGTGCGGCACGTAACTTACCAGGAGCGACAGCTCATGTTGAGCGACGGCCAGCTGCCGCCTAGCCTCTGACAGTTGGGCGCGCGAGCCGCCGATGCCATGCGTGTCCCCAGCTTGGGGAAGCCCCGCATAACTCTCTCTCTACCACCGCAGGAAGTCGGCGCTGTCCTGCACCAATACACTCCCTTGCTGTCCAGGGAGACGTACGTGCCAGTCCTCGAGCCTCGCCTTGCCGCGACTCTCCCTCCTGACGCGGCTCGGCTCGTCCGCACTCGCCCACTCATCGGCCAGGCCCAGGGTCCTCGCCATGTCCTACACTAAGGAAGGAGGACCCCGCATCATAACAAAGAACGCGTCCCCTATCTAGGACGCGTCCATCACTTGAGTGCAACACTCGCCGAACCCTTTCCCCCTCGCACGCCTTGCTTCAAAACTCAAAATGGATCAAGAGAGGAAGAGATCGGAGGACCTACAAGACCGTGTTCACCTCCCTCCGCGACATCGGGCCCCTCGAGTCCCTCGGGGGCCCGAAGCGGCCCTTCCTCCTCCATGGACGTCGTTCCGTGTTCTTGCGTGTCCCTCTTCGGGCGAGGAGTTCCTCGTCCCTCTCCACCTTCACTATGGTCGGGCCCACCGAACTCCATCGATCAAAAGAGGAGGAAGACGAAAAAGGGGGCAAGCGAGTTTCGGCGGAAGGCGAGCTCGTTTGTGGGTAAGGCACGGGAGAAGAAAGGCCACCTGACTATTCTTCACATGCGTTTCTCTCTCTTCCTGTTGCCTCTCCCCTGGAGTCTCTCCCGCGCGAGTTTCTCCCTCCCGTGGTCTCTTCCACGTTGTTGAGCCGGTGCTCCGGCGATGGCCGCCGGTGAGGGGGGAGGCCATCTGCCTCCCCCCTCCCCCTCTTCCTGCCCTGGCGCCCCTGTTGGCATTGTCTTTGCAGCTGGGCCCCTCCTTCTTGCCTCCTCGTCGGTGACCCATGCCGTTCGTGCCCTTGGTGCGGTCGTCCCCAGTCGCCCCCACTTGGCCACGGAGGGCTCGGTCACCGGCCAGCTTGGCACCTCTGCTGCTTCTTCTGGTGCCCTCCCGCTTGGTGGTGGGGCTCTGTTGCCCTTGTCTGGCAGCTCTGGTTGGCCTCCCGCCTCCTCCCCGCCCTCCGAGGGCCTTGTCTAGCCTTCGCCTGGATTGCCTCAGCCCCTCCCTGGGCTCTTCCCTCCGTCGGTCCACGTTCCACCTACGGCGTCCACAACCAAGTTCCCTACCTCCACCTGCGGTTTCTCGGTGGCGCTGGCCCCCTTGCCGGTTGGTCCTCCTGCTGCCTTTGCCGCCCCTCCGGCCGACGGATCATCTCCGCCACTGCCTCCGTCGCTGTGTCCGGCCTCGGGAGTTGAAGCTCATCCTATCTTCGGGCGACACGTTTATGCCCAGGTTGGCACGTCTTCGTTGGCGGGAAGCTCGGACGTGTCCTCCCCTTTGGTTGACCGCAACCCCTCTTTGACCCCCACTCTCGCCTTCACTGCACCGCTGGGCCCCACCTCCCTTCCCCTTGATGGGATGGGCCTTCAAAACGGTGCTCTATTTTTTCAGCACCCTATTCCTTCGTCCAACGCCGCCCCTGTTTCTGCTCCCCCGACCGTCTCTTCGTCGCAGGACCCCCCCGCCGGCGGAGACCCTATCTTTGCTGCTGCTCGAGGCTTGGCTGCCTCCCCCCCTTTACTGTCGGGCGTCGCTCCTAGCGGCCTTACTGCTCCGACCGAGGCCCTGCCGGCCTCCTCTTCATCGGCCACGGCCGGTGTGCTCGCATCGCCATCGGGTCGCGCTCGGGGTAGTCCGGTTGCCTCCCCAGAGCACCGGCCGCCTTCTTCCTTGGCCCAGCCCGCGGGAGTCGTCTCATATGGGTTTGGGCTGCCCCGGCCAGACCGCTCTGTGCGTTTCAACCGTGCAGTCCCTCCCGCTGGCGGCGGAGGTGCCTGGCCGGCTCCTGGTCATCTACCATCCTTAGCCACTATTGGCCCATCCTTTGCTCAGGTAGTTCTCCAATCCTTTCCCCCCCTTCTCTGCCCTTGTCCATTCATGCCCCTCCCTCCACCGATGCGGGAGAACCTGCTGTCATCTTCTCCACGGAAGAGATCCTCATCTCCTGCCGGCCGTTCGAGTTTGCTGTGGTGGCCCGGACGCCTAGGGGGCGCCCCCCCTTCCAAGACATCCGAGCTCACCTAGCCCAGCGCTTCCAGTTCCGGGAGGATTTCTTCCTCAGCGCCCTAGACAACCGCCATCTCCTTCTTCGCTTCCAGAATAAAGAAGACTTCCTGCTCGTCCTGCTTAAAGAATCCTTGTTCGTCCAAGGCAGGCCGTTCCATTTCTTCCAGTGGAACATTCGCTTCTCCTCCGACGAAGACTCGCCGTTTGTGCCGGTTTGGGTTGAGATGCCCAACCTCCCAGTCAACTTCTACAATGAGCCGATGCTCTTCTCTATTGCCGGGAATCTTGCGACTCCCCTGAAGGTCGATAAAGATTCCCTCTCCTTGTCACGTTCAGTTGCTGCCCGTGTGTGACGAAGAAACCCCCCCCCCCCCCCCGGGTGCGGATCAAGGCCGGCAATTGGCACTTCTGGCAGCCTCTGGTGTACTCGGGCCTTCCCCGCTTCTGTTCAGGGTGCCGCCGTCTAGGCCATGTAGCCACTAAGTGCAAGCGGCAACCTGCTGTGGGTCCGGCACCATCCGCTCATCCTCCTCCGCCTGCGTTCGCCTCTGCTATCCAGCCATCACCACCGCGGGGTTTGGCTCCTCCTCTCGCTGCCATCTCTGGAGTTGCTGTTACCGAGCTTGCTACCTTGCCACACCCAGGGGAAGCCCCCTCCTCCGCTTCTGCTGTGGGAATTGGAGCTGTGACTGAGCCGGTCTGCATGCATTGTGCTCTTGCACCCCTGCCTGCGGCGCTTTCGGTTGTTCCGCCTTCGTTGGTTGCCACTTCCAGGCTTACTGTAGCGCCTGAGGCCCTTGTGGCCCCCGAGGTTCAGTCCCCTGTCGCCAAGACCGCTGCCTCTCCAGCTTGTGTTGCCGAGGTGGTGGCTTCGCCCTCAGACGCCTCCGCGTCTGCCTCTCCAGACCGGCTCACGTCTCCCCCCTCCCTCGTGCTCCCTGCGATGGTGCCGCCCCCTGTTCACGCTTCCCCTGTTGGCCTTCATTCGCGTGCGGTCTGCGTCGTCATGGCTCACAGCCCCCCTCCAACTTCAGGAGTGGTTGGCTGCCCTTCGGCCCTATCCTCTGGAGCGGCTATGGTTGCCTCGGAGCCATCTGCTACTGCACTCGCTCCACCAGCCACTGCTATGTCTCGCTCGGAGCCGTTCTCGCGTCTCCCTGATGCCCATGCTCGCTTTGTAGGCCTCTCCCCTTCGGCAGGGTGTTTTGCGGCTCCCTCCCCGGCTGTTGTTCCGCCTGGCCAAGGCGCTAGCCATCCATGCAGTGTTGCACCCGCGGCTGCTCCTCCTACTACCCGGGTGTCCACCTCTGTGGTTCTCGGCCATCCTGCGCCGGATGGTTATCCCCCAGGCGGCCCCTCCTCTGGGCTTAATGCCAGTGCGGTGGCGTGGACCCCACCTCTGCAGCCCTCTTCCCAGGCGGGTACCGTTGAAGGTTCCTCTTCTCCGACAGCCGGCCCTCGGCTCTCCTTCGCTCAAGCTTTGAAGAAGAAAATTAATCGGGCCCCCCTGGGCCGATCGTTGACTCCGCCCCGCCCCCTGCTCCTGTGGGTGTTGTGCCGCCCCCGGATCTTGGCATGCCCCTCCGGTTCCCCCTGCTCGTCCAGGCTCTTCATGTCCCCGGGCTTGAGCCCGCTTCGGGGTTTCGCGACCTCACGGCGGCCCACACAGCCTTCGTGGGCTCCTCTGGTTTGGACCGCTCCCGGCCGCCCTCGAGGATGGATGGTGGATGTAGCAACCCTGATAAATGAATATTGAAATAAAAGTAAAAACATACATAGTACAGAAGTAATACAGACAAAATAAAGCAAATTAAAAATAACGCCTCTGAGTAAGGCGTTAATTTAAAAATAAACGCCTCTACATACGGCGTGACTAAAGAAAGGACGCCCACGCATGTGGTCGTCAACTCTCACGCGACCAAATAGGCAAGTAAAATAAACGCCCATGTCTTAGGCGTGTTTCAAAAACAAGGAACGCCCTTATACAAGACGTTTCTTAAGAAACGACCTGAACAAGGTCGTTAATTTAAGAATAAACGCCCTGACCAAAGGCGTTAATTCAGTTCGCGACCCGTTCGAACCCAGAGCTTATCCAGGGAAAGATTAACCTAATCTAGTAAGTGTCTATTAGAGTAAGGACTCTATTAGGGATATGTTACCCTCAATCAAACACTACTTTTGTTAGGACTCCAAAATCCTATAAATAGTCTCGATCGAACAACCCTAAACCTATTTGGACGATCTACTGCTACACGGTAAGTGAAGAACATACGTTCTTCTTGTTTTCTTTTGCCCGTCTGTTTACAGTCGCATGAAGAATATTGATTATTCTTCCTCTCCCTTAATGCAGGTTAAGGATCAGGTGCTTGCGTAAAGAACGAGGTTATGATTCCTCGTTATAGCTTCCGGTATGTCTGTGAAGATCATTAATCTTCCTTCGTTTCCTCTCCAGGTTGACGGAAGAACGATTGTTCTTCTTCTATTAAGTTGCAGTTGAAGCTTCAAAGCCCTTTCATCTCCTTCATCCAGATCATAAGGTAGGATTTTCTCAAGTCTCGTAGCCCAAACTAAAAATAAATATAAGAAGCACCATGCATGATATATTTATACAGTTTGCATACGTTTTCTGTAAATTTTTCAAGAAACGCCCTTGAATAGGGCGCTACTTTAAAAGAAACGACCATCCCAGTGGTCATTAATTAAAAGTATACGCCTTGTATACAGGCGTTAATTTCATGAACAATCGCATGTAATCAATAATTGATCCTGTTTAAAATTCAATAAATGTGAAATATCGATTCTAATATCTTGCATGACTCTACCTGTAAATTTCTGCTAATTTTCTTGTCATGATCATGTCTCCTGTCTTGGAAATTTATTTGTTGAAATATTGTAAATTCCTTGAATTCACGACCTTAACAACGTCGTTTTACACCTGTTAACGCCCCATCACAGGGCGTAAATTGAAAAGAAACGCCCCTTTCTAGGGCGCGTTTTCTGTAAATTCCTGAACTATGTATATCCTGTAAAATAAAATTAAACAGTAACGCCCCTTTCCAGGGCATGTTTTAAATAAATCCTGAAAATTATTTATATTCTGTCAAATATTTAAATAATGAGACGCCTGCTTATGTAGTCGTCAACTCTGAAGAAACGCCCCTGTCCAGGACGCGTTTTATATAAATTATTGAAATAATGAAATTCTGCAAAACGGAACATATGTAAACGCCCTTATGTTAGGCGTTACTTACCTGACAAACGCCCCTGACTAGGGCGTGTTTTTCATGAATTAATAAAATTATTGAAAATTCTGTAAAATAGAAATATGTAAACGCCCTTCTGTTAGGCGTTAATTACTTGAGAAACGACTTGACCTAAGTCGTTATTTTACTGTAAAACTGATTTTTCCCTGTTTTGTTAACCGATGATTTCATATGTTATATAATATATATATCGGCACTATTCTCCACTCCGTGAGTATAGTCCCACGTTTCACGTTGTTTCATCGATCACACTCAACTCTCATTGACATACAAGCTCTCCATTGGACATTTCGTTCCTTTGGACTAGCGAGTTAGTCATAGAGACCTCCGTAAGACTCCTCGTAGCCTTGGATTCCCTCAAGGCCGACTGAGCTGGTTGTACCCTAAAAACCCATTACACGATCCTTGCCATGTCAAACTAAAGAAACATGGTATACCGGCCCTTATGATTATACAAAGAGTATATCATAAGAAATTCTTAATGGGATGATGATATCATGCCATATCATGTCGTTCTTGTAAACCTCAATTCTATGATAAGAATGAGGGTATCTTGCTTGATCTAATGGTTATGTGGACCTCAATTCTATATAAAGAATGTCCATATTGATTTGTCATGGGACCTAAGTTAAGGGAACCATATTCTACCTAGTTTTATTGATATCGTGATTTTACCGTTATTATCGCCAATCTATGTCCTTTGTCATATTTTTGGACTCTATTCTGTCAAAGTTGTCATACATGTCTACAAGCTTGAATATTGAAACTCTATATTGGCTATATAAACAAGAGTGGATGTCAAAAATACATGATAAATGCCTGTGCATATAGGGCCCGATCTGGTCCTGGGAGGAGCACCCGAAAGTACTTGTGCCCATGGGAGTTAAAATGATAAGGTATCTGGCATTATACCGAGTACTTGACTTGCTTGATTGGACATTCCACACACATCTTGTACTTGAATCGTACTTGACTTTACATGAAATGCGTGGCCCGAAAAAGGGTAATTTACTTGCTTGATACATGATAGCCAAAGTTCTTGACATGACTTGTTAAACGTGCTTGCTTATACTTGTCATCTTGTTGGAAGTTCATGATTAAGTTCATCTTATTTCTTGATATTACATTCTCTCTATCTTGTCGTTTTATGCGAGCATGCATAGCTTTATTGCATTCATGAAAGATGTAATTACTTAAACCCCTTGCTAGTACTTGAGATATAATTTCCTACTGAGCGTTCGCTCATTCCGTTTGTCCCTTTGTACTTTTCAGGTAAGTCCGACGACGATGGAAGTCAATCGGATGGGAATGTTCAAGAGTGAAAGTGATAGAGCTGCTCAAGTGTCGTCTAGTCTTTCCTATAGTTTCTTGAGTCAAATATGTATTCTTTTCCTTTTTATTAAACAGAGTATTGGATTTGTAATAGTCTATCTATTATGAAATAAAGGATTGGGTTATCTTGCTATTTTGCGCATCTCTGTCTTTGCGGCGAATACACGACCACTATGATTGATATGATTGATATAGACACGTTGCGCATCTCCGGGTATCTTCCGCGCTCGGGGCGTGACAGTCTTTGTGGTATCAGAGCCTAAGGTATTCAATTCCTAGGAAAAACCCAAGTCCAAGGATAAGTTGAACCTTTAAACCAGTGAGATTGGGTAGAACCAAGGGTTAGATTTAACATAGTATATGAGTCTTTAAAGACGATCACATACTAATATAGTTATTATAATTGTAGGATAATGGCTGCCGAACGTGCTCAATGGCGCAACATGCAGCGTACCCTTCAAGGGATGACCCAAGTGCTACAACAGGTAGCACAAGGTGGTGCTCCACGAGCTGGAAGCTTACACCAAGCCTTTAAGAATATGAATCCGCCGAAGTTTATGGGATCGACCGATCCGGACGATGCCGAGCATTGGGTTCGGGAAACCGAACGCATATTCCGTGTCATGCAATGCACAGACCAGGACAAAGTGCTATTAGCTACATTCCAGTTAGAGAAAGATGCTAGATGCTGGTGGGAGTCTATTGAAGCAACCATCGATCCTACTCAAGTAACATGGGAAGAATTCGTGGAATACTTCAATGCTAAATATTTCTCGGACCGAGTCCAAGAAAAGAAGGCTGCCGAATTCGCTGCATTAAAGCAACGATCCTTATCATTAGCCGATTATGAAGCTCAGTTCTCCAGGTTATCTAGATATGCTAAGCATCTTATTAGCACGGAGAAGATGAAAGCCCGTAGATTTCTTAATGGGCTTAGGCCCCACTATATTACTCAATTGGCGCCTATGGACATCCAAATTTATTCTGAAATAGTGCGCCGAGCTCAATTACTTGAAGATGCCACGGAACTATCTGATAGGATCCGTGGAAAAGACAAGAAGGAACAAGTCACGGGTTCGGGTTCTTTCAAACCCAACTTTAAGAAGAGGCCCAATAATGGAGGTTCTTCCTCTCAAGATCAGAAATCCAAGAAGACCAAGCCTTTCTCTATCACCACTACCCCTTCGAATACAGTCTGCAAGCATTGTGACAAGGCTGGTCACAAGACGGAAGAATGCTGGAGGAAATTAGGAGCTTGTCTCCGTTGTGGAAGCCGTGAGCATCGGATTCCCGAGTGTCCATTAATGAACGACCAAGCCGGCGATGGTAAACGCCCGGTGACAAAGAATGCTCGTCTTCATGCAATACAGGAGACCGAACCTGAAGAAGAAGGCGGATTAGTGGAAGGTACATTGAAAATTTGTTCCAAATATGCACATGTCTTATTTGATACGGGTGCATCACATTCTATTGTTTCTAAGAAGTTTGCTGACCCGTTACCTCTAGAACCGGAATGGATGAAAATAGTGTTGTCTACTCCTCTCGGAAACGAGACGGATATCACGCATCATTACCAAAACTGTGAGGTATTGGTTCGAGGAAAGAATTTTCCTATTGATCTTATCTGTTTAGATCTAAAAGAATATGACGTTATACTAGGAGCAGATTGGTTATCTAAGTACCAGGCAACGGTTGATTGCCGTAATAGCAAGATCGTTTTCAAAGAATTTCCAGAACTGACTTATACTAGTCCTAAGAGTCGAAGCAAATCCCCTCTTATTTCGGCTCTTCGAGCAAGCAAGCTCGTCAGGAAGGGATGTGTATCCTTCCTTGCTTTTGTCACTGTTAAAGAAGCTAAGAAAACCAAGATAGAAGACGTTCAGGTAGTGCGAGAATTCCCAGACGTATTTCCAAAAGATTTGCCGGGATTACCCCCTCAAAGAGAAGTGGCCTTCACCATTGACTTAGTCCCTGGTGCTGGTCCTGTTTCAAAGGCACCATATAGAATGTCCCCTGCTGAACTCAAGGAGTTGAAGGAGCAGTTGATGGAACTAATCCAAAAAGGGTTTATTAGACCAAGTACTTCCCCGTGGGGAGCACCAGTCTTATTTGTAAAGAAGAAGGATGGATCCATGAGATTGTGTATCGACTATCGACAGTTGAATCATCTTACTATCAAGAACAAGTATCCACTGCCGAGAATCGATGAATTATTTGATCAGATTTCAGGATCCAAATATTTTTCCAAGATTGATCTCAGGTCGGGATATCATCAGTTAAGAATCAAGGATGATGACATTCACAAGACCGCATTCAGAAGCAGGTATGGCCATTACGAATTTGTTGTTATGCCTTTTGGACTAACAAATGCCCCTGCTGCCTTTATGCAGTTAATGAATAGCATATTCAGGCCTTACTTGGATCAATTCATAGTAGTCTTCATTGATGATATATTGATATATTCTAAGACTAAGGAAGAACATGAAGAGCATTTGAGGATTGCATTGCAAGTCTTGAGGACAAATCAATTATATGCTAAACTCAGCAAATGTGAGTTCTGGCTTGAAGAAGTGGCTTTTCTCGGACATGTCATATCCAAGGACGGTTTATCTGTAGATCCGTCAAAGGTTGAAGCTGTAAGAAACTGGGAAAGACCCACTAATGCAAGCGAGATCAGAAGTTTCTTAGGTCTTGCAGGCTATTATCGGCGATTCATCAAAGATTTCTCTAAGATCGCCGTGCCCCTTACAAGGTTAACTCGTAAGGAGATCCGATATGAATGGAGTGAGGAATGTGAAAGAAGTTTCCAAACTCTTAAGGATCATCTCACTACAGCTCCGGTGTTAGCTCTACCAATAGAAGGAGAGAAATTCGAGGTCTACACTGATGCTTCTGGCATTGGCCTCGGATGTGTCCTAATGCAACAAGGAAAGGTCATAGCATACTCTTCACGTCAACTGAAGAAGCATGAGGAGAATTACCCCGTCCATGACTTAGAACTGGCCGCGGTAGTATTTGCCCTAAAGATATGGAGACACTATCTCTATGGAGTACAGTTCACTGTCTACTCCGATCACAAGAGTCTCAAATATCTATTCTCACAAAAGGAGCTAAACATGAGACAAAGACGCTGGCTAGAATATCTCAAGGACTTCGACTTCAATATACAATACCATCCCGGAAAGGGTAATTATGTTGCTGATGCCCTTAGTCGAAAGCCGAGATCAATGATAGCCAATTGTATGATACAAGAATGGAGGTTACTTGAACAATTCTCCGAGCTCAATATAAGCTTGGACACGGAATCCAAATTTGTTACATTATCTCATGTAAGCATACAGTCAGATTTATTATCTGAGATACAAGCACTTCAGGGTGATGATCCTATATTAGTGAAAATCAAGGGCAGATTAGAAGGATAATCTGATTTTCAACTAACTTCTGATGGAAGATTATTATTCAAAGGTAGAACTTGTATACCTGATTGTCCGGAATTAAAGAAGAAGATCTTAGATGAAGCTCACCGATCAAGGTACACTATTCATCCTGGATCAACTAAAATGTACCAAGATGTAAAGAGGAACTTTTGGTGGCCCAATATGAAAAGAGAAATAGCGGACTATGTATCACGCTGTCTTACATGCCAACAGGTCAAGGCGGAACACCAAAAGCCTGCTGGAAAACTACACTCTCTAGATATTCCTAAGTGGAAGTGGGAGGATATTGGTATGGACTTCATCATGGGTTTGTCTAAATCTAAAGGAGGACATGATGGAATCTGGGTTATCATTGACCGATTAACTAAATCGGCGCATTTCTTGCCAATAAAAAGCCGATGGTCAATTGATGTGCTAGCTGCACTGTACATCAAGGAAATAGTCAGGATACATGGAATTTTCTGTCTCAATCGTGTCGGACAAAGATCCCCGTTTTACTTCTCATTTTTGGAAGGAATTACAACATTCGTTAGGAACAAGGCTCAACTTTAGTACTGCTTTCCACCCACAAACGGATGGTCAGACCGAGAGAACTAACCAGGTTGTTGAGGATATGCTTAGAGCATGCATCATTGACTTTGGAGGATGCTGGCACGATCATTTACCACTAGTGAAATTTGCATATAATAATAGCTACCAAGCTAGTATCCAAATGGCACCTTTCGAAGCCTTATACGGAAGGAGTTGCAGATCACCCATATGCTGGAACGAAGTTGGAGAAAAACAACTGCTAGGTCCAGACATGGTAAGGGATACAACTGAGAAGATACAAGTAATCAGAGAAAGATTGCAAGTTGCTCAGACGAGACAAAAAGCTTATGCTGATACAAGAAGGTGAGATCTTGAATTCCAAATCGGAGATCATGTATTTTTCAAGATATCGCCTGGACGTGGCATACGAAGATTTGGTGTTAAGGGCAAGCTTACGCCAAGAATCATCGGACCATTTGAGGTACTTGAAAGAGTTGGCGAGGTTGCTTATCGCATCGCATTGCCTCCTCAATTGTCCGAGGTACATAATGTATTTCACATATCCATGTTGAAGAAGTATGTTCACGATCCATCTCATATTATTGAACATAGAGATCTGGTGATCCAGAAAGATCTCACCTATGAACAGAAGCCTATGAAGATCTTAGATCGAGAAATACGAGCTCTAAGGAATAAGGTTATTCCCATGCTCAAGGTGCAATGGAATAAGAATCCCGAACGTGAAGCGACATGGGAGACCGAGGAATCTATGAAGAAATGATTTCCTGAGTTATTCTAAGAGGTATATACACTCTCCACGTGTATAATTATATATATTGAATTTGGGGACCAAATTCTTTTTAAGTGGGGGAGGGTGTAGCAACCCTGATAAATGAATATTGAAATAAAAGTAAAAACATACATAGTACAGAAGTAATACAGACAAAATAAAGCAAATTAAAAATAACGCCTCTGAGTAAGGCGTTAATTTAAAAATAAACGCCTCTACATACGGCGTGACTAAAGAAAGGACGCCCACGCATGTGGTCGTCAACTCTCACGCGACCAAATAGGCAAGTAAAATAAACACCCATGTCTTAGGCATGTTTCAAAAACAAGGAACGCCCTTATACAAAACGTTTCTTAAGAAATGACATGAACAAGGTCGTTAATTTAAGAATAAACGCCCTGACCAAAGGCGTTAATTCAGTTCGCGACCCGTTCGAACCCAGAGCTTATCCAGGGAAAGATTAACCTAATCTAGTAAGTGTCTATTAGAGTAAGGACTCTATTAGGGATATGTTACCCTCAATCAAACACTACTTTTGTTAGGACTCCAAAATCCTATAAATAGTCTCGATCGAACAACCCTAAACCTATTTGGACGATCTACTGCTACACGGTAAGTGAAGAACATACGTTCTTCTTGTTTTCTTTTGCCCGTCTGTTTACAGTCGCATGAAGAATATTGATTATTCTTCCTCTCCCTTAATGCAGGTTAAAAATCAGGTGCTTGCGTAAAGAACGAGGTTATGATTCCTCGTTATAGCTTCCGGTATGTCTGTGAAGATCATTAATCTTCCTTCGTTTCCTCTCCAGGTTGACGGAAGAACGATTGTTCTTCTTCTATTAAGTTGCAGTTGAAGCTTCAAAGCCCTTTCATCTCCTTCATCCAGATCATAAGGTAGGATTTTCTCAAGTCTCGTAGCCCAAACTAAAAATAAATATAAGAAGCACCATGCATGATATATTTATACAGTTTGCATACGTTTTCTGTAAATTTTTCAAGAAACGCCCTTGAATAGGGCGCTACTTTAAAAGAAACGACCATCCCAGTGGTCGTTAATTAAAAGTATACGCCTTGTATACAGGCGTTAATTTCATGAACAATCGCATGTAATCAATAATTGATCCTGTTTAAAATTCAATAAATGTGAAATATCGATTCTAATATCTTGCATGACTCTACCTGTAAATTCCTGCTAATTTTCTTGTCATGATCATGTCTCCTGTCTTGGAAATTTATTTGTTGAAATATTATAAATTCCTTGAATTCACGACCTTAACAACGTCGTTTTACACCTGTTAACGCCCCATCACAGGGCGTAAATTGAAAAGAAACGCCCCTTTCTAGGGCGCTTTTCTGTAAATTCATGAACTATGTATATCCTGTAAAATAAAATTAAACAGTAACGCCCCTTTCCAGGGCGTGTTTTAAATAAATCCTGAAAATTATTTATATTCTGTCAAATATTTAAATAATGAGACGCCTGCTTATGTAGTCGTCAACTCTGAAGAAACGCCTCTGTCCAGGGCGCGTTTTATATAAATTATTGAAATAATGAAATTCTGCAAAACGGAACATATGTAAACGCCCTTATGTTAGGCGTTACTTACCTGACAAACGCCCCTGACTAGGGCGTGTTTTTCATGAATTAATAAAATTATTGAAAATTCTGTAAAATAGAAATATGTAAACGCCCTTCTGTTAGGCGTTAATTACTTGAGAAACGACTTGACCTAAGTCGTTATTTTACTGTAAAACTGATTTTTCCCTGTTTTGTTAACCGATGATTTCATATGTTATATAATATATATATCGGCACTATTCTCCACTCCGTGAGTATAGTCCCACGTTTCACGTTGTTTCATCGATCACACTCAACTCTCATTGACATACAAGCTCTCCATTGGACATTCCGTTCCTTTGGACTAGCGAGTTAGTCATAGAGACCTCCGTAAGACTCCTCGTAGCCTTGGCTTCCCTCAAGGCCGACTGAGCTGGTTGTACCCTAAAAACCCATTACACGATCCTTGCCATGTCAAACTAAAGAAACATGGTATACTGGCTCTTATGATTATACAAAGAGTATATCATAAGAAATTCTTAATGGGATGATGATTTCATGCCATATCATGTCGTTCTTGTAAACCTCAATTCTATGATAAGAATGAGGGTATCTTGCTTGATCTAATGGTTATGTGGACCTCAATTCTATATAAAGAATGTCCATATTGATTTGTCATGGGACCTAAGTTAAGGGAACCATATTCTACCTAGTTTTATTGATATCGTGATTTTACCGTTATTATCGCCAATCTATGTCCTTTGTCATATTTTTGGACTCTATTCTGTCAAAGTTGTCATACATGTCTACAAGCTTGAATATTGAAACTCTATATTGGCTATATAAACAAGAGTGGATGTCAAAAATACATGATAAATGCCTGTGCATATAGGGCCCGATCTGGTCCTGGGAGGAGCACCCGAAAGTACTTGTGCCCATGGGAGTTAAAATGATAAGGTATCTGGCATTATACCGAGTACTTGACTTGCTTGATTGGACATTCCACACACATCTTGTACTTGAATCGTACTTGACTTTACATGAAATGCGTGGCCCGAAAAAGGGTAATTTACTTGCTTGATACATGATAGCCAAAGTTCTTGACATGACTTGTTAAACGTGCTTGCTTATACTTGTCATCTTGTTGGAAGTTCATGATTAAGTTCATCTTATTTCTTGATATTACATTCTCTCTATCTTGTCGTTTTATGCGAGCATGCATAGCTTTATTGCATTCATGAAAGATGTAATTACTTAAACCCCTTGCTAGTACTTGAGATATAATTTCCTACTGAGCGTTCGCTCATTCCGTTTGTCCCTTTGTACTTTTCAGGTAAGTCCGACGACGATGGAAGTCAATCGGATGGGAATGTTCAAGAGTGAAAGTGATAGAGCTGCTCAAGTGTCGTCTAGTCTTTCCTATAGTTTCTTGAGTCAAATATGTATTCTTTTCCTTTTTATTAAACAGAGTATTGGATTTGTAATAGTCTATCCATTATGAAATAAAGGATTGGGTTATCTTGCTATTTTGCGCATCTCTGTCTTTGCGTCGAATACACGACCACTCTGATTGATATGATTGATATAGACACGTCGCGCATCTCCGGGTATCTTCCGCGCTCGGGGCGTGACAGTGGAGCTCCTCGCCGCTCCTTCCGGCGTTCCAATTCCACTTCTTCCTCACGTGATCGGCAGTGCATGTTTGAGGACACTGGCATCCTTCCCCGCCGTTCTCTTCGGCTCTAGTCTTCTTCGATGGCGCCCCCGCCGCCGGTCGACCGCTCTTTCTCGGAGGTGCCAGATCCCGATGGTTCGGAGGTTGATCCTCTTGATTGCCCTTGCTCCCCGGGCCGGCAGCATGGCGTCCGTTCAGTGTTCTCGTCTGATTCTGAACGGTTCTTCGACGAAGATACATATTTGTAGGGGGTTTGTTTCTTCTGTGGGTTCTCGGGCTTTTGTTTTTGCCCCTGGTTGGGTTCTTTGTCTTTTTCCTTGCTTTCTTGGGCCTTTGGCCTTGTACGCTCCTTGGCCCTCTTTGGCCGCTTCCCCTCCCCCCCTCTGTACCCCTTTCTCTTTATGTTTTCATATATGAAAATCGCTTGCTTGGTGGCCGGGATAGTGGTTTCATCTTCTTCCGCAATGAAGAGATGAACCCCCTCTCCCGTCTCCCCCCTTGCAAGTATCAACTTTAGTTAAAAAAAAAAGAAAGGCCACCTGACGCTTTAAATTTGAATTCAAGGATTAAGACGCGTCCTCGCGCATGGACGTGCCCAAAAAGGGAGAAAGGAACATAATCCCCCCGTGCAAAGTAGTTCCCTTCTGTCCAGGGCAAAAGTCTCATGGTGCAAAAGAAAGTGCGGGAAAGAAAAGGGCACGTCACACGAAATCTATTTCATATAATAGTCAAAGTACATCACACAGTGAGAAGGGTGACGTGTACAAGCAACTCTCTAACTCTCGCTGCCACCCTCCTGGTCATCTCTCTCCTCCCTCCTCTGCCGGGGATCCCTAGGGGACCTCTGCGAACCCTGAGAAGCCGTGCTCGCCTCGCCCTGCGGTGGCACTCCAGCCTCGAAGGCGCGACGACGCTCCTCGGCCGAAGAAACCAGATAGCTACCCATGGAAAAAGAACCAGACTGACGAAGTCGCGCCCCGCGTTCCTTCGCCCTCTGGTACCGCTCCTCGCTCTCCCGAAGCCTCCCCTCAGCCGTGCCGAGACTCAATCGGAGCTCCAGCAGCTGGGCCTCCAGAGCCCTCCTCTCGGTCTGATCCCGCTATCACTCCTCCCTCTCTCTCTCCCTCTCCTCTCTCTCTCTCTCACCGCCTCCCTCCTCGACAGCTCGAGGGCGATCCGCAGATCCAGCACCTCACGAGGGAGCTCCTCAGCCTCCCGTCGACGCTCCTCCTCCAGCTCCACAATCCACGCGTCAAGCTCCGCCACTCGAGCGTCGCGCTCCTGCTCGGCACGAACATTACGCGCGAGGGCCTCTCGGACCTCGGCCACCTGTCAAAGCACGCATGCACCGTAAGAGAACAGTGATAAAAGGAGAGCAGCCAAAAGGAGAGTCAGGGCCAAGCAAGCACTCACTCGAGCCTCGCGGTCACGCTTGGCCTCCTCAGCCCGAGCCACCGCATGTGCCAGCTGCTCCTGGAGGGCAGAAACCTCCGGAGGAGGGCCCCGCGAACTGGAACCCGCTCCACCAGCCATCCCGGCTGCCGCTGTCTGGTGGGCCCGCTAAAACACAGAGCGAACGACAGTTAGAGGCCAAGTATCAAAAATCCAGGTCACAAAAAATGCATCGCATAAACTCACCAGGATCTCCAACTCCTGTCGGATGGCCACCAACTGCCGCCTGGCGTCCGCCAACTGGGCCCGCAGGTCGGCGATCATGTTGTCACGAGCATCCTGCATTAAACATAAGTTAGTGCCACATGCATATACATATAGAAGGGTGAAACATTTTCATTTCACTTACCCCTGCCATACCAACAAGGAAGAGGCGGTCCCCGTACGTAGCCCGGTACCGTCTCAGGTAATCAGTACTGTCCTGTACATGGGACACCACTGGGACCCCGCCCTGCTGCCAGTCCTGGTACTGTGCTGGGAAGCGCGTATGCCAGTCCACAATCTTCGCCTTCCCCTTGGTCTTCCACCCGATGCGGGCCGGCTCATCTACATCAACCCACTCCTGGGCCAGCCCCAATGTCCTCATAACCAGCCTCAGCCGAAGCGGGTCGATCTCGTTCAAGCAATGGACCCACACGTCCCGCCTGAAACGAGGAAGACCCGCTACAACCCAAGGCTGGCCAGCGTCACCCATGCCTAGGTAGGGTCTCCACACCACCTGCATCACCATACATACATCATGTTAGTTACCATTCAGTCACATGCATAAAAATAAAAAAATCATACGCATCATACCATGGCCTCGGGATACTCGCTCAGCTCCCGACGAAGTGACGCCAGCTGGTAGCTGTGTGGTGCCGCTACCACGACCGGCCTCCACTGTCGCGCTAGAGGAACGGCTCTCCTGTTCCCCTGCCTGGCCCTCCCCATCGGGAAGTAGTAATAACTCCACACCTGCATCCATCATACATCATTAGCACGAGTAATTGTATATTTAACTACGGTAAAATGCATAAATAAATTGTGTACCTGGAGAAAAGGTGCGAAGCCGCTGACTGTCGTCTCCCTCTCTGAAGTCTGGGAGAGATCGGCAATCAAATGGGCAAGCAGAGCCACTCCCCACGCGTAGTGCCCCACTCTGTCAAGGTCCACCAGGATACCGAGGAAGCGGCAGTGGATGCCATCCCCCTTCGTCCCCAGCAGAAGGTGGCCCAAGAAGAAGAAAAAAAACCTCCGGAGGTCTAGGTCCACCAGCTCCCGCTCGCTCGGGTCCTGAGTGAAAGCTGCACGGGCATCTCCCTCCAGTCGTGCCAGAAACTCCGCTCCAGTCTCGCTAACCCGCTGGCGCGGATCGACGAATCCGAGCGCCTCCATAATCTCCACTCGGCCAACTACCCTGCTGTCTCTATCAGTCACGCTCGTCTCTAACCACAGCAGGTCCAGGGCACTCTCTCGGTAGTCGAGGTAGGTGACCCCACTCACCGCCTCTCCGTCCACCCGTAGCCCGGTGATCCGAGCCACGTCCTCCAGTGACGGCACCATGTGCCCCCAGGGCATCAGAAACGCCCGGCTCGACGCGTGCCACCGCTCCCTCAATGCCTGGATAAGAGGAAGGTCGAGCCGAAAGGGCTCGATCCTAAGGAAAGCTCCAAAGCCCATGGCGTCCACACGCGCCCTTTGAAAGTCTGGCAGCCCACGGTATGCTGCCACCACTAGGGACCAGCTGATCCGGCCCTTCATCACGCCCTGCACACCACAAAACCAACAAAGAACACATCAGCATTATGAATAGTAATAAACAATAACACTGTATATACTACTTATTTATTTTATTTTTATTTTTAAAAAAATATTTATGTTTTTTCTTGGAGGCGTCCAACACCTTGGATGCCTCCTTTACATTTTCTTTATTTTAATTTTAAAAAAACCCAAAAACCAAAACCAAAATAAATAAAAAAATATATATATTATCATGGAGGCGTCCCATGCCCAGGACGCCTCCTTATTTATAATTCTATTTTTAGTATTTACGTAAATAAATAAATAAAAAAGAAAAAAAAGAAAAGATGGAGGCGTCCAGGCCCCTGGATGCCTCCTTCCTTCACCCCCCGGCGTTCTCCACACAGCCTCTCGTCCGCCCTTTTAGCCCAGTGAACCAATAGAATGGAAGTCTAAAGAGCTTACCGGGTCGTGATCGTCCTCTGCCGCGTCGCCAGCATCCATTGCAGCCTCCACGGCCAAAAGAGGAGCCTCCTCCTCCGCGGCAATCTCCTCCGCCGCAGCAGCCTCCTCGGCATCGTCCCTCAGCCTCCTCGGACGACGAGCCCGTCGTTTGCGCTTCTCTCTACCCTGGCTCGGGCGTCCTTGCTCCATTGGGACGAAGAATGGGTCGTTTGGATTGACTGGGTCGTTTAAATGAACAGTAAATGAGCAAAGGGGGGGAGGCCCCCCCCCATATATATAGAACTCACTTTCTTTGGGGCGTCCAGGCGCCTTGACGCCCCCACCTTTTTTTTATTTATTTTTTTTAATTCAAAAATTTAGGGGCGTCCAGGCGCCTGGACGCCCCCAAAACAAAAAAAAACCTAAAAAAATAAAAAATAAAAAATAGGGGCGTCCAGGACCCTGGACGCCCCCAAAATAAAAAAACTTAAAAAATCAAAAACAAAAAAAATTAGGGGCGTCCAGTCCGCTGGACGCCCCCATAATAAAAATTTCAAAAAAAAATATAATAAAAGAAAAAAAAAGATAAGAGTATGTATATAATCCAAACAAAAGAAAAAGAAAAACCACAAAAAAGATAATAATAATTAAGGGGACAAGGGTCCAAAACATCCATGCCAGATTTTATTCCATCAGAAAAGCAGAATGAACTACATCAGGGGCTTAGGCGTCTTAGGCCTTAACTTCCCCAGTTCGGTTACATAAGCCCTCCACAGCTCACACTCTTCCTCCACGTGCGCTAAGGCCTTTCCCGCAACACTTGTCTTCCAGGGAGCTTTAATGGCTTTCGCTTCCCTCGCATCCGCCTCCGTGCCCAACTCCCTCTTCTTCAAAGGAACGATGTCAGTCGGTAGTGGGAATGAATGGTGTGGAATGCCGACCTGGAGGCAGCATCGATGCGCGTTATAAAGGACGAACTCGGTTGCGCCAATCAGTTGAAGATCAACTTCAGGAGAAGGCCTCATGAGGAGATCAAGCGAAAGCAAACATGCCGGTGCACAAGTAAAGATACCTTGTGTCACGGTGCGGAAGTGAGACCGCCAGTCTTCACGTTTCTTCAGCCACGGAACGCGGTTCACTACAGTACCACCGAAGCCTAACACGTCGGCTATGTGATGAAGAGGGCTTTGTTGGAAGAGCTTCGAAGCAGTTGGCATTCCCTCGCGGTGGTCGAATTTGAAGTGTAAATCAAGCCAGCAATTCAAGACAAGTGCGCAACCAAAAGGAGGCTTACCCATGCTCGAGGCAGTAAGGCCGCTGTAAAGATAGGCAAGGACGGCGGGTCCCACCCTCTTTCCACTCCAAATTCTGCAAATGGCACTTAGTTGATCCTCCTCCATTATGTTGTCGGTATGAGGAAACAAGAGAGCACCCGCCAGACAGATAGTGAACCCCTTCATGATTCCTTCTAAGTAGTCATCATCTGGTGCACCCCTCAGGGCGTCCATGACCCAATCCGTAAGCTTTTGCAAATCAATCCCCTTTTGATTACGCACCTTCCTGGCCGCGTTAGGCGGCATGAAGCTTCCAAGGACGCTTTCGGAAGTCCTCCGTGTCAACATCCGCATAGCCTACACCTTTCCGTCACTCTTGAATTTCTTCAATCCGAGCAGAAGTTCCACCTCCTCGAGGAGGATGGTCACTTCGAAGGTCGGGAAGATAAAAGTGTGGATCTGGGGATGCCAGATCTCCACTAGTGCGCCCATAGCCGCCCAGTCCATACGAATCTTCTCGTAGTGTTTGGCGTGAATAAGGAGCCCCTGCAGATGCCACTTTGAGAGTATGGCCCTCATGCCGATGGAGATGTTGGAAGTTAGCTTTGAAAGCCATGGCAGTTTGGAAAACTTCCTCGGGCCTGGGAAGAGTGGATATGGCTGGAAGAGAAAAGAAAGAAGAAGAAATAAAGGAAGTAAGAAGAAGGCTCACGTGGAGAAATTTGAAAAGAATCAGCTTACCATATGCGACATGATCGTCCCACTCAGATGACCCTCGAGGTCGGAGAGTCGCCTAATCTCGCTGCTAGGCCTGCTCCTCTTCATAACGCGGGAAGACTCTCCTTCCATCCTGAAATCTCTAGATTCTCCTCTCCTTCCTCTCCTGAGCTTCCAAAACCCACCTTGGTGCATTTGAATGAACTAGTCTAAGGGGAGTTCTTATAGGAAGGGTAGGGCGCTACAGGACAAAACATGTCACATCGGTGGTCATTGTCAAGATTTTGTTTGGATCTCCTTTGTACTATGGTGCGATTCTGCTATGATTCTGCTACTTTTTGATGTTATTAACCTTTGCTAGTCTATGCAGGTTTTACTAACAGACGTCTTTGTCCTGTCTCCTGTCCCACCTTTCAATGGTTGGTCCCACCATGTCATGCATCATAGTATATGATACCTACGCTACTAGAACATGTCAAGGACCTTACGACCCGAACGAATCCGGGATTTGAGTTCCCCTTCAACAAAAATAGTGATGATCCCGAAGAATTTGGGTTGTACGGATAGGCCGTTAACTTGTGGTAGTATGGGGATGACGGTTCCATTCAGTGAGTTGGTGCGGGGATAAACGGGCCCTAGCCCAGTGTCGACTCACCGGATCGGTATCCTGACCCATTCTTAACAAGTTGACAATATTATCCTTAGCTATTTTCTATTTTAGTTTGTTTTAAACTTTTCTTTAAGCCCAGCATGCATTCATATAGGACTTTGATTTATTGCGGAAGATCATTCAAGTGATTCGATTGCGAAAGCCGCTGTGCTTCAATTCTTACAAATATGAGATATTCCACTCCGAAATAAATACTGAATTTCCTTGAGACGGCCTTACGCTGCTCTTCTAAAGGAGACCCTTGTTTGGACAGACCCTCAGATATTTCTTTACTTTTACCTTGTTTGACCCACCTTGGCCGCAGCACTTCCACATTGGCTGGTAACCGCTCCCCAAAGGTGAACCTCCGGTTTATGACCCAGGTACTTCCACACCGAGAAGTTGGTCTCTTTTTCATGCCTGAGCGCACATCTCACCCTCCCTTATTTGATCTCTGTCCAAGCAATCGTCAAGATTTGAAAGACCTTCTTCAAAGGTTGCCTCACTGAAACTCCAGGAAAAATTCCAGACAGCAACGTCAAAAGCGTGTCTCATCACACCTTGGCATCAACTTATCAGTCCGCTCCCACTTCATTTCACTCCACTTCGATACCATTCCACTACGTGTCACTCCCTTGCAAAGCAGACGCCAAGGCGGGGCAGCTGTAGACACGCCATTCCTGACGTCTCCTGAGAAAGTCTCATATTACTATACGACGCCCCGCGACGGCTTACGCATTTTGAATCGCTCGAGTGCTTCCTTTTCTTGAGTCTTCTTCCGCCCTTCTCAGCATCCGGAATCGTCTTGTCACGGCATTCGGACGGCATCAACACCAGTCGGACGCATCAGAGGTTCCGAAACCAGGAAGGGTGTCTGCCGAGCGACCGCCAACGCCTGAACTGAGGACCCGGGTGGGTCTTTATGGGGGCGTCCAGACCCCTGGACGCCCCCATTCTTTTAATTTATTTTTCAAAGCCCAAAACCAAATAAAAATAATATATTAATGGAGGCGTCCAGGCCCCTGGACGCCTCCATAAAAATAAATATAAAAAAATATAAAATGCCAGTTGGCATAAAAGACAAAACATAAATAATAATAATATATTTTCTTGGAGGCGTCTAGGCCCCTGGACGCCTCCATAAAAACAAAATATAAAAAATATATATGCCAGTTGGCATAAGAAGACAAAACAAAAATCAAATAAAAATAATATATTTTCTTGGAGGCGTCCAGGCCCCTGGACGCCTCCATCAACTCCCTCACGGGCGCCGCCCACCGAACGACCGTCTGTCGTTGTAGACACGCCAAAATTGACGTTTTGTTGATCAAATCTCATGTTATTATATAAATGCCCCAAGTGGACTTCAATATTCCTATAACATGAAGTTTTTCTATTTTTGTGAGTTTTTCTGCATTTTTCCTGTATTTTTGTGAGTCACGACTTGATTAAGGGCGTTAATTTCAAAAATAACGACATGTTGTAGGGCGTTTTCAAAGAAAGGACGACCGTACATGAGGGCGTTAATTCATGGTGTTATCCCTTAATTTCTGGAATTATCTATTTTTAAAATAAAAGGCATTTTGTGAGTAACGCCTTTTCTCAGGGCGTGATTTTAATTAACGCCGTTATCTCAGGCATGTTATCTCAGTTTTCAAACAAGGCAAGGTTTTATTTCCAAAATTAAATCCAGGAAGAAACGCCCTTTCCTAGGTCGTGTTTCAAGAAAACGTCTCTGTGAAGGTCGTCAATTCATAAAAGACGCCCTGTATTAAGGCGTGTTTCACTCCAGAGTCCTTCCTTTTTCCATCTTTCCCTCACAGTTCCCTGCTATCTTTGGACTCTTGCTCAATCTTGATCCTTCCCTGGATGCCTCATTGCCTGTTCTTATCATTCCTTGGTTTGATCATATCCGCTTGAGGCACTATAAATTGAAGCCTTGATCGATCGTGTTGAAGGTTAAGCACTTTAAGCATTCAGAGGGTTAAGCGCTCAGAAGCTTGAATATCCATCACGAGCAGAGCCTTCTTCGTCCTTTGCTGCCTCCCCTCTGCATCCTTCGATTGGGCTGCATCCGGTGCTTCGTCCATCTACATCCATCAACACATTCATTCGGTTTTCCCTTTACTGTCGCCAGGGACAGCAGGGTTTCTCATCTTTTCATCTCTTTTGTTTTTACTTCATTCATACCATCATACCTCCGTCCTTTATATCTCTATTCACCCTTCACATCTATTCACGTCTTGTTGCATTTCTTTTTATCATCAAACTCCCCTTCCCTTAAGTCTTCTTAAGGGGTTTAAAAAGAAAACAAAAAAAGAAGGTGCGCATGTTGATGTCTTTTCATCATTTTTATGTTGGTTCTTGACTGATACTACGGCACTTTGGCTGATCCCCTTTCTTTTGCTTGTCTTTCATTGTCTTTCTTACAAGGTAATCAATCAAGAAAACCCACTTCGTCGGCCGGCCGATTGGAGTTGGAGGAGGAGATCCACATTCATCCCGCATCCCATCTTTCACCAGGTACATGCGATCTTATTTTTTTATTATTGAGGTAAACCCTCTGGCGATCACACACTCCCCTTGTGCACCTCGTGCATTGTTTCATCTCCACCATTATTTAATGTTCCCCTTTTCCTTTCCTTTTTAGCCTCACCCCAAAAGTGTGGATTTTAAAGGAATCCACAAATTGGCGATCACGGTGGGACCTCCACTGTTTTCTTTGTTGATTACCATCTCCATTGGCACCCTCGTGTGCCCTTTCCCCTTTGACACCCTCGTGTGTCCTTTCCCATTGACACCCTCGTGTGTCCTTTCCCCTTAGGCACCCTCGCGTGCCCTTTCCCTTCGGTACCCTCGGTACCCTTTCCTTTGTGCCCCTCGGGCACCTTCCATTGTGCACCCTGCACACTCCCCGGATCAGTCAATTGTTGCTTATTAACGCCTTCGACGAGGGCGTCTTTTGATTTAACGCCCCTCACAGGGCCGTGTTTTTATTAATTAACGCCACCCTCAAGGGCGTGTCTTTATTGCATCTGCTTGCCTGATCTTCACTATTTTCTCGTCTGATATTTAGCGCCCCTTACAGGGACGTGTTTCATTGATTAACGCCCATCTCCAGGGTGTATGTTTCTATAACTGCGGTGTGTTGCATGCTGATTATACTGTCTGTGGAATAACGCCCCTCTTCAAGGCGTTTCATTTCTTATCAACGGCTGTCATTAAGGCGTTTCTCTTTATCATAACTGCTGTTCGCTGCATACTTATCATATTGCCTGTGAATTAACGCCCCTCTCAGAGGCGTTTCATTTATTATCAGCGCCTTCCATCAGGGCGTGTCTCTGAGTTTTGACGCCCTCCTTTGCAGGCGTCCTTTATTTATAACGCCTCATCCTAAGGCGTTTTGTTCCCTACGGTCTGTGAGCCCCTCACAGAATTTACGACAGCCACGCTGACGTGTTTTTATTTAGTCACGACCTGCCACAGGGCGTGTCTTTCCTCTTGCTGTGAACACGACCTTTCCAAGGGCGTGTCTTTACTGTTCTTTTTCACAGATTGGCTATTATTCATTGCTTAGCATTTGTCTTGATATTATATTACTGCTTGGATCATCTTGGTTTGCTGGCTTGGTTGAGAGACCTCCTCTCTTTATCCTAGGATCCACACACCCTTCTTGGAATCGGGACGACCCTCCATTGAGCATTCCGTCTCTTTGGACTGGAAATCCCTTTTCCAAGACCTCCATAAGTCCCCGCACCCGTGGATTCCCTCACGGACGCCGGGCTGGTTGTACCCTCGAAGTACCTGGAGTTTAGAGAACCTATACGTTGTTAAAAGAGAGAAGAACTTAGTTGACCCGGAGGTTACATTCGGATCAAACTAGGTCTCATTTGGCAAAAAGAGTGAACCTTCGCAAATAATCCACCCTAAATTCGAACATCAAACATTAAAATCTTGCGTTTCTTGCCAACCTTGTTTGCATAAACATAGTTGAGTGATTTGATTGCCTTGTTTTGTATATCTTGTGACGGTTCCTTCATTGAACATCCTCTTTCTTAAGAATGAAGCTCCGTTCAGGTAAAACCATCAACATGTCAAGCCACGGGTACTCTTATGATGATGAGAATGAGAACATATTTGGTCAATATGAGGACCCTCCCCAGGATTCTTTTTATTATGAGGGGAACTACCTTCCTCCTCACCCCCATTACTCACAAGTCCATGTGGTCGATACCACTGTCCATGAGGCGGACCCTTCGTCTCAAGTTCCATCTTCCAACACTTCGGGGAACCCTTCCCCATCCATTAATGTCTCAGATTTGATCCAAGCTCTCTCCCAGTTGGACGACTCCCAACGGCAAGCCATTCAGGCCGCCTTAAAGGGGAAATCTGTCCTTTCTTCTTCTTCTAATCCCCCTCCGGCCGTGAGTGGCCATCAAATCATTAATGACCAGGCGGTCTTGCATCCTCCCTCCTCTCGTCCACAAACGCCTACTGCGGCCATCCCGGCCCAGCAGGCGAGCTATTCAGCAGTCAGGCATCAATCCTCCCAACCTCCTCGGGTTCTACGAACGCCCATACCACATTCTTTTATTCAAAACCAGGCCCCAGTCGAGCCCGATACCAACACTCTTTTGCTTCAGAAGCTAGCCAGCATGGAGGAGCAGCTCAAGAAGGTTACGGCAACTAAGAATGCTCCGGAAATTTCTCTTCCTACGTTGCCAGTGTTCCATTTACCACCTTCTGAAATGCCGAATTTCTGGCGATATAATGGGACCGGTAACCCATTCATTCATTTAAAGGACTTCCGATATGAGACTTCTTTCTGGCAAGACAATAAGGCCTCTCTGGCCTATTTATTCAGAAGATCTCTTGAGGGACCCGCCCTCGAATGGTTTTATTCTCTGGAGCCAGCTGATGCCGGTGACTTTGATGTTATCCAAAGGAAATTCTTGCAAAAGTATAGAGACCGGGTGGGACCTTCCCTTTCTGTTACAGATCTGGTCGCTGAGAAAATGAAGCCCGATGAAGACTTCATTATATTTGCTGACAGGTGGCGGTCTATGGCCGAAAAATTGAAGGACACATTGTCGGAACAAGAGCAAGTAAAAATGGTCATTTCTAATGCAACTCCTCAATTCCGGCACATTTTGGCCATGAATCGGCTGACAACGATGGAAGAGCTCTATAAAAGAGCTCGTTATATACAAACACAAATGAAGGATTCGCCCATCATGGGCATGTTTGAGCCGAAGCCTCGGCTGTTTAAAAAGAATACAAATGTCAACAGTGGGCCCACGACTGAGGGCACTGTCACAAACGAGCAGGTTGGCGTAGTTGGCCACCCCCACCACCAGTCAAACCCACGACCTCCGCCACCTCCACAGCAAAACCCCCATTTTACCTCCACTCCACAGCGCCACTTCACACCCCAACCTTCTTTTGCTCCATCACCGAGCCAAGCGCCTCGCACCGACCCTCCAGCACCACCTCAATACCATCAGGTCCCTCCACCTTCCAACTATGGCCAACAACAACGGAGACCACCGCTTGGCCCCAAGAGGGCCCATTATCCGCCACTCCCAGAGAGTCTCCCTGACATTTTTAATGCTTTGATGGCCGCCAACCTGCTCGTCCTACCAAAAGAAAGAACGGTGTGGCCCGAAAATGTTGACACATCCCGTTACTGTGCATTTCACCGCGCCCCTGGTCACAACCTTGATTGTTGTTTCCATTTCAGAGATCGTATTTATGATTTGAATGATCAGGGTGGCATTAATTGGGATGAAATGAGGCAAGTCATCGCCACCATGAAAGAGAGAAGGCCGCATCGGCAACAGCAAAATCAGCATCAACAGCAGCCAGCTCCGCAGCAAGCTCAGCCACAGCAAGCTCCAGCACCCCAGCAGGATATGGGGATTGTCCGTAATCCATTGCCGGAGCACGCTCCTAATCAACACGTGAACCCTGTCACGTCTCTCTACGAGGTGGAGAGAGGGCAGGGATGGCACGAAGAAAACGCCTCCGTCGGGGCATTCCACCATGATCCAAACCAAAATCAAACTCCGCGCCTTTTACGCGTTCCTCCTTCTCCTTCTAGTCTCCTATCGGGACGTTCTCTTTTACGCCCCGTCAACCCACCTACCACCACCAATTCCGCGACCTTGCCGGCTCGCTCTCTTCTTTACCGCTTACCACCACAGCAACATGCCATTCCACCTTCCACCACCAATCCTACATCCGCGACCGCCACCGATTACCATCAACTTATCTCCCAATTCAATTCAGATTTCCTTCCCTATTGCTCCTTCGCTCCTCGAGCGATTTTCCAAAATCTCCATCTCGCCCCCGTATGGGCCATCTTTGATTAAATCTTTCTCCAAACTTGCAATCTCCACTCCTCCCACTATTCCCCCTTCACATTGCTTTTTACTTGAGAAAGAAAATAAAAACAAAGGAAAACATGAAAACGAAAAAAAAACGCCAAATCTCCAACATTCCAATCCTCCATTTCTATTGAGGAGACCTCATACTTTTCTCCCGAGCGCGTCCCAACCCAGGGGCCGCTCTTCCAAGATTCCTTGATAAAACTTTTCTCCCCCTCTGGTGAGGGGCCCTCCCCTGTATCACCTCCTGTATCCACTTTATCACCTCCTTCTTTCCCTTATAATCAAGCTAGTTGCTCTTCCTCCCTTTCTTCCTCTTCTTCTAATAAAAATCATGGGGTAAATTCACACAAAAAGGCCAAGGGTAAGCAGATTCCTCGCAGATTTTTGTTGGAATTGGCCATTAGATGCCAAGCTTGTTGAGCTCTCCCTGAGTTTGTGGAAGATCCAATTATCCTGCCAGAATTAGAAATTGAGGATTTTGTTGCTTCTTATGAGGGTTTGGGCGTTTATGAAATCATGAATGATGAAGACCCTATTGAAGAAGGGGATGAAAGTTATGAAGAATATGAGGACGAGGCTGATGCTTTTGCTAGTGGTATGAGAAGATTCGACGAACCATCAGCCTCAGTAGAAGAACCTACCAAAGAAATCAATTTGGGTACCGAGGAAGACCCTAGGATTGTCCTCATAAGCAAAAATTTGCCGCCCTCCGAAGAGAAGGCGCTCATCTTAGTCCTTCAAGAATACAAGGACACGTTCGCATGGAGCTATGAAGATATGCCTGGATTAGACCCTGCGCTCGTTGAACACCGTCTTACACTTAAGCCAGGATCTGTCCCGGTAAAACAACGGTTGAGACGTTTCCACCCTAGCATGGCTTTGAAAATGAAAGAAGAGGTCGATAAACTCCATAAGGCTAGATTCGTTAGAGTCGTCCTCTATCCCAATTGGGTGGCTAACATTGTCCCGGTTATGAAGAAAGATGGAAAAGTTCAAATTTGCATAGATTTTCGGGACCTCAACCGGGCGTGTCCTAAGGATGACTTCCCCCTCCCTCATATTGATGTGCTGATTGATAACACGGCAGGATTTGAGACTCTTTCTTTCATGGACGGCTTTTCAGGCTACAATCAGATTCGTCTGGCTGAAGAAGACCAAGAGAAAACTTCATTCACTACGCCATGGGGCACATATTGCTATGTGGTCATGCCCTTTGAACTTAAGAATGCTGGAGCCACTTATCAAAGGGCCATGATGGCAATTTTTCATGACATGATTCATATTTATATTGAGGTGTATGTGGATGACCTGGTTGTGAAATCAAAGACAAGGATTGAGCATCCTGGGGTTCTGGCTAAGGTTTTGCAGAGATCACGAGAATTTCAATTGAAAATGAACCCCAAGAAGTGCGTATTTGGCGTTTCTTCAGGGAAATTACTTGGATTTATCGTTAGCAAGAGGGGAATTGAAGTTGATCCCAACAAGGCGAAGGCCATTAGAGATATGCCTCCTCCCAAGAATCTGAAGGAAGTTCGAGGATTAATCGGGAGGTTGCAATTTATTCGCCGCTTCGTCTCCCAGCATTCACAAAGATGTAGGCCGTTTTACGAGCTTACCAAGCCGGGAGTCAAGTTTAATTGGGATGATAAATGTCAGGCAGCCTTTGACGGATTGAAGGATTATTTGGTCAATCCTCCTGTCCTGAGGCCGCCAATTCCAGGCAAACCACTTATTCTTTATGTTTCAGTCCTGGATGACTCCGTAGGTGCTGTCTTAGCTCAAGTGGATGAGGAAGGTAAAGAGAGGGCATCATACTACTTATCTAAACTCCTTAACCCCTGTGAGCAGAGATACTCAGCCATGGAAAAGACTTGTGCAGCTTTGGTTTGGGTAGTTCAGAAGTTAAAACACTATTTCCTAGCTCACGAGGTTCACCTCATTGCTCGCATGAATCCAATCAAATTCCTCCTTGAAAAATCTGTCCTCACTGATCGATTAGCACGCTGGCAAAGCTTCCTTTCTCAATTTGACATCACTTACATTCAGCAAAAAGCTATCAAAGGTCATGCCATTGCCGAACATCTTGCTCACCACCCTCTCCCCCGCTTTGATCCTGTCAATTCAGAGTTCCCGGATGAAGAATTAATGTCCATTAATCACCCCCCAGATCTTATGTGGACATTACATTTTGATGGAGCTCTTAATTCTCAAGGAAGAGGGATCGGCATGGTTCTCTTAACACCCGAAGGAGTCACCATTCCATTTGCTGCTCGGCTCACTTTTCCCGTCACCAATAACATAGCCGAGTATGAAGCTCTTTTGGCCGGTCTTAAAACCGCTCATCAATATGGTGTCACCCATTTGCGAATCGTCGGTGACAGTCAGCTTATTCTACGCCAAGTGTTGGTCAAGTGCCGCACTATCAATCCTAAGCTCAAGCCCTATCAAGAACTCGCTTCAGCTTACGCCAAACTCTTCACTAAATTGATTTTCGTTCATGTCCCGCGTAGCCAGAACATTTTGGCCGACGCACTTGCTTCCTTAGCCTCCGCTTTAGTCTTCCCTCCTGAGCGTGATTTTCATGTCCCCCTGATTCATCAGCGTGATACTCCAGCCATTAGGGATCGTGCTTTTCTTGATATTAGGGATCAGGTGCTTGAGAAGGTTAGACGGAAAGAAGCTCTTGAAGGTAGAGAGGTCATGCTATTGGATTGGCAAGAAGAGTTGGCTGACGAAGAAAAACCTTGGTATTATGAGATTGCCAGATATTGTAATGATCAGTCTTATCCCGAAGAAGCCACTGCTGAAGAAAAGAAAGCAATTAGGAGAGTGGCTCAACGTTATACTTTGGTTGGAGGTGTGCTCTACAGAAGAGGGCTCACCGGTGTTTTATTGAGATGCCTCGACGATGATGAATCTTGGAAAGTTGTGGAAGAGGCGCATTCTGGTGTGTGTGGTGGTCATGTGAACAGCCAGATGCTAGCTAAGAAGATTCTTAGACTAGGGTTCTATTGGCCCACTCTTGAAGAAGATTGTTCTATCTATGTTCGAAGGTGTGTTAAGTGTCAACTGCACGCCGACAAGATTCATTCTCCTGCTTCTTCACTCCATCCTACGTCCTCCCCATGGCCTTTTTCCATGTGGGCTTTTGATATCATTGGACCTCTTGGTGATTCGAACCTCCTGACCAAGCAAAAATCATTCATTCTCACGGCAACGGAGTACTTCACCAAGTGGGCGGAAGCAGAAGCTTACGTGGAAATTAAAGCATCAACCGTCTGCAAATTTATCATGAAGAACATCATCACGAGGTTCGGCATCCCAAGCACCATCGTCACCGACAATGGACCTCAATTTATCTCCCAAGATCTCAAGGATCTCTGCAACAGGTATAACATTGCATTGCATCATTCTTCTCCCTATTATCCGCAGGGCAATGGCCAAGCAGAGGCCACTAATAAAACTTTAATCAAGATTGTTAAGAAGACGTGCGAGGCTAATAAATTCTCGGATTGGCCAGACAAGCTGGTTGAAGCTCTTTGGGCCTACCGCACTTCTATTCGAACCCCCACTGGGCAAACTCCTTTTGCCCTTACTTATGGAATGGAGGCCGTAGTCCCCTATGAGATTCTTATCCCCTCTTTGCGAGTACAATTGGATGAGGAGCTCTCTATCGATGAACGTCGTGATTCACTCCTTGCCCAATTGGAACTCCTAGATGAGAAGCGTCTGGTCGCCGCTGAGCATGCGCGTGTTTACCAAAACAGGCTCTCACGTTTTTATCAAAAGAAGGTAATTGAGAGAAAATTTAAGGTCGGTGAAATGGTAATCAAAAGAATTTTTGTAAAGTCGGGTGGCCCTCGTTCAAAGCTCCAACCAAATTGGGAAGGGCCGTTTGTCATAAAAGATGTTTATCCTGGCAATGCTTATAAACTGGTTAATGCTGAAGGAGAGGAATTAACTCACCCCTGGAATGGTTTGTATCTCAAGAAATATTACCCCTGAACAAATATCCAAACAAAAATTGAAAACTTCACAAAAATCCAAAGAAAATAGAAATCTCCCAGATAATCCAAAAAAAATCTGAATATTTCCAAAATCCAAAACAAAAGAGTTTTCTTTCATGGTTCTCCCTTTTGGGCTGACATAACATGCAAAGGTCACCGGTCCGAAAGGTCAAAATCCAAAATCCATTTGTCAGTCTTGCTAATTTAAAATGGGAGTTGACCCCGCACACACTACACACTTTACTCTTGAGCTCAAGCAGTGCGAAATCTGATGGAAAGTCGAAATCAAACTAAAGGCGAAAGACGATGTCCATTCTTTTCTTCTTCGGCCCACAAGGGAGGAAGGGAGGTCTTGAGGTAGACACGCCAAGCCTATCCGCCGCCCTAGTAGGAGGAAGTCAGGGCCCAAAAGGGAACAAATGCCACAAAAGCCCAAGTACAATTAGGTTGTTCATCAGTTCAAATCTATTCAATGCAAATCAATTCCGAAGTGAAAGTCAAATGGTGAAAAAGAAAAGCATGTCAAGAGGGCAAAGTCCCCGCAAGGAAAACCTTGGGCGTATGCATGCATTATGAAGAGGCAAAAAAGGCAACAAAGCGTCCCTACGCCAAAGACCGAACCCCAACAGGCATAAGGATAGGGGAGGTAGCTTTGCCTCAGGCATCTTTGAATCTTTTGTGAGCTTCCTCATAGCTTCTCTTTTATTTTTGGAAAAGTCATGAACCAGCAGAATGGTCGAGACAAACTGAAGAGAATGCACTGTACGAAATCTTGTGTATAAGTTTAACCATATTCACGCCAATTCCCCTTTTAATTATTCAAGAAAGGTTAATGGAACTTAGAAGATGACCAAGTAGGGCCCACCACCTTGATTTCTTTATCAGCCCAATTTGGGAGGAATCAAATTAACGCCTTTGTTCAAGGCACTTTTATGCTGATTCACGCCTAGATCATAGTCGTTTCTTTAAAAATAACGCCTCCTGGAAGGTCGTGTTTTCAACAAAATTCAATAATCTTTGCACAGTAACGCCGTCTCCAAGGGCGTCTTTCACGATAGTAACGACCTAATCTAAGGCGTGTTTTTTAGAAAAGTCCTCAAAATATATATATATATATATATACTGAAAAGAACAAAAATAAATTCTTCATGTTGCATGAATCGCATTCTTGCCTGGACATCTTTTAATTATTGTTTGCATACGTGTGATTGCATGAGGCATCCCCGAGTTTTGATTATTTCATTTTGCCTTATTAAAGGCTTGGCCCCTTGACCCATTATTAAGGTCAAAATATTTACACCCTTTGCTCACCGGGCAAGGGGCCAAGTCGAACAGATGAATTAACCTGTTTGTTCAAGTGAAAACCGCAGCCGCAGATAAAGGGCAAAGTAAAGCAAACACGAGGAACGAGAGAAGAAAAAAGTACACAAACACAAGTCCACAACCACACAAGTGCTCAGGTAACAAAAGCTCAAATCTCATATATATATGTGTATCATCATGTCTATCATGTACAGGTGTGAAGGTGGAGGAGTACAAGTACAGAACTCTCAACTCTCGCCTCCACCCTCCTCTACTCTCCTGCTCTCAACCTCCTCCTCACCATCCCGAACTGGCACCGGTGGAGGAGGCATAGGCCCCCGTGAAGAGGCCGGAACCCGAACGTGTCCTCCTGCCTCGCTCCTCTCTCGGAGGGAAGAACCCGCCACAAAGGTGGAGCTGGTGAAGGAGTACCCCGCAGCCCGTGCTCGCTCACGGCCTCGCTGCAACCGCTCCTCGGACACTCGAAGCCGCTCCTGGGAAAGGATCAACTGGGTCCTCGAGTCCGCCAGCTCACGCTCTCGTGCCAACAACTGCTCCTGGAACCGGGCACGCTCCGCCTGGTGCTCCTCCCGCTCACGAGCCCGCTCCTCGCGCTCCCGAGCACGCTCCCTCCTCTCCAGCTCCAGGGCAACCCGCAGCTCGGCCACGTCCTGAGGAAGCTCACTGCGTTGCTGCAAGGCCCGCTGAAGCTCTACGATCCGCTGATCGCGGATCGACAACTCGGTACGTATCGCCTTCAGCTGAGCAGCCTACAAACAGGTAAACAAATCATCAGTTCCACAGTTCAATAATTCATGAAATGAAATAACAACATGTGACTAAAGGTAGGTCACGCACCTGTGAGCTCGTCGCTCGGAAGCCCTCATCTACGCAGATAAGAGTGGCTCGAAGCTCTTCAGTCTGTAAAAAAATGAATTTTTATCAGTGCACAATTTATATCTAATCGTTATTTGAATGAGGTTTCAAGTTCAGAATTTACCCGTGAAGCAAGGTCACGCTCTGCCACCTCGGCTCGCGCTATCGCACCAGCCAGCTGCTCCGTCAGTGCAGTCACCTCTGCACTAGGCCCCCTCGAGCTGGAGGCCTCCCCTGGATCTCTCCTCGCTACTCCCTGCTGGGCACGCTGCATTCATTAAGACCGTCAGTGGCTAATCATTAATTCAACACAACAAAAGAAAAAAAATTCATTTGCATATAGGAATAATTTAAACACTCACCAGGGTCTCCAAGTCTGCCCGTGTGGCAGCTAGCTGGTCCTCCAGGATGTGGAGGCGGGCCTGTGCATCTATCGCCGCTATGTCCCTCGCATCCTGTATTCATTACATGTTAATCGCATAATAGTTACATAAGCATTTGCATTTAATTTAGAAATAAGTGCATTCATACATACCCCTAAGACCCTCATCTGAGGTCTGCCGGCGTGAACCTCCCAGTAGCGCCGGAGGTACTCGGAGCTGTCAGTCGCGTGGGAAACGACTGTGGTCCCACCTCGCTGCCAGTCGGCGTACTGCTCCTCGAATCGCACCCTCCAGTCGGTCGTCTTGGTGCGACCGCGGGTCTTCTTGCCAATCCCTCGAGGCTCTCCGACCTCGATCCACTCCTGGGGCAGGCCCAGGGTCCTCATCACCAGCCGAAGCCGTAACGGCTCAATCTCGCTCAAGCAGTGTAGCCACAGCTCACGCCCGAAGCGAGGTCGCCCCGATACGACCCAAGGCTGGCCCTCATCGGTCATCCCCTCATATGGTCTCCACTGCACCTGCAGTCTTGAACACGCATCATTATCATTTCATCATATTCAAATAAACAACAAAAAGAAATGCATATCATTCATTCATACATACCAGCGAGGGAGGGAAGTCGCGGAACTCCCTCCGTAGAACCCACAACTCGTAGTCAAGTGGGGCACCAAAGATAACAGGCACCCAGCGTCGCGCCAGGGGGAAGGATCCCTCAGCTCCTGGCCGTGGGTCAACGCACCCCATCGGCATGTATAGGTGGCTCCACACCTGCATCCATGCATTGCAATTAGTACTATATTCACATGCATCATAACAAAGAAAAGATAAGAAATGAGAAATTGCATACCTGAAGAAGAGGTGAGAAGCCACTGACGGTCGTCTCACGGCCTGTCCCCGTGGACAGATCGGCCATCAAATGCGCCAGCAGGGCCGCTCCCCAGGCATATGTGCCAACCGTCTCCAGATCCTCAAGGATGCCTAAGAAGCGGCAGTTGATGACATCGGCTTTCGTCCCCAGCAATAATCTCCCGAGCAGCAGCAGCAGGAACCTCCTCAGGTCTCGGTCCGCTCTCTCATGGTCAGTCGGGTCCTGGCAGCATGCCGCTCTCACCCCGTCGGTCAGTCGCTGTGCAAACTCACCTAAGGTCTCCCCCGACCTATGCCTGGCATCTCCTAGACCCATCACCGTAGTCAGGTCCGTACGGAAAATGGTCCTACACTCGCTAGGTCCCACGTAGACCATCTCAAGCCCTAGTAGCCTCTGGGCCATCTCTGTATAGTCAGAATAGGTGAACCCACTCACGGCCTCACCATCTACCCGTAAACCTGTAATCCTGGCTACATCCTCTAAACTAGGAACCATATGCCCCCAGGGCATCAGAAAAGTCCGGCTAACCCTATCCCATCTCTTTCTCAAAACCTGGATCAGTGCTAGGTCAGGTCTAAAAGGCTCGATGGATAGAAAAGCCCCAAATCCCATGGCCTCTACCCTAACCCTCTGGAAGTCGGGGAGACCCTGGTATGCTGCCCAGACCATGACCCATGAGATACGGGTCCTCATCAACCCCTGCATGTATTAAAAGAGAATTATTTTTCTTAATTATTTGAGTATCCATGTGGAATTACATTTGATTTGGGTTAAATATTGAATTCTAGCATTTTTGGAATTCACGGCCACCCTCAAGTCATTTTTTGATAAATTCACGCCCCTGTGGGGGGCGTTTTTTCAGAATGAACTTTAATGTAACGCCCTTAAAGAGGGCGTTTTTTATGTTAATCACGCCTCAGTCTTAGGCGTTCTTTGGTGGCTGTTTTGCTATTTCTGAAACATATTTCTAATCACGCCACGGTGTTGGGCGTTTCTTATTGAATTAACGCCCTGTGGTAGGGCGTTTTCCTAAAGGTGGTTAATTTTGAATCGTTAATGAATGAAGCGACGCCCTCTGGTTTGGGCGTCTCTTGTTGAATTAACACCCTACTGGAGGGCGTGGGTTTCTCAATTTAACAGAAAAATCAAATAACTGACAGCATGCGAAATAATTCATGAAAATATTTTTGGAAATTGTTTAATGAGCATAGAATTCATGAAAAATCATAAGTTTTAAGAAACGACATGCTTCAGGGCGTTTTTCATGAAGGATAATTAATTTTCAGAAATTAAAAATAATTAACGCCCTGGATTAGGGCGTTGCGTTTGAAAGTAACGCCCCCATGAAAGGCGTGTTTTTTCTGAGTTGCAGGTTTAATGCCCGAGGGCTATGAAAAAATCAAGAAAAATATAAATAAAATAAAATAAAATGGAATTGGGGAGGGGGAACCTACCTTCTTGTGTTTCTGGGGTTGTGGCCGTGGCAGTGGCCGTCTGGGCCGCCGGAGTTGCCCCCGGGGAGCGACCGCCGCCGTGCACGGCGGTCCTTCTTCTTCTCCTTCTTCTTCTCCACCTTCTGCATCTTCTGTTTCTTCTATTGCTTCGCCCGTTGCTCCGTCGGCCTCGTCGCCGCCGGCCGTCGCCGGCTCTTCTTCAAAAGCCACGACGGCGAGCTCCTCCACGGAAATCTCTTCCTCTTGGGCGTGGGAGGCGTCGAGGTCAACCACATCTGGGGCGCTAACTCTTTGGCGTTTAGCCATGGCTAGGGTTTAGGGGGAGTGAGATTGAGTGAGTTGGAGAGAGTGAGGGAAGAGAACGAGAGAGAGGCTTTGAGGGCTTCGGTTAGGGTTTGCAGAGAAAAGGGCGAAATAAGAATGGAAGGAGGAAGGAGAAGGAGGCCTGATGGCTTTTGGGTTTCGAAAAGAAGACACGCCCTTGAGAAAGGCGTTTATAATAGAATTCACGCCCATTCTGTGGGCGTTTTATGGAAATTGACGACGATGATTAAGGCGTTAATTTATTTTGCATGGGGAACGATAACCATCGTCAGACGCATTGAATGGGCATTGATTGATGTGAGGGAAGTCATCATTGCTGTTTGAAGTAACGCCTCTGGTAAAGGCGTGTTATTCTTGAAACGTGACTATGGAAAAGGCGTTATTTTTGATGAATCAACGATTATATTCTTTTGGGTTTGAATCTGTTCACGCCTTACTTGAGGTCGTTATTCAAAGTAACGCCCACTGTTGCAGGCGTCAATTGTTGACGAAGGGCCCGTTGAAGCGCCTTGAAATAAGGCGTGTATTTGTTAATTCGCGACGCTCTTGGAGGCGTTATTCATAACAGAAACACAGTTTTTTGGATGATTTCGATCATAATCACAGTGGCAGTTGGCTCAATCAGAAAACAATCTTTATTATTTTGAAAAGAGGAACTACAATGACTAATGAGTCACTTTGGGCCTTAATTTTCTCAATGAAGTTATATAATTTTTCCACTGTTCCTTGTTTTCATCCAAGTCTTCTACAGGTTGATGAAGCTTGCTTAGCCTCCATAAAGCTTGAATGGTGATAACCTCCTCACCATCTTCATTGTTGCCTAGATCCCTTGATTTGATTGGAGGAAGATGAGAGATGTCTTCTAAGTGTTGCCTTGGGAGCCCAAGCTGAGGAAGGCACCGGTGTGCATTATATAAAACGAAGTCCGAAGCACCGATAAGACGAAGGTCCGTCCCGATGGAGAAGCGTGCACGAAGTTCCTGCATTTTGAATACACCCGGGGCGCAAGTAAAAAGATTCTTTGGCATTACCTTTAAGTGCTCCCTCCAATCCCCTCTCTTCTTGATTTGAGGAATTCGGTTGGTCACTCTATTGCTTATACCTAATGAGCCGGTTATATATGAGAGTGGGCTCTTTGAGAAAATTCTTGAAGGTTGTTGGGCTTCGTGGCATGAGTTGAATTTGAAGTGTAGATCAACCCAACTTGAGAGTGCTAGCATGCACCCGTAAATGGGCCTTCCCATGGACGCCGCTGTGAGCCCGCTATAGAGATATGCTAGGATCGCCGGTCCAACTCTCTCTTCTTCCCATAAGCTCACCACTGCGCTCAATTGGGACTCCTCTAGAAAGTCCTCCGTGGATGGGAATAGGAGTGCTCCTGCCAAGCACACCACGAAGGCTTTGGTCACCCTTTCTATCTCCTCTTCCTCTTTAGCTTGACCCGCTCTCTTGTACACCCATGAGGCGAGCTTCAAGAGGTTAACTCCTTTAGTGACCTTGATTTGGTTCACTATATTTGGGCTAGGTATTAACGAGGTTAGCAACTCGTGGGAGGAGATGGGCCTTGGCATGATGGCCATCTTTTCTTCTTCTCCGTGCTTCATCTTTTTCAAGCCTAGGATCATCTCTACTTCCTCCAGCAAGATGGTGGCCTCAAAAGTGGAAAATAAGAAAGTATGGGTGGAAGGATGCCATGTCTCAATCAATGCTCCTATGGCAGCCCAATCTATGTGGATTTGATCATAATGCTTGGCATGGGTTATCAACCCCAAGAGATGCCATCTAGCTACATATACCCTCATGTCTGATGTGAATTTGGAGAGGATGAGGGGCAACCATTTGATTTGGACATATCTTCTAGCCCCTGGAAGATTTGGGTACTCCTGTAAGAGGAGGGGAAGAAAACAAAAAGAAGAGGTACATGAGCATATGACATGTTCAGTAACAAAGAAATAAGCATGTGAGCAGTTCGCCAGAACAGTACGCACGATAAAGAAGGTTGAAACTAACCTGATTCATGCATATCCTGTTGCTTCTATGACCTTGGATATCGTTAATCCTGGGAGTTGAGAATTTTGGCCTTTTCAGTGCCCTGTCCATCGTCAGGGGAAGCTTGGACGGTGCAACCTGTAGAGCAGATGAAGAAGAAGAAGAACAAGAACAAGAACAGAGAGTTTCGGCGGCTGCAGGGTTTTGGTTGGTTATGTTGAAGGAGGGCCTCCTATTTATAAAGATTTAGAGGATTGTAAGGCTGTTGGAAGTTAGAAGTTTGATTGGGTTAAGGACTGTGCTGTTAAATTAGGAAACGGAAGTTCGTGCTGAATTAACGACGTTGGTTAGGGCGTCGATTTTTAAATTGACGACCTGACTGACGACGTGTTATATTTAACGTCCTAGCATGGGGCGTCTTTTTCTAAGCTTCCGTTACTGTTTATGCCTTTGAGTAGGGCGTGTTTTAAATGTTTAACGACCTATGGTCAGGCGCTTTCATGCTGTTAACGCCCTATTCTTAGGCGTGTTTTATTGGATTATGAATTTTGACCTCTTCATGCTTTGACGCTTTAATGAACCTAAGTGCTATTATTTTGATGAAATTGTCTATGATTAAGCACTTATGATCATCTCATGTTCTGAATTGATGGAAAAAGGCTAATAAGTTTAAAGTGCAGAAGTTTGCAGGATTCGAGGCGTTTGGATCACTCATAGGAGCAACATCTTGCCACCTTGTATCTGTTTCTTGTAAGCATTGTTACTATACGATATCTACGCTATTATATTATGTCAAGGACCTTGTGGTTCTGATGAACCTGAAATTTGAGTTCCCCTTCATCAAAAACGATGACGATTTCAGGAGAATCTTGATCACACGGATAGGCCGTCGAGCTGTTAAAAGTTTGGGACGATGGTTCCACTTTCTAAGTTGATACGTGGACAAACGGGCTTCGGCTTAGTGTTAACTCAGAAATATGGATTCTTGACCAGACCTAAACAGCTTGGCAATATTATCCTTGATTATTTTCTTTTTTTAGTTTGTTTTAACCTTTTCTTTTAGCCCAGCATGCATCATGTAGGACTTTGAGTTTCATGCTGAAAATCTTCATATTATGGTAATAATGAAGTTCACTCGCTCTCGATTGAATTGACATGAGATATTCCACTTTAAATCAAGTACTTCGTTCTATTTGAAGCCATTCAAGCTGATTCCTTGAAAGTGTTCCTTTTGTTGGATCTTTATCCCAATTCTCTTTACTTTTCTGCAAAATTTACCTTGGTTGCAGCACGTCCACATTGGCTGGTAATCGCTCTCCAATGGTCTTTCCCTGCCGTGCCCACGCGCACACCCTTTATTACTTAGTTTAACCTCCTTTTATCCAACAAATCGATTGTTTCCTTGGAACCACTCAGAGTTGTTTCATTTAGAACCTTGGAAAGATTTCAAATGCTTAGTGTCTGAGGCGTGTCACATCACACCTTGGCGTCTCCTTATCAGTTCGTTCCACTTCATTCCTTTCATTACACTTCGCTCCATTTCCGTCTCACTCCCTTGCAAAGCAGACGCCAAGGCGGGGCAGCTGTAGACACGCCAAAATTGACGTTTTGTTGATCAAATCTCATGTTATTATATAAATGCCCCAAGTGGACTTCAATATTCCTATAACATGAAGTTTTTCTATTTTTGTGAGTTTTTCTGCATTTTTCCTATATTTTTGTGAGTCACGACTTGATTAAGGGCGTTAATTTCAAAAGTAACGACCTGTTGTAGGGCGTTTTCAAAGAAAGGACGACCGTACATGAGGGCGTCAATTCATGGTGTTATCCCTTAATTTCTGGAATTATCTATTTTCAAAATAAAAGGCATTTTGTGAGTAACGCCTTTTCTCAGGGCGTGATTTTAATTAACGCCGTTATCTCAGGCGTGTTATCTCCGTTTTCAAACAAGGCAAGGTTTTATTTCCAAAATTAAATCCAGGAAGAAACGCCCTTTCCTAGGTCGTGTTTCAAGAAAACGTCTCTGTGAAGGTCGTCAATTCATAAAAGACGCCCTGTATTAAGGCGTGTTTCACTCCAGAGTCCTTCCTTTTTCCATCTTTCCCTCACAGTTCCCTGCTATCTTTGGACTCTTGCTCAATCTTGATCCTTCCCTGGATGCCTCATTGCCTATTCTTATCATTCCTTGGTTTGATCACATCCGCTTGAGGCACTATAAATTGAAGCCTTGATCGATCGTGTTGAAGGTTAAGCACTTTAAGCATTCAGAGGGTTAAGCGCTCAGAAGCTTGAATATCCATCACGAGCAGAGCCTTCTTCGTCCTTTGCTGCCTCCCCTCTGCATCCTTCGATTGGGCTGCATCCGGTGCTTCGTCCATCTACATCCATCAGCACATTCATTCGGTTTTCCCTTTACTGTCGCCAGGGACAGCAGGGTTTCTCATCTTTTCATCTCTTTTGTTTTTACTTCATTCATACCATCATACCTCCGCCCTTTATATCTCTATTCACCCTTCACATCTGTTCACGTCTTGTTGCATTTCTTTTTATCATCAAACTCCCCTTCCCTTAAGTCTTCTTAAGGGGTTTAAAAAGAAAACAAAAAAAGAAGGTGCGCATGTTGATGTCTTTTCATCATTTTTATGTTGGTTCTTGACTGATACTACGGCACTTTGGCTGATCCCCTTTCTTTTGCTTGTCTTTCATTATCTTTCTTACAAGGTAATCAATCAAGAAAACCCACTTCGTCGGCCGGCCGATTGGAGTTGGAGGAGGAGATCCACATTCATCCCGCATCCCATCTTTCACCAGGTACATGTGATCTTATTTTTTTATTATTGAGGTAAACCCTCTGGCGATCACACACTCCCCTTGTGCACCTCGTGCATTGTTTCATCTCCACCATTATTTAATGTTCCCCTTTTCCTTTCCTTTTTAACCTCACCCCAAAAGTGTGGATTTTAAAGGAATCCACAGTCGTGTGTGAAAAAATCCAAATTATGGAAACGTCCAGCTAGCTGGACGCGCCCATTTCTGAATCATGAGGCGCCGCTCACAAAACCACGCGTTGTGTCAAACCGCGTGCGGCCGTCGGTGGTGTTCGGTGGACCTGTTGGAGGCATCCGGGGCCCTGGACGCCTCTACAAAAATATTCTGAAAAAATGAATAAAAATAGAATAAAATATCTTTTTTGCCCTGATGGAGGTGTCCAGGGTCCTGGACGCCTCCACCCTCCGGAGCCCTATAAATAGAGGCCCACCCCCTCAGTTATGGGAGAGCTTCTAAGAGATCCGATAGGCTGCCGGAGCCCAGAGGCTACCGGAGTCATTTTCTAACCTGTGGGGTCTTTTGTAGGTGGAGGTTCTGCCGGCTTCTCGGGTGTCCACGCTCGCGAGAGGAAGGTCGTCTTCATCCACCGCGCTTCCACGTCGTCCCTACGCTGCCGGAGCTCCGCCGAATCTCACCCTCGGCTCATCCAATAAGCCTTTTCTTCTCCTTTTTCTCCATAGTTCTTTACATTCATCATACTGCATCCTCTATCTTCCTACATAAGGGCGCCGTCTCTTGCACACTTCGTGTATTCATCATCACATTTTTCCTCCTACTCGAGTCCGAGAGGGGTTTAAAACCACACCAACCAGGTGTGTGTCAGGTCACGATCTCGTTACTTTTATTGCAAGGAATTGTTACTACACTGCCATTTTCTAATTCCGTTTGTTTATTGTCTACTGTTTTGCAAGGGTAGCCAAGGAAATCCCTCTCCGTCGGTCGGCCGAAGGGGGAGGAAGAAGCAACCCGCCATCTCCCGCTCTTGAGGTAGGCGTGATCACTTTCTTTATTTGGGGTCTTTTGGCCCCTGGCGATCACATCTTGTTCTCGAGGCCGCGGCGAGTCACTTCCCCAATGGCCGTTTAAATTCCCGTTCTTATATTCTCTTTATATTCTGCTCATATTCTCGAGGCCGCGGCGAGTCACTTCCCCAATGGCCGTTTAAATTCCCGTTCTTATATATTATATTCTTATCTATTCATGTTCTCGAGGCCGCAGCGAGTCACTTCCCCAATGGCCGTTTAACTTCCCGCTCTTTATATTCTCCTTATATTATGTTATATTCTTATTCTGCTCATATTCTCGAAGCTGCGGCGAGTCACTTCCCCAATGGCCGTTTCAATTCTTGCTATTTAATTTCTGCACCATTCCCGTCCCCCCGAGGTCGCGGCGAGTCACTTCCCGCTATGGCCGTTTAACCCACATATCTTGCTATATTACATTTGTCCCGCTCGCCCCGCCGGAGCAATCTCCCGTGGTGGCCCCTTCTCTCTTCTCTTAATTCTGTGTTGCAGCAAACAAAAAGAGGAGCCCGCGCGCTCCGCGTCCTCTTCGCACCCCGAACCGCGTGACGTCGCTCACAGCCGTTTAAATTCCCGCTCTTATATTCTCTTTATATTCTGTTATATTCTTATCTATTCATATTCTCGAGGCCGCGGCGAGTCACTTCCCCAATGGCCGTTTAAATTCCCGCTCTTATATTCTCTTTATATTCTGTTATATTCTTATCTATTCATATTCTCGAGGCCGCGGCGAGTCACTTCCCCAATGGCCGTTTAAATTTCCGCTCTTTATATTCTCCTTATATTCTGTTATATTCTTATCTATTCATATTCTCGAGACCGCGGCGAGTCACTTCCCCAATGGCCGTTTAAATTCCCACTCTTTATATTCTCCTTATATTCTATTATATTCTTATCTGCTCATATTCTCGAGGCCACGGCGAGTCACTTCCCCAATAACCGTTTCAATTCTTGCTATTTAATTTATGCACCATTCCCGTCCCCCCGAGGCCGCGGCGAGTCACTTCCCGCTATGGCCGTTTAACCCCCATATCTTGCTATATTACATTTGTCCCGCTCGCCCCGCCGGAGCAATCTCCCGTGGTGGCCCCTTCTCTTTTCTCTTATTTCTGTGTTGCAGCAAACAAAGAGGAGCCCGCGCGCTCCGCGTCCTCTTCGCTCCCCAAACCGCGTGATGTCGCTCACAATACCGTCTATCCACGATGGAAGAAGATCTCATCCCTCGGACCTAGAACGTGACTACACTACGCAAGTTCTACTTCTGAATATTGAGCATTGTGTAAACGACATAAGATAAAACAAAAGGCTCCTTTCTTTTATTCAAACAACTCGCTTGTACATCAGGAAGGCCGAAGCCAAGAAAATACATGTCAAAAAAGTAAAAAATCTATCTGCGCCGCCGTATGAGCCCATCAGTCGGATGACTCGGTTGACCTTCCTGTGTCTAGCCACTGACTCTGCCTCATGTAGAAACTGGCTCGGATAAAGGGTAGTCAACCCCGTTGACTCGGGCAGCTCGAGACAAAGGTGACAGAGGGATTAGGAAGGAGAAGGCTACCTTCCAAGTTGAACTTCGAAGAGAAAGGGGAGAGGGAACGCATATGAAAGCATTCTCCCCACCAACCTGCCAACTCTTTGGAAAGAAGAGAGTGCAGACACCCTCCGAAGAGTGAAAGAAATGAGGAAAAGAGCAGAAGAGGGAAAAAGAGGCTGCGGGGGGGAGAAAGAAACAAGCAGAGCTGGACGAGGAGGCAGGGGAAAGCCCGGAAAGGAGGGAGCTTAATTGGCTTCCTCCTCCCCTCCATGAAGCGAGCAGGAAGGGACGGGCGCCAAGGATGCCTGATGCCCCCATCCGTCCACCATCTCGCCCCCCTGCAAGCGCCCCCGGAACTGATAAAAAGGAGACGACGTGCCTCCACACGTCGGACCTTCTTCAAACCCGTCCGCCGATCGTCGGACCTCCTTCAAACCCGAAGCAGCAAGGACTCTCTGGCCTCCGTCATCGGTAGCTTCATCTTCCGGGGCGTCTTCCATGCTCCAAATATAACGACACAATGCTACGTGAAGAAAGAATGAGGAAAGACTGTCAGGGAAACCCCTAAGCGGTGGAGAGGAAGGGATGCCCTTCAGACCTTTTATAGGCGAAGGGAGGCTATTTGCCTTAAATGATTCTCTCCTCGAAAACACGCCAAATGGATCTCTCCCTACGAACGGTCACCTCAAACTTCTCATTTTCCGCCCCAGCGAGACACACGAAGCGGCTAGGCATTCAAAGCATGAGAAAACGGAAAGACACCCTGTCAGACGCTCACCCAACCATCAGGTGAAATCCACATAGAAAGTATCGGCTCTTTCCAACCACTACAGATACGCTGAACAAAATACGGCAATGGCGATACAGAACAGATAAGTCTTCATCATGACGCTATTACCTTATCTATTTTTTTACGCAAAAGAGAAAGTTTTTTCTTCAAAAAGGAAAAGGACATACAAAAGAGGAAGCAAAGCAGATACATCAGGCCTCCGGCCCACCTTGAAGCCTGGAAGTGGAGGGCTCAAACGGTCTGCCCCCGGCATCCTCGGCGACAGTCGACCCTGGCACTGACCCCACCGGCGTGGGAACTGCCTCGGTTGCTTGCCCTCCCGAGGCATCCGGAGTTGGCGACCCCTTGAACGAAGAGCCCCCATGATCCTCTTAATCCTGTGCCGAAGCAGAGGAACTCGAGGATGACAAGTCCGAGTCATACCATTGCCCGGATGGGAAGTAAACTACCCCGGACGCCTGCTCTTCGGCATAAGAGACAGCCCGATCGTAGCCTTGCTTGAACCCCTTGCGGATGCCCCGGCGAAGTGCTAACTCATAGTAGGGGAGGGCAGCCTCCTTAAGGTCGACCCGGTAGGCCTCTGAGCTTTTGTACTGCTCGAGAGCCTCCACCCCGGCCGATCCCACCCTACCAGCGAGCTCGGCCTTCTCCCACTCCGCCTCGGCTGACTTCCGCTCGGCCTCAGCCATCCGCTTTTCAGCCTCCGCCGCCTGCTTCTCTGCCTCGGCCAGATCAGCCTCGGCCTCCCGCCGAAGGCACTCGGCTTCCTCCGCTCGTTTTACCAGCTCTGTACATTCGGTCTCCCACCGGCCATCCAGCTCAACGCGTGCAAGGCGCTCCTCTTCAAAAAGCCTGTTCTTCCTCTCGAGCGATTCACGGGCCTTAGCTAGCTGCTCGGTTATCGCCCGGGTCTCCACCTGGCTCGACCGCACTAGCTCCCTGACTGAGGAAAGTTCCCGCCGAAGCCCATCACGCTCCTCGACAAGCCGAGCCAACCTCCTGTCAGACCCGCCAAGGGTCCAGGCCAGGTTCGCTCGCTCCCACTCCTATCGAGCGTACGCTTCTGCCAGAGTGGCCCCCATCTGGGCCAGGACCAGGCCGCCCTCCATAACCCCAGCGAGGGCCGCGGACGGAGAGTACTGCCTACCTCCCCCCTTACCTGCGTGGCTATACCATGGCATACCTGGTGCAGAGGGCCCGAGATACCATGCCTCTCCAAGGCCGCTGGAACAGAAAACCCCCCATCGCCCGGCGCCCCACCTAGTGGCTCGGACCAAGCCCCAGCTACGGTCGCCTCTCGCGCCTCGATCAGATTTTCTTGCGGCCCCCCAACCTGGACCGGCTCGGCACCTGCACCACCACCTGAAGCGCCCGCCTCATCCACGGCCCCAGCATCCCCCGCCTCATCCACGGCCCCCTCGGCTCCTACCGAGGGGAGAGCCGGGCTAGCACCGTTGCCAGTCACAAGAGCAGCCCCGGCCCCCTCGGCTCCGGCCGAAGGAAGAGCCAAGCCCGCATCGTTGCCGCCCGCAGGAGTAGCCCCATCCTCCTCGGCCCCCTCTTGCTCGATGGGTATGAGAGCTCGCCCGGTAGGGTCGGCCCCATCATGCTCGACGGAGGGGGGAGTAGCGGCAAGGTCACCTCCGACTGTGGGTACGACCCCGGCCTTCTTGGCCCGCTTCCTGGCCTTTGCGGCGGCCCGGATCATGCCTTCCACAGGGTCCTTGCGCTTGGACCCCCGCGGCCTGGAGGATTCGCCCTGGGCCATCCCCTTCCCTTATCCCTGGTTCAGGAGTGACCCGTTGGAGCAGCCGATTCATCAGCAGCCGAGTCCTCTCCAAGCTCGATCACCTCTGCGGCCTCCTCCAAAGCCTGCCGCCTGGTGTCTGCACGAAGAGGAAGACATATTCAGGAAAGGAAAAATGATCCCAACATCCAAAGGAGAACCTAGTTTGTGGCACCTGAGCACGATGGATGCAGCCGCGTAAGAAGACACCGCTCGATATTCTCTGGAGTAACCAGCTCTTCTGTGGATTGGCGGTGCTTCAGCAAGATAGCCGCATATTTCTCCACATGTGGAGGGAACTCATCCTGCCTGGGAGGGATATTCGGGTGGAAATTGGGGATTACTTGACACCTCCAGGTTTCCTCCACTGAACTAATCCCCACCAAGAAGAATTGAGTTTTCCACCTCTTATGCGAAGAATCCTTCGCCGCCAAAGAGATACAGCTCCTGTTCTGCCTCACCTGGATGAAATAGAAACCCTTCCCAGCCGAAGGATGTGCTTTCAACTCAAAGAAATAGTGAAAGAGGTCCAAGGAAGGAGGAACTCCACACTGGCGGTAGAGAATGCAGAAGGCGGAAAGAAGAAGATAAGAATTGGCTAGCAACTGAATGGGTGCCAACAGGAAAAAATTGAGAAGCTAGAGAACGAAAGGTTTGAAGGGAAGACGGAACCCCCCCTTCCACGACAGAAGGAAAGTACAGATGTGGCCTATATGAGAGTCTAGGCTCGTCTCGTGCGGAGAAGCCGTGACAAAGCAGAACTTGTGGGGCAGGCGATACTGGTCCTCCAACCTTCTCACATCCGCCTCCCCCAGTTCACTGTAGTTTGGAACTAGAGCCTTCACCACTGGCTCGTCCTCCCACTCCTCAACATCCGAACGCTAGTCCGCCATGGAATCCGGAGAAGAGTTTGAGGAAAGGTGATCTCGGGACCCCAAAGATTCCGGGGGAAGAGGAAGCCGCCGGACTGCCTCCGCAGATATCTCCGCCAACTCCCCGAATGTCGCTGCAAGCCTCTGCTCTTCCGTCATGTCCTCACGACGCATCGAAGAGCCCAAAAGCAAGAAAGGAGGAGAGCCAAAACCCTAAAGATGGAGGAAGTCTGGAATGACAGCAAGTGCCCAACGCCTATATCCCCACGTGGGAGGCGGCGCGTCGTTCCGACCTCCGAGAAAAGGGGGCCCCTTCAGTTCAAATCCGCCAGGATCATCATTATTACGGGCCCAGGTGACCACGGCACGTGGCTTCCTAACACCGCCAGATCTCCACCCACCTGAGCCACGCTGGTCTAAAACCCCAACAGCTACTCTTCCGAGCTTACTAAAGCTCGGGAGTAGGAGGGGGACAAGTGGAGAGGGGGATTTCTGTAGCCCATCTAAGAGCAGCCAAACTAGGTCTATCAGGACCAAACGAGGCTTAGCTCGTCCAAGTGACAGCCCCACAGGGCCCACTTAGGCTAAAAAGCCCAATAAGATTACTCGGGATCTCATCCTTCCTCAGAGGCCCTTAGGCTCGGAAGGCCCGAGCGTTGGTCAGAACGGAGGAAGACCCATGCCCGAGTTATCCCCTCATTGGGATAGAGGCAAGCGCTCAGCGCCCACTCCAACCTATCTTCATCCGAGCTATGCCTATCGCCTAGACAGGGGTGGCACCTTTTATGCTCGGACTGACCGACGATTGCTTATCCACGCTGCCGTTGAGAGCCCTTTATGAGCAGGAGTTTATGAGGATAAGAGACCCATGATCCCTCAAGGCCGTAAAGATCCCATGATGAGGACGTAACTCACGCCTGAAACTCCTCAGCTTACGGGACTCATAAGGTGAGCACCCTATATAAACCTGGGACTCCCTCCAGTGAAAGGTAAGGGCAATACACGCCTAAAATCCTCTGAGCAGGAACCACTTCACCACCTTGGTGTAGGGGGATCTCGTACACCTCTTTCTACCTCCCTCCCTATCTTCCACCATTGCTCTACTGACTTAAGCATCAGAGGGTTTTCCCCAGGGAATCTCCCTTGGGCCCCCTGATCCGTTTCCCTTTCTCTACAGTTCACTGTTCGGTGATCATCTACCCTGCTCAGGAGCCGCGCGAGATCACGCCCCTTCACCGTTCATCTTTGTGCAGCCCTTTGGAGCCCGTTTATCTCCTTCTTGAGCTTTAGTCATTCTGGCCTTGTGCGGCCCATGCTTGACCGTGCTTGTGGTTGAAAGGCCCATCTTGGACCGTTTATCCTTGACCTCGTAGAGACTGATCTCCAGCCCAGTTCCTGATAGTGCGGCCCATATGAGATCGTATAAATATTGAGCGGCCGATTTCTGACCGTGTATATTACAGTTTTCTGAAAAGTGATTATTTCATTATTTCGAATTGTGTGAACTACTCTAGTCTATCTAGGCTTTGGTATTTCGTGATATGACCTATTGTTAGGTCTATTGATCGTCAATTATAGTCATTTAGAATAACTATTCCTCTCGATTAAGGAGCCTATTGTTTGGACTCTTAAGAATCATTATTCTTACGTCCTTCACCTTGACTACATGAACTTGACCTTGGAACTCTTGGCCATTAAATATTGTGGATGTCTAGATTCGTGGGATCTGTGATCCAAACAAATCAATGCCAAGGCAAACAAATGAAGGGCCCAGTCTTGTCCAGGGAGGAGCACCCGAAGAGTACTTGATCCCTGTGGAGGTGAATGACTAGGTGTGGCATTGTCACCGGTGCATGACTAGCTTGTTAAGTCTAGGGCATTCCACATTCCCGTGAAACTTATTATTCATGCTTAAAGCATGAAGTACTTGCTTGCTTGCTTGACATGACTCGAAGTGACTTGTAAATGGCCATTCACTAGAAAATCTTGTTAATCTTGCTTGATATCTCGACATGTAATTATTTCTTCCATTTAATTATCGTTACTCTTTAAATCTTGATGATTATTTAGTTCTACTTATTTTTCTCACGTTAATCATGCATATTCATTAATTGGTTAATCACTTAAAATATGCCTGATGATAGAGTATAATTCCTACTGAGCTTGTTGCTCACCCCTACTTCCAATCCTTTTCAGGTAACGCGGTAAACGGAACGTTGCAAATGAGGATCGGGTCAGTGTGATCGAGTGAACCTGGAACCTAGAGATCAAAGTCTGTCTTTTTTTCTTCTTGAGTCTAGCTAGTGTCGTGAGTCTGGTTATTTTTTTTCTTCTCCCTTTGTTATTTCCTCCTTTAATTTGAGTCTAATATTGTAAACATGAGTCAAATTATATTTTAAATTTCATATATTAATAAAAGTTCGTATCTTCACAATGTGTATGGCCTCCATGTGTTTACTTGTGGTTATTTATTTTTGCTCTTGTTATCATGACTGTTAACTGCCACGTTCCGAGCATCACTTCCCGCTGCTATCGGTTCGGGGTGTGACACTTACCATCAATCGTTGATGTCTCAAGTTGTCCATTACTCATTAGGCTATTTTCAGGCATGTTGTGGGCTTATTTCATAGGTACCTCCCTCCCTGGCTAGGTCTGCTCTTAGATTCAGGCTTAATGGGCCTTGATTTCAACTGATCTCTGGGTTAAATGGACTTATTTATCCCATTTTCTTAGTTTTAAACGCCCAGGTTTTACACGATCTAGCGACTGGCCGTTCAGTGACTGGGCGGTCTTCTTCGAATCGTTTATTGATTTATTAGATATTTATTTGATTTTCTGAATTTCCACTGACAAGCCATTGCACGGTCGGAGAGCAGCCGTTTACTTCCATTGAACGTCTTGTCGTAAGACCGTCCAGCTCCCAGAGTCCTCAGCCGGTTTGTTTTTTAGATAATTATCTATTTATCATATTTTTCTGGATTTATCACCGACATGTGTACACGGCCTAGCATTGGACCGTTCCATTCATTGAGTGGTCTATCAGTAGACTGTCTTATCCTGGACAGTCCATCGCCGTGACAGTCGGTCTGTTCGGAGGATAATTGGATAACTTCTTATTTGATTTTATTTATCACCGACAGCATTGGACGGTCTGGAAATAGACCGTTTACTTGTCTGAGCGGTCTATCGCGCGACCGTGTACTTGCTCGAAAACTGTGGATTGTTTGGATTTTCTCTCTCTATCCATGGTTAAACCCCCACCTTCCTCCGCCATTTTCTCCGCGGTTTCTCAACCAAATGGGGTGCCGTTCGATCTTGGTGGAAGATAATCAGATTATCTATGAATTTTATTTTATAATCCCGGATTATTATCCATTGGAAAATCCAATTTCGAGGTTGGGCTTTTAAGGCTCTATAAGTAGAACCCCTAGTCCAAGCTTGGAAGGGGGAGATCCAACGTCGACGGCGAAGCTCTGCCGAATTCTCGTGCAAGCTGTACCCACGGAGGGAGGCTTTCTACATCCTTCTAAGCCTCCGGTTCAGGGAGTAGTCCATTGTTTTGAGTCTTAGTCTTGGTGTTTAGTCTTTAGTTCACCCATTACATGCTTCTTTTCATCATCTTCTCTCCACGTTTTTCACTTGTTCACATCATTTTACACCATTCCTATTATTTTGACACCCTATAGGGGTTTAAAAACCTCCCAGGTATCACCCATTCCATGCTATTACGTTTATTTTCCATTCTTTTCTATAGTTACTACACTTCCTAGAGCTAATTTGGGTTGCGTTTTCGTGTTCTCCACGTTGTTTTGCAGTTCAGCATCAGCACAGCACAAGGCCCATCCCCTCTGGCCGGCCGAAAGGGGTGGAGGATCAAGTCCTACATCTCGGAGTTTGGCAGAATCACACGGTCTTCCTTCGTCTGCTTAGAAGAGTACACGACCCAGATCTGACCGTGCAACGCCTTCCTGCAGTCGTCTGCGAACCGTTCTGTCACCAGAGCCTTCTTCGTCCCGCTTCCTTCTTCAGCGCTGTGAGCGATCTATCGAGCGGCCGTTCCATCACTTGAGCGGTTCATCCTGAACCGTTTACCACTGTAGCACTTCATTTTTTGGGCGAGTGCTTTCTCCCTTTCCAAGGTATGTAGTACTCTCCGGTACCCATGTTTTAGTTGCGATCACGATCACACACAGACACCTCTCCACTTTTTCCTTCCTCCCTTCATTTTGCTTGTCTTTATATTTCGATTTAGAAAAGGAAGGGAAAGAGAAAGAAAGAGGGGGGGGGACATGACAACACCCCATTTTTTGGCGATCACGGTGGGACTCCTAGTGCCCATCATGCTGTTGTTTTGCTTGTCTGCGTTTCTTGTGCTTGGTTAGGGTTTCTTTTAAGTGATTTCATGTTGCTATTTCGTCAACATCGGGTTTCTATCTCGGAGCTATACGCGGTTCTTCCAGGACCGCTCACGTCTCCCCGCGGTCGGACGATAGGCCGTCTTGTCAGGCCTGAGGTGCGTTCCTGCACTGGTTTCTGGCACGCCATTATTGATTGTGCGGTCTGATTGTGGCCACTCTAGAGTTTCCACGGTCGTCCTTTAGACCGTCCATTTCCACCTCACGAGTGTTTTGTTCTGTCTGAGCCTGTTAGCTTCAGCGGTCTCTCCGGACCATGCATCTGTCCCCACAGTCTTCCAAGAGGCCGTTCACCTCTGCTGGCTCAGGTACGCTACTTGTCTTCATACGCTTGTGATTCTACTGATTCTCTGGTCTATTTTAGGCCATCCCACAGGTTGCACGGTCGGTTGACAGACCGTCCAGTTGTCTCAGGTACATGTCTCAGTTCTATGTTCTTTTTATTTCTTCTATTGCTCCCTGTGACTGAGCGGTCCTGCCAAGACCGTCTACCTCCCTGAGAGGTCTTCCATCAGACCGTGTTTTACTGCTACAGTGCACCCGTGATTCCATCAGGCCGTCTTGTCAGGCATGAGAGGTCTTCCATCATACTTATTTGGTGTTGTTTTGATCTCCCTTGATCGTCATTTGATGTTGCATAATCATTGTTATATTTGTTTGATCATTGTTTGTTAGATTTAGGCTAGATCTTGCATGCACTTCGGTGCATATAGGATTCATTCATATTTTCCATATTAGATGCATTCCTACCTTGGTAGGGGATCCTCTCGTCTCCATATTCCTTGGAGCCGACTAGGTGACCTTACCCGGGACCTCTGTAAGTCCCCGTGAGCCGTGGATTCCCATACGGACGCCGGGCTGGTTGTACCTTAGATTAACCGAAAGTTTGGCCTCTTCCCATAGGGCGCCCATGTCTTGAGGGAATTATGCGTAATTAAAATCATTAAAAGGGCCCACCAAAAATTTGGAAAATAAAAAGTAACGATCATATCAACTTGTTTGATCTTGGTTGAACCCTCTCACATTCATATTGTTTGTTGGGTTTACCCCCAAGCCCATTTGTGGTGTTGTGTGTTGCATTTTCCCATTCATTTAGCCATTCGTGGTCTATTGTTCTGAGTTGCATTCGCATTTGCAAAAGTCCGTTCGTCTCCCACCCTCTTCCCTCACATCATCTCCCCCTCTCCTTGTAATCTTTGAGCCCTTACTTCCCTCACTATATTTTCTTGACTTTCCAGTATAAAGTCTCCATTTGTCCTCATAGAGCGCCATTTTTCTTCTGTATATTACTCTTCTTCTTCCCCGTCTTCCTATGCCCGCGTGGATTCCTCTTCCCACGCGGGCCCATCTTCTCGTGGCCCTTCCGACCCGCAAGCAAATCTCATGGCCCACCTATCATCTCTTGCTTGCCAAACGGCCCTGGTCCAGGCCCAAAAATTCATCGCTAAGCTTGATGGGCCTTATTCTAATAACGGGCCTCCCTCTTCTACTCTTAGTGGGCTCCCTTCCTTTAACGGGCCCTCTTATTCTATTAATGGGCCCCGTGTTGCTGCTGGCCCAATCAGTCCTTATTCCCACATTCATGATCCTTCTAGGCCCACATATCCTACCATTTCGGGAATGGGCTTTCATTCTTCTCAGACCGGATCTCCTTATCCGGCCCACTATCATAACCCTGGTCCAAATTTACCCTCTCTTGCTCAGGCTGGCTTGCATCCTTCTCAACCTCTCCCCATCGAGGAGATGATTGCTCAAGCTCAACGCCAGCTTGATGAACTTCAACGTCAAATTGATCTCAAAACTTCTTTGAGTGTCCCGTTTGCATTCCAAGGTCTTCAGCTTCCACCGCGTTCACAAATTCCCGCATATCGCCGCTATGGTGGAGTCGGTGACCCCTACATGCACTTGAAGGAGTTTCTTTATGAGTCGACCCAATTCCGACATGACCAACGTTTGATGGCCTATCTGTTTGGTCTATCTCTAGAAGGCCTGGCTCGGGATTGGTTCTTTTCATTGCCGCAAGATCAAGTGGTGAATTTTTAAGCCGTTCAAGAGAAGTTTATTCAGCAGTATCAAGACCAGGTTGGGCCCAGGTATTCCATGGTTGATCTGGCCCATGAGAAGATGGAGCCCGACAAGGAGTTCTCTACCTTTGTCGACTGCTGGTGTCGCCTGGCCGCGTAAGTCCCGGGGCATATTCCAGAGGGAGAACAAATCAAAATGATCATTTCTAATGCAACGTCCGAGTATCACTTTATCTTAGCCTTGAACGACATCACCTCATGGCAGCAACTTTATAGCCGAGCCTGCTTCATCCGTCAACAACTCCTAGTTTCCCTTGACCCCGAGTCCCCTCCACCTTCTATGCCCACATACGCCTCCTATCCATATCCTTCCATGAGTCAGCCCTCCACCACATATCCTTCCACAAGTCAGCCTTCCGCTCCCACACACCCATATACCTCCACATATCCCTCCACATATCAACCCTCCACGAGTCAGCCTTCCGCCTCTCCCTACCCACATGAACCTCCGCCCCCGGTCAAGGAAACACCACACCCCGAGCAGGTGGATGCCGTCTATATACCCCCTTATCCTGCTCCGCATATGCCTTCACCAAAACCTTCCCTTAGCCATGTGCCATTGCCTACGCAACCTCCGCTTCCATCCCCGCAACCTTCTCCATCACCTTCCCATATCCCTCGGCATCCACCATGCCCGAAGCTGACTCCTTCTCCGTCATTGCCGGAATCTATTACATACATTTTTAGGGCTTTGATGGCCGCTCACGCATTGCAGATCCCTCCGATTGTGCCTTGCTGACCCGCAACTGGGGAAGTGTTTCAATATTGTGATTTTCATCATCAGCAGGGGCATTTAGTCGAGGATTGCCCCAAGTTTCAGGAACTTGTTTATGGCCTGGAAGATAATAAGAGGATCGATTGGGCTGCCATGCATGAAGCTATCTTAAGTCTCCGCAATAAGCAGCAGCAGCAGCAGCAAGAAGTGCCGCCTAGGCAGCTGTCTCTACTACAAGACCAGGGGCACCCCTGTGATTCTTTATCTAGCATTGCACCCGCTCCGTCACCTACTCCATCACCTGTTCCCTCCCCTATGCTTTTGTCCACCTCGTTGCCTACCTCATCACCCTCTTCATCTCCACCTACCCCCTCACCTTTATCATCTCCTACTCAACCTCCATCTTCTCCACAGACCCAAGCCTTTGCTCAGGCAAGTAGTACCTCTCCTTCCTCCTCCATTCCCACCACCTCTTCTATTCCCGATACCGCTCGACGTGTTGTGTCAATACGTCGAAGGTGGGCGTCACGATTCTCCACTTCCTCCACCTCACCACCACTGTTACCATCCTCACCTCCACTACCTCCATCGACCACATCACCCTCTCCACCATCTCCAATACGTCTACCGCTATCACCATCGTCTTCACCGCCTCCTCTCCCAGCGACCCTTCTTCCATCACTTCCACCATCTCCACCCCCTTTACCCTCCCCTTCGCCATCGTTGCCCGAGCCTGAGCATACTATACCTATACCCACATCTCCACCTTCGCCTTTACCCTCTCCCACATCTCCACCTTCGCCTTTACCCTCTCCTATGCCTCCAGATTTGCCTTTACCCCCACTTAAGCCTTCCGAGCCTTTACCCACGCCTTCCAAGCCTATTACCTCCACTTTTCCATCCCTTTCCACCCCACAGAAAGGGTTCGCACTATCTCTGGTGCCCCTTGGGTCTGGTCCCCAGGGAGATAATGAGTCGAGCCAGGTTTCGATTGTGCATTTTAAGATTCAAGATGTCATTTGCCGCATGCCAATCCGGGTCTTGGTCCCTTGCCATTTTGGGGATAATGAGCCTGCATTTTAAGAAATGGTTGCAAAGAAGAGTTCCCTTGCATTGGTGCCAGTTTCTTCAAAAGCGAGGCCGGTAGCAATCTCTCTGCTCGTCGGGAAGTTCACCCTTGATGCTGTTCTTACCTCTCGCTCGATTGCTGTTCATTTCACTGGCCGAGACGGATTCTCTACTTGGATTGTGCTAACCCATACGGCCGCTAGGAGCCTTATGGATTCCTTATACAAGGGGCAATTGGCCATATCTTCTGTACCTTCCAAAGACATTCTACACTTGTTATGCAATCTCCCTCGGTTTATTGGTGAGTCGGCCACGTCAACGCCGCGCATTACTCTCCCTCAGTTTCATCCTGCTCTTCTGGCAAGGGAGCTATGCTTCATGCCCGATTGCCGAATGGAGATGCCGAATCTCATATTGCTAGTGCCGAGTGACAAGACTCCGTGGTTTTCTGATATTCATTCACTTGAGGAGTTATCTGTTCAAGAATGTCTGCCTATGGTTAGCACTGGGTGTCTAGGGGCAACCGCCCTGATGAAGTGGCATGTTCACAGCCGGGCCAGGACATCTGTCAAGTGGACCCATTATTTGAGAAAGTATTATAGATTGAGAAGGCCGAAGGTCCGAGTCCATGCCAGGCGGGTCCATGTTCAAGAAGTGTCAGCTAAGAAGAGACGGCGGCGTAATAAGGGCCGTCATTTGTGCACTCAGGGGTCCACCCATTCCTTTCATTCATCCTTTCTATTGCTCAGCTCCCACCCTTGGGTGGTGTACCTTCCTTACTCCAATCCCACGTCCATGATTTTCTCCTCTCTTTTCGAGTCCACAAACCCCCATTCTTCTTTCTCCCCTCATCCGGAACCTCTGGATTCTCCGTTTTCTCATGATTCTAGGCCTCGGTCTATGTCATCCTTTCATCCCACTTTCGAGACTTCTTTTGATCCTTCTCCTCCGGTATTCCCGGGTTCTACTTCTCATTCTCCTTCCCCAACCCTGTCAGGTGACCATCATTCTTCTTCCCCGACCTTGTCAGGTGTCTATCATTTCCCTTCCCCGACCTTGTCGGGTGTTTATGCTTCTTCTTCCCCACCTCTGGCGGGTGATCACTACTCTCCTTCTCCGACCATGTCGGATGATTCTTATTCTCCTCTTTCTTCTTACTCGTCCTCACCCTTTCAGGGTTCTTGCCCTTTTTCATGCAGTTTTTGAGGCTTTAGCCCGCCTTAATCTCAGTTAATCTCGATTTATTCTGTATCTGGTTCTTTGTTATCAAGGCCTCAGTGCCTTAATGAGGGAGTTCTAGCCCTCGTCTCTCTTCCTTTTTATCCCTTCTTCGTCCAGTATCATGTCTGCCACTCCTCTGTGTCGAGGAATCCAATCCTTTGCTCTCCTATCATCCTTTATCCTAGCAAGCAAGGAATACAAAGCTACTCACGCTCCTCAAAGCTCGATGATCGAGATCGCTTCAGGATGCCAGTTTTCACACCATGGATTTGCAAAGGTATCTTTATTTTGTGCAGAAAACGTGCTTTCATTTCTAATATTTCTATTGTTTCTGCACAAGGTTATAATGTTAATTCCTTAACATGATTGAGTGGCTTTAGGAGTCTTTGTTTAATTAGATCTTAACTTTGTGTCAAACAAAAAGTTAGCTTCTGCAACATCCTTAGGCTGGTGATAGCTCCGCGCTGAGAGTCTAGTTTCTTTCCCTTATCGTTGAAGATGATCTTTTGTATGGGTTTTTCACACACTTCACGACAAGCCATGGTCGATTCCTCTGAAGCACATCGTTGCTGCTTTGGCCATAATGTGGGTATGCACAAAGTCTTTTCTTTTCTCTGCTCGGCCAAGTGCAGGGGCAAGAGATTGATGGATGAGATGACCAACCTAGGCACTCCCTAATACGAGAGAGGTCTCAAATAGGGGCAGTCTTGACCCTCAAAAGTGAGTTTTCATGATATATCTGGCCAATAAGGGCTACCAAAATGAGAAAATAATTCAATGTAAAATTATGATTCGAAGGCATGACAAGAGTGGCAGTACAGTTCCCCGCGGGACGTAATGAGCCCGGTCGCGTGCGTGCTTGATAAATATGGGTCTAAAAATCAAAGACACAAAGCCCCGACGCAACAGATTGCATCTTTGAGGGGTAGTGCCCTAGAAGGAAGTCGAATCTTGATGTCTCTCATCCTACGTATAGCTTGTCTCCAATTTTTCTTCTGCTTCTCCCTCTTAGGCTGGGTTGTATCCCGGGTATGGCCTTAATAGGGGTATCGTTCTTTAGAGGCGGTTGGTTGTGGCGATCCACCCTCATATGCACGTCCTGCTTAGGGGAAGTCTTTAATGAGAGGGGTAGGAACGACGGTCCCTAGCTAGTGGTTCGAGCCCATCTTTGGGTGTTGCGGATTGCTATTTCAAAAATTCAAAAAAAAGGGGAAATATTACCAAAAATAAAAAAATGAGATATTATTAAAAGTCCAAAAAAATCAAATATTGTTCAAAAACCAAAAAAATCAAATATTGTTGAAAATTTAAAAATAAATCACGAAAATTTAAAAATCTAAAAATATTTATCTTTTTATTCATTTCTATCTATTTGTTTTGAGGACAGATACGTGATCAGTTTGCTAAGTGTGCAGGTTGCAGGTATTGAAATTTTCTCGCTCTTCATCTTTCGCTCTGTCTCATGTTCACACTCATCTTTTAATGTATTCTCTTCTTCAATCTGGTTTCTTGATCTATTCTGGAGCTTGTGTCCTTATCAACTCTCGCTTCATCTCATCATGTCTCTATGAGAGGGCATTGCCTCGCGATTTTGAACTTGGCAAGTTCTGCTTCATCCGATCTTGTGGGCTTTGATTGAAGAATGTGTTTGTTATCTTTTGTCCCCCGTGTTGGTTACCACACGTGTTTATGTCTATCATGTCTTTCTTTCATGTGTCTATGTCTCACACTTGTTGTCCTTGTCACGCGTGCCTTTGTCCATCTGTGTCATCGCATGTGTTGTTTTATGTCCCACGTGTCTTTGTCCCACCACGTCCGTGTCATCACACGTGTTGTCTTATGTCCCCCGTGGTGTTGTCCCACGTGTCTTTATCCCACCATGTCCTTGTCCCACCGTGTTGTGGTGTTGTCTTGTTCCACCGTATTCTTCAATCTCACGCATGCTTGCCATTTGTTCTTGTGATGTTTGTTATGCTGTTATGTTTTTTGTGATGTTATGTTCAATTCATGTTTAGTTATGTTATGTTATTCTCATGCTTGTTCATGTGGTTGTGTCTTATTCAAAAATCCAAAAAAAAATGCCATTTCGTCTGCACAGGTAAGTTAGGTACGGCCTTCTATCCCTATATCCCTTATTGCATTACTATATGGTATTATGCTATATTATATCGAGAACTGATTGGTCATTCATGTGTTTCAGGATCTAATGTTCCCCTATAAAAAAAATAATGATGATCCAGGTTCATGTGTTTAATCATCAGATAGGCCGTTATGTTGGGAAAACTAGGGGACGGTGGTTCTATCTCGCACGCCATGGTTGCGGATAGTGTCCTGACCCTGATTGCCCTGTTGGCACTCAAAATATGATTGTCGGTGACCAAGCTATAAGGACGAATGACCCGGCCCACCGAAGTACGGAAGCCGATAAAGATCAACATATTAAAGACTTCTCAAGCTGACAGAGCCTCGAGTCACTCCGTGTGGACACGGGGACTTCACCTCAGGAGAGCCGAGACAAACTTGTCAACCAACCGGCAGTGCGACCAAGCCTGCCCAATGAACCGGCATCGACTTTGTCGTGCTGCATCCACTACACCCGTTGTCCGACCAAGGTCGACGGTCTACCCGGTGGCTACCCACCTCATGAAAGGCTCTCCCGAGGATAAAGGAGTCCCCCCGGCTTCCCGAAACGGAGAACCGAAAGATCTGACGGCGGAAGATCCCGATCGCCCGGCATGGGCACGGCTTCCCGTCAAGATGGGCCCATTAGTGGCCGAATGATCGCCCGGCTCAGGCGGAACTATCTCCCAGCTATCTGACCTCCTAGAAAGCTCTGAGTACGAGCTAGGCCGGACCAATAGCATGGAGAGTAGAGCCGAAGGCCGTGCCGGTAGAAAGCCCGTACGATCAAGATAAAGCTATTCGGAACCTCGAGAATGGCCGTACGTCAACCGGGGAGCTTCTACAAGACATCTCGTCGAAGTTTCGAGGAGCATTGGCAAGATAAATGTTCACGGCGGGCTCATCAACTGGCTTGAAGCCCACGAGGAGCATTAGCCCGGCGCGCCCTAAATCGGTGCGCCCCAAGCTTGATGCCCTCTGTCCCGGCGCGCTGAAACCCATCCATGGCTTGGCTATTCCGGCACACAAAGGCCCATGAAGCCTTTCCCGGCGCGCAGCTCTTCACGCCGTACAAGGCTTGGGGCTCGATCATGTATATATACAGATGGCTATTCGAAATAAAAGAGAGCTGATGGTTTTGGGGGATCGGCTGTCAGCCCTCTGATCATTTTCGAGAGGGAGGAGAGGGCTTCCCTTTTCGCTTGAGGTACAGAGAGTGAAGGTTTCTCGGGAGTAGTGACCGCCGGCCATCTTCTTCGGCTGCGATACTCTGTTTCAGGAACAGGTGGGCGTGGGCGTTGATCTTCTCCTGCTTTCCGTAGTTTTCTTCCTCGAAACTCCTATCCGTCGAATGTAAGCGAGGGGGGGAGGAGCGACAATGAAATGAGTCGATTCTCCTCCCCCCTCTACACGATCCCTTCTGATTTTCTTCCTCCGTTATCGCACCGTGAATGTCTTCTGTCTCTGTTGTCGGCGAACGGTGATCAAGTGATGGTGCCGGGACTGTACTCTTGCTATGTAAATGTTAAACCCTTCCCATTTTTTTGGAATGGCAACGTATGTGCGTGCGTGTGAATGCTTAAATCAATGAATCGGATGAATGATCCTCCCCTCTCTTTCTCTATCTATGCTAACACGTCTGTCTGAGTTCTTCTCTGCATCACTCTAACCTTGGTTTCTCCGAAGGTTGCATTGTGCCCCGACTCGTCGTGGGCTATAGAAACACCCCTCCCCGGGGGCTTTTCTTTGATTCATTTTTTGTTGTTGTTGTTATGCTTGATGCAGGGGTCTTTGCACCCCTTTTCTTCTCGGAGGGAGCCGTGCCTCTGCGCGTGTCTCTGGCCGCTCCACACAGGGTTTACCTCCCTGAACATTGCTTTCTAGCTGTTCGAGCATATGCCCCTACTGCGTGCCTGTCTAACTTATGCCCTTATTACTCGTTCTTCATGGTCATCTGCATCGTTCCGAGGTTTCCTCGTCGTTTTGATCACCCGGGGAGGGGGACATTCCCCGTTACTTCCTGCAATTGCTGGGCGACTGAGGGCTCTACCTCTCCGTGGTAGGCGCTTTCTCGAAGCCATGGCTAATAATGACGGGGATCCAGGTTCAACGAACTCGACCCCGATAGATCAGGACCCGATCGAGACTATGGGAGGTGTGCTCCTTGTAGGCTAGCCCTCGGAGTCCCACTCTCCCAATGGTCAGTCCCTCCATGGGACGAATCATTGACTACGAGTCCTTCACCCCTCGTAGGCTAGCCCTCGGGATGTCGTCCTCATCATCAGTGACTTCGCCCTTCTATCTCTTCCCCCATGGAGCTTTGGTGCCCCTAGCAGGCTTGTCCTCGGGGTATCCTATCCAGTGGGGTATGCTGGCCGCCTTTGGGCAGACCGGTGATTTAGGGGCTTGTTCCATTAGTGAGTATGACCCCGATTCTCCCCTGCAACTCTGCTTGCTCAGGGGAGATGCTGTCAAATTTTTGACAGACTCCAGATAATTATGTCAATAAAATGATCGCTCTGAATCGAATCAACTCAGTGCTCGAGTATGAATCTCGCACTGACCTCCCCCTCATTTCCAGAAGGCCATGGACTCCAATCAAACAATCATCTGGCCCAACAACTCAAGAAAGGGTCCCATGAAGTCTAATAAACTTAAAAATGTTCATAATTCAACAAAACAGGTTTAATACGGCGCGGTCTTAACCAGCGCGCCCTAAACCGCCGCGGTACCCCCCCGCGCCGGATTAACCCCACACTCATTTCCTTAGAAATTTTCCTTGCGCCTTTCCGGCGCGCCCTAAACCGGCGCGCCCCAACCCTCTTGCGCGCCGTTTCAACTACATGAAGACCGCGCCGTATTAGCCGCTATGCCTACGCTTTATCACGCCGCATAAGTTTTCTTACATAGTCACGCCGGTTTTGAAGCCTCGTGCCGCTCTAATGGTTCATTTACCCCGGGGCAAGCCTCGCCTCTCGGGGGCAATGTCGACAAGCCGTAGCAAATAGTGAATTGAATAAAGAAGGGTCAAGCGAGCCCGGGTCATATTATCATCGTATTCATTGTCATATCCGTTAAGCGTTTTGCTTTCGCTATTACACTTGCGCCGTTCTTCCTCCTCTCAGTGAAGGGCAGTAAATGCGACTGATCGCCACCGTTTCATAACACTATCTTCATGTGTAATCTAGGTGTGGATGTCTTGTGTGCATGCATGCATAGATCCTCGGGTATATCAAATGGCATCGACAGAAGACCGGGTTACGCCCGGTCGGAAGTCTTCGTCATGCGCGATGGTGGTCTTCGGACCTACATCCTCCTCCACGTACCGAGGGTCCATAATTCCATGAACTATACATCTGCTATACGATAAATATGTGCATCCTGCATGTCTTCCTCATTATCATCATGTAGCTCTTTTTAATCCGGCTTCGACGGCCCGCTATCTCGGCAATTAATCAAAGGTGTTCCCTCCTCGTGGGGGATGTAATTAACGCCATAACCTTTATGGTATGGCGGACTACTGGTCCCGACCGAACCTCACATTCGCCCGATATGGGTCAGAATGAGCGCACAATAAAATTGTCACTCATGTGACTGGCACGCCCTCGTCGTCAATCAGTCAGTTGACTACCAGTTAGCCAAATGGTTGATTGATACGCGAATGAAAAGGGAAAGAAAGAAAACGCTGAAACAAGTCTGGCACGCCCGATGGGACTAGTGTCACCTTTCATCTCTTTACCGAGATATTCGGGCTTCGAAGCCCTTTCAAAGACTACTGATTGTTTTCCTGTTTGTCTTTGCAGGCATACAATGACAACTCATGGAATAGCTGGCGTCGACTTCGATCAGTCGATAGTTGCTGAACACGCGCAAGGGTACCTGGCGGTACCCATGGAATTCGGTAGCTTCCCTGCCGCTGTAGGCTTCCCCAACTTCCTGGGCTTGGCCTTCGTCGACATCCTAGAAGTCGAAGCCCCGGAATCTTCCAAGCAAGCTACGGAGGAAGCGGAACCTCTGAAGGTTCCTCGCTGCAACGACTTGCTCAAGAATCCGGCCCCGGCCGCTAGCTGCATGGTGCACCACGTTGTACGTGGGACGCACCCCGCTGTAGTCAACAAACCCCCTGGAGGACGTCAGCGTCGCCAGGCTCGCAAGAACACTGCTGTGATCACCAGAACTGTCTCTCAGTCCGGGAAGTCAATGCTGGTGGGAGGCATGCGTGTCTTCCTCAACGGGCACACGGCGCGGGTGACCTCAACCGAGTCATCCCAAACGTTCTTGTCCACAACACATATCAGGCCCTTGCTGGAAGGAGGGCAGAGATGAAAGAAGCCGGCCACCATGGCCAAGGAAACCCGGCACTCAAGCCGAGGAAGTTCAGACAGGTGTGGGTTCCCAAACGGACCCGACCTGTCCACCAGCAGACACCCATCCGCCGCCATCCTGTGAGTGACAATGCGGAGGTGATAAGAGAAAGGGGCCTACCCTCGAAGATGGGAGAAGAGGTGGTTGCGGATCCTCCGCGCCACAGAAGTTTCGGGGCTGCGGCCCGTCAAGCCAACATCCCTGCCACGGGGCGAAGGTTCCAACAGCCAGCCGATAGAGCTCGACTGGCCTACATTCCTCCTTCTGGAGGCCGACCACTATCCCCCGTGCTACATCAAGAACGGGGTCGAGAAGAAATGACCTGCCTGGTCAGAAGCTATTTCCGAGGATTGGGCAACACCTCACTCGGACAGCAGCGGCTGATGCAGACAGTCGCCACTGAAGAAGATTACTGCCCATCAACGGTAGATGAAGAAGAGATGGAGGATATAATGATGGTGTCGTCGGTCAATGACAATGGATACGATGACGGCTTTGAGATCGAAGCCGATGAAGCCTTCCCCGAGCGGGAAGAAAGAAGAAGGGTTTCCGTGTTCGAGAGGCTGACCTTTCCGCAACAAGCTGTTGTGTAGTGGACAGCGGATCTAGAGGGGAGGGGTGAATAGATCAGCCCCACTTTTCGCAATGCGGCCCTCTAAACAGCTAGTTAAAATGAATTACAGCGGAATAGAAACTAGCTTCCAAGAATGCTATGATTCACTTAGAAAGATAAGCAAGATATATAATAATTCGATCCTAAGCATGCATCTAGAATGAATCAATCACACAAGCAAACCACACTAGACAGGATTTTTAAGGTGGTTCGGACTGAATCCTCAGCCCTACGTCCACCCCTCACCAAAACCCGGTGAGGCTTCACTTGTGCAGCGCACCAACCCGCAAATCGGAAACCACCGATTGCCTTCCTACTAACCAACGGTAGGGACGTCAACACCGCAGATCGGAAACACCTCCGATTGCCTTCCTACTAACCAACGGTAGGGACGAATCACAACTTCAATGTTTAATCAATATTGAAAGGAAAACAAATGTGAATGAACTAAGACAAGAAATTGAGTTATGAGTAGAAATGAATTGGCCCTTGTATGAAATGTTGATCAGCAACAAGGATCCTCTTGGCTTCAACTCAATCTTCTTGATTCACCCTTGATTGGATGAATGTTCTTCACGGAGTACTGTTCATGTGAACAGTACCTCTTCCTTCAATTCTTCTCTCTTGATCTTCTCTTTGAACTTGAATGAGGTTGAAAGAACTTGAATGGATGAAGATGATCTCCCTTGAGAGTGAGCTTCAATGGATCCCCTTGAGATGATGAAGAGGATGGATGAAGATTTGATGAAGAGCTTCTTCCCGGAGTATCTTGATTTCCTTCTTGAAGTATACTCCTTCTAGCTTTCTTTGATCACCCTTCTTGCCCTTGATTGCTTCTTGCTTTGTAGGAGGTTGCTTGGCTTCAGATCTGAGCTTGAATCACCTTGGATGGATGAAGAACTTCCTCCCGAAACACTGTTCACGGAGGTGCTACAGTAGCTCGAAAATGGGCTCCCTTGAAGGCTTGAAGCATTAGGGTTTTCATCCCCTCATGTGTTGGTTTTATAGACCTTGAATGGTCTATAGACAAGCCTCAGACCAGATCCACAATTTGTGGGTGATTAGGTGACATTTAGATTAAAGAAATCAAGGTTGAATGGCCCTTTTCGAAGTTGGAAACAAAGTCAAAAATGAAGGCTCGGGGCTGGCGGTCGACCGGCAGCTCCTGGCGGTCGACCGCCACTGTAAAAGGCTGTAGACGAATGGCCCCTGGGAATTCCGGTCGACCGCCACTGGCTGGCGGTCGACCGGCAGCAGGCAGACCTGTAGCCGGGGGATCCCTGGCTGGGGCGGTCGACCGCCCCTGTGCTGGCGGTCGACCGCCAGCTGGGCAGAGCCCGGGTCACCTCGGTTCGGTCCGTTTATCGCACCAGTTCCGTCGCTTGAGTCCGTTAGCCGCCCGTTCATGTCTGTGGCATCGACCTTGATTGTCTTGAAGTTTTATTACTGAGTATTCAAGCAAATTTTTGTTCCGGGGGCTCCGCCCCCGGAAACCCCTGCAAGGGGCGCTGCCCCCTTGACCCCCGCGACCTGACCGCGCAGGTCGATCCGCGTGCGAGGGCGCAACATTGAGCTTTCATGTGCATATCTGTCATAAACACAACAGAACATATGTCAGTCATATAAGAGTGAAAAGCAACAATGACGAATAGTGTTTAGCCATTATCAAAACCAAGAATATCACAAAACACATATGACCATAGAATTATGTCGAATGACCCAAGTGACCATATGAAACTCAAATAACCACAGGGGCACAACACAAGCAAGGCGGAGGGTCTATCGACAAAGAAGAAGGATGCATGTTTTCACTTGCAACATGGCTGGTGTACCCAGCCGATATGGGGAGCTTCCTGAAGACCCCCAAGAACTGGCTCAATTGGCCGTACGGCCGGGGCCAACTACCCGCATGACAGAAGCAGCAAGAGGGCTTCTGACAATGATGAAAGAGAAACAGCCCCAGGTCTACCTCCACTGGGATGATAAAGCCCCCGTCTTGACCGCTAATGTGGTGACGACGGAAGAAGAAGACGACATACTCCTCGACATCCTACCTGAGGGTACGTCCGGGGAGACAACAGAAGGTGTCCCCACCACTATAGATCCATCAGTCTTGATGCTGCTGCAAAAATATCAACGGGAAATAGATTCCCTGAAGAAACAGCTGATGGAGAAAACTGAACACTCATCGGCCTCTAAACCACCCGAAGTCCAGGGTGAATCATCCCGGGGAGCGGCTCGTCGAGACAACCCTCCTCCGCTTTATACACTACCACAGCCATCAGAACCAACCGTGACAACAGCACAACAGCGGCCACCACAGCCTCAGCCGCTGCTACCTCCGATGCTTCCTCAGGTGCACCCAACACCCCCGCTGCTGCATCCTCCACAGGCGACCACCCTGGTCACCCCATACCTGTAGCCAGCGCACTTCTATCCAGAACCGGTTGACCCCACGGTCGTGAACCGGATGATGGTGGAAAGGATGATCGAGCTGAAGCTCGCAGAGAAAAGCGAAGGCGACTACGTCGCATTCGATGCCTATCGGGTGCCCTACCCGCAACACCATGCGGCTAAGCGACTTCCCCCGGGAGTCAACAAGCCGCCCAAATTTGACAAATTCAACGGGAAAGGTTCCCCAAAAGAGCATATTGCATATTATATGACCGTTATGGGTGATCTGGCCACCGACGAGTCATACCTACTGAAATTCTTCAGGTCCTCGCTGACGGGGCTCGCTTTCGAATGGTATTCCAGCCTCTCGGCTGGGTCAATTAATGACTGGTCAGATATGCAAAGGAAGTTCAGAGAAAGATTCCATGTCACAGAGAGGGAGGTCACAGTGGCCGAGCTCTATTCAACAAAACAAAGGGCAGATGAGACATCCCTTGACTACATCAAGAGGTGGAGGAACCTCGGAATGAGATGTAAGCGGCCCCCGCATCAGGAGGACGCTGTGCAAATATGTAAGCAAAATCTCAGGAGGGAGGTCCTGGAAAAGATGATTGGTATGGAAATACGGTCGTTCGACCGGCTGAATAATGTGGTGGCTGAGGTGGAAGCTTTTCTAGCCAAGCCTGTCCTGACGTCAACTGCCAGCATAGCCCAGAAAGGCAAGGCTGCGGAATGGCGCCCCACACCTAAAGAAGCGAATGCGCTTGATATCAAGGCGTTGGAACAACAGAAGGAGAAAGGCAAGAAAGCGGCTCCCCCGCAACCTGCGAAAGCTCCAGATGATAAAGAAGGTCCTTCGCTGAGGGATAAAATGAAGAAAGCTTATTCCTTTCCAAAAGATAAGACCCGAGTCCTGTTCGACTGGGTAACAGAATACAACATGGTCGCTCTGCCTGAACCAAGGAGGCCGGAGGACCTAAAAAGAAAAGAGAGTCCAAGATTCTGCCCCTACCACCAGATGTTGGGACATCCAATCGAAGACTGCTATATTTTCAAAGACGTCATCGAAGGGATGGTGAAGAAAAATGAGATAGAGCTGGGAGAGTACAAAGTAGACCCCCCTCAGCCACATGAAGCCCCTTTTAGGAGGGAAGCAGTCAACATGATCTCACTCTACCAGGCATTACCTGAGGAGATCTCTAAAGTAAGCACACGGAGCACCTACGAAATGCATTTCCTGGAGCCCGTGAAGGAGCAGCAGTGGTGGCAGCAAATCCCTGTGAAGCACAAGAAGAAGAGGGCACCCCGCCCAAAAGAGGGGGCACATATCCGTGGCATTACACCCCGGCCTGCTCCGCCTGTGGTAGCACCCGTATGGGTCACTCCACCTACAGCTGTCAGAATACGTACACCTAACAGGAGGAGACAAACTCCGCTGCCAGTAATCAAGGAAACCAATCCTGGAGTCCTTCGACTGCAACACCTAATTGAAGGGCTGGATGAATATGTGCAGCCCGAACTGAAACCTCTGCTGGTACGGGACCACGTCCCATGGCAAGAGCTGGAGCAACTCTCACTCAAGCAAAGGGAGGAAGCTGAAGCAGCACCACCTCAAGAGAGCAACCTGTTCTGGGGGCAAGCACCTGCAGAAACCAAAAAGAAGAAAAAGCAAAAGAAAAAGAAAAGAAAGGCCGCTGGGGCCCATAAAATACAGGTCGCCTCCTGCAATACCCTGTCAGCACTCTTCACCCTACCCGGAGAAGAGGAAGAAGAAGAAATTTGCTTCACACCCCATGCTGGGGGAGGCAAGGCCGAGGCCGCAACTGCTGCACATGCCACTCGGTCAGGCCGGAAATGGGGGCGCCAGCCGCCACCCAATCACAACATTATGTTCAGAGGGGAGCAACCCTACAAGACACCTCCGCCGAAAGTTAAGGGAGTCCAAATCCCTCCTCCGTCAGGTCTATACAACAAGACTGGGGGCAAGATAGTCCCTTCATTCCTTGAATTCATGAATATGTCAAAGGGGAAGCAGCCTTGTTAGGAGGCTAACCCTACGCCCGGGGTCATTCACCCGCAGCCAGCGCAATCCACTGAGGATGCAAATGCAGATAGGGCTTCCCCTACAGCAGCTAATAAAGAAGACCCGACAGCCGATGCCAGTCAAGAGGGTGCCGAGTCCGAGGAAGGTGAAGCAGGTCCGTCTGGACCCACAAATCAAAACCTCCCCAAGCCCAGATGGGCTGAAGAGATGAAGCTCTCTAATGTCTGGGCTGGAAGCCGAATAATGAAGTTGCTCAAGAAGCTCCCTGCTCGATTTACGATCTGGGAAATTCTCTCTTTAAGTGAAGAGACTCGACAGGCGATCATCACTGCTCTGCAAATGCCTGCTCATTTTGAGACCTGCATAGCCGAGGCTATACCAGAAGCCAGTATGACCTTCTCTCCAGAAGACATGCTACTACCTACTACCAGTCACAACAGGCCGCTATATTTGAAAGGGCACCTGAACGGAAGAGAACTGAACCAGATTCTGGTCGATCCTGGTGCAGCAGTCAACATCCTGCCATATAGAATATACGAGAGGTACCACTTTACTGTGCATCTCGAGAAAGTCGGGGATATGCGTATCGCTGGCTTCAACCAAAAATGTGAAGTATCTATGGGAGTGGCAGAGTTCACACTGACCCTGGCCGATTTCACTACAACGGTGCAGTTTCACGTCATTGACTCTCGCACCTCCTACAAAGTGCTGCTCGGCCGCCCATGGCTGCATGAAAATATGGTGGTGCCCTCCACGCTCCACCAATGCATCAAATACAGCCTCCAGGGGAAGGAGGAGAGGATATTTGCTGATATCCACCCATTCGAGGTGTTTGAATGTCACTTGGCGGACGCCAACCTTTATACGGGGCCTCCCTGGAAGGTTTCTGAAGCTGAGACCCCCGTAGGGGCATCGAAGAATAGATCGGGTGACGGTTGGTATCCACCACCGCCGCGTGGATATGTCAAGCCGAAGGTGGTCTCCCACATCACGGCTTCTGGAAATGTCGGCAGGGTGATACCCCCAGCATTATACCCCAAAGCTAAGGAAGTGCATGTTGATCGACAGCACGACCGCATCGGAGTCCCGGCCGACCTCACCAAGCCAGTCTCCGGCCTCAATGATCCTACTGTCGAACCGTTCAAAGCCTGGGAGGTGACACAAGAAGATGGGCCCAGTAGCTTGTTCTATACAGCTGAGGAGCATCCCACTCAGGAGGACACAGACTGCAGCCTCCCTGAGGATCTAGCCAACCCGCGGGTTCCTGTTCAGGGCCTGGCATTTACAACTGATCGAACGGCCAGGATGTTTCAAAAGCAACACATCCCTCCCGATCAACCTCAAAAATGCAAGGAAGCTTTCCAGAAGATGTGGTATCCTGCAAATCTGGACAAAGAAATGAGGCGTGTCTCTCAACATCCGGGTCTGGGCTTCACCCTGGAAGACTACTATTACAGTGGGCAATACGAGGTGGATACCATCTCCACCTTCTATCCAACTGAAGATAGCCCTCTGGGGGCAACCTTTGATGAATATCCGGCGAAAGCTGAACATGCTGAATTGGCTCTATCCCGGAATCAACAAATGGAGACCTTGATCTCCTGCCGATGCTGGGAGCAGGTCCGTCCTGAGGAAGCGGCCTTTCAAGCCGAATTTGATACGGCTAGCAGCAGCGAAGCCGAAGACATTCAAGAAATAGGAGTCTCTCCCTCTACGGGGGTCCTACTGATGACAACTTCAACACCCTTTCTACCAATCAGGCAGGCCTTGGTCAACTCCAATCAAGGGGAGCCAGCTACCAGAAAAGAAAAAGCCACTTCTGCAGAAGATACAACTGTCCCAGAAGGCGAGACTCCTTCAACTTCTGCTACAAATCCAATATGCTGTCCGAGTCCGGCGGCAAACAACTACTGGCCTGTCATGGCTGCAACCTCATCTACAAGCACTGAAGCTGTTCTCTCACCCTCGGGAGCTGCAACGGCGACGGATGTGTCCATAGATCCATCCACACAGTCACTAGCGCAAGAAGGAAGAGGACCCCATGAAGCTCTGGCGATGTCCGACGAGGAGGTCGAAGTGCTCGACCCTCGAGATGGTGTTCCAGACTTCGTCGACCTCCAGCCGGCACCCCCGGAAATAGAAGACGGAGGCCAGGCCACAGTCGATGAACTAATAGAAGTCAACTTGGGAGATGAGGAGGACCCTAGGCCCACCTTCCTCAGCGCCCAACTATCCCTAGAAGAACGGGAGCTGTACATCCAGCTGCTGCTAGAATACCGGGATTGCTTCGCCTGGACTTATAAAGAGATGCCAGGTCTAAACCCTGCTGTCTCACAACACGAGCTAACAATCAGCCCCGAAGCCGAGCCGGTGAAGCAACCACCGCGGCGTATGAGGCCGGAGCTCATCACCCAAATCTGTGCTGAAGTTGACAAGCTCATTGATGTGGGATTTGTTGGAGAAAATCAGTACACCACATGGCTGGCGAATATCGTCCCCGTGAAAAAGAAGAATGGACAGATCCAGATTTGTGTTGACTTCCGAGATCTAAATAAAGCCTGCCCTAAAGATGACTTTCCGGTGCCAATAACCGAGGTCATGATCGATGCTACAACCGGCCATGAAGCCCTATCATTCATGGATGGGTCTTCCAGCTACAATCAGATTTGGATTGCGGAGCATGACCGGGTCCATACTGCTTTCCGAACTCCTAAAGGCATTTATCATTACAAGAGAATGCCATTCGGACTGAAGAATGCTGGCGCAACCTATCAGCGCGCAATGACCAAAATATTTGATGAATTGCTCTACCACAAGGTCGAGTGCTACATAGATGATCTGGTGGTCAAAACCAGAAGAAAAGAAGATCATCTGCAAGACCTCCGGATTGTTTTTCAGAGGCTGAGGCAGCATGAGCTAAAAATGAACCCTATGAAATGTGCGTTCGGAGTGTCGAGTGGAAAATTCTTGGGCTTCATCGTCCGATATCGGGGAATCGAAATAGACCCCGCAAAGATCAAGGCAATACATGAGTTACCTCCACTAGGAACATCTCCGAGCTGAGGTCACTGTAAGGCCGCTTGGCTTATATCCGGCGGTTCATTTCCAATTTGTCAGGGCGATGCCAGCCTTTTCACAAGTTGATGATGAAAGATGTTCCCTTTTATTGGGATGAAGATTGCCAGACAGCCTTTGACAAGCTAAAAGACTATCTGAAGACTCCTCCAGTATTGGGCGCACCGGTGAAAGGACGGCCGTTGATACTGTATATAGCAGCTACACACAATTCTCTGGGGGCAATGCTAGCCCAGAACAATGAAGAAGGAAAGAACAAGCCCTCTATTACCTCAGTCGGAGACTGGTCAGAACTGAAGAAAATACACTTATATTGAGAAGATCTGCCTGGCACTAGCCTTCGAAGTCAAAAAACTCCGGCATTATATGTTGTCGCATGAAATCAGCTTGGTGTCCAAGGAGGATCCCCTGAAATATATTATGTCCCAGCCGGCACTCAAAGGCCGCCTAGGCAAGTGGGCGGTAATCCTTATGGAGTTTGATGTCTCCTACGTACCGCGCAAGGCCATCAAAGGTCAAGCTATTGCAGACTTCTTCGCTGAGCACCCAGTGCCCGGGGAAAGCCCGTGGGAACCGGAACTCCCCGAGGATGAGACCCTAGAAGCCGCCCAAGTACAGCCTTCCTTATGGCAGCTATACTTTGATGGCGCTTCCAGAATTGACACCTCTACTACCGGGTCATCCAGGGTCAGAGCAGGAGCAGGCATAGTCTTGAAGTCCCCAGAAGGAGAAGTGGTGCATACTTCCTGCTCCATAAACAAACAATGCACAAACAATGAAGCAGAATATGAAGCCCTGATAATCGGGTTGCAGATTGCTCTGTCCATGGGAATTCAGATGCTGGAAGCATTCGGAGACTCCATGCTAGTTATAAAACAGCTGGAAGGAGAGTTCGAGGTGCGAAAGCAAGAGCTCCTCCCCTATCACCAGTTGGCAACTCGCTTGATGTCAAGATTTTACTTCATCAGCATCAAGCACGTCAATCGAGGCTGGAATGCTCAGGCAGACGCCCTCGCTAAGCTGGCCAGTTCATTGGCGGTCCCGCCAGACACAAGCCTGAATATAACAGTGATCAACCGCCGACAGGTCCCCAGCGTAACAGAGGTTCTGGCCGACGAACAAGAGATGGAAGTAGCAGTCATCGAAGGGGTTCAGCAGCCCGACTGGCGAGAGCATCTCCTACGCTGGTTTCAACACCAGCAACTTCCAAAAGAAAAGGAACAGAGAATGAAGCTCCTGAGGATCAAAGATTCTTACGAGATGAGAAGCGGGACCTTGTTCCGAATTATGGCAGATGCCCGAAGGAAAGTCCTACTCCGTTGTTTATCTTCAGCAGAGGCGGGACAGGTGATGCAAGAAGTTCATGCAGGATCAGCTGGAGCACACCAGGCTGGCCCGAAAATGAAAATTGAGATAAAGAAGCTGGGTTATTATTGGCCCACTATGTTTAATGATTGTTGCAAATTTGCCAAGGCTTGTCAGAAATGTCAAGAACACGCTAATGTGGCGAGGAGACCTCCAGTGCCACTGCATCCCACTCTACCAAGTTGGCCGTTTGCTCAGTGGGGCACGGACGTGGTAGGGCCACTACCAGCATCTTCATCAGGGTGCAAATACATCTTAGCAGCTACAGACTATTTCTCTAGATGGGCGGAGGCGGTAGCACTAAGAGATGTGACCGGAGAACTAGTTGCAAGATTCTTCCGGCAGAATGTAATATTCCGATTCGGGATCCCCAGCCGAATCATCTCTGATAATGGCAGCCATTTCAGAAATCAGAAGGTTTACCGGCTAGCCGACAAATACAAAATTGACTGGAGGACATCGTCCCCCTACAACCCTCAAGCCAATGGACTAGCAGAGGCCTTTAACAAGACCTTGTGCACACTATTGGCAAAGACTGTCAGGTCTAACAAAAAGGATTGGGAAGAAAGGATGTACGAAGCACTTTGGGCTTATCGTACTGTCTACAAGACCCCAACCGGCTGTTCACCTTTCTCCCTTGTCTATGGGTCGGAAGCTGTAGTGCCGATTGAACTTGAAGTTCCTTCATTGCGAGTTGCCATCCAGCACGGATTAGTCAGTGGTGAGCAGACCAATGCAGAAAGAAGATTGGAAGAGCTCGCTGAGCTCGAAGGAAAACGCCTCCAGGCGCAACAAAACATCCAACTCTACCAAGCTCGCATGGCCCGTGCTTTTGACAAGTTAGTCAAGGGTCGAGAGTTCAAGAAAGGAGACCTGGTGATGGTCAAAAGAAGAGAAGTGATGGCCTCTAACCCCAAAGGGAAGTTGGTCAAAAATTAGGTCGGACCGTATATCGTCCGCCGAATATATGAAGGGGGTGCCTACGTCCTTGTAGACCACAAAAGAGTCATCCAATTCTCTCCCCTCAACGGAAAACACATTAAGCTGTATCATGCGGCGCATCCGACACACCCCGAGTGATCGGTCGGAACACCCTTTCCTTGGTTAGCGGCGTTCCGTCCTAATCGAGCTACCCTTTCCTTGGTCTAGTGGCACTCCGCCCTAACCAAGCTACCTTCCCCTTGGTTAGCGGCATTCCGCCCTAACCGAGCTACCTTCCCCTTGGTTAGCGGCATTTCGCCCTAACCAAGCTACCCTTCCCCTTGGTTAGCGGCATTCCGCCCTAACCGAGCTACATTCCCCTTGGTTAGCGGCATTTCGCCCTAACCAAGCTACCCTTTCCTTGGTCTAGTGGCACTCCGCCCTAACCAAGCTACATTTTCCTTGGTTAGCAGCATTCCGCCCTAATCGAGCTACTTTTCCTTGATTAGTGGCACTCCGCCCTAACCAAGCTACCTTTTCCTTGGTTAGCAGCATTCCACCCTAATCAAGCTACTTTTCCTTGATTAGTGGCACTCCGCCCTAACCGAGCTACCTTCCCCTTGGTTAGCGGCATTCCACCCTAACCGAGCTACCTTCCCCTTGGTTAGCGACATTTCGCCCTAACCAAGCTACCCTTTCCTTGGTCTAGTGGCACTCCGCCCTAACCAAGCTACCCTTTCCTTGGTTAGCGACATTCCGCCCTAATCGAGCTACCCTTTCCTTGGTCTAGTGGCACTCCGCCCTAACCGAGCTACCTTCCCCTTGGTTAGCGGCATTTCGCCCTAACCAAGCTACCTTCTTCCTTGGTCTAGTGGCACTCCGCCCTAACCAAGCTACCTTTTCCTTGGTTAGCAGCACTCCACCCTAACCAAGCTACATTTTCCTTGGTTAGCAGCATTCCGCCCTAATCGAGCTACTTTTCCTTGATTAGCGACATTCCCACCTAATCGAGCTGCTTTTCCTTGGTTCAGTGGCACTCCGCCCTAACTGAGCTACCTTCTCCTTGGTTTAATGGCACTCTGCCTTAACCAAACTACCTTCTCCCTTGGTTCAGTGGCACTCCGCCCTAATCGAGCTACTTCTCCTTGATTAGCAGCATTCCGCCCTAATCAAACTACCTTCTCCCTTGGTTCAGTGGCACTCCGCCCTAATCGAGCTACTTCTCCTTGATTAGCAGCATTCCGCCCTAATCAAGCTACTTTTCCTTGGTTAGCGGCACTTCGCCCTACTCGAGCTACTTTTCCTCGGTTAGCGACATTCCGCCCTAATCAAGCTACTTTTCCTTGGTTAGCGGCACTCCGCCCTGATCAAACTACTTTTCATCGGTCAGTGGCACTCTGCCCTGATCGAGCTACCCTCTCCTTGGCCAGCGGCTCTCCGCCCTAATCAAGCTACCTTTCCTTGGTTAGCGGTATTTCCCCTGATCAAGCTACCCTCTCTCGGCTCGCATTCCGAATATAAAAAAAAAGGAAGAAAAGAAAGAAGTCAAAATAAAAATAGGGTTAAAAATAGAGATACCCCGCCGGACTTGCTCCCATATCGGGACAAGTGCAAAAATGGCCGTAACCCAGCTGTGGCGAAAACCCGAAAGGGCGTCGCAGGCAAAATCGGGTACCCCGCCACGTGAAAACCCAAAAGGGCTCGTGGGCAAAAAGCAAGAGGGGGCTGGCTTCGGCGAAAACCCGAAAGGGCGCCTGAGTCGGTAAAGTGGTAATTTTCCAAATGCCTCTCTTATTCTCCACCCAATAAAGCTCCGAAAGGGACAGTCATCAAAGTCCCGCCGGAAATCTTTTAACAAATCCTTTTCGACCCCCGTCATCCTCGACGAGATCGGTCAATCCCTACCCTCAACTTGGACCCTACGTCCCTGTTGACAAACCCCATCCTTGTTTCGGCGGTAGCATACGCCGACGAATAAACCCTTTTCGACTCTCGCCATCATCGGCAAGATCGGTCGCTACCCTTCCGGTTTTTGTCACCATCGGCAAGACCGTCTACCCCTTTCGACCCTTGTCACCATCGGCAAGATCGGTCGCTACCCTTCCGGTTTTTGTCACCATCGGCAAGACCGTCTACCTCTTTCGACCCTTGTCACCATCGGCAAGATCGGTTGCTACCTATCCGGTTCTTGTCACCATCGGCAAGACCGTCTACCTCTTTCGTCCCTTGTCACCATCGACAAGATCGGTCGCTACCCTATCCGGTTCTTGTCACCATCGGTAAGACCGTCTACCCCTTTCGACCCTTGTCACCATCGGTAAGATAGGTCGCTACCCAGCCAGTTTTTGTCACCATCGGCAAGACCGTCTACCCCTTTCGACCCTTGTCACCATCGGCAAGATCGGTCGCTACCTATCCAGTTTTTGTCACCATCGGTAAGACGGTCTACCCCTTTCGACCCTTGTCACCATCGGCAAGATCGGTCACTACCTATCCGGTTTTTGTCACCATCGGCAAGACCGTCTACCCCTTTTTGTCACCATCGACAAGATCGGTCGCTACCTATCCGGTTCTTGTCACCATCGGCAAGACCGTCTACCCCTTTCGACCCTTGTCACCATCGGCAAGATAGGTCGCTACCCAGCCGGTTTTTGTCACCATCGGCAAGACCGTCTACCCTTTTCGACCCTTGTCACCATCGGTAAGACCGGTCGCTACCCGTTCTCAGTTTTGGCCGTTCTCGACAGGACCGTGTATCCGTCAGTTTCACTATGCCCTCCTGAGTCCCCCGAACTCTCGGCCGGCATAGGCTGTTTCTAGTCTCGAGAAAAGTCGCGGCGCGGTGGAGTGAACACCTCACCCCTTCCCTGAAGGCGTGAGCGCTCTCCTGCCATAGTGACCCATACACGAGGACTAGAATCAACGGGCAAATGAAAAGAAAAAAATGACAAGATGGAGTCTTCATTCAAAATCAGGATGGAGATTTTTCATTACTATGAAGTAAAAAGCACATGATTACATGGGCCATGCCCTGGAATACATAAGGTGCATTAAAAGGGAGCACATAAAGAAAAGAGACTATGGCAAAGGGCGTCGGAAGATGTCCTCCAGCACAGGAATACCCAGGGAGGGATGACGGATCAGTTCTTGCAATCTGAACTCGGTGGCCTCCAACTCGGATAGCTTCATCTCCAGGGAAGCAACTTGTCCTTCAGCCATCTCAGCATCCTCAACCTTTTGGACCCCCAGGCGATCTACTTCTTCAAGTTCAGCCTATATCCTGGAAAGTTCGGCCCGCAATGCCGTCATCCGGGCCGTTAGGGAGCCCCGGCGTTGTAAAGAGGTGTTGGCTTCGTCCCTCGCCCTCGCCGCAGTCTCTTGCAGAGAAATAAGGGCCGTCTTGCTTTCAGCCCGCTCCAATGATATGGCCGCCAGCTGGTCAGCTGCCTCCCGGCCTAAGAACTCCCTCCTGTTCACATACTTCAGGAGCAAGATTACCCGCGGAGTCCAGTCGTCCATGGGACAACCGAGGGCCAGCAGCGAGCGGGACAGATGCTCTATCAAGCCCCTCAGCTGAATATAAGTTAAATCCCTACTGGCTGTTACGGTCTGCTGGAGGGTCCCCAGGAACTGCCACACGACATCACTCGAGGACTGAAGACCAAGTGGCGACGTCTCGGGCAGTTCGAACTCTACTCTGCCATCCACGGCAGCCCATATATCATCAGCCGTCCCGGAGGATGACGACGGCATAAGCTGCAGCCCACTACCACTGGGAACAACCGCACCGGCAGATGCGGTGGCTAGAGCCTCAACAACAACAATCTCTTTGCCGGTCCCCTGGGGTGGGAGTCCAACAAGAACCTCGAGCACCGAGGACGTCCGTCCCTCAATAATCTCCCCGGCTTCTATCTCAGCAGAGCCACCCTTCTCCAGAACTGACTGCTGTGCAGCCTCCCTTGGCGGAGAATCTCCGGCTACTGCCGAACTATCAACTTCCACGAGCGCTCCGGGACCAACTGGAACCATCGCTGCTGCATGATCCTTTGGGTACCGCAATGCGATGGGCCGCAGGACGGACGGGAAAGTCGCCTGGCCTGTTCCCAGGGCCGGGAGTGGTATCTGCACCGTCATAGTTGGCAGCGCCACCTCAGTCTGCATCGGAGATATATATACAGTTAAAACCTGGCTAGAAGAAGGAGAAAAGAAGCATGGTAAGCATCGGTCCTGGATAGGTCCTTACCTCGGCCGGGACTAAGCTCAAATCTTTAAGAGCAGCTCCCCCAGCGCCAGCCTCCTCACTCGTAAGCGATAATGACGGCACAGGACCGCCCCATGATAACCGGGCCGGGCTGAAAGTCGGATAGTCACTCTCATAGGCCGAGGACACCCCAGCATCGTCGGTCTCAAAATCAAGTGGTGATGGCTCCTCGTCACTGGAGCCGCCACCATAATCTACATGCTCAGAGGAGGAAGACCCCTCTGCTCTCTCAGGACGCTCCGCCGTCGAAGTAGGAGCCTCGCCAGTAGGAGCATCACCCTCGGCGGAAGCTTTTCCGGTGCTCTCCACACCAAGGGCAGCAATAGATGATACCTCGGGGGCGGGCTCTCCCTGCCCCGAGGGGACCACCTCCTCTGCACTCTCCGAGCCCGGAAACAATGGTGGTTGTATATCGACTACAATTCACAGCAAAAAGGGGTCAAGACGGCTGAAGATACGAAGATTTGCGTTGCTATCGCAACTAAACTATAGATTACCTTCCATCTCCCGCCGGGGTGTTGGAGAGGGTAGATCCCTTTCTATGGGAGCAGCGGGGACTTCCTCTGCCCCGTCCCTAGCCGCTACATCTGCCGTCGCCTCCTGTCCGACGACCGCGGCAACTGTATCGGCAACTGTCAGCATGGGCCACCCCAAGTGGTCGAAACAAGCTAATGCACTCTGAAGAAAAGAAGAGCCTACCTTCGGCCTCTAGCCCTTGTACGCGAGAAGCCTCAAACTCTTCAAAAGATACAACAGAAGGAAGGACGGTTGCTGATTCCTTCTCTGCGGCTTTCTTCCGGCGTGCCCGTGTCACTCGGGTCACCGCCGCTTTCGCCTTCCCGACGGCCTCTCGCAGTTGGGACCTAGTCCTCTTCCTCGAATCTCCAGGAGGTAGTGGCGTCGTGGTCGGGGCCGGCTCAGGAACTTCAAAATATGCCGGCTTTTTGGCCTTTATGATCAGCTCCCTGAAGTGCCGGGTCTCCTCCGAAGTCGGTCGGACTGTATACGCACAAGGGTGAGAATGACGCAACCACAATGAAAGGAAGAAGCTGGCCGAAGGGCCTGAAGGAAAAGATAGAACTTACTTGCCGGCCCCGTATAAAAGGGGAAGAGAGGCCAATAAAATAGCGATGGCGTCTTGTCCCTCGAAGCCGCCTCGCGAATAAGCCAGCATAGATCCTCGATCTTTTCGCTCGGCTCAGCTAGCAACGCCAGGTCCTCGTGTCCACGGGAGGACAGCAGATAATACAGGCTCAGATGGTCCAGCCCCCACCTGTCTGCATATTTGAAGGAGATCTGAAGAGGATGGTCCAGTATGGCTTCGCTGGGGCTACCCACCGAGAGGCCGTGAGACCGAAGGAGTGCGAACAGCCAGGGGGTGTTGGCATATAAGTCAGCCCGCCTGTCCTCTTTGCGAATGAAAGCCCGGTAGGGATACAACCTGTCCACCTCGGGACGCCAGTCGGCCACGGCCGCGATGGGCTCCTCTACTGGCAAAGGGAGTTGCTGGAGAATCACCCTCTCACTGCTTACCCGGCATAAACCCCGAAGGGTCTTCACATAATCATCCTTGTTGATCGGGGGCAACTTCAGCTCAACTTTCATCTTGCGGCCTTTTACGAGCTTGCGGGCCTCTAGATAGGCCTTCACGTCCGTATTAGTCCAAGATTTCAACTTCTTCAAATAAGAAGCGTCAATATCAAGAACTGGCTCCGGCTGGGAAGCTAAGAACCTGTGCTCCGCCACGGCCCAGCACTCTCTCCGGGAGGTCCTGTAAAATCCCGTCCGCGCGTTCCACCACTTGACGTATTCAGGCGTGACGCGAGGGAACCGTGCGGGGGCGGGCACCCGGAAAGAAACGTCTTCGCGATGATGGAAAAAGTCCCACCATATCCGGGCGTCATCATTGGACGTTTGCCCGGCCCTGTGCCTGTTGGGCAATGCAAATTGCGAAGAGGAATGTGGAATCTGCTGGTCGTAGCCAAAGTTCCGACTGAAACGGAACGGGTAATACGGCTCCAGCCACAGAATGCCGCTCTTGCGAAATACGAGGACACTAGGCCTGATGGCCAGTGCCCAATCAACCAACTCCGGCTCCAGAATAGGCCTGGTATAATTGGCCTGGGAAATCGGATGGATGTACTCCTCAGTTTCAAAGAGCTTGCATTGCCTCGTCCTGTTCGTCAACGGGCTCGAGTGAGCAGCTAAGCTCCAGAAATGAAGAACCCCGGGCGAGTCCACTGGAAGACGGGTCAATTTACCCCGAATGGCATAGAGTTGCTCCGCTAGCAATGATGGCTCGGCACTTGCAAACTCTATCATGCGCGGGACCAGAGGAACTGCTTGTAACACCCGAGGAGCTGCCTCCGGGAACAGGGTGCAGACCCAAGCATTAAAGAAATGTAACAGACCAACCGTCCGAAGGCTTCTGGGGAGGCGCGTCTTATGCAAGTCTCCCAACATCTTGTAAATGAGGCACAGGGCCACTGGGCAAAGAGACAGCTTGGTACCCCAAGCCATAAGACAGGCTGGATATATGGCTTCCGCCCTGATCACGCTCTCGTCACCCTGAGGGAGAGCAAAGGAACAAAGCCAATAAACCAAATATGCAGCACAGTGAGTCACTGCATCAACACCAGTAGGGTTTGGGTTTTCCCCCTGCCCTCCTCTCGAAGAAGATGACGAAGCGGCCTGGCGTCGTATCCTCTTCTTCCGCTTCTGGGCCACCGGTGCTATCGGAGGAAAATCTTCATACTTGTTCTTCCCCTGGAAGAAATATTGAAGCCAAGCGCCCATCCGCACTCTTCGCTTCTCGCCCGGCTTTCGAGCTTCTCTCGTGTCGTGCGACGAATGGAAGAGGGTGCGATACGCCTTCATTAGATATCGATAGGCGTAGCCCGCCATATACCGACCGTCACCGTCGGTCTGGTCCTTCAACCAGTCAGGCCAACAAACTTCTTCATACGGCTCTCCATCAATGGCAGGCCGCTGAGCTGAGATAGGCTCCACAAGTCTAAGGAGGTCTCCCCCTCTGAAGTATAGAAGGTGTTGTATTCAGGGCAAAACACCTCGATCATGCCACAGCACAAGCCTCGGGAAATCGGGTACCGATATCTTGAAGCGTACACGCTGTGATATACACCAGCTCTGGTCAAAAGAGGAGCATAATGATGCAGCACATAGTCTGTGAATTCCACTGCTCCGGGCCTGAATGCGTGGGCGTCTGTAGCTTTCAACTCAGCAAACCACCCCACGGAGATCTGGTGCTTGAAGCGAATCGCCAAGCAATCCAGCAAGAATGACTCATCTCTATATCCCCATCTCAACGGGGCAAGGAATAGACCAAAGATCGGCTTCTCCGATCTACTCTGCCCGCGGAGTCATTCCACCGAGCAGGTACAAATTCGGGAGCTCTGGTCAACAGTCCGTCTGCCGGAGCCAGGTCTTGCAGCCCCAGCACAACGCTCCACTTCCTGACCTCCCCGGGGAGATAGATGGGTCGTCCTCGCATTACGCATTCGGCCAAGCTGTCTCTCTCCACCAGCAGGGCCTGCTCGACCTTCCGGATGGCGAACACATCCCGCTTCCCCTAAAGGTTGAAGCGCTGAAGAAGGGACATCACGTGCTTGTCCTTGGGATAATCCTTCCTGGTCACGCCCTCTCTGTCATAATGAAAAGAGTCGCCCCCGAGAATAAGGAGACGACCGGTGTCTACAGTGTCCGTCTCTGAATCCGAAGACTCTGCAACTATGGCCACCTGGCCGTGCCCCCAGTCAAAGGAATTGACGTTCTCCCATGTCACTGCGGCACGAGAAGAAGAGCTGGATGCCATGATAGCTGCAAAAGAGGCATACCAAATAAAAAACAACAAAGTCAGAAAATGGCTAATCAAAGGCGAACTTCTGACAAAATTTTGGCAGAGTCTCCCCAGCACAGGGAATTGCCGAAGAAAAGCGGGAACGCGTCCACTGAGGAACGGTCCCTAAAAGGCAGCCATCGATATTACACCGAGGCCAGAGGAACACCCGGGGAAACAGCTCCGAGGGCAAGCCCTGCTAGAAGCCTCCCGGGGCCCAAAGAAAGGGTTTTGAAACCCAAATGGACAACATCTCCACTCACCCGAAGGAAAATCGCCGCTCTCGGCGCCGGAGAAAGGGAAGAGAGGGAAGAGAGAGAAAAAGTTTATGCAAATGAGGGATGAAGAAGAAAAAACAAAGGCGAAAGCCTTATATGGAGGGGCCCCCCCTCCGTTAAACCGGTGTGCTATTTAACGCGCCGAATTAACGGCCCTCTAAGCAAAAGGCGCGCCGATAAAAGGCGCGCCGGGTCAAAGCGGGAAGCCAACGGCCGCGCCGGATTAAAAGCCCAAGGGTCACGGGCCGCACCGTACTAACATCTAAATGGTGCCGGGTCAACGCCCGTGCCGAATTAAGGGCCATCCCAGGCGCCCGCTAATCAAGGAAGGGGTCAGTCCGGATGAAATTCATCCGTCGGCCTTGCTGCACTCGTGCCTTGCTCGCAACACCCACGTCTGGGGGGCATTTGTTGGCACTCAAAATATGATTGTCGATGACCAAGCTATAAGGACGAATGACCCGGCCCACCGAAGTACGGAAGCCGATAAAGATCAACATATTAAAGACTTCTCAAGCTGACAGAGCCTCGAGTCACTCCGTGTGGACACGGGGACTTCACCTCAGGAGAGCCGAGACAAACTCGTCAACCAACCGGCAGTGCGACCAAGCCTGCCCAATGAACCGGCATCGACTTTGTCGTGCTGCATCCACTACACCCGTTGTCCGACCAAGGTCGACGGTCTACCCGGTGGCTACCCACCTCATGAAAGGCTCTCCCGAGGATAAAGGAGTCCCCCCGGCTTCCCGAAACGGAGAACCGAAAGATCTGACGGCGGAAGATCCCGATCGCCCGGCATGGGCACGGCTTCCCGTCAAGATGGGCCCATTAGTGGCCGAATGATCGCCCGGCTCAGGCGGAACTATCTCCCGGCTATCTAACCTCCTAGAAAGCTCTGAGTACGAGCCAGGCCGGACCAACAGCATGGAGCGTAGAGCCGAAGTCCGTGCCGGTAGAAAGCCCGTACGATCAAGATAAAGCTATTCGGAACCTCGAGAATGGCCGTACGTCAACCGGGGAGCTTCTACAAGACATCTCGTCAAAGTTTCGAGGAGCATTGGCAAGATAAATGTTCACGGTGACCCCCGGAATCATCCCCGGGCTCATCAACTGGCTCGAAGCCCACGAGGAGCATTAGCCCGGTGCGCCCTAAACCGGCGCGCCCCAAGCTTGATGCCCTCTGTCCCGGTGCGCTGAAACCCATCCATGGCTTGGCTATTCCGGCGCGCAAAGGCCCATGAAGCCCTTCCCGGCGCGTAGCTCTTCACGCCGTACAAGGCTTGGGGCTCGATCATGTATATATACAGATGGCTATTCGAAATAAAAGAGAGCTGATGGTTTTGGGGGATCAGCTGTCAGCCCTCTGATCATTTTCGAGAGGAGGAGAGGGCTTCCTTTTTCACTTGAGGTACAGAGAGTGAAGGTTTCTCGGGAGCAGTGACCGCCGGCCATCTTCTTCGGCTGCGATACTCTGTTTCAGGAACAGGTGGGCGCGGGCGTTGATCTTCTCCTGCTTTCCGTAGTTTTCTTCCTCGAAACTCCTATCCGTTGAATGTAAGCGAGGGGGGGAGGAGCGACAATGAAATGAGTCGATTCTCCTCCCCCCTCTACGCGATCCCTTCTGATTTTTTTCCTCCGTTATCGCACCGTGAATGTCTTCTGTCTCTGTTGTCGGCGAACGACGATCAAGTGATGGTGCCGGGACTGTACTCTCGCTATGTAAATGTTAAACCCTTCCCATTTTTTTGGAATGGCAACGTATGTGCATGCGTGTGAATGCTTAAATCAATGAATCGGATGAATGATCCTCCCCTCTCTTTCTCTATCTATGCTAACACATCTGTCTGAGTTCTTCTCTGCATCACTCTAACCTTGGTTTCTCCGAAGGTTGCATTGTGCCCCGACTCGTCGTGGGCTATAGAAACACCCCTCCCCGGGGGCTTTTCTTTGATTCATTTTTTTGTTGTTGTTATGCTTGATGCAGGGGTCTTTGCACCCCTTTTCTTCTCGGAGGGAGCCGTGCCTCTGCGCGTGTCTCTGGCCGCTCCACACAGGGTTTACCTCCCTGAACATTGCTTTCTAGCTGTTCGAGCATATGCCCCTACTGCGTGCCTGTCTAACTTATGCCCTTATTACTCGTTCTTCACGGTCATCTGCATCGTTCCGAGGTTTCCTCGTCGTTTTGATCACCCGGGGAGGGGGACATTCCCCGTTACTTCCTGCAATTGCTGGGCGACTGAGGGCTCTACCTCTCCGTGGTAGGCGCTTTTTCGAAGCCATGGCTAATAATGACGGGGAGCCAGGGTCAACGAACTCAACCCCGACAGACCAGGGCCCGATCGAGACCAGGGTGTGTGTGCTCCTTGTAGGCTAGCCCTCGGAGTCCCACTCTCCCAATGGTCAGTCCCTCCATGGGACGAATCACTGACTACGAGTCCTTCACCCCTCGTAGGCTAGCCCTCGGGGTGTCGTCCTCATCATCAGTGACTTCGCCCTTCTATCTCTTCCCCCATGGAGCTTTGGTGCCCCTAGCAGGCTTGTCCTCGGGGTATCCTATCCAGTGGGGTATGCTGGCCGCCTTTGGGCAGACCGGTGATTTAGGGGCTTGCTCCATTAGTGAGTATGACCCCGATTCTCCCCTGCAACTCTGTTTGTTCAGGGGAGATGCTGTCAAATTTTTGACAGACTCCAGATAATTATGTCAATAAAATGATCGCTCCGAATCGAATCAACTCAGTGCTCGAGTATGAACCTCGCACTGACCTCCCCCTCATTTCCAGAAGGCCATGGACTCCAATCAAACAATCATCTGGCCCAACAACTCAAGAAAGGGTCCCATGAAGTCTAATAAACTTAAAAAGGTTCATAATTCAACAAAACAGGTTTAATACGGCGCGGTCTTAACCGGCGCGCCCTAAACCGGCGCGGTACCCCCCCGCGCCGGATTAACCCCACACTCATTTCCAACTTTTTTTCCTTTGCGCCTTTCCGGCGCGCCCTAAACCGGCGCGCCCCCAAGCCCTTGCGCGCCGTTTCAATACAGCATGGTCACCGCGCCGTATTAACCCCTATACCTACGCGTGACCGCGCCGTGTAAGCGTTCTTATACACTTGTAGTCACCCCGGTTTTGAAGCGTCATGCCACTCTAGTGATTCATTCACCCCGGGTAAGTCTCGTCTTTCGGGGGCGATGTCAATAAGCCGTAATTGGTGAATAAAAAGGATGGCCAAGCGAGCCCGGGTCATATTATCATCGTATTCATTGTCATATCCGTTAAGCGTTTTGCTTTCGCTATTACACTTGCGCCGTTCTTCCTCCTCTCAGTGAAGGGCAGTAAATGCGGCTGATCGCCACCGTTTCATAACACTATCTTCATGTGTAATCTAGGTGTGGATGTCTTGTGTGCATGCATGCATAGATCCTCGGGTATATCAAATGGCATCGACAGAAGACCGGGTTACGCCCGGCCGAAGTCTTCGTCATGCGCGATGGTGGTCTTCGGACCTACATCCTCCGCCACGTACCGAGGGTCCATAATTCCATGAACTATACATCTGCTATACGATAAATATTTGCATCCTGCCTGTCATTGCTATAATCATCATGTAGTTCTTTTTAATCCGGCTTCGACGGCCCACTATCTCGGCAATTAATCAAAGGTGTTCCCTCCTCGTGGGGGATGTAATTAACGCCATAACCTTTATGGTATGGTGGACTGCTGGTCCCGACCGAACCTCACATTCGCCCGATATGGGTCAGAATGAGTGCACAATAAAATTATCACTCATGTGACAGGCACGCCTACGTCGTCAATCAGTCAGTTGACTACCAGTTAGCCAAATGGTTGATCGATACGCGAATGAAAAGGGAAAGAAAGAAAACGATGAAACATGCCCCAATCTAGCAATATCATTCTCGAGTATTTTCTATTTTGTGGCTTTCTTTGCATTCGTTTTAATGATTTCCAGCATGCATCATACGCATCTTTTTGAGCATTCATGACCCATGGTGTGTCTGAAAGTGTCTCATTTGTGATGTATGATTGTGCGTTCAGTGTCTGAGTAAGAGGAACTATTCCATTTAGAGTTGGAAGGTTTTCTCTGGTCCGTTCACCTAGTTTGATTGATTGGAGGTCCCTGTCTGGAGTTTTGATCCGTTTCTTTACTTTTTCACTGCTTGCTCCGGTCTCCTCATTGGTCCAATGGATTGTGTCCCTCATGAGGTTGATCGTGTGTTTTCCTTTTCGTTTATTAGTTTCTCCAGGCTGGTGTCGTTTTGGTTCGATCATTCCTTGTGTTTGGTTTGGAATTTTTCGGAAGATTCCTACCGCTCGTTGGCGAGAAAACTGGTGTCTTTTGCCATAACGCCCGCTTTTCAATCCGTTCCGCTCCATTTTCGCTTCATCTCCATGATCCATTTCGCATTCGCTTCACCCTCGCTCGCTCCCCTGCAAAGACGACGTTAAGGAGGGGCATCTGTTGACACCCATTTTTTTACCTATGAGTTGAGTCATTTCTCTTACCATCAATTGTTGATGCCTCGAGTTGTCCATTACTCATTGGGCTATTTTCAGGCACGTCGTGGGCTTATTTTATGGGTACCTCCCTCCCTGGCTAGGTCTGCTCTCAGATTCGGGCTTAATGGGCCTTGATTTCAACTGATCTCTGGGTTAAATGGACTCATTTATCCCATTTTCTTAGTTTTAAACGCCCAGGCTTTACACGGTCTAGCGATCGACCGTTCAGTGACTGGGCGGTCTTCTTCGAATCGTTTACTGATTTATTGGATATTTATTTGATTTTCTAAATTTCCACCGACAAGCCATTGCACGGTCGAAGAGCAGCCGTTTACTTCCATTAAACGGCCTGTCGTAGGACCGTCCAGCTCCCAGAGTCCTCAGCCGGTTTGTTTTTCAGATAATTATCTATTTATCCTATTTTCCTATATTTATCACCGACATGTGTACACGGCCTAGCATTGGACCGTTCCATTCATTGAGTGGTCTATCAGTATATTGTCTTATCCTGGAGAGTCCAACGTCGTGACAGCCGGTCAGTTCGGGGGATAATTGGACAATTTCTTATTTTATTTTATTTATCACCGATAGCATTGGTCAGTCTGGAAATGGACCGTTTACTTGTCTGAGCGGTCTATCGCGCGACCATGTACTTGCTTGAAAATTGTGGATTGTTTGGATTTTCTCTCTCTATCCATGGTTAAACCCCCACCTTCCTCCGCCATTTTCTCCGCGGTTTCTCATCCAAATGCGGTGCCGTTTGATCCTGGTGGAAAATAAAAGGATTATCTATGAATTTTTTTTTGTAATCTCATATTATTATCCATTGGAAAATCTAATTTCGAGGTTGGGCTTTTAGGGCTCTATAAATAGAACCCCTAGTCCAAGCTTGGAAGGGGGAGATCCAACGTCGATGGCGAAGCTCTACCGGATTCTTGAGCAAGCTGTAGCCAGAGAGGGAGACTTTCTACATCCTTCTCAGCCTTCGGTTCAGGGAGTAGTCCATTGTTTTGAGTCTTAGTCTTGGTGTTTAGTCTTTAGTTCACCCATTGCATGCTTCTTTTCATCATCTTCGCCCCACGTTTTTCACTTGTTCACATCATTTTACACCATTCCTATTGTGTTGACGCCCTATAGGGGTTTAAAAACCTCCCAGGTATCGCCCATTCCATGTTATTATGTTTATTTTTCATTCTTTTCTATAGTTACTACACTTCCTAGGGCTAATTTGGGTTGCATTTTCGTATTATCCACGTTGTTTTGCAGGTCAGCATCAGCACAACACGAGGCCCATCTCCTCTGGCCGCCCGGAAGGGGTGGAGGATCATGTCCTACGTCTCGGAGTTGAGCAGAATCACACGGTCTTCCTTCGTCTACTTGGAAGAGTACACGGCCCAGATCTGACCGTGCAACGCCTTCCTGCAGTCGTCTGCGAACCGTTCTGTCGCCAGACCCTACTTTGTCCTGCTTCCTTCTTCAGCGCTACGAGGGGTCTATCGAGCGGCCGTTCCATCACTTGAGCAGTTCGTCCTGAACCGTTTACCACCGTAGCGTTGCATTTTTTTGGGGCGAGTGCTTTCTCCCTTTCCAAGGTACGTAGTACTCTCCGGTACCTGTGTCCTGGTGGCGATCACGATCACGCACACACACCTCTCCACTTTTTCCTTCTTCCCTTCATTTTGCTTGTCTTTATATTTCGATTTAGAAAAGGAAGGGAAAGAGAAAGAAAGAGGGGGGGAAAACATGTCAACAGATATCAACCTGCCTTACACAAGCCTTGGTCGTGAATGGAGAAGTTGCAGCCATGGCCTCTTCTACATGCATGATTTTGTTGCTCCCTCTTCTAGGGACATTAGTAGAATTTTTATAGTCCCGCAGGGCTGATGCAGTGCCTCGGGTCTTTTTAGGAACCCACATTTGCTTGAATTTTGATAATTTTGGGTTTGGCCTCCCTTGCTTGTTCTCATCAAGGTTCGACCTCTGGTTAGCTAGCACTTGGAAGGCGTTGTGGGTGGGGACAGTTGGGATAACCCGATCTGGCAGAACTCTAGCATTGCGGCCGTTGAAGTATACTCGGATGCCCCCGATCATCATAGACTTCCCAGATGCCGAGAGTCGACATTGGGAAGTAGCAGTGACTCTTCTTCTTCTGAAGTTTTCTATGTTGCCCCGAGCGGGCCTCTTCTCATATGCCCCAGTCGGGCAGGTAATATGGTGAACGTGGCAGCTCACGATCACCGGGCTCTTCAGCAAGGTTTTCTTGATTTGACTCTCACTTTGTCGGCCGCAGGTTTGTTGTTCGTTGTTAGCTTCACAGATTTCGTGCTCTCCTTGCCCAGAAGGTGCACGAACGCGACTCCCAGGAAGTTGGGGAAGCCAACGACCGGAGGAAAGTTGCCGAAGGTAGTTGGTACGGCAAGATAGCCGTGTGCAACATGGTCGACTATGATTTGGGTGCCAAAGACAAGCCCGGACAGTCCACTCGACATCGTTTCAACCTATAAAGGGGAAAGCCAAGATGAACGAGTAGTTAGGGTTTAAAGTAGTTGAGCAGGGACCCCATGGTCCATTTATTTTGCGAGAAGATGAAGGGAGGTTGGGTCCCACCGGACGTGCCAGGTTGTAGGGATGGATTTTATTAAAATATATTATTATTGATTTATTTGGTTTATTTATTAAGGGTTTGATTCTTAGCGTAAGACGTGCCAGTCACTATCGTGATAATTTGTTATGTTCTCATCTGACTGATCAGATAATTATGGGTGATCGTGTCGGGACCCAAAACCCATCGTACCATAAAGGCTACGACGTTAATTACGCCCCTCCGAAAGAGGGACAACCCTTGATTAATCGTCAAAATAAAGACCATGGGGCCCATATAATTAAAGATGCAATTGCATGCAATCACACAATATGGTAGTACTTATTTATTAAATCAACTCTCGGTACGAGGCAGAGAACTTAGGTTCAAGGACCACCATCATGCATAGTGATAGCTTCCGGTCGGGCGTAACCCGGCTTTCCGCTAATCACCATTTAATATACCGGAGAATCGGATCATGCAAGCATGCAAGATAATAGTATTCAGTATTATTGTTCATTATTTGTTTAATCATTTATTTATAACTTCGAGAGAGATTTCGGCAGCGCCACCCTGCTCCGAGAGGTATCGGGGCCTTTTTATTTTGAAGCTGTGCATAACGTTACGGTGCACATATATGGACCCATGAAGTGGGTCGGGTGTGACCGTATTCAAGCAAGTTCGGAGATTATTGGGGCAACGTATGTCGGGGTACAACAAATTTGCTGTTCAAGAACCATAGGAACACGGTTGAAACCCGATCGGGACAAATCAAATTCAATGAGTTATTGGCCTGTGACAAAGTCGTGCTTTGGCTACTGTAGGGGGAAATCCTGAGAACCAGGCACGACTTGTCGGAGCGGCATTAATATTCCATACCCGGTGTCTGGGGAAGGTGAAGACTCCGGAATAAGCACAGTCATGCTCATTATTCTTTATTTATTCTTGTTATTATTTGAGACACATGAATGTGTTTCTTTTTCTTAGATTCTTTATTCTTATTATTATTATTATTTATATTTTCCCCTTTCCATTACTCGTTTATTATTTATTTATTTATTATTTATTGATTTTATTTACATTTTTTATTAGATGGATACATCTTTTACTTTCTTTATTGACATTTATTTGACATATTATTCATTAATCAATTCTTTGTTATTTGATTATTCTCTTTTATTGTTGTTTGTTTGACCATGATTTATTTATTGTGTTTATATATATATATATGTACATTCCTCACCATCACCCTTTTTTGTTAATCTTTTATCTCCCTTTTTATGCAAGTGAGATGATACGCGTATATGAGTGCATGAGTGTTTTTTTTGTTTTAATATTTTTTTATTGCTTTTAATGCCCAAATGCGCAACGTGTTATTTTTTTTTAGTGAAAGAGGTACATGTGTATATTAAGTGTTAAGTGTTGGTCTTGTTTTGTTTGTTTTATATGTGTATTGAGGAGGGATGGGGTTTGACATGTATATGCAATATGGAAGTGTGTGTTGAGTATATTGTGAAAACGGCGGGGTGTGCATGTGGTTAAAACGGCGCGAGAGACATCTCGGCGCCACATGAACATGGGCCTCAGGGCAACATGGTTTTGGCACATTTGGTATGTTATATATATATATATATATATATATATATATATATATATATATATATATATATATATATATTTATTAGAGGGAGATGAGGTGGCGCCGAGGAGTAATGGCGCCGAGGAGAGCCCCCACCGATTCTCCTTTTGTGTTTTGTTTAGCACTTTTTTATTTACTTATTATATATATATATATTTATTTCATTCTATTTTTTTATTTGTTTCTATTTTTTTATTATTGTTTGTTTATGTTTATTTATATTTTTTGTTTTGTTTTATTTTATTAGCAGTTCGACAGTTAGTCTGCATGCCTGGCAAAAATCCGGCAGCATCTCCCCTGTACCCGGAATGTGCCAAGGTTGCATAGGAAACCGTCCACGGAGAGCCGAGACGGAGTCCATAATAAATGGGCATATCGGAGCCCGAGAGTCAAAGGAGCTGAAAAATAATGGGTCAATGTCCACCTTATGGCGATTTTATTTAATATTCCCCTTGGTGGGATCATGCGTGTACATTACACATTACTCGCACTCAAAAATGTATGAACAAATAGGTTTTTAAGCCTCACGGTAGTAATATATTTACCCTTATGAGTTTATTCATATAAATATATATATAGAGAGAGAGAGATAGAGTGAATGTATTGATTAAGGAAAAGCACGTTTATTCCCCCCTGTACACACATTGATGCTCATTAATACAGATATGGGATTAAGAGGCTTAGGGGCTATTAATGCATGCACATATTACATGTGAAGTGTGCCAGTCGACACGATTATTGCAGAAACCCATATATGGGCGGCCATGGTTCATTCGGGAGCAGAGGGAGTGGAAATGGGGGGTTCTCGGCATGCAAGAGGGTTGGCGCGAAGGCAAACCGGCGCGGACGGTTATCGGCGCAGGGCAAGTGCCGAGAGAGCACCGCGCCGGGGGATTAATTGGGATGCCGAGGGGGCTGGCTAAGGGTTTAAGGCCCTTCTGAGGGATCTGGAGCTTAATTCGGGGCTTCATAGGTTTTGGAAATGGCTGCTGGACGAACCATTAAAGGATGAAAAGGTTCCTTCACAGAGAATCCAGGAGAGATCACACGATTATTAAAATAAAATCAGACGAAATCATCATAATGTCCTCGCAATTGGGCGAGCAGAGGGCCACAAGATGGGCTGTCTCGGGCTACTGTCACGCGGCAGAGGTTGATTCATCCACCCAAAGACCTTAATTAATTGAATTAAAGCTCGGTAAATCAATACCCCTTGTATATGATATTTCCCTCACGAGCGTCATAGACAAGCAGAGTGATAGCTCCCACTATCTCTGCAAGAGGTTACAAGCCATGAGGCTGGCACCGAGGGTCATATGGAGGGGGCAGAAATCATAAGAAAGCTCAAATGGAAAATAAGGAGCATAAATGATATACCATCCAATAGCAGTAACACAACTCCATGGAATGCTTATTCGGCACAACGAGTGCTAGCCGGTGGAGATGCCGTTCACATGGAAATGAGCATACACAGGATTTTACAGGAAGAGAACGCGGCAAACGACAGATATTGACGCAGTATATTGATTCTCACAGCTTTACAATATGCCGGTGGGGGCAATACAATGTAAATGAAAAAATATATCTATCATGAATCAACAAGGGATTCGAAAGAAGAAAACAGGAGGGGCCACACTGGTAGTAGGATAAAACGGGGGAGGGGAGAACTGTAGCCCCGTTGGGCCATTCAACCGGCGGTGGCACCCACCTTGCACTGGATGCCGAGGATGATTTTCTCTCTCTCTTTCTCGGACCTCGCTGGGGTACTCTCACTTTTTTTTTGCTCCGGTCTCGCCCCTCTCTTTTCTTTCTATTTTTTCCTTTTTTTCCTTCGACACCATGATATATATATAGAGGGTGTGGCCCTGTTTCCATCGACGCCCAGAGGAACTGGCACATTGGTTGGTGTTTGCGCACCGATTGCAATCCTGTGCCGACTCATTTCCGTGCCGGTTCACTTCCGTGCCAGTTTACTTTTGTGTCGGTTCACTCCCGTGCCGGTTTCATTTCGTGCCAGTTCACTCCCGTGCCGGTTTCAGTTCATTTCTTAGAATCATTTGGCCCATTTTTGTTTGTTTAGGCCCATTTGTGCTCATTTCTCATTTTGTAAGGGTTGCCCCATCGACTAACTCGTCTCATTGTCCGAGCTTTTATCTTGTTCATTCGGGGATGGTCCCGAGCCTTTTCTGAACACTCGAGTCTTGTTTCAACGGCTGTCCATTGGAGCCGGGCATCTTTTCTTTTCTTTTCTTTTTCTTTTATTCTTCATCTTTGTTCGGCTTTTGCCACTCCTTTCCTTCTTTCCTTTTCTTATCGGCATAGGGGTACTTCGGCCAGGGCTCCATACTTGCAAAAGCAAAAGTTTAAGAAATGTCAAAAATATTTTCAGTGTAAACAGGGTTGCTTCTTTGTCACTTCGACAGAGCAGTAGCGAGCCACGGAGGCCGTGCGGGCACTGTGGGGTGACGCGAGTACTGCCTCACAGAGCTCCAGGAGGCCTATCAGGGATCCTCATCTTAGGAGAGAGGAGAGGAACAACTAGGAGGCCGGCCAGGAGGGTGGTGGCGAGAGTTAGTGAGTTATTTGTACACCCACCCCCTCACTTATGATGTACATGTACTTGACAATTTATATATATGAAATGATTTCTCTTCTGTCACTTGCATTGTCTCTTGTGTGTTCCTTCCCTTCTCGGCTTCTTCTCCTCTGTGCTGTTCCCACGTGATATGTTTGACAAGACTTCACCCCGAAACGGGGAATCATGTCTCGCCGTGGCCATTCTTTTCAAAGGGATTTTACCACCAAATTCCAATGACGCCGACTGCTAGCCCTCTTTTCCCGCGTGGATGTCTCCCATTTTTAGCACACAAAATTATTTGCAACATGACAATGAGCACAGGAAATCTTGAGATGGCGTAGGGAGCAAGCCAACGAGTCACGCCACCCAAATCATTTACTCCATAGAAGCGGTGAAGTGACATATGAGAGTGAAGGCACTACAATAAAAGGCAGAGTTTGCGACGGCAAACTTCCGTCGCAAATCCGTCATAAAACCATCGAAAAACCTATTTGCGATGGCGTACATATGGATTTGGGACAGAATATGGCCGTCTTATATTCCTAGTCACAAATTTTAGACGGATACGATTCCGTCCGAAATGTCGTCTTAACTTTCAGATGGTAAATATCCGTCTCAAATACCGTCTCAAATTATCCGTCTAAAATAGCGTCCCCAAATCCGTCTTAAATTTTTAGATGGAATCCGTCTGAAATAGCGTCCCTAAATCCGTCTGAATGTTCAGACACACTATTGCGTCCTTAATTCCGTTGTAAGGTTCAGACGGGTCCGTCATAACATCAGTCTGAAACGTTTTTAAAATTTTATATAAAAAATATGAATTTCAGACGGGGTTGGGCTCTTCTCTATTCCCGTTGCAAATTTCAGACCAATCCGTCTCAAAATCCGTCCGAAAAACTTTTATTTATTTTTTAAAAATAATAAAAATTTACTAAAAAACTTGTTTAATAATAATAAAAAATACATCAAATATTGCAATCAAACCAAAAGTACAAATACATCAAATATCATAATCAAATCAACGTACAAAAAATAAAACACATAATAAACTCAACAAATATCATCCTCTAGATCGTCCATATCCTCATCCTCCCCGCCCTGCTCATCTCCTCTATTTCCGCTCGCAGAAGGATCCTCCTATATTAAAAAAATAATAACATTCATTCATTGGATAAAGAATTAGTGCGAATATAAGTTAAATATTTTATTAGATTGCATAAATTCAAATCAAACATAATATCAAATTGATAACTGCATAGATTTTATAGACCCCAACTATCCTAGCTCTCATCAGTATTTTAAATTAATTACATTTAGAGAATGTAATTCTGAGCGCCGAGCTCAAACCGAGTATCCGAATTGAAATCCGCCAGTTCTGACAAGTCCTTTTCATCTCCCAGGTCGTGTTGGAACGATCGGCATGCCAATCAGACTGGTATTTCATAATTTAGATCTCTGAACCTAACTTCTTTAAATTTTAACTAAGTGCATTTACAAAATACACTTTTGAGCACCGGGCCCAAACCGAGTATCAATATCCAATTTGGATTCCGTCAGTTCTCACAAGTCACTTTCATGTCCCAGGTCGTGTTGGAACGATCGGCACACACATCAGACCGATATTTCAGATTTTAGACCCTCGGACCCGACTTCTTTAATTTTAAACCAAGTGCATTTACAATATGCACTTTGGAGCGCCGGGCCCAAACCGGGTATCCGATTTGGATTCCGCCAGTTCTCACAAGTCACTTTTATCTCACAGGTCGTGTTGGAACGATCGACAGGTCGATCAGGGTACTATTTTACATTTTGGACCCTCGAACCATGAATTTTCTGAATTCTTTTAAAGTAAGTTACTTTTGAAAACACACTTAGTTTTGAATTGAGTCATTTTGGTGTCGGGCTCAAACCAGCATACCGATTTGGAATCCGTCAGCTCTCACAACTCACGTATACCTCCCAGGTCGTGTTGGAACGATCGACATGCCGATCAGGATAGTATTTTATATTTTGGACCCCCGAACCCCGAATTTTCTGAATTCTTCTAAACTAAGTTACTTTTGAAAACTAACTTAGTTATTTGAGCGTTGGGTTCAAACTGGATATCCGATTTGGATTCCGTCAGCTCTCACAAGTCACGTGTACCTCCCAAGTCTTGTTCAAACGATCTGCACGTCGACCAAGCCAATATTTTACATTTTGGACCTCTGAGCACCTAATTATCTGAACTCTTCTAAACTAAGATAGTTTTAAAAAAACTAACTTAGTTATTTGAGAGTCGAGCTCACATCGGATATCCGATTTGGAATCCGTCAGCTCTCACAAGTCACGTCTACCTCCCAGGTCGTGTTGGAATGATCGGCAAGCCGATCAGGCTAGTATTTTATATTTTGGACCCCCGAACCCCGAATTTTTTGAATTCTACTAAACTAAATTACTTTTGAAAACTAACTTAGTTATTTGAGCGTCAGGTTCAAACCGGATATCCGATTTGGAATTTGTCAGCTCTCACAAGTCACGTCTACCTCCCAGGTTGTGTTGGAACGATCAGCACGTCGATTAGGCCAGCATTTTATATTTTGGACCCCCAAATCCTGAATTTTATGAATACACATAACTAAGTTACTTTTGAAAACTAACTTAGTTTTTGAATTAATTATTTTTATAATTGAGTAATTATGCCAAAATAAAAATATAATAAACACTCACCTGATGGGCCTGTGTCATGGTGGTGGATCCAGGAGGGAGAATTCCCGCTTGGGAGAGGAGGCCAGTGATTGCCTGCAACATGGTTACCGGTTGGCTAGACATCTCCTCTCGGATCTGCTGGTCCATCTGCCACTGCAAATCAGAGATCTCTGTTGGGATGATGTCTCTGACGTCGCTAGCGGAAGTACTAGGGCCAGGTGGAGGTATACTGAAGGCACTGCTACAGGTTTGGCCAGATCCTGAACTCGCACACGATGATATCACCGCGCTAGAGTCCAGGCTCTCCCCAAAACCATATAGCCGGCCTTTCTTCGGTACACCAGCTGCTGCCACCCTTTCCACCGGATCGAACTCAGGCTGCTGCGCGTCTCCCCCGTACTTCTCTGTCACAGCTCTGCTATGTGTTTCCTACAAATTCAATAAAATAACTAGTCAATTTCATATGAATCAATCCGATTTAAATGAACGGTAGAAGTTGCATATGTAGATAAACTTACCGCTACTAATTGAGCTCTCTCACTCACAAATTGATCTGTCCCCTTCTTTTTACGTGTTCTATCAAACACCTCGAGGAATAATGAAGCTCGATTAAACTCCACAGCCTGTTGTACAATTCACAGTAAAAAATGTCATATATATTAATAAAATGTAAGAAGATAAATTGAAACATTACTTACCAATTTTTGTTTATGAGCCACGAAAGAGACGGACCCACCCGTATGCAAATTTGCGCCCGGTTGTGATGCCCTGTTTGCTTTGGCTTTTCAGGACTTTTCTATTCACTCAGGCGAGGCAAATATGTCACATGCTATGTCCCAATCCTCCTTCCTCATCCATAGAGGGCGGTGCTCCTTCCACAACTGTCGATCTTCACTCCCACCAGCCTTTTTTTAGCCATTTTATGAGCCGCATGAACTTTCTTTCTGTAATTTGTCTGTACATGAGACTCCCATTGTTTACGACAGCGCGCCGGGGACTGTCCACTCGTGAATCAATAACTCCGCTGTAAATAAAATAAGTTTCACTGTTAGTATACTATTGTGAATTGAGTTTGGAAAATACTTGAATTAAATGACGTAATTACTTACTGAGAACATATCGAATAATGAATCGCGGAGGCCTATCGAAAATTCTTTGAAAGACAATATTGGCCCGGGCACATGTGCCATTACTAGATCCATAGAATGACGGACAACATCGGAAGGTTCAAATTTAGAACTGTAATTGCAAATGTCAGAATATTCACATTAGATAGTTGAAGGCTAAATAATGAATGTAATAACCTTATAAATTTACCCAGAGATCCAGCACGGGCGACGTCCATCATGGGCCGTGCCTCCCTCGTGACGACTGCCGGCATCGTCAAGTGGCTGAGTGGTGGGGGTGTGCCCTATAAGAATTAATTTTCATAAGTAAAATGAATATTTTACTAAAAATTAAAATATACATACTGCAGCAGGAGGCGGTGGGGGTGGCGTCTGTACAGGTGGTGGTGGGACGGCATTGGGACTTGTAACAAGTATTTTTCATAAGTAAAATGGATATTTTGCTGAAAATTAAAAAATATATAATTGAGAAAGTACTGGGACCTATATGAATTAATTTTCATAAGTAAAATAGATATTTCACCCCCAATTAAAATATACATACCTGCAGCGGGAGGTGGTGGGGGTGACGCATGTGGTCGTGGTGGGAGGGGACTGTGAACTGTAAGAATTAAATATCATAAGTAAAACGGATATTTTGATGAAAATTAAAATATACATAATTGGGAAAGCACTTGGACTGTAAGAATTAACATATAGTAAGCAAAATGAATATTTTGCACTAAATTAAAATATACATACCTGCAGCGGGAGGTGGTGGGGGTGGTGTTTGTACAAGTGGTAGTGGGAGGGCACTGGAACCTGTAAGAAATAATTTTCATAAGTAAAATAGATATTTTACTGAAAATTAAAATATACATACCTGCAGCGGGAGGTGGTGGGGGTGGGGTCTGTACAAGTGCTCGTGAGTCGACACTTGGACCTATAAAAAAATTCTTTTAAGTTAGTAAATAATTAAAACATTGATATAGCTAACTATTTTAATAGATATACCTGTGCCCGAAGAAGACGCCAAAGAGGAGGGAGTAGAGCCCCTGTCACTGCCCTGTCTCCTCCCACTCCCAATACGACCTCCTCGGACCATTTCTTTATTACTAACAACACAATCAATACATATTAATCCATAATTATATAAAGATAGACAAATGTTATTAAAAATTATGCAAATTTTTTTTGAATATCTTACACAACATTATCAAAACGTGCCTCCATCATGCTGATGATATATCTAACTCATCATCAACTTCGTCATCCATAGTAGCCTCATCAGATTCGAACTCTTCCTCTTCATCCGATTCCTCCTCCCCTCTAACATCAACATTTAGCTCCGTCGGATCGTGTTCTTCCACTTCATCTCCCTTACGTAATGATAGTGGCTCATCAGATTTGTCCAGATTAATATACATGGAACCGACAACGCCAACTTCGTCTGATTGAAAATATTCAGCACTGGCAACCTGTTCGACATTTTCACTCATATTTAACTCATAAGTGGGAAAGAGTTTTGCTTTAACCCTGCAAACTACCCACCAATCTTTATTCTTGGATGATGGATAGCTTGAATAATACACTTGCTGGACTTGTGCGGCTAAAATGAATGGTTCATAAGTATTAAGTTTAGACCTATGTTTGACATCGATAATCCCATAAGTTGTGTCATGTCGAACAAAATTAGGATCAAACCAATGACACTTAAATAGGTATACATGATTGTCTCGTCCCAAATACTGAAGTTCTAAGACTTCCTCAAGAATACCATAGTAGTCCAATTCCACTTCATTGCATACACTTCCCTTAACAGATACGCCACTGTTCATCGTAGACTTACTTCGTCCAAAATCCCTCGTATGAAATCTATATCCATTCACAATATATCCTGGATAGGCACGTGCAACATGCGAGGGGCCATAACTTATCTCTTGTACTCTTTGATCAGTAATGAGACCTTGTTCAACCTATATGTAAATTAGAGTAGTTAAAATAATAACAATTACCTCAACATAAGTAAATACAAACATATATTTTGGTATAGATCGACACTAACTCGATATCTCAGTCATTTGGCAAAAAAACTTCTCGCGTTCTTTTTCAATCTCACGTGCTGGATATTTGGACATTTTTGTGCTAATTCTGAATCAAATTGTCTGTAATATAAATGCACTACTACTTTAAATGAACTGCAGAACAAGGATGAACAACTTATAGACGTCGCTGGAAATGTGAGTTAAGAACTTACTCAACATAAGGTTCAATCTCGATACAATTCAAGAGAATATATATCTCAGCGGCATACAACTCTCTATCTTCGAGCGTGCGCGTCGAGCAACATCCGAACGCATGTCCAGGATGCTCAAATATAGAGAGTCGTTCTGACGAATCATCAACTCCCCCATCATCATTACGTGGAGGTCGTGTACGACGAGTTAGAATCTCTGGCTCAAAGTACATGGAACAGAATTTCAAAATTTCTTCAAGAATATATGCCTCAGCAATCGACCCCTCCACCTTCGCCTGGTTGTGAACTTTCATTTTTAATTCATGCATGCACCTACAACAATAATTTAGATGGCAATGACATGTACCAACCATAGACGACATGTAACTTAATAAAAATTCTCACATACCTCTCAAATGGATACATCCATCGAAATTGTACCGGCCCTCCGGCAATAGCCTCGTATGGCAAATGGACGACCAGGTGCTCCATCGAATCAAAGAATACAGGAGGAAATATCTTCTCTAGTTTGCAAATGTTGTGACCACATTTTCTTTGATAGTTTGTGCATTCCGAAGTCTGAGTTCTGATGCACATAAAATCTTGAAAAATTGACTCAGCTCGGTCAGTGCTCCCCATATAGGCTTTGGTAACAAATCACGAAATGCAATGGGCACTAGCCTCTCCATGAACACATGACAGTCGTGACTTTTAAGACCATATATTTTCCCTCATAAACATTCACACACCGGACTATGTTGGATGCATATCCATCTAAGAATTTTAACTATTTCAACCACTGGCACACTTCCTTGATCTATGTATCATTAAACACGTAAGTTGCTTTAGGCTGTACAATTTTCCATTTACGTTATGCAGTTCCAGTTCTGGATGTTTACAAAGCATCTTTAAGTCCATACGCGCTTTGACGTTGTCCTTTGTTTTGCCTTTAACATTCATGATTGTATTGAACACATTATCAAAAAAATTCTTCTCGGTATGCATGACATCCAGATTGTGTCGTACAAGAAGAGTTGACCAATAAGGCAATTCTCAAAAAATACTTTTCTTGTTTGAGTTGTGATCCTTTCCAAAGCTAGTGAGTTGGCGTGTGCTACCAGACAATTGTACTACATCTAGTAAAATTTGCACCCGTGTCGCCATATGTCGACCCGACACCCGTTGCAAGTCTGCTTGATCCATTTCAACAGTATTCTTTTTAAACGAGTCTTTTTGCCTTCGAAAAGGATGGTCACTTGATAGCAACCGCTGATGGCAATCAAACCAACATGCTTTCCCACCATGTTTCAATACAAATGATTTGATATCTTCCATATAGTAAGGACATGCTAACCTCCCATGTGTGCTCCAACCAGATAGCATTCCATATGCAGGGAAGTCACTTATTGTCCACATCAGTGCATCCTTCATAATAAAATTTTACTTCCTACATGTATCATAAGTAACAACTCCATCAGTCCATAAAAATTTGAGCTCATCAATCAACGGCCTGAGATATATGTCCAAATTTTATCCGGGACTTTTTGGACCAGGAATTATTAAGGACAAAAATAGATTTTCCCGCTTCATGCACATGTCCGGCGGAAGGTTGTACGGTGTCATGAACACTGGCCAACAAGAATAAGATGCCACTGAACCACCGAATGGATTAAAGTCATCTGTGCATGAACCCAACCTAACATTACGTGGCTCCTTTGAGAAAGCAAGATGAGTACGACTGAAGTGAGTCCAAGCTTCACCATCGACAGGATGACTGATTATATCATCGGCACGGCGTACTCTTTCGGTGTGCCATGTCATATGTCGAGCCGTCTTTGAGGACATATACAGCTACTGCAGCCTAGGCACAAGAGGGAAGTATCGCAACGCCTTGTAAGGTATATCTTTTTGCTTTGAATTGTCCCCTCTCTTAGGTTTGAATCTGTCATGGTGACAAATAGAACATGATATCTTATCTGCATCATCTTTGTAATATAACATACAGTGATTCGGACATGCATCTATTTTCACATATCCAAGCCCTAGCTCATTGACCATTTTTTTTGCACGGCAACAAGTTGCTGACAACTTCTCGTCTCGAGGCAACATACTCTTGATCAAGAGGAGGAGACGGTCAAAACAAGTCTCACTGATGTGAAATTCAGATTTCAAGTTCAACAACTGTGACACTGCAGACAATCGAGTGTGCTTTTTACAACCATCCCACAGCGGCTCATCAGCATGCCTAAGTAGTTCATAAAATCTTCCGGCTGTCTTATTCGGCGCTTCTTCCATGTATGCATGTTCCTCATGAACATTAAAACTAGGACCAACAGCATCTACAACCATATCCACGTACCTACTTGTGCCTGCAATATTGTCGGGCTCATACGTCCAGAATTCCTCACCATGACACGTCCAATTCGTATTACCATCCACGAACCCTTTGTTGTACCAATGATGTTGCACATCCCATGGTGAATGCCACCTCAAGTTTCTACAACTTGAATAAGGGCATCGAATGTGACCGTCGCGGTCTATTGTTGCATTTGGATTCCCCAATGCAAATTGAATGAAACTCTCAACTCCATGCTTAAAGTCATCCGACACCACCCGGTCAACTATTCTACGATACATCCATGAACGATCTGTCAACATTTTACCTGCACCCAAGTAATATTAATATACAAATAACTTTGAAATCATTACTCCTCAAAATAAACCCAACCCTTTCTCACATCCTTCGTTGTAGACCATTCGTAGTTGGAAGAGGACTATTATTTAGATTATCACTTTTTAACCCATCCATGAAGGTTTGATCGCACAATCACTTACTATATGTGTTGCACGATTTGCTAAAAAATTTGGCAGCATCTCCCCACACTTCTCCGATATACCAAAAATATTTATTGATTTTAAAGTTTTCTTAAACACTTACAAGTAAGTGGTTAAGAAAACACTCAAAATCAATAAAGGTATATCAGAGAAGAGTTAGGAGACGCAACCGAAATTCTCAACAAACCATACAAACACATATAGTAAATGACTGCCTAAGTGTGATCAAATATTCACAGACTATCCAAACGAGACAATTCAAGACTTTGAGATAGATATATACATTCTCGTAAAAAATGAGAACATACACATCAATCCCAAAGTCTTGAACGAGAAGCTTCATTGACACGGGTTTAACATGCTCTCCTGAGGTGTGTGTAATGTTAGGTCGCACCCACGCACCTCAGCTCACAGGGAATACCCCATGTATTTATATAACATAAAATTGAATAACATCTCACTTATGATTATGCATACACCGCATTAAATAACATCCAATTTATAAAAAATATTAAAATGAAGAATATGAAAGATAAATAATCCACATTTTTGAGTTAGATCAACATCAAAGATAAATAAGATAAATAATCCGTCAGAAAATGCCGTCGCTAATACCGCATTTTTTGTTGTCCCTTCTCTGCTTGGATAGGGTAGATGGTGTCCTTACACCTAGAGTGCGATGGTTCCTGCTAGGGGTGCAAAGAACTATTATGCTTGACAAGTTACTTGGCTGTACTCCAACTTCAAAAATTATTTGTATTCCATGAGTTAATAAATTGTAATCTTGCTTTTGAATCTGGCCAGGGCTCTCAAACAGGAAGGACGTATATTTATGGATCATGGAAATCCAAGGATGCCGATGAGAAAATGCAATTCCTGGGACCTAAATTGTTTGAAGAGGATATAGTTTCCTATGAATTTTCTCTGCACCCAAGGCACCTAAAAAAATGAAGCCACATCAGATAGAGGGCTTCAATTTCTTGGTGAGAAACCTAGTGGGTGATAATCCTAGAGGCTGCATTGTGGCACATGCACTAGGGTCAGGAAAGACGTTCATGCTCATTAGCTTTATTAAGAGTTTTTTGGCTAAATATCCTTCTGCAAGGCCGTTAATCATTCTTTTTAAAGGGATCCTGCCAACGTGGAAGAGAGAGTTCCATCATTGGCAAGTAGAAGAACTTTCTCTGTATGACTTCTACTCTGTTAAGGCTGACAATAGATCTCAGCAGCTTGATGTTCTTTAAACATGGGAGGAGAACATGAGTATTATTTTCTTAGGCTATAAGCAATTTTCTAGAATTGTGTGCGATGTATGAGATGAGATAGGGGCTGCATGTTAGGAGAGGTTACTAAAGGTCCATAGCCTTCTCATTTTAGATGAAGGCCATACTCCCAGAAATGAAGACACAAATACTCTTCCTATGCTAGAAAAGGTGCAAACTCCCCGTAAGGTGGTCCTTTCAGGGACACTATTTCAGAATCATGTCAAAGAAGTTTTTAATATATATTGAATCTAGTGCGTCGTAAGTTTGAGAACATGGACTCATTACATGCATGTCATGATGAGTCGTTGTTCAGGAACATACGACGCACTAGATTCAATAGATTAAAAACTTCTTTGACATGATTCTGAAATAGTGTCCCTGAAAGAACCACTTTACGGGGAGTTTGCACCTTTTCTAGCGTAGAAAGAATATTTGTGTCTTCGTTTCTGGGAGTATGGCCTTTATCTAAAATGAGAAGGCTAGGGACCTTTAGTAACCTCTCCTGACATGCAGCCCCTATCTCCTCTCTTACATCGCACACAATTCTAGAAAACTACTTATAGCCCAAGAAAAGAATACTCATGTTCTTCTCCCATTTTTGAAGAACATCAAGCTGCTGAGATCTATTGTCAGCCTTAACAGAGTAGAAGTCATACAGAGGAAGTTCTTCTACTTGCCAATGATGGAACTCTCTCTTCCACATTGGCAGAATCCCTTTAGGAAGAATGATTAACGGCCTTGCAGAAGGATATTTAGCCAAAAAATCTTTGAATAAAGCTAATGAGCATGAACATCTTTCCTGACCCTGGTGCATGTGCCAGACTGTAGCCTCCAAGTTTATCACCCACTAGGTTTCTCACCAAGAAATTGAAGCCCTCTATCTGATGTGGCTTCATTTGTTTTAGGTGCCTTGGGTGCAGAGAAAGTTCATAGGAAACGATATCCTCTTCAGATAATTTAGGTCCCAGGAATTTCATTTTCTCATCAGCATAAGTAACAACTGGGAAATTAAAGATGGTATACTCCAAAAGGAAAATTAAATACGGATCTATTTTTGGATCCACACATTATACACAAACATTACACTTAAATCTAATTTTTTTTGTGTAATTTGGATCTATTTTTGGATCCACAAAGTACACATAAATATTACAACTCATTTTTAGATACAATAAGAAAATGGAAGATTCTGGCACTCCTTCGAGTAGCCATGTATGCGAAAGTACAATTTCTGAAGTTGAACCACCATGCCTAAAATTTAGAAAATGACAAACGGGACGATCAAGTCACTACTCTTTCAAAGCATTCTAGTCTACTCTACTAATCCTGTTCTTCCATCGTTCCTGAAGAACCCTCGTCACAGGGTTTTGAGATGATTCCCAGAATACACCATAGTCCATATGAAGGATGTCAGATGGCATTGAATAATTCACAATATATTTCACAAACATGTAGACGCATAAGGAAAAAAAACAACCCTATAATATGGTTACAGGCATCAGGAATCGGATTGGCTAACAATCTTGCCTTCATATTATTTCAATCGGCAAGCAATCTACTTCTGCTGGAAATCCTACCCATTCTGTAAAAGATTCTGTTGAGAAACAAGGGCATGATGAGATCAGAGGAGGCCTAGCCCGGTTATCTGAGATCTGATTTACAGTAACACATAATAATCTCCCCTCCCACCGGTGACCTCCTCCTCCCCTCCCCCCTCCCCCCACCCTCCTTAACCCCCCTTCCCCTCCCACCGGCGACCTCCTCCCTCCCTGAACCCACTCCCACCGACGAGCTCCCCTCCCCCTCCGAGCTCCCCCTCCATGCCACCGGTCGCCCCTCCCTGAACCCCCCCTCCCCCTCTGACTCCCCCTCCCTGCCACCAGTCGCCCCTCCATGAACCCCCCTCCCCTCCCACCGACGACCTCCCCCTCCCCCCCACCCTCCCTGAACCCCCGCTCCCCTTACCACCGGCCCCCCTCCCCTTCCCAAACCTCGTCCCTTCACCGCCGGCCACCGCGGGAACCCCCATCCCCTTCCTAACTGACCCCTCTCCCCTTCCCTCCAGTTTGCCACTGACCCCCCTCCCCTCCCTTGCCCTCCCCAACTGACCCCGCAGTCCCCTCGCCGTCGGCCGCCGCCGCGGGTCCCCCCTCCCCTTCCCAACCGATGATGCCCCTCCCCTCTCCCCTTCCCCATCGACACCCCTCCCACCCCCAGCGACAACAAACACATGTTTAAAAAAAAGATAGAGGGTGAGGGGGGGCATACCGGCGAAGATGACTCCGGTGGGGATGGCGAGGAAGGCGGGCACGGCTGCGAGCTACCACGGATGGCGGTGGGCATGACGGCGAGGACGTCGACGGTGAGGACGGCGAGGACGGTGAGGATGGCGATGACGTCGACAATGAGGACGGCGACGACGACGGTGAGGATGGCTTCACTGGCGAAGGTGAGCTCCGACAGGCTCTCGTCGATAGGGAGGGAGTGGAAAGAGGGGGTGGGCACAAAGTGTGACTGAGTGGGAGAGAGAGGGTTTTGGTCGCAGGTAGAGGTGGGAACTTCAGACGGATTTCATACTGACATAAGTTCCGTCCGAAAAGTCATCTGAGTTTCAGACGGCTAACTTTCTGTCGTAACATCCGTCCAAAATTAAGACGGATATTCAGACGGATATTAATCGGTCAAAAATACCGATGACATTTTAGACGTATAATCATCCGTCTTTATTTTGGATGCTTATTACGACGGAAAAGTATCCGTCTGAAAATTCTGTCACAAACTCCACCTTTTCTTGAGGTGAGGGAGGGTGGCCCCGTCACGAGGGCCACTGCTAGAGATAGCAGTGATAACATCCTATAAATACCTCCCCTTTGCTTCCCCTGGAGGTCCAGTGCAGTAGAAGTTGCTTCGAAGGGTGAGGCTGATTTGAAGAGTTAAGAACTTCTAAGAACGAGAAGGAGTGAAGGTTTCTCAATCTTGAAGATGGAGGGTAAATCTAGCTTCAGGATGGAGGGTGGATCTTCCTACTCCTCGAAGAGAAGTAGATCCAGCGGTACTTCCAAGAGGCTCTCTGATATTGAAGGGCGCCTCAGCGAGAGGACCCAATCATAGCTTGTAAACGAGTCCTTCCACTCCTCCCTTCATCTTTCTTTCCCTTTTCTTTTCTTCTTCCTTTTCTTTGACAATGCACCCCTTTCTTCTTTCTTGTGTACGCACAGAGCATGATGAGGTCACATATTTCATGGGAATTGGTGGTGGCCGCATATCGGGGTCTATTGGACTTCTAGAAAGCTCGGTTAGATACGATGGGGTTTTAGTGCCTTCCTGTGGATCGAACCAATTAAGTTGGACCTTGCCCTCATCCAAGCTTTGCGCGAAAGATGGGATCCAGTGAGTCACGTCTTCTTGATGCCCTGGGGGCATTTACTGCCCAGTTTGGAGTATGTGGTCCGCATCACTGGCCTCAGAGTGGATGGTGAGGCAGTGACTGGGGTCACCTACCCTGATTATCGAGAGGGGGCTCAAAAGCTTCTGGGGTTAGAATTACAGGACCGAAAGAATAGGTCAGTAGCCAAGGCATCTATCATGGAGGCATTGAGGCGTACTGACACTCGTCCACATGATAACGAGTCCTTGGAAGAATTCATGGAGAGAATAGAAAGAGGGTCCCGTGCTGTGTACTGTGTGGATGCCAGTAACTGGGAGAGGTCAAACATGGACTTGAGAAGATTCCTCCTCTTCCTGCTGGGGAGGTTGCTACTTGATTTCAAGGGAGACAACATCCATTGCTGCTTCCTAGAGCTCCTAGTAGACCTAGATAGAGTAGGTCAGTATGCCTGGAGAGCTGCTGTGCTGGCGCATTTGTTTGCAAGTTTGTCCCAAGGGACAGATCGAGAGGTGACTGTGAGTGGCTTCACACCATTTCTACAGGTATAGTTTTTTTTTGAATGCAACTATTCTATTTCATGAAATGCTGATGACATATGATGACACAGCTATGGAGCTACTACTACTTCCCGATGGGGAGGCTCGACATTGGCGTTCAATGGTGGTGTCACTAGCTCGGCGGTGGCAGCCTATCATGAGGACAACCCCTCTATCCTACCAGCTGATGGCCCTAAGGCGTGAGCTGCAAGAGTTCCCTGTAGTTATGGTAGGGTTATTTATTTATTTATTTGAATGGTTAAGAAGACATGTGCATATTACCATAGGTGATTTGGAGAGCTTATTCAGGCATGGTAGACGCTGACCAGCCGTGAGTTATCACAAGCCGTGCCCAGTTTGGACATGACCTTTGGATCCACTGCCTGAATGAAATCGAGCTGCTTCGGCTATGATTAGTCACGAGGACCTTAGGGCTTGCCCAGGAATAGGTAGATATGACTGCGCCACCTCGTGTCGGAAGGAAGACACGCGGGCCAGCAACCTACGTTGATTGGCGGGTGCGCTTCCCCGAACAGTATGAAGACTAGCAATGGGGTGGCACGCTCGTGGAGTCGCACGCGCAGGACAGTGAGGATTACCTGCGCCTCTATAAGGTGATGTATGCGGAGCGACTCCATCCTGGGGGACTTGTGGAGGTGGATCTCCTTTTCTTTTTTTTTCTTTTTTTTGTTGGAGGAAATGCTGACTCCTATGACATGGCTGCAAGATGTCCGTGATACCATGATATCGAACTTGCGAGCCCACTTGGCAGACACGGAGCAGCAGTTGGGCGACACCCGTGTAGCTTTGAATACCACGGTGAGTGTGTATGCAATGCATGTTCGTAATTATGACCCTAGATTCTTGGTGTTAAGCCATTGATATCACTTCACGTTATTATGGCGCGCCCAGCTTGACGTAACCCCACCAGCAGTAGGGGTAGATGGTGCCTCCTCCAACTTATGGATCCCTTCCTCAGAAATTGATTTGATTCACAAGCAACTTACTCGTGCTATGCAGCGTGCCGCGGAAGCAGAGGGGATGCTTTCTACGCAGGTGAGGGTTTAGCATGGATTTTTTTTTAACGCCAGACCACACCTCTGAAATGATGAAAATGGTAGATAAAATGGATGCAAGAGGCACTTGCTCAAGTCGTGCAAGGGGAGGCCAGAGTAGCAGAGCTAGAGGAGGAATTATGGTGCCGTTCAAATAATGACCTTTCACAGGATGCCATGGAGCTAAGATTCACCCTCAAGCTAGAGAGAGAAGACAGAGAGAGAGAAAGAGCTAAAAAAGAGAGGGACAAAGAAAGAGAGAGGGCCGAGAGATTGGCCAAGAGAGAAGAGAAGAGGGCCTTGGAGGCTTAATTATTTGAGCTCCGAACCAGTCTCGATCTTGCCAAATAGTGGCTGAGGGATGGTGAGGAGCGCTACCGAAGAGCACGCGAGCGCGGCTTTCATGTTAGCAGTTTCTTTGCCGCTCCCACAGAACGACGGCGGAGCGTGGAGACAGAAAGAGGAATGCAGGGTAGTAGGAGTATCGCCTCGCATGGTTTGTTGACGCCCTCTAGGGCTCCTCGCTCGGGGAGCGGTGAGAGAAGCGATGCTGGGAGAGATAGTGAGACTTAGAACATGATTATGTACTCGCCCTCAATTATGAGATCTTTCCGGAGGAAATAGAAGAATGTTGAGTTTTTGCTTCTCTTGCTTTCAACCCTGCACACATCACTCATACAAGACAAGTCAACTTTTCTGTTCTGGCTTGGCCCCCTGCTCGATGAATGAGTGATTGCTTTGGGACTAGCCTTGACAACGGGTAAATGGGCTAAGCCTTTATCAATTAAGGTGAAATTAACGAAATGTGATGCGACACGCAAGCATGCAAATATGAACGAGAAATTAAAGATGTAGCACACGAATGTAATGACACAAAATGCATATTTTTGTTGTTTTAGATTTATATTTTTTTGTTTTATTTCTCTCTCTTTTTTTGTTCTTGTTTTTTTTTTGTTTGTTTGATTTTTTTTTGACACGAAAGACACTTGTAACAACCGGCATGGTTCTCGGATCAAGATTGTTTACTCATTCGCAAATCGTTCTTAAATAGCTTAACGCAGAGTCAACGTGCTTGATTTGTTCCTCCCACTCAAGGTCTCATTCGGCAGCGTCCTCCTTATTCCGCTTCCACCATCCTTTGGGTTCGGTACGTACCACTTAGGGGGTAAAGAAGAACATGTTTAGGAAGTTCACGAGAGGGTTCGAGAGACCCCGTAAGATGCCCCTCCCCTGCCCTATCACCTGTTGGGGTTTGGTCTTCAGCTAGTGGGGGTTTATTTTATTTTTCTTTCCTTTGTCGACTTGGAGAGACGTTCTCACGACCAAGGTTTTCCTTGTGGGGACTTTGCCCGTTTTTTGGGACATGACCAAGATTTCTCATTGCGGGGACTTTGCCCCTTTGTCATGCCCCCCCCTTTTCTTTTTTTTCGGGGGCCCTTGTGCCGAGGCTTCCCCCTACTGAGGTGGTGGTTAGGTTCAGTAGTCTAGCCTAAGGTCCTGCTTCCTCATCGTGAACCGAGAAGGAGATAATGGGTAGCACCCTACAGCCTCAGTTCAGCTTCAGCCTCCTTCAGATTCCACGACATTTGATTCTAAGAGCAGAGTGTGTGTGTGTGTGCGCAAGTAAAACCTGAGTCAGACTACAAAGATCGAAGAGCGAATTTTTAACGTCAATGGTCCTCATACCATGCCGATTGTCACACCTATCTAAGGGTAGTATTTCTTAAGATAATGCCCATTCCAAGGGTGAGATAGCTCGATCACCTTGGCGTTGACTAGCCTGTAGGCGTTGCTAGGGTGCACAGCCTGAATCACATATGGTCCTTCCTAATTGGGTTGGAGTTTAGAACGCGGCCCACCATGTTTTACAAAAATTCTTTTCACTACCATCTCATCGACTTTAAATTTTCTCTCGATGACCTTCTTTTGGTAAAAATGTGTGAGTCTATTTTGGTAAACGCATGCATGCTCAACAGCGACCAGTCGCTTCTCGTCTAAGAGTTCCAACTGGGCAAGGAGTGAATCATGACGTTCGTCGAGGGAAAGTTCATTGTCCAATTGTACCCTGAGAGAAGGAATCAAGGTCATGTATGAGACAATTGCCTCCATCCCATAAGTAAGGGCGAACGGAGTTTATTTAGTGGGAGTATGGATTGAAGTGCGATAGGTCCATAGAGCTTCAATAAGCTTTTCCGTCCAATCCGAGAACTTATTAGACTCGCAAGTTTTCTTTATGATTTTGATCAATATTTTATTGGTGGCCTATGCCTGGCCATTACCTTGTGGATAATAAGGTGATGAATGATGTAATGCAATCTCATACGTTTTGCAGAGGTCATGAAAGTCCTGGGAGATGAATTACGGCCCATTGTCGGTGATGATAGCGCTTGGGATGCCGAACCTGGCGATGATGTTCTTCATGATGAACTTGTAAACTGTTGACACTTTGATCTCCACGTAAGCTTCGGCTTCGGCCCATTTGGTGAAGTACTCCGTTGCAGTAAGGATGGAGTATTTTTGCTTAGTAAGAGAGTTTGGATCACTAAGAGGACCAATGATGTCGAAAGCTCACATGGAGAAAGGGCATGGGGAGGATACTAGAAGAAGTGAGGAAGATGGGGAGTGAATTTTGTTGACGTGAAGTTGACACTTGACACACCTACGGACATAGATAGCACAATCCTCTTCCATAGTGGGCCAATAAAAGCCTTGCCGAAGGATCTTCTTAGCGAGCATTTGGCAATTTACATGGCCATCGCACACACCTGAGTGTGCTTCCTCGACACACTTCCATACCTCGTCGTCATCAAGACATCTTAGAAGAACACCAGTAAGGCTTCTCTTGTATAACACTCCTCCAACTAGCATATATTTCTGGGCCGCTCTCCTTATGGCTTTTCTATCCTCCACTGTGATTTCTTCGGGATAGGACTGATCATTGCAGTAGTTGACAATTTCATAAAACCATGGTTTCTCGTCGTCAGCCAGTTCTTCTTCCAATTCTACCAACATAATTTCCCTCTTCTTAATGATTTCCCCCTCTTGGACCCTTCTTGACAATTTTTCTTTGATCCTCAGGTAGGAAGCGTCATGGACAACAGGGGCGTGACGCTTGTAGATGAGATGGACTCAAAGCATCTACCGAAAGGGAACTTTAAAGATGATGCCAAAGAAGCAAGGGCATCGGCCATAATATTCTGGTCACGAGGGACATGGACAAAGATCAACTTGGTGAACAGTTTGGCAAAAGCAGTAGTAAGTTCTTGGTAAGGGTTGAGCTTGGGATCGCGGGTGCGGTATTTGGTGAGCACCTGGCGAAGAATGAGTTGACTATCACCTACAACTCACAGTTCGGTGATACAAAGAGAATGGGTGGCTTCCAGGTTGGCTAAAAGAGCCTCGTATTCAGCTATGTTGTTGGTAACTGGGAATGCGAGCTGATATGCCTGTGGAATGGTAACACCTTCAGGCAACATGAGGGCAAAGCTGATTCCTCTCCCTTGGGAATTCAGAGCTCGATCATCTGATTGGTTGATGGACATTACTTCCTCATCTGGAAACTCTGATTGGACATGATCAAATTTTGGGAGAGGATGGTGAGCGAGATGCTCAGCTATGGCATAGCCTTTAATCACCTTTTACTGAATGTAGGTGATGTTAAATTGAGAGAGGAAGCTTTGCTAGCGTGCTAACCTATCAGTGAGGATAGATTTTTTCAGAAGAAACTTGATAGGATTCATTCGAGCAATCAACTGGACTTCATGAGCCAGAAAGTAGTGTTTTAATTGTTGCACCACCCTAACGAGGGCGGCACAGGTTTTCTCCATAGTCATGTACTTCTGCTCACAGGGGTTGACAAGTTTGAACAAGTAATAGGTTGCCCTTTCCTTACCCTCTTCATCGGTTTGTGTCAGGACAGCTCCCATAGAGTCATCCAGGACTGAGATATAAAGGATCAAAGGTTTGTCTGGGTTGGGTGGAATGAGAATGGGCGGACTGGCTATGTAACGCCTGGTAATTTTGAAATAGGAACAAATATATTTACGGTTGGGAAAGAAAAATAACCTATACATGATGATATCTACATATCTCTATAAATAGTTAATAAGGTTCCTAGAATTTGTAAAAGACTAGTTAATATTACCTTTTGGAATAAAATTTTTTATCTAGGATCGAACCTGCCTCTGATACCCAAGACAAGGACAAATAAAAGTTAAAGAAATTATGAGGAATAAAATCCCTATATACATACAAATTATTAATAGATATACGAGGGTTAGTAAATAACAAATGAGTTTAGATATATGAAACCCACACACATTGTAAGGGCCTTTAAAATACGAATATGACAAATAACAAGTTTTGAGAAAAATGGATAACAACATATTGACACAAATAAGGGCCCTTAAGTCTCAACCAACTCATCCATATATCTGTGCATATATATATAATGCAATATAAATAAATATAATACAACATAAATAATCAAGAATAAATATATTCAAAAATGAATTAGTCACACTATATGAGTAAAAACGAGCCGAAAATAAATAGCGCCTCCCATCAGGTCGTCATTTAATTGAAGACCCCTAAGCAGGCGCCAATTTACAAAATGACGCCTCTTTCCTAGGTGTCAGTTTCATAAGTGACGCCCCTTTTAATGGGCGTCATTTTCATATTTTAATAAGGCAAGAAAAGGTAATAGTAGGTAACGCCCCCTTGGCGGGCGTCATTTTATAAATTGAAGACCCTTTTGACAGGCGTCAATTTCAAATAAACGCCCCAACCCTAGGCGTCATTTACAAACCGTACCGTTTGTCTTCGGTTCGAACTAGGATGATAACTGGGTAAGTTTAGATTAAGGAAACGATCAATACGTGGAATAGTTAAATGCTAATTGGATTCTAAGAAGGAAGTTCTAATCCCAATCAAATTCTTAGAACCTATTAGGATTCTTCTCCTATAAATACCCCTTCCATCGAGCCAAACTTGTTGATTCTTTTCTTCAACAACTTGATGCTGCTCAGTATGTGAAGAACATAAGTTCTTTAACTTCTTCCTCTTGCTGCTGTTCCTTATGCTACTCGTTCGAGGTCTCCCGCCTGCTGCCACTACGTCAACGTGAACGTGCTGATCTTCTTCCTCCTCTCTTTCCTGCTGCTGTAGCGTTGGACGTGTGAAGGAGTGGCCTTCTTCCTCTTCTTCTAGCTTCTTCCTCCTGCGTTTTGCTTGCAACAACAAGGAGTACCGGAAGTAGATACTATCCTTGTTATCACATGAAAAGAAGGCTATTATATGTGTCTAGCCTTTGCTGCTTCACCGTCGGCTACATTGCTTCTGCCATTATCTTTTTACCTTCTGCCTGGTGACTCTGTTCAAAACAGAGTATCGTTTCTTCAACCTCTTCAATAGTTCTTCACTGACTGTCAACCGAATCAACACCCAAGGTAGGTGTTCTCAAGTAATGAAGCCCAAACATGAAAATATACCATGCATATGCCATAGTCTGATGATTTCTTAGGTTTATGTTCTGTTTTGCTAAATTTCAGTAAATAGCGACCCACGCTAGGGCGCTATTTCTTTTTTGACGACCGTGAAAACAGGCGTCAATTGTCTAGTCAATTAATAAATAAGAAATGTTCAAAATTTAATAACCGAGAACCCTTATATGTAAACTAATGCATGATCATGTCTATAGATTCCTGCTATTTTTCTCTATCAGTTCATGTCTTTGGAACCTTGATCAGACACAGACCAAAAACCATGTGTCTATGATTGTACCTGCCTGGTGCAAATCTTATGACACAGAAATAGCGACCCGGATTAGGTCGTCAATTGAATGGACGCCCTCATAAACAGGCGTCAATTAGCATGAATTTTACATTAACCTGATTATTTGAAATGACGACATATACCCTGCCCTTTAATTTAATATATGACGCCCCTGACTAGGGCGCTATTTATATATGTAAAGCCTTAATGTAAGACGTCATTTTCATAATATCTGAAATCTGAAAATGTTTATTTAATTTAATATTCATAGAATCTGAACGTAACGACTGTGTGAGCAGTCGTCATTTAATGAAATGAGGACCCTACCAAGGGCGTCAATTATAAAATGAAGACTTATGAGAAGACGTCAATTCCCTGTTTTCCTAATTTCTACAGCCCACTGTTAGTTGCGTATATATATACAATATATAGGCACTATATTCCACTCCGTGAACATGGTCCTATGTTTTTCGGTGTTTTATCGATTAAACCACTATTTCTCGGTGATAGATGAACCCTCCATGGGACATTCCGTTCTTTTGGACCGGTGACTTTATCATAGAGACCTCTGTAAGACTCCGCTAGCCTTGGATTCCCTCAAGGCGGCCGAGCAGATTGTACCATCAAAACCTATGACACTACTTGATTTCCATGTCACTCTAAAGAAACATGGTATACCGGCCCTCATGACATGCTATGTGAATGTCACGAGAATATTCTTAAATTCATGGAATGGGAAACCATGCCATTAATGTTTCTTAAAGAATTATGTGCCATACTTATGGACACTAATTCTATCTACCATATCATGAACAAAGAACAAGCGACGCTATATAAGTGCTTATTCTTGATGTCATGATCTCCACCCAGATTATCGACATGTCATGGTTTCTATGTTTCGCGTAGATTTTTATCGCAAGTTTGTCCTGGCTCAAGGGCCTTGCCCTTGAATTCCATAGAAATCTTACCTTATCATTCTATTAAAACTTGTTCTTGGAACTCCTTATTAGCTATAAACTATTGTGGATGTCTAGATCTATCTTTAAATGCTGTGCATATAGGGCCCGATCTAGTCCTGGGAGGAGCGCCCGAAAGTACTAGTGCCCATGGGAGTTTTAATGATCGCGGTGCCTTGCATTGCACCACAGTACTTGTCTCTCTTGATCTTTGGCATTCTACACTCTCTCTTTCTTGCGTGCGTGACTTGACTTTCGTGACTTTACTAGCGTGGCCCGAAACGGGCAAAGTACTTGCGTGAAATAGCCAATAATCTATAAATATCTCTTGATCGCTTGAAAGTTTCGCATAATGTTGATTGATCTATTGCTAGTTTCATTTTACTTGCTCGGTTAAATCTACATGCATAGTCTTACTTGCATTTACAAATGAAAATGTAATTATTTTAACCAATTGCTTGTTCTTGAGATATAATTCCTACTGAACGTTCGCTCACCCAGTTTCTTTCCAACATTTTTCAGGTAATCAGGTGGCTAGCGAGACCGAGACTCACATGGGAGGGACAAGTGTGGAAGCGAGCAATGGAAAATAGTGAACCCGAGTCTTTTATTTTTTTGAGTCTAGCACGATGTCTCTTATTTAGTATCTTATCAAAGTCTATTAGTGCGTCGCCTCCTTTTCTTTCATAGTGACGTAGTTGAGTCTTCGAGTTCTTGTAAGAGACTTATATTTGAAATGAGATTTTTAATGTTGTTCCAAATTACTTGGTCTCATGCTATCGCTCTTGATCGTTCACGACTGTTTAACTGCCACGTTCCGAGCAAACGACACGTTCCGCTGCCATCGGTTCGGGGCGTGACAGAGGTGGTATCAGAGCTTCGGCTTTCATATCCTCAAGATATTAGGTTTCAGTGATAGGTCAAGTATCCTTGTCAGTTATATCAGAGCTTCGGCTTTCATATCCTCAAGATATTAGGTTTCAGTGATAGGTCAAGTATCCTTGTCAGTCATATCAGAGCTTCTGCTTTCATATCCTCAAGATATTAGGTTTCAGTGATAGGTCAAGTATCCTTGTCAGTCATAATCAGAGCTTCAGCTTTCATATCTTCCAGGATAAGTCTCCTTATCGGTCATCCTATAGGAATTCTGTGAGAGATGGGTAGAACTTTGGGTTAATGTTATAAAAGAAAGATAAGATATTTACATTTCATTAACATTAATTCTTGAGTCGATAAATTATCTCCCCACTTATCCTCGCAAGAACCTAGATAAAATGGAAGCATCTAAGCCAAGCTTTGTTCATGAGATGATCTTAGTGGGTGTCCAAGCTTACGCGGACCTTGTCAGGAGAGTTCAGGAGCTAGAGAAAGTGGTGGAAGAAAAAGAAAGAGTTGAAGGGAAAGCGCATGATTCGGGGATGTTCAACTCTACCAAGAAAAGGCCAAACGAGGGTGGTAGTTCCCAAGGGTGTAAGAAGTGCAAACTGTGTAAGAAGTGCAAGAATGGGAAGTTTAGGGTGGCACCGGTAAGCCAAACTCAAGAAAAATGTGGCATTGTGGTAAAGGAAACCATCAATCGAAGGAGTGTTATCGGAAAATGGGAGCATGTCTTCGTTGTGGGAGCCTAGACCATAAGATAGCGGAATGCCCTATTTTGACCAAGAAACTTCCAAGAGGAGTTCAAGCTTTAGCCAAACTTACCAAGGGGAAAAATGCGGAAGGTACCCCTCACCCTTAAGCCTAAATTAATTCTTCCAAAATTTAGTTCCGTTCCACTCAATGTATCTAGACTTCTTATACACATTATAGCTAGTTCTCCATCGTGAGTAAAGGATGACGTGAATTTGGGGACCAAATTCTTTTAAGTGGGGGAGGGTGTAACACCTGGTAATTTTGAAATAGGAAAAAATATATTTACGGTTGAGAAAGAAAAATAACCTATACATGATGATATCTACATATCTCTATAAATAGTTAATAAGGTTCCTAGAATTTATAAAAGACTAGTTAATATTACCTTTTGGAATAAAAAAATTTATCTAGGATCGAACCTGCCTCTGATACCCAGGACAAGGACAAATAAAAGTTAAAGAAATTATGAGGAATAAAATCCCTATATACATACAAATTATTAATAGATATACGAGGGTTAGTAAATAACAAATGAGTTTAGATATATGAAACCCACACACATTGTAAGGGCCTTTAAAATACGAATATGACAAATAATAAATTTTGGGAAAAATGGATAACAACATATTGACACAAATAAGGGCCCTTAAGTCTCAACCCACTCATCCATAGATCTGTGCATATATATATAATGTAATATAAATAAATATAATACAACGTAAACAATCAAGAATAAATATATTCAAAAATGAAATATTCACACTATATGAGTAAAAACGAGCCGAAAATAAATAGCGCCTCCCATCAGGTCGTCATTTAATTGAAGACCCCTAAGTAGGCGCCAATTTACAAAATGACACCTCTTTCCTAGGCGTCAGTTTCATAAGTGACGCCCCTTTTAATGGGCGTCATTTTCATATTTTAATAAGGCAAGAAAAGGTAATAGTAGGTAACGCCCCCTTGGCAGGCGTCATTTTATAAATTGAAGACCCTTTTGACATGCGTCAATTTCAAATAAACGCCCCAACCCTAGGCGTCATTTACAAACCGTACCGTTTGTCTTTGGTTCGAACTAGGATGATAACTGGGTAAGTTTATATTAAGGAAAGGATCAATACGTGGAATAGTTAAATGCTAGTTGGATTCTAAGAAGGAAGTTCTAATCCTAATCAAATTCTTAGAACCTATTAGGATTCTTCTCCTATAAATACCCCTTCCATCGAGCCAAACCTGTTGGCTCTTTTCTTCAACAACTTGATGCTGCTCAGTATGTGAAGAACATAAGTTCTTTAACTTCTTCCTCTTGCTGCTATTCCTGTATGCTGCTCGTTCGAGGTCTCCCTCCTGCTGCCACTACGTCAACGTGAACGTGCTGATCTTCTTCCTCCTCTCTTTCCTGCTGTTGTAGCGTTGGACGTGTGAAGGCGTGGCCTTCTTCCTCTTCTTCTAGCTTCTTCCTCCTGCGTTTTGCTTGCAACAACAAGGAGTGCCAGAAGTAGATACTATCCTTGTTATCACATGAAAAGAAGGCTATTATATGTGTCTAGCCTTTGCTGCTTCACCGTCGGCTACATTACTGCTGCCATTATCTTTTTACCTTCTGCCTGGTGACTCTGTTCAAAACAGAGTATCGTTTCTTCAACCTCTTCAATAGTTCTTCACTGACTATCAACCGAATCAACACACAAGGTAGGTGTTCTCAAGCAATGAAGCCCAAACATGAAAATATACCATGCATATGCCATAGTCTGATGATTTCTTGGGTTTATGTTCTGTTTTGCTAAATTTCAGTAAATAGCGACACAAGCTAGGGCGCTATTTCTTTTTTGACGACCGTGAAAATAGGCGTGAATTGTCTAGTCAATTAATAAATAAGAAATGTTCAAAATTTAATAACCGAGAACCCTTATATGTAAACTAATGCATGATCATGTCTATAGATTCTTGCTATTTTTCTCTATCTGTTCATGTCTTTGGAACCTTGATCAGACACAGACCAAAAACAATGTGTCTATGATTGTACCTGCCTGGTGCAAATCTTATGACACAGAAATAGCGACCCGGATTAGGTCGTCAATTGAATGGACGCCCTCATAAATAGGCGTCAATTAGCATGAATTTTACATTAACCTAATTATTTGAAATGACGACGTATACCCTGCCCTTTAATTTGATATATGAAGCCCCTGACTAGGGCGCTATTTATATAAGTAAAGCCTTAATGTAAGACGTCATTTTCATAATATCTAAAATCTTAAAATGTTTATTTAATTTAATATTCATAGAATCCAAACGTAACAACTGTGTGAGCAGTCGTCATTTAATGAAATGACGACCCTACCAAGGGCGTCAATTTATAAAATGAAGACTTATGAGAAGACGTCAATTCCCTATTTTCCTAATTTCTACAGCCCACTGTTAGTTGCGTATATATATATAATATACATGCACTATATTCCACTCCGTGAATATGGTCCCATGTTTTTCGGTGTTTTATCGATTAAACCACTATTTCTCGGTGATAGATGAACCCTCCATGGGACATTCCGTTCTTTTGGACCGGTGACTTTATCATAGAAACCTCTGTAAGACTCCGCTAGCCTTGGATTCCCTCAAGGCGGCCGAGCAGGTTGTACCATCGAAACCTATGACACTACTTGATTTCTATGTCACTCTAAAGAAACATGGTATACCGGCCCTCATGACATGCTATGTGAATGTCACGAGAATATTCTTAAATTCATAGAATGGGAAACCATGCCATTAATGTTTCTTAAAGAATTATGTGCCATACTTATGGACACTAATTCTATCTACCATATCATGAACAAAGAACAAGCGACGCTATATAAGTGCTTATTCTTGATGTCATGATCTCCACCCAGATTATCGACATGTCATGGTTTCTATGTTTCGCGTAGATTTTTATCGCAAGTTTGTCCTGGCTCAAGGGCCTTGCCCTTGAATTCCATAGAAATCTTACCTTATCATTCTATTAAAACTTGTTCTTGGAACTCCTTATTGGCTATAAACTATTGTGGATGTCTAGATCTATCTTTAAATGCTGTGCATATAGGGCCCGATCTGGTCTTGGGAGGAGCGCCCGAAAGTACTAGTGCCCATGGGAGTTTTAATGATCGCGGTGTCTTGCGTTGCACCGCAGTACTTGTCTCTCTTGATCTTTGGCATTCCACACTCTCTCTTTCTTGCGTGCGTGACTTGACTTTCATGACTTTACTAGCGTGGCCCGAAACGGGCAAAGTACTTGCATGAAATAGCCAATAATCTATAAATATCTCTTGATTGCTTAAAAGTTTCGCATAACGTTGATTGATCTATTGCTAGTTTTATTTTACTTGCTCGGTTAAATCTACATGCATAGTCTTACTTGCATTTACATATGAAAATATAATTATTTTAACCAATTGCTTGTTCTTGAGATATAATTCCTACTGAGCGTTCACTCACCCAGTTTCTTTCCAACATTTTTCAGGTAATCAGGTGGCTAGCGAGATCGAGACTCACATGGGAGGGACAAGTGTGCAAGCGAGCAATGGAAAATAGTGAACCCGAGTCTTTTATCTTTCTTGAGTCTAGCACGATGTCTCTTATTTAGTATCTTGTCCAAGTCTATTAGTGCGTCGCCTCCTTTTCTTTCATAGTGACGTAGTTGAGTCTTCGAGTTCTTGTAAGAGACTTATATTTGAAATGAGATTTTTAATGTTGTTCCAAATTACTTGGTCTCATGATATCGCTCTTGATCGTTCACGACTGTTAAACTGCCACGTTCCGAACAAATGACACGTTCCGCTGCCATCGGTTCGGGGCGTGACAGGCTAGATAGTCCTTTGATCCTTCAAAAGCTTTTTGGCACTTAGAATCCCAACGAAATTCTACTCCGGGCTAAGTCAGCTCATAGAAAGGTCTGCACCTTTGTGAATGCTGGGACATAAACCAATGAATAAATTGCAACCTCCCAATTAACCCTCAAAATTCTCTCAGATTTTTCGGAGGCGGAATATCCTTGATTACCTTGGCTTTGTTGGGATCTATCTCAATACCCCTCTTCCTTACGTTGAAGCCCAACAATTTGTCCGATGAAACATCAAACACACACTTCTTCAGATTCATTTTCAAATTGAATTCCCTCGATCTTTGCAATGCCCTAGCTAGAACTTTTGGATGCTTTGCCCTAGTCTTTGATTTCACCAACAAGTCATCCACATACACCTCCAAATATACATGCATCATGTCATGAAATATTGCCATCATAGCTCTTTGGTAAGTAGCTCCAACATTTTTTAACCCAAACGGCATGACCACATAACAATATGTTTCCCAAGGTGTGGTGAATGATATTTTCTCCTAATCATCTTTTGTCAAGCGAATTTGATTGTACCCTGAAAATCCATCCATAAATGAGAGAGTTTCATATCCTACCGTGTTATCAATCAACACATCAATGTGAGGCAAGGGGAAGTCATCCATTGGACATGCGCGGTTAAGGTCCCGAAAGTCAATATAGATCCTCACCTTTCCATCCTTCTTCATGACCAAGACGATGTTTGCCACCCATTGAGGATAAATGACGACTCTAATAAACCTAGCTTTGTAGAGCTTATCGACATCTTCCTTCATTTTCAAAGCCATTTGAGAGTGGAAACATCTTAACCTTTGCTTTACCGAGACGGACCCTAGTTTTAGAGTAAGGGGCTGTTCAACCAGGGTGGAATCCAAACTCGGCATATCCTCGTAGCTCCATGCGAACGTGTCCTTACACTCGTTGAGAACCTCAATCAATGCCTCCTCTTCAGATGATGGTAAATTATCACTTATGAGGACGATCCTAGGGTCTTCCTCAGTTACCAAGTTGATTTCTTTGGTGGACTCTTCTACAGAAGCTGACAACTCGTCAAATCTCCTCATTCCACTAGCATATGCGCCAGTCGCGTCCTCATATTCTTTATCCCCTTCTTCAATAGGGTATTCCTCGTCCATGATCTCATAGACTCTATACCCTTCATCAATCGTGCAATTCTCCTCACATTCTATTTCTGGTAGTTGGATGTGATTTTCTAACAGCTGAGGAATGACTAGGCATGCTTGACACCTACTAGCTAGATCTAGAAGGAATCGGCGAGGGATTTACCTACCCTTAGATTTCTCTCGGGTACTACCCCTGACTTGCTATTCCTAACCTGACTGACCTATCCTATGGAAGAAGAAGAAGTTGAAGAGGAAGCTGAAGAATGTACAGGGAAAGACCCCTCAGCAGAGGGGTAAAGTAGGTCGCTCAGAGGACCTTGGATGAGTGGCCCGTAAGTCGAGGCGCACTCGTGGGAGATGTAAGAGGTCTCCTCAAAGGAAAAGTAATGTTAAAGAGTTTGGAAATTGGTGTTTTTTTTCACTTTCATTTTTGATAACAAAAAAATTAAAAATAGGAGAGAAAGGAATTATAGCAAGGGGTTGGGAGGCTCGTAAAGCAGATCATGATTGAAAACCTGGTGTGGGTCAAGAAACCCACGGAGGAATGTAAGAAGAGAAGGGGACCTGGGAAGATCATCAGACAACCGTCTGGCCCAGGAAGGAGTCAGCGGCAAAGGTTGAGGAGAATGTATGGAAAAAATGATGGAAAGTGATCCGTCGATGGCAACGTCCTCTTGACAAGGATGATTTGGAGTTCTGGCAAAAATTGTGGCATCCCTTGGCATCTCGGAGATCAAAGGCGCCCCTTCCAGGTGTGGAGGCGAGAACATCTGCTGCAATGCGATGGAAATATCATGTATATCAAACCTTTTGTTCCATTTGCAATCTGGGTCATCAATCTTTCCCTTTTTTGGGGTCTTTAAGCTCCCCTCAGCCAAGTATACAACATGTGACCTCCCATGTGTTTCTTGTGAGTAATCCCCCATCTGAACAACAGTCACCTTCTTGAAATGAGAGTATAAGGTCCATGTGAGGGGTTTCCCGTCTGCTTCAATGGGCCCTTCGAAACCCAGGCCGGCCTTGAGGATTACCCTTATTTTCTTCAGCGGCCTCAGCCTTCCTTGTAATTGCGCCCCTAAGCCTTTGCCCTGTTGATAGCCGATAGTCATCATAATCTCCCATCCTTTAGAATGGGAAGGGAGACGAGACGTTGGCGTGGGAAGCGGCTTCTCTTGTGTTAACGGGGCTCGACAGGGGTCATACACATCCAACAGTGGCAGTATGGGCCAATGAGACGGTCAGACAGAGGGCAAGGAAGTGGTGATAGCATCCACTATAGAAAAAATGGGCATGCTCATTACCTTGATAATCCATCCCTTGTATGAAGACTTTAAACATTTATGATTGGTGGATGGCACAACATTCATGGCTTCAATGTAGGGGCGGCCTAAGATGCCCTTGAATGTGGGATCCATATCAAGGATATGGAATTCCGTAAAGACTGATGCAGGGCCCAACTCTACATTCAAGGTAATAATCCCCTTTGGTGGCCTTTTGCTGTTGTCGTAGACCGTGACTGTGATTGACGAAGGCCTTACATGTTCTGCATCAACCCCACATAATTGGAGGGTGCTCATAGAGATCACATTTATAGATGCACCCGTGTCCACCAGGTATGAATCTGCGGACACTCCATTGATTTTTACCGAGACACACAATCATATTTTCGAGCCTCCTTGGGGGCGAGCTCATGGTCGTGAAACATGATAGCTTGCTATGTGCTTGTCGGTGTCAGTACTACTAAGATATTCTCTACATGAAGGTCTCATTCACCATAACCTTATGAAGATACTCCATCAAAGCATCCTGGTGGCTCTTCGACCTCTTCATCAATTCCAGGATAGAGATCCGGGCGGGCGTCTTGTCCAAATGTTTCAACAAATCATATTGTGTCCCAGGAGTGGATTATTATAATTGCTCTTCAGTGCCTCTCTCTGGCTGGGACTGTTCTTGACTTTGACTATTCTCGGGGAAAACCCAGTGGAAAATCCTCCCACTCTAGAGCACTATTACTTGCGGCTTTTGCACCTCTACGGGGTTAGTTGTGGTTTTCAGTGGAAGTGGTGGAGGCACGGTTAGTGGAGCAGGGGTAATGATGGGTAGAGGGCTTTTGATGAGAGGCTTGTTTGGTGGAGGTGCAGTGGAAGTGCAGGGGGTGCCGGATGGATGGCGGATAATGAGGGCCCTTGAAGGTACAGGTGGAGGTGTAGTTGAGGTAGATGGCGAGATAGAGGGATGAGAGATGATGAGGGGTTTTGAAGGCATGGGTAGAGGCGTGGTCGAAGTGGATGGGGCCTCGTATGGACGGTGGATGATAAGAGGTTTGGAAGGTACAAGTGGAGGCATGGTGGAGGCAGATGGGGCGGATGGCCGGTGGATGATGAGAGGTTTGAAAGGTACAAGTGGAGGCATGGTGGAGGTAGATGGGGCAGATGGCCAGTGGATGATGAGAGTTTTGGAGGGTACAGGTGGAGGCGTGGATGCTCCTTATTGATGGATTGATGGGGAGTTAGCGGTTGGTGCACGGATGAGAGGGCGTGATGGCTGGGGGAATGAAGGAGGCCTCGTTATAGGTTGTGATGCGGGTCGGTTAGAGAGAGGTGCTGCCCGGACAAGGCGAGGGGGTTGGCTAGGAATGTGAACGTGGTCAGTAGCAAGAACGAAGGTGCTTTCCATATGCCAACCTTGCCCTCTCCCAACTTCTGGGAAGGAAGAGATGGGGTTGACCTGTTGGTTGGGTTGTTGGTGCTCCGGGAGTGGATTCTGAATGATGCCCATGTTCGGCTGCTGCTGTTGGGCCTGCTGAGGTTGCTGTTGCGGCTGTGGCTACTGTTGCTGCTGCTGAAGCTGAGGTCTTCCTGCTCTTAGGGTGGCAATATATCATCTCATTTCATCCCAATCAATTCCACCTTGGTCATTCATATCATAAATATAATCTTTAAATTGAAAATAGTTCTCCACCGTATGACCTGACTGCCTATGGAAAACACAGTATCTGGAGGTGTCAACATTTTGGGGCCATACTGGCTTCTCTCTGGGCAGAGTGAGTGCGTTGGTGGCCATGAGGGCTTTGAACACGTCGGGTAAAGTTTCTGACAATGGTGGGTATTGGGCTCTCTTGGGGCCAAACGGCCTCCTTTGTTTTGTGGGGGGACGTAATTTCCCGGGGGTGGGACCTGATGGTACTGAGGTGGTTGTTGTTGTTGCTGGGGATGGAATGGTTGAGGCCGGTTGTTCTGGTGGAGGTTGTTTTGGGGTGGAGGGCGGTAGGGTTGTGGACCTTGCTGGTTTTGCTAGAGGGGGAGTCGTGGCATTTGTTGAGGTCCTAGGTTGGCTGGCTGGTTGGGACTGCCAACCGCACTCACTTGCTCATTTGTTATGACCCCTTCTGTTACTCCACCTTGGACACCAGTGCTTGCCTTCCTAACCACCCTCGGCGTTGGTGGCTCAAACATGTGCATGAGAGGGGAGTCCTTCAACTGGGTTTGGATATACCGGGCTCTCTCATACAGCTCCTCCATTGTTGTGAGCTTGTTCATGGCCAAGACGTGTCAGAATTACGGAGTGACATTGGACACTATCATCTTGACCTGCTCCGGCTCCGAGAGGATATCTCTCACCCTCTCTGACAGGGACCTCCATCTATCATCATATTGGATGAATTCTTCATCTGTCCTCATCTTTTCGGCCACCAAATCGATGATGGAAAGGGATGGGCCGACCTGGTCCCGGTACTTCTGAAAGAATTTTCTTTGTAGCACATCAAAGTTCTCAGCCTCGCTCGGCTCTAGGCAATAGAACCATTCCAACGCAGGGCCATCCAATGATCTCCAGAAGTGATACGCCAAGGATCTCTTGTCGTTTTGCTAGAACGAGGACTCATACATGAAGTCCTTAAGATGAATGAAGGGGTTTCCAGTGCCGTTGTACCTGTGGTACATAGGCATCTCAGAAGGGGGGAGATGGAATACCAGAAGGACCAGTAGGGAGACCTCGGCGGTGGATTTTACGTCCACCATCTTCTTCAAGTCCCGAAACTGCTCATCCATTTTATTTAACTTTGAAAGTAGGGATTGTGTGAGCTGATCGGTAGGTGAGGGTGGCGCTTGCCACAGAGGAAGGACGGGCCTCCCAGAGGCTTGAGAAGGAAACCTCAAATGGGAGGGGTATTGCGGCCTGCTAGTGGACAGACCTGGTTGAATTGGTGTTTGGTAAATGGCTGGGGTGTGAGACTGCAAAGGGAATCATAAAGGATGGGGGGCTGCTGACTCGCCTACCCTTGAGGTGAATGAGAAGGAATAGCCTATGCAGGCTCTTGGTTGGGGGTGGTAACCAGAGTCGGCTCATGCACAGGAGTGGCAGCCCGAGTTGGCTCTTGGGGAGAGGGGGATAGATTTTCCCTTCGTGATGGCCTGAAGGGCTTGGAGTTGCTCAGGGTTGAGCTGTGCGTTGGCGAGGACATCTATCATGGAGGAGATGTCCTGGGAGGTGGATGCCTCTCCGGTATAGTTTACACCTTCTGTGAAGGTTCGTGGGATGGACCAGCATGGACGTATGGCTCAATTTGGTAGCCATGATATGGGTTGTATTCTTCATGAGAATCCTGAGCTGGGTTGTTCATCTGGGGCTCATACTCGAATTCGAAGGCCTCGGCCTCGAACTCCTCATAACCGTACCCGGCCATCTTCAAGACTTTGTCGGAATGTAGTAACATGCACTAGCAAACAATTGATAAAGATTAACAAACGTGTGGATGCTTTACACCCCCCCCCCCTTTTTTTTTCTTTTTCTTGGAAGAAGATGCTTTTTTTATAGATGTGAAGTTCACACAAAAGGGGCAGGACCCTAGTTGAAATTTCAATTTCTGCCGTGCCAACTAAGGTATCTCGCCTCACCGCTGATGGGTAGCGAACTTCGTGGAACTTCAGTGGTATAACCTGCCTAGTGAACGAAGAGAGAATCTTTCGCTGTCAAGGACTTACGGAGGTCTCGATGGAGCAGATTCTTGTCCGTCGAGAGGAATTTTAGAACGGAGAGTCCTTCCTTCACCGAGAGAGGGTAATCCTAAAAAAAGTGAAAAGAAAGGGGGAGATGTATGCGATGCAGTGCTGTATAACAGAGATACACAAAACACACAAAAAGAACAGGAAGAACAAAAATTATCCAGAACATAAGGATTGAACAGCTTTCACAGAGCCCACTTTTCCAGAATCGATCACAGGGAGAATAAAGAAAGACTTCCACAGCTCAAATATATCCAATTATGGCAATCAACTAAAATAAAAAAAACTACTCGGAACCAGATCTCCTTTCCAAAACAACGTAAACCTCTCGAGAAATCACAAGGGACTATGGGGGAGTGCACGTGGTGCACGAGGGATGAAAGTAAAAGTGCTGCTTGGAGCACGACTGCAGCGCGCGGGGGCGTAATAAGGAGGGGCACACGCAAGTGCCAAGTGGAGGGACACACGTGGGTGCCAAAACACACGGGTAACCAGAAGAAAGCAAAAAGAAGTCCCACCGTGATCGCCAAGATGTGAACGACGTCACGGGAAAGGAGGCGGTGAAACACACACATCGCTCTGTAACGCGGAGAAGAGAGAGATGACCGCCACGGGAGATTGCTCCCTACGGGGTTTGGACGGGAAACACGCGGAATGGAAATGTGCAGAATAGAAATTGTGTAATGAGGAACCACTGCGGGATGTTACTCTCTGCAGGTTTAAATAGAAATGAAATGGGGAAGGGAACCGATGCGGGATGTCACTCTCCGTGGGTTTGAAACTAAAATTAAAGTGGGGAGAGGGATGCAACTGAAATTAAAAAGGGGGGGGGGAAGGGATGTGACTGAAATTAAAGTGGGGAGAGGGATGTAACTGAAATTTAAAAGGGGGAAGGGATGTGACTGAAATTAAAGTTGGGAAGGGGATGTGACTGCAATTAAAGTGGGGAAGGGATGTGACTGAAATTAAAGTTGGGAAGGGGATGTGATTGAAATTAAAGTTTGGGAAGGGGACCACTGCGGGAAGTTACTCTTCATGGATTTTGACAGAAATGAAATGGGGAACCGCTGCGGGAAATGACTCTCTGCGGGTTTTGAAGGGAATGAGAATAAAAGGAAATAACAGAGCGCGCGTGTGTAGATAGTGTGATCGGCAGGGGCTGAAGAGCTCGAAATGAAAGAAGAGTTCGAAATGAAAGAAGAGTGTGATCACCAGGGGCTGGAGACCCCAAAATGAAAGAACAAGTGATCACTTTTACCTCAGACGCGGGAAATGGTGTGGATTCCTTCTTCCTCTTCCTTCGGCCAGCCGAAAAAGAGGACTTTCTTTGGTTACCCTTGCAAGAAATAAACAATGACCCAGTGGATCAGAATAAAAAGGAGTGTAGTAGCAACACCTTGTGATAAAAAAATGAAATCATGAACAGCTATACACCTGGTTGGTGTTGTTTTAAACCCCTTTTAGGATGCAAAGGGTAGGCAGATGATATGATGAATTGAATGAAGATTTGTGCAAGTGTTGCACTTAGAGGATAATAAAAAAGAACAATGATAGATGATGCATGCAAGATGACAAGAATAAACGAGAAAGAAAGATAGGGTGAGAAAAAGCTTATTGGCGGCGCTGATGGTGGGCTTCGAGGAGGGCTTCAGCAGCGTGAGGACAGTGTGCACGTGCAGGGGATGAAGATATCACCTTTTCTCAAAAGATCAAACACTCAGAATTTTGGCAGGGTAACCCCTTAACCCAAAATGAAACTCACAAACTCAGAGAGATTTCTCCAGAGTTTCCCCCTCCCCTAAATAAGGATTTGAAGCCCCTGGTTTCGTGGGAGGGGAACTCCTATTTATAGAGAAATTTGAGAAGAACGCGTCCGGGGTCGGGGATGCATTCATATGAACGCGTCCCGTTGACCAGACGCGTTCATAAATTAAAAATTAATTTTATTTAAAAGGAAGCGTCCCAAACTCAGGACGCGTTCAATGAACGCGTCCCAGAACCTGGATGCGTCCAAAGTTTTCCACCAAAACGGCGCCGAAAGCCACCGAAAGCGTCGAAAGTGACTAGTTTCGGCGCCTAATCTTGACTTTTACGGCCACTTTTAAAGCCACGTCTGGTTAACAAGACGTCTTCTTGTTTTGAATTTATTTTCATCGTCAAACTAAACTGCATGGCTAGCGCCGCCCGCGTGCTGCACGAGGGCTTCAAGAAGGCATCTGGCTAAGCTGACGCCTCTAAAGAAGGCGTCACCATCCCCCGCCACGTTCAAAACTTTTCCCAAAAAATATTCATAAAAAATGGGGAAAATGTCAAAAAAATAGGAAATCACTCAAATAACTCAAATGTGCGAGCTACTTTGGGACATCATAGTGTAATATGAGATTTACTCAGTGTAATGTTAAAATTGGCATGTCTACATGTAATAGGGTTAAAGTTCATACTGTCCATGAAACCTTAACTAAAAGGATGTCAACTTTCCTTCCTCATATGCCCCTTTTATGTATTAGTTACGTAATAGTATGCTTTTCCTTTCATTTTCATACGAGTTGTATCTTTATTTGCCATTGAAATTGGCCCTGCAACCCGCAATTTGCTTCTGTCTAGTGACAGACAGATAGCGGTCCTACAGAGACTGCTACCTCTAGATATCGATTCTCGACAAACCGCGATCTGTGTTCTGTTAACCCTAAACAGTAACCAGATCAACCCTATGATTTCTTGTTATACATATAGTAGGTTCTATAGTATTTCGTGTTGTTATGATTCTCTGTTACATCAGGTTTAATGGGGTTGTGTTTTGTTGACACAACATGCTTTAATTAAAAAGTTAATTTCATTATATGTTAGTTTCACAAATAGACCCTATAATTTTATACTTAAGAGATTTTCTTTTGAAAATTTTCTATACATTGATCATTGTTTTGAGAACATTCACTATCATCTCCTATCTTTCTTTATCACTTGTTCATAGCTTGTACTCCGGTACGTTGCTGTTAGTCACATGCACATGATAGGAAACTTTCTTGGACTTGAGCCCCTCTCCATTGGAAATTCCTTCTACCAGACTAAGTTATCTTGTTTCAAGGCCTCCGTAAGACTTCACGATCCTGTGATTCCCACTAGGACGTCGAATTGGTTGTACCCTAAAAACCCAAGTCTAGAAGAGCACTTCACGATTTCTGCACTCTGTCTTGATCGCGGCCAGGAAGCGACCGCTACCTGCAGAAAGCGGCTGGCCAATGATCGCTTTCTTGTTTCAGTCAGTAGATTTCTGGTTGAGTCGACATGTTCTTTCTCTAAGTCGACACACTTCCTGATAGCGGACGGTACTCGATCGCTACCTCTAGATAGCGGTCCACTGTCAACCGCGTTCTATCAGATTTTGTCCAACCCAAGGTATGACCCAAGGGTTGAGTATGTCCTGTTCTCAGACGTTCTTTTGATTGTATGGAACCTAAACTTTGTTATCAAGCCACTAATGAACTATGGAAATTAATGAATATGCCGTTATGCTGTCGAATTACTTCCGTGGCACAACATACTTTTAATTCATTCTTGACCAATGTCTTCAAGCTTTATATTTACCAATTTGTGGTCGTTTTCATTGATGACATTCTCATCTACTCCAAGACCCAAGAAGATCATGAAAAACATTTAAGAATAGCTTTGCAAGTATTAAGAGAACATCAACTCTATGTGAAGCTAAACAAATGTGAGTTCTGGCTGAAGGAAGTTTCATTCCTTGGCCACATTATCTCAAAAGAGGGTATCTCTATAGATCTTGATAAGGTTGAAGCCATCAAGAACTGGAGCAGACCAATGACCATGACTGAAGTCAGGAGCTTTCTTGGTCTGGCTGGCTATGATAAGCGGTTCATAAAAGATTTCTCAAAAATCGCTGTTCCTCTGACCAGGCTAACAAGAAAGGGGAATCCTTTTATATGGTCAGTTGATTGTCAAGAGAGTTTCCTGACTCTCAAGGAACATCTCACTACTGCACCCATGTTAGTACTACCCGTTGAAGGTGGTGGTTTCAAGGTCTACATCGATGCATCAGGGATTGGCCTCGGATGTGTTTTAATACAGCATGGTAGGGTGATATGCTATGCTTCGAGATAGTTGAAGCGGCATGAGGAGAATTACCCAGTACACGACTTAGAACTTGTTGTTGTTATCTTCGCCTTGAAGATATGGAGACATTACCTCTATAGGGAGAAATTCACCATATTTTCAGACCACAAAAGTTTGAAGTATTTATTCTCCCAAGAGGAAGTAAATATGAGGCAAATGAGATGGCAAGAGTATCTCAAAGACTTTGACTTCTCCATTCAATATCACCCGGGGAAGGCTAATGCTGTAGCGGATACACACAGCAGGAAACCCATGGCTATTTTATCTAGTCTCGGGATGGGCATGACAAACCTCCTTGAGGACTTTGCTAAGTTGAATCTGATATTGACACGGAGAATGAAAGGTGTATTATTGCCAACATCCGGTCACAACCCATGTTGATAGAAGATATAGCAAAGTTGTAAGAGAACGATCCTATACTGGTTGAGATCAAAACTAACATTGATCAATGGCCAGATTTCTCTATTACGACCAATGGAAGCTTATTATTCCGAGGTCGGATCTGTGTGCTAGATCATGCTGAAACAAAGAAGCTCATTATGGAAGAAGCTCACAAGTCACGATATGCAATTCACCTTGGTGCTACCAAAATGTATCAAGACCTAAAGTGGAACTTCTGGTGGCCTAACATGAAAAGAGAAGTGGCTGATTTTGTGTCTCGCTGCTTAACTTATCAACAAGTCAAGGCGGAACATCAAAAGCCCGCTGGAAAATTACATCCCTTAGAAATTCCCGAGTGGAAGTGGGAAAGTATAGGGATGGATTTCATCATGGGTTTGCCCAAAACAAGAGACCGACATGATGGTATATGGGTGATAATTGATCGTCTGATAAAATCTACACACTTTATGCCCATTAAAAGTCGATGGTCCGTGGATATATTAGCAGCATTATATATCAAGGAGATTGTTAGACTACATGAAGTCCCTATCACAATAATATCTGACTCGTTTCACCTTACATTTCTAGAAGGGTCTACAACATTCTTTGGGGACCAGACTAAATTTTAGCACAGCATTCCATCCACAAACTGATGGCCAAACTGAAAGAACCAATCAAGTGGTAGAAGATATGCTCAGGGCTTGTGCTATAAACTTTGGTGGAAGCTGGTACGACCATTTACCTCTAATCGAGTTCACCTACAACAACAGCTATCAAGCTAGCATCCAAATGGCATCGTTCGAGGCACTATATGGAAGGAGTTGCCGCTCACCAATCTGCTAGAATGAAGATGGGGAGAAACAACTTCTAGGCCTGAAACTTGTCAGGACTACAACCGAGAAGGTACAACTTATCAAAGAGAGACTCCATATGGCACAGTCAAGGTAAAAGACTTATGTTGATATTAGAAGAAGAGACCTGGAATTCCAAGTTGGCGACCATGTGTTCCTCAAGGTATTCCCAGGTCATGGAATTAGGAGATTCGGCATCAAAGGCAAACTTACTCCGAGGTTTATTGGCCCTTTTGAGGTTCTAGAAAGGGTTGGTGAAGTCGCCTATCAGATAACTTTACCTCCTCAACTAGCTGGAGTTCATGACGTGTTCCACGTCTCGATGTTGAAAAGGTACGTTCATGACCTATATCATATTATAAGTCATGACGATCTTGTAATACAGAAGGACCTGACGTACGAGTAAAAGTCATACAAAATACTTGATTGTGAGGTACGTCAGCTCAGGAACAAAACCATTCCCATGGTAAAGCTTCAATGGAGTAAATACCTAGAACAGGAAGCTACGTGGGAAACGGACGAAGCAATGCGCAGAAGATTCCCCAAGCTATTTGACTGTAAGTAAAATACACCTCCATAAGTCCCATGTAATGAATTTGGGACCAAATTCTTTTTAAGTGGGGGAGGGTGTAGCGCCCCTGATAATTTTCTAGAATTATTAAGAATTTAAAGGGATTTATTTAAGCATTTAATAAGGCTTAAGGGCTTAATAGGCTAACTAAATTGATTAATAGGTTAAGGCCTTTGATAAATAGGCCCAATTCATAACTAAGTGGTTAAGCCCACCTAAAAGAGGCTTTAAAACCTTAAACCTAAGCTTTTGGCCCAAGCCCAAACCCTAGAGATGTAATAGGAGTTATTTCCCTAATTAAAATGGATAAATAGAAAAACTAAGGGATAATTAGAAGTGGAATTTGAAATAAACTTAATTTTTGGAGAAAGGAACAGGTTGCGATCAGTCGCATGATCGCGTTCTGATGATAGCGGTCATGACCCAACCGCTACCTACTTCCGAAAATGGAAAGTGATAGACACGGGAAAGATTAGATTTTTATCCACCCAATCATCATGGTTTGATGTGATTTGGCAAGGAGACCTGCCTAGGACTCTTAGGGGATCGACTTGACACCCCATAGGACTCCTAATTTGACCTAACACCCTAACCCTAGGCCAATCTCTATAAATAGGACCCAGATCTGTTCTGCGCGAACCATAGTTTTGGAGCGCGAGGAACATAGGTAGGACGTTGTCTTCGTAAGTTTGTCCTTTAGAACTTTCTGTTCTCTTTAGTATATTCTAACCCCCTTTTTGATTTTCGTGTTAGGAGATCAAGCGGTCAAAGGGTTAGAACGATCAGAAGTCATTGTTTCTATGCAGGACGCGCAGGAACGACAGACTCCTTTCGACGAGGAATTTCAAGTATAGGGATAAACGCAGAGGTAGGTTGTCTCGTGATTGGCTCAAATAGCATGTTAGGAGTAAAAGCCCTCTGATCTTTCCTATTTGCATGCTTTCTACACGGAGTATTTCTAGTTTTTCCATGACTGCGTAATCGGGTTAAAGTTCATACTGTCCATGAAACCTTAACTAAAAAGATGTCAACTTTCCTTCATCATATGCCGTTTTTATGTATTAGTTACGTGGTAGCATCCTTCTCCTTTCGTTTTCATGTGAGTTGTATCTTTATTTGCCATTGAAATTGGCCCTACAAGCTGGGATTTCCTTCTGTCTGGGGACGGACAGATAGCGGTCCTACAGATACCGCTACCTCCAGATAGCGGTTCTCGACAAATCACGATCTGCATTCTGTTAACCCTAAATAGTAACCTGATAAACCCTATGATTTCCTGTTATACATATAGTAGGTTCTATAGTATTTCATGTTGTTATGATTATCTGTTACATCAGGTTTAATGGGGTTGTGTTTTGTTGACACATCATACTTTAAAAAGTTAATTTCATTATATGCTAGTTTCACAAATAGACCATATAATTTTGTACGTAAGAGATTTTCTTTTGAAAATTTTCTATACATTGATCGTTGTTTCGATATGATTCACTCTCATCTCCTATCTTTCTTTATCACTTGTTCATAGCTCGTACTCCGGTACGCTGCTATTAGTCACATGCACATGATAGGAAACTTTCTTGGACTTGAGCGCCTCTCCGTCAAAAATTCCTTCTCTCAGACTAGGTTATCTTGTTTCAAGGTCTCCGTAAGTGATGGGAATCGACACCGAGCATGTACCTTTTCTTTTGCATTTATGTCCTTTTAGTTTGTGTTCATATCCTTGGGAAAGTATATGCGCAATTGTACGGCTTTGTAAGCCAATGCGTCATTCCCTTGTATTGCGTGGGTTTTTGTGCAATTGTGTAGTAGGTCTAGCTAGGGGGCCCTCAGCCCTTTCCCATTGGTCCATGTCACCTTGTGGGGCTGGTCAACCATCCTAGGTGGACATCTAGAAGGTTGGACTAGTCATATGGACACATGGGAGACAAAGGGGTCAACATTCCGAAGGTTGGCCACCAACCACCTCCCTTGGTCAATAGGCCGCCCCCTTCCCTTTTATTTAATTGTATTTTTTTTGTGTTTTTCAAACTTCATCCCAGCCCTCCATTCACCATCCCTAGATCCAAGGGTCTACATTAGATTTGATACCTAGCATATAAAAGGTTGTATTTTCATGTGGAAATTAATGAAAGTTAGAAAATTTTGTGGATTGCCAAGAAGGCTTCTTGCGCCCCCAGCTCCCTCCCCCTGGTTTCATCTCCTCCAACCCCCAATTCTAGAGTGGTTTCATCTCTATCCCCTCCCCTCAATCTCTGGTTGTGATCTGTGCCACCGCCGCCGCCGTTCGTGCCGCCATCGGACTGCCACCGACGAAGTTCTGTCTTCAGCCAACAGCAGCCCCTTCCACGAAATTCTGCAGTCAGCCCCGAGTTCTTCTTGATCTTCAAATTTTATGGTGTGTTTCTATCTTCAATCCCCACCACCACAAAAACAATCCCATTCAAATTCCATCATTTATTATTTTTCAAATTCTGTGTGTTTCTATTTCCTAGTTCTGTCCAGTCTCAGATCTGTGTGACAGTACCCCTGTAATCCCCCCTCCGACTATCTTGTTGATTTGTTCAAACCCTCCTAGTTTTACTGGGAGTTCTGTCCACCGTCCCCTCACTCCATGAATTTTCCTGATTTTTGATCAGCCTTCCACCTATTTTATCAAAATCATTTCCAGAGCCATCTACAGTGCTGTCTACCTGTTTCCAGATCCGACCTCTGTCCAGTCCAAAAATCATATCAATTCGTAACCACCTCCAATCAGTCCACAAAAAATATTTCCATCTTCCTTGTTCAAAATTCTATAACTTTTGTGAAGAGCTCAGGAGCTGAATCGGACATCTACCTCGCGGTCAATGGCAGTTCTCAGACAACTTCCCTGCAGATCTGAGAGTTCAGCTACTGTACACCAGGAACTCAAAAATTCAATAAAGCCCAGATCCGTACATATCCAGGTCTAATCTCTAGGCCTATGTTGAAGGACTTTAAGAGAGCTTTCCAACAGCGGCAGTTTCGTGTCGATCCGACATCGGGGTGATCGCAGCGTCCGCTCTCACCGGAGCGCGCGCCGAAAAACTGAACTGGCAGATCCGTGGCCGGTTATTCTGACCGGTGCCGAACGGAGCCGCACGGCCTCCGGTCGACATTCCAGCGTGCCGCCAGCCCAGGGAGCGCTTCCCCAAGTGTCCCCACCATAGTGGTGCCACTGGGCCCCACACAGCCCCTCCGGACAGCACGTGGGCCCCACAGTCACAAGTTCGGGTGTTGCCGAAGAGACGCGAGAAGCCGCCCGTCAACCCGAATTCGGTCCTCCCGGGGCCATTTGTGTAGCCCTTTACCTCCATGCGTGGAGTGGGCAGCAAGTCATTGTTGTCATTATTGTGTATTAATTATTCCGGGAGCACGATTTTCGGCCGGGTCCGTCTTCCCCACGCCGGGAGCATGGAGGTATCGTATTCGCTCCTTACTTGGCATTTCAATTATTTCCATATATGCTTGTTTATGCTGCTGCTAGAGAGCATGTGTAGGGATAATTAGCTCACTTTATATTTATATCACCGTTGCTGCGAGAGAGAGCGTTACCGTCCCGTGACCCGATCTGGGCACGAACGTGCGAATTGACCACCCTAGCTCTCGCCGGTTTCTCAACCGTGCACGTCCGACGCTTCCCTCGTTAAGGGACAATCACGAGCTTGTTTAGAGTCCGAGGGGCGCATATCCATTCGGAGTCAAGTCCGTGGTCCGTCCCGCATCAGTAAGACTCCGCGCGCTTGAGATTCCCACTAGGACACCGAGCTGGTTGTACCCTATAAACCTAAGTCCAGAAGAGCACTTCACGATTTTTGCGCTCTGTCCTGATCGCAGCCAAGAAGCGACCGCTACCTGCAGATAGCGGCTGGCCAATGACCACTTTCTTATTTCAATCAGCAGATTTCTGGTTGAGTCGACCTGTTCTTTCCCTGAGTCGACGCACTACCTGATAGCGGATGGTACTCGACCGCTACCTCAAGATAGCGGTCCACTATCAACCGCGTTCTATAAGATTTTGTCCAACCCGAGGTCTGACCCAAGGGTTGTGTATGTCATGTTCTCAGATGTTCTTTTGACTGTCTGGAACCTAAGCTTTGTTATCAAGCCACAAATGAACTATGGAAATTAATGAATATACTGTTATGCTGCCAAATTACTTCCGTGGCACAACATACTTTTAATTCATTCTTGACCTCTCAATTCTTAATGTTCACATCCTTTCTTACCTTGCTTACTATTACCTTAATGAATTGTTGAACTTTACTTTTTTGGCCGAATGTAGTGCCGCAAAATTTATAATTTCTGGATTATTTTTAGAATTTTCTAGAATTTATTAGGAATTTATAAGGGCTTATTAAATTAATAAATGGATTATTGAATTAATATCGAGATTATAAGGCCCAATTATGTTAAATAACTAGTCCAGCCTATTTAATTGAAACCCAATAGGTTTATGGACCAAGCCCATTAAGTTTGACCCATATTCTAGAAGGTTATTTAAGTTATCCATGAAATATTAGGATAAATACACTTTAAAAGGATAATTTAGTGGATAATTAACCAAGGAGTTTAAATTAAGGAGAATTTCTTTGCCCAATTGATGTAGCGGTCTATCGTGCGACCGCCATAGTCATGTAACGCGCCTACCTTCGACCGTTACTCTCTGTTAGTTCCGTGAAGTGAAGAAAGAGTAAAAAGAGTAGATTTTTGCTAGTCTATCTCTTTGGGATCGAGATGGGAAGACTAGTAGAGGTGTTAAGGACTCTTAAAAGTAGATCTAATCTTTAACAAGGACTCTAGAATTGATCTAATCCTCAAACCCTAGCCAAAACCCTATAAATAGGACCTGGTTTTGACTTGCGCGAACCCTAATTTGGCTCGCGTAGAATCAAGGTAAGGAGTCATAATTTCGAGTAAGTTCTTTAGAACTTTTTGTTTATAATACTTTAGACTAATATCTCTCAAAATTTCGTGCTTGGAGATCAACTACACAAGAAGTTAGAAGCTTCCAAAGTTACTGGTACGACCTTAGCAACCCAGGAATCTGAGCAAAGGTCCACTGAAGATCAGGGAATTAGATCATCAAAATGAGGTATTTAGGGTTTGATTATTTAGAACTTTTTATTCCCCTTAGTTTCATCTTCTTACCCTCACAATTTCACGTCCTTAGGTCAAGAGGTTGAGGAGTTAGAGCGACGTGAAGTTGCTGCAAATTCACAAGAAGGGAGGGATTAGGGCGTGTCTTGCAGTCCCAAATTAGATGATTAAAGCCCAGAAAAAAGGTAGGTCATCTCATGAATTGCAAGAACATCATGTTAGGGATAAAAGCCCTCTAATTTTTATTGATTTCATGCATTCTAGACCATGAATTCATGTTTTAGTTTGACATATGCATACATGCATGTCTTAAGCCTTAATCAAAGATAAAAGATATTATCTCGTTCAAATCACTGCAACCTATGCATCTAGATAGCCTCTTGATGAGGGCATCTCCCGACACCCCTCTAGCTTTTATCGCCTACACACTCTTGATATGGATTGATCATGATCTACACTTGTTATCTTCATTTCCCAAGTTTCAGTTTATGTATTTTCTTTTTATTGAGTCCTATCTTATGTATTTTCCTTTATTGAGTCATATGGTTTTAGTCCATTTCCCTTGTTATGTTTAATTGGGCCTTATTACTTTAGTTATGGGCCCATAGGATTGAGTCTAGGATATGCTCGGTCTTTTATCTTATTGTCAAGGGTATTTTGGTCATGTAAAGAATGGTTGCCTATATATAGGCCCCATCTCTCCTCTTGTATTCAACTTTTGATGAATATTGAAGAAAACCCTTTCAAACTCTCTCAATATCTCTCTCTCTCTCATTATCTCTCCATTCTCTCTCCTCCTCTCTCTAAATTTCGAAATTCACTCTCTCTCCTCCCCCTCTCAACCACTTCCAACCCCCACCTACCTCCATTAACTCCCCACAACTTCCCACAACCCCTCTTTAATCCTCACCTAGTCCCAAGGAAGTTCCACCACTCAAAACCCCACCCTCCAACCACCACCTACCCCTTTCACTTCCCTAAGCATATCTCCACCTTCCCAAGGCTGAATTAACTCATTCCAAAGCCCAAATTCGAATCTCCCCTTCCCTCCTTGCTCCCTAGGTCGCACCCCTCCTCTCCCCTCAAGCCAAGTTCACCCCCTCCTCTCTTCTCCACTCCAGCTTTGTGTGCAGGCCGACCTGCAGTTTAGCACTCTGTTGCAGCGACATCCACGACTGCATCCTGGTTCTGCTGGTGGCGTGGCCTAACTTTCTGGAAAGGCCTCCCTGTTCTCTTCGCAGGCGAGGTGGAATCACTCCATTCCGAGTTCGTGGCCGTCCGTGAAGGCTGTTCTTCCCCGACTGCGCAGAACCTCTCAGACCAGGAGCCAGAGCGGCAGAGAAGACTCTCCCACGACAAACCTTGAAGGAACCAGTCTTCGAAGTCTTCTACAAAGTTCTTCCTCCCCCTGTCAGCGTCCAGGAACAGAAGGCGGAACCCCGTTCGGCATCCGACAACCAGAGATACCAATTTTCTACCACACCCACGCCGGTCTGCCTCCTCACAGTCTGCACCGACCACCGTCCACTTCTCTGGACACTCAGCTCATCTCCAACATCAGAAGACTTCACCGTTTGTTTTTCTGCAAAGTAGACTCGTCCACGATTCCAACGAGTCTAGCGGTGCCAAATTTGGAGCTCAGGAGTGATCGTGGCAGCTTCTGCAACCTGCTGTTTCAGACTGAGCTTGGCCAGAGACCAGAGCTGCATCCATCTTCCAGTCGCTGGAGCAGTCAGCCCCCAGATCGGAACATCATCCAAAAAATTCAAGCCACACCCCTCTCCGGTTAGCAAGCTTTTGGCGCAAGTTTCATGAGATTCCAAGTTCGGTGGAATTATTGGCAGCATCGACATCGGCCCTCTGTCCAGAATTACAGAAGCTAGGCAGAATCGGCAAAGCTCGGAAAGTCGACTCTATCTCGCTCGTTCCCCTCCCCGCTTGGCCGGCTGAAGGCCCCTCCCTGCGTGGAGGTAATTTTTGGTTGTAATACATTAACCCCCACCCCAAGATCCCCCCCTTGCAAGGGGCGTAGTGCTGTACCTCTTCACATTTTCAGGTCAAGCTCCATCGCCGCGGCGATCGGGTGTATACCCTCGCCTCCCGGCGCGCCCTCGTCTCCGAACGGGATCGGTGTCTTCACACCGATCAGGTGAGCTTCTGATCACACCCTTGTAGCTTCATTTCTGCAAATGTAGTATTGCCTTGAATGCCCGTCGGACGGTAAGAGAGTGCTCGGAATTCATTTTAAGCAATATCGTGCCCACCGCGGCCCGTGAGTGAGTGCCACCCCACACCCCGCCTTGCGGGCCAGCCACCCACAAAGTTGGGACTCCCTAGGCCCATTGGAGGTCAGCCTTAGCATTGTAAGTCCATTAGGACAATTGGGTCCCGCCTCGGACCCTCACCATCATCTCCCGGACCCACCGGGTGAACGTGTGAACCGAGTGAGCAGAAATCGTCGTTGTGAGAATCATTGAGCGCTTGTATGCTTGCGGGTCTAAGTCCTAGGGTCACCTTATCATATTTAGTGGTCTTTGGGCTGTGCCACATCAAGTGGTATCAGAGCGGTCATAGGCTTGTCCTTACAAGTCTAGTCTTGGGTCACACTAAGTCTTTCATAGGTGCATCCGCACACCCTTGCATAGCCCACCCAACCTTGCATGACCACTCGTAGTGGTACTCGCTTTCAACCCAATACTACATCTTCCAATCCCACAATGAATCCAAAACCCCAAGGGATGCCTACCACTAACACTCATGACTTCAACTACTTCATGAAAGCCTTGACCTATGCCAATGAGCGACTTGATAACATATCGGGCCGACTCAACCAACTTGGAAAAAATAGGCCCGCCCTAAGGACGGACGATAGGATGGCCCCTTTCCCACTTCCCACCTTTGATGGGACCTCTCCTAGCAAATATTTAGATTGGGAAGCTACAATGGACCAATACTTCAATTGGTATCATATTTCCGAGGATGAAAAGGCATGGGTTGCCAAAATACAACTAACCAAAAGGGCTCAAACTCATTGGTGTAAAATTGAGGGCTTAAGGATAATTAGACGGGAAGCTCCCCTCACCACATGGGAGGACATGAAGGATCAACTAAGGGCTAGGTATGTGTCCCTATCCCACTCGGATCACCAAAACCCAAGGAGCACTCCCACTCCTCCCACCCCACCCGTCCAAACCCTTATCACTAAAACCCAAGTACCTAAGACCTCCACCTCCCCACCTAACCCCATGAGGTCCCCCACATCCCAACCAAAACCCCCTTCCCTAACCTACACTAGTCAAGCCCCTTTAGCCCCCACTTCCACCCCAAGTGATCCCAAGGGCAAGAGACCCCTAACCAACCCAATTCCCTCCATGGTGACCACCACTCATCCAACCCTCACCATTAAAAACCATGTGGACACCATGTCCACCCCTCCACCAAGGCCCATAATGGCCACCACCCCAAAACCCAAAACCCCTCACCCAATCCACCTCCCGCTTCCTACACCAATCTTACCCCAAATTAGGCCTCCACTACTTCCACTCCCAAGTCCAACCCATGTCCGACCTTGCTCACCTCCTCGAGTGCGCCATGCCTCGACTAACACCAACCCACCCACCATAGACCTTCCTACCCCATTGTCCTTAGGAGTTGCAACCCACACACCTACCCAAGTGGAGAGGGATACCAATTCGGATCCACCTCCCAAAATCAAGGAAATCCAAGGGCCATACAACTCACCCACCCCTCCTAACCTAGTTCATCAAGAGCTATACACCCTTCCCCATGACACCATCACCATAGATAAGTCCATATTCCTATGGCTCAAGCGAGGCCTCACCATTCCTAGTTTACAACCAAGCCACCTACTCATGGGACATCAATCCCAACTCATTCCCACTCAGCCTCATGTCACTTATCAAACCTCCTATTGTGTAGAAGATTTGGGAGACTTAGTGGCCTACCTACATTGGCAAATCCACTTGACCGATATGCTAGCCATGAGGCCATCAGAGTCTAGCACCATTAGCTTAGCTTACCCCACCATTGGCTCCATCACTTCCATCTACACCAATGGCCAATTTACAAGTGAGATCATACTCCTTCTTCCCATGGAGGAGGAACCCATCCTAGTCTACTCCCCAACCATTGAGATCCCAAGTACTTTGATTAGTCAACCCATTAGCAACCTTGGCCCAATTATCTTAGAGAGAGATGATTCGCCATTTGAGGACCTTGAGAACATGGAGTACCCCTACCTAGGTGACCCTTACCATAATCCCTTTGACCCTTTTCTATGGGAGCCTAAATCTCCATGTGACCCACTTTCCCTACTCACCACCCACCTCACCTTACCCACATCGCCCATGTCGACCCAAACTCCTCCCTTCCTAGAATCGGGTTACAACATGAGAGCCTTGACCTTAGGCAACAAACACCTTGGGATTGATGAAGTGCCCCACCCCATAACCACGTTCGTAGATCCCTTCGACCCATTCACGTGGACGTTCAAAAGTCATCCCACATCTATGCACATGGAAGTCACCTTTGGGATAAACATGCATGTGTCCAGGCCTACCACACCATTTGACATGATTCATAAGTCGGATACATTCATCCACATCACCCACATGTCAAGTAGGCAACATAAGTGGACCATATTCGGATGTATTGGCCCACCTTCATTCATCATGAGTCTTAAGCATGATAGGAGCATACATGGATGTCCGGGTCCCCTGACATTTATCACACCCATGCATAAAAGGTTCATCTATGGATGTCCCGGCCCTCCTAAGACTACCACAGTCTTCATAGCATCAAAGTGTGATCGGTCTACATTTGGCTGCCCAGGTCCCCCTTAGCATACGCATTCTCGCAAGCATATAGGAAGGATCAATGAGACTTACAAAAGGCGGGCAGATGCTCATCGGCGCCACTACGAGTTCCAAGTGGGAGACTCGGTGATGGTGAGGACGGAGCAGCTCCTTCCGGGACCTGCCTCCAAGTTGAGGGCACGGGGTTCGGGACCCTTTCGAGTTCTACGACGACTTGGCAGCAATGCTTATGAGCTTGACCTACCAGAAAGCTATGGGGTGCACCCTACCTTCAGTGTGGTGGACCTGGTACCCCACAAAGGCCTTGCGGTGGAACCCAGTGAGGAGCTTGAGCCTTTACCCCCCCCTTATGAGAGACACTCCTGGAGGGACTCCACTTTCTAGCTTGAGAGACCGACGAGAGCAGGTAGAGGCAATACTGGATGAGCAGAGTATCATTACGAGGCACAGGGTGTATCAGCGCTATCTGGTTAGGTGGAAGAGCCGTCCCCCGATCGAGGATACATGGGTGAGTCAGGGAGGATTTGATATGCTTGGATCCTGACATGATGGAGCAGTACGACAGCCAGGCAGACCCATACTCGACAGGGTCGAGCTCTCCCCACCCCGGGGGATTTGATGAGGGCATCTCCCGACACCCCTCTAGCTTTTATCGCCTACACACTCTTGATATGGATTGATCATGATCTACACTTGTTATCTTCATTTCCCAAGTTTCAGTTTATGTATTTTCTTTTTATTGAGTCCTATCTTATGTATTTTCCTTTATTGAGTCATATGGTTTTAGTCCATTTCCCTTGTTATGTTTAATTGGGCCTTATTACTTTAGTTATGGGTCCATAGGATTGAGTCTAGGATATGCTCGGTCTTTTATCTTATTGTCAAGGGTATTTTGGTCATGTAAAGAATGGTTGTCTATATATAGGCCCCATCTCTCCTCTTGTATTCAACTTTTGATGAATATTGAAGAAAACCCTTTCAAACTCTCTCAATATCTCTCTCTCTCTCATTATCTCTCCATTCTCTCTCCTCCTCTCTCTAAATTTCGAAATTCACTCTCTCTCCTCCCCCTCTCAACCACTTCCAACCCCCACCTACCTCCATTAACTCCCCACAACTTCCCACAACCCCTCTTTAATCCTCACCTAGTCCCAAGGAAGTTCCACCACTCAAAACCCCACCCTCCAACCACCACCTACCCCTTTCACTTCCCTAAGCATATCTCCACCTTCCCAAGGCTGAATTAACTCATTCCAAAGCCCAAATTCGAATCTCCCCTTCCCTCCTTGCACCCTAGGTCGCACCCCTCCTCTCCCCTCAAGCCAAGTTCACCCCCTCCTCTCTTCTCCACTCCAGCTTTGTGTGCAGGCCGACCTGCAGTTTAGCACTCTATTGCAGCGACATCCACGACTGCATCCTAGTTCTGCTGGTGGCGTGGCCTAACTTTCTGGAAAGGCCTCCCTGTGCTCTTCGCAGGCGAGGTGGAATCACTCCATTCCGAGTTCGTGGCCGTCCGTGAAGGCTGTTCTTCCCCAACTGCGCAGAACCTCTCAGACCAGGAGCCAGAGTGGCAGAGAAGACTCTCCCACGACAAACCTTGAAGGAACCAGTCTTCGAGGTCTTCTACAAAGTTCTTCCTCCCCCTGTCAGCGTCCAGGAACAGAAGGCAGAACCCCATTCGGCATCCGACAACCAGAGATACCAATTTTCTACCACACCCACGCCGGTCTGCCTCCTCACAGTCTGCACCGACCACCGTCCACTTCTCTGGACACCCAGCTCATCTCCAACATCAGAAGACTTCACCGTTTGTTTTTCTGCAAAGTAGACTCGTCCACGATTCCAACGAGTCTAGCGGTGCCAAATTTGGAGCTCAGGAGCGATCGTGGCAGCTTCTGCAACCTGCTGTTTCAGACTGAGCTCGGCCAGAGACCAGAGCTGCATCCATCTTCCAGTCGCTGGAGCAGTCAGCCCCCAGATCGGAACGTCGTCCAAAAAATTCAAGCCACACCCCTCTCCGGTTAGCAAGCTTTTGGCGCAAGTTTCATGAGATTCCAAGTTCGGTGGAATTATTGGCAGCATCGACATCGGCCCTCTGTCCAGAATTATAGAAGCTAGGCAGAATAGGCAAAGCTCGGAAAGTCGACTCTATCTCGCTCGTTCCCCTCCCCGCTTGGCCGGCTGAAGGCCCCTCCCTGCGTGGAGGTAATTTTTGGTTGTAATACATTAACCCCCACCCCAAGATCCCCCCCTTGCAAGGGGCGTAGTGCTGTACCTCTTCACATTTTCAGGTCAAGCTCCATCGCCGCGGCGATCGGGTGTATACCCTCGCCTCCCGGCGCGCCCTCGTCTCCGAACGGGATCGGTGTCTTCACACCGATCAGGTGAGCTTCTGATCACACCCTTGTAGCTTCATTTCTGCAAATGTAGTATTGCCTTGAATGCCCGTCGGACGGTAAGAGAGTGCTCGGAATTCATTTTAAGCAATATCGTGCCCACCGCGGCCCGTGAGTGAGTGCCACCCCACACCCCGCCTTGCGGGCCAGCCACCCACAAAGTTGGGACTCCCTGGCCCATTGGAGGTCAGCCTTAGCATTGTAAGTCCATTAGGACAATTGGGTCCCGCCTCGGACCCTCACCATCATCTCCCGGACCCACCGGGTGAACGTGTGAACCGAGTGAGCAGAAATCGTCGTTGTGAGAATCATTGAGCGCTTGTATGCTTGCGGGTCTAAGTCCTAGGGTCACCTTATCATATTTAGTGGTCTTTGGGCTGTGCCACATCACCTCTATATTTCGTTTCTCATGACTAGAATATTCTAAGTATTTTGACTTCCAGCCATGACATATTTTCAGTCTTTTACCTTCTATATCCTGTCAGCAGAAGCTCTGACGGATTAAGGTAAGACCGTCACATTATTGTAACGGCCTTACGAATAGCCGTCACACCCTCTGTTATATTTAAATTTCTCTGTTGTCTCTGACGGACCAAAGCCAGTGCGTCACAATACTATAACGGCCCCACGATAAACCGTCATAGATGTATAACGCGTCTATCTTAGACCGTCCGAGTACTGTTTTCTGTCAACCCAAGACAGGACTGAGGACAGTCAAACTTACTTATAAATAAGCCTAGTTATCTAAGTTTTGACCTATTTTAATGACCATGAGTTTATTAATTGATTCTTGATAGGAAATTGCATGTTTAAAGCATCTTGAGTTATTTTAAGTTATGCTAATTTCATTGCCTAAACTCTATAGTTTTGAATTTAAACTATGATTTTCAGTATTGTATTGACGAAATTTTATCATGGTTTCACATTGTTACACATTCTTTTCTCTTTTATAGAGTTATTTCTTTAAGTACATGGCATATATTCTGGTATATGACCATTAGTTCACACGTTGCACTATAGGAACATATTCTTGAACTTGAGGACCTCTCTATTGGATATTCCTTCCAATGGACTAGGAAATCTTGTTTCAAGGTCTCCGTAATTCTCCGTGAGCCTGGGATTCCCACTAGGATGCCGAGTTGGTTGTACCATGAAAGTCTAATTGTTAGAAAGCACTATCGAAGTTTCTGGTTCTAGATATGTAACGGATCTATATTAGACCGTCATGCTCATCTAACGGCCTAATATATGACCGTCACATTTACTGAGTATGTTTTATTATTTCTGGATTCAGTCGTTCTAACGGATCAATGATAGACCGTCACGATCATGTAACGGCCCATTGATTGACCGCCACAGTTCTTGAGTATTTTAACCCGAGGTTTGACCTAAGGGTTGATATTCCAAAGTTCCTAGATGGATTATTGATGGTTTAGGACTTGTCATATTGTTCAAAATACTTAATTTTAAATTATGAAAGTTAAGGAATGTACCGTTATGCTGTCGAATTATTTCCATGAGCATAACCTTGTTTTAAGTCATTCTTGACCTCACATTTCTTAATTGAAGCGTTCATTCATTGAACTATTGTTATCATGAACTTATTTGAACTTGATATATTATTGGCCATACTTTATTGCTTGAAACGTGGAAGTAGCTTGATTTATACTTGAAGATGCGATCGAGCACTGATTGTGTTCAAGGGCTCTATACTAGTCCCCTCGGCTGATTATCGGAAACATACTATTATAAACCATGGGGTATGATGCTACTGGCATCGCATTGCGCTGGGAGTACTTTCTCTATAAATAAGTGAAGATCCACGGGCATCATGAAAATACTTGTACATGACTTTCTTGCTTTATACATGATATTCCTAAGAAATTCACCAAATACTTGCTCATAAGCAAAAGATGTTTGGGTGATGACTACGTGATATTGCTAGTACATTCTCGTTACATTCTTGTTCATGAAGGGCCATGTCATGTTCTTGTTACATTCTTGCTAGTTCATACTTGCTCATGCTATCTTAAATGATCGTCTTTTATTACTTTGGTTATTCACATGATTTATCGCAGTCGCATGATTTTATCTTATTCTTTAGAGCCAAAAATGCTAATTACTTAAATATTGCTAATCATGTTGATGCGAAGATACCTACTGGGCAAGTGTGCTCATTACCTATTTCCAATCTTTTCAGGAGATGGAAGTGAGTCGGGATCGGATTTGGAACGTTCAAATAGCGGGTCCGAGAGTGAATGAAGAATGAGTGAAGACTTAGGAAGTCTACATTATTTAGATTGAGTCTATGTAATTTTCTTATTTCTTGAGTCTAGTATGATGAAGAAAGTTGAAATAGTGATTGTATTTGAATATTTGATTTGATTATTAATGAAATAAGTTGAAGTTTGAGTAAATATTTTGTAATTGTATTTATGTGTGTGATTATCTTGCGCTCTGATCGTTCTTGCTTGCAAGAGGTTTACCATGCCAGCTGTTCACGTTCCTCGAGCTAGTCTTCTGCTGTAATAAAGGCTCGGGGCATGACACCGAACTTTATTATTATTTCTCGTGGAAGTAGTTTGATTTATAACTTGAAGATGCAAGGGCAAGCACGGACGGTATCCAAAGGCTCTAGTCTAGCCCTCTCGTCGGATGGCCGGAAATATACTATTAACCATGGGGTATAATGATTACTGGCATTGCATTGCGCTGGGAGTATTTTTTTTAAATTGGTGAAATCCACGAGGCAATCTTATGAAATTTACATGCTTGCTAGTACATTCTCGTTACATGACATTCGTGTGCATAGCCTTCTAAGGTTATGAAAGTACATTCTTGTTATATTACATGCTTGATTGAAAGGCCAACTTATATTCTCATGATCATATATTCTTGAAAGTTATATCATTCTTTACATTCCTATCTTGTTACTTACTATGGTTTTATTCGCATGTTTTATCCCATTTTCATGGTCTTACCTTCTAGAGCTAACATGTTAATCATGTAAACTTGCCATCATGTTGACACAAAAATACCTACTGGGCGAGTGTGCTCATTCCCTACTTTTCCAATCTTTTCAGGAAACTCTAACGGTTCAGAATTGGACTACTCAAGTGGCGCATCCGAGAGCGTGTAAAGATCAAGAGTAGCCTAGATAGAGTCAAATTGAGTCTATTATTGTAATTAGAGAACTTCACTATATTAGGCGGTGAAGTTGATCATGTTATGTGATTTTCTATTTTCTTGAGTCTAGAGAGTCATATTGTTAAAAGAGTCATTGTCAAGTTGTAAACTTGGATTTATTTGATCAATAAAGTTGAGGTTTTTGTCATATGACTATTGCGTACAATGTTTATTATGTTGTATGTATGGTGCTTTGATTGTCTAGCTAGCTCGAGGCTTACTTTATCGGCTGTTCACATTCCCGAATTATTTCCACTGTACATATGTATCTCGGGGCGTGACATGGGGCTTGATCGCCGTCTGTCTTTTCAGCTTATTTCATCTTGATCATCTGACCTATCATGAGCTTGTTCATCATTGTTGGACCTTCCATGCTTGAGGAAGCTCGAGCCTGTTGGGCATATAGGGCACCCGGCACGGCTGGCCGTGGAGAAGCTTCAGCCAAATCAGGAGCTTGTGGTACTTCAGGCGAAGTATTTGCCTATTTGGATGTGTGTGTATCCCTTTCATTTAGTTGCCTCTTTAGCATCTCCATCTCTTGCCTGTATGCTTGCAGTAGTGCCAATAAGGTTGGATCATGTTGAGAGGAGCTGGGGGCGCTAACACCAGACTCGGTTGGAATCCCTTCAAGTGGGAGTGGCGATCCTCTACCGCCTTCCTCTGTTGTAGCTGCGTCAGTAGTCGCATCGACAACAATTGTGTTGAAGTGTACATCACTGCTGGCAGTCATCACCGTCTCATCTATAGCTTCCCCCCCCTTGGTGTGGGGGTTTGGCCTCCCATCAGGCTCGAATATCTCTTCTTGTTCACAGAGTGGAGCTTCGTATCTTTCAGCTATTTTTGTAGCATGAGGGAAGTCAGATTCATTGCCATGCGCTGCTCCTGGCTTCATTTCTTCATGGTGAGAAAAATTTTGGGGATACCCTTGTTCATTGGCATGCTTCTCAGCCAATAGTATTTGACATCTCTGAATTTCTTTTGTAGCATCCACTGCGATTGGGGGACCCTGACTGCTTGGGAGTATGTGTTGGAGGCCATAGAAATATTCAGGGATAGTCAGACTTACATTAGCCTACCCTTGGGAGGGGGAAGGCGTAGGCAATAGAGGTCTTTCTTCTATGCAAGGTGAACGCCTCATCATAGCAACTTCACTACAGGGCTTGGGACGGGTATATGCACCCCCTAGCCACGCCCTTGTAGCATGTGCCGAGGCCGGAGTCTCGGGCTGATTTGCCTCAAATGATGTGAGGTGAATTTCTTCTTGTTGGTCTTCCCCTGGTGGGCCGAGTAGAGCCGACAAGGTATTGCAATGCAAGGTGAGCACCCTTTTCTTATTCATCAATTTTTTCTTTCGTCGACCTTGTTTAGCTGGCTTCTGCCCCAAGGGCTGGCTATTATCTGCTTCTGCCGGCTTGTATTCATCCAACCGATCGAGGGAATGGCATTTGAGTTGCCCCCAGGGTAGCTGAATGCTAGCCTTCGATGCTATTTCTGGCAATTGCCAGTATGAGGAGATCATATTTATCGCCTACTTCAAGGTGGGCATCTTGTGAGACTGTGGCGGGTGCACCTTATATTCGCCCATTTGTAGCTCAACTTTCCTGATCAAGTCTTCAATAATATTTTTGAATACATAGCAATTTTCTATTGGATGGCCCAATATCTGGTGGTAAGGACAGAAATAGGGGTCCTTCTTTCTCCTAGGATCCATAGGATTCTTTGGTTCGAGGGGAACAACTTTATCATATTCGCAGGCCCATTCAAAGAGGACCTGCGTGTTGTCTTTTGGGAAGGAATATAATTTCTTCATTCTGTCTCCCAGTTAAGGGCCTTCTTTTCTTTCAGCTAGGTGGACTGGAGGAGGTGTAGCTACTGCTCTACCACTCCATTTCTGCTATTCTGAAGTCTCCAGATCGACAGCATGGGCTTCCTTTGGGGTTGTCCACTGGTCCATGGTCTTCCCTCTTTGTTCATCATTGGACGCAGCCGAGCCATGTCGTGCCAAGAAAAATTCTATTTCAGCCAGCACGTTGCTCAGACGGTCAAAGGACCTTATGTCGATGCCGATCATTTTTTCCAGCACTTCCCTCTTCAGGTTCTGCTTGCAAATTTGGACAACGTCCTCTTGATGTGGGGGCCGCTTGCATCTCATGCTAGGATCTCTCCACCTCTTGATATATTGTAGTGCAGTCTCATCATGCCTTTGCTTCATGGGGTATAGCTCTGCTACTGTCACTTCTCTTTCAGTCATATGGAACCTCTCATGGAATTTTCATTGCATATCCCACCAATCCAAAATGGATCCGGCTGGTAAGTTGGAGTACCATTCAAAAGCGAGTCCCGTGAGGGAGGACCCAAAAAACTTCAGCAGGTATGACTCGTCAGCTGCCAAGTCGCCTATGACAGTCATATAATATGGAATATGCTCCTTTGGAGAGCCCTGCCCATTGAACTTCTTGAACTTGGGTGGTTTGTTGATGCCGAGCGGAAGTCACTTTGCCACATGATGCAGCATGTATGACACTTTATAAACATCAAATGTAATAGAGTCAGTATCAGCCCTTTCAGCTAGCTTCATCTCGATCATCTTCTCGACCATCAACTTGTTCACTATAACTGGATCTACCGACTGAGGGTAGAGGTGAGTAGGCTGCATCAGTGGCGTGGCCAGAGCTATAGCATGGGGTGCCAAAGGCAGTTGTGGTGATTTTTTTTGTATTCGAGGAAACATTGGCTGTGCCGGTAGATGCTGTTGGGAATGATGCTGGGGAGTAGCCCGACTATGGTCGGAAGGTGGTGGGGAAGCATCCATGGGGTCGAACCCACCCCGTGACGACTCAACTTGTGCTCCCAGTTGCTTGAGCACCAGAGTGTGTCCAGCTCTTTCATTTAACTACTTCTTCAGTAATTCTATCACCTGCCGATATCTTTGCAACATCATCAGAACGACAGGGTCCATGGCCGCCTTGCTAATAACATCCTCAAGCGTTTCACTCGACGTACCTTCAGTTGGTGGAGGTGGGAATACTTCTTCTCCTTCGGACATTATCACATTAGCAGTGGCAGTGGCGATGTCCTCTTCAGCAACTTGCTTTCTCCTGGCAACTTGTAGCAACTCACTAGTAGCCTTGCTCCATCTTGTCAACAGACCTTCTCTTTCAGCCAGCTTGGCCAGTTCTTCTTGTTCAACTGGCAGCCTATCATGCCTGTCCAACACCCCTGACATATTGCAGGTGAAAACCTGCACCATTCTTCGGTGTCTTCTGGCTCCCCTTCTAGCCTGACGAGGGAAAGTCAACCTTTCAAATTCTAAAATCATTTTCATCTCTCCATACTGTGGAGGCGCTTTAAAGCCTTCAGCCCCAGCCTCTTCCCTATCTTCATCTGCGTCCATGGGTGACACTTCATTCTCTTTTTCTTCTTCAATCCTGATGACATGAAGTATTCTTTTTCTGTCCTAGGGAGGGGTTCTCCAGGCCATAGAAATATCCCCGCACCATCTTTGTCATATCTTCCTGACTATGCCCTGGAGAGAGGGCAAGAGGCAGCGCCTGGTCTCTAGTAGACGGCATATATGAAAGCCGTGACAGCCTAGCAACTTGATTGGAGCTTCTTAAATATTTAAGGATATCAGCCTATCTTGCACAAGCCCTGGAGGTGGATAGAGGAGGTGCAGCCACGGCCTCCTCTGTAGGTATATTCTTCTTGCCCCCTATCCTGGGGACTTTGGCAGGAATGTTGGAGTTTTGTGAGGCTGGTGCAGGGCCTCGGGTCCTCTTAGGGATCCAGACTTGTTTAAACTTTGGTGGTTTCGGGGCTAGCCTCGCTCGCATGTTATCATCAGAATTCACCCTTCGGCTTGCCAGCAATTGGAATGTGTTGCGGGTAGGCACGGTCGAGATGACCCGATCCTGTAGAACTTCGGTGTCGCGGCCATTGAGGTTGTTAAGACCACCAATTGGGCACTGGCCCAATTCAGTACTGTTCCAACCCATCAACACACTAAACCCGAAATCCAAACAGATTATTGAAGGTTCTTTAGAAAATTCATAACTTAACCTAGGAAGGTCGTAATTAAGGTCGTAATTAGTTGAAACCAAATCCCACGTAACGGCCATTTGGTAAAGAACAACTTAGATTAAAATTATAACTTCTGAATAAAAGGTCTAATAGGGGGTAAGAGAGAGTTTATGATAATAGGTCGAAACAGTCACAATAAACACTGTCACCAGTTGAAATAAGAATATCTTAACCCATAGCCGTCCAAATGGGCTGAAACTAGGTTCATTAGAAAGATTGGGCCCTTAACCCAAACTCTCATGTTGAGATGGAAACCCAATTCACACCAGAACCCGAGGTTCTGAGCCCTTTACCACCAACTATCACAGAGAGGTGTGACTGTTGAGGGAATTCACATGTAAATGATTAAAAATTCATAACTTCGTTTGTAGATAATTAAATAACATGAAACTAGGGCCAGAATCTTGAATGAGATGCTAGCTACAACTTCTATGTCAAGGTCGTGGCCAAATTCTGACTGGATACTAGAGTTATACCCAAATTATCTCGGGCTACCGAAGGGTCGCGATTGGAGCACGGGAGAATAAATGTTAATATTACGAAAATCATAACCTGAGATAGGATTGATGAAACTCGATGAACCCATGTCCCAAAGTAAGATCTATAAGTCCTCTTGATTTCATCTGAAGATGTCCCAACCCAAATCCCAAGAGAAAACGTGCCCACCCGCATCTATGAATAGGTAGGCGAAGGGTCACATATGTTCAAACCGAAGAGGTGCATGGCATTGACTTCTCTTCAACCAGCGACCTTGGGGGGCTGGACTGAGCCTGGTAGGATGTGGGAAGACCCCTGGGAGGCTATAAATCTATGTAAGGAGGTAGGTTTCATATGTGATAAGCCTTTAGCAACCATTATCTTCATCCATCTTCCATCCTTCTATGTGAGAAGAGAGTGTGGGACCTTGATCGTGCGTGGGTGGACGATCCGACAGGTGGAGGATGATTCGGCGCGTGGAGGACGATCCTGCAGTGCTCGAGGTTGGAAGGAGAAGCTTAGTAGGATCTGGGGTGTAGACCTCATCCCCAAATCGTCGGTTAAACATTTCAAAGGTAGGCACCTATCCTCAAATCATAGGGGTCAACAAAGTATTAGAATATTTTTTTCAAATTAATTTTTACTTGTTAAAGAGGGACTAAGGGCATGAGAGATTGATCACTATACTTACTTTTCATTTTTTTTCTTTCCTCATATTACGTACTATCGTGAGGTTTCTCCGAGTTTTATCAAAATTCAGATCTTGCACTGATCTGCGTCGATGCAACACTGGGCTGCATCGACGCAGTCCCTTCAATGTGGCTGACTGCATCGATGCAGCCAAGGGGTTGCATCGATGCAGCCTTCGTTGGAAGGGAGCATGCATCGAGGGAGCATGCATCGAGGGATCCAGAGGCTGCATCAACGCAGCCTCCCTTGGAGGGCTAACTGTGTTAAGGTAATCCCTGATTGCATCGAGGTAGTCAGTGCCCTGTCTCAAATTCTCGAAACCAAGAATAAGAAAATTTTGAGGGACCATTTCAACTCAAAAAATTCTGAAAAAAAATACAAATTGATAGAAGACCAAGTCAATAACTTATGGTAAAGATTTTGTGCTCATAGAAATTCTGCATTTGAAGTTATGATTTATTTTCTACGCATGTGCAACATAGTAATAAACCATATGGAAGCATGCTTACAATATGATAAGAAGTATGATATTAGTAATGTAATATGAATATGCATGTGAATGTGAATATGATGAGAACGTTATGAGTGGAAAATAGCAGCATTCTGTGAGGTTGGACTCCAGTCCCTTCTGCGGGACGGTGATACGTAACGCTGCGGAAGTAAAAGAACCCAGAGGATGGTGATACGTAACGCCCTGGTTAAAATCCTATGATTCGGCTGGTTCATTCTGTGGGACGGTGATACGTAACACCATAGAACCCGGGGGACGGTGATACATAATGCCCCGTGCGGCAGGAGTCTAGGTGGGAGTTCGCTCTCGGGTTTGCATTGTACTCTTTCATTCGTTTGTGTGTGTGGGCCTCCTGTGTTTGCGGCAACTGTTTGCTTCCATGAATAACAGGAATGTGAATCTCATGAAAATGTGGTAATGTGTAAACTAATCATTCACCGCGGTTTTGGTACATGCATGGGTATCTTATAAGTTAGCCAATGAACATGTATTTTCTCGTATGAATTGTTTTAAGTAGATGGTAATGAATGGATCATGAAGTAATATTTGGTTTTCCTTTTACTGAACTGTTGTTTGTTAGATTTTAGCAGGGTTCGGTCGACCGACCTGGGCATTTCGGTCGACCAAATTTGCCAGAGTTGGCCGGTCTATAAATTGTTACAGTTTGGTCGACCGACTTGGGCATTTCAGTCGACCGAATTTGCCAGTGTCGGTCGGCCTGTAACTTGTTACAGTTCGGTCGATCGATGGCCATGTTTCGGTCGACCGATGGCCGTTCTACCTCCTAGGATTTTCATCAAGCTTGACCCACTTGGGTTCCATCCTTGCCCCATTATCCCTGAATTCTTGATTAATCTTAAGGATCACTAGGGAGGATTTTGGAGAGATTATATGGGTCTTTTGCACACTTTCGTTATGATCGTTGAAATTATGTATATAGATTGGTTACATGAATGTGAGTTAACCCCGATTTGATTAGGCTGCCTACTAAGCATCACACTCACCCCCTATGTGACACATGTTTCAGGGGACGCTACAGAGGAGGTCAAGGAGGAGGCTGCTGCCGAGGAGTAGTTTAGTCTTGCCTACGTCAGGGTAGGCTATGGATATCTATCTTTCATGTTATGGCTAGTTGTGGGTTGGTGACCATGTATGGACTCTTATGTAATTGTGCAATGGACATGCAGCCTTTGAATTATGAATGGTTGTGATGTTATTTACATTCCTTGTTACTATGGTTTCTCTCCCTCTTGCGTATATACATTGATATTTATATTTGTGCTTCCGCGATACGTACGACGTGACGTCGCGAGGTCCGATGAATATATATATATATATAACCATAAATTGGGGATCAGATCTCGGGACGTAACAGAGTGGTATCAGAGCACGAGAGACAATCCATGGTTACAACCATTCCAATTGTCCAAGTAGTAGAAAAAGAGATAGGCTAGAGTGGGAAGAGGGTAGAGTATATTTAAAACCCATTTAAAAGCCCTCTCACTTAATGACTGTTACTTCTCAGAACTATGCTGCCAAGAAGGCAAAGAGATCTTCCTTAGGCGGATGAGAGGGGATGGGGTGTAGATGACCCAAATGGGGTGAACGATGGGGCTGCCCATGCTCCGACGGTTTGCGGCGGACCAGTGCCTAATGCATGGATTATTTTGGAGGGATTCATGCAGAGTTTCCAGGGGTTATGCATGCCATGCAGCAACAGATGCTGCAGCAACCCACGCCCGCACCACGTCATGACTTACTAGCGCTTCATCGGTTCCTGAGGTTGGCACCACCTTATTTTAAGGGGGAGAGCCGTCCAGAGGTGGTTGAGTCATGGCTCAGTGAGATGGAGAAGAAATTTGGTGCGATGCGATGTCCCGAGGAAGAAAAAGTGAATATGGCAGCCTACGTATTGTAAGATCAAGCCGACTTGTGGTGGAAGGCCAGGTTGAGGACCACCTTCGTAGGGCACAATGGAGACATACTATGGGAAGAATTCCGAGATGTCTTCCGAGAAAAATACTTTCCCGAGCATGTGCGAGACGCTAAGGAGCAAGAGTTCTTGAGCCTCGAACAAGGAAGCATGTCAGTAGCAGACTATGAGGCCAGATTCTCCTCTCGAGGCCAGTATGCTCCACACATATTCGATGAGGCATGTTGAAAGGTGAAGAAATTCATCAACGGTCTGCGTAGCATCGTCCGGCGCTATGTGGCTACCCAAGACCCTGACTCCTACACTATGGCGTTGAGGCTTGCTCATCTAGCCGAGCAAGAGAATGCAAGGTAATAATCAAAACCATAAAAATTTAAGAGACATATAGAGTTAGGTTCTAATGAATACCCATGTGTAGTTTCACCGAGGAGTAGAAGAGGATGGGCAAAAGGCCATGCAGGCTAGAGGGAGGCAGGAGAAGGAAAAGGTGGCACGCCAAGAGCCAATGCCTAGGAACAGGCCGGGGGCTCCGTTCTACGTCCATTGTGGGTACAACCATCCGGGGCAGGAGTGCTGGAGGACAAAGGGCAAGTGCTACGAATGCGGCAAGGCTAGACATATTGCGTGGAACTGTCCTAAGAGAGCTCAGCAAGCACGAATGCCACACCAGGAGAAAATTCAGTCAGAGGATGAGTTTATGCATTGATGCAAGAAGAGGCAGACGGCACCCCTACCGTGGCTGAAGGTTCACTTGTGGATAATGTCTATGCAAAGGTTTTGTTCGAACTAGGGGCTACACGCACATTCATATCCACTAGTTTTGCTAATCAACTGAAGAATTTGCTAATCAACTGAAGAACATACCCCAAGTCACATTCTTCGAGGAAATGGTAGTTAGTACACCAACCGGGAAACAAGTTCACACCAAGCTTGTGATCCCTACTATAGAGGTCAAAATCAGTGGGAGGAGATTGCTGGGGGAAGCATACATCTTAGATATGGCCGACTTTGATCTCATTCTAGGAATGGATTGGTTCGACAAACACTACGCTATCTTGGACTGCCGTCGGAAGAGAGTGATTTTTCGGGGGCCGGGAAAGGAGACGTTCTTCATTTAATGCCCTAAGGACAAGTCCAAGAGAATGATGGTATCAGCCATCCAGGCTTCCAAGCTGATCAGCAGAGGATGTGACTATTTCTTGGCTAGGCTGGTGCTTGAAAAAGGCTCTATCAAGATTTTGGAAGACTTAGACGTAGTCCGAGAATTTCCTGATGTATTTCCCGAAGATCTATCGGGACTGCCACCAGCTCGAGAGACGGACTTCTCTATTGAGCTAGTGCCGGGCACCACACCCATCTCTGTTCCACCATACTGGATGTGTAACGACCCAGGATCCAAGTACCGGAAAGGAACCGGCACGACTCGAATCTCGGCCCGCCACCCACGAGCCCGAAGACTTGGAAGGGTTAAAGGATGGTGTGAGGGTACAAGAGAATCTAAAATAACAGCAGAGCTAGCACGATGAACTAAATAAAATGCATGGAAATAAATAAATACTCACTAAATAGCTTCAAGGTCCAGAGTATCTCATGTCTAAAATTAAGTACAGTCAACAAAAAGAAAAGTACGAGTACACGGGGCATATCCCGGCTCTGGCAACTAGCGACTAACCCTGACTGTAGGAACCATGGTGAGCCCCGGACGCGCCTCTCGACGACCCCGCTTCACCTGAAAACACAGGGGTGATCCTCATTTCATTGGAGCAGTAGGGATCCCGTGGACCCCCAACTCACAACAAGGAAAACGAGACAGTAAAGAAGGTACGCTAAACAACAGAAGTACGGCAGTAACAACAATAAATAAATGAAAAATCTCTCTATAACTACCCGTACCCTACGGAACAACCGACCGCGGTCCGACGGGAAAACAAGTCCGTACCTGCCAGAAGATAGGAGCACCACCCACTAGAAGCAAAGCTGGAGGCGTCCTCTGACGTCTTACACCGCGCCTCAATGTCTCCCTACATGACCCAGGCGGAGACTGAGACACACAACAAGTACCACGAATAAAGACTAGCTAGGGTCGCGCTCGTCAGTGCGGGTCCGACTGCCCCCAACCACTTGTGCACACACTGACCATGCGTTCTAGGTCAGGCCCACTAGCTGGTTCTTCCCCCCAGCCCGGACGCAAGCTGCAAAGACGAGGGGCCCTACGGTAACCAGTCTAGAAATTGCCTCTCTGTCGAGGTCACGCTCTCCACCACTCTCGAGTGGGTCCGCACACGTGTGCGCAGGAAAGCTACGCCTAGTGGACAGGTCACTAGAGGTAAGACTCAACTCACGGAAACCATTGATCGAAAGAACACGGAGCGGCGGTCCTCCCAGGATCGTCTCTTAACTGGCGGCCATCCCTGGACTGCAAAGTAGCCTAGCGGTCTCCTCCCAGGCCGCTAGGCTCACCCTGGCGGTCATGCCATGGCCGCAACCAGGCAAGCCCCTGGGTGCCTAGCAGTCTATCGCCAGGCCGCCAGCCCTACCAGGCGATCACCTGAAGACCGCAAAACACCAGGTAACGGTCTAGCCCTGACCCTAACCCAACAGACAGCTCCCAACGGTCGAAGACATGCACCGCAAGGGTGCTCTAAACAAGGAGGCAAAATGTCATCTGCTGGCCACTACCCAAGGGGTAGCGGTCAGTCGCGAGATCGCTAGCCGGACGTAGCGATCCCATGGGGACCGCTAAGCCCAACCGATAATCTAAATCACCTGGCGGCCCCCCTGAGGGCCGCCAAGGGAGGGGTAGCGGTTCCTGGAAGGATCGCAACCCCAACCCGAGCACGAAAATGGCGGGAAAGCCCAAACAAACCTGAACCAGGCCCCGATCATCCCCCGATGATGGGGAAACAAAGGGGAGTTCATCGCCAACCCTCCTAGCATGATTCTACACCCATAGATCGGTCAAAAACCCCAAGAAATGAGAGATCCGACGCTCAACCCCAAAACATGCATTTTCACCCTCCCGGCTCAAATACACCCCTCTCGGCCTCTCCTTGGCCTATAAATCATGGGGAAAGTGGGAAAGTGGGCAAGGATCCTTCCTCCTACCTCAAGGAAGCTTGAAATCCGTAGGATCACCGCCGATCTCCAAAACTTGGCTCAATACGAACGCCACGCCCCACGTCGCGAGAATGCCACCTCCACGATCACCTCGCCGCCGCCGCCGTCACCGTGCCGCCGCCTTGGTCCACAGACCGTCACCGGAGGAGGAAGGGCGCCACGAGCTTGGACGGGGAGAGGGGCTTGCAACGGTCGGCCGGCTCACAGGGGAGAAAAGAAGAAGAAGAAAGAAGAAAGAAAAAAGAGAAAAGAAAAAGGGTTATTTATACAAAATCCAAAAAATCAAAAAAATATGGAAAATTGGAATAAATCATTTTCTCGATTCTCAAAACACGCTCAACGCACTGGTACCATCTCGAAGTAGGAGAACACAACAGTTTACCCTACACAGGGTTCCGAAGGCTCGTTAGGGAAAAACACGCGTAAACCATAAAACGCTCCTCGGGACCCCTGAAAGTGATCTGAAACCCATGGAGCCAGTTCCAAAAAATGTCTGAAGAACCCGGGACATTACAGCTGTCCCCCCTTAAAAAAATTTCATCCTTAGAATTATGAACACCATAAGATCAGGGGAGAAAACTCACTCGAACAAGTAAGGATACTGCTATCGCATCTCATCCTCACGTTCGCACAATGCCTCACCACCAGAGTGACGCTGCCAGACCACCTTAAGTAGAGGAATAACCTTGTTCCACAAGCGCTACTCACGCCGATCCTCAATGCCGATAGGGTACTCCGGAAGGGATATGTCTGGGGTCACCTCGGGCCAAACAACATCCTCCAAGACATGGGAATAATCGGGCATATACCTCCACAGCATAGACACATGGAACACGTCATGCACAACAACTAGCTCCGGGGGTAATTGCAACCGATAAGCAACCTCACCAATATGCTCGATAATGAGAAAAGGACCAATGTAGCAGGGACTCAGCTTCCCACGCTTGCCAAAGCGCATCAGACCCTTCATGTGAGAGACCCTCAGAAACACTCGATCACCTACAACAAAGCTAAGGGGTTGCCTTCTCCGATCGGCATAACTCTTATGCCGACTCTGCACCACCAACATCTTCTGCCAGACTAATTGCACCACCTCAATACACTGCTGTACCAAATCCAGTCCTGTCAGGACACGCTCACCCACCTCGAACCAATCGAGCGAAGTCCGACAAGGGCACCCGTACAACGCCTCATAAGGAGCCATACCAATGCTCGAATGATAGCTGTTGTTATAGGCAAACTCCACTAATGGCAAATGGTGGGTCCAGCTCCCCTGCCACTCCAAGCAACACGACCTCAACATATCCTCCAAAGTCTGGATGGTCCTCTCAGACTGACTATCCGACTACGAATGGTAAGCCAAACTAAACGCCAACTCCGAGCCTAGAGCTCTCTGGAAACTCCTCCAGAATCCTGAAGTGAAGTGAGGATCACGATCGGATACAATGGAGATAGGGACTCCATGTAATGGAACGATCCGCTCCACAACAATCGGGCCAACTTCTGTACACTCCAACTGACCTCGATTGGCAATATCCGAGCCATCTTCGTCAGTCTATCCACCAGCAACCAAATACTATCATGCCCACTGGATGTCCTCGGTAACCCAACCATAAAATCAGTGGTCACGTGGTTCCACTTCTACGCAGGAATCTCTAAGGACTGAAGCGTACCACCCAGTCGCTGGTGCTCAGCTTTCACCTGCTGGCAAATCAAACACTTGGCCACAAACTCTGCAACATCTCTCTTCATCCCATGCCACCAGAATTGCCTCTTCAAGTTCTGGTACATCTTCGTCGATCCGGGGTGCACGGCATACCGGGTCCCATGAGCCTCTCGTAGCACGGCGTGCCTCGTTTGCTCCTCGACCGGGACGTACATCCTACCTCTGAACCTCATAGCTCCATCCTCACCTAACTCCACCTCGGTCATCGACAAAATTTGAGGTAGTCCGAGGTCCACATGCTGAGCCTCTGTCACCTGACGATAAATAGCTAGTGTGACTGTCAAGCTCACGACAACAGCAGAACCCTAGTCCCATGGAACCTTGAGCCAAAAAGTCATGGCTGGCAACTGATCCCATAACCTCCACCTCCGCAACAACATCCGACTGACCACCACCTTCCTACTCAAGGCGTCTGCCATGACATTCATCCTACCAGGCTGATACGACAGAGTAATATCATAATCCTTCATGTACTCCATCCACCTCCTCTGCCTGAGGTTAAGATCCGTCTGGGTAAACACATACCTCAAACTCTGATGGTCAGTAAAAATCTCAAACTTCTCTCCGTAGAGATAATGCCTCCAGATCTTTAGAGCGAAGATCACCATCGCCAACTCAAGATCATGAGTGGGGTAGTTCTCCTCATGCGGATTCAATTGACGAGATGCATAAGTCACAACTCTATCATGCTGTATCAGCATGCCACCAAAACCTATCCTGGAAGCATCCGTACACACCACGAAACCTCCCGATCCTGAAGGTAACACCAACACCGGAGCGGTAGTGAGCAATCTCTTCAGCTCCATAAAGCTCTGCTTACAGTCCTCCGCCCAGACAAATGGCACATCCTTCCGCGTGAGTCTGGTCATCGGGGCCGCAATACGAGCTAGTAAAATGCTGAATGAATCTCCTATAATAGCCTACAAGCCCCAAAAAGCTCCGAATCTCCATGACGGAACTTGGCCTCGGCCACTGCACCACAGCCTCAACCTTGGTCGGATCCACAAAAACACCGTCACCAGAAATCACGTGCCCCAAAAAGTGTACTTCTCGAAGCCAGAACTCGCACTTACTAAACTTGGCATATAACTAGTGATCTCGCAAGGTCTGCAACACCACCCTCAAATGATGCACATGCTCCTCAGTAGACCGCAAATACACAAGGATGTCATCCACAAACACGACCACGAATTGGTCCAGATACAGACGGAACACCCTATGCATCAAATCCATGAACGCTGCAGGGGCATTGGTGAGCCTAAATGGCATCACCAAGAACTCATAATGCCTGTACCTCAAGCGGAACGCAATCTTCTCAATGTCAGACTCTCGGATCCGCAGCTGATAATAACCCAACCTCAAATCAATCCGCGAAAACACCTAGGCCGACTAAAGCTGATCAAACAAGTCATCAATCCGGGGCAAGGGATACTTGTTCTTAACAGTCCCCAAGTTCAACTATCGATAGTCGATACAGAACCTCAGACTACCATCCTTCTTCTTCACGAACAACATAGGCGCACCCCAAGGGGAAAAGCTCGGAGGAATATACCCCTTGGCAAGCAACTCCTGCAACTACGCCTTTAACTCTCTCAACTCAGCTAGTGCCATTCGGTAAGGGGCCTTCGACATAGGCACCGTACCTGGCACGACCTCAATCACGAAATCAATCTCCTGCTGTGGTGGCAACCCTGGCAACTGCTCGGGAAAAACATCAAAAAACTCGCACACAACCGGAATATCCCCTACTTTCGAACACTACCGATCAACCAGGACCACTGAAGCGAGAAAACCCTGGCATCCCGCACCAAGCAATCTATGGGCCTTACTGGCCGAAATAAGAAAACGGGAAGAGGAAGATCGGATATCTTGGAAGTAGAAGGTGGGTCTACTAGAATGCTGGAAGTAGACCCTCTTCAAGCTGCAATCCATCACGACACGATGGGCCTCGAGCCAATCCATGCCCAAAATAACATCAAAGTCTTGAAGCGACAATGTGTAAAGTCTGGCCGGTAAGTTCCGCCAATCAACCCACAAAGGCACCTTCTCAAGGCAATATGGGGTGAGCATGAAATCACCGGTAGGCAACTCCACTGCCATATCACAAGACACCTCAGTCACCGACTCCTCGGTACTCTTAGTGAAATCCTCTGAAATGAACGAATGGGACGCACCAGAATCAAACAAAACTCGAGCCGCACAACCCATAATAGTAATAGTACGTTCCACTAACTGCGACGCCTCTGCCTCCGCTCTAATCATAGGCGTAACCCAGCCTCGGGATCTCTACCTCCCTATAGTAGCCGATCGCGTCAACTGTGAAAACTGACCCTACTGTTGGTACTGTTGCGGCTGTGGTGGTAACTGTTGGGGCTGAAACTACTGCTGCTGCTAAAACTCGTGCGACTGACGCGGTCTCTGAGGATAGTCACATGCCATGTGCCCCGGCTGGTCGCACCTGAAGCATATCACGGGCGCCGAGCACTGTCTACCTGGATGAGAATCGCCGCACCGAGGACACGCGCCCCCCGAACGACTCACTGAGCCCTAACGCTGGTAGGGTATGGGCTGCTAATCACTACTCACTAACTGCTGCCTCGACTCCCTGCGATCCTGGCGCCTCTTGCCAAAACTGGCGTCCCTGAACAACTTCTTGAGCTTCGAGCCAAAGGATGTCGAATCTACTGCTGATGCCACGGACGGAGATGCCCCTGAACCGTCCGCTGAGGGCTGGACAACACTCTACTGCTGCGCAACTGTCAGCTGACTGAGACCCGTCTGCGTCTGACCTGCACTGCCCTATCCTCGAGTCCTCTGCAAATCTCCCTCTAACGCCGCTGCTGCTCTGCAAGCTATATACAGGTTCGTCACACCTGACGCAAGCAGGGGATGCCTCAGCTCTGGCCTCAAACCCCTGACAAACTGCTCTGCCTTCAGATCCTCATCAGTCACGATGTGCTGCGCATAACGCCCCAACTCAATGAACTTGGATCAGTACTACATCACTGACAACTCCTCCTGGGTCACCTCTAAGAACTGGCGCATCTTCTGCGATTGGACAAACGACAGACAAAAAACACGCTCGAAGGCCGTGATGGACTCCCATTTTGTCAGAAAATGAATAAACATTTTGTCACTTACTTAGCACAAGTCTTTCCGACGTAGCGAGTAAGTGAGCATAAACTGTACTGAGAAGGAGTTACCAAGTTAGCCATTGCACTGACTTACTACTAGGTGAGCAAGAGGTTGCATCAAGTTGAAGTGAACAAAAAATGAGAGATGCACGGACAAGAAAGATGCAAGATAGAACTTGCACCGAGCCAAGAAATCTCGTCCAAGTAAGAACTTGCACCGAGATGGCAGGGAGAAAGATGCAGAACAAAGAGAGATGCAAGCCAAAGCTTGCACCGAGTTGGATTTGCACTGAGATAAGAAATGAGCAGACTCAACAAGTGCATTCTAGACAAGAATTGCACCGACCCAGATATTGCACCGAGAGAGTAACGAGACGACAGTGTGTGTGCGTGAACATAAACTGCACCGAAGCAAGCACTTATGCGTGAAATGCAGAACAAAGCTAGACTTGCACCGAGCTAGTTTTTTAGCGATACAACACATGCACTGACTATGATTTATTCTAAGAGATAACATGCACCAAATAGACCATACAAATAGATAGAATTGAAGGATTTAAACACCTTAATCTAAACATGATTCATAGAAAGTCATTATCAAAACTAGGGTTCCAACAATCTCCCCCTTTTTGATTATGACAGCTATAAGTCATGTATGATTAAACCATTTAAAGAAAATTCAATACTCAGCATTCAAACCAGTGTGTTTATAGTCTGTTGGAGCATGTTCAAAACTTATTCACAGGCAGACAAGATAGAAAATGCATAGACAAGATAGAAAATGCATTGATCACAACAGGTGTGCGAACGAACAAAATGCAAACATGTAACATGTAAGAACAAAAAGAGGATACTTCTGCGTGTATTAACAAAGCAACATTAGTGTTTGAATGAACATCTCTTTTCACAAAAAAGGTATTTGAAATAGTAGATCTTTGTAGATCTTTTCCCCTTTGTCATTTTGCTCAGGATAAACATACCCAGCAGCATATATGAGGTCTTCTTGTTGCAGCATACATGAGGTCTTCTTCTCTTCTTCTCCCCCTTTGTCATTATCAAAAATGGGGAATTGGGAGAAATTAGTGACTTCGGTAACTTCCCCTGTCTCTTGGAGGATATGCTGAACTGGAGCCAGAGATGGGAAGTTTGTTCATCAATGAGGTGTGAATATCTCTAATGGAATCTGCCAGTTTATCGAGTTTTTGATGCACAGTATTCCCAGTCTTTCCACTAGGGAGGTGGTTGACTCTTGTTGAGTGATAGATTGTTGAACGGCCTCTGAGAGTGTCTGCAAATTAGACTGGACAACTTGAAACTTTTTGATGATTTCTGGCTGACTGGCCGCTATCTTGTTTAATGAGCCCTTTATCTATTCAAGCTCAATTTTCAGATCAAAAGTATGGCTAAGAATTTTAGCCATATTACTGAAGATGGAGATTTGGGTATCTTGAATTTTGCTAACCATGTCACCCACTCGAGTGCTGATACCCATAAGAGATTCTAAAATCTCTCATACTACTTCATCAATTTTTCGTTTAGCAGTTAAAAACTCTATCCCTTGTCTCTTGACAACTTTTTCCAAATGCTGCAATTGGGAATCTACTTTGTCCAGTTGAAAGGTGTTTAACAGAAACTGTGTATTCATCAGTTCATTCTGATTCAACACTATCTCAGTCAGATTTGCCAGCATCTGTGCAATGTTAGGTTCAGCATTTGTTCCATGTGAACTAGAAGTGGAGGCACTAGAATCTGGTAACACAGTATAATACTCATGTTGTTGTTCAGGAAGTGGAGGAGGCGGTATGCCAAGACTAATCAATTCTCCAAAATGTGGACCAAATTCAGGAGCTTGAGAGAAAGACATCTTTGGATACATTCTGTGGTGAGGGGCAGGTCCCATGACATATTCTTGTGATTCTTCTTCAGCTACCCCTGGAGCTTCTTGCAGAGCTTCTGCTTGTCTTAGTTGTTCACCCTCCTGATCATTTATAACCGACTCAACAATTTCTTCATAACTTTTGTCAGTTTCTTCTGTCAAAATCTGTGTAACCATCTCAGACAATAATCCTTCATCTGCTTCAATTTCTTCTTCACTTTCCTCTTCTACACCTTGTGTATCAGCCTCTTGTATTTCTGCTTCAGTCGGTTGATCTTCCTCTTGTTCTTGCTGAACAAGTTGCTGTTCCGGCTCAGATTGTACTCCAAACTTATCAAATAGCTCACTGATATTTTGATCCAGCTGTTGTACAATTTGGGTATCAGTTAAATCCAATTCATGAATTTCTTGTTCTAGTTGAAGATCCTTGAGATTCTTCTCAGCTATCACAGGAAGAATTTCTTCTTGATGAACTTGTGGAGGCTATTCTGACACTATTTTCACTTGAACTTTCCTCTTCTTCTTCAACGGAGCATGCTTTACTGATTTCTCTTTTCTTTGAAATTCTCCAGAAGGACTCTCTGAGTTAGACTTTTTCAGTCTCATGTAAGTATCAATGAACTCCATGTTGTACACATTACATTTTAGAATTTCTTTCGAAGGCTCATCTTCTAAGGCTATGTTTACCTTTTTAAAAATAGCAGTTAGGTGAGCTGCATAGGGCAAATATCTTCTAGACTCTTTGCAAGTCCTCATTATCTGAATCATTCTTTCAGGCAAACAAACTCTGATTCTCTTCAGCAGACAATATAACACAAATCTTTGAGTGTTGGTTAGTCTTCCTCTTCCTCCAACTTGTGGAGTGATCATAGCAATGAGAATGTGATGCAGCAATCTCTTGAGAGGAGAGAAATTGTTTACATTAAACTGACCCAATTTTAATTGATTTTTGTCTTGGGGATTCTTAGGCTCATCTGTGATGATAGAGTATACCTCATGAAGATCACATGCAAACTTTCTTTCAGTTACTCCTTCTTCTGGTATTCTAAATAGAGTATGTAGGAGATGTTTGGAGACTGCAATCATGGACCCCTTGACTTTAGAAACCAGTATTGCCTGATCCAAATCATACTTCAGGTTCTGGTAGAACTCTGCTACGAGTCTAGGATAGTATACCCTATGCTTACCCAGAAACTTTAACCATTTCTGAGCCTTAAAAATTTCAATCAACTCAGGAAATTTCTTAATCATTTTCTGGTCAAGAAAGTCTACGTACCGTGGGAAGACTATCTTGCCGGCTTCCAATGTTATTTCTGCATGTCTTGAAGCTTCAGCTGTGATATCTTCTTCCTCGAGTACCTTTCTCTTATCTCGACCCTGCGCTGTCTTCAGCTTCTTTACCTTCGGTAATGCCGCAACCACCTTCACTGACTCCCGATCTTCTACCGATTGTACCTCTGTTTCCTTTCTCTTCCCCTTACCCAACCTCTTCTGAACTGATTCTGATATTACACCTACTGCATGTGACTCCTTTGATCTTCGCTTATAGGCTATGGTCACATTGGTCTCTAGGACTTGAGGAGACGAGGGTTGCCACTCTTCCGTGACCTTCTTCTTCCCCTTACTTTTGGCGGACGGAGAGGACATGGTGGAAGATTAACAAGTGGAAGATAAGAAATAGAGGAGTGTTGCAAGAATGGTGAGAGAAGTGACTTGGGAAGCCAAGGTCGTGTTTTGCACAAAGGCAAGGTACAAGAATCGTGAGAGCTAGAGAGGGTTTCGAGCGGGAAGGAATGTGTTGGACAGTGGTGGTAAATAGGGTTTGAGAGAATTATCTAATATACTATCTACTTTACCAACCTCAACATATAATACCCAAAACACCCTTTACCTTACGGAAAAAGACATTTCATCTCTTTTCATGATTTTAAACGTATGGGACTATATCGAATAACATGAAGTCTTCACAAAATATCTTTTGAAGTGAAATCAATAGGAATAAAATAATTCCATCCATGATTACCCTCAACAAGATATACCATTAATTCTTACTAAACATTTTCATTTGCCACCCTGAAGAGAAATCTATTTTTATATAGAGCTTAAATTAGTTTTAATTTTTCTTGAAGCCACGCCAGAGTCAACCATGTGAATATTAAACTATTATAAAAATTGTGCATTCTGGTAATACTACACCTTTTTACTCAAGGAAGCAAGTTGATTAGACATCGGAATCCCTGGTTACTCAGTGTAGTTTTACCTTACTGCTTCAAAATTTTTGAACAGAGATAGCACTTATCATCACGACATAACCTCTGAATTTCTTTGAATCAGATGGTCAGTTTCTCAAATAATGTGCCATTGCTCTGCCTCCTTTTGACAAACAATTTTATTTGCTTATTTTTCTTTGATGGTGTATTCTCTGGTCTGTCAACAGAATTATCCTAGAACAAGTTTAAGAACCATATAAACATTAGATTCTTCGTCAGGTTGACCAACTACTCATGATTTTCAAAATTTTAAGCAATCTTTTGAGATGTTCCATTTCAGACTATTTTATGACCATTGAGTCTACATTCAAAGACACTTGTGAAAACTTTAAGATAGGATATAATATCCATAGGCAGAAAATCACGGTCCAGTTAAGATCAACAATTTCGTTCTTAGTTAGGGTTGTTCTTAGTAGTTAAGTGCTGAGGATTAGAAAAGGTAATAGATATCATATATTAACTCCCCCTGATTACCACATTCTATGGACTTGTCGAAAGGGAGATGAGAGGAATGATGTGCATGAAGATATGACAAATGATTGCCAAAGAGCGAAGTTCAGAGCCAATCAGATACTCAGCCTAAGAGATTTGTTCCATAGCTAACACCCTCTTATGTACACAGTCAGCTTCTAATACCTCAGCTTGAACATGAATCAGTACATTCAAAAAGGACATTTGTCAACAGCTTTCCAATGAACATGGACTGACTCAGCAACATCACATAATACCTCATATCACCACTTCAGGTTACTATGTAAGCAGACATACATCTGAAACCTCCAAACAATTGCAGCACTTAAAATCTGATCAGCTTTTCACAAACAGACAACCCATCATTCAAGCAGCTAGGCTCTCAAACATTTTGACTTCCCCTCAAGAATTGCTAGAATTCCACCCAACCAATATTTATTTTTCTTAGAGTGCACAGATTTAACGTGACTGTATGCATAGAAAATTCTACATGCAACTTGACCCCTGGTACCTGGCGAAGGCAAGCCTCTACGCATAGCGTGGGTTTCCAGACAGAAAATAACTGCCCTTCTCCAAACACACTATTTTATATACCATATGGTCGTGCAAGCCTACTTATCTAATCATGAACATGATATCATCTATCATTGATTTATTTCAATTATTCATGTAACATTCCATATGGATCATTTGCTCATACAATTTCAGTGAAGAGATGCACAGATAATATGGTGATATCAACTATGACACTATGGAATATCACATAGAATGCAAACATGTATCATGATAACTCAAGAAGATACTACTATAAGTTCAGAGTTTAAGATAATTAGACAACTAACCTGAAAGATGCAGAAACGAGGTTTTTCATGTTCTGGTGCCTCGGCTTATTTACCCCCTTTTATTTCCTCCGAGGCATACCTGCAAGATCAAGTTATTTTGCAGAATATGGAACCCAAAAACTTTTGGGTTCAGCTAAGTAGGTAACACCTTTAGCAGGTGTACTCCAAGAATTCCAAACTTTCATATTGTCATATTTCATAGAATTACAGTTATTCATGATATGTCCCATTCTCCCACAATAATAACAATGTATGAGAGATCTCAGATTTTTCTTGACACGATCATCATGGAATTTTGGTGGATGGACATGAGTTATGTAATTTCTACCATAACGATCATTATTTCTTTTCACATACCAACATTCAGATTCATGGTGGCCAATTCTTCCATAAGCAAAATTTTTACTACCAAAAATATTTTTATTTACCGGGAAGTTTCCAAATTTTGAATTGACTCTCTTTCTTTGAGCATGCCAGCAATGGGCTCCAATATGGCCCGACTTCCCACAGTGGCAACAGTGAATTTTCTTCTTCTGAACTGCATGGTGAGTGTCTTGAGTTTTCCCATTGTGAAATTTCTTAGTGGCCTGCTCATCTAGCTCCATTGTCCTACACTCATGTATTTTATGACCAGTTTTTCCACAGTAATGACATGAAAAGGTTTTTGTGTTCGCATGTGACTGAATGGGGAAGCTTTTTCTAACATGCACTTGTTCAGGACAATTTTTAGAGACAAAAGAAACTGTAACAGCATCAGATGAAAGTTTAGTTTTATGTTTGTTTTCACTCTTTTTCTATTTTCTTCCATTTTTTAAATTTTTACTTTGTTCTTCACTTCTCTTCGCTGTGAACTGAAATACAGATGAAGTGGAAGGTTTTTCTTGTTCTGAACTTTTAACAAAAATAGTTTTCAATTTATTTCCATCAACCTTCTTCATTATTGGACTGTAACCCAGTCCCTCTTTTTGAAAATTCACATTAGCTCCAAGTAATTTATTCCAATTGTCTTTTCCCTTAACAAACTTTGATAGGGAATTCTTTAGATCTTCAATTTCAGCTTGCAAGGAAACAATGTAGTCTTCACAGGAAATGACTTGAGTATGCAAACCATTATTTAGACTTTTCAAAGTCTCATTCTCCTATGTTAACTTCAATTCTATATTCACTTCTTTTTCTTTCAAGACTGATTTTCCTTTTTCGTAAGCCAGCCATCTTTCAGAAAGAACTGTATTAAGGACCATCAACTTTTTATTCTGTTCCTTCAAGTTACTGTTCTCTTCAATCAATTTATCTTGATATTCATCAGTTTCCTTTTTCTGTTTAACCAATGACTCATTTTCTTCTTTCAGGGATCTAATTAGATTCTTCTGCATATTGTCATCCGAATCAAGATCTTCAATCAATTCTTTTAAGAAGGCACATTCATTACACGAATTTTCATCTCTAGCAAGTTTGTTTCTTAAATTCTCATTCTCAGATTTCAAATTTTCTTTCTCAACTTTTGAGCGTGTAACTTCATGGATCATTTCTTTTCTCAACTTGTTCCTTTCTGACTTGACTCTATCATATTTATTCAGTAAATGCTCATTCATGGAGACTAACTCATCATAGCTAAAATTCTCAGCTTCAGAATTTACCTGGGAGGATGAGTCCTCGGACTGATCTCTGACCATCAGGCATATTTCTTCATCTCCAACAGATCTTCCCAATATTTTGTTGATGATTTCCATTGCGCTCCTGCACTCATTAACACATTGAAAGCAATTAGAGTCTATTGCCCTTTTTGTTAGATTTAGGGCCTTTTGATTTTCTTCAAATTTCAGTTTGTCTTAGGATCTCCATTGAGTTTCATCCTCTGGAACTTCATATGGACTGTGATCTATGAGTACCCATGAGTCAGAATTCAAATGTATCACATAGTCTCTGAAACGACCGTACCAGCCATAGAAATTCGAACCGGTGTATACAGGAATTTCAGCCATAAGAACAAGACAAAACAGATCAAATTAAGACCAAAGCTCAAAATTAGATCAAATCAAAAACAATGCTAACAGACAGATCAAATCAGATCGCACCGAAACCAAATCAAGGAACGAATCTACAGGTTGTTAGACCTTTTGTGCAGAAACCCGCACTAATATCAATTGTTGAGGTGCTAGACTCGGATTCAGAAGGGGGGTTGAATGAATCCTTTGGAAATTTTGATTGATTAAAATTCAATTGAGTCAATCAGAGATGCTGAACAGGAACTAACTAGATTCTACCCCAGTCTGAAGGGCAGCTAGGAGCTTAATCAAGCAGAAAACATGCAGCTAGCATGCTCACAGGACATGGAGAGACAAATCGGCCTATACATTCATCTAACGGAGCAGGACAACCAAACCACAGTAGACAAGGAAACTTTTAGGTGGTTCGGTCCTTCGACCTATGTCCACCCCACACTCAAACCAGAGTGTGGCTTACTGCTACCAAACAGCTTGAAATCACTGGGCCTCACAACTTGCCTACAAACCACTGATTCACAGCTTCAACTGCTGGGCCTTATAGCTTCGCCATCCGCAGGGCAATACAGCTTGGCCGTCTAGAGGAATCCACCTCTGCAATCGCTGACAGACAACTTGAAAGGAAATGTATGATGAAAGCAAAAACAAAATTCAGCAACGAAAAGCCGATAATAAGATCAAATAGAATTGCTCACACAGGAGCGCAGTGTCTTGGATCTGATACGGAAGACACTTAAAAAAAATAGATCTGCAGTAAATACTGATGCTGCTTCACTTCACACTCTTTCTGCCTTTTGCTCTCAGAACCTCTCTTTTTCTTCTCTCGTACTTCTTTTCTCTGGATCGTGGGGACACTATCTCTCTCCGCTTCAGCTTCCTATCTGCTCATTGATGGAGTGGTTTGTCTATAGTTTTCTCTCTTGAGCCACACACTGCTCTCACTTCTCTTCTTTTTCTCTATTCCATCCTCTATGTCGAACCCTTTTCTCTAGCATATATATATGTGTCTGCTCCAGAGCCCTAGGCGTGTGGATACCCCATTTCCTGCCTAAAAAGTTGGGGCACGTGTAGGAATATTCTGGGCATCTATCTTCATCGGATCACGTGCCATTTAGCTGGTGAATGCACAGACAAACAGTTAGAAAAAGGAATAAACATTTTGTCACTTACTTAGCACAAGTCTTTCCGACGTAGAGAGTAAGTGAGCATAAACTGTACTGAGAAGGAGTTACCAAGTCAGCCATTGCACTGACTTACTACTAGGTGAGCAAGAGGTTGCATCGACTTGAAGTGAGCAAAAAATGAGAGATGCATGGACAAGGAAGATGCAAGACAGAACTTGCACCGAGCCAAGAAATCTCGTCCAAGTAAGAACTTGCACCGAGATGGCAGGGAGAAAGACGTAGAACAAAGAGAGATACAAGCCAAAGCTTGCACCGAGTTGGATTTGCATTGAGATAAGAAATGAGCAAACTCAACAAGTGCATTATAGACAAGAACTGCACTGACCCAGATATTGCACCGAGAGAGTAACAGGACGACAGTGTGTGTGCGTGAACAGAAACTGCACCGAAGCAAGCACTTATGCGTGAAATGTAGAACAAAGCTAGACTTGCACCGAGCTAGATTTTTAGTGATACAACACATGCACTGACTATGATTTATTCTAAGAGATAACATGCACCGAATGGACCATACAAACAGATAGAATTGAAGGATTTAAACACCTTAATCCAAACATGATTCATAGAAAGTCATGATCAAAACTAGGGTTCCAACAACACTCACCCCATATGTGACACACATTTCAGGGCACGCTGTAGAGGAGGTCGAGGAGGAGGCTGCTGCCGAGGAGTAGTTTAGTCTTGCCTACGTCAGGGTAGGCTATGGATATCTATCTTTCATGTTATGGCTAGTTGTTGGTTGGTGACCATGTATGGACTCTTATGTAATTGTGCAATGGACATGTAGCCTTTGAATTATGAATGGTTGTGATGTTATTTACATTCCTTGTGACTATGGTGTCTATCTCTCTTGCGTATATACATTGATATATATATATATATCTGTGCTTCCACGATACGTTCAACGTGACGTCGCGAGGTCCGATGAAAAATATATATATATGCCCATAAATTGGGGATCGGATCTCGGGGCGTAACAGAGGTAGACTCGGACACCACCAACCATCACGGACTTTTTGGAAATCGAGAGTTGGCCCGGGGGAGCAGCATGGACTCTTGCCCCTCTAAAGTTCTTCTGATTTCCCCTAGCAGGCCTCTTGTTAGGTGCCCCAGTCTGGCGGGTAATGTGGTGAACATGGCAGCTCACGATCACCAGGCTCTCCAGCATGGCTTTCTTGATCTGGCCCTTGCCTTGGCCGGCCGCAGCTTTGTTATCCACCACTTTTGCAGGTTCCGAGCCTTCCATGTCCAGGAGACCCACGAATGCAACCCCTTGGAAGTTGGGGAAGCCAACAACTAGGGGAAAGTTGCCGAAAGTAGTTGGTACGACGAGATAGCCGTATGCAGCATGATCGGCCACCACCAGGGGGCCGAAGACAAGTTCAAATGATCCGCTCGCCATTACTTCAACCTACAAGAAGAATAACAGGACGAACGAAATAGTCAGTATTTGGATGGAGGCCCCAGGGCCCTCCATTTTGGCGAAAAGACGAAGGGAGGTCGTGTCTCACCGGGCATGCCAAACTTGTGGGGATGGGCTATTTTTATTTTATTAATTTATTTATTATTGTTGGGGTTTTATTTAAGCATGTGGGCATGCCAATCACACTTGTGATGAGTTTATTATGAACACCATCTAACTGATCAGACAAATGTGGATGTCGTGTCGGGACCTGAAACCCGCCGTACCATAAAGGCTACGACGTTAATTACGCCCTTCCAATAAAAGGATAACCCTTGATTAATCATCAAAATAGAAGGACCCTGGGGCAAAATGAATTGAAGGAAAACATAAGTTTGAAAACATGCATTTGATGAACTGGGGTTTATCATGTAGTTAAACAAGCGATGGGATGATGTTTATTTGAGTTGATCGATTCCCGGTACAAGGCAGAGTTTCCACTCACGCATAGTGAAAGTCTCCAGTCAGACTTAATCTGACTTACGGCAAATCACCATTTCTATACTGGAGAATCAGGAGATGCAGGCATTCAATGGTATAGGATGTATGCATCTATGTACGTATATATGCATAGGCGAACACGAGCAGGTAAATTTGCATATAGAAGTTTATTTCCTTATTCAGAAATGCGAGTAGAAGTCAGCTTCTGATAGAATGCATATGATGCATACAACCATGAGTGCTTATGTGCCATTTAAAAAATTCGGTGCAAATTGATCAAAGGTATACCGCTGCATTATCTAACCATTTACTTATTTATTGACGTGTCATGTTCTGGGAAGATTGCGACAGCACTTCCCCTATCCCGAAGTGTGTCAGGGAAGGTATAAGAGACTCATCCACGAAGTGTCGAGACGGTCCCTTGACTGACGATCATGCCTAAGTGGCAACCCCGTGCGCCATGATAGGTGGAGGAACCCGAGGTCCAGCCCTCTAGGAAATCCCGGTCACCCGTGAGGCCGTCGATCAATGCTTGCCTTTTTATTATAGAACTACCTTTATCATTGCAGTGCATGCATATGGGTTTATGAGGAGAACCAGCATGACCGCGCTAAGACAAGCTAAAATCACCGGGATGATGTATGCCAGGGGACGGCATTAGTTATTGATTTATCCCCTTTATCGGGTGCCGTGCCCTCACAATTTGGCATGGATAGCCGTGGAGCTGTTACCACCATAAGGGATAAGAATCGAGCGAAAAGCTGGGGAGAACACGATGCCGAATAGGAAATGAAACTCCAATTTCTAATAAAATTTTGGCAGCATCTCCCCCTGCCCCAGAACGTATTGGGGGAGTTGTATAGGAGGCCCGTCCACAACAGGCTGAGACGGGCTGATGCGGGACGGACTCGGGGACCGACTCTAAGTGATGCGGACCTCAGACTCTAAATGCGGACGCGACCAGCAACATACGAGTAGGAATGACACTTCGGCCCGACAATAAGAGTTCCTATGGGCTATACGTCGCTAACAGAAATGTAAGCTCACTCGTCGTCCCAAGCGAGGGGAAACGCGGATCTGCGCGGTTGAGAAACTGGCAGAGTCAAGGGTGGTAGACTCACCTCCGCACTTGGATCGGGTCACTCTCTCGCTCACAGCGGTGACATGAACTCACAGGCTAGAATCCTAACGCACTCACAGCGGTATATGACCATATACTAGCTAAGCAAGCGTAATGCAAGAAGTTAAGACCGTACCTCCACGCACCCGGCGTGGGGAAGACAATCCCGGCCAAATCCGTACTCCCGATTAACAAATTTTTACAGCGGTACAAAGTTTTGACCCACTCCATGTAGGGAGGTAATAGGTCACATGTGCGACCCGGTAGTAGCGGGAATTGGGTTTACGGGCAGCATCTTGATGTCGCTCCGACGGTGCCGAAACTCACGTTTTGGTGCTGTCCGGACGGCGTGATCTGCGAGTACGTGGGGCCCACGTGCTGCTCAGTCCTCCGGACCTGGCGGGGTGGGTCCCGCTGTGATGGTGACACCTAGTGGCGCCCTCCCCTGGACGGCGGCTGGACTGAAACACCGGCCGGAGGCCGATCGGCTCCAATCGCCAAGTCTTGGAGTGGCTGCCCACAGACCTGCTGCTTCTGTTTTGCCGCGTGCGATTTGGCGAGATCTGTCGTTGCGATCAGCACCGACGTCGGATCGACACACAAGAGGTACTGTTGGAAAGCTCTCTCGAAGTCCTTCGACCCTCTGTGACTCCAAAAAATTCGTTGGGATTGTACTTTTGTTGGCCAATTTATGAACCGGACTGATCTCTGTTTCAGATCTGGTTGGATAGGAATGAACTTTCCTGAGAGTTGGCATTCACCGCGAAGTAGACCTCCGATTCAGACTTTGAGCTCTTCAAGAAAGTTGTATAGGGGAAAGAGAGGAAAACGACAATAATTTTTATGAAGGGTTTGGTAGAGGTTTCGATCTGTTGGAGATTTTATACTGACTGGGGGTCGGATCTGGACAGTGGCAGATAGAATTGAGTTGGGATCTGGAGTGAATTTTTAGAAAATATGAATGTGAATATAAATTCACAAGGAAATTTGTGGATGTGGTATTAGGTGGAAATAACCTTCAATAAAAATACAAGTCATTTGGATCACAAGAAGGTGGGTTCATGAACGAACTAACTGAGGGCTGTGACAGAAGACAGACTGCAGGCAGATATGGAAGGAAGGGGAGTACGAAAATGGAAAAATGGAAAACATGGACTACAAGCTCCACCAATTTTTATAGGATGTGGGGGAGACCTCTGGAACTCACCCTGAAAGTTTGGGCTCCAAAAGATCTCGAGGTTGGGAGAAAGAATTCTGGAGATGGCCTACTATCTCACGATTGGCAGAATACCGATGGTGGCGGTGGCGGTGCAACGGCGGCTCGATGGCGGCGGCGGCGGCGGCGACAACGACGAACTCCACACCATATAGATGAGGCTTCCCACCTCAGATCACAGCCTTCCCAGCTGCAAGAAGAAGAGAGGAGAGAGAGAAAGGGGCGGCCCTTGCTTGGAGCTCCAACAAAAAACAGAATTTTTATGCATTAATTCCACTCAAAATAGAAATACAAGGCTTTTATAGGAAATACAAAAAGACTAGTTCTTTCCCTAGATCTAGGGTTGGGGAGGGGTAAAAGAGAGAGTTCAAATTTATTTCTCCCATGTGATTTGGAATAAAAAAAATAAAAATTCAAATCCTAATTTAATATGATAAATGGGGGGCGCCCCCTTGACCTTCTTGCCACCATCTTGGACTTTGAATACCCATTGTCCCCCCCTTGGTCCAACTCTTCTAGAAGCCCACATTGGAAGGTTGGCTGACCCCACATGGGCCCTAGAGATTAGGTGGATCAATGGGAGAGGGGTTAGGGGGCCGTGGGACCCAGGTGGTCCCAAATTACAAATAAACCAATATGACAATCCGAATTGCAATCCGAATAAAAACCAAATAAACACACATTACACACAAATGAAATCCCAGTAAATACTATAAATATCGAGACTCAAGGGGGAGTCTCCAGGCTATCTCCGAGCCAGATGAAAGCCGATGTAGCCCGAGTGGTGCTCCGCGTACGGTACCGACGGCTCGCCGATTCGTGCCTCTTGATCGCTCTGGTGTCCGCACCACGGGCTCCTTAAAATATAGGCATGTTAGAACGATAGCCCAGACCCTATAGCAGGTGTCGGATCTCCGAGGACTCGCCTACTAGAAGACCCGTGTCACCCAAGGGTTGTCAAACATCTTCTGCCAAGGTTGTTGATCCATTTCGGCACCATGACATATACATGGAGGCTCCGGGGAGCACCAGCATAACCATGGGTCGATGGGTCTAAAGATACTGGGGCACTATTCGCCACTGAGGCGATTCATGTTCACTTGGAGGGAAAGAGCAGCCCTTATCCATGATTTGGCATGAATGGTCATGGATGGGGAGCCCTCGAAGGAATGATGATATACTGTCCCCCTGTTGATGTCACCGGAGGTCATGCCGAATAAAGGGCAGGTCCCCATGACTGGTGGGATTATCAGAAAAGAAATCGGAAGATATGGAAACAAACAGGATGAAAGCAGATGCACATGCCAATGAACCAGTGATATGTGTAAGCAAAAGATATGAAATATAATGTTCATTTGTAACCCTCAGCCAGGGCACAACTGGAAACGAGCGGAGTACAATCGGTCCACTTATACCCCTCTTATCGATCAAGGATCATGATGTGAGGACTCAACAAACCCCTGTCAGAACCGGGGTTGGTTAAATCGAAGCTGAAATCCGTGAGAATTAAAAGATGATATGGCGGTCTTTACAGTGGGGAAATCCCTCTTGATTCGGTGGCATGAGCCATGGGGCAGACCCCCTTATCCGGCGGCATGAGCAAGGGGCAAACCCCTTGATCTAGCAGCATGAACAATGGGGGAGACCCCTTGATCCGGCGGCCATAGCATTGGGTCATACCTCCTTATCCGGCGGCAAAGGGGCATGCCCTTTGATCCGGCGGCATCACCATGGGGGGGCATCACTTTGATCTGGCGGCATCATCATGGGGGCACTACTTTGATCTAGTGACATCACCATGGGGGGACATCACTTTGATCCGGCGGCATCACCATGGGGGCATCCCTTTGATCCGGCGGCATCACCATGGGGGCACCCCTTTGATCTGGCGGCAAAGCTTGGTGTAGAGACTCATGAAACGGCGGCACACAAGTGACTATGCTTCATATAGAACTTCCTGTATACCATATCCCTCACGTACATGGGCAACCAGGGATCATGCTTGGGAAAATCAGAAACCCCTGGCCCCGGTTGATAAGATAAATCACAACTGAAGCGCATCGAGTATAAGTAAATCCAAAAGACGGTGAAGGCACGAGGAAATAGAGATGAGGGGAACAAATGAGAACATATTATGTGCATAATATCCATAGCCCCATCGGGGGGTGAGGGGATTTATTCAGTCTGGGGTTTATCCCCGTTCCATCTAGCGTGCATCCGGTAGCAAAAGAAAAGGAAGAAGTCGGAGAAACGCACACAGAAATGCAAACCCAGATTCATTATATTATTTCCATATGGGATTCACTATAGCCCATCCGGGCATTCCAACATCCATGCCGGGAAATTTCTAGAACCGGATTGAAAATGTTAAATGATAGAATACAATTGGAAAAAACAACGCGGGGATCGATCTTCTCTCAGGGCAGAAGGCTCATCCGGCCTAGATAAAACTCTGGCCGCCATGGAGCTATAGTAGGAGAGAATGGAAAGAACAATAAACCACAAATTAAAATGAGCCATTCATAGCATCAATTCACCCAGACTTCTTATTCCATTCAGAAAGACAAACATACAATCATAATACAATTAATTATTTACAGAGAAATGGGGGAGAGGGGGATTGTGGACACGGATACTTTTCCGTCTGGTGTGTTTAATTAGTTAGATTTATTAGGCGTGCCAGTCACTAGAGTGACAATTTTTATTATGCGCTCGACTTGACTTGGTCAGTCGATTGTGAAGTCCGAGTCGGGACCGGAAGTCTGTCATACCATAAAGGCTATGACGTTAATTACGCCCTTCTTAAGAAGGACAACCCTTGATTAAACGCCAAAATAGGAGGCCACTTGGGGCGGTTGAAAATGATAGTGCATAACATTGAAGTTCTTGTTATTCTGAGAAGGTAATTGAATGAACGACATATTATTAAATCAGCATGACCCCTTTGTGTGGGTCGTACGGGGCAGAGATAGGACACCGTCCACGCAGTGGCGGGGCGGGGCCTGGACGATCATCAGAGACATGTCCCCTTTCACGTTTCTCATCCGGCCAAGGGCCTGGAAGTATTTGTATCCCCTGAAGAATTGAGCCAGACGGGAGGCGTATGATACACGTTTCCCGGGGCTTGTCGGGGTTAAAGCATCAATCGATATTTCGGCAGCATCTCCCCTTTATCTGGATCATGCCCAGGGGGAAATAAACTATCATCCACGGAGTGTCGGAATGAAAGCCGAGAGAGAGAGAGGCCAAACCTCCCGTATTACATATGTCTGCCATGGGGCAATGTTCGATTTTCCCTTAGGGAAGCCGGTGTAACTCATGCAGCGGCAGAGCCCTCCCGAGCTAAAGGGGTTATTCATGAATCCAACACGGGACAGTAGGACATAAGGGAAGTCTGACTCCCTTCGAATCTATCCCCGGAACAGGTCTGGTGACTCATGGGTGTCTCTGAGTGGGTCTGATCAAGCTATTGGAGTCTCAATTGGACGGCAGGGTAGATTCTCAGCGCAGCTCAAGTTGGATGGGATTCCCGGAGCAAAGGCAAGGTGGAAAAGGGGTTCCCGGCGCGCCCAAGAGATGGAGTTCCCGGCGCGCCCAGGAGATAGGTTCTCGACGCGCCCAGGAGATGGGGTTCTCGGCGCAAGAAGGCTTGCGCCGAGAACTATTTACCTATTCTACTGTTCGTGGCACCGGGATGTGTAAGAGACGGCGCCGAGATGGTTTTGAATGGTTTCCGGAGCCCTCTTTTTTTGGGTTTCTTGATGATTCAGGCCAAGGTAGATGGGTTCTGTGGGGTCAAAGTGGATCAGTTCATCAGATTGGAACTGGATTAGGTTTAGGTTCCAAAGGAGGGCCAGGATCGAAGAGGAATTGGGGAAGATCAGGGTCCAGAGAATCCCTGTCACCATTATTACGTAGAGTCCCAGGGACAGTTTGATGTTATCCTTCATCATCCTGGGAGCAAAGAGATGGCTGTCTCTGGCCCAGGAATGACTTCGATAATGTTAGCAGTCAGAACGAAAGCATCTGAAACTCCGGAGTCTCATAAACAGCGGTCATTATATAGCTTCGCTTTGTTCCAGGAGCCAAGGGATGGTCTGTCCCTGGCTCTGGAATAAGCACAGCAGACATCTAAAAACTAAACGAAGCGACAGACTAATAATCAGGCTGGGGAGGGGGATAACATGCTACGGAATTTAAAAGAAGACATAGAGGGATGGCAACGGAGCTTCGGAGAAACAACAGCAGGCAGACGAAGAGGTAGATGGCAGATATTTCAATCACCCAGCACCCAGATGGGCCATCGTAGCATTTCATTTCATTACATCATTCCAAGACTCACACCAATCACAAGGAGGGAGTGAGGGAAAGGAGATAAAACAGAGGCCGGGATATCCCGGTTACATCCGATGAATCGAGATGAAACTCGTAAGATTACATGAAGAAGAAAAGAAAACATGGGGGAGGGCGGAGCATTGACTCCTCTCCTTCCCCAGCTGCCTGCCCACCTGGAGCTTCTTCTTCTTCTCTTTCTCTTCGGATTGATCTCTTCTTTCTTTTCTCAGCAGAGGAAGCTCTCTCTCTGTTGATCTCTTCTCTCTTTTCTCAGCGGAGGAGGCTCTCTCTCTCTCTGTTAGTCTCTTTTTTTCTTCTTTTCTTTCTGGATGAGGTTGCCGGCCTCTTCTTTTTTCTCTATCCTCTTTTTCCCTTCTAGAGAGTGGGTTTATATAGACCCAGCCCCTCCTCACTGTTATGCCCCTGGTTTTGATGATGACAACCATGAGATATGAATGATGTATTTCAATTCAATGATGAATTAAAGTTTGATTCAATAAATGCTTTCACTTGATTTCATCCTTGTGCTAGAAAGGAACAGGGTCGACGCTGGGAGCTTACAGCGTCCACGCAGCAGTCGAAGAAGCCTTCACCAATATCTTCACAAGTTGCTCCACTGCGTCAACGCCAAGATAGAGCTGCGTCGACGCAGCAGTTACAAAGGGAGAAGCAATGGCTTACTGGTATACTCTGATGCGTCAACTCCTTGATCAAGCAGCGTGAACACAGCAGTTCAAGCATTCCTTGTCGTAGCCACTGGAGTACCTTGGCTGCGTCGATGCTGCAGTTCGATGAGTCGACGCTGCAGTACGATGGATTGCCACAACTGTATAAAGCGCAACTAATGAGTGGACGTAGCTACTTCTTGCGTCAACGCACTCAGCATGAAACCTGAAGCTTGAAGAAGGGTGCGTTAACTCCTTGGGGCAAGAGGGTCGACGCCATCTAATCCAAGTTGCAGAGCACGATAAGTGGATCCCACCTTTAGTCACTATCTGCCACATCAGCCAAAAGCGGATAAGGTCTCGTAGCTTCTACCACTTCAGAAGGTTCCCCACGTGAGCAATCATAAGGATAACTAGAAAATCAGGGTGGTGGCCCACCTACCTCACGTGAAATATTTTGTGCGCGGGAAGACCACAAAACAGGTTCACCCGAGAACAAAAAGGAAATAGATTGAAGAGGAAAAAGGCTAGAACGATATAGGAAAAGAGCAGAACGAAAGAGGCGGATAGCAGAACGAGAGAGGCTAAGAGAGCAAAACTGGACGAAGGCTGCTGAAAAATCAGATCAGAAGATCATCGCGCCACCAAGACTCTTCTACATTCCAGACGGAGGAGATTCAAGGATCGAAGCTCATGCGTATGGACATGGATCTCTCTGTTGGTGATCTAAATTCCGCTGCGTCCAAGTGCTGAAGTTTGATTTCTTATCTTTTAGTTTTCCTATTGTTTTTGAACATTGTATTCCTCTCCTTCACTGGATTTAGTGAAGAAAGGGTGATTCTGATTCAGCGGGCTGTGCTGAGATCAGGGGTGTTAAGGCTGTGTGCCTTCAAGCTGTTTGACAGCGGATCTGAGGATTTGTTCCTCGTTGTTTTCTGTTGGGGTAGTCAACAGTGTAGAGGAATTACTCCCTCGGTTTAGCAAAGTTGTGAAGCTCAGCAGGGTTCCTCACTAGTTGAGTGGGGAGGTGGACGTAGGTCTCCATTGGGTGACCGAACCACCTTAAAATTGCGGTCTCTTGTGTGGTTTGGTTTTATCTTCGCAATATGTTCCTCGCTAGCTGATTGGCTTGATTTAGTATTTCAATTAATCATCTAGGTGTGGTGCTTCTGATTCAAATTGCTCTATTATAATTTTTATAAGGTCAACCTATTCACCCCCTCCCCCTCTAGCTTGACCGTCCTCTCGATCCAACGCGTGGTATCAGAGCGCCAGGCTCTCTTGCAAAGGTTTCACAGCCTAGAGATAACTAATGGAGAACAGAGGACTCATGCCTGAGGGGTACGCAGTGAATAGGCCACCATTTTTGATGGGACTAATTATTCATACTGGAAAAATCGCATGCAAGTATTTTTAAGAGCACAGGATCATGAAATCTGGAGAGTAGTGAGCAAAGGGCCATACCAAATTGAAGGCGATGAAGAACTCTGGGTGAAGGAGCAAATTCGAAAGTCAAATGTAAATTGGCAAGCCATGAACATTATGCAGTGCTCACTCCATCCCAAGGAATTCTCGCGTGTATCCTCATGCTCCAGTGCAAAAGAAATGTGGGATAGACTCGAGGTAATCTACGAAGGTACCTCAGAGGTAAGAGAGACAAAAGCTAACATGTTAATTTCAGAATATGAATCTTTTCGGATGAAACCTGAGGAAAGTGTATCTGAAATGTATGCCAGACTAACTCTTCTTGTGAATGGTCTTAAAGGTTTGGGAAAGATCTACAGTGACTATGAGGTAGTTAGGAAGATTCTTAGATCCCTAACTCCAATCTGGCATACCAAAGCCACGGTCGTTGAGGAATCAAGGAACCTTCCCACCACCAAACCAGACGAGCTAATAGGTTCTCTTATGGTTTATGAACTGAACTTAAAAAGAGCAGATGAGGACATGAAGAAGAAAAAACCCCTTGCATTGAAGGCTAGTTCTAGCAGCAAGGAAAGCTCAGATGATAGTCAGTCACCCTCATCTGATGATGACTCAAGTGAAATAGCCATGCTTACTAGAAAATTCAGAAAATTCTTAAGAAAGGGAGGTAAGACTGATAGATATAAAGGATATCAGGTAAGAACTAGCTCAAAACTCAAGCCAGATAATCCTAAGAAATCTGATAAAGTTGTTTGCTACAAATGCAGGAAACAAGGACACATCAAGTCAGAGTGTCCTGAGAATGTGAAAAAGACACAGTCAAAGTGGAGAAATAAAAAGTCCAAGGCCATGGTTAGCACTTGGAGTGATGAAGGAAAAGATGAAGATGAAGAAAGCACCTCTGAAGAAGAAAGCGAGGTGAAAATGTGCTTCATGGCAAATGGTGATGATCAAGTCGAAGTAACCTCTCCCTTTGCAGACTTCTCCTGTGATGGTTGGGAAGAAGCTTTTAACGAATTGCTGGATAAGTATGAAGATGTTAAAAAGGAAAATAAATATCTAAAGAAAAATAAAACTCAAACCAGTCCAGAAGATGATTTGAATGAAAGAGTCAAAACACTAGATGCTGAAATCGTGTGTCTAAAAAGGGACTTGGAAGAAAAAGATGAGTATAAGAGACAGCTAATCGAAATAAAGAGAGAAAATGATTTTCTATTGAAAATGCATGATGAATTGAAATTAAGAATGCAGAAATTGGAAAAAGAAGTAAAAATTGCTGAAGAGAAATATGAGGCCATTTGTGGAGTCAATGCAAAACTTCAAGAAAATCTGAAGAAATTAGAGGAAGAGAACCTAAGCAAACAAGCATCCCTCAAAAAAATGACACATGGTAAAGACAACCTTGATGCTGTTATGGGAATTAAGTGCAACTTTGGAAAAGAAGGGCTTGGATTCAATCCTACTAAAAAGATAGAACTGGGAGCTAGATTGGTGACATTTGTCTCTGGGAAGGACACATCTGAAGAGAGGCAAATGGATGAAAACAAAAAGGATGAGAAGAATGAGAAAGGATCAAAACAATCTAATGAAATAAGAAAAGAAAAAGGAAATGAGAAAGGGAAGGCAACATTGAATGTTAACAAACAGACAAGCACATTTATGTTCAAATATGCCTCTTCAGGTCAATATAGGAATCCTAGATTTGATTCATCAACCCAACAGCAATCCTATAGAAGATCAGAAGGATTAAGGCGTGGTAGAAGTCAACTGCGTCAACGCACTGCTCACATGGCGTCAACGCACCTAGCTTTCCAGAAATGGCATTCGGTTAGAAATACTCAGATGCATCGACACAGTCACTACCATGAGTCAACGCAGTACATGTACCAGAACCCCCATGATAGATATGGTAGGTGGATGAGTCAACGCAGCAACACTAAAGGGTCTACGCACTCAACTCTCAATCAACCAAGAAGCATGCATTCATCTAGAGTCCTTAAGTCAAATTTCCCCAATACTTCATGGAGTCATCACTATCAATGGCACAGGAATAATCACAAGTCTGTCAAATCATTTAACTTACCATATCAAAGACCCTCACAATAGCAACTATGGATCCCCAAGAGCTTGATATCCTACCTGAACACGTCCTATGGTTTGAAGGGACCCAAGTATATCTGGGTTCCAAAATCTCTTGTGTAATGTGTTTTGCAGGAGTGTCTTGCAGCTGTACATAATAGGTGGTATCTCGACAGTGGCTGCTCAAGGCACATGACGGGGGATAAAGCAAAATTTTGTGTCTTGATGGAGAAAGACGGGGGTCATGTTATATTTGGTGGAAACAATAAAGGGAAAATTATTGGAAAAGGTAAGGTAGGTAAAAATCCTTCGAATTTCATTGATGATGTGTTACTTGTTGATGGCTTAGAATATAATCTACTTAGCATAAGCCAGCTGTATGATAAAGGAAATAAAGTTGTGTTTGATGATCACACTTGCACCATTTTAGAGATAAGTTCTGAAAAAGTTAAATTCATTGGAAAAAGAATAAACAACATGTGTGTGGTAGATTTAGATGACCCTGCACACAATAATCTGTGTCTTGCTGTGAATAAAAGTGAACTTGCTTGGCTGTGGCACCGCAGACTAGGGCATGCTAGCTATAGTGTCTTGCATAAGTTAGCAAAGTTTAACATGGTAAAAGGTCTGGCAGATGTATCATTTAAACGAAATGACAAAGTTTGTAGCGCATGCACTCAAGGTAAACACACCAGAAAATCATTTAAGTCCGGACTTGAAACTCAATCATCTAAACCTTTTGAACTCATTCATATGGATCTATTTGGACCAACTAGAACAGCTAGTGTGAGTGGAAATAAATATGGATTTGTTCTAGTGGATGATTTTTCTAGGTTTACTTGGGTGTTCTTTCTAACTCACAAGAATGATGCATTTGAAGAATTTCAAGCATTCTTCAAGAATGTGCAACAGGATGGTAAGTTTGTCATTTCATCTATCTTGTCAGATCATGGAGGAGAATTTGACAATTCTGAATTTGATGATTTTTGCAGAGTCACAGGAATTTCACACAAGTTCTCATCTCCAAGAACTCTTGAACAAAATGGGATTGTGGAAAGAAGAAATAGAACCCTTGTGGAGATGGCAAGAACTATGCTGATTGAAGGACAACTCCCAAGGAAGTTCTGGGCAGAGGCGGTAATTACAGCTTGCTATATTGTGAACAGGGCAATGGTAAGACCTCAGTTCAAAAAGACTCCATATGAATTAATGAAGGGTAAGAAACCTTCTGTTGCTTATTTTAGAGCCTTTGGATCAAAATGCTTTGTTCAAAATAATGACAAACGGACGTTGGACAAATTTGAACCTAAAAGTGAACCTGCCATCCTTCTAGGATATTCTACACTCTAGGGCCTACATAGTCCTAAATCTAAAAACACATGCTGTTGAAGAATCACCTCATATTGTGTTTGATGAAATGAATGAAAATTCTAAGATTGAGGAATCATGTAGGGATGAAGATGAAGGGAATTTCCTTAAAGAAAAGGAAGAACAGAACCTCCAAGATGAAGAGACAAGGCCAAATGATGATCATGCAGAATCAACCCATCATGGTGATTCAGGTATAAATGAAGGTAACTCTCTAACCGATGTCAGGATGCTAAGGGATCATCCTTTATCCAATGTCATTGGTAACTTGCATGAACCTGTTAGAACTAGATTTCATTTTAGAGGTGTTGAGGAAATGGATAATCTAGCCCTTGTCTCTCAAATTGAACCAAAAAATGTTGCTGAAGCATTGAAAGATAGTAATTGGATAAACGCAATGCATGAAGAATTACATCAATTCAAAAGAAAAAAGGTGTGGTATCTTGTGCCAAGACCCAAAGAGCTTGCTGTAATTGGAACTAAATGGGTCTTCAGAAATAAACAAAATGAAAATGGAATGGTAGTTAGGAATAAAGCTAGGCTGGTAGCACAGGGTTATAATCAAGAATTTGGCATTGACTTTGAGGAATCCTTTGCTCCAGTAGCTAGATTAGAAGCCATTAGATTATTACTTGCTTATGCTTGCTGTCATGGAATAATGTTACATCAAATGGATGTGAAGAGTGCTTTTCTAAATGGGTCAATAAAGGAAGAAGTTTATGTTGAACAACCCTCTGGTTTTGAATGCACAGAAAATCCTAACCATGTGTACAGATTGGACAAAGCTCTATATGGACTCAAATAGGCACCTCGAGCGTGGTATGATAGACTCAGCTCGTACCTCACAGAGAAAGGCTACTCTAGAGGTAAAGTGGACCAAACTTTGTTCACCAAGGTAAGAAATTCAGATATTATTCTGGTTCAAATTTATGTTGATGATATAGTTTTTGGTTTCACTAAAACCAGCATGTGTGAGGAGTTTGCCAGCTTAATGACCACTGAATTTGAAATGAGTCTAATGGGTGAGCTTAAATTCTTTCTAGGTCTGCAAATCACTCAGAGCAAGGAAGGATGTTTCATCAACCAGGCAAAGTACATCTCTAAGTTGCTTAAGAAATACAAAATGGAAAATCTGAAAGCAATCAGCACACCTATGAGCACCACTACAAACTTGGATGCAGATTTGACATGTAAACAGGTTGATGCAAAAACATATCGAGGTATGATTGGATCGCTCCTCTATTCTACTGCATCTAGGCCAGACATTCAATTTTGTGTATGCATGTGTGCTCGTTTTCAATCTGATCCTAGAGAATCCCACTTAAGTTCTATCAAGCGTATCTTTCGATACCTTGCTGGAACTCGAGATTTAGGGATTTGGTACCCTGCGTCTTGTTCTTTTGATCTTGTATCCTATTCAGATGCAGACTATGCTGGATGCAAACTGGACAGGAAAAGCACGAGTGGCTATTGCCAATTTTTGGGAGGATGTTTGATTTCTTGGGCTTCCAAGAAACAACACTCAGTGGCACTATCCACTGCAGAGGCAGAATATGTCGCTGCAGGGAGTTGTGGTACTCAAGTGTTGTGGATCAAACACCAACTCCAAGATTATCAAACTGATCTTGGGTGTGTCCCCATATTGTGTGATAACACAAGTGCCATAAACCTGGCCAAAAATCCTATCCAGCACTCTAGGACCAAACACATAGAAATTAGACACCATTTCTTAAGAGATGAAGTGATAAAAGGAAATTTTAAACTCATATTTGTTGAATCATAATCTCAATTGGCCGATATTTTTACCAAGCCTCTGAACAATGATAGATTCTCTTATCTTAGAAGAGAGCTTGGTCTGTGCAATTATAATATGGATGCCTGATTTGTGTGCCTGACTTATCTTCTAGAAGATGAATGATTAAATTTATCTTGGTTTGAAGTGTATCTGTCATAAACTCAGGGGGAGCTTAGTCTTCTGTGCTTGGTATGTCTATCTTTCCATCAATAAATTCATAATTAATATAGTTTCAGCATGATACTCATTTTATTGGCTGTTACAATTTCATTCATGCATGGTCTGAGGGGGAGTTAGCTTCAGACACCTTCTTGGTGTCAAAATGATGAACAAAGTGCAGAGTTGTTATTGCTGGTTGGTTGGTTGAGTTAACGCAGTGTGGAAATAGGGTTAACGCACCAGACAGCTTGTTCTTTGAGAATCTGGTGTGAAGTGTCTCTGGCTGGTTGAATGAGTTGACGCAGCAATGAGACTGAGTTGACGCTATGATCAGTTGTTTTCGGAAACAGAACCCATCTATGAGCGTCCTTGATGGATGAGTTAACGCAGTTATAAGGCTGGGTCAACGCAGCAGTGTTATATACTCTTCTTTTGGAGACTTCCCTATCTCAAATCAAGTTGCTCTGTTCATTTATCTCTTCCCTTCCGTTCTTATCTCTCAATAAAGCCTCCTTGACATTCTTGTATGAGGGAAAAACTCTAGAGAACTGAGACATGTAGACGATGTCTTAAATTCAGGGGGAGTTACAGTGAAAATTCCTATTGAGTTGAGATATGTTCTGAACAGCTCTATGAAAAGCTAATGATAGGAGATCTATAATTCTTATGGTGTTTGAATTCAAGAACTTTTGAACCCAATAATGCACTATGTATGGAATAAAAGCTGAACAATTTAATAAAACCAGGACCTTGTCATCTCTCAAACCTTATATTGATCAACAATAAAGAAACCACTGTGTGTAAAGGAATTTAATATTTGTATTGGTAATCAAACCAAGATATTGAGTATAAAAGCTGAAGAAACAATCTCTTACACATGTTATAAAATGCAGAGCAATGGTGGCTATTCACTGAGAAACTAGCCCTATGCACCAAAGAAGTGCTAAAGAGCAAGTCATGAGGTGCGCCACTATCTCTGTCTTCAAGTGAAAAATAAACCATTTCAGAGCAATGGTGACTATTGATTGAGAAACTACCTTCAAGCACCTATGAAGTGCTGATAGGCATGTCATGACGTAAGTTGCCAACTCTGATCCATCTATGCAGAATAGTTTGCTATGTTGAGTAACCGGGGACTCGGGTGTCTAATAAACATGTGTACCCGTGTCAAAAGGCTAGCCATACTTGACTGCAAATGAAAACATAAAATAAGTTGAAAATGCTACAAATGTGAAAAATAATGAAAATGGTTCCAGTGTGAAAAGAGTTCCTCTTTTTTCAACTTAGTCTGTTATCAATGCCAGTTAAATTTCTCTCTCTCTAAAAGGCAACTTGAAATTGACAGATATAAGGAACAGAAATGAAAATGGTTCCAGTGTGAAAAGAGTTCCTCTTTTTTCTCCAGGCAGGTGCCTTTGGTGGTTCATATTTTTTTTTAATTCAATGATTTAAGATTATTTCTTCTCTCTATCATTAATTGAATTGGAGCCTATTTACACATCTCTCTCATGGGAACTCGATCTGCAATACTTAAAAATCCTTGACTATGAGCATCTCTACTCCATATCTCAGTATCTTAAGAAAAACTCCTTGTACAGATGACCCTCTTGCTACTCTTCTTGCATATATTCGTTTGTTTCTGCTTCACTGCGTCGACGCTGTATCCCTTGGCGTCAACGCACCGATTCCAGAACCACTTTCTACCTTTTCCGATTCACGGACTTGAACCGGCTGAACCGCTCACTGAAAAGGGTTTCGAAGCTCCCTTAAAAGCGGAACGTGACCGCCGTTCGTCTTCATCTCTTTTGAAAGCCTTTGTCGTTCTATCTTCCGAGCTCTCCCAAACCCTTTCCTGTTTCATTCTTCCTCCTCCCGCTGCCATGGCTCCTCCGACATCTACTCACAAGGGAAAGAAGAAGGCAGAGGATCATCCAAGAAACTCAGCATCAGCTGAAGACAATCTAAAGCCCCGCTCCAAAGCTGCTCACGATAAAGGGAAGCGGAAAGAGCTGCGTCCACGCGCTCCGAGCCCGCCAACCAAAAAGAGAAGGGAATCTGATGTCAGGTCAGACAAGAAGGGTTCATCTGCAAGTGCTGCAACGAGACAGAAAGGTGCGGCCAGCTCACTTACCGTCACTGTGGACGAACCTCTGAAGGTTCTTATTTCCCGGTATATTGCTGCTACCGACCATCAAATGCTTGACGCTTTTCCGGAACTGTTTCCTACCTTGGACTATCAGGGATGGTGGTCTTTTGTTACAACCCACAAGGTATATTACCCCACCCTGGTCAGATAGTTCTACAAAAAATTGAAATATGAACCTCAAGTTCCAAAACTCACATCCACTGTCCGGAATGTCAGTTTTGAGTTATCCAATAAATTGTTTGCCAAAGCTTGGAAAATCCCCAAGAATGGAGTTCAACTACATAGCTTTGAGTATGATGAGCATGAAGCTTATGCTCTCCTGACTGATAAACCGAGTGATCCTTCTGATGTCAGGGAAACTTATTTGTCCAGTCTCAAAGCAAATCAATTCCCTCCATTGAATAGACTGCTCCACCACATTTGCACATCAATGATCACACCACAGAGCAGTGGTAGGGAAAGGGTGACTGAGATGCAGAGATTTCTACTTTATTGTATGCTGAAGAAAATACATATTTCCCTGACTGATGTAGTTATTCAAACCATGGGGTCATGCTTGACACAATCCAGAACACTTCCATATGCTGCTCCCTTGACTGCTATCTGTCGAAAAGTGGGAGTAGACTTTGGTTCTGAGAAGAAAATAATCATCCCTCAAGGGAATGTTTACACACTTTCTTACATTCAGAAATTTATGGGTTTTAAAGTTATTGATGGTAAGCCAGTTCGAACTCTTCCTAGTCAGCAAACAGCTCCATTAGAAACAGGCACTGCGGATGCTAGTCACACAAACAGGACAGAGGTACCAATTCCTCCTGTGGTGAGAGAAGAAAGACAAGAGGGTAGTTCAGCAAGAGAAGAGCATGAGTTTGAGGAACCATTTGCTCGATCATCAAGCCCTCAGCTGGAAACTGGGCAACCCAGTGGCACTAAACATTCATTAGAACCCCTTATGACTGGAGCCATTGGAATTTATAGAAGACCTTTTCCAACTTCTGATGAAGCTCCACCTCCAGTCACTGTTGAAGAGATGTTTGCACACATGACTATGATGCTGCAACGTCAGGATGCAAAAATGGACAAATTAATGGAATTTACAAATTATCATTTCAACAAACTGACTTCTCGGATTGTCCAATTTGAAGTCTCTGTCTTATCCGAGTGGCAAAAATTCCTACTCACCAAGATGCTATCTGACCAAGCTACAAGGAAAGTCCTGCAGAACATATCATCTCTTCTTGACAAGTTATCTACACTGGTGACTGATATGCACAGTAATCAAGCTTCATTTTTTCAATGCAGTTCCCCAATGCCTCAAGGCAGTGTTAGAAAAGATTGACAAAGTGATTGCAGCAATTCAGTCAATTGGGGAACTATCTAAGTCATCAGCTGATCTTCCTTCTGCCATTGACAGTGTACGCTCCACTTTAAGTCATCAACTGGGTGAATTATCTCAGGATATCTAAGATTTGCTAGCGAGAGATCCAGCTGGCCAGCAGCAGCCTCGCCAGCCAACTACTCAAGGGCAATCCTCTCGGCAGCAACAACAACCTCCTTCTGCTAGAAGACACAATCGCTTCTTCCACCCTTGAGATAGCTATTTAAAGTTTACTCCCCTTCTTGATGAGGTCAAAGGGGGAGAATGTTATGAATGCATCAATCATGAAGTCAAGCTGAAAACTTGACCAAAGCTCATTGCATATGCATCAATCATATTGACTAACTTGAATGAATGTTTTTCTTTTTATCTGGTTCTATAATGTAAATTCTTGAACTTGAATGAATGACAAAATTCTACTTTGATTTAGTCAATGATTTGATTTCCTGTTAATCTGAAGCTTTTTTGCTTGATTTGAATAACCTTGACTGTTTAGATGCAATGTTATGAATGGCATTCAACTCATAGTTGCCATCATCAAAAAGGGGGAGATTGTTGTGCCCCTGGTTTTGATGATGACAACCATGAGATATGAATGATGTATTTCAATTCAATGATGAATTAAAGTTTGATTCAATAAATGCTTTCACTTGATTTCATCCTTGTGCTAGAAAGGAACAGGATCGACGCTGGGAGCTTACAGCGTCCACGCAGCAGTCGAAGAAGCCTTCACCAATATCTTCATAAGTTTCTCCACTGCGTCAACGCCAAGATAGAGCTGCGTCGACACAGCAGTTACAAAGGGAGAAGCAATGGCTTACTGGTATACTCTGATGCGTCAACGCCTTGATCAAGCAGTGTGAACGCAGCAGTTCAAGCATTCCTTGTCGTAGCCTCTGGAGTACCTTGGCAGCGTCGACGCTGCAGTTCGATGAGTCGACGCTGCAGTACGATGGATTGCCACAACTGTATAAAGCGCAACTAATGAGTGGACGCAACTACTTTTTGCGTCAACGCACTCAACATGAAACCTGAAGCTTGAAGAAGGGTGTGTTAACTCCTTGGCGCAAGAGGGTCGACGCCATCTAATCCAAGTTGCAGAGCACGATAAGTGGATCCCACCTTTAGTCACTATCTTCCACATCAGCCAAAAGTGGATAAGGTCTCGTAGCTTCTACCACTCCAGAAGGTTCCCCACGTGAGCAATCATAAGGATAACCAGAAAATCAGGGTGGTGGCCCACCTGCCTCATGTGAAATATTTTGTGCATCGGAAGACCACAAAACAGGTTCACCCGAGAACAAAAAGGAAATAGATTGAAGAGGAAAAAGGCTAGAATGATATAGGAAAAGAGCAGAATGAAAGAGGCGGATAGCAGAACGAGAGAGGCTAAGAGAGCAGAACTGGAAGAAGGCTGCTGAAAAATCAGATCAGAAGATCATCGCGCCACCAAGACTCTTCTACATTCCAAACGGAGGATATTCAAGGATCGAAGCTCATGCGTATGGACATGGATCTCTCTGTTGGTGATCTAAATTCTGCTGCGTCCAAGTGCTGAAGTTTGATTTCTTATCTTTTAGTTTTCCTATTGTTTTTGAACATTGTATTCCTCTCCTTCACTGGATTTAGTGAAGAGAGGGTGATTCTGATTCAGCGGGCTGTGCTGAGATCAGGGGTGTTAAGGCTGTGTGCCTTCAAGCTGTTTGACAGCGGATCTGAGGATTTGTTCCTCGTTGTTTTCTGTTGGGGTAGTCAACAGTGTAGAGGAATTACTTCCTCGGTTTAGCAAAGCTGTGAAGCTCAGCAGGGTTCCTCACTAGTTGAGTGGGGAGGTGGACGTAGGTCTCCATTGGGTGACCGAACCACCTTAAAATTGCGGTCTCTTGTGTGGTTTGGTTTTATCTTTGCAATTTGTTCCTCGCTAGATGCATGATAGGCACGTTCTCTGAGTGGCTTGATTTAGTATTTCAATTAATCATCTAGGTGTGGTGCTTCTGATTCAAATTGCTCTATTATAATTTTTATAAGGTCAACCTATTCACCCCCTCCCTCTCTAGCTTGACCGTCCTCTCGATCCAACACTCACCTCTCGGCAGATGGGAGTCGGCGTGACTTTTCATCTTCATGGCGCGCATCTGTCGAGTGCAGCAGCTCCCGGCGCGCTAGACATCCGTAGAGCGCCACCTTCGTGAGCCCATTTCATAGGCCCATTTAGGGCCTTTTTTAAGGCCTCACATGGACTTGCTGTCTCCCTGAATATACCAGAACCGCAACAGACTTTTTGTTGGCGGACCCGGGTCTTAGTGGGATTATGGAGACCTTCATCAGTCAGTGGACTGGGATTTCATCAGCATCGTCACTTGAACGATGACAGAACAGGACATCATTTCATCAGCATTGTCCCCGCATGATGACAAAATCGGATATCAGCTTTAGCCTGAGAAGACTTCAGCTAGGTATATATAGCCCATGGAGAAGGTTCTTCTTTCGTTACGACTTTGCAGAGGTTTTCATAATCTTCATTTACCAGTTCTGATTTCATCTTTGTCTTTGCTCATATCTCATCCGTCAACAAGTTAACATCTGACTTAGTCGGATATGTTACCTGTAGACTTCCGGACGAGGTAGTAATATAGCTCTTGTTAAAGCGTGATAGGAGGTCTCATCAGTCAAGTGACTACTATTTCATCAGTGTCGCCGTCTGGCTGACAACGAAACCGGACATCAGCTTGGCCGGAAAAGGCTTCAGCCGGGTAGATGGTTGACGAGCTTCACCATTAATTTTTCACTATTAGTCTAATCTTCTTTTCAATTCTGTTTCCCCCCTTGCTCATTTTCAAGGTGTCAACAAATGCCCCCCACCTGCGGACGACGTAAGCACAGGAACAGCATCACGGGGTTTGCAGGTGCCTCTTTAGCATTTGAGGCTATCTTCTTCAATTTCTCTCTGATATTGTCCTTCAGCTTGATCATACTGCTGTAGCATCATTTGACATGCATAATTTTTATTTTCCATATTCTTCTAATTCTTTTTCTATTTTCACCACTTTGGAACCCTCTCGGCATGACGTTCATGGGCTTCTCGGCGCGAGGATTGGGTGGCTTCTCGACGCAGACACCGTACAGGTTCTCGGCGTGCCCTGGTCTTGGCCCGGCCCTTCTCGGTGTGGGGATTAGGCTGCTTCTCGGCGCGCCTTTTACACCAGAAGGAGGAGGGTTCTCGGCGCGCTAAATGCCGCGCCGAGAGCCCCTCTTCTATCTCCACTATTTATGGCGCCGGGAGGGCTTTTTTCTTCTCATTTTCACCGGAGCTTCCTCTCTCTTCAATCTCTTCTCATCGGCGCGAGCTTCTCCCCCCTCTCGGCCGTTCCATTTTCTTCCCGTCTTCATATACTTTGCTCGGTAGGACATTATTTCGGGATTGAATCCCACTTTATGTATGGGGGTCACTCCCTCTTGGTGGGTGACTCCCTATTCTTCTTGGGCAGACCTCGGATAAGAGGAGATGCTGCTGAAATTTAACCGGCATCATTTACTTAGTCCTTACAGACCCATTCATCTTCTCGAGGCTTATGTTCTCATTTTTCTTTGATTGCAGGTGCTGACATGGCTTCCGGCCCTACTGCTGCGGCTTCCATGACTGTGGGGGCGAGCTCATCGGCTCAGCCAGATATATCTCGGGCTTCAGTCAACTGGATGAATGTGAACAGCCTGAGCTTGGGCTATAATCAGATTGCTACTGTTGACGAGTCCTCTGATTCTAAGACTGACACCGTGCTGACTTCCGGGGTTTATTCTTCCATAGAAGGTATTGACTTCAGAAGAGCTGCTGACTATCGCCCAGACCTACCGAAGGATCGCCATCTGTTGCCATTTATCCAGACTTTCACCATAGGCGGAATAGGGATCTTCTGCTTGCTCGATCTGTGGAAGCGGCAATACTTACTGACAGAGACAGCATGAAGGGTTCTGTTTATCGTGCCCGAGCTATATATCTTCCAGGCGAGCCGCGGGACTGGAATGCCGTGCTAGGTGTTTCTGAGTTAGAGCCGGAGAAGAAGATGTTGACCCGGGCTCCAGAGTTCACTCCGGCGAGGTGGGACCATGTAGCCGGTCGTGTCCACCGAGAGAAGACCAACTTCGGACTCTTCCTAGCGCCTGTGAAGTGGGGTTACAGGGACGAGCCATTTGTTCTGAATTGTCTGGCTGTCCAATTTAAATATCAGCTAGCCGCCGGCTGGTTTGGAGATGCCAGAGTGACAGATGCCCACCTCTTCAGGGTAGGAGCAGTGGAATTTACCGAATTTGTCTTGAAGGAGTATGCCCCTTTATTGATCAGAGCTGGGGTCTATCATAGTGTATTCGCATCCAGATTCTACTATCCCATTTCTCGGGGACTATGTTGCAGCATGTTTGAAGTATTCTGCCCACAGTTTAACACATTCTATACAGCGGAAGGCGAAGTATCTCTCGATCTCTGGAGTCTTTCGCAGCTTTTAGGTCTGCCTATTGATGGGGAGCCATATGAGGAGGTCTGCCTAGATGACTCCGTAAAGGACGCCTCCGATGGAGAGGGCAGATATTCTTTCGGCTATGCATACCGGTATTTAATGAAAGCTTATCGTACCATTTGTCTGGCCTACAGCAGGGGATCTTCCAAAGGCTATCAACCCCGGGAAAAGAGCAGCAGATTGAGAGTCCGTGTAGGACAATGGATACAATACTTCTTCGGGGGTCCTTTGAAGTATGCGGACTTCCCTTCTGTGGGACCGACTTCTGGCAAGCAAATCAGGACCCCTCGTTACAAATCAGCATTGCCAGCTTCACTGCGCCGAGCAGGTGCAGACGGCCCGAACCCAGCAGGGGTTGACCCTATCACTCAATGTGCAGCTTATCTGACCTTCTGGCTGTGCACCTTCGCTCTTCCTCAAGGGGACGAGACGACTATCAGGCCGGAAACTATATATCCGGCCTGTCAGATGGCCTGGGGGATGACGCTGTCTCTGTGCCCAGTGGCTTTGTGCTTAGTTTACAAATCATTGGGGGATTTACATAAACATCGGGTTCCCCGCTCCTTAAGGACCGTGGGTCCGTTTCATTTCTTTAATGCCTGGGTCTGCAGTATTTTCTCTGAGCTGGCCCCGAGGACTTTACAGTTGGACACATTGCTTCCTCGGATGATCGAATTCGCTAGCGCCGAACCTGGTCCTTTCTCAGAGCAGCTGTTTAAGATAAGGGGCAGGTTGATAAAAGTGCCTGTAGACGCTCCTGGCAGCATTCATTTTGGAGCTTGGCAGCAGGTTCGGCTCCTTTAGTGGACCCTCAGAGGGAATGCAAAATGGAGGAGGTAGAAACTTATGTCCATCCTGTTTCGGGGGTCAATGCCACTCGGCCCATATTAGAACCAGAACTGGTGAGGTGGGCTATGGCTATTCGGCCCAGTGTATTGGTTTTCAGGAAGGAAGGCCTGCTCATTCTGGAACCTTATTATCCGTTTCGCTTCAGCAGAAACTTTGGTTATGATCAGCACATTCCTCCATCGGTTGCTCAGTTTCCTTTGGAAAATCGGACCAAGCATGGGTCCACCATCGCCAGCGACGGTCGAACATGGTGGGATTTTTTTCATCGCCGAGAGGGCGTAACTTTTAGGGTCCTGACCGTTTCTAATTGTATTCCCCGTGTCACATCAGAATACATTAAGTGGTGGAATACACGCACCAACTTCTATAAAGATGGCAGAGGCGCCTTTTGGGACGTGGCCGAGCGCTCTTTCTTAAAGCGTCAATCAGGGCCTGTGTTTGAAATTGATGAGGTCCATCTGAAAAGGCTCTATTCACAGCCCCAGAAGGAGGCGGAAACATATATTGCCACGCGTCGGTCTTTGAAAGAGGAAGGTTCTGAACCACCCACTCCTGTCTTCTCTAAAATTAATGAAGACGCTTTTACAAAGGATCTGAGGCAGTTAGGCCATATAGGGGGTGTTCATTTGGATGTACAATATCCATTCCCCCCGGAGGAACCTCTCCTGACAGCAGCCCCCTGGAGGGGTCCGGTGGACAGGTTTCACCCTTACAGGACATTTGTGTGGAGGGAAGACCGCACCCAGACATATTATCAGTGGAGGGGTCTTGGCTTTTTGTACTGCTAAATGTTCACGGGCTATCAGTGGAGAACCCGATAGCTGGCATTCTGAATAAGCCACTTTTTGTTTCTTTTCATTATGTCGATGCCTGGTGTATAGCTTACCTTGGCCTATTTCATTGCCTCGACTTCCACAGGCATAAAGACTTGGCTGCCTTGACAGAGAAGTGCCAGACCATTGGTGACATATGCTGGCTAGTGAAGGAGGCTGCTTCCCGATCGAAGCAGGTGGCTTACCTGTATTGGCCGCTTTCCACATTTTATGATGGCCCAGCAGGTATGACTCTTCATGTCCAATCATGGCATTTTTCTTTTATTGTTATGCTTTGCATCTGTCGACTATGGCTGCCTTTCTTGTGTCTTGCATAGATAGACCGGACATAAAGTGGCAGGGGCTTTACAGGAAGCTTATTGCTCAAGCTGAGAAGCCTGCCTACTTTGAAATTCCTGTAGCGGCACCTACGACCACTCCCTTGCCTCCGGGCAAGAAGAGGAAGCCTTCTGTGGTGAAAGCTACAGTTGCCAAGGCCAAGAGGGCCAAGGTTGTTCGGGTCCAGCAATCAACTCCGGTTGTGACGGATGTCGGAACCCCTCTTCCAGACATCCCCTCATTTGACGAGTTCAGGTCTCAGAGGGAGGCCGCCCAGGAATCTGCCGAGAGTGGCGGTAATAGCTTGTAGATGCAATCTTCATGGACTTCTTGACTGATCTTTTAAGGAGTTCTTCGAGGCTGAGCTTCTCTTTATCTGATACAGCCCAGGAGCAGGTTGCAGTGCCTGTGGAAAGGGACACGAGGCTCCCTTCTCCTACCCCGGCTGGTGAGGAGGAGGGTAAATGTGCTTTCTCATCTTTTTCTTTATACTTCCCTTGTTTTTTTTTGTTATATCCCTCAGAGGTCCCCTTTTGTTGAGGTGGCAGTCAGGGAGCAGACTGAGGCCATGATAGCAGCGGGAGAGTCGCCTCAACCGCAGGAGGGTCACGAGACTCAAACAAAACGGAGCGTTATTCCGGTCAGACGCATAATCACCCGGTCTGAATCCCGGCATGCTCTAGAGGCGACCCCGCAGCATATAGCTAGTGTGGAGATATCCTCGGGCAGCTCCGAGACCGTCTCTGATAATGCGGAGTAAGTTAATTTCAGTGGCAGTGAGGAGGAAGTTTTTAAATTGGAAGCCTTGCCCGTATTTGCAAAGGGTCTTCCGCCTTTACAGCCTCCCAAGCTGCTGGTGTTATCTTCTGAGGAGGAATTTCAAGAGGAGTTTGCCGGGATCGACACCGAGGTTGACATAACCCCACCGTTTGCTGCTTCAACTACGGAGCTTTCTCCTCTTTTGTCTCATTTCGAGGGTATAGACCTCGCCTTCAAGGTAAACTTCTCTTTTGTTTGCTGTTCTATTTATTTTCTTTCATTCATTGCTGAAGGTCATTCTGCTTTATCCTCAGGACCCTGTCATCACCAGCTCGGACACGGTCGTAGTTTCTATGGCTATTTCATCCGCAGACTTGGCCATTATCCCTGCTTTACCTTTAACCTGCATGGGAATTTCTGAGGTTATTCGCCCTGTGCCAGTGAGGATACAATCTTCAACTAACTTAACATCATTGGACTTGGGGGCCTCAGGAGAAAGTTCCGTCTCTGTCAGGGCCTCAGATTTCAGGACTGAGGCGGACCCGGCCAGAAGCTCTGCTTTCATACCGGCTGCAGTAATGTCCATTGCTCCCGAGTCAGCAGTCCCTGCCACAGTGGCTACGGAGACCAGATTTCTGCCTCTACCAGCTGGAGCACCTTCGTTCCCATTGCCAGAAGGAGCAGCTAGAGATGAAGCTCCTGCTCAGGAGACCCATGAAGAGACAGTTCCAGGATTCATTGACCCTCTACCTGTGGGTGCTCAGGCCATAGCTCCCGAGATGGCGGTAGCGGAGGAGTCCTTAATTTCGCAGGAAAGCGTGGAGAGAGACCAGTCCATTGTTTCAACAGATCTGCCATCTTCGTCCTCTCAGCCGGATATTGCACTGTGGGCAGATATTGACGGTGAGGTGACTTTTGACGTCGTCTCATCTGCCTCCTTTGGCTTTGCTTCTTCTAAAAGCTTCGTCTGGCAACATTTGGACATGCTACGCCAGTTAGTGGAATCCCAGCCTGGCTTGACATATCCGCAACTGAAGGAAATTGCCAATCGCTTCACCGCTGGCCTGCAAGCCATGGGCTGCCCTTGGACATATGGGCTCAGCGGGTCCTGCTTCTGCTGAAATTCGTGCATCGGAGAGACTTCCTAGCACGGACCATGGCCGACAGGCTGACGGTGTTGGGTTCGATGCTAGTATTCAAAGGGGGGGTGAATGAATATGGCCTATAAAAACTTTCACCCAATATAAAATTTCGCTCAAAAAGCAACAATGATGCTAACTAGACAGATTTACCAAATCTGAAAGCTAATCAACTATTCTGTTCTACCAGTTAGCAAACACATGGAGCGCCCCTATGCATTCATCTAGCGGAAGCACAAATGAACAAATCAAACCACAATGCACAAGGGTTTTTAGGTGGTTCGGTCCAGCAGACCTACATCCACCCCACACTCAACCCGAGTGTGGCTTCACTAACCGCTGGGCAACACAGCTTGTCAACAATCAGCTGGGCCTCACAGCTTGCCAACCGCTGATCATCACAGCTTGCTTCCGCTGGGCAATACAGCTTAGCCATCGCTGACTCACAGTTTGAACCCGCTAGGGAATACAGCTTAACCCGTCCAAGACCAAGTCTCGCCAGCTGAGGATTACAGCTTTACCTGTCCAGTGGAAACCTCCACTGCCCGCTGAGCAACACAGCTTGCTGTCCAGAGGCAGCACCTCTGCAAACCGCTGACAAATAGCTTGAAGAAATGTATAAAGGAAAATGAAAATAGAACAAGACAGCAACGGAAAGCTGAAGCAATAAAGCACAAAATATAGCTCAACAATGAGTAACTTCAGATCTGGTTTTGAACCAAAGATCTGAGGAACGAACTCCTTCTCTCTCTCTCTTCTTCTTCTTCTCTTCACACTCTTCTCGAGCTCTCTGCCTCTCTCTTTTTCTCTTCTGCTTCTTCCCTCTTTCTTTTCTTCTTCTTCTCTTCACACTCTTCTCGAGCTCTCTGCCTCTCTCTTTTTCTCTTCTGCTTCTTCCCTCTTTCTTTTCTTCTTCTTCTCTTTACACTCTTTCTATCTGGATCGTGGCTCTCTGTATGGACTTTTCTTCTCGCCAACTCGATCTCTCTTCTTCTGTGGAAGGAGGCTCATATGTATATAGCAGCAGCCAGCAGGATCAGCCCCAACGTGTGACCTCCACATTTCCCGCCCGGATATTCGGGCCACGTGGCAGTCTCTCAGCAGGCTTCATTCCAGCCTCGGATCACGTGCTGCCAGTCACTGGGGAATGTTCTTCCTCGGATCACGTGCTCTCCTTAAGCTTCACGATCAAAGCACCTGTTAAACAGAGTATCGGATAAGTCATCAGTTTAAAGAAACAACTCTGTATAGACTTATCAGAAGAACAGCGTTTTAGAAGAAACCTGGGTGAGGTTAGAACGAAACAACACGAAGACATAATACGAGATGACACGAAGTGTAGTTGTGACAGAAACACACACTACACAGAGAACGACACGAAGTGGCATAGAAAGCAACACGAGGTGCTGCGATGTCCTGCACGCAATAGAACAAAAATGACACGAAGACGATGAAAACAACACGAGGTGAAGTCAGCAAGCGACAAAGACACGAGGTGTAGGAAACACGACACGAAGACATGAAACAACACGGAGACGAAACAGTAACCGACACGAGTTGAAAACAACACGAAGATGAAAACTGAAATCGACACGGGTTGAAAACAACACGAAGACGAAAGACAAGGAAAACGACACGAAGTCAAAGAAACAACAGTAACCGACACGAAGTGTGGTTACTAAACAGGAACAACACGAGGTCTACAGGGAAACGACTCGAAGTTCATCAGAACTATTCGAGCTGCCTCAGAAACACGACACGAAGTTAAGTGAGAACAGCACGAGGTGAAACGACACGGGCTAATCACAACAAGGATACAACACGAAGTCATAAAAACAGAAACGACACGAAGTATAACCTCATACAAGTTTTTCCTGTCAAACATGGAAATCAACACGAAGTGTCGTAAGCTCAGACGACACGAAATCTTTTCGTGTTAGTGAGGGGAAACAGCACGAAGTGTGACTCAAGTGGCACAGAAAGCAACACGAGGTGAGACTTCACGCTGTACAGACTTGGACTTTGTATATGAAGTGCGCTGTACAGACTTTGACGAATCAGAAGGCTGTATAGACTTGGAGACCCAAAGCCATTGTATAGACTTTGATGCCCAAAGGCGATGAGCAGTGAAACAGTGTATATACTTCAAGTAAAGACCAATGTGTAGACTTGAAGATTGAAGGCGATGTACAGACTTTGATGCCCAACACCAATGTATAGACTTAGGAGCATATGACACGGCTGTACAGACTTCGCCTAAGACGCTGTACACACTTAGCCTAAGACAATGCATGAACTGACGTTGTATAGACTTTGTCTTAACAATGAATGTGTAGACTTGGTCAAGAGTCCAATGTGCAGACTTCATGAGTGTGCAAACTTGTCAACGAAATGCACAATGTATAGACTATGAAGAAATGCATGCTACAGTGTAATGTCTAGACTTGCTATATGCACGAGACGCTGTCCACTGTCTAGACTTGCGATGCCTTCGTCAAATGCATACTACAGTCCAATGTATGGACTTAGACGAATGATGCATGAGACGCTCAATGTATCAACTTTGAGCTTGCTATGCAGTGTATAGACTTAGAGCATAAACCCCACGATGCAATGTATAGACTATGCACATACCAGAAGTCTAACACAAACAATATATCAGTCATACACGTGCATTCTCCAGATGATATACAAATTCACAATCATGAAGCTATCATCAAAGCACAATGTCATCAATGCTAGACATCATCAAAATACAATACCAAATGCACTCAAATGCACTCACTGTCTTGCTATCATCAAAACCAAATAGCATTGCTATCATCAAAGCAACATAGCACATGCTTGTGCCTAAGGGGCACAACATTCTCCCCCTTTTTGATGATGGCAACACAATGTGACAGTGAGTCACACACAAGATTTTCTCCCCCTTTGACATGATCAAAAAGAGAAAAACAGTAAAAACAAGAGTGCAAAGTGCATTATGCATGCAAGTGACTGCTAGAGCATTCTCCCCCTAAATGTAAGACTCCCCTGAATTATTTCTCCCCCTAAATAAAAGCTCCCCCTTTGAGAAGGAATATGAACAGATAACCAAGGTAGAAAAGGTAGGAGGGTCACTTGATAACAACTGAATCATAGGTTCAGAAAGTAAGCATGATTATAAACAACTGTTAAAGTATAAGAATCATCAACATACAATTTTCAAAAATTCAGGTTTAACAGTGATAAATCTAGAGTAAAACATCTGACCTCTGAAAAAGAGTTTTAGATTCCATTTATAGCAATGAATCTAGGGCACATAGTATTAATAGATAAGTCTGAAATAATACCCTTTTGTGTCTAAACAAGGAAATTTAAGAGAGGTAACTTGAACATGTATTGAGAAAAACAATTTTCACTTAATGACTTTTGATTTTTCGAAGGGTTACAGCAGTTTGATTTCATTTTTGATTTTCAGAACCTGAACTAAGTAAATAGATCAGTGGCATTTATGCTGTTGACATTAGGTGTACACCTTGATCAGAGGCAGGTACCCCCAGTTACTAGGCATAAACTACTAGACCTATTTCAGATCAAAACCTACAAAGAATAGTCTTCACTTTTGACATTAAGGGTACACCTTGATTAGAGGCCAGTACCCTCAGTTACTTGGTGAGGACTCCCCCTATAGATTGGACCCTATGAACAGAGATAGTCTAAAGCACTTCATGACATGTGAATTTTCCTACTTCTTTGGAGGAGTTCACAGTTTCTCAGTGCAATCAGCCATTGCTCTGTCACTATGTTCAGTTCTTAACATTAATTCTGCTGCCCTTAATTCTTTTAGAGTGATTGTTTGAAAAACAGTACACACTCTTATTCACCTTTTCTAGAAATTTCCAGATCAACACATTAGGCATTACAAAAACTTTTTCTAATCTTACCATGAGACAAAGATTAAGAGCTATAAAAGTTTTCTTTTATCTCAAATTCTGAAGTGCAGACACTTAACTCTCCAATTTATAAAGGTTAAACCTTTAGTTCTTTTCAATTTGTAGATGTGATTCTTATAAGTGAACAATTGCAATAATCACCATTCAATGTACTAAACCAGATGCAAAGCTGTTGTTCAGTGAAAAAGATGGGGAAAGGATAGAAATTTGCAATATGGTTCAATGAGCAACTGATGTCAAAGAATATGAATCATTTAATGAGAACACTGAGAAGTGAATAGGATTCAATGAATTGAATAGAACTCTCAGCTCCCCCTGACATCATGATGCAAAAATATGCTATGCATTAGACTGTTCTACATGCAGACTATGCAACATTAGTCAAACTCCCCCTGACAAAGTACATGAAATAGAATTAATGAACTGCTCATAATTTTAGAATATGCTCAAGAAGAATTCATGCTTTGTTCAATCAGAGAGAGACTTTATCAAATGCATCATCTTCATTTTAAATTTTCAGAATTTTTTTTTAACACATGATGCAGTACACTGTTCTACATGAAAACTAGACCCATGGTACTAGGCGGAGGACCTGGTCTCAAAGACCATCTCACACATGGTAGGAACCTCCGGGCAGATTTCCCTGTCTTTTAGTAACATACCATTTGATATACCAGGGTTAACAAGGACAATGCAACATAAGGCAGTCCTTCATGCATTGAACAGCATCATTGACACATGCAATGACAATCAGTCTATACACAATCAGTCCAAGTATGCATTCAATAACAAGCATGCAATGCATTAACACAAAACCATGCATGGACACAGAGTCTATATAGTGCATCAACTGTATACACTAAAGAAGCATTCAAATTCAGTTCAACATATAGCAAGAGAAGAGCATCAGATATGCAGAATTGAATTCAATAGCTGAGTCTGGACTGCAGACTGATCAGCTAGACATGAAGAGTTCATTAAAAAATCAACCAAGCAAATCAACATGAAACTCACAATTTTCATGCTCACAATTTCAGATAATGGAATTTAAAATAGTTTTCAGAACTGACCTGAATTGAATCATGGGGTTTTCTTTTTGAGTGCCTTGGTTGACCCCTTTTATTTCTCCTTCCAAGGCACACCTGCAGCAAGTCAATCAAGTTGATCCTACAGAGACCCAAGCAGTCTTGGGTCCTGCACTACCCCTATCAGGTGTTCTAAACAGTTTCTTAGCAACATGGTCATCAAATTTCATCAGAAAACAATTGTCCATAGAGTGACCAAGTTTACCACAATATCTACATGAAACAGCAGATTTTCTGGTCCTATGATGCATATCAACAGCAGCATGAGACCTATAATAATGAGCATGAATTGTTCTGTTGTAAGCATGAATTTTTGATTTACCATTACCTGCCCACTAGCATTCAGAAGCTCGGTGGCCAGGTTTTCCACATTCATAACAAACAAGAGTCTTTTCTTTAAGACCAGCTTTATTTCTGCCCAAGAAATTTTTGTTTGGAGGGAATCTTACAAATTTGGAATTAAAATGATTTCCCTGAACAAACCAGCAGTCCTTGACTGCATGCCCATACTTGCCACATTCAATGCACCTAGGGTGCTTACCTCTTAAGCCAGTAAATCCCCATGAAGGCCTAAACCAACACTCAACAGCTTTATGACCACGTCTGTTACAATTGTAACAAATGATATGTTGGTTTGAGGAAGACATGTTTCTTTTGGGGTGGTGATGATTATTTGGAAATATTTTATCATGCATCATATCATCACTTATCATCACTCTGCAGTCATCCATATAATGACCATGCCTACCACAGTAGTAACAAGAGGCATCAGATTTCCTAGGAACATGGTTTCTATCATATGAGTTCCTAGATGTATGTGAATGAGTATAGGAAGCATGAACAGTGTGTACACCATCAGGCTCAACCGAGCTAGCAGCTTTCTGTTCGTGAGCAGGAATAGTCTTTACCTTCTTTATTTGACTCTTTCTTTTCAATTTCTGATTATCCTTAACAGGTTCTGTTTGTTTTTCTATTTTCTGGGCTCTGAACTGGAAAACAGGTTTTGAAGGTGACTTATGATTTTCATTTTGTTTTGGGGATTGCCTTGAAGTACCAGCTACATTAGAACTATGCACAAAGGTAGTATATAACTGGTTTCTGGTAGTTTCCTTAACATCAGGACTACAGCTTGTCCCCTTTCTTGGATTGCCATCCTTCATTTTCACAACAGTTTTTACTTTTCTTTCATTCTTAGCAGAATTGGATGCTAATTTTTCTAGATCCTGAATCTTATTCTCCAAAGATGTTATGTGAAGTTCATAACTGGCTATTTCCTGTTCACTGCAATTAACACATTCGCTTAGAACTTGGTTTGCAGTTTTATACTTCTCAATTTCTTGTTCTAGACTGTTCAAACTTTTTGAATTTTCATCATAAACAGCTTTTCCTTTTTCTGTGGTGAGAAGTCTTTCAGACAAGCCAGTGTTTAACCACTTCAGTTTTTCAACTTCAGCTTTTAATTCAGTGTTTTCTTCCTCAAGATCTCTAGTCTGAAATTCATTACCCTCACATCTCTCTCTTCCAGACATTAGCTCCAGTTTTTCAATTAATTCCTCTTCTCTTTCCTCCACTTTAATTTTCTCAGCGAGCAGATTTTTGTGATCATCTTTAAGTGAGGCAATTTGTTTATTTAGCCGTTCATTCTCACTAAAGAGATCTTCATTTCGTTCTCTTAAAGCAGAGCATATTTTACAATCTGATTTAGCAGAAGAGGACTGTGAAACCTCATTGATTTCATTCATTCTGATAATAAGAGTTTTATTCTTCTTTTGAAGATCCTCATTCTCCAATTTCATTTTGTCCAATTCAGAATTAACTTCAGTTAGTTCTTGCATGCCTTTTAGATGCTCATTTTTCTTATCATTCAGTTGATTCTCAAGTTCAGACATTTTATTTAAGCATGTTTGTTTTTCAATTTTTAGAGAATCATTTTGTTTCTTAAGATTCTGAACATCTAGCATGCATGCATCGTAAGACTTTTTCATATTTGGACAGTTTTCACAGGAATCTTTCAGATTTATTCTATCACATTTCTTTTTCAACTTTTTGTTCTCAGATTTCAATTTCTTGGATACTTCTAACAAATTTTCATACATCTCTATTAATTCATCGAAAGAGTATCCTTCTGATTCAGAACTTACCTGAGATGAGATCTCATCTTCATCATCCCGGTTGGCCATCAAGCAGCTATCACCTTGCTGATTATGCGCAGAGACGACTCTGTCATATATCTCCTTTCCAGATGTGCACCTGAGAGCAAAAGAATATACATCAGTATTAACAGCAGCTCTCAAGATATTAAGAATTATGACATTATCACGGTTCTTAAACGTGTCCTTACTAGACCACTTGGTCTGGTCTTTGGGTAGTCGATGTGGGCCTTTGGATAGTAAACTCCATAGTTTGGGATCAATGGAATCTACATACACAACTAGGCCTCCTAGCCAATTTTCAAAGTTAGAACCATCATAAATTGGAGGACGATCCATTTGGACAGATGGCAAACAGAATCAACTTACTAAAACAATAGATAGGAAATGCAGCAAAACCAAATGGGTAAGGTAAAGCACTAAACCGGTGAAACAAGACAACGAGCACAATGCATCCACTCTGAAAATGCACTAAACAGTTAGCAGGATCCTCTGCAGATTGTTAGATCTGTTAGATCAGAGACCCGCTCTGATACCAATTGTTGGGTTCGGTGCTAGTATTCAGAGGGGGGGTGAATGAATATGGCCTATAAAAACTTTCACCCAATATAAAATTTCGCTCAAAAAGCAACAATGATGCTAACTAGACAGATTTACCAAATCTGAAAGCTAATCAACTATTCTGTTCTACCAGTTAGCAAACACATGGAGCGCCCCTATGCATTCATCTAGCGGAAGCACAAATGAACAAATCAAACCACAATGCACAAGGGTTTTTAGGTGGTTCGGTCCAGCAGACCTACATCCACCCCACACTCAACCCGAGTGTGGCTTCACTAACCGCTGGGCAACACAGCTTGCCAACAATCAGCTGGGCCTCACAGCTTGCCAACCGCTGAGCATCACAGCTTGCTTCCGCTGGGCAATACAGCTTAGCCATCGCTGACTCACAGCTTGAACCCGCTGGGGAATACAGCTTAACCCGTCCGAGACCAAGTCTCGCCAGCTGAGGATTACAGCTTTACCTGTCCAGTGGAAACCTCCACTGCCCGCTGAGCAACACAGCTTGCTGTCCAGAGGTAGCACCTCTGCAAACCGCTGACAAACAGCTTGAAGAAATGTATAAAGGAAAATGAAAATAGAACAAGACAGCAACAGAAAGTTGAAGCAATAAAGCATAAAATATAGCTCAACAATGAGCAACTTCAGATCTGGTTTTGAACCAAAGATCTGAGGAACGAACTCCTTCTCTCTCTCTCTTCTTCTTCTTCTCTTCACACTCTTCTCGAGCTCTCTGCCTCTCTCTTTTTCTCTTCTACTTCTTCCCTCTTTCTTTTCTTCTTCTTCTCTTTACACTCTTCTCGAGCTCTCTGCCTCTCTCTTTTTCTCTTCTGCTTCTTCCCTCTTTCTTTTCTTCTTCTTCTCTTTACACTCTTTCTATCTGGATCGTGGCTCTCTGTATGGACTTTTCTTCTCGCCAACTCGATCTCTCTTCTTCTGTGGAAGGAGGCTCATATATATATAGCAGCAGCCAGCAAGATCAGCCCCAACGTGTGACCTCCACATTTCCCGCCCGGATATTCGGGCCACGTGGCAGTCTCTCAGCAGGCTTCATTCCAGCCTCGGATCACGTGCTGCCAGTCACTGGGGAATGTTCTTTCTCGGATCACGTGCTCTCCTTAAGCTTCACGATCAAAGCACCTGTTAAACAGAGTATCGGATAAGTCATCAGTTTAAAGAAACAACTCTGTATAGACTTATCAGAAGAACAGCGTTTTAGAAGAAACCTGGACGAGGTTAGAACGAAACAACACGAAGACATAATACGGAGACGACACGAAGTGTAGTAGTGACAGAAACACACACTACACAGAGAACGACACGAAGTGGCACAGAAAGTAACACGAGGTGCTGCGATGTCCTGCACGCAATAGAACAAAAACGACACGAAGACGATGAAAACAACACGAGGTGAAGTCAGAAAGCGACAAAGACACGAGGTGTAGGAAACACGACACGAAGATATGAAACAACACAGAGACGAAACAGTAACCGACACGAGTTGAAAACAACACGAAGACGAAAACTGAAATCGACACGGGTTGAAAACAACACGAAGACGAAAGACAAGGAAAATGACACGAAGTCAAAGAAACAACAGTAACCGACACGAAGTGTGGTTACTAAACAGGAACGACACGAGGTCTACAGGGAAATGACTCGAAGTTCATCAGAACTATTCGAGCTGCCTCAGAAACACGACACGAAGTTAAGTGAGAATAGCACGAGGTGAAACGACATGGGCTAATCACAACAAGGATACAAAACGAAGTCATAAAAACAGAAACGACACGAAGTATAACCTCATACAAGTTTTTCCTATCAAACATGGAAATCAACACGAAGTGTCGTAAGCTCAGACGACACGAAATCTTTTCGTGTTAGTGAGGGGAAACAGCACGAAGTGTGACTCAAGTGGCACAGAAAGCAACACGAGGTGAGACTTCACGCTGTACAGACTTGGACTTTGTATATGAAGTGCGCTGTATAGACTTTGACGAATCAGAAGGCTGTATAGACTTGGAGACCCAAAGCCATTGTATAGACTTTGATGCCCAAAGGCGATGAGCAGTGAAACATTGTATATACTTCAAGTAAAGACCAATGTGTAGACTTGAAGATTGAAGGCGATGTACAGACTTTGATGCCCAACACCAATGTATAGACTTAGGAGCATATGACACGGCTGTACAGACTTCGCCTAAGACGCTATACACACTTAGCCTAAGACAATGCATGAACTGACGTTGTATAGACTTTGTCTTAACAATGAATGTGTAGACTTGGTCAAGAGTCCAATGTGCAGACTTCATGAGTGTGCAAACTTGTCAACGAAATGCACAATGTATAGACTATGAAGAAATGCATGCTACAGTGCAATGTCTAGACTTGCTATATGCACGAGACGCTGTCCACTGTCTAGACTTGCGATGCCTTCGTCAAATGCATACTACAGTCCAATGTATGGACTTAGACGAATGATGCATGAGACGCTCAATGTATCGACTTTGAGCTTGCTATGTAGTGTATAGACTTAGAGCATAAACCCCACGATGCAATGTATAGACTATGCACATACCAGAAGTCTAACACAAACAATATATCAGTCATACACGTGCATTCTCCAGATGATATACAAATTCACAATCATGAAGCTATCATCAAAGCACAATGTCATCAATGCTAGACATCATCAAAATACAATATCAAATGCACTCAAATGCACTCACTGTCTTGCTATCATCAAAACCAAATAGCATTGCTATCATCAAAGCAACATAGCACATGCTTGTGCCTAAGGGGCACAACAGACGGCACTGAAATTGCAGAGGTCAGAGTGTAAATCTGAGCTGGAGAAGCTGATGCTTGCACTTGATGAACGTCGGGCCGTGCTACAGAGTGTTGTTCAGCGGGAGGAAGCTGTCCAGGACCGGGTAGCCATTCTGGAAGCGGAACTCGCCGGATTTCGAGCCGAGCTGCAACAATTATCCTTCATTCGGCCGCAGTCCACGAGGAAGTGGCCTTGTTGGAGGGACAGGTGATGTCTCTCCAGGGTACGTCTGTGAGGCTTTAGGAGGAGGAGACACGCCTTTATGAGCTGGGAGCCGCTCCTCATGTGGGTCTTTTGGCCTTTGAAGATATCTTCCGGCGGCCTTGAATTATCTCTTCTTTTTCTCTCTTTTTTTTTATCTTCTTTTGTGATACAATGTCCCCTTGGGGCCCTTTGTGTACTCTTTTTCTTCTTTAAATAATGAAAATGAATCTTTATGCTGGTCTCATATGTGGCTTCTCTTTACTTGCTGTATTATCATTACTTCATGGTGATTTGGTAGCAGTTTCAGCAATCCTCATGCGAATAGCCCGTATTTAGCAGGAGAGCGTCCACCCTTTCAAAGAAAGGATGGGGAACTCGCTCCACCACGTGACGGTATCCGGAGGGTGCTCAAACCGAATTTTGTAGGTAGTAGCGGATGTCTTTTTCGACAGCATTTGCCACAAGTGAGGTTGTTTGCAGACAGTGAATGAAAAGGTTTAGAGTATCATCTGGAACGGGCGAATGGTCCATCCCGGGTAGGTTTTAAAACTGATCGGGACAATGTGCCAATCGACCAGTGGCTGATTTTATCATCGATATTGGATTTATATCGATGCAAAGAAGTTTTATAGGTTTCATCAGAATAGACGTAAGGTCTAGACTGGGTGAACTTTATCGCAGGTGGGACGTGAGAGCATATGTGGTTTTCATCAGGAAAGACGTAAGGTCTGCCCTGGACAGGTTTCGTCATTGATCGGGCAATGTGCCGGTCGACCAACGGTTGGTTTCATCATCGATATTGGGTTTATATCGATGCAAAGGACTTTCATAAGTTTCGTCAGAATAGACGTAAGGTCTAAACTGGATAGGGTTTCATCATTGATCGTACAAGGTGCCGGTTGATCAACAGTTGGTTTCATCATCGATATTGGGTTTATATCGATGCAAAGGAATTTCATAAGTTTCATCAGAATAGACGTAAGGTCTAAACTGGATAGGGTTTCATCATTGATCGGACAAGGTGCCAGTCGATCAACGGCTGGTTTCATCATCGATATTGGGTTTATATCGATGCAAAAAAAGTTTCATAGGTTTCATCAGAATAAACGTAAGGTCTAGACTGGGTAGGGTTTCGTCATTGATCGGGCGAGGTGCCGGTCGATCAATAGCTGGTTTCATCATCGATATTGGGTTTATATCGATGTAAAAAAGTTTCATAGGTTTCATCAGAATAGACGTAAGGTCTAGACTGGGTAGGGTTTCGTCATTGATCGGGCGAGATGTCGATCGATCAAGGGAAGGTTTAAGAGTTTCATCAGGACAGACGTAAGGTCTGAGTTGGCCAGGCTTTATCAGAATGGTGATGGGTTTCATTATCGATGGGACATTTGCAAGAGGGTATGTAGATTTCATCAGGGTAAACGTAAGGTCTGCCCTAGAAAGGTTTTATCATCGGTGGGGCGTGGAGCCAGCTGACCGACGGAAGGCTTCATAAGTGAAGGGGAGGTGAATGCAGTGTGTCGGTTGGCGTGGAACTTTTAAATCATCACATTACCGACCCAAGTGCCCTTTCGGGTTTTCACCGGAGCCAGCCCCCTCTTGCTTTTGTCCACGTGCCCTTTCAGGTTTTCACGTGGCGGGGTACCTGATTTTTCCTGCAGTGCCCTTTTGGGTTTTCACCACAGCTGGGTTTTGGCCATTTTTGCCCTTGCTCAGAGTGCCTGAACAAGTCTGGCGGGGCATCTCTATTTTTAGCCCCCATTTTGTCTCTTTTTTTTTGACTTTGGCTTTGTAATCCATGTGCTCAGTTTGTGTATGTATCATCATTGATGTGGGTGCCAACATCAATGCAAGGGGCATACTGTTTCATCGTCCACCTAAGCGGAAAGACTGGGTCGACTTGAGTGTGTTTTACGGCTTAGGCGCGAAGCCGTTTGCCGGGAGCCTGGCTACATCGTTGATGTGGGGATTACCATCAACGCAAGGGAATAGGATTTCATCATCCTTCCAGACAGAAGGTCCAGATTGACTTTGAGAATGTGGGTAGCATCTTCATCAGAGCAGACGGAAAGCCTACTCTAGACGGGTTTTAGCATTGGTCAAGCGGCGTACCGCTCCATTAGTAGCTGCTCTTATCATCGATATTGGGTCTATATCGAAGCAAGGATTTCATGGGCTTCATCAGGATAGACGTAGGGTCTAAACTGGATAGGTTTCATCATTGATCGGGCAGTGTGCCAATCGACCAATATCGGGTTTCATCATCGGTATCGGGTTCATACCAATGCAAGGATTTCATATGTTTCATCGGGATAGACGTAAGGTCTAAACCGGACAGATTTCATCGTTGATCGGGCAGTGCGCCAATCAATCAACAACAGGTTTCATCACGGCGGGACATATGGTAGGTTTTATCACAATAGATGTAAGATCTAGACTGGATGGGATTCATCGTGGCGGATCTTAGACAAAAACAAGTGGGAATGTTTTATTAGAACAGACAGAAGGTCTATTCCGAGGTGGGCTTTTTAGCATTGATCGAGGCAATATGCCTTGCGATCAATGGGGTTTCATCATCAGTGGGACATGCGGTGGATGGCGGCCCAGGCATGAAGCTGCTGCCAGGAATGTAGACTAGCTTAACAGGGACGAAGAGTCCAGGTTAAAGAAACAGACCGGCCGATCTTGTCGATGATGACAAGGGACAAGAAATTGTTGGACAGGATTTCCGGTGGGACTTTATGATGATCGTCCTTCTCATAGTTTTATCAGGAAGGGTGAAAAAGGGAACTTTAAATTACCACGTTACTGGCTTAAGCGCCCTTTCAGGTTTTCGCCAGAGCTAGCCCCCTCTTGCTTTTGCCCACGCGCCCTTTCAGGTTTTCACGTGGCGGGGTACCCGATTTTACCTGCAGTGCCCTTTCGGGTTTTCACCACAGCTGGGTTTTGGGCCATTTTTACACTTGTTCCTAATATAGGAGCAAGTCTGGCGGGGTATCTCCATTTTTAACCCCATTTTTACTTTCTTTTATTCTCTTTTTTTTTTAGAGGGTGACAGGTTGGAATGTCAATAGATCAAGATAAGGGTAGTTCGGCCAGGGCGGAGTGCCGCTAGACCAAGAAAGGGGTAGCTCGGCTAGGGCGGAGTGCCGCTAGACCAAGAAAAAGGGTAGCTCGGCTAGGGCGGAGTGCCACTAGACCAAGAAAGGGGTAGCTCGACTAGGGCGGAGTGCCACTAGACCAAGAAAAGGGTAGCCCGGTTAGGGCGGAGTGCCGCTAGACCAAGAAAGGGTAGCTCGGCTAGGGCGGAGTGCCGCTAGACCAAGAAAAAGGGTAGCTCGGCTAGGGAGGAGTGCCGCTAGACCAAGAAAGGGTAGCTCGGCTAGGGCGGAGTGCCACTAGACCAAGAAAGGGGTAGCTCGGTATGGATGGGCATAAATCCCACACACAAAATCACAAGAGAATAATGATGTGATAAAACATGGAGGAGATAATGATGATTAATGCATAAATAAGGGGAATAAAAGCTTGCACGTGGTGCAAATATGGAGATGTGATCGCGAGAGGGGTTACCTCAAAAAAAAAAAGAGATCACGAATACCTGGTGAAGATTGAAATGCGGGATGATGTGAAGTTCCTTCCTCCTTCTTCAATCGGCCGGCCGATGAGAAGGGTTCTCCTTTTGATTACCTTGCAAAAAAGACAATGAAACAACAAAGCAAAGCAAAGAGGGATTCAGCCGATGCAAGTAGTATCAATCCAAATAAAACAGGTGATGATAAGAGGAAATCAACATGCGCACCTTATTGTTTTGGTTTTAAAACCCCTAAAGAGGAATTAGGGAGAGGGGAGATATGTGATAAAACTAGTGCAAAGTGAAAAAGGAAAAAGAAAACTGACGATGGAATTGATGCAGACGAAGAAGGAGAAAATAGATGAAGACTAATCAACAAAAAAAAGCCCTGCTGTCCCTGTCGACAGTAAAGGGAACCAATAAGACGCGGTTGATCGGATGAAGCAGGTACAGAGGAAGCCAAAAATCCTCCCAACGAGCTCACGACAATAAGCAAGCAGAGGAAGCCGTCAATCCTCTCAATCTCTTGAACGTTCTAATCTCTTCAACCCTCTTAAATCGTCAACCTCTGCTTCGATCGCCCAGATCATGTTTTTATAGGATTTCAGTGGGAGATAAGCTCGAATAAGGTAAGATAAGGATAGGCAATGTTCAAAGAAGGCAGGACTCTACCTCCAATTCGAGCAAGGAGACTATTGAAGGCAGGACTCTATACAGGAAAGAGGAGTTAAAGCAGGACACGAAAGGTGAAACACGACCTTGCGAAGGGCGTCAAATCAAGAATTGACGACTTCCATCAAGACGTTACTCAAAACACGACCTCTACCAAGGGCGTCACTTCTTGGATTTAATTTTGGCAATAAAACTTACTTTATTTGAAAATTATGATAACACGCCTAAGAGCGAGGCGTTAATTTAAAACACGCCCTGAGGAAGGACGTTAACCAATGATTAAATTGATTTTGCATTTACTTTAAAACCGGATAATACCAGGAATTGACGCCCTGACATTTAGTCGTCCTTTCTTGAGAAAACGCCCTCGATAAGGTCGCTATTTAAATAACGCCCCTCTTCAGGTCGCGAATCACAAAAAATGTAAAAATGAATCAAAACCACACACACAAGAAAATAGAAAAACTTCATATTATGAATATATTGAAGTTCACTTTGGGGCGTCATCATAGTGACATGAGATTTGATCAACATAGCGTCATTTTTGGCGTGTCTACAGCTGCCCCGCCTTGGCGTCTGCTTTGGAAGGGAGTGAGACGAAAATGGAGTGAAAGTGCAACAAAATAGAATGAAGTGGAGCGAACTGATAAGTAGATGCCAAGGTGTGATGTGACACGCCTCAGACACTAAGCAATAGAAATCTTTCCAAGATTCTGAGTGAAACAACTCCGAGTGATTCCAAGGAAGCATCAATTTGCTGGATAAAGGAGATTAAACTAAACAAGTAAAATGTAAGGCAAAAGGTGTGCGCGCGGGCACGATAGGGAAAGATCATTGGAGAGCGGTTACCAACCAACGTGGACGTGCTACAACCAAGGTAAATAAAGAAAATTGAGATGGAGATCCAACAAAGGGACATTTTTCAAAGAACCAGCCTGAGCGGCTTCAGATAGAACAAAGTACTTGATTCGGAGTGGAATATCTCATGTCAACTCAATCAAAAACGAGTGACCTTCATTATCGCCATAATATGAAGATTTTCAACATGAAACTCAAAGTCCTACATGATGCATGCTGGGCTAAAAGAAAAAGATAAAACAAACTAAAAATAGAAAATAATCAAGGATAATATTGCTAAGCCTTCTAGACTTGGTCAAGAATCCAAGTTTCTGAGCCGACACTAAGCCGAAGCCCGTTTGTCCGCGCATCAACTAAGAAAGTGGAACCATCGTCCCAGACCTTGAACGACTCAACGGCCTATCCGTGTGATCAAGACTCTCCTGGAATCATCATCGTTTTTGATGAAGGGGAACTCAAATTCCAGATTTATCAGAACCACAAGGTCCTTGATATGCTATAATAATGTAAATATTATATAGTAACAATGCTTACAACGAACAAATACAAGATGACAAGTGCGATGTTATTTCCATGAGCAACCCAAGCGCCTCTAATCCTGCAAACTTCTGTACTTTGAAAATTCATCAGTTTTCGAAATTCAAGATAATCAAACATAGTTTTCCATTTAAATCATGATATGATCATAAGTGCTCAATAAAAATACAATTCAACGAAATAATAGCACTTAAGTTCATTAACACACATGAATATCTAAATTCATAAGCTCATAAAAACACGCCTTCACGGAACGGCGTCAAATCATGAAAACGCGCCTTGACATGTAGTCGTTTAAAACATGAAACACGCCCTAAAGCAAGGCGTGAAACCCATCGAGAGGCCAAAGAGTAAACGACCTACTAAAGGGCGTTACACAAAACACGACCTCAGAAAGGTCGTCAATTCAGAAATTGACGCCCTAACAAAAGGCGTTAATCAATCCAGCGCTTCCGTTTCCAGATCGAAAGCAAAACCAAATCCTAATAGCCATCAACCTGTTAACTCCGAACAACCTTAAGCCCTCTCCAAATCTTTATAAAAGAAAGGCTGCTTTCCTCAACCTAAAACAACCTCTTCTCTGAACCTCCGTAGCCGGCTTATTTCTCTGTTTCTCTGTTTGTTCTTCTCCCGCAGGCACTCGTCCGAGCTCCTTCTGCAAAGCCAAAAACAATGGAGAGGATGATTAAGAGACCTAGGTCTTCCACCCCTAGGCTGACTGAAATCCAAGGGCACATCTGCAGCCGAGTTGCTCAACATCAGGTTAGTGAATTCCTCTGCTTATATCTTCTTTCTTTTCTTTTTATTGAATCCTTCTGTCAAACTACTTCTTACATATGCTCATGTCTGGCACTATTGGCACTGTTTATGTTTTCTTTCCACAGGACTACCCAAATGTCCCTGGTGCTAGGAGATTTACAAAAGTGAAGTGGTTGCCCCTTATTCTCTCCAAGTTCTCCTCTGACATGAGAGTATACCTAGCAAGATGGCATCTTTTGGGCCTAGTAACTCATGCCAAGCACTATGACCAAATTCACTTAGATTGGGCTGCCATAGGAGCATTGATTGAACTTTGGCATCCTTCCACTCATACCTTTCTCTTCTCGACATTTGAAGCCACCATCCTTTTGGAAGAACTAGAGTTGATCTTAGGCTTGAAAAGAATGAAACAAGGTGATGAACAAAAGATGGCCATCATGCCAAGGCCAATCTCCTCTCATGAATTGCTAACCTCATTGATATCTAGCCCAAACATAGTGAACCAAATCAAGGTCACTAAAGGAATCAACCTCTTGAAGCTCGCCTCATGGGTGTACAAGAGAGCGGATCAAGCAAAGGAAGAGGAGGAGATAGAAAAGATAGCAAAGGCCTTTGTGGTGTGCTTAGCAGGCGCACTCTTATTTCCATCCACGGAGGACTTTCTAGAGGAGGCCCAATTGAGCGCGGTGATGAGCTTATGGGACGGAGATAGAGTTGGACCGGCTATTCTAGCCTATCTCTATAGCGGGCTTACTTCGGCGGCGATGGGAAGGCCCATCTACGGATGCATGCTAGCACTCTCTAGTTGGGTCGATCTCCATTTCAAATTCGATCCATGTGGTGAGGCCCAACAATCCTCAAGAATCTTTTCAAAAAGCCCACTCTCTTACATGACCGGTTCGTTAGGAATAAGCAATAGGGTGATGAACCGGATTCCTCAAGTGAAGAAGAGAGGGGATTGGAGGGAGCACCTAAAGGTAATGCCAAAGAACCTCTTTACATGTGCCCCGGGTGTACTCAAGATGCAGGAACTTCGTGCACGATTCTCCACCGGCACGGACCTTCGTCTCATCGGTGCTTCGGACTTCGTCTTGTACAACTCTCACAGATGCCTTCTTCAAATCGGACTTCCAAGACAACACCTAGAAGACGTCTCTCATCTCCCTCCAATCAAATCAAGAAACCTAGGCAGCAATGAAGATGGAGAAGAGGCTATCACAATCCAAGCCCTATGGAAGATTAGCAAACTTCATCAACCTGTAGAGAGTTTGGAGGAAGACAAAGATCAGTGGAAAAATTATGTAACAGCTTTGAGAAAGCTAAGACCCAAAGTGGCTCATTAAGCATTGTAATTTCTCTTTTCAAAGTAATAAAAATGATTATTTTCTGATTGAGCCTTACTGCTGTGCTTCAGATCAAATCCTTAAACAACCTGTCGTTCTGTTCCGAATAACACCTCAAGCAAAGGCGTGAATCAATAAAAGGACGCCTTCACTATAGGTCTCTTCCAATATTCCTGCTCACACATTTGACGCCTTCACCAATAGGCGTTACTTAAATAACGACCTGGAACAAGGCGTTTAATCGATTCAAATTCCCAAAATATATTCGTTGAAATTCCAAAAGTAACGCCCTCAGGAAAGTCACGTTTCAATCAGGTAACGCCTCTAGCTCAGGCGTGAGTAAAAATCATAATAATTACTTCGATCACATCAATCAACGCCCATTGAATGCGTCTGACGACGGTTATCATTCCCCATGCAAATAAAATTGACGCCTCGAGAAACGTCGTCTAATTTATAAACACGCCCATATCATAGTCGTGACTCCCACAAAAAATGCCTCTTCTCAGGGCGTCTCTTCTTTTCGAATGCTAAAGGGCTTTCCCCCTTTCTTCTTCTTCCTCCGTTCCATTCTCTCTTCTCTTCTGCAACCCTAACCAAAAAAACCCCCCTCCTCTCTTCTCTACCTCTCTCTCCCCCTCTATTTTTAGCCCTAACCATGGCCGGAGGTGGTTCAGTCAAACGGCAAAGGGTGGCCGCTCCCGAGGTGGTTGATCTGGGCGAGGACGCCCACGGTGAGGAAGGGGCCATCGTGGCGGTTGAAGAAGTTCCCGCGGCGGCGGCCGGCGGCGAGGATGAACACGGCGACGAGGCCGTGGGAGAAAATGATGAGGAAGGCGAAGATGAAGAAAATGAAGAGGGAGAAGCAGAAGAAGAAGGAGAAGAAGAAGGAGAAAAAGAAGGAGACGGTGGTGATGAACCATCGCTCGCGGCGGCGCCCCCTCCCCGTGCCGGCCAACTCCGGCGGCCACGGCAGCCACGACCTCAGCCTCAGGAACCCAAGCACAAGAAGGTAAGCCTCAAACCCTTTTCCCATTTTTATTTCTTTTAATTTCATTTTTCCTGATTTTCCATAGCCCTCGGGTATAAACCCTGCAACCCAGAAAGAAGGCGCCCTCAGGGGCGTCGCGATCTCAAAATACACGCCCAACCCAAGGGCGTTAATTATATTATTTTTTCAAAAAAACAATTAACCCCATGAGAACACGCCCTAAAGCATGTCACCCAATTTAATTTACATATTATGCCGTTAATTTTCGCATGCTGTTATTTTTATTCCATTTTCTGAAAAACTGGAAACCACGCCCCACACCAGGGCGTTAATTCAAAACAGACGACTAAACCAGCGGTCGCCCATTCATTAATTATTTGATTAATTAACGAACCCAAATAGAAAAACGCCCTACTCAAGGGCGTGAATTGAAAAACCTTTAGGATTTTTTAGAAATTAACCACAAACACACGCCCAACACAAAGGCGTTTCATAGATGAAAAATGACCTAGGGTAGGTCGTTATCTATAAGCTCAAACAGAACCACGCCCTCCTTAAGGGCGCTACTTCAACAAAAAATGACCTGAGGAAGGTCGTTACTTCAATAACATCAACATTCAACCTGGGGCAATCAAAATGAAATAAGCATGAATAATCACAACAATTAAACCAACAATTCTTATTTTATGCATGCAGGGGCTGATGAGGACGCGCATTTCATGGGTCATGGTCCGGGCAGCTTACTACGGCCTCCCCGAGTTCCAGAGAGAGAGGGTAGATGCGATGGGGTTCGGGGCCTTCCTCAGCATAGAGCCAGTTAGGCCAGACCTACCACTCATTCAGGTCCTACGGGAGAGATGGGATAGGACCAGCCGGGCATTCCTGATGCCTTGGGGACACATGATTCCTACCCTGGAGGACGTGGCCAGGATTACGGGGTTGAGGGTAGATGGAGAGGCCGTGAGTGGGATCACCTACCTAGACTACACCGAGCATGCCCAGAGATTGCTAGGGCTGGAGATGGTTTATGAGACGCCTAGCGAGTGTAGGACGATCTTCCGCACCGACCTCACCATAGTGATGGGTTTAGGGAATGCTAGGCACAGGTCAGGGGAGACCCTAGAGCAGTTTTCACAGAGGCTGATAGACGGGGCTAGGGCAGTGTACTGCCAGGACCCGACCGATAGGGAGAGAGCTGACCTAGACTTGAGGAGGTTCTTGCTACTGCTACTAGGGAGGCTGTTGCTCGGGACAAAGGGCGACGTCATCAACTGCCGATTCCTAGGGATACTTGAGGACCTGGAGGCAGTTGGCAGCTATGCTTGGGGAGCGGCACTGCTGGCGCACATGATGACCGACCTGTCCACGGGGACAGGGCGAGAGACGACCGTTAGTGGCTTCTCACCTTTTCTTCAGGTATGCATTTTTTATTTTTTCTTTCTTTTATGTATATTTTATGTACGTGCGAATGCCTAACTAATGCAATGCATGGATGCAGGTTTGGAGTCACCTCTACATGCCGATGGGGCGCGCTGACCCACGGCCTGGGAATGAGGGAGCTTTCCCTCTAGCACGGCGCTGGGTGCCGATCGTCTTCGGCGCCCCACTCGGCTACGAGTTGTGGGTTCTACGGAGAGAGTTCCGCGACTTCCCTCCCTCGCTGGTATGTATGGATGCATGATATGCATTTTTTTTTTGAATTGATTATGATGAAATGATGATGATATGTATGTATGTTTATGAATGCAGGTGCAGTGGAGACCCTACGAGGGGATGACCGATGAGGGCCAGCCTTGGGTCGTAGCGGGCCGACCTCGCTTTGAGCGTGAGCTTTGGGTTCACTGCTTGAGCGAGATTGAGCCGTTACGGCTTAGGTTGGTGATGAGGGCGCTGGGCCTCCACCAGGAGTGGATTGAGGTAAGCGAGCCGCGGGGCGTCGGGAAGAAGACGCGTGGTCGTACAAAGGCGACCGACTGGAGGGTACGATTCGAGGAGCAGTACGTCGACTGGCAGCGTGGCGGGACCAGAGTCACCTCTCGGGCGACTGACAGCTCCGAGTACCTCCGGCGCTATTGGGAGGTATACGCCGGCCGACCCCAGATGAGGGTCTTAGGGGTATGTATGAATGCACTTATTTTTAAATTAAATGCAAATGCTTATGTTACTATCATGCGACTAACATGCGATGGATGCAGGATGCGCGGGACATAGCAGCGATAGATGCCCATGCCCACCTACACAGCCTGGAGGACCAGCTGACTGCCACACGGGCAAACCTAGAGACCCTAGTGAGTGTTTAAATCATTTCTATATGCAAATGTATTTTGTTTTTGTTGAATTATTGATGATTAGCCATTGACGATCTCAATGAATGCAGCGTACCCAGCAGGGAGCAGTGAGGAGAGACCCAGGGGAGGCCTCCAGCTCGAGAGGGCCCAGTGCAGAGGTGACTGCACTGGCAGAGCAGCTAGCGGGAGCAGTGGCACGAGCCGAGGCAGCGGAGCGCGACCTCACTTCACGGGTAAATTCCAAAACACCAATCCATTCAAATATTGATTATATAATTGTGCACTGATGAAATTCATTTCACAGACTGAGGAGCTTCGAGCCGCTCTTACCTGCGTTGACGAGGGCTACCGCGCGACGAGCGCACAGGTGAGTGGTTCAATTATACATTGCTTGAATTGCTAGATTATTGAATTTAATTGTGGAATTGATGACTTGTTTACCTGTTTGCAGGTGACACAGCTTCAGGCAGTACATACCAAGTTGGCGATCCGCGACCGGCGGATCTCAGAGCTTGAGAGGTCCCTGAGGCGTCGGGAGGAGCTTCCTCAGGACGTGGCCGAGCTACGCGTGGCGCTTGAGCTAGAGAGACGGGAGCGTGCCCGGGAGCGCGAGGAGCGTGCTCGTGAGAGGGAGGAGCACCAGGCAGAGCGTGCCCGGTTCCAGGAGCAGCTGGCGGCACGTGAGCGAGAGTTGGCGGATTCGAGGACCCAGTTGATCCTTTCCCAGGAACGGCAGCGGGTGTCTGAGGAGCGTCTCCAGCGAGGACGCGAGCGAGCGCGGGCTGCGGGGTACTCCTTCACCAGCTCCACCTTCGTGGCGGGCTCTTCCCTCCGAGAGAGGAGCGAGGCAGGGGGACACGTTCGGGTTCCGGCTTCTTCACGGGGGCCCATGCCTCCTCCACCAGCACCAGCTCGGGACGGCGAGGAGGAGGTTGAGAGTAGGAGAGAGGAGGGTGGAGGCGAGAGCTGAGAGACTTACTTGTACTCCTCCACCCTCACACCTGTACTTGGCATTCATTATATATATATATATATATGAGATTTGAGATTTCTTTGTTACCTGAGCACCTCGTGTGGTTGTGACTTTGTGTTTGTGTACTTTCCTCTCTCCGCGTGCTTCGTGTTTGCTTTTCTTTGCCATGTACCTGCAGCTGTGGTTTTCACTTGAATAAAACAGGTTAATTCATCTGTTCGACTTGGCCCCTTGCCCAATAAGCAAGGGGTGGCAATATTTTGACATTAATGAGGGGTCAAGGGGCCAAGCCTTTAATCAAATAAGGCAAAATGAAATAGCTGATAGCGGGAGATGCCTCATGCAAAGCACACATATGCAAACCATAAATAAAAGATGCCCATGCAAAAGAATGCAAGCATACATCGTGAAGAAATGTATTTTTTGTTCTTTCTTTTATATATATTTTTTTGTTATTTTTCTTAAAAAACGCGCCTTAGAGTGGGTCGTGATTCTCATAAAGACGCCCAAGGAGACGGCGTGAATTTGAAAAAGAATTCAATTTTTGAAAAAAAAGAAACGACCTGCTCAAAGACGTTATTCTGAAGAAGATGACCTAATCTAGGACGTTAATTCCATAAAAAGCGCCTTAGCCGAAGGCGTTAATTGAATTATTCTGTAAAAAGGGCTTCAAGGCTATCAAGACCATGAGTCTTACATAGTCACCATCTAAAATTCATTAACCTTTCTTGAGTAGTTAAAAGGGGGTTGACGTGATCATTATTGACTTGTATTCGAGATTTCGCACAGTGTAATTTCTTTAGTCCGTCTTGACCATCCTGCCAGTTCGTGATTTTACCACATAGAAAGGATAGAAGAAAATATAAGGGAAGCCCATAAGGGATTCTGAGATGCTCAAGGCAAAGTTATCTCCCCTACCCTATGCCTGTTGGGGTTCGGTCTTTGGCGTAGAGAAATTTGTTGCCTTTTGCCCATTTATATTGCACGCATACGCCCAAGGTTTTCCTTGCGGGGACTTTGCCCTCTTGACATGCTTTTCTTTTCATAACTTGACTTTCACTTTGGAATTGATTTGGCATTGATGAAAATAAACCTAATTATACTTGGGCTTTTGTGGCATTTGCTCCCTTTTGGGCCTTGACTTCCACCTACTAGGGCGGCGGATAGGCTTGGCGCGTCTGCCTCGAGGTCTCCCTTCCTCCCTTATGGGCCGAAGAAGAAGAGAACGGGTATTGTCTTTCACTTTTAGTCAGGTTTTTGACTTTCCATCGGATTTTGCACTGCTTGATCTCAAGAATAAAGCGTGTAGTGTGTGCGTGAACCAACCCCCTTTTAAATTAACAAGACTGATGAATGAATTCTGAATTTTGACCTTTCAGACATTGATCCTTCGTGTGCCATGGCACCAATCTTGATCTATTTTGATTTTGAAGAATTTCTATTTTTGTTTGCTTTTTGGAGTTTCTATTTTTTTTATGGTTTTCGGAGATATTCCTTTTTGTTTGGATTTTTGAAGACATATATTTATATATATTTTTTTGAATTTTTGAATCAAGGGTAGTATTTCTTAAGATACAAACCATTCCAAGGATGAGTTAACTCTTCCCCTTCAGCATTAACCAGTTTATAAGTATTTCCAGGATAAACATCTTTTATAATGAACGGTCCTTCCCAATTGGGTTGGAGTTTTGAGCGGGGGCCACCCGGCTTTACAAAAATTCTTTTGATTACCATTTCACCGATTTTAAATTTTCTCTCAATTACTTTCTTTTGATAAAAACGTGAGAGCCTGTTTTGATAAACGTGCGCATACTCAGCGGCGACCAGACGCTTCTCATTGAGGAGTTCCAATTGGGCCAGGAGTGAATCACGACGTTCATTAATGGAGAGCTCCTTATCCAACTGTACTCGCAGAGAGGGAATAAGAATCTCATAAGAGACTACTGCCTCCATTCCATAAGTGAGGGCAAAAGGAGTTTGCCCAGTGGGTGTGCGAATGGAAGTGCGATAGGCCCAGAGAGCTTCAACTAGCTTGTCTGGCCAGTCCGAAAATTTATTAGCCTCACACGTTTTCTTAACAATTTTGATCAAAGTCTTATTAGTTGCCTCTGCTTGGCCATTGCCCTGTGGATAATAGGGAGAAGAATGATGCAATGCAATGTTATACCTGTTGCAGAGATCCTTGATTTCCTGAGAGATAAATTGAGGTCCATTGTCGGTGACGATGGTGCTCGGGATGCCGAACCTTGTGATGATGTTCTTCATTATGAATTTGCAGACTGTTGACGCTTTAATCTCCACGTAAGCTTCTGCTTCCGCCCACTTGGTGAAGTATTCCGTTGTCGTGAGGATGAACGACTTTTGTTTGGTCAGGAGATTCGAATCACCAAGAGGTCCAATGATATCAAAAGCCCACATGGAAAAAGGCCATGGGGAGGACGTAGGATGGAGTGAAGAAGCAGGAGAATGAATTTTGTCGGCGTGCAGTTGGCACTTAACACACCTTCGAACATAGATGGAACAATCCTCTTCTAGAGTGGGCCAATAGAATCCTAGCCTAAGGATCTTCTTAGCTAGCATCTGGCTATTCACATGACCACCACACACTCCAGAATGCGCCTCTTCCACAACTTTCCAAGATTCATCATCATCGAGGCATCTTAATAAAACACCGGTAAGCCCTCTTCTGTAGAGCACACCTCCAACCAGAACATAACGTTGAGCCACTCTTCTAATTGCTTTCTTCTCTTCTGCAGTGGCTTCCTCGGGATAGGACTGATCATTACAATATCTGGCAATCTCATAATACCAAGGCTTCTCTTCGTCAGCCAGATCTTCTTGCCAATCCAAAAGCATGACCTCTTTACCTTTAAGAGCTTCCTTCATCTTAACCTTCTCAAGCACTTGATCCCTAATATCAAGGAATGCACGATCCTTGATAGCCGGGATGTCACGCTGATGAATCAGGGGAACATGAAAATCACGCTCAGGAGGGAAAACTAAAGCGGAAGCCAAAGAAGCAAGAGCGTCAGCCAAGATGTTTTGGCTGCGCGGGACATGGACGAAGATCAATTTAGTGAAGAGTTTGGCATAAGCTGAAGCGAGTTCCTGGTAGGGCTTGAGCTTAGGATTGATAGTGCGACACTTGACGAGCACCTGGTGCAGAATAAGCTGACTATCACCCACAATCCTCAAATGAGTGACACCATATTGATGAGCGGTTTGAAGACCGGCCAAAAGAGCTTCATACTCAGCTATATTATTGGTGACGGGGAAAGTGAGCCGAGCAGCAAATGGGATGGTGACCCCTTTTGGTGTTAAAAGAACCATGCCGATCCCTCTTCCTTGAGAATTTAGAGCTCCATCAAAATGTAATGTCCACATAGGATCATGGGGTTGATTGATGGACATTAATTCTTCATCTGGGAACTCCGAATTGACAGGATCAAAACGGGGTAGAGGGTGATGAGCAAGGTGTTCGGCAATGGCGTAGCCTTTGATAGCTTTCTGTTGAATGTAAGTGATGTCAAATTGAGAAAGGAAACTTTGCCAGCGTGCTAATCGATCAGTGAGGACAGATTTTTCAAGGAGGAATTTAATCGAATTCATGCGAGCAATGAGGTGAACCTCATGAGCTAAGAAATAATGTTTTAACTTCTGAACTACCCAAACCAAAGCCGCACAAGTTTTCTCCATGGCTGAGTACCTCTGCTCACAGGGGTTAAGAAGCTTAGACAAGTAATATGCTGCCCTCTCCTTACTTTCTTCATCCACTTGAGCTAAGACAGCACCTACGGAGTCATCCAGGACCGAAACATAGAGAATAAGAGGTTTGCCTGGAATCGGCGGCCTCAGGACAGGAGGATTGGCCAAATAATCCTTCAATCCGTCAAAGGCTGCCTGACACTTGTCATCCCAATTAAACTTGACTCTCGGCTTAGTAAGCTCGTAGAACGGCCTACATCTTTGTGAATGCTGAGAGACGAAGCGGCGAATAAATTGCAACCTCCCGATTAATCCTTGAACTTCCTTTAAATTCTTGGGAGGAGGCATATCCCTAATGGCCTTTGCCTTGTTGGGATCAACTTCAATTCCCCTCTTGCTAACAATGAAACCAAGCAATTTCCCTGAAGAAACGCCAAATACGCACTTCTTGGGGTTCATTTTCAATTGATATTCTCGTGATCTCTGTAAAACCTTAGCCAGAACCCCATGATGTTCAATCCTTGTCCTTGATTTCACTACCAGGTCATCCACATACACCTCAATATAAATATGAATCATATCATGAAAAATTGCCATCATAGCCCTTTGGTAGGTGGCTCCAGCATTCTTAAGTCCAAAAGGCATGACCACATAACAATAAGTCCCCCATGGCGTAGTGAATGATGTTTTCTCTTGATCCTCTTCAGACAGACGAATTTGATTGTAACCTGAAAAGCCATCCATAAATGAGAGAGTCTCAAATCCTGCCGTGTTATCAATTAGAACATCAATATGAGGGAGGGGGAAGTCATCTTTAGGACACGCTCGGTTGAGGTCCCGGAAGTCTATGCAAATCCGAACTTTCCCATCTTTCTTCATAACCGGGACAATGTTAGCCACCCAATTGGGGTAGAGGACAACTCTAACAAATCTAGCCTTATGGAGCTTATCGACCTCTTCTTTCATCTTTAAAGCCATGCTAGGGTGGAAACGCCTCAACCGTTGTTTGACCAGGACAGACCCTGGCTTAAGTGTAAGATGATGTTCAACGAGCGCAGGGTCTAATCCTGGCATATCCTCATAACTCCAAGCAAACGTGTCCTTGTATTCTTAAAGAACTAAAATGAGCGCCTCCTCCTCGGAAGGCGGCAAATTCTGGCTAATGAGGACAATCCTAGGGTCTTCCTCGGTACCCAAATTAATTTCTTTGGTAGGTTCTTCTACGGAGGCTGATGGTTCGTCGAATCTTCTCATACCACTAGAAAAAGCATCAGCCTCGTCCTCATATTCTTCGTAACTTTCATCCCCCTCTTCAATAGGGTCTTCATCATTCATAATTTCATAAATGCCCAAACCCTCATAAGAAGCAACAGCATCTTCAAATTCTAACTCTGGCAGGATAATTGGATCTCCCACAAACTCAGGGATTACTAAACAAGCTTGGCATCTGATAGCCAATTCTAATAAAAATCTGCGAGGAATCTCCTTACCCTTGGATTTCTTATGTGAATCTACCCCATGAATTTTATTAGCAGAAGAAGAAGAAGAGAAGGAGCAACTAGCTTGATCAGAAAGAAAAGAAGGGGGTGAAAAAGTAGATACAAAAGGTGATACAGAAGAAGACCCCTCGCTAGAGGGGGAAAAGAGATCTGTCAAGGAATCTTGAAAGAGCGGCCCCTGGGTCGGGACGCACTCGGGAGAGAAATAGGAGGTCTCCTCAACAGAGATGGAGGATTGGAAAGTTGAAAAATCAGCGTTTTTTTTTATCTTTTTCTTCATTTTTATTTTCTTTTTCAAGGAGAAAGCAGTGTGATGGGAGAATAGTAAGAGGAGTGGAAATTGCAAGATTGGAAAAAGATTGGGTCAGTGATGGCCCGCTTGGGGGTGTGATGGAGAGTTCAGAAAATCGCTCAAGGAGCGAAGGAGGAGTCGGGAGAGAAACTCGGATCGAATTTGGAGCAAAACTGATTGTAATCGGAGGTGGTCTCGGCACACGACCAAACCAACTAGAATGTAGAGAAACAAGCACAGATGGATGTAGCGAAGTGAGAGAAAAGAGGCCGGCCCACAGCCTGTCCACAGTGAAACCTTCTTCAAAGGGGACATCTGGCTCCCCAGTATCCGTATAGTCACTCAGCAGCTGCCTCTTGTCTGTGATCACTGCTGGCATTTCAATCAATTCTTGTATTAATGGAGGCCATTCCGGATCTGTCGGCATGAAGAGGCGGCTTACATAAATAGTAATGTCATTCATGTCGAACCACCTGTACCAATCACATTTTGGATCGCCCATTTTCCTTCTTTTGTCCGGCCTTAAAGACTCCAGGGCTTTGTAGGTAGCCAGTGGGGCGATGTGACGAGCAAACTGTCTGGCGTGAACATCTTGATAGTCAAGCAATGAAGTAATTATGGTAGTCTGCTCATTATTCTGAGCGCCACTAGTAACAAAATGTGTCTTCAGTGTCCAGGAGAGTGGCTGGCGATCAGTCTTCAAAGTAGAAGTCATAAATGCTCATGGCTCTTCTTTATTTTTACGCGGCCCTTTATAGCCTAACCCGCCTCGTATCAGCAATTTTTGCGGCTTAATGGGCCTAATCCTGCCCTGACAGTTGGCACCCGGCCTTTGCCATCTTGATACCCCATTTTTAACAGAATGTTCCAACCGGGGGTATTAATCATGCTCTTTTTCTTCTTTCCCTTAGAAGGCAGGGGTGTCATAGCAACCGTGGTAACGGTTTCAGATGGTATTGGCCGTGGACGGGGAACGTCCAGCACAGATAACAGTGGCTTATTGGCAGGCCAAATAGAAGGGACTGATGAAGCCGCATGAATATCTTCCTCTGGCAGAATCGGCATGCTGGTCACCTTGATAATACGGCCCTTGTGTGGGAATTTGAGACACTGGTGATTCGTAGAGGGCACCGCATCAAGCTGCTGGATGTACGGGCGGCCAAGAATGCCATTAAATGTTGGATCCATGTCCAAGATGTGAAAATCTGCTGTGATGGTGGCAGGGCCCAAACTAACTTTTAATGTGATCATGTCTAGAGGAGGCTTCTTTGTGTTGTCATATGCAGTGACCGTTATGGTGGACGGCCGAATCTGGCTTTCTGGTATGCCACATAACTTCAAGGTGTTCAGTGGCAAAACATTGATGGATGCCCCAGTATCCACCAGACATTACTTAACAGCCACCTTATTGATGTCGACTGTGATACATAAGGCATATTTTCTTGCTAAGATTGGTGCCAGTTCATGCTCATGAAAAGTAATCGCCGGCTGACTGCTAGCAGGTGTTAACACCGTGACTATCTGCTTAACTGGAATGTCTTCATTAACCATTACCTTCTGCAGATATTCTTTTAGAGCCAGCTGATGAGTGGTGGACCGTTTGATCAATTCCAAGATCGAAATTCTTGCGGGAGTCCGGTCCAAATGCTTTAATAAATCATATTCAGTGCCCGGTACAGACCCTTGTTCTTGTTCTTGCTCTTGCGGCCCTTGCACGGGCTCTAGCTCTCTTTGTGGAAAAATACGGTGGAAAATTCGTCCACTGCGGAGCGGTGCCATGCCTTGTAGTGCCTCTGTCGGGGCAAGTGTGGGAGGAGGTTTAGAAGAAGAAGAAGAGGGAATGCCGTTGGCAGTGTTCAACAATAGGGGTGCCCCCGTAGGAGGCGTGGGAGTAATGTTTAGCAAAGATGCTTCCGTGGGAGGCATAGGAGAGTGGTTCGACGAAGATGCCCTGTCAGGGGGCGTGGAAGTAGAAAGGGATACCCGAATGCGAGGAGCATTGGCGGGTGGTCTAACAAGAAGAGATCTGGGTATGAGAGGTGGGGGAACTGATGGCGGAGGAACCCTTGCCGGTGTAGGAGTGGTAGGGGGTGTAGCGGGTGCTAACGGTGAGCGAAGTAGGAGTGGCCTGGATGGCGGAGGTCTAGGGTTGGTGGTGGAAGGTGGGGTTTGTCGTGCGGTAGGTTGTGGAGGTGGCAAGTGGGTAAGAAGAGAGCGGGTCGGCAAGGCCGTAGAACTGGTGGAGGTAGATGGGTTGATGGGTCGTAGAAGAGGACGTCCCGATAGGAGAGTAGAAGAAGAAGGATGGGTGCGCAAAAGGCGCGGAGGTTGATTTTGATTCGGATCATGATGAAATGCCCCGATAGAGACGTTTTCTTCGTGCCATCCCTGTCCTCTCTGCACTTCGTAGAGGGACGTGACGGGGTTCACATGCTGATTAGGGGCGTGCTCCGGCAATGGATTATGGACAATTCCCATATCCTGTTGGTGTGCTGGAGCTTGCTGTGGTTGAACTTGTTGTGGAGCGGATTGCTGAGGTTGTTGATTTTGCTGTTGCCGAGAAGCCCTTCTTTCTTTCATAGCGGCTATGAATTGTCTCATTTCATCCCAATTGATGTCACCCTGGTCATTTAGATCGTAAATGTAATCTCTAAAGTGGAAACAACGATCAAGGTTGTGACCAGGGGCGCGATGAAAAGCACAATAACGAGATGTGTCAACATTAGCGGGCCACACGGTTCTTTCCCTTGGCAAGGCGAGCAAGTTGGCGGCCATCAGGGCATTAAAAATATCGGGGAGACTTTCGGGAAGTGGAGGATAGTGGTCCCTTTTGGGGCCAAGTGGTGGTCTCCGTTGTTGTTGGCCGTAGTTGGCAGGTGGTGGCATTTGATGGTATTGTGGTGGAGCTGGAGGGTCTACGCGGTGGGCTTGGTTTTGCGGTGGAGCGAAAGAGTGTTGAGGTGCGAATTGGGGTTGTGGAGTGGGGTTAAAATGAGAGTTCTGTCGTGGAGGCGGTGGTGGACGTGGGTTAGCTTGGTGGTGGGGGTTACCAACTGCGCCAACTTGCTCATTTGTGACGGTGCCCTCAGTTGTGGGCCCGCTATTAACATTGGTGGTTTTCTTAAACAGCCGAGGCTTCGGCTCAAACATGCCCATAATGGGCGAATCCTTCATCTGTGTCTGGATGTAACGAGCCCTCTCATAGAGCTCTTCCATAGTGGTCAACCGGTTCATGGCCAAAATATGGCGGAATTGAGGAGTTGCATTAGAAATAATCATCTTTACTTGTTCCTGTTCCGACAATGTGTCTTTCAGCTTCTCGGCCATCGACCGCCATCTGTCAGCAAATATGATGAAATCCTCCTCAGACTTCATTTTCTCCGCAACTAAATCTGTAACGGACAGAGAGGGTCCAACACGGTCTCTATACTTTTGCAAGAATTTCTTTTGGACAACATCGAAGTCACTGGCATCAGCTGGTTCTAAGGAATAAAACCATTCGAGGGATGGCCCCTCCAGAGATCTTCTGAATAAATAGGCCAGAGAAGCCTTGTTGCCTTGCCAGAAGGAGGTCTCGTACATAAAATCCTTCAAATGAATAACCGGATTGCCAGTTCCATTGTACCGCCGAAAGTTCGGCATCTCAGACGGAGGAAGATGGAAAACTGGCAGAGTGGGGAGCGAGATTTCTGGTGCATTCTTGGCCGCGGTGACTTTCTTAAGCTGTTCTTCCATGTGGGCCATCTTCTGAAGTAGCAAAGCATTAGAGTTGGACTCAACTGGGGCCTGAGCAAAAGAATGTGGTATAGGCGACCGTAGAATCTGAGGAGGTTGGGGGAATTGGTGCCTAACCGCAGAATAACTCACCTGCTGGGCCGGTATGGCCGTGACAGGCGTTGGTGGACGAGAGGGGGGTTTTTGCAAGACCGCCTGGTCATTAACGGGGTGATGGCCACTCTCGACCGGAGGGGGGTTGGAAGACGAAGAGGGAACAGACTCCCCTTTCAAGGCGGCTTGAATAGCTTGCCTCTGGGAGTCATCCAACTGAGATAGTGCATTAATTAAGTCCGTGACATTAAAGGATGGGGAAGGGTTCCCCGAAGTGTTGGAGGGCAAAGTCTGAGAAGAGGGCACAACCTCTTGAGGAGCGGTATCAACCACATGGATTTGAGGATGATGAGACTGAGGGTGGGAGTAATTTCCCTCATAATAGATGGAATCCTGGAGAGGGGTCTCATATTGACCAAAGACATTCTCATCCTCATCATCATAAGAATACACATAGCCTGCCATGTTGAGGATCTTACCTGAACGGAGTTTCATGTTTTTAAGAGGAGAAACAATTTTATAAAGGCACTATCAAACAAACAACCACTCGATCCAAACAAGCCAAATCACCCAAGCAAGTGTACGCAACCAAGTTGAGATGAACGCAAGGTTTTAGTGTTCCGCTTGAGATTAGAGTAGATTGAATTGTTGAATAGTTCACTTATGTTTACAATGTGAAACCTAGTTGATCCAAGTGTAACCACCGGGTCAACTAGATTCTTTCCCTCTCCTCACCAACGATAGGTTCTCTAAACTCCGGGTACTTCGAGGGTACAACCAGCCCGGCGTCCGTGAGGGAATCCACGGGTGCGGGGACTTATGGAGGTCTTGGAAAAGGGATTTCCAGTCCAAAGAGACGGAATGCTCAATGGAGGGTCGTCCCGATTCCAAGATAGGTGTGTGGAATCCTAGTGTAGAGAGAGGAGGTCTCTCAACCAAATGCCACAATATGCAAAGTAATATGATCAGGTCAAAGCAATATAGGCAAGCAATATGACAATCACACAAACTATCACAGACAGCAGCAGGAAGCAAGGTTCTGTAAAACGCAGGAAAGAGACGACCTGGGGCAGGTCGCTACCAACTAAAGCAACGACAGGATCACTGTCGTGAATCACTGCGAGAGGCTATGAGCCAGCAGCGAGAAACAGAAACACGCCTCTGGTAGAGGCGCGAAATCTTGAAGGGATGCCTCTGTGTGAGGGCGTCAAATATGAGGAAGCGCCTTGAGGTGAGGCACTATGTAATAAAAGAACGCCCTGGGGCAGGGCGTGAATTCACAAGCAGTGATTAAAGCAGTAAAACAATGTATCGACAGACGTAACATAAAAGAAGACGCCCTGAATGAAGGCGTTAGAAAATGATAACACGCCCTGGAGGTGGGCGTTAATTCTCAGACAGTATAATGAATGGAAACAAAGCAGCAGATATGCTAACAGACGCCCTGGAAAGAGGCGTTAATAAACCAAAACACGCCCCGGTGAAGGGCGTTAAACCAAAAAGCGCCCTCGTGGAAGGCGTTAATTCAGAGAAATATGCAAACGCAAGCTGGCTGATCCCGGAGTGTGCAGTGTGCACAGCGGAGGGTGCCCGAGGGACACAAAGGAAAGGGTACCGAGGGTACCAAAGGGGAGAGGGCACGCGTGGGTGCCAAAGGGGAAAGGGCACACGAGGGTGCCAAGGGGAAAGGGCACGCGAGGGTGCCAATGGAGATGGTAATCAAAAAGAAAATAGTGGAGGTCCCACCGTGATCGCCAATTTGTGGATGGGCATAAATCCCACACAAAAAATCACAAGAGAATAATGATGTGATAAAACATGGAGGAGATAATGATGATTAATGCATAAATAAAGGGAATAAAAGCTTGCACGTGGTGCAAATATGGAGATGTGATCGCCAGAGGGGTTACCTCAAAAAAAAAAGAGAGATCGCGAATACCTGGTGAAGATTGAAATGCGGGATGATGTGAAGTTCCTTCCTCCTTCTTCAATCGGCCGGCCGATGAGAAGGGTTCTCCTTTTGATTACCTTGCAAAAAAGACAATGAAAGAACAAAGCAAAGCAAAGAGGGATTCAGCCGATGCAAGTAGTATCAATCCAAATAAAACAGGTGATGATAAGAGGAAATCAACATGCGCACCTTATTGTTTTGGTTTTAAAACCCCTAAAGAGGAATTAGGGAGAGGGGAGATATGTGATAAAACTAGTGCAAAGTGAAAAAGGAAAAAGAAAACTGACGATGGAACTGATGCAGACGAAGAAGGAGAAAATAGATGAAGACTAATCAACAAAAAAAGCCCTGCTGTCCCTGTCGACAATAAAGGGAACCAATAAGACGCGGTTGATCGGATGAAGCAGGTACAGAGGAAGCTGAAAATCCTCCCAACGAGCTCACGACAATAAGCAAGCAGAGGAAGCCGTCAATCCTCTCAATCTCTTGAACGTTCTAATCTCTTCAACCCTCTTAAATCGTCAACCTCTGCTTCGATCACCCAGATCATGTTTTTATAGGATTTCAGTGGGAGATAAGCTCGAATAAGGTAAGATAAGGATAGGCAATGTTCAAAGAAGGCAGGACTCTACCTCTAATTCGAGCAAGGAGACTATTGAAGGCAGGACTCTATACAGGAAAGAGGAGTTAAAGCAGGACACGAAAGGTGAAACACGACCTTGCGAAGGGCGTCAAATCAAGAATTGACGACTTCCATCAAGACGTTACTCAAAACACGACCTCTACCAAGGGCGTCACTTCTTGGATTTAATTTTGGCAATAAAACTTACTTTATTTGAAAATTATGATAACACGCCTAAGAGCGAGGCGTTAATTTAAAACACGCCCTGAGGAAGGACGTTAACCAATGATTAAATTGATTTTGCATTTACTTTAAAATCGGATAATACCAGGAATTGACGCCCTGACATTTAGTCGTCCTTTCTTGAGAAAACGCCCTCGATAAGGTCACTATTTAAATAACGCCCCTCTTCAGGTCGCGAATCACAAAAAATGCAAAAATGAATCAAAACCACACACACAATAAAAATAGAAAAACTTCATATTATGAATATATTGAAGTTCACTTTGGGGCGTCATCATAGTGACATGAGATTTGATCAACATAGCGTCATTTTTGGCGTGTCTACACTCGGCTAGGGCAGAGTGCCACTAGACCAAGAAAAGGGTAGCCCGGTTAGGGCGGAGTGCCGCTAGACCAAGAAAGGGTAGCTCGGCTAGGGCGGAGTGCCGCTAGACCAAGAAAAAGGGTAGCTCGGCTAGGGCGGAGTGCCGCTAGACAAAGAAAGGGTAGCTCGGCTAGGGCGGAGTGCCGCTAGACCAAGAAAAAGGGTAGCTCGGCTTGGGCGGAGTGCCGCTAGACCAAGAAAAGGGTAGCTCGGCTAGGGCGGAGTGCCGCTAGACCAAGAAAGGGGTAGCTCGGCTAGGGCGGAGTGCCGCTAGACCAAGAAAAGGGTAGCTCGGTTAGGGCGGAGTGCCACTAGACCAAGAAGAGGTAGCTCGGCTAGGGCGGAGTGCCACTAGACCAAGAAAATGGTAGCTCGGCTAGGGCGGAGTGCCACTAGACCAAGAAAAGGGGTAGCTCGGCTAGGGCGGAGTGCCACTAGACCAAGAAAAGGGTAGCTCGCCCGATTACTCGGGGAATGTCGGTTGTGCTGTATGATACAGCTTTATATGCCTTCCGTTGAGCGGTGAGAATTGAATTTCCCCTCGATGGTTGACAACCACATAGGCTCCTCCTTCGTAGACCCTCTGTATCACATAAGGACCTTCCCAATTAGCATTCAGCTTCCCTTTTGGGTTGGACGCCATGACTTCTTTCTTCTTGACCATGACGAGGTCACCTTTCTTGAATTCTCATCCTCTTTCGAGTTTGTTAAATGCATTAGCCATGCGGGCCTGATACATTTGGATATTCTTCTGAGCTTGGAGGCGCTTCCCTTCCAATTCAGCCAATTCCTCTAATCTTCTTTCTGCGTTGGTCTGTTCGCCACGGGCCAGGCCATATTGGACTGCCACTCTGAGTGACGGGACTTCCAGCTCTAGCGGAACCACTGCCACTGAGCCATATACCAGTGAGTATGGTGAGCATCCTGTAGGTGTCTTGAAGACGGTGCGGTACGCCCACAGAGCTTCATACATTTTTTCTTCCCAGTCCTTTTTGTTGGAACTGACGACCTTGGCCAGCAGGGTGCACAAAGTCTTGTTAAAAGCTTTCGCCAACCCATTTACCTGTGGATTGTAAGAGTGGAAGTCCTCCACTCGATTTTATACTTCTCGGCAAGCCGATAGAACTTCTGATTTCTGAAATGGCTTCCATTATCAGATATTATTCGGCTGGGGATCCCGAACTGGAAGATAATATTCTGCTTGATGAACCTGGCGACTAGCTCACCAGTCACTTCTCTTAATGCTACAGCCTCCACCCATCGAGAGAAGTAATCTGTTATGGCCAATATGTACTTATGTCCGGCCGAGGAAGTCGGCAGTGGCCCGACTACATCAGTTCCCCATTGTGCAAATGGCCAACTGGGAACTGTAGGGTGCAGAGTCGTAGGAGGCCTTCTAGGCACTGTAGCATGCTCCTGACATTTTTGGCATGACTTTGCGAATTTACAGCAGTCTTCAAACATGGTGGGCCAATAATAGCCCAGCTTCTTGATTTCTATCTTCATCTTGGGACCAGCCTGGTGGGCACCTGCTGTTCCGGCATGTATTTCTTTCATTGCTTGCCAAGCTTCCTCAGTGGACAGGCAGCGGAGTAGAATCTTCTTGCGTGCATCTGCCATTATTCGGAACAAAGTTTCATTCCTGAATTCATAAGAATCTTTGATTCTCAGAAGTTTCATCTTTTCTTCTCTTTTCTGCGGCAGCTGTTGGTGCAGAAACCACTGCAGCAAGTGCTGTCTCAAATCAGACGCCTGTACCGTGCTGACAGTAGCAACTTCGCCTTCTTCGGGGCACCCTTCTAGCATGCTGGGGACTTGTCGCCGGTTCATAACAACAATGTTCAGTGTCTCATTTGGTGGGACTGCTAGTGAGCTGGCCAGCTTTGCCAGTGCATCAGCTTGGGCATTGTGCCTACGGCCCACATGCTTGAGCTCAATATGATAGAATTTCGCGATAAGGCGCACAGCTTTCTGGTGGTAGGGATTCAATTCTGGCTTCCGCACTTTGAACTCCCCTTGGATTTGTTTTATTATCAACATCGAATCCCCCAATACCTGAAGCATCTGGATACCCATGTTGAGGCTGATATGCAGACCGATTATCAGAGCTTCGTACTCAGCTTCATTATTGGTGCAGGGCTTGTTTATAGAACAGGAAGTATGCACGACCTCCCCTTCTGGCGACTTCAGCACAATACCGGCCCCGGCCCGTATTCTGGTCTTTCCATCGGAGTCTATCTCTGTTCTAGATGCTCCATCAAAGAATAGCTGCCATATAACTGGCCGAGCCTGGCAAGCTTCGAGTATCTCATCATCGGGTAACTCAGTCCCTAGCATGTCATTTTCCGGCACAGGATGCTCTGCGAAGAAATCAGCCACGGCCTGTCCTTTTATCGCCCTCTGGGGTGTATAGGTAATATCGAATTCCATCAGGATCACTGCCCATTTGCCTAACTGGCCCTTCAGTACTGGCTGAGTCAATATGTATTTGAGCGGATCTGCTGCAGATATCAATCTGACTTCATGTGACAACATATAGTGCCAGAGTTTCTTGACGGTAAAGACTAGTGCCAAGCATGTCTTTTCTATGTAGCTGTAGCTCTCTTCAGTTCTAATCAGCCTCCTACTCAAGTAGTACAAGGCTTGCTCTTTGCCTTCTTCATTTATCTGTGCCAGCATTGCCCCCAGGGAACAGTGTGTGGCCACGATATACAGTATCAAGGGCCTGCCCTTAACTGGTGCCCCCAGCATTGGAGGGGTCTTGAGATATTCTTTCAGCTTCTCAAAGGCTTCCTGACATCCATCGTCCCAGAGGAATGGTACATCTTTCATCATGAGCTTGTGAAAGGGGTGGCATCTTCCCGACAGATTCGATATAAATCGTCGGATATAGGCCAAACGCCCTTGCAGAGACCTAAGCTCGGGCAGACTCCTTGGTGGAGGGAGCTCCTGGATAGCCTTAATCTTGGATGGGTCAATTTCAATGCCCCTATGCCGGACAATAAACCCGAGGAACTCCTCGCTGGACACGCCAAAGGTGCATTTCATAGGATTCATCTTGAGTTCATATTTGCGCAGCCTCTGGAATACTATCCTCAGGTCCTGCAAATGGTCTTCTCTTCTGGTGGTTTTCACTACCAGATCATCAATGTAGCACTCTACTTTCTTGAAGAGCAAATCATCAAAGATCTTTGTCATCGCTCTTTGGTAGGTAGCGCCGGCATTCTTGAGGCCAAACGGCATCCTTTTGTAGTGGAATATCCCCTTCGGAGTGCGGAATGTAGTGTGCACTCTATCTTCTTCAGCAATCCAGGTTTGGTTGTATCCGGATGACCCATCCATGAATGACATGGCTTCATGACCAGTAGTCGCATCAATCATCACTTCAGTGATTGGCACTGGGAAATCATCTTTCGGGCAAGCCTTATTAAGGTCTCGGAAATCGACACATATTCTGATCTGCCCATTTTTCTTCTTTACGGGCACTATATTGGCTAGCCATGTAGTATACTAATTTTCTTCAACCAAGCCCACATCAATCAGCTTGTCGACCTCTTTATTAACTTGATTTATCAACTCAGGGCGCATTCTCCTGGGAGGTTGCTTTACAGGGTTAGCCTTTGGGTTTATTGCTAACCGGTGCTGTGCCACATCAGAACTCAGTCCCGGCATTTCATCATATGTCCATGCAAAGCAGTCTCGGAATTCTTTCAAGAACTGTATATACTGTTCCCTGGCAGCTGGCTCTAGCAGTGCACTGAGGAATGTCGGCCTGGGCTCATCTGCCGTCCCTAGATTTATTTCCACGAGCTCATCAACGGTGGCCTGGCCACCATCTTCGACTTCGGGCGGGGCTTCTTCCAAGTCAATAAAGCCTCCCGGGATATAATCCTCTTCGATCTCATGATTTTTGGTTCCGTCATACTGGTCATCGGCGGATGTCGGCTCATCATATAAGGCTGATACTGTTGGATTCTGTTCGGTCTGCCCCGAGGATGTGATCGGTTCAGCAGGAAACCCAAAGGTGGACTCCTCCGCCCCTAGAGGTTCTTCTGGTGCAGGCCCCCCTGAGAGATCATCATTCTGTAGGGCCCGGACTTCTTCTAGAATGCGCTCAAACTCCAGGCATTCTCTTAGCTCGTTGGCTATTTGGTCTTCATCCGGGGTTCCCGTATCAAACTTTGCTTTAGCATGGAACAGATCCTCTTTGCAAGGTAGGTCTTCCCAGCACCAACCTTTCTTTGTTTCATCAGATGTCCCCGTCTCTGGCTGACTGTCTGGGGCTTCATTGTTCATTACGGATCGATAAATGATTTCTTCATCTTCCGAGGGGTACTTGGCATATCCCACCTCGGGAGGGTCTTCATGCTGGTAGGAGACAGAGATGACGTCCACCTCGGCTTCATAGTATTCTTGAAGGGTATAACCCAATCCCGGGTGCTGAGTGATCTTCCTCAGTTCTTTATTATCCCGGGGCAGATCCCATAGCTCCTGGAACGCCTTCTTTTGGGCAACAGGTTGCAATGATGGTATCTGCATCTTAGAGAACATCTGCGAAACCCGTTGGGCAGTATAGTCCAAGCCCGTGATCGGCACCATCCGGTTTGCAGATTCTTCAGGGACCATACAGTCTTGATCATCGTCTTCGACTGGCTCCCCGGTGTAGAATATGATAGGAGGCTCGCAGAAGCGAGGGACCTCCATAGTCTTTAATGGTAGCACCGTCGGGTATTCTATGCTGGCAATGGGCTTGACTAAATCCTGCGGAACCCCCACCTGTATGTACTTTTCTTTCATTTCTTCGTCAGTATCATCTGGGTGGATGCTAGGAGGGGTGATCCGAGCAAAGTCACCAACATAAGAAATGTGTGATACTTCATGTTTCTTAATATAGCCCCTTGGTGGCGGTGGAGACCAATTTCTTACCTTTGTCACCGGCTTCTTCTGGCTGACCACAGCCTCTTTCTCTTCACCCTTTTGCGACACCTCCGTGTAGTAGGATGCATCGAGCATGTGACACTCGAATACTTCGAAGGGATGCAGATCTGTAAACACCCTTTCTTCCTTTCCTTCGTGGCAGTATTTAATACACTGATGCAGCGTGGACGGCACTATCTGATATTCATGTAGCCACGGTCTCCCCAGCAGGGCCTTATATGTGGTGTTGGAGTCGATTACATAGAATCGCACCACGGTAGTGAGGTCCCCCAATGTAAGGTTGAAATCAGCCACCCCAAGGGGCGTCTCACATTTCTGTTGAATCCCGCAATTTTCATGTCTCTGACCTTGGTAAGCTGCAGATCAAAGTAATATTTTTGGTAAATGCGGTATGGGAGAATGTTCACAGCAGCCCCGGGATCTATCAGTATCCTGCTCAGTGGCTGACAGTTCAGGGAGCCCCTCATATACAGCGGTCTGTTATGGCCGGAATTCGGAATCAGCATATCATCCTCTGTGAATGTGACTGACGGCCCAAAATTCACTTCTGTCAAGAGTGCTTCGTACTGTGCCGGCGACTGTAAGGCATCAACAATCGCTTGGCGAGCTTCTTCACTCAGAGAGAGAATCTCCAAGATGGAGAATCTGGTAGGGAGCTTCTTTAGCATTCTCATGATCCGACTGCCCACCCAGACATTAGACAGTCTCATTTCTTCCGCCCATCGGGGTTTTGGAGGTTCATGTGGTGCCTGTGGCCTCTGTTGCCCAGTGCTGGTTTCATTCTCTTGACCGGCTTCTTGGGGGGCTTTTTCTGTGACAATGGCCCCTGGTGTTGTTGGAGGCTATCCTCCTCTTTCTCATTCTGCTTGTAGGCTACAGATGCTGACTGCTGAGGTCTCTTGCCTTTATCCGGCCTATCCCGCGTTGACTGCTCATTTTCCAGACTGGACAGAAATTCCAGAAATGTTGGAGCCTGACCTCCTTTCTTCTCTTCTCGGTACAAGCTAGCAGGGGGAGGAATCTGAACACCCCGTACCTCTGGTTCAGGAATCTGGTAGGGTTGTTCCCCTCTGAACATAATGTTATGATTGGCTGGCGGTGGGCGCCCCCACCTTCTTCCGGAGCGTGTTGCATGTGCTGAGGTTGAGGCCTCGGCATGGTTGGCTTCTAGCGGGGCATTTGATGTTTTAGCCTCATCATTCTCCCCGGGCAAGGTAAAGAGTACCGACATGGTGTTACATTGTACTGTCATGACTCCCTTTCCTTTTTGCATTTGGACCGTCTCTTCTTCCTTTGGGAATTTGGCTTCTTTGGCTCTTGCCCCCAGAAAGGCTCAGCCTCATCTTCTCCCTGTTCTGCCCCCGGTTGCTCTTTAATTTTCAATTCTTCGAGCTGCTCCCAGAGTATACAGTCTTTCACCAGCAGGTGCCCAGGCTTTTTCTGTTCATATTCATCGAGCCCATTAATATACTGCTATAAATGCCTGGCTGCAGGACTTACTTCCTTATGTGCAGGTAGGGGGACCTGTCTTCTCCGGTTATGAGTGGGGACCCGGATGACTGGCCCTGTCTCAGCTGTGTGCCATACTGGCTTTACTGGAAGTGGTTCGGGCCTTGGTGTGACACCGCGAATAACTGCTCCACTGGTATTAGCTGCGGGAGTTTTCTTTCTATTCTTTATTGGCTTCATGTGCCACCCTTCTTGATCCTTCAGTGGGGTGAGGAAGCAAGCTTCATAAGTATGCCTGGTGCATTCTTCGACGGCTTCCTTAGGCAGCTGCTGGTAGACTGAAATCATATTGGTGGCCATTTTTAAGGCCGGAGGCTCATGTGGACGAGGTGGCTCTACCTGGTAATCTCCCAGCTGTAACTCGCCCTTTTTGACCATGCCTTCCATAATATCTTTGAAGACGTAACAATCTTCAATTGCGTGCCCCAGCGCACGGTGATATGGACAGAACAGTGGATCACCTTTCTTTGCCGCGTCCTCGGGTCTCTTTGGCTCAGGCAATGTTACTTTGTTGAACTTGTATGCCCAGTTGAATAGCGCGGCTGCCTTATCTTTCGGGAAAGAGTATGCCTTTCTCATTTTGTTTCTCAAAGAGACCTTATCTTTTCTTTCTGCTGTGTCTGCTGGTGGGGGAACTTCATCTGCCCCCCTTTTCCCTTTCTGTTGTTCGAAGGTTTTGAAATCGACGGTGTTAGCCTCAGAGTGCGATGGTCGTCAATCATTAGATTTACCTTTCGGCATAGTGGGAGCATTGGCAGTCGGACGCTTGGCCAGGAACGTCTCAACTTCTGCCACTATATTATTTAGCCGGTCAAATGTTCTGACATCTGTACCGATCATCTTTTCTAGTACCTCTCTCCTGAGGCTCTGCTTACATATTTGCACTGCATCTTCTTGATGAGGAGGTCTTCTGCATCTCATAGCTAAGTTCCTCCACCTTTTGATGTAGTCCAGTGCTATTTCATCTTGCCTTTGCCTGGTTGCATATAGCTCTGCTATTGTAATTTCTCTTTCCGTGACATGAAATCTATCGCGGAACTTCCTTTGCATATCAGGCCAATCGGCCACTGATCCAGCCGGCAGGCTTGAATACCATTCAAAGGCTAACCCAGTGAGGGATGAGCCAAAGAACTTAAGCAGATAAGCTTCATCAGCTGCCAAGTCGCCCATAATTGTGGTATAGTAAGCTATGTGCTCCCTGGGGGAGCCTTGGCCATTAAAATTTTCAAACTTCGGCGGCTTATTGACGCCTGGCGGTAGTTTCTTAGCAACATACTGGGGAGGATACGGTACCTTGTACACATCGTAGGTACCAGCATCATCACCAGTCTTTTCAGACAGCTTCATCTCCACAATCTTTTCAATCATCAGCTTGTGGGCTACGGCTGGATATATGTTCTCTGGGAAGAAGTGAGCTTGTTGCTGACTGTAAGGAGTTGTCATCACCGTTGCGCGCAAGGTGGGCACGGTGGGCTGTGTCTGAGACACAGAGGGCTGAGCTGCTGTTTTCTCTAGAACAGGTTGGCTCGATGCTTTGCCCTTATCGGCCGGGAGAGGATTAGCTGGGATAGCCATTTCTGTTGAGCTGGAAGTCTGCCCCACAGGCTCGACTTGCTTGGAGATCGGTGTAGCTTCCTGCCTCTCATTCAGCTGTCTTCTGAGAGTGCTGATCTCTTGTTGATATCTTCTAAACATCATCTGGATCATGGGATCCAGGGTTGATGGGATCTGTATCTCTTCTGAAGTCCCTTCAACGTCATCGACGAAGGGATTGTCTTCCTCTTCTGTTGTCACCACATTCACTGTCATGGTGGTGATCTTACGGGCTTCATCATCAGTCTTTATTTTCTCTTTGGCCGCCTGACTTCTCCTTGTGACGGGGCCTGGTCTGGTTGCTAGTCTGAGCAGTTCATCTGGCGGAGTCGGTAACATGTCCCGCCTTTTGACAAGTCCGGCCATATTGCAGGCGAAGATCTGCATCTTCTCCCTCTGCCTGTAGACTTTCCTTTTCACCTGGTCGGGATATTTAAGCCGATCGAAGACCGATATTCTTTCTTCAGCTTCTTCCCTGTGCAGGTCCCCTTCCTCATATCTGGCTCTGTGACCCTCTTCATAGTCGTTGGAATCAGAGGAGGAAACTCCGAGCATTGGTTCTTGAAAGGTTTCTTCTTTTTCTTCATCCATGGTGCCCAAGGCACGAGATAGTCTTCGCTGCCCGAGGGAGGAATTCCCCAGGTAATGAAGATAGTCTTGAGCCACCTGCTTCATTTCTTCTTGATTGTGCCTTCGCCACTCCGGTCGGGGCATCAGTCTTTCCTGGCCTTTCTGCTGAGAAGCCAGTCTCGCCACCTGAGCAGTCAGATGCTTGGCTTTGGAATACTTGAATATGTCGACCTGTCTAGCACAGGCTCTCGATCTTCTTGAAATGGTAATAGCGACTGGTTCACTTATTCTCATTTTTTCTTCCTCCCTGAACCTTCTGCTCCCATCCTGGTGGCGGTTGGTAGCAACATCATAGTTCTTCCTTTCCCATCTTTTGCCCCCGGCCATGGGGTGGGTGACCATGAGGTCTTCTTTTTTCTTATATCTTCTGCCCCTCATCCTGGGGCGAGTAGCAGTCATATTCCTTCCTTCATTCTCTTTCTCATCTCTCCTACCCCGAGCCCTGGGGTGAACAGCAACAGCCTCTCTTTCATCTTTTCTTTCTCTTCTTCTGCTCCCTGCTCTGAAGCGGGCAATAGCAGCATCAGCAGTTTTTTCTTCATCTTGAGCTGGGGCCCAGCTCTAGATTTTCTTTGGCCGCCAGATCTGCCTGAATTTGAGCGGCTTTGGTGCCAGTGGCCTTCTATCTCTATGTTCCATGTCGGCCCTCCTAGTAGCCAGTACTCGGAACCTATTGGTGGTGGGTACCATTGGGATGATCACATCCGGCTTGACCTCCCTTAGGCAACCATTGAGGTTCGCCCGGATATCTCCAATCAGCATTGTCTTCCCCGAATTGGATATCCGACGACCCGCAGCAGTGGATCGGACTCTCCGGTCGTATCTTCTTCCTTTTCCAGCAGCAGCAGAGGGTATGCTCCTCCTTGCTTCGTGATGGACAAAGCAGGACACGACCCTAGGAGTATTCTTCATCACCGGGCTCTTCTTGGGACCGGTAGCTTACGGCGACGTCTCGACAACAGCTTTTAGCTCCTGGTTGTCGATCTCGAGCAGATCAGTGAAAATGAGGCCCAGGAAGTTGGGCATTCCGACAGCAGGCGGCATCGATCCGAATGAAAGAGGTATCGCCAGGTAGCCTTCTCGAACATGTGCCTCGACCGCTTGCTAGTCAAAGCACACAGACATGATTCCAGCCGTCATTCTAGCTTCCTGAAAATGGAGAAAGCACACAAAATCATAATTTTGAGGGGGGGCCCACCGGGCCTCCTATTTTGGCGTAGAGATGAAGGGAGACTTGGTCCCACCGGGCGTGCCAGACTTGTGGACGTGGATTCTTTTCCATCTGGTGTGTTTCATTGGTTAGATTTATTAGGCGTGCCAGTCACTAGAGTGACAATTTTTATTATGCGCTCGACTTGACTTGGTCAGTCGATTGTGAAGTCCGAGTCGGGACCGGAAGTCCGTCATACCATAAAGGCTATGACGTTAATTACGCCCTTCCTAAGAAGGACAACCCTTGATTAAACACCAAAATAGGAGGCCACTTGGGGCGGTTGAAAATGACAGTGCATAACATTGAAGTTCTTGTTATTCTGAGAAGGTAATTGAATGAACGACAGATTATTAAATCAGCATGACCCCTTTGTGTGGGTCGTACCGGGCAGAGATAGGACACCGTCCACGCAGTGGCGGGGCGGGGCCTGGACGATCATCGGAGACATGTCCCCTTTCACGTTTCTCATCCGGCCAAGGGCCTGGAAGTATTTGTATCCCCCGAAGAATTGAGCCAGACGGGAGGCGTATGATACACGTTTCCCGGGGCTTGTCGGGGTTAAAGCATCAATCGATATTTTGGCAGCATCTCCCCTTTATCTGGATCATGCCCAGGGGGAAATAGGCTACCATCCACGGAGTGCCGGAATGAAAGCCGAGAGAGAGAGAGGCCAAACCTCCCGAATTACATATGTCTGCCATGGGGCAATGTTCGATTTTCTTTTAGGGAAGCCGGTGGAACTCATGCAGCGGCAGAGCCCTCCCGAGCTAAAGGGGTTATTCATGAATCCGACACGGGACAGCAGGACATAAAGGAAGTCTGACTCCCTTCGAATCTATCCCCGGAACAGGTCTGGTGACTCATGGGTGTCTCTGAGTGGGTCTGATCAAGCTATCGGAGGCTCAATTTGATGGCAGGGTAGATTCTCGGCGCAGCTCAAGTTGGATGGGATTCCCGGCGTAAAGGCAAGGTGGAAAAGGGGTTCCCGGCGCGCCCAAGAGATGGAGTTCCTGGCGCACCCAAGAGATGGGTTCTCGACGCGCCCAGGAGATAGGTTCTCTGCGCGCCCAGGAGATGGGGTTCTCGGCGCAAGAAGGCTTGCGCCGAGAACTATTTACCAATTCTACTGTTCGTGACGCCGGGATGTGTAAGAGACGGCGTCGAGATGGTTTTGAATGGTTTCCGGTGCCCTATTTTTTTGGGTTTCTTGATGATTCAGGCCAAGGTAGATGGGTTCTGTGGGGTCAAAGGGGATCAGTTCATCAGATTGGAACTGGATTAGGTTTAGGTTCCAAAGGAGGGCCACGATCGAAGAGGAATTGGGGAAGATCAGGGTCCAGAGAATCCCTGTCACCATTATTACGTTGAGTCCCAGGGATAGTTTGATGTTATCCTTCATCATCCTGGGAGCCAAGAGATGGCTGTCTCTAGCCCAGGAATGACTTCGATAATGTTAGCAGTCAGAACGAAAGCATCTGAAACTCCGGAGTCTCATAAACATCGGTCATTATATAGCTTCGCTTTGTTCCAGGAGCCAAGGGATGGTCTGTCCCTGGCTCTGGAATAAGCATAGCAGACATCTGAAAACTAAACGAAGCGACAGACTAATAATCAGGCTGGGGAGGGGGATAACATGCTACGGAATTTAAAAGAAGACATAGAGGGATGGCAACGGAGCTTCGGAGAAACAACAGCAGGCAGACGGAGAGGTAGATGGCAGATATTTCAATCACCCAGCACCCAGATGGGCCATCGTAGCATTTCATTTCATTACATCATTCCAAGACTCACACCAATCACAAGGAGGGAGTGAGGGAAAGGAGATAAAACAGAGGCCGGGATATCCCAGTTACATCCGATGAATCGAGATGAAACTCGTAGGATTACATGAAGAAGAAAAGAAAACATGGGGGAGGGCGGAGCATTGACTCCTCTCCCTCCCCAGCTGCCTGCCCACCTGGAGCTTCTTCTTCTTCTCTTTCTCTTCGGATTGATCTCTTCTTTCTTTTCTCAGCGGAGGAGGCTCTCTCTCTCTGTTGATCTCTTCTCTCTTTTCTCAGCGGAGGAGGCTCTCTCTCTCTGTTAGTCTCTTTTTTTCTTATTTTCTTTCTAGATGAGGTTGCCGGCCTCTTCTTTTTTCTCTGTCCTCTTTTTCCCTTCGAGAGAGTGGGTTTATATAGACCCAGCCCCTCCTCACCTCTCGGCAGATGGGAGTCGGCGTGACTTTTCATCTTCACGGCGTGCATCTGTCGAGTGCAGCAGCTCCCGGCGCGCTAGACATCCGTAGAGCGCCACCTTCGTGAGCCCATTTAATAGGCCCATTTAGGGCCTTTTTTAAGGCTTCACATGGACTTGCTGTCTCCCTGAATATACCCGAACCACAGCAGGCTTTTTGTTCGCGGACCCGGGTCTTAGTGGGATTATGGATACCTTCATCAGTCAGTGGACTGGGATTTCATCAGCATCGTCACTTGAACGATGACAGAACAGGACATCATTTCATCAGCATTGTCCCCGCATGATGACAAAATCGGATATCAGCTTTAGCCTGAGAAGACTTCAGCTAGGTAAATATAGCCCATGGAGAAGGTTCTTCTTCCGTTACGACTTTGCAGAGGTTTTCATAATCTTCATTTATCGATTCTGATTTCATCTTTGTCTTTGCTCATATCTCATCCGTCAACAAGTTAACATCTGACTTAGTCGGATATGTTACCTGTAGACTTCCGGACGAGGCAGTAATATAGCTCTTGTTAAGCGTGATAGGTGGTCTCATCAGTCAAGTAACTGCTATTTCATCAGTGTCGCCGTCTGGCTGACAACGAAACCGGACATCAGCTTGGCCGGAAAAGGCTTCTGCCAGGTAGATGGTTGACGAGCTTCACCATTAATTTTTCACTGTTAGTCTAATCTTCTTTTCAATTCTGTTTCCCCCCTTGCTCATTTTCAAGGTGTCAACAGGGATGTCGCAGTTAGGGTGCAAGCCCTGGATACAGAGGGGGGGTGAATGTATCCTGCTAGGAATATCACCCAATTAAAACTTCGGAAGCTAAACACAATACCAGAATAGAAACTAATTCAATTGAACAAATGAAGAGACACTTGGAGCGCTCCTAATCAATCATCTAGCGGAAGCAAAACACACAAATAAACCACTGCTCAAGAGATTTTTAGGTGGTTCGGTCCAAAGACCTACGTCCACCCCTCACTCCCAACCGGAGTGAGGCTTCCACTAGTAACACTAGCACAGCAGACTCAGTCTGCAACAAATGCTACCAAACAGCTTGACCAGGGGAACAACCTCCCCTCTTCCTCCCAACCAGAGGGACACCCCAAGTGACTCCCAGCCACTTGGAAACTAGAGACACACAGTCTCTCTTCTTCCAAACCGGAGGGAACACCTAGTCTTGCAACCCACAAGACTAGAACCGGAGGACCAATCCTCCCTTCCTCCAAACCGGAGGAGAACCTAGAGACCCAAGTCTCTCTTCCTCTGAAACCCAGAGGGCAGCACAAGTGACCCAAGTCACCTGCAGACTAGAGGTCTCGGACCTCTCTACCTCCCAACCGGAGGGACCCCTGGACTCGAACCTACAAGCCCAGAACCGGAGATAAATCTCCCTTCCTCCAACCCAGAGGGAAACAACCGATGACACCCTGTCAAAGGCAACCAGAGACGCAAGTCTCTCTTCCTCCACACCGGAGGGAACCCGATCTCACACTAGAGGATCGGAAGAACAGCAAGTGAATAGTTCAAAGGAAAAACAAAAACCCAGCAACAGAAAGCTGAAAAGATAAAATCAAATGTGGCTCTCGCAGGAGCTGGCTGGCCTGGATTTGATCCACGGTCTAGCAGGAACTTCTTCATCTACTTTTCTCTTTTTCCCAGCACGAACTCTCTTTTCTTCTTCTTCTTCTTTCTTTCTTCTTCTTCTTCTCACTGCTTCTGCCTTCTCCTTCTTCTCTATTCCCTATATCGTGGAGGCACTCTCTGCATTTCGATCTTCCTTTCTTATCTTCTCTTTTTTCATTCGTCTTCAGATGGAGGCGGCTTAATATTTATAGCTGCAGCATTTAGGGCGTTATCATCGGATCACGTGCCAGCTGGCAACCTCGGATCACGTGTATTCCATAGGCTTCACGAGTAGTACCTGTCACACAGTCATAAGAAGATATCAGATGATGTATAGACTTGGTTCAGGCTGTATAACAAAGTATGTACAGACTTCGTGTGAAGTAGAGTGTATAGACTTAGTGAAATAGTGAGTGTACAGACTTTAGTGTTAACGTGCCAGAGAAACCAGTGTACAGACTTCATGCTGTACAGACTAGATGTTGATCAAAAGACCTTTGGACATCAACCCAAGGCGTCAACGCTTCCATCATGCAGCGTCACCTTAGCTCCTCAAGCGAGATGCTCACGCCCTTGGCAACTGGCCAATGCGTCAACGCATCCTGTGTCAGCGTCGACGCAGTGAACAAGATAGAAAGCGAAAGACGTACAATTGCATCTACGCAGTCAGCCAAGTGCGTCAACACACTAAAAGCACAGAACCCATGAAGACAGACAGGCTGTACATACTTTGATGCGTGAAGGAACAAGTGTATAGACTTTGAACCAGCAAATGAATAAGTATGTACACTGAGGGAGTGTATAGACTTGGAACCCAAAGGTAGTGTACAGACTTGGTAAGTCTGAGCCAATGTACAGACATGAAGTGAAGACCAGTGTATAGACTTTGAGGCGTTTGATGGATGTATATACTTAGCCTTTGAGGAACGATGTATAGAGTCTGAACGTGAAGGCAGGCTGTATAGACTTGAATCGCTTGAAGCGATGTACAAACTTGCCAATATGAGACACTGTACAGACTTTGTCAAGTGACTGGCTGTATAGACTTCAGAAGATGAAGACTCTATATCGACTTGAAGACCAATGAGCCAATGTATAGACTTTCCTTAACAATGACTGTGTAGACTTTGAAACAGAAGTCAGGCAACCGGATGTACAGAGTTGGTCAAAGCAGCAATGTATAGAGTTGAAACGCTTGAAGGCCAATGTACAGACCTGTAAGATGTGAGGCGATGTGTAGACTTTGCATTCAACAGGATGTATAGACTTGGAGGGTTCACTGATGGCTGTACAGACTTGGGCGTTGTATAGACTTGGAATGGCTTCAAGGCAACAATGTACAGACTTGTAAGATGTGAGGCGATGTGTAGACTTTGGCTTGGAACGAAGGTAAAGATGAGGCTGTATAGACTTGAACGCTGTACAGACTTCACGAAGTGATGCTTGAGCCAAGAGACAGTGTACAGACTCTGTTATGAAAGGCTGATATAGCGAGCGATGTATAGAGTTGGAGAATGCTGTGCAATGTATAGACATCCATACAAAAAATAGACAAAGGCAGCATGACGTCAACCCAGTTTATCCACTGCGTCAACGCAGCAAGTAAACCAGCAACTACTGCGTCAACGCAGTGTCCTTGTAGCGTCAACGCAGCTAGTGAACAGACAGCCAATGCGTCAACCCAATCTCCAACTGCGTCAACGCACTCAGTGTGACTCATGGTGTGTCAGCCATCACTAAATCAGTGTGACTCATGGTGTGTCAGCCATCATCAAAACCACACAGGGGCACAACAATCTCCCCCTTTTTGATGATGGCAACACTATGAGTTACACTGACTCAGATTAGATTCTTCTCCCCCTTTGCCTTCATCAAAAAAAATGAAATAGGGAAACAATTCAGTAAAGCACAGGAATGTTATACTTCCCTTTGGATTGTTGATGGTTCGAAGGAGGCCTTTTCTTTGGAGACATCTATCTTCCAAATGTATCCTTCCAAGAGCTTCTCCCCCTTTGACTTCAGCAAAAAGACATGAGTTGAAGAGGAAAGAATAAGACTGTATAAAAAGAGTGAATTAAAAGCTCCCCCTTTTGACTAATCTGCCCCTTTTACTTTAGCAAAATGAATAATCCAGAGATGTCATATGAGACACTCAACATAGTTCAGCAGATGAGGACAACATAATATCCGAAGCAATTAAATCAATTCTCCCCCTTTGTCAAACAACTTATGCAGTGATGCATATGCAACCAATACTCCCCCTTTGACATGGCAGAAGATATAGAGCTAATGCAGACAAACAACATGATCAGACAATCTAGCACATTGTCCCCTTATGCAAATAGTCTCTCAAACAGACCAGAGAATCTTGCCCTTATGATCTATGATGCAAGAGAAATCCACAAGGATGAACTCTGGTTATCCAAAAACTGCAAGTACACATGGTAAACTGAGAGAAGTGCTTCTCAAAAGTGACAACCAGTCTAATACCACTGAATCAAAACACAGTGATAAAGAGCCATAGGATGAGCAGATTCAACAGTTAGTGAAAATTGAGATATTGAACTTTTCAGCAAGATACTAACTTCATAGAACAGAATCTTTAAGTTCTAGAGTCCTCCATTATAAAAGCTTATGAAACCTTGATTTTCAGATATGGTTTAAGAATGATGTAAACAAGTTTTTCAAAAAGAATTGTGCTCATATCTGAACCAGCTCTTAATAAAAAGGAACTACAAGCTCATATAAAATTCTAGTTCAACCAACTTCCATCTTACTTAGTTTACTTTCCATGACAGTTTTAGGAGATACATAAGAGAATGCAACATAATTTTACATTGTTCTTTCAGAATTTGATTTACACTTGTTCATAATTTTCTTTTTAAATGAACAATTTTGGTTTACCAACACCTTTTGACATGGGGAAACACCTTGATCAGAGGCCCGAATCCCCAGTTACTCAGTGTGACAACCGTATTGCTTCTCCCAATTTGGAGAACAGAGGTAGCATTGGAAGTATCTTTGGCATGAGGATACACCTTGATTAGAGGCCAGAATCCCCAGTTACTCAATACAACAATGCCATTGCTCTGCCAAATTTTCACAGTATTTTCAATCATCTCTTTAAGCAGAGTTAACCATGGTACTTCATGACACAATCCTTTGGACAGGTTTCTCAGTAACCACAGTTATTGCTCTGTCCATGATTCAGAACAAGTTAAGTGTTTAAGAAAAATCACATACACTATATATCTCAGTCAACATAGACAAGGATATCAACTTTTCAGATGTCAAAAGCTCTTACATGAATTTACATGAAGCAGACAGTTAAAGTTTATTAAGAGATTGAATCAGATATTTCCAAGTTCCTTGTGTCCAAACAGGAGTACATAAGACTTAAACCAGTTCCAGTTAACAAATGTTCTTAAGCATGTATAATGGAAGGTTTCTCATTAAAGATGTTTTAACTTTCATGAAGTAGTATTCAGACTGAAGGTTTACTTCATATCTCAGCTTAGTAATTCAAGTGAGCTGACTGATATTTCAACAAACAGCATAGATTCTGAAAAATTTCAGCAAAGAATCTGCCCTTGAGCAAAGAAGTTCAGAATTGACTGGATTGAAGTGAAACTCTCCTTCAGCAGAGTTAGGAGAGGCAGACAGATATCAATAAGGTATAAATTCAGATTACGAATACTTCAAAAACAGTCAAGAGAGATCATTTGATGTTGAAGTCACTTGGTAACACAGATATGACAGGATGAATCAGATAGGTGGACAGGTAGAGTTCAGATAAAGACAGCTGAAGAGATTAAGCAAGCTCCCCCTGTCTATATGCAAAGTATCACCCCTTTTTTTTATTTGTCAAAATGAGTGATATGCTATGCATTTGCTCCCCCTATCTAAAAACACATAATCAACCTGTATGACATGAAGACAATGCATGAGACTAGACAAACTCCCCCTTACAAAGTGCATGATAGTGCATCAGATTTTTCAATGGCAGCATATGCAAATTCAGTCTATCATTAAATATGCAAATCATGTAGGAAGAGAGTTTAGAAAATTAAATCTAACAATGCAGATGGTGAGTTGATATGTAAAGATGGATTTAACATGCTATGCAGTTATTTTAAGAACAAGAAGTGCAGAGAATTTACCTTAATAGGGCTTTATCAACTTGGGTGCCTTGGTTTATTTCCCCCTTTTTATTCTTCAGCAACCAAGGCACACCTGCAAAATACTGATCATTTTGAACTTGCAGGGACCCAAGCAGCTTTGGGTCCTGCCTTACCCCTAACAGGTGTTCTAAGCAAATTCATAGCAGCATGGTCATCATGATCCATCAGATAGCAAGTTTCCATAGAGTGACCATACTTTCCACAGTATCTACATGATGTGATTGGTTTCTGGTTCTTAGGATGCATAGTAACAGTAGCATGAGGTTTATAAACATGATTATAAGATTTTCTATTATATGCATGAATAGTTTGATTCTTATTCCTAACCAGCCAACATTCAGAAGATTTGTGACCTTGCTTCCCACAGTTATAGCATGAAAATCTTGCAAATGGTTTTGTAGGGAATTTGACACCATAGGGGTTAACAGTGTTCTTCTGAACATGCCAACAGTTCTTGACTGTATGGCCATTCTTCCCACAGTGACAGCAAGCAAAAGAATTTCATTTATGAAAACCATTTTTACCCCAAGTAGATCTAAACCAGCACTCAGCAGCCTTGTGCCCAGGCTTATTGCAGTTGAAGCACACAATGTGCTGATTAGAATTGTGTTTAGATCCATATGGATCATGAAAGTGCATGGAAGACCTGGCATGTAGTTTATCGTCTTCTTTCATGATAAAACATTCATTCATGAGATGACCATGCTTCCCACAATAATAACATGAAGCATCAGGCTTCCTAGCAGCATGGTTTCTATAAGAAAGATTTCTTGAATGTAAGGTTCCACTAGTATGCTCATCCTTTAACATCAATCTGCAATCTTCCATTATGTGACCTCCTTTCCCACAACAATAACATGACCCCTTTTTAATATGAGTGTGTGAGAGATCATGTGAATTGTGTGTAGCCTTTTTTATAGTAATAGGAGTGTATTTATCCTTCTTCTGTGAAGTTTCACCCTTTTTCAGTTTTTGATTTTGTTCCACAGTTTTGGGTTTCACAGTGGATTTTTGTGCAGTGAATTTGAAGACAGAAGGAGCAAAGGTTGTGTTCTGATTGGTGGCTTTGACAAAAATAGTAGATGTTTCATTCCCATTACTCCTTTTATTTGTCGGACTATGGCCCAGTCCCTTTCTCTCAAAGTTATCACTCTTTCCAAGAAGCTTATTCAGATTGTCCTTACCTTTGACAAATTTTGATAGAGAATTTTTCAAATCTTTAATCTCAAAATTCAAATCAGCAATTTTAGCTTCATATTTTGACAAATCTGTTTCACAGGAAATTACTTGTTGATGCAAGGCATCATTCAGACTTTTGAGTTTTTCTACTTCCTGTTTTAATTCTATTTCTTGTCAGCTTCAGATAAGGACTTGTAAAGATCATCAACTTCTTGTTGAAGGGATGTGATAGTAAGCTCATATCCAGCTATTTTCTGTTCACTGCAACTGACATTTCCATTTAACATTAAGTTGATGGTTTTTAGACTCTCAATTTCTTGTTCTGCATCCACCACCCTATCAGAATTATTCATGCTCACACCCTTGCCTTTTTCAATTGTCAATAGCCTATCTGACAGTTGGTTGTTTAGATGATTCAGCTTGTTGATTTCCTCTTTCAATTTCCTGTTTTTCTCTAGGAGATCATCATCAAACATCCAATCATCTAAGGAAGACTGACATTCATAAAAGTTTTCCTGTTGTTTCTCAGATTGAGGTTTGTTGAGATTTTTCTGAAGCTCTAGATTCATTATTCTATCAGCCTCCATTTTTTCAGAAATCAATCTGTTTTCTTTTTCAAGGCTCATCAATTTGTGTTCAAATTCCTTGGACTGGTTTTTGAGTCTTTCATTTTCAGATTTCATATCTTCAGCTTCAGTTTTCTTTTCTAGCAATGATTTATTTTCTTCTTTCAGAGATTTGATTAAATCCTTTTGAAGTTTATCATCAGAATCAAATTCATTTATCAAGTCTCTTAAAGCTGCACAAGCATTGGAAGCATTTTCAGATTTCATTTTTTCCAATTCAGAGTTGACACATTCTAATTCTCTCACCAATTTTTCAATTTCAACGACATCATTTTTGTGAGCCTGATCAACTAAGCTAAACCTTTCCCTTAGTTCAGCAATTTCACAAACAAGCTCTTGACTCTCCTTTTTGTGTAGACCAACTTGTTTCATAAGAGATTGTTTTTCAGATTTGAAATGATCTAAGTCTGAACTAATAGAATCAAACTCTGTTATCTGTCTTCTAAATATTTCATTTTCAGTTTTCAGAGTTTCAAGATTTTCACCTCCTAGTTTTTCCAGCTTCTTTTTCAGTCTTCTATACCTCTTACTCATTTTTTCATGGGAGTGAAACAGATCAGCATAGGCATCTACCCAGTCATCTAAAGTGAAGCTAGAGAAGGGGATGATTACCTCTTCAGCATCTTGGAATTTCTCTTGATCACTGCTATGGTTGCTCTCGTCAGCCATCATGCAGTTATCCTCATTCATCATCTGAGCTAGCTTCAGCTGATCCAGAATGTCCTTAGCGGACCTGCATTCATAAAAACAAGAATGTAGAGCCTTGTCAGTAGCTGCTCTCATCAGGTTAAAGACTTTCTGATTTTCTCCATATTTTGACTTGTGACTTTTAGTCCATTTGGACTTTTCCTTTGGCAATCTATGGGGACCTTGTGAAATTAACTTCCACAGATCCGGATTAATCATTTTCACATAATTGTGAAGACTGCTAATCCATGAGTTAAAGTTAGAGCCATTGAAAACCGGTGGAGAAGCCATTGAATAAATCGGCAACTGGATTAATGCAGCAAGGGGTAGAAACAGAAATGCACCAAGGGACAACAGGATCCTCTGTAGATCGTTGGATCTGATCAATCAGAGAACCGCTCTGATACCAATTGTTAGGGTGCAAGCCCTGGATACAGAGGAGGGGGGGGGGTGAATGTATCCTGCTAGGAATATCACCCAATTAAAACTTCGGAAGCTAAACACAATACCAGAATAGAAACTAATTCAATTGAACAAATGAAGAGACACTTGGAGCGCTCCTAATCAATCATCTAGCGGAAGCAAAACACACAAATAAACCACTGCTCAAGAGGTTTTTAGGTGGTTTGGTCCAAAGACCTACGTCCACCCCTCACTCCCAACCGGAGTGAGGCTTCCACTAGTAACACTAGCACAGCAGACTCAGTCTGCAACAAATACTGCCAAATAGCTTGACCAGGGGAACAACCTCCCCTCTTCCTCCCAACCGGAGGGACACCCCAAGTGACTCCCAGCCACTTGGAAACCAGAGACACACAGTCTCTCTTCCTCCAAACCGGAGGGAACACCTAGTCTTGCAACCCACAAGACTAGAACCGAGGACCAATCCTCCCTTCCTCCAAACCGGAGGGGAACCTAGAGACCCAAGTCTCTCTTCCTTTGAAGCCCAGAGGGCAGCACAAGTGACCCAAGTCACCTGCAGACTAGAGGTCTCGGACCTCTCTACCTCCCAACCGGAGGGACCCCTGGACTCGAACCTACAAGCCCAGAACCGGAGATAAATCTCCCTTCCTCCAACCCGGAGGGAAACAACCGATGACACCCTGTCAAAGGCAACCAGAGACGCAAGTCTCTCTTCCTCCACACCGGAGGAACCCGATCTCACACTAAAGGATCGGAAGAACAACAAGTGAATAGTTCAAAGGAAAAACAAAAACCCAGCAACAGAAAGCTGAAAAGATAAAATCAAATGTGGCTCTCGCAGGAGCTGGCTGGCCTGGATTTGATCCACGGTCCAGCAGGAACTTCTTCTGCTGCTTTTCTCTTTTTCCCAGCACGAACTCTCTTTTCTTCTTCTTCTTCTTTCTTTCTTCTTCTTCTTCTCACTGCTTCTGCCTTCTCCTTCTTCTCTATTCTCTATATCGTGGAGGCACTCTCTGCATTTCGATCTTCCTTTCTTATCTTCTCTTTTTTCATTCGTCTTCAGATGGAGGCGGCTTAATATTTATAGCTACAGCATTTAGGGCGTTATCATCGGATCACGTGCCAGCTGGCAACCTCAGATCACGTGTATTTCATAGGCTTCACGAGCAGTACCTGTCACACAGTCATAAGAAGATATCAGATGATGTAATGACTTGGTTCAGGCTGTATTACAAAGTATGTACAGACTTCGTGTGAAGTAGAGTGTATAGACTTAGTGAAAGAGTGAGTGTACAGACTTTAGTGTTAACGTGCCAGAGAAACCAGTGTACAGACTTCATGCTGTACAGACTAGATGTTGATCAAAAGACCTTTGGACATCAACCCAAGGCGTCAACGCTTCCATCATGTAGCGTCGCCTCAGCTCCTCAAGCGAGATGCTCACGCCCTTGGCAACTGGCCAATGCGTTAACGCATCATGTGTCAGCGTCGACGCAGTGAACAAGATAGAAAGCGAAAGACGCACAATTACGTCTACGCAGTCAGCCAAGTGCGTCAACGCACTAAAAGCACAGAACCCATGAAGACAGACAGGATGTACAGACTTTGATGCGTGAAGGAACAAGTGTATAGACTTTGAACCAGCAAATGAATAAGTATGTACACTGAGGGAGTGTATAGACTTGGAACCCAAAGGCAGTGTACAGACTTGGTAAGTCTGAGCCAATGTACAGACATGAAGTGAAGACCAGTGTATAGACTTTGAGGCGTTTGACGGATGTATATACTTAGCCTTTGAGGAACGATGTATAGAGTCTGAACGTGAAGGCAGGCTGTATAGACTTGAATCGCTTGAAGCGATGTACAGACTTGCCAATATGAGACATTGTACAGACTTTGTCAAGTGACTGGCTGTACAGACTTCAGAAGATGAAGACTCTGTATCGACTTGAAGACCAATGAGCCAATGTATAGACTTGCCTTAACAATGACTGTGTAGACTTTGAAACAGAAGTCAGGCAACCGGATGTACAGAGTTGGTCAAAGCAGCAATGTATAGAGTTGAAACGCTTGAAGGCCAATGTACAGACTTGTAAGATGTGAGGCGATGTGTAGACTTTGCATTCAACAGGATGTATAGACTTGGAGGGTTCACTGATGGCTGTACAGACTTGGGCGTTGTATAGACTTGGAACGGCTTCAAGGTAACAATGTACAGACTTGTAAGATGTGAGGCGATGTGTAGACTTTGGCTTGGAACGAAGGTAAAGATGAGGCTGTATAGACTTGAACGCTGTACAGACTTCACGAAGTGATGCTTGAGCCAAGAGACAGTGTACAGACTCTGTGATGAAAGGCTGATAGAGCGAGCGATGTATAGAGTTGGAGAATGCTGTGCAATGTATAGACATCCATACAAAAAATAGACAAAGGCAGCATGGCGTCAACCCAGTTTATCCACTGCTTCAACGCATCAAGTAAACCAGCAACTACTACGTCAACGTAGTGTCCTTGTAGCGTCAACGCAGCTAGTGAACAGACAGCCAATGCGTCAACCCAATCTCCAACTGCGTCAACGCACTCAATGTGACTCATGGTGTGTCAGCCATCACTAAATCAGTGTGACTCATGGTGTGTCAGCCATCATCAAAACCACATAGGGGCACAATAGTAGCCCCATGAGGGTACTTTCGATGGAAACCCACCTATACAACAAGAGAATCAGCGGTAGATGGCCCGATGCTCTTGTACAAACTATGGGGATTTTTTTTTTGGAAGGAAAGTGGGTGCTGTCGGCTCCTATAGGGCTTTCTTCTCTTCGAGCGTATGGGATGCATATCCTCTTTTTTCCTTTTCTGCTTCTCTCTTGTATCTTCTATATGGCTTCTTTTTTTTAGGGTGAGCGAATTGGGTTTTATAAAGGAGAGAATAGTGCTGATACGACGGCATGAGGCGGGGGCCTCATTTGGTGACTGAGGGGGGAGGCTCCCTGGCCGTCGGGTACATATATGGCCGCCGACTCACTGGTGCTTCTGGCCCCTTTGGCCCATTTGTGTCATCTCGGCCCAACTAAGATATTTTCGGCCCATTTGGGGTATTGTAGGCATATTGATGCGTGCTTCGCAATAGTATTGTCGATTCTCGGAATTGGTCCCGAGCTTGTCTTGAATTTTGGTATTTACTCTCACAGCCACATCCCGCGGTCGGCAACTTACTGCAAGGGTTTTATCAGGCGGATGATCACCCGAAAGTTCTTTCGTCCTTCAAGGACTATTCTTTTGGCTCGATCACTTCTGTGACAGACAACGATTCTGTCGGGTATCGACTTTACCGGAAAGGCGCGGCCAGGTGAGTTTCTCACAATACAGTGGGCTCCTTTCGATGATTGATGAGGTTGGGACCCTTCGACGATTGCTTCAGGGATCGTGCATCAGCTTGGGTGACTTTTTTGACACTCGACTCGACTGTCATTGTGCCTTCAGAGCGCTCCGTAACACATATGTTCAATATTTTAGGTGTCAACAAAGCCTTACAAGATGAAGCTTGGATACTAGCTATGCAAGAGGAGCTGAACCAGTTTACCAGAAATCAAGTCTGAAGTCTGGTAGAATATGTAAGGGACCACCCTGTTATTGGAACCGAGTGGATGCTTAGAAACAAATTGGATGAAACAGGGATGATCACACGGAATAATGCTAGATTTATGGCATAGAGTTACTCTCAAGAAGAAGGAATTGACTACAATGAAACTTCTGCCCCTGTTGCCAGACTTGAAGCAATTAGAATTCTATTGGCATATGTAATGGCACATAGATTGAAACTGTATCAAATGGATGTTAAAAGTGCCTTTCTAAATGGATATAGCAAAGAAGAAGTATACGTAGAATAGTTGCCTGGATTTGAGGAGATGGATAAAATAGACCATGTTTATAAATTGCACAAAACTCTATATATATTGAAATAGGCAACTAGAGCATGGTATGCAAGACTCAGTTCATTTTTAGTAAGTCATGGTTTTAAATGAGGTATGGTAGACACTACTCCCTTTATTTTAAAGAATAATTTAAGAACTTTAATTGTTCAAATATATGTTGATGATATCATATTTAAAGCAACTAACGAGAAAATGTGTGTATGCACGCTAGATTTCTTGCCTATTCCTTATTTAACTATTAGTAGATCAGATATCTTATTTAGTGTGTGTATGTATGCCATATTTCAAGCTAATCCTAAAGAAACTCACCTAAGTCATGTTAAAAGAATCTTTAGATATCTTTCTAGTTTACCTAACCTTGGTTTCTCTGAGATTATGCTTTTCTTAATTAATTGGATACTAGGACGCTGACTATGCTGGATGTAAGCTAGACAGAAAAAGCACCAGTGGTACTTGTTAATTTCTTGCAGGGTGCTTGATTTCTTAGTCATCAAGAAAACAACATTCAGTAGCATTATCAACAACAGAAGTTGAGTACGCTACTGTTGGGAGTTGTTGTACTCAACTGCTAAGGGTCAAACACCAATTGGAAGATTATGGATTAAAACTAAAGGAATTTCCAATGATGTATGGCAACACCAGTGCCATTAACCTGACTAAAAATCTTATCTAGCATTCCAGGACCAAACATATTAAGGTACTCCATCATTTTATAAGAGACCTTGTTGCTAATGGCAATATCTTTTTAAATTTTGTTGGCACACTGCATCAGTTAGCTGACATTTTTACCAAGCTCTTTGTGAAGAAAGGTTCACTACACTTCGTAGAAAATTGGGGATGTGTGTTTTGGACTAAATAGATGCTCCATAATATGCTTACATGCATTACTTTATGACGAACTGTCAGTGATTACTATGAGTACACAAAGCCTTGCCCATTTGCACACCTTATACTCTCTGTATCCTTATCTTCACTTCTTGCCTATTCCTTCCAACCCAAACATATCTCTGTGCCTCTTGTCATCACAAGTTCAGGGGGAGCTTCCACATTCTAACTATCGCATATGTTCAGGGGGAGCCTCACCACTACCTCAGGGGGAGATACATTCTTAAATTTTTTCATCAAACTCTTTGTTTAGGTCATTTAGCCTTTTTGCTACATGACAAAAAGGGAGAGAATATGTGTATCTGAACTTCCTTCTCTCATTATCATGAAATTACTTGAGTAATCGGATCTTTAATAGTTTTTTCATCACCATCAAGAGTTTTGTCATCACCAAAAATTAGGAGATTGTTAGGTATACTTGGGGTAAATCTAAATATTATCATTATCAGTTTTAGTGATAACAAAATTATTGTTGTATACAACTCTGATCATTCAGTGATGACAAGAAAGAGCAGAAATGACTAAACAATGAAAGAGCTAAAAAAAAAAAGAAAAACAGAACTTAGGCGCTTATAGAAACACTTTGGAAGAAATTGAGTAAACGTAAAATAGTCGCAAACAGAGAACATATGCGATAAAATCATAGTTAGGCGATATAAAAAGAGCTTAGGCGATTATAGTTCACATAGCTGCTATATTGGCTAAGTTATTAACTTAGTCGACTATAGACACTATATCCCTTAGGCACTTCTCCGCCTAGATGATTCGCATATTTGAGTTCTTATAGGCACTGAGAACTTTGCCTATCTCAAGTGAACAAATAAGTCATAGGCACTATAATTCACTTAGGCATCACTTCGCCTATCAACATCGCCTATCTGTAACATAGGCGCTGCTTCGGTTATCTTTCCACCTATCTCGATCACTTAGGCGATATCTGACTCATATAAGTGCAAGATCGCCTATCTTACTAAATCGCCAATCTTTTTCTAAGGCTCAACATAGGCGTTACTTCGCATATCTCACTTGTCACACCCCGAACCGATAGCAGCGGGAAGCGATGCTCGAAACGTGACATCGAAACAATCATGATAATTAGAGTAGGAAATAAATAAACACAATAATTAATATTCAAACACAAGGAGACCATTGATTTGAGAAAATTATAGTTTTATTGATATTTGAAAATTGAAATACAAATTTGACTCAATTTTTACAATAATAGACTCAATGAAAGAAATAAAGAAGAGAAAACTGCAAGACCCACTATACTAACTAGACTCAAGAAAATAAAAAGACTCCGGTCTCTAAGTTCCAAGTTCACTCGATCACGCTGGCCCGATCCCAATTACAAACGTTCCATCTACCGCATTACCTAAAAAGGATGGAAATAAGGGGGGGTGAGCAAAAAGCTCAGTAGGAATTACTCTCTATCATCAGGCAAATTTAAGTAATTAATCATTTTCAGGAATGTATGAACAATGCAAGAAACTCCATTAAAGCAAACTAAGTAACCAACCAGGTCAGAAGATAATCGCTAGATAAAAGGAAATGATCATTTCATGTCTAGATATCAAGCACCATTGTCAAGAACTTTTCAACAAATGGCCATTTCGAGTCAAGTCAAGTCAAGTCATGTCATGTCAAGTCATGCATGCAAGTACTTCACGCATTCAAGTATGAATAGTAAGAATCATGAGAGAGTGGAATGTTGTAGACCCAACACGCTAGATAGTACCGGTGCCAAATGCCACACCTAGACATTCCCCTCCCCGGGGATCAAGTACTTTTCGGGTGCTCCTCCCAGGACCAGACTGGGCCCTTTAATGTGTTTTCCTTGGCATTGATTTGTTTGGATCAGAGATCCCACGAATCTAGACATCCACGAATAATGATGGCCAAGAGTTCCAAGATCAAGCTCATGTAATCAAGGTAGAATGCGTAAGAATATTGATTTTCTTGAGATTCCAACAACAAGCTCATTAATCGAGAGGAATTAGTCATTTAAATAAATGGCTCCTGAATGGATAAATGTTGACAATAGACCAAACAATAGGTCAAAATTCGAGGTACAATAGCCTAGTTAGGCTAGAGTAGCTTACACATATCAAAACCATGAGAACAACAATTTTCGGAAAGCTGGAAAGTGAAACGGTCAGTGAAGGACCGCTCAAATAATAACATGGTCGAATAAAAATCGCGTACATTATAGAGTCCAGAGGACTATGGTCGACGCACAGCCGGTTAAACAGGGTCATAGGAGGGCCGTTCAAGAAATCGGGCGGTCACGACTGAACCGCTTAATGACAGAACGGTCTCAGAACGGCCGTGATCAAACGGACAGTCCCGATTCCAGGATTAGCAAAAATATGCAATTTGATTGAGTCAAAAAGGTTCAGGCTTATGGGTACAACCCGCCCGGCATCCTAGTGGGAATCCCAGGCTCGCAGGGGCTTACGGAGGCCTCAGAACATGAACACCTAGTCCGGCGGAAGGAATATCCAACGAACAGGTAATTCTATGTCCAAGAATTTACTAGCTCACAATCAACGGAAAACTAGATATACGGTCCAGTCGCCACCACCGGAGTAGCACGACCTTAAAACAGAACTAATAAGATAGCAAGATGATAATGGAATAATGCAAACCAATATTTATTACTCTACTCATTTTCAATCATAAGATATCGAGAATGATGATCATGGCGGAAATAATTATGAAGAAAATTAACTTAGATCATAAATTCCATTTTTCCTAGTTAACAGTGTAATATTTAACATGAAAGTCCTACCAGGAAGTTAACTAACATGGATTAACAATACATAATACGCCGTAATCAAATGAACAACACAGGGTAGGAAATGATCACAGAGCAGACCGCCAGAAGACTAGACGGTCAAGGGTAAGGCCGCTTAGCCAAGATAGCAGTCAAACCTATGGCCGCTAGAGTAACAGTGCAAAAAATCGGATCCATGCGGTCTATCAGGCGCCCGCTAGACACAAAAGCGGTCTATCGTAAGACCGTTAAGCCTAGCGTAGCCCTAATACGAAGCAAACAGTCAGTCGCGAGCCGCTAGACCATGAAAACGGTCTATCGTGCGACCGCTAGAACCCATGCTGTCTCTGAAAGGACATTTCATCCAATCCGAGCCCGAAAACATGAAAACAAGGCATCGGTCCAATGAAAGCAAGATTAAAACATGGATATAGCATGAAAATTAGGTTATTTACTATCACAATGTAGGTAACTTAAAAATGCACACCATGGCATGATCAATTTAAAGATTCCACTACGATTAATCTATGTAAATCAAATGGAGACGAAAAGAGTAAAAACGCCAATTTGCATGCTCGCATAAAACTAGGAATACGCCCAAAATAGACATCCAAAATTGGGCAAAATAGGTTCAAAAGAAATCTAAGGATGAGATCTATCTAACCATGTTAATTAATTGGATTGGGCCTGAGAGAAACCTACCTTAATCGAAGAGAAAGAGGAAGATGAAGAACACGTCGGAACCCTAATCGCGCACCACTAAAGTTCAAAATTCTCCTAGGATCGACCACGAGCCCTCGCGCCACATGTTGGAAAATCAAAAGGAGGCCTAGGCTTGCGAAAGCCCTCTATTTATTGAGCCTATAGGTCGTTCTAGAGTCGAATTGGACTCGAGAGTCCAAGGAAGAAAAAATGGCGAAAAACTCAGGATGAAGCCTAATCCGCCACCACCGTCGCCAATCTATGCGTCTAGGGTTAGGGTTTCGAAGGGTAAATTGATCTACTAGGGTTAACCTTTCGATTGGGCCAGGTTTGGGCTCGATTGGTTAAGAATTGGGTTCTAATTTAGTCGTTTAAGAACAACGAATTTGGCCATTAACTCCATCATTCAGCCTAAGTAAAATTTTATAAGGGGTTGGCCCAGTTGACAATATTGTTAAACACTGCGTTCTCTATAAGAATATAATTTTTCTAGATTTTTAAAATTAGTCGAAACTTTGGCCTACGGGTGAATTTTAATTAATTTAATTTATTCCTATTAAATTCAATTCATTGTAGAAAAATTTGATTGCATCTTGGAATATGAAAAATCTTTTTATAGTGATTGTAGAAAAATAATTATTTCTTTTCATTGATATAGTTTAGCCACTTTCAAAAATAAATAATATTCTTTAATTAAGAAAATCATTGAAGTTGTTAAATAATAAGGAAAATAGCTTTAATTCCAATACATATTTTAAAATTTTACTTTTATATTTTATTATTTAACCGGGGTGTTACATCCTCTCCCACTTCAAGGAATTTTGTCCCCAAATTCGTCAATCGTCATTAACTATTCAAATAGTTAAACTAAGATGATCTTATCTATTCAAAATAACATGTTAATCGTACAACTAATGGAATGCAAAAGAATTTAACCATAGTTAAAGATAAGGGAGAACGATACCTTATATAAAATTCTTATTCTTCATTTGTTAGAAATCAATTGTAATTTGCTTGTGGAAGTAGCTTAGGGCAATTAGCCATTACATGATCTTTATTTTCGCAACGAAGACACGCTCCGCTCCTTTGCCAGCACTCCTTGATTAGATGACCAAATTTGTGAGAGTAAAAATATTTCATTTGCGAAAGGTTATTCATTTTCTTCTTATTACTTCGAATTTCTTTACAACGGACTCGCCACCTTTTAACGAAACGAGATTTTAGCTTACGCGTGGACTCTCTCGCTTTCATGTCAAAAGGAGCTTAGATACCTGCAAAATAATTATAAAGTTAAAAATTTTATTACCCTTACGCGTCGTGCTACGCAATCTTATACATATTTTATTACTTAACCCGAGGCACTACCCAATCTCACGAGGTGACATGAATGGATGACACAGATTACACGACCTATTACTTAGGGTAAACTATGTTAGCGCAGCAAGAGTGATATAGAAGGGGGGGATGAATAGATCACTCCCAATTTGTAAAAACTTAGGCGGAAAATTAATTCTACTGCTTACGCCCCTCCTGAACCCGCACACAGAGAAATGCAAACGCAGTCACCAAACAAGATAGTATAAGTAAATGAGAATGAAGAACTGATCACATGGAAGCAAAGAGACAAGCAGCTGGAGAGCGTAGATAATAACAGCAAACCACAGAGGAGGCACTCGGTTTTTAGGTGGTTCGATTGCAGTCCGCAATCTACATCCACCCCTCACTCCAACTAGAATGAGGATTCCACTAGACAATGCTAGAACACTACAGACTCAATCTGCGAACAACATGCTGCCATACATCTTGAACAACCAAGGGAAACAAATCCTTCAACAAAGCTCTGCTACCCACAGAGCTTGAAACCTGTTCCAGCTACCAGCTAGAATAGAACCGGAGACACCTCTCCCTTCCTCCACACACCGGAGGGAACCTGCTAATGACAACCTGTCACTAGCAACACCAGAGATCACCGATCTCTCTTCCTCTGCAACCCAGAGGGAAACCAGAGTAACACTCCCTTCCTCCACACACCGGAGGGGAACCAATTCGAATCAGAAGAATGAACAAAATAAAAGAAAACAAAATAGAAACAAGGACCAACGAAGAAGCAGTCGGTTCTGAAACCAATACAAATGTAGCTTCAAAGGAAGCAATTCATCAAACCACAGACACTGCTCTCTCTCTCTCGAACATACTCCTCTCGGATCTGGACAATATGGAACTCTCTGCTCTTTTTCCTTTCTGGATCGTGCAGTCTCACACAAATGGCTTCTGCTTTTTCTTTTCACGATCACTCTTCTACTGAAGGACGAAGCTTCATATCTATAGCAGATATTAGGCGTGTGGCTTCCAGGTTCCCGCCCAAGAACTTTTTTGCCAGATCATTTGAATTTTGACCACATGGCAGCATACTGACTGGGTTGCCATCCACGTGTCATGTTCCTGGTTTCTTGGATCACGTGCCAGGTGCCAACCTCGGATCACGTGCCCAATCATCAACCTAAATCGCCTGCAGACAGAGACAGAAGGAATGTATATACTTAGTTAGTTCAGGCTATTCACATGAGTGTATATACTTCAGAAACAGCAACTGAGTAAGTGTGTACAACGTGAGAGAGTGTATAGACTTAATGAATAAGCGCATGTGAAGGCAGTGTATAGACTTAATGAATAAGCGCATGAATGGCAGTGTATAGACATGTGATGAACAATGCATGAACTAGCCTTACCAATGTGTAGACTTTACATTGCTCAGCCATTGTATAGACTTCACGAAGCCTAACCAGTGTAGAGACTTGGAACGAGTGTGATGTGAGCACTGAAGACTCAAGTTATAAAAACCGAATGTATAGAGTTGTGGGCGGACAACCCAATGTATAGACTTGAAGCATGAGGCTAGTGTTTAGACTTTGATGCCCAACGGCGATGTCTAGACTTCGACAAGCTTGAGCCAGTGTATGGACTTTGCGAGAGTGAGACGATGCATGAGACGCTGAAGGACCGATGTACAGACTCTGAATGTGAAGGCAGGCTGTATAGACTTGAATCACTTGAAGCGATGTACAGACTTGGTGAGGCTCAAGCAGTGTACAGACTTGTGAAGGCTTCCGCGTTGTACAGACATGGAAGTACCACTGTGGATGTATGGACTTGATGATCCACTGTGGATGTATGGACTTGAGTGAATGAAGCCGATGTACAGACTTGCCGATTCGAAGCCACTGTACAGACCTTGAAGAATAGTTCAATGTATAGACTTGAAGCCCCTGAGCTAATGTTTAGACTTCACGCTGTACAAACTTTGAGCTTTAATCGTTTGAGCAGTATGCAATGTATAGGCTTAGCGATGTATAGACTTGGCCAGGAAAGCGTAGGGAAATGTATGAGTGTATAGACTTGGCCAAGCGTAGGAAAAGATGTGGAGTGTACAGACTTGGTGAAACAAAGTCCAGTGTATAGACTTGGAGAAGCGAAACCGATGTACAGACTTAGAAGGATTTGAACGGGAGAGTGTATGGACTTGGTTCCTATAGCAGTGTATAGAGTTGAAGGTATGACAATCGAGTGTGTAGACTTGAAGCGGTCGGGCAGTGTACAGACTTAGAATATTAAGACCAGTGTATAGACTTCAGTTAGAAGGTGCCCGATGTACAGACTTGAAGATGATATGCCAGTGTACAGACTTAATGATATGAACACTAAGGCATGCTGTACAGACTTACTCGATCAAGCTGATGTACAGACTTTGATATCCAGACAGTCAGTGTTCTGATGGGTCGACGCATCAGCAAGGGTGGGTCGACCCACTACTGTTCATTCTAACTAAGCAGAGTGTAGATAGATGAACTAATGAAACATCATATGAACTGTACTCACTTACATGATGAACCAGCATAAATCTAGAGATAGTAGATTGATTTATAGTGTGAGACATCATCAAAACCATAGGGATGCAACAATCTCCCCCTTTTTGATGATGGCAACACTATGAATCAAGCAATATCAAAGTTCAACAAGAAATTAATATTAGCTGCAACAAACAGAGTAAATTCAAGGCATGCTCATGCAAATGAATTAAACATTCCCTACCACACACTCTCATCTCCCCCACAACTCATAAACATATCTTCCCGAAGCAACATGACTCCCCCAAAGCTCAAGACAAATCCAAGACTCACTGATATTGCAGAACTTCTCTCCCCCTTTGACATCAGCAAAAAGAAATACAGAATGTATGATAGTGCTGGAAACATGAAGAATAAGGGCAATAACTTCTTAGTGCAGAAGGTCACGAGTAGGTCTTAAGAGAATAAGTGAGTTTCTAATCTCAAGAGAAGATTCTTTAAACTCCAGTACACAATAGAGAAGTAGAATGATAGAAAAGTTTATCAGCATACATAGTGTATGATTTAGAGCAGGAGTTAACAAGTATGGCCAGATATAGCTGATCATTCAACTATCCCACAAGACAGCAAGAGACGAAATCAGAGAGGTGTTCTCAAGGTATTAAGGACAAGCAATCCATTAGTTGCATAACAACAAGGAATTTTTTTCTTTTTGAGATGATTTTCAAGAAGATCAATGAGTAAGTTGGTAGTTCACTCCTTTGACATTAGGGAGACACCTTGATTAGAGGCCTGAATCCCCAGTTACTCAGAGTGAGTACCTCATTACTTCCTTCCTTTTTTTTTATTAAGGAACAGAGTTAGTAACTGTGACTTTTGACATGAGGAAACACCTTGATTAGAGGCCAGAGTCCCCAGTTACTCACCAGCAAGCCACCATTGCTCTGTCATGTCTTTTCATTCATTTTAAGCATTTGACACCTCATGACATGGGAGAAATATTCATTTCATTGATGAAGCTCCCAGTTTCTCAGTGATCAAAACAGAACATGTTTGTTCAGTTAAGCCCTTGAGTTAAAGAGATAGAATGATTGAAAACAATACCAGAAGGACTATTTCTTGAATTGAGTCTTGAAGTCTAGATTTCAAGCTGATTGGGTCAGATATCAAGACATACAGGTTTTGGCCTGAACCAGAATCAATGACAATGTAGGAAGATATACTTTATGCAATTAGTCCAGATCTCTGAAGGAGTACCAAAGGAAAGATTCTAACTGGATTTTAGAGTCACTGACTTATAGACTTAAGAGATAAGTGACACTCTACTGTCTGAGAGAACCACACTAGATCAGTCATGCAAGACCAGCAAAGTTACACATCTGGACAGTCCTTTTGAATCTGTCAAAGAACTTCTCCTCTCACACAACAACTCAGCTCCCCCTAAGACATAGCATTCCTCAATGAAACAATCCAGCATAATCTCAAAGCTTCCCCTCACTCAAAGCATTCCTGAAAGCTAACCAGCAGACATTCTGAACTCCCCCTTAAACCAGCATGAAAGAAGGCTAAACATCAGACAAACACAACTCCCCCTCACAACAAGAACAGGCTTCATAATTAAGACAATTTGTATAAGCCTAATTCTCTTCTCAATGTGGTGAATTTTTCATTATCCAGAGGTTTTGTGAATATGTCAGCAATCTGATTATCTGTGCCTACATGAATCAGTTCAAAATTATTCTTAGACACCTCATCTCTTATAAAATGATGTCTTATCTCTATGTGTTTGGTTCGTGAATGCAAAACAGGATTTTTAGCAATATTGATGGCACTAGTATTATCACAGTAGATTGGTGTGCACCCCAGGTCTACTTGGTAGTCCTGAAGCTGGTGTTTAATCCATATGACTTGTGTTCCACAACTCCCTGCAGCCACATATTCAGCTTCTGCAGTGGAGAGGGCCACAGAATGTTGTTTCTTGGAGCCCCAAGACACTAAACACCCACCCAAAAATTCACAATGACCACTAGTACTTTTCCTGTCTAGTTTACAGCCTGCATAATCAGCATCTGTGTATGCAACTAAGTTAAATGTGTGAGATGCAGGAAACCATAAACCAAGAGAATGAGTAGCTGACAAATATCTGAAGATTCTTTTAACTGCAGCTAAGTGTAATTCAGTAGGTCTAGACTGATACCTTGCACACATTCCTACACTGAATTGTATATCAGGTCTAGAGGCTGTCAAGTAAAGAAGTGATCCAATCATACCTCGATAAAGTTTGGCATTTACTTCTTTACCTGTCTCATCTGCATCCAGTGAGGTATTGGTGCCCATGGGTGTTGTAATGTGCTTTAAGTTTTCCATACCAAACCTCTTGAACAGTTCCATTGTGTATTTGGTTTGGTTGATGAAGCACCCATCCTCTAGCTGCTGTACCTGCAATCCAAGAAAGTATTTTAGTTCACCAACCAAGCTCATTTCGAATTCAGCAGACATCATGGTAGAAAATTCATCACATAGTTCATGCTTAGTTGATCCAAATACAATGTCATCTACATATACCTGAACTATGATGAGATCTCTATTTATGCCCTTGGTAAATAAAGTTTGATCAACTTTACCTCTTTTGTAGCCCTTGCTGATCAGAAATTCAGTCAATCTTTCATACCATGCTCTTGGAGCCTGCTTTAGACCATACAAGGCTTTGTTTAACCTGAAAACTTGGTTAGGTTGAGGAGAGTATTGAAATCCAGGAGGTTGTTCAACAAAAACTTCTTCTTTAATGACTCCATTTAAAAAGGCACTTTTAACATCCATTTGTTGGAGTTTTATATTCTTTGAACAAGCAAAGGCAAGCAACAATCTTATAGCTTCCATCCTAGCAACAGGTGCATAGGATTCATCAAAGTCTACACCGAATTCCTGACAGTAGCCTTTGGCTACTAATCTGGCCTTATTCCTCGAGATGATTCCATCTTCATTCATCTTATTTTTGAACACCCACTTGGTTCCTATGATATTAATACCATCTGGTCTTGGGACAAGCTCCCAGACATTATTCCTTTCAAACTGACCTAATTCCTCACACATAGCATTGACCCAAGCTTGATCAGCCAAGGCCTCTTCTACTGTTTTGGGTTCAATTTGTGAGACTAAAGCAATTAAGTCATCATTATTCACATTTCTAAAATGAGACCTAGTCCGAAGAGGATCTTCAGGATGGCCTATGACATTATCTAATGGATGGTCTTTAAGAAATCTAACATTTGTTGAAGACTCACCTGTTTCTCTTGGCCCTTCCTGATTGGGGGAATTTGTTTCTCCACTCGGCTGAGTCTTCTCTTCTTCTTGTTGGTCTTCTAGAAAATCCCCATCATGATTGGAATCCCTGTCAAGATTTTCAACATTAGAAACATCTTTCTTTTCACTAAAAAGGATGTGTGGAGACTCTTCCACTTTCTGATCTGATATGTTAAATACCCTATATGCCCTTGACACTTCAGAGTAACCCAAGAATATTCCTGGGGAGCTTTTAGCTTCAAACTTGTCTAAATCTTTCTTATCATTGTTATGAATAAAACATTTTGCTCCAAAAATTCTGAAATGAAACAAGTTTGGTTTCTTACCTTTTAGAAGCTCATAGGGTGTTTTCTTGTGAATGGGTCTTACCATGGCCCTGTTGATTATGTAAGTTGCTGTATTGGCCGCTTCTGCCCAAAACCTTCTAGGTAATCTACTTTCAATCAACATGGTTCGGGCCATCTCCACCACAGTTCTATTTCTTCTCTCCACAATCCCATTCTGTTCAGGTGTCCTGGGAGAAGAAAACCTGTGAGTTAGTCCCTCTTTTTCACAAAGATCAGTAAACATGGAGTTTTCAAACTCACCTCCATGGTCAGATTGAATAGAACAGACCTTGTATTTCCCTTCTTGTTTGACCTTATTGAAAAACAGATTAAACTTTTGAAATGCATCACTCTTATTTGCTAAGAAAAATATCCATGAATATCTAGAGAAGTCATCTATGATGACATAGCCAAACCTGTTTCCATTAAGACTCTGAGTTCTAGTGGGACCGAAAAGGTCCATATGAAGAAGTTCCATTGGTCTAGAAGACAATGGCTCAGATCTTAATTTAAAGGAATTTCTGGTCTGTTTGCCTAGAGCACAGGTATCACATGCTTTTGATATCGAATTGAATTTAATTCTAGGCATGCCTCTAACTAAATCATGCTTGACCAATTTATTTAAAGTTGTAAAGCTAGCATGACCTAGACGTCTATGCCATTCAAAAGCATCATTTTCAGAGTTGGCAGATAAGCAAATAGTAGATTCAGATTCCTCATCTAAGTCTACAATGTAGACATTATTAATCCTGTTGGCTACAAATTTAACCACATCAGAATTTATTTCAAGGATTTTGCATGAACTATCATCAAATACAACCCTGTGACCCCTGTCACATAACTGACTAATGCTAATCAGTTTGTGTTGAAGCCCTTCCACAAGTAAGACTTTTTCAATGGAGTTTGTGGAAGACTTACCTACTGTACCAACTCCAATTATTTTACCTTTGTTCTTTCCTCCAAACTTGACCAGACCCCCTGGCTTCATCTCTATCTTGCTAAACTTGGATCGGTCTCCTGTCATATGCCTGGAGCAGCCACTGTCGAGGTACCACTTGTTGTCTTCAGCTGCCAGGCCGACCTACACAAATACATCAAGCAGAGTGATTTGGAACCCAAGATGAGTTGGGTCCAAAGACATTGTTCAAATCTCTGATCAAGTGTTTAGGTATCCAGATTTGCTTCAGCATGGTTTTCTCTGGCACCTTCCTTTCTGGTTTATTAAAGTTGAATCCAGCTGGACTGGAGAAGTGAGTTCTATTTCATTCATTAGTCTTCCTATTCCTAGGAAATTTCCTGTAAGCTTGTTGATTAACATATTTTTGACCATGAAAATTATTTCTCCAGTAGGTCCTGTTTGGACCCATCTGATTGTTGTAATTCCAGCTCTTATTCTGATTCACTTTCTTGGTCCATCTACCATTTGTGTTCTGGTGAGTGGGCTTAGTGATATTCTTCATAAAATTCATTCCCATCTTAAATGGTTGTCAAGCACTGGTTTTTGTGTTTTCTTTAGGACTTTGAATTCCCTTAGTGCTGTTTGAGCTGGATGGTGTGTCCAGCTTCTCTTTTCCCTTCTCTGGGCAGAAGGTGATGGTCTTGAATTGCAAGGGTCTCTTGTTGGTTGGGTCATAGCCTAGACCCTCCTTATTGAAATTGACCCTAGTCCCTAGTATAGCATCTAAACTAGTTTTTCCTTGGACAAACTTTTCTAAGACTTTCTGTTTGTCTTCCAGCTCCTTTTGAAGGGACTCAGAATTTTTTAGGAGTTCAGCATTTACTTTCTTCACAGCTTCATATTTCTCTGAGTTCACTCTAATTTCATTCATGCTTTCTTCAATTTTAGTTTTGAATTCATTGAGCTGATTTTGACTTTCTTGAATTTCTCCCTTGAGCTTATCATTTTCTTTCCTTAGTGAGGTCATTTCTTCTAGTTGTTCTTTTAGCTTCTCATTTTCCTCACAGACCTGAGTTTGTTCTTCAACATTTGTGTTAAATTTTCTTTTCAGAACTCTGTGCTCTTTACTAAGAGAATTAAATTTATCTAACAATTCACCATAAGCATCCTCCCAGTCATCAATTGAGAAATTTTCAAAAACATTTATTACCTCCTCTTCACTGTTTGCCATAAGGCAAATTCCATCTTCATATTCTTCTGAGGAAGTGTCTTCGGGATCTTCTTCTTCCTCGCTCCATGTGCAGACCATCGCCTGTGGCTTCTTCTTCTTCTGCACCTTTGTGTTCTTCTTCTGAAGATAGGGACCCTTCTTCTGGAGGTCTGGGCATTCGCCTTTCATGTGTCCCTGTTTGTTACAATTAAAACAAGTCAGTCTCTTAGGATTTCTATCCCTGTAACTAGTAAATTCAGCATTCTTGTTAAAGAGTGTGGCTTCTTCTTCCTAAAGGTCTTTCCCTTTTTCTTCAAAAATTTTCTGAACTGTCTAGTGAGCATTGCCTGCTCCTCCTGGTCGAGATTTGAAAAACCTTCAAGCTCGGACTCGGACTCGGGGCTACTGCTGCTGCTCCCGCTGTTGCTACCCTTGTTGCGGGATGCCCTTAGAGCCACATTCTTAGCCTTCCTATCACTTCCTTCTCCACCTCCTTGGAAATTCATCTCATAGGTCATAAGGGATCCTATGAGTTCATTCACAGTCAAGATAGTCAGATCTTTTGACTCCTCAATCACAATGGCCTTAGTGTGCCATGCCGGGGATAAAGATCTAAGAATTTTCCTGACTATATCTGCCTCAGCAAGATCCTTCCCTAGCCCTTTAAGTGTGTTTGTGATCAAGGACAACCTGGCATACATTTCAGTTATATTCTCCTCTGCATTCATCCTAAACATTTCATACTTAGAAGTGTAGAGGTTTACCTTCGAGGCTTTCACTTGAGCTGTACCTTCATAGATCAATTGCAGCTCATCCCACATTCGCTTGGCAGTCTTGTAGGCAGATATACGGGCATATTCCTCTGGATGAACAGCACACTGGATGATGTTCAGCGCCGTCCAATTGAGTGAAGATAGCTTGACATGGTCATCTGTCCAAGCGTCCTCGTTTGGTGGCAGATCATATGGCCCCACAGTAATTACTCTCCACAGTTTATGGCTCTGAGCCCTGATAAACACTTCCATCCTGTTCTTCCAAAACAGATAGTTACTACCATCAAAATACGGAGGGCGACTAATGGATTGACCTTCGGCCATGAAGGTTCTAGGACCACTGGCATTTCCTTGACCGTTCGTCCACATGGCGTAAACCTGCTCTGATACCAAATGTTAGCGCAGCAAGAGTGATATAGAAGGGGGGGGATGAATAGATCACTCCCAATTTGTAAAAACTTAGGCGGAAAATTAATTCTACTGCTTACGCCCCTCCTGAACCCGCACACAGAGAAATGCAAACGCAGTCACCAAACAAGACAGTATAAGTAAATGAGAATGAAGAACTGATCACATGGAAGCAAAGAGACAAGCAGATGGAGAGCGCAGATAATAACAGCAAACCACAGAGGAGGCACTCAGTTTTTAGGTGGTTCGATTGCAGTCCGCAATCTACATCCACCCCTCACTCCAACTAGAATGAGGATTCCACTAGACAATGCTAGAACACTGCAGACTCAGTCTGCGAACAACATGCTGCCACACAGCTTGAACAACCAAGGGAAACAAATCCCTCAACCAAGCTCTGCTACCGAGCTTGAAACCTGTTCCAGCTACCAGCTAGAACAGAACCGGAGACACCTCTCCCTTCCTCCACACACCGGAGGGAACCTGCTAATGACAACCTGTCACTAGCAACACCAGAGATCACCGATCTCTCTTCCTCTGCAACCCAGAGGGAAACCGGAGTAACACTCCCTTCCTCCACACACCGGAGGGGAACCAATTCGAATCAGAAGAATGAACAAAATAAAAAGAAAACAAAATAGAAACAAGGACCAACGAAGAAGCAGTCGGTTCTGAAACCAATACAAATGTAGCTTCAAAGGAAGCAATTCATCAAACCACAGACACTGCTCTCTCTCTCTCTCGAACATACTCCTCTCGGATCTGGACAAAATGGAACTCTCTGCTCTTTTTCCTTTCTGGATCGTGCAGTCTCACACAAATGGCTTCTGCTTTTTCTTTTCACGATCACTGTTCTACTGAAGGACGAAGCTTCATATTTATAGCAGATATTAGGCGTGTGGCTTCCAGGTTCCCGCCCAAGAACTTTTTGCCAGATCATTTGAATTTCGACCACATGGCAGCATCCTGACTGGGTTGCCATCCACGTGTCATGTTCCTGGTTTCTTGGATCACGTGCCAGGTGCCAACCTCGGATCACGTGCCCAATCATCAGCCTGAATCGCCTGCAGACAGAGACAGAAGGAATGTATATACTTAGTTAGTTCAGGCTATTAACACGAGTGTATATACTTCAGAAACAGCAACTGAGTAAGTGTGTGAGAGAGTGAATAGACTTAATGAATAAGCGCATGTGTAGGCAGTGTATAGACTTAATGAATAAGCTCATGAATGGCAGTGTACAGACTTAATGAATAAGCGCATGAATGGCAGTGTACAGACTCAATGAATAAGCGCATGAATGGCAGTGTATAGACATGTGATGAACAATGCATGAACTAGCCTTACCAATGTGTAGACTTTACATTGCTCAGCCACTGTATAGGCTTCACGAAGCCTAACCAGTGTACAGACTTGGAACGAGTGTGCTGTGAGCACTGAAGACTCAAGTTATAACAACCGAATGTATAGAGTTGTGGTCGGACAACCCAATGTATAGACTTGAAGCATGAGGCCAGTGTTCACACTTTGATGCCCAACGGCGATGTCTAGACTTCGACAAGCTTGAGCCAGTGTATGGACTTTGCAGAGTGAGACGATGCATGAGACGCTGAAGGACCGATGTACAGACTCTGAATGTGAAGGTAGGCTGTATAGACTTGAATCGCTTGAAGCGATGTACAGACTTGGTGAGGCTCAAGCAGTGTACAGACTTGTGAAGGCTTCAGCGTTGTACAGACATGGAAGTACCACTGTGGATGTATGGACTTGATGATCCACTGTGGATGTATGGACTTGAGTGAATGAAGCCGATGTACAGACTTGCCGATTCGAAGCCACTGTACAGACTTTGAAGAATAGTTCAATGTATAGACTTGAAGCCCCTGAGCTAATGTTTAGACTTCACGCTGTACAGACTTTGAGCTTTGATCGTTTGAGCAGTATGCAATGTACAGGCTTAGCGATGTATAGACTTGGCCAGGAAAGCGTAGGGAAATGTATGAGTGTATAGACTTGGCCAAGCGTAGGAAAAGATGTGGAGTGTACAGACTTGGTGAAACAAAGTCCAGTGTATAGACTTGGAGAAGCGAAACCGATGTACAGACTTAGAAGGATTTGAACGGGAGAGTGTATGGACTTGGTTCCTGTAGCAGTGTATAGAGTTGAAGGTATGACAATCGAGTGTGTAGACTTGAAGCGGTCGGGCAGTGTACAGACTTAGAATATTAAGACCAGTGTATAGACTTCAGTTAGAAGGTGCCCGATGTACAGACTTGAAGATGATATGCCAGTGTACAGACTTAATGATATGAACACTAAGGCATGCTGTACAGACTTACTCGATCAAGCTGATGTACAGACTTTGATACCCAGACAGTCAGTGTTCTGATGGGTCGACGCATCAGCAAGGGTGGGTCGACCCACTATTGTTCATTCTAACTAAGCAGAGTGTAGATAGATGAACTAATGAAACATCATATGAACTGTACTCACTTACATGATGAACCAGCATAAATCTAGAGATAGTAGATTGATTTATAGTGTGAGACATCATCAAAACCATAGGGATGCAACAATCTCCCCCTTTTTGATGATGGCAACACTATGAATCAAGCAATATCAAAGTTCAACAAGAAATTAATATCAGCTGCAACAAACAGAGTAAATTCAAGGCATGCTCATGCAAATGAATTAAACATTCCCTACCACACACTCTCATCTCCCCCACAACTCATAAACATATCTTCCCCGAAGCAACATGACTCCCCCAAAGCTCAAGACAAATCCAAGACTCACTGATATTGCAGAACTTCTCTCCCCCTTTGACATCAGCAAAAAGAAATACAGAATGTATGACAGTGCTGGAAACATGAAGAATAAGGGCAGTAACTTCTTAGTGCAGAAAGTCACGAGTAGGTCTTAAGAGAATAAGTGAGTTTCTAATCTCAAGAGAAGATTCTTTAAACTCCAGTACACAATAGAGAAGTAGAATGATAGAAAAGTTTATCAGCATACATAGTGTATGATTTAGAGCAGGAGTTAACAAGTATGGCCAGATATAGCTGATCATTCAACTATCCCACAAGACAGCAAGAGACGAAATCAGAGAGGTGTTCTCAAGGTATTGAGGACAAGCAATCCATTAGTTGCATAACAACAAGGAATTTTTTTCTTTTTGAGATGATTTTCAAGAAGATCAATGAGTAAGTTGGTAGTTCACTCCTTTGACATTAGGGAGACACTTTGATTAGAGGCCTGAATCCCCAGTTACTCAGAGTGAGTACCTCATTACTTCCTTCCTTTTTTATTATTATTAAGGAACAGAGTTAGTAACTGTGGCTTTTGACATGAGGACACACCTTGATTAGAGGCCAGAGTCCCCAGTTACTCACCAGCAAGCCACCATTGCTCTGTCATGTCTTTTCATTCATTTTAAGTATTTGACACCTCATGACGTGGGAGAAATATTCATTTCATTGATGAAGCTCCCAGTTTCTCAATGATCAAAACAGAACATGTTTGTTCAGTTAAGCCCTTGAGTTAAAGAGATAGAATGATTGAAAACAATACCAGAAGGACTATTTCTTGAATTGAGTCTTGAAGTCTAGATTTCAAGCTGATTGGGTCAGATATCAAGACATACAGGTTTTGGCCTGAACCAGAATCAATGACAATGTAGGAAGATATACTTTATGCAATTAGTCCAGATCTCTGAAGGAGTACCAAAGGAAAGATTCTAACTGGATTTTAGAGTCACTGACTTATAGACTTAAGAGATAAGTGACACTCTACTGTCTGAGAGAACCACACTAGATCAGTCATGCAAGACCAGCAAAGTTACACATCTGGACAGTCCTTTTGAATCTGTTAAAGAACTTCTCCTCTCACACAACAACTCAGCTCCCCCTAAGACATAGCATTCCTCAATGAAACAATCCAACATAATCTCAAAGCTTCCCCTCACTCAAAGCATTCCTGAAAGCTAACCAGCAGACATTCTGAACTCCCACTTAAACTAGCATGACATAAGGCTAAACATCAGACAAACACAACTCCCCCTCACAACAAGAACATGCTTCATAATTAAGACAATTTGTATAAGCCTAATTCTCTTCTCAATGTGGTGAATTTTTCATTATCCAGAGGTTTTGTGAATATGTCAGCAATCTTATTATCTGTGCCTACATGAATCAGTTCAAAATTATTCTTAGACACCTCATCTCTTATAAAATGATGTCTTATCTCTATGTGTTTGGTTCGTGAATGCAAAACAGGATTTTTAGCAATATTGATGGCACTAGTATTATCACAGTAGATTGGTGTGCACCCCAGGTCTACTTGGTAGTCCTGAAGCTGGTGTTTAATCCATATGACTTGTGTTCCACAACTCCCTGCAGCCACATATTCAGCTTCTGCAGTGGAGAGGGCCACAGAATGTTGTTTCTTGGAGCCCCAAGACACTAAACACCCACCCAAAAATTCATAATGACCACTAGTGCTTTTCCTGTCTAGTTTACAGCCTGCATAATCAGCATCTGTGTATGCAACTAAGTTAAATGTGTGAGATGCAGGAAACCGTAAACCAAGAGAATGAGTAGCTGACAAATATCTGAAGATTCTTTTAACTGCAGCTAAGTGTAATTCAGTAGGTCTAGACTGATACCTTGCACACATTCCTACACTGAATTGTATATCAGGTCTAGAGGCTGTCAAGTAAAGAAGTGATCCAATCATACCTCGATAAAGTTTGGCATTTACTTCTTTACCTGTCTCATCTGCATCCAGTGAGGTATTGGTGCCCATGGGTGTTGTAATGTGCTTTAAGTTTTCCATACCAAACCTCTTGAACAGTTCAATTGTGTATTTGGTTTGGTTGATGAAGCACCCATCCTCTAGCTGCTGTACCTGCAATCCAAGAAAGTATTTTAGTTCACCAACCAAGCTCATTTCGAATTCAGCAGACATCATGGTAGAAAATTCATCACATAGTTCATGCTTAGTTGATCCAAATACAATGTCATCTACATATACCTGAACTATGATGAGATCTCTATTTATGCCCTTGGTAAATAAAGTTTGATCAACTTTACCACTTTTGTAGCCCTTGCTGATCCGAAATTCAGTCAATCTTTCGTACTATGCTCTTGGAGCCTGCTTTAGACCATACAAGGCTTTGTTTAACCTGAAAACTTGGTTAGGTTGAGGAGAGTATTGAAATCCAGGAGGTTGTTCAACAAAAACTTCTTCTTTAATGACTCCATTTAAAAAGGCACTTTTAACATCCATTTGTTGGAGTTTTATATTCTTTGAACAAGCAAAGGCAAGCAACAATCTTATAGCTTCCATCCTAGCAACAGGTGCATAGGATTCATCAAAGTCTACACCGAATTCCTGACAGTAGCCTTTGGCTACTAATCTGGCCTTATTCCTCGAGATGATTCCATCTTCATTCATCTTATTTTTGAACACCCACTTGGTTCCTATGATATTAATACCATCTGGTCTTGGGACAAGCTCCCAGACATTATTCCTTTCAAACTGACCTAATTCCTCACACATAGCATTGACCCAAGCTTGATCAGCCAAGGCCTCTTCTACTGTTTTAGGTTCAATTTGTGAGACTAAAGCAATTAAGTCATCATTATTCACATTTCTAAAATGAGACCTAGTCCGAAGAGGATCTTCAGGATGGCCTATGACATTATCTAATGGATGGTCTTTAAGAAATCTAACATTTGTTGAAGACTCACCTGTTTCTCTTGGCCCTTCCTGATTGGGGGAATTTGTTTCTCCACTCGGCTGAGTCTTCTCTTCTTCTTGTTGGTCTTCTAGAACATCCCCATCGTGATTGGAATCCCTGTCAAGATTTTCAACATTAGAAACATCTTTCTTTTCACTAAAAAGGATGTGTGGAGACTCTTCCACTTTCTGATCTGATATGTTAAATACCCTATATGCCCTTGACACTTCAGAGTAACCCAAGAATATTTCTGGGCAGCTTTTAGCTTCAAACTTGTCTAAATCTTTCTTATCATTGTTATGAATAAAATAAATTGCTCCAAAAATTCTGAAATGAAACAAGTTTGGTTTCTTACCTTTTAGAAGCTCATAGGGTGTTTTCTTGTGAATGGGTCTTACCATGGCCCTGTTGATTATGTAAGTTGCTGTATTGGCCGCTTCTGCCCAAAACCTTCTAGGTAATCTACTTTCAATCAACATGGTTCGGGCCATCTCCACTACAGTTCTATTTCTTCTCTCCATAATCCCATTCTATTCAGGTGTCCTGGGAGAAGAAAACCTGTGAGTTAGTCCCTCTTTTTCACAAAGATGAGTAAACATGGAGTTTTCAAACTCACCTCCATGGTCAGATTGAATAGAACAGACCTTGTATTTCTCTTCTTGTTTGACCTTATTGAAAAATAGATTAAACTTTTGAAATGCATCACTCTTATTTGCTAAGAAAAATATCCATGAATATCTAGAGAAGTCATCTATGATGACATAGCCAAACCTGTTCCCATTAAGACTTTGAGATCTAGTGGGACCGAAAAGGTCCATATGGAGAAGTTCCATTGGTCTAGAGGACAATGGCTCAGATCTTAATTTGAAAGAATTCCTGGTCTGTTTGCCTAGAGCATAGGCATCACATGATTTTGAAATGGAATTGAATTTAATTCTAGGCATGCCTTTAACTAAATCATACTTGACCAATTTATTTAAAGTAGTAAAGCTGGCATGACCGAGATGTCTATGCCATTCAAAAGCATCATTTTCAGAGTTGGCAGATAAGCAAATAGTAGATTCAGATTCCTCATCTAAGTCTACAATGTAGACATTATTAATTTGTTGGCTACAAATTTAACCACATCAGAATTTATTTCAAGGATTTTGCATGAACTATCATCAAATACAACCATGTGACCCCTGTCACATAACTGACTAATGCTAATCAGGTTGTGTTGAAGCCCTTCCACAAGTAAGACTTTTTCAATGGAGTTTGTGGAAGACTTACCTACTGTACCAACTCCAATTATTTTACCTTTGTTCTTTCCTCCAAACTTGACCACACCCCCTGGCTTCATCTCTATCTTGCTAAACTTGGATCGGTCTCCTGTCATATGCCTGGAGCAGCCACTGTCGAGGTACCACTTGTTGTCTTCAGCTGTCAGGCCGACCTACACAAATACATCAAGCAGAGTTATTTGGAACCCAAGATGAGTTGGGTCCAAAGACATTGTTCAAATCTCTGATCAAGTGTTTAGGTATCCAGATTTGCTTCAGCATGGTTTTCTCTGGCACCTTCCTTTCTGGTTTATTAAAGTTGAATCCAGCTGGACTGGAGAAGTGAGTTCTATTTCATTCATTAGTCTTCCTATTCCTAGGAAATTTCCTGTAAGCTTGTTGATTAACATATTTTTGACCATGAAAATTATTTCTCCAGTAGGTCCTGTTTGGACCCATCTGATTGTTGTAATTCCAGCTCTTATTCTGATTCACTTTCTTGGTCCATCTACCATTTGTGTTCTGGTGAGTGGGCTTAGTGATATTCTTCATAAAATTCATTCCCATCTTAAATGGTTGTCCAGCACTGGTTTTTGTGTTTTCTTTAGGACTTTGAATTCCCTTAGTGCTGTTTGAGCTGGATGGTGTGTCCAGCTTCTCTTTTCCCTTCTCTAGGCAGAAGGTGATGGTCTTGAATTGCAAGGGTCTCTTGTTGGTTGGGTCATAGCCTAGACCCTCCTTATTGAAATTGACCCTAGTCCCTAGTATAGCATCTAAACTAGTTTTTCCTTGGACAAACTTTTCTAAGACTTTCTGTTTGTCTTCCAGCTCCTTTTGAAGGGACTCAGAATTTTTTAGGAGTTCAGCATTTACTTTCTTCACAGCTTCATATTTCTCTGAGTTCACTCTAATTTCATTCATGCTTTCTTCAATTTTAGTTTTGAATTCATTGAGCTGATTTTGACTTTCTTGAATTTTTCCCTTGAGCTTATCATTGTCTTTCCTTAGTGAGGTCATTTCTTCTAGTTGTTCTTTTAGCTTCTCATTTTCCTCACAGACCTGAGTTTGTTCTTCAACATTTGTGTTAAATTTTCTTTTTAGAACTTTGTGCTCTTTACTAAGAGAATTAAATTTATCTAACAATTCACCATAAGCATCCTCCCAGTCATCAATTGAGAAATTTTCAAAAACATTTATTACCTCCTCTTCACTGTTTGCCATAAGGCAAATTCCATCTTCATATTCTTCTGAGGAAGTGTCTTTGGGATCTTCTTCTTCCTCGCTCCATGTGCAGACCATCGCCTGTGGCTTCTTCTTCTTCTGCACCTTTGTGTTCTTCTTCTGAAGATAGGGACCCTTCTTCTGGAGGTCTGGGCATTCGCCTTTCATGTGTCCCTGTTTGTTACAATTAAAACAAGTCAGTCTCTTAGGATTTCTATCCCTGTAACTAGTAAATTCAGCATTCTTGTTAAAAGAGTGTGGCTTCTTCTTCCTAAAGGTCTTTCCCTTTTTCTTCAAAAATTTTCTGAACTGTCTAGTGAGCATTGCCTGCTCCTCCTGGTTGAGATTTGAAAAACCTTCAAGCTCGGACTCAGACTCGGGGCTACTGCTGCTGCTCCCGCTGTTGCTACCCTTGTTGCGGGATGCCCTTAGAGCCACATTCTTAGCCTTCCTATCACTTCCTTCTCCACCTCCTTTGAAATTCATCTCATAGGTCATAAGGGATCCTATGAGTTCATTCACAGTCAAGGTAGTCAGATATTTTGACTCCTTAATCACAATGGCCTTAGTGTGCCATGCCGGGGATAAAGATCTAAGAATTTTCTTAACTATATCTGCCTCAGCAAGATCCTTCCCTAGCCCCTTAAGTGTGTTTGTGATCAAGGACAACCTGGCATACATTTCAGTAATATTCTCCTCTGCATTCATCCTAAACATTTCATACTTAGAAGTGTAGAGGTTTACCTTCGAGGCTTTCACTTGAGCTGTACCTTCATAGATCAATTGCAGCTCATCCCACATTCGCTTGGCAGTCTTGTAGGCAGATATACGGGCATATTCCTCTGGATGAACAGCACACTGGATGATGTTCAGCGCCGTCCAGTTGAGTGAAGATAGCTTGACATGGTCATCTGTCCAAGCGTCCTCGTTTGGTGGCAGATCATATGGCCCCACAGTAATTACTCTCCACAGTTTATGGCTCTGAGCCCTAATAAACACTTCCATCCTGTTCTTCCAAAACAGATAGTTACTACCATCAAAATACGGAGGGCGACTAATGGATTGACCTTCGGCCATGAAGGTTCTAGGACCACTGGCATTTCCTTGACCGTTCGTCCACATGGCGTAAACCTGCTCTGATACCAAATGTTAGCGTAGCAAGAGTGATATAGAAGGGGGGATGAATAGATCACTCCCAATTTGTAAAAACTTAGGCGAAAAATTAATTCTACTGCTTACGCCCCTCCTGAACCCGCACACAGAGAAATGCAAACGCAGTCACCAAACAAGACAGTATAAGTAAATGAGAATGAAGAACTGATCACATGGAAGCAAAGAGACAAGCAGATGGAGAGCGCAGATAATAACAGCAAACCACAGAGGAGGCACTCGATTTTTAGGTGGTTCGATTGCAGTCCGCAATCTACATCCACCCCTCACTCCAACTAGAATGAGGATTCCACTAGACAATGCTAGAACACTGCAGACTCAGTCTGCGAACAACATGCTGCCACACAGCTTGAACAACCAAGGGAAACAAATCCCTCAACCAAGCTCTGCTACCCACAGAGCTTGAAACCTGTTCCAGCTACCAGCTAGAATAGAACCGGAGACACCTCTCCCTTCCTCCACACACCGGAGGGAACCTGCTAATGACAACCTGTCACTAGCAACACCAGAGATCACCGATCTCTCTTCCTCTGCAACCCAGAGGGAAACCGGAGTAACACTCCCTTCCTCCACACACCGGAGGGGAACCAATTCGAATCAGAAGAATGAACAAAATAAAAAGAAAACAAAATAGAAACAAGGACCAACGAAGAAGTAGTCGGTTCTGAAACCAATACAAATGTAGCTTCAAATGAAGCAATTCATCAAACCACAGACACTGCTCTCTCTCTCTCGAACATACTCCTCTCGGATCTGAACAAAATGGAACTCTCTGCTCTTTTTTCTTTCTGGATAGTGCAGTCTCACACAAATGGCTTCTGCTTTTTCTTTTCACGATCACTGTTCTACTGAAGGACGAAGCTTCATATTTATAGCAGATATTAGGCGTGTGGCTTCCAGGTTCCCACCCAAGAACTTTTTGCCAGATCATTTGAATTTCGACCACATGGCAGCATCCTGACTGGGTTGCCATCCACGTGTCATGTTCCTGGTTTCTTGGATCACGTGCCAGGTGCCAACCTCGGATCACGTGCCCAATCATCAGCCTGAATCGCCTGCAGACAGAGACAGAAGAAATGTATATACTTAGTTAGTTCAGGCTATTAACACGAGTGTATATACTTCAGAAACAGCAACTGAGTAAGTGTGTACAACGTGAGAGAGTGAATAGACTTAATGAATAAGCGCATGTGTAGGCAGTGTATAGACTTAATGAATAAGCTCATGAATGGCAGTGTACAGACTTAATGAATAAGCGCATGAATGGCAGTGTACAGACTCAATGAATAAGCGCATGAATGGCAGTGTATAGACATGTGATGAACAATGCATGAACTAGCCTTACCAATGTGTAGACTTTACATTGCTCAGCCACTATATAGACTTCACGAAGCCTAACCAGTGTACAGACTTGGAACGAGTGTGCTGTGAGCACTGAAGACTCAAGTTATAACAACCGAATGTATAGAGTTGTGGTCGGACAACCCAATGTATAGACTTGAAGCATGAGGCCAGTGTTCACACTTTGATGCCCAACGACGATGTCTAGACTTTGACAAGCTTGAGCCAGTGTATGGACTTTGTGAGAGTGAGACGATGCATGAGACGCTGAAGGATCGATGTACAGACTCTGAATGTGAAGGCAGGCTGTATAGACTTGAATCGCTTGAAGCGATGTACAGACTTGGTGAGGCTCAAGCAGTGTACAGACTTGTGAAGGCTTCAGCGTTGTACAGACATGGAAGTACCACTGTGGATGTATGGACTTGATGATCCACTGTGGATGTATGGACTTGAGTGAATGAAGCCGATGTACAGACTTGCCGATTCGAAGCCACTGTACAGACTTTGAAGAATAGTTCAATGTATTGACTTGAAGCCCCTGAGCTAATGTTTAGACTTCACGCTGTACAGACTTTGAGCTTTGATCGTTTGAGCAGTATGCAATGTACAGGCTTAGCGATGTATAGACTTGGCCAGGAAAGCGTAGGGAAATGTATGAGTGTATAGACTTGGCCAAGCGTAGGAAAAGATGTGGAGTGTACAGACTTGGTGAAACAAAGTCCAGTGTATAGACTTGGAGAAGCGAAACCGATGTACAGACTTAGAAGGATTTGAACGGGAGAGTGTATGGACTTGGTTCCTGTAGCAGTGTATAGAGTTGAAGGTATGACAATCGAGTGTGTAGACTTGAAGCGGTCGGGCAGTGTACAGACTTAGAATATTAAGACCAGTGTATAGACTTCAGTTAGAAGGTGCCCGATGTATAGACTTGAAGATGATATGCCAGTGTACAGACTTAATGATATGAACACTAAGGCATGCTGTACAGACTTACTCGATCAAGCTGATGTACAGACTTTGATACCCAGACAGTCAGTGTTCTGATGGGTCGACGCATCAGCAAGGGTGGGTCGACCCACTACTGTTCATTCTAACTAAGCAGAGTGTAGATAGATGAACTAATGAAACATCATATGAACTGTACTCACTTACATGATGAACCAGCATAAATCTAGAGATAGTAGATTGATTTATAGTGTGAGACATCATCAAAACCACAGGGATGCAACAACCTATACTTATGGGCAAGAACCTAAGACTTAAACAACTGAGACTCTGATACCACTTCTGTCACGCCCCCAACCGATAGCAGCGGGAGGCGATGCTCGGAACGTGGCAGCGAAACAGTCATGATAATTAGAGCAGGAAATAAATAAACACAATAAATAATATTCAAACACATGGAGACCATTGATTCGACAAAATTATAATTTAATTGATATTTGAAAATTGAATTTAAAATTTGACTCAATTTTTACAATAATAGACTCAATGAAAGAAATAAAGAAGAGAAAATAGCAAGACCCACTATACTAACTAGACTCAAGAAAATAAAAAGACTATGGTCTCTAAGTTCCAGGTTCACTCGATCACGCTGGCTCGATCCCAATTGCAAATGTTCCATCTACCGAGTTACCTGAAAAGGACGGAAATAAGGGGGGTGAGCGAAAAGTTTAGTAGGAATTACTCTCTATCATCAGGCTAATTTAAGTAATTAATCATTTTCAGGAATGTATGAACAATGCGAGAAACTCCATTAAAGCAAACTAAGTAACTAACCAGGTCAGAAGATAATCGCTAGATAAAAGGAAATGATCATTTCAAGTCTAGATATCAAGCACCATTGTCAAGAACTTTTCAACGCATGACCATTTCGAGTCAAGTCAAGTCAAGTCATGTCATGTCAAGTCATGCAAGCAAGTACTTCACGCATTCAAGCATGAATAGCAAGTATCACGAGAGAGTGGAATGTAGTAGACCCAACACGCTAGATAGTACCGGTGCCAAATGCCACACCTAGTCATTCACTCCCCGAGGATCAAGTACTTTTCGGGTGCTCCTCCCAGGACCAGACTGGGCCCTTTAATGTGTTTGCATTGGCATTGATTTGTTTAGATCAGAGATCCCACGAATCTAGACATCCACGAATAATGATGGCCAAGAGTTCCAAGATCAAGCTCATGTAATCAAGGTAGAATGCGTAATAATATTGATTTTCTTGAGATTCCAACAACAAGCTCATTAATCGAGAGGAATTAGTCATTTAAAGAAATGACTCTAGAATGGATAAATGTTGACAATAGACCTAACAATAGATCAAAATTCGAGGTACAATAGCCTAGTTAGGCTAGAGTAGCTTACACATATCAAAACCATGAGAACAACAATTTTTGGAAAGCTAGAAAGTGAAACGGTCAGCAAAGGATCGCTCAGATAATAACACGGTCTAATAAAAATCGCGTACATTACAGACTCCAGAGGACTACGGTCGACGCACAACCGGTTAAACACAGTCATAGGAGGGCCGTTCAAGAAATTGGGCGGTCATGACTGAACCGCTTAATGACAGAACGGTCTTAGAAGGGCTACGATCAAACGGACAGTCCCGATTTCGGGATTAGCAAAAATATGCAATTTGATTGAGTCAAAAAGGTTCAGGCTTGTGGGTACAACCCGCCCGGCATCCTAGTGGGAATCCCAGGCTCGCGGGGGCTTACGGAGGTCTCGGAACATGAACACCTAGTCCGGCGGAAGGAATATCAGACGGAGAGGTAATTCGATGTCCAATAATTTACTAGCTCACAATCAACGGAAAACTAGATATACGATCCAGTCGCCACCACCGGAGTGGCACGACCTTAAAACAGAACTAATAAGATAGCAAGATGATAATGGAATAATGAAAACCAATATTTATTACTCTACTCATTTTTAATCATAAGATATCAAGAATGATGATCATGGCGGAAATAATTATGAAGAAAATTAACTTAGATCATTAATTCCATTTTTCCTAGTTAACAGTGTAATATTTAACATGAAAGTCCTACCAGCAAGTAACATGGATTAACAATACATAATACGCCGTAATCAAATGAACAACACAAGGTTGGAAACGGTCACAGAGCAGACCGCCAGAAGACTAGACGGTCAAGGGTAAGGCCGTTTAGCCAAGATAGCGGTTAAACCTATGGCCGCTAGAGTAACAGTGCAAAAAATTGGATCCATGCTGTCTATCGGGCGATCGCTAGACACATAAGCGGTCTGTCGTAAGACTGTTAAGCCTAGCGTAGCTCTAATACGAAGCAAACGGTCAGTCGCAGGCTGCTAGACCATGAAAATGGTCTATCGTGCAACCGCTAGAACCCAGGCGGTCTCTAAAAGGACGTTTCATCCAATCCGAGCCTGAAAACGTGAAAACAAGGCATCGGTCCAATGAAAGCAAGATTAAAACATGGATATAGCATGAAAATTAGGCTGTTTACTATCAAAATGTAGGTAACTTAAAAACGCACACCAGAGCATGATCAATTTAAAGATTCCACTACGATTAATCTATGTAAATCAAACGGAGACGAAAAGAGTAAAAACCCTAATTTGCATGCTCGCATAAAACTAGGAATATGCCCAAAATAGACATCCAAAATTGGGCAAACTAGGTTCAAAAGAAATATACGGACGAGATCTATCTATCCATGTTAATTAATTGGATTGGGCTTGAGAGAAATCTACCTTAATCGAAGAGAAAGAGGAAGACGAAGAACACGTCGGAACCCTAATCGCACACCACCAAAGTTCGAAAATCTCTTAGGATCGACCACGATCCCCCACGCCACCTGTTGGAAAATCAAAAGGAGTCCTAGGGCTGCAAAATCCCTCTATTTATTGAGCCTATAGGTCGTTCTAGAGATCGAATTAGACTCGAGAGTCCAAGGAAGAAAAATCGGTAAAAAACTCGGGTTGAAGCCTAATCCGCCGCCGCCGCCAATCTATGGGTCTAGGGTTAGGGTTTCGAAGGGCAAATCGATCTACTAGGGTTAACCTTTCGATTGGGCCAGGTTTAGGCTCGATTGGTTAATAATTGGGCTCTAATTTGGTCGTTTAAGGTTGACCCATGAAGAACAACGAATTTGGACATTAACTCCATGATTCAGCCTAATTAAGATTTTATTAGGGGTTGGCCCAGTTTACAATATTGTTAAACACTTCGTTCTCTATAAGAATATAATTTTTCAGATTTTTAGAAATTAGTCGAAACTTTGGCCTACATGTGAATTTTAATTAATTTAATTTATTCCTATTAAATTCAATTCATTGTAGAAAAGTTCGATTGCATCTTGGAATATGAAAAATCTTTTTATGTTGATTGTAGAAAAATAATTATTTCTTTTTATTGATATAGTTAACCACTTTCAAAAATAAATAATATTTTTTAATTAAGAAAATCATTGAAGTTGTTAAATAACAAGAAAACTAGCTTTAATTCTAATACATATTTTAAAATTTTACTTTTATATTTTATTATTTAACCGGGATATTACATCGTCCCCCACTTCAAAGAATTTGGACCCCAAATTCGTCAATCGTCATTAACTATTCAAATAGTTAAACTAAGATGATCTTATCTATTCAAAATAACATGTTAATCATACAACTAATGGAATGCATAAGAATTTAACCATAGTTAAAGATAAGGGAGAACGATACCTTACATAAAATTCTTATTCTTCATTGCTAGAAATCAGTTGCAATTTGTTTGTGGAAGTAGCTTAGGGTAATTAGCCATTACATGATCTTTATTTCCGCAACGAAGACACGCTCCGCTCCTTCGCCAGCACTCCTTGATTAGATGACCAAATTTGTGAGAGTAAAAATATTTCATTTGCGAAAGGTTATTCCTTTTCTTCTTATTACTTTGAATTTCTTTAGGACGGACTCGCCACCTTTTAACGGAACTAGATTTTAGCTTACGCGTGGACTCTCTCGCTTTCATGTCAAAAGGAGCTTAGATACCTGTAAAATAATTATAATGTTAGAAATTTTATTACCCTTACGCGTCGTGCTACGCAATCTTATACATATTTTATTACTTAACCCGAGGCACTACCCAATCTCACGAGGTGACATGAATGGATGACACAGATTACACGACCTATTACTTAGGGTAACCTATACTTATGGGCAAGAACCTAAGACTTAAACAACTGAGACTCTGATATCACTTCTGTCACGCCCCCAACCGATAGCAGCGGGAAGCGATGCTCAGAACGTGGCAGCGAAACAGTCATGATAATTAGAGCTGGAAATAAATAAACATAATAAATAATATTCAAACACAAGGAGACCATTGATTTGATAAAATTATAGTTTTATTGATATTTGAAAATTGAATTAAAAATTTGACTCAATTTTTACAATAACAGACTCAATGAAAGAAATAAAGAAGAGAAAATAGCAAGACCCACTATACTAACAAGACTCAAGAAAATAAAAAGACTATGGTCTCTAAGTTCCAGGTTCACTCGATCACGCTGGCTCGATCTCAATTGTAAACGTTCCATCTACCACGTTACCTGAAAAGGATGGAAATAAGGGGGGGTGAGCGAAAAGCTCAGTAGGAATTACTCTCTATCATCAGGTAAATTTAAGTAATTAATCATTTTCAGGAATGTATGAACAATGCGAGAAACTCCATTAAAGCAAACTAAGTAACTAACCAGGTCAGAAGATAATCGCTAGATAAAAGGAAATGATCATTTCAAGTCTAGATATCAAGCACCATTGTCAAGAACTTTTCAACGCATGACCATTTCGAGTCAAGTCAAGTCAAGTCATGTCATGTCAAGTCATGCAAGTAAGTACTTCACGCATTCAAGCATGAATAGCAAGTATCACGAGAGAGTGGAATGTAGTAGACCCAACACGCTAGATAGTACCGGTGCCAAATGCCACACCTAGTCATTCACCTCCCCGAGGATCAAGTACTTTTCGGGTGCTCCTCCCAAGACCAGACTAGGCCCTGTAATGTGTTTGCCTTGGCATTGATTTGTTTGGATCAGAGATCCCACGAATCTAGACATCCATGAATAATGTTGGCCAAGAGTTCCAAGATCAAGCTCATGTAATCAAGGTAGAATGCGTAAGAATATTAATTTTCTTGAGATTCCAACAACAAGCTCATTAATCGAGAGGAATTAGTCATTTAAAGAAATGAGTCTTGAATGGATAAATGTTGACAATAGACCTAACAATAGGTCAAAATTCGAGGTACAATAGCCTAGTTAGGCTAGAGTAGCTTACACATATCAAAACCATGAGAACAACAATTTCCGGAAAGTTGGAAAGTCAAACGGTCAACAAAAGACCGCTCAGATAATAACACGGTCTAATAAAAATCACGTACATTACAGAGTCCTGAGGACTACGGTCGACGCACAGTCGGTTAAACACAGTCATAGAAGGGCCGTTCAAGAAATCGGGCAGTCATGACTGAACCGCTTAATGACAAAATGGTCTTAGAAGGGCCGCGATCAAACGGACTTTCCTGATTCCGGGATTAGCAAAAATATGCAATTAGATTGAGTGAAAAAGGTTCAGGCTTGTGGGTACAACTCCCCTGGCATCCTAGTGGGAATCCCAGGCTCGCGGGGGCTTACGGAGGTCTCAGAACATGAACACCTAGTCCGGCGGAAGGAATATCCAACGGAGAGGTAATTCTATGTCCAAGAATTTACTAGCTCACAATCAACAGAAAACTAGATATACGGTCTAGTCGCCACCACCGGAGTGGCACGACCTTAAAACAGAACTAATAAGATAGCAAGATGATAATGGAATAATGAAAACCAATATTTATTACTCTACTCATTTTCAATCATAAGATATCGAGAATGATGACCATGGCGGAAATAATTATGAAGAAAATTAACTTAGATCATTAATTCCATTTTTCCTAGTTAACAGTGTAATATTTAACATGAAAGTCCTACCAGCAAGTTAAGTAACATGGATTAACAATACATAATACGCCGTAATCAAATGAACAACACAGGGTAGGAAACGATCACAGAGCAAACCGCCAGAAGACTAGACCGTCAAGGTTAAGGCCGCTTAGCCAAGATAGCAGTCAAACCTACAGCCGCTAGAGTAACAGTGCAAAAAAGTGGATCCATGCGGTCTATCAGGCGCTCGCTAGACACATAAGCGGTCTATCGTAAGACCGTTAAGCCTAGCGTAGCCCTAATACAAAGCAAACGGTCAGTCGCGGGCTGCTAGACCATGAAAACGGTCTATCGCGCAACCGCTAGAACCCAGGCGGTCTCTAAAAGGGTGTTTCATCCAATCCGAGCCTAAAAACGTGAAAACAAGGCATCGGTCTAATGAAAGTAAGATTAAAACATGGATATAGCATGAAAATTAGGCTGTTTACTATCAAAATGTAGGTAGCTTAAAAACGCACACCAGGGCATGATCAATTTAAACATTCCACTATGATTAATCTATGTAAATCAAACGGAGATGAAAAGAGTAAAAACCCTAATTTGCATGCTCGCATAAAACTAGTAATACGCCCAATATAGACAGCCAAAATTGGGTAAAATAGGTTCAAAAGAAAGCTAAGGACGAGATCTATCTATCCATGTTAATTAATTGGATTGGGCCTGAGAGAAACCTACCTTAATTGAAGAGAAAGAGGAAGACGAAGAATACGCCGGAACCCTAATCGCGCACCACCAAAGTTTGAAATTCTCCTAGGATCGACGACGAGCCCTCGCACCACCTATTGGAAAATCAAAAGGAGGCCTAGGGCTGCGAAAGCCCTCTATTTATTGAGCCTATAGGTCACCAAGGAAGAAAAACCGACAAAAAACTTGGGATGAAGCCTAATCTGCCGCCGCCGCCGCCAATCTATGGGTCTAGGGTTAAGGTTTCGAAGGGTAAATCGATCTACTAGGGTTAACCTTTTGATTGGGCCCGGTTTGGGCTCGATTGGTTAAGAATTGTGCTCTAATTTGGTCATTTAAGGTTAACCCATGAAGAACAACGAATTTGGCCATTAACTCCATAATTCAGCCAAATTAAAATTTTATTAGGGGTTGGCCCAGTTGACAATATTGTTAAACACTCCGTTCTCTATAAGAATATAAGTTTTCCAGATTTTTAGAAATTAGTCAAAACGTTGGCCTATGGGTGAATTTTAATTAATTTAATTTATTCATATTAAATTCAATTCATTGTAGAAAAATTCCATTGCATCTTGGAATATGAAAAATCTTTTTATGGTGATTGTAGAAAAATTATTATTTCTTTTTATTGATATAGTTTAGCCACTTTCAAAAATAAATAATATTTTTTAATTAAGAAAATCATTGAAGTTATTAAATAACAAGGAAAATAGCTTTAATTCCAATATATATTTCAAAATTTTACTTTTATATTTTATTATTTAACCGGGGTGTTACATCACTGGCTTAGGCAAAAGATAATTGCCAATCTTATTCTTTAGGCGACTAAATCACTTCGCCTATCCTAAGGCCTCTGCCTATCTTGAAGGAACTTCACCAATCTTCTGAAACTCCGCATATCTCTAACATCAACTATCTTCTTGATTGAATCATTTCAGCTTCTGTGCTTTGCCTATCTTAATCCAACATCTCTTGTGATATAAACTACTAAAATACTACGTAGGTATCTATTTGTATTATCCTCTATTTTCTGATAGCTCTAAAGAAAACACATGTTGAATGAGTTGTCTCATGCTTATTGGCTTATCTATAGATAATTTCAAACAAAAAAAATATTTCTCCTAAAAATGTAGCTTTATGTCTTCTGATTTACTAACTGTCGTCCCTATAGAAGTTGCTTATTTCATAAAATAATTCTGTCCGATTGAAAACATTTTGAGGGAAACCTCCAAAAATCAAAATACATTAAATTGAGCTGAATAAAGTATTAAATACTGTTCATATCGAAGACATGTATGCACGTAATCCTTGCAAGTACATTCGACTGACAGAATAGAAAAGATATATCTTCTTCGATGTATTTAAGGTAGGGACAAGATAGTAGGAGGACTGACACGTATCAGCCTATAAGAACAACAGAGAGAAATATAATATTTTGACCGCTTATATAAAGGAAAAACAATCGTCTCTATGCATGACAACTATAGAACGACAAAGATACCTGATCACGTATAAAGAAAGATAGTGTCATATTGCGAAGAAAATTTCTAGAAACCTTCAAAAGCCGCAGATCTTCTCTAACAGATAGATATGATGCTACAAGACAAGTGCATATACAGACTTAGTCTAACGATCTATATTGTGTGTCTAATGTATAATTTTTCAAGTCTACTAAATAGCACATTATGTCTAAAGAATATTTGGTTATGTCTAACTTGCATTGTTTTGTATCTAATAGAACCAAAGTCTGGAGAGAGCTATATATTTGCAAGATGAATAGGACAAGCAGAGCACAACACAAATCGAGCATTCTTGTGAGGTCCTTACTACCAGCAAACAACATCCATTGTGAAGTGTTGAGAGTTTCTAGAGATACATTTCTTCTCAACCAATCCTCTGCAAGAAAAAGCTCAAGAAGAGAAAACCTCACGTAATCACTCTGTTGCAACTTCGAAAGCCCTCACGACACTCTGAGATCTTCTTTTAGGCTGCAAGTGTTCCGTCCAAGATTGCTGCATTGCCATTCTCTATTTTCTTCATCTTGAACACTCTGTGTTTAATTGTACAGACTTTGCTTATTATAGAGGCATTATCTGTGTAACCTCATTTTAATAGATGTTCTTCTCCTTGAGGGGAGAAGTCATTGCTTGTGAGCAAGAGTACCCGCAGGAGGTCGATATCCTATAGGTGTGGCTGATACCTGGAAATTAGCTAGGGTCTTAGTAAGAAGATGCCTGTGGTGAGCTGAACAACTGAGCAAAAATAGTTGGTGTATTAATTCTCGATTTGGGGAGTTAGTGAAAATATTTGTTATTACTGGGTACTGTCACTACAAGGAAAAGCGGTATTAGAGACAGAAATTTAAGACAGATTAATTTCCGTCTGAAATGGCGTCGCTATTTCAGACGAAATAGATTTCATCTGAAATTCTGTCTGAAATATGCTAATATGCGATGGATAAAGATATCGTCTGAATATTCATCTGTAATTTTAGACAGAAATAAATTTTGTCTGAATATTCGTTTGTAATGTCAGACAGAAATAATTCCATCTGAAATCCGTCTAAAAAATTGCCTATCTCGCCTCGAATAAATCCTTCCCCCCCGATCTACCTCTCACTCTCGGTCTGATCATCGGTTCGCCCCTCCTCCCCCATTCTGGTGGCGTCCTTGCCGTCGCCGCCTGAGCTCGACGTCGCTTGTACATCGCCATCATCGCCAGTACATTGCCGTCCTGGACACGGTCCTCGCCGTCACCATCCTCGCCGATCCTCGCCATCCTCCCCATCCCCATCCTGTCGGTCCTCGTCGTCGCTCGCCATCTTCTCCGATCCGGTAAGCCCCCTCCCTCTCCCCCTCCCCCGCCGGTGCCATTGTCTTTTTTTTTAAGGTTGGGGATCATCCGGGAGGGGTTCCGGTGGGGGGGCTCCGGGAGGGTGGGGGGTTCCGGTGGGGGGGGAGGTCGGTGGGGGGGTTCAAGGAGGGGGCTCCGGGAGGGTGAGGGGGTTCTGGTAGGGGGAGGTCGGTGGGGGGGGAGGGGGCTCCGAGAGGGGGGGGTTTCGGTGGGGGGGAGGTCGGTGGGGGGGAGGGGTCGCCGGGAGGGTGGGGGGGTTCAGGGAGGGGGTACAGGGCACTCAGAGGTGGGGGGTTCAGGGAGGGGGCATAGGGCTCCAGGAGGGTGGGGGGGTTCTGGTTGGGGGGGAGGGGGAGGTCGGTGGGGGGGTTCAGGGAGGTTAAAATGGGTGTTTGGAACTGAGAGTTGCCTCATTTGAATCGGCATAACATTGGGTTTGAATCGACCGGTTACTTATTCATGGATCTTTTATTTTTCTGTATTGAAACAGAGATTGTTTGAGGTTTTGCAAATCTTGGCCTAAAATTCAGATTTCATTCTACAATTTTGTCAGGATTTAAGATAAGTAATTCGTCAGCAAGTCTATTTTGATGCTTAATTTGGTTTGAATCACAAATTAGAGCCGAAACTTGTCCATTGTATTCATTTATCCAACAGGTTCATGTACACATTCATGATTTGTCGACTCGTATAGTATTTAGGAAAACTCGAATGGATGGATTGTCCGATATGATACAGATCCTCTTTTGAAAAAAGAAGTCATAAAAAAAACTGTAAAGTTCTATTCAGATCAGTATGACACTTTGTCGTACCATGCCGTTAGGAAATCATATTGACTCGATGAGCGAACCCACGAAGGCCCAGGGGAGAGTGACAACAGTGGTGGATTGGAAGTAATAATGGCCTAGTTACGCGGATAAGAAAAATCCATATCAAAGGCAAGGCCATACCAAGAAAAGCTTGTTGGTTTAATTGGCCTCTCATGGCCAACAACCTAAAGGTAAATGTTGGTGACATTAATAAAATGAGATTCTATTTTTTTTCTTCTTTAAGTGTCTCAAATAGGGGGTGTTAAAATCGGTCCAAACTCGTTAACAGATCCATTCTGACATGTTGGCTCTGTGCGTACCAGTTACCGAATGACATCCCATATCGTATGCCACATAAAATTTCTATGAATATGAACCTGAAATTAATCTTATTTGCCAACTACATTAGAGATTTTTTAAGCCTACCTAACACTTAATAAATTAATCACTCACCCGGGCACCTATTTATGCAATAACTTTGTTGTATCTGATATGAGTTTGGATATACATCGTTCGGGTCTGGGTCTACCCAAATCCATACCATCCATAGCCTTAGCCCCAATAATTGGACAGCTTTTAAAAACAATGGAAAGGGAGACTCTGATTTGCAGCTTTAAATTTTAAAGGACAACATTGACATTGTCCATGGGATTAAAGAAGTGGTTGTCCACAACGTCACTATGATCAATCCAATGTGGAACTTGTTTAGGGTTTTTGAGGTATACAACACATCTGCTGGTACATGTTGACATATACGCAGTTGAAGCATTCGATATGAAGGCTTTTAGAGCTAGGTGAGGGGATTTGAAGGCTTTCAAAGTCAACTCAAGTGAGAACTTATATTAATTGGGGGCCGGGTATATGGAGGTGGGACCCATTTATGTTCAAGTGGTACTCATATTCGATTCCAAGAGTGCACAGTTATGTGTAGCTAGCCTCCTGCCTTAATTGGCCGTAAAACTAAAACATATGAAAGCCATGCTAAAGGATTGGAACAAATCTATTTTTGGTGATTTATTTGCTAACATTCAGTAGGTGGAGGATTCCTTTCTTGATGCTTAGATCATGTTTGATCCTAATCCCTCACCGGATAATTCGAATACTTTGAACTCGATGAAGAACATGCTTGATAAAATTCACCTGTAGGTGAAATTTTTTTGGTGCCAAAAAGCCTAAATTAAATGGTTAAAGGAGGGGGATAAAAACACTAAAAGTTTCCATTCCTCTTTCTTGTCAAACAGAAAGCGGGCTGCTAGGATCCGTGATGGCGCAAAGGGGGGACGCGTGGTCCCAGGCAGAGCTGGCCATAGGGGCCCTAGACGTGCAGTGTGGAGCACCGCCCCCTCCGATAGATGCGGTCCCCGGTGCACTGAGAACAGTGGATATTTTTGATTTGTCCACCCAATTTCTGACATTGGCTCAGGGAGTGCTGCCAGTTGCTCTATATTGGACAAGGTTTAGGGATTTGAGCTGTTATGCACTGCCGGCCATGGCGGATCCATGATTTTTGACTCAATAGTTCATTGCACCCGAGTGCCGTCCTACGTCAACCCCTCTCAACTCGAGAGGATTCCACTAATAAACGCTGCACGACGGCAACAAAACCACCATACATGGGCTCAACGGCCCCACACACACGCATGTCCTCGCACGACGATGAGAGATCACGCCAACGGAGACAACGCTCCGAAATCATCTATGAAAGAAAGAAAATATGGAAATACAATGCCCAGTCCAAGGATAATAAGCTATGCTCAAATAGAAATAAGAAAACAAGATAGCAAGATTTTCCCCTTTAATCTTCAACACAACTCGGAGATGATGGAAGGGTGCACTAGAGTGAATAAACCGCAGAGCGGAGACAGCTGGTTGTCGAAGGGATGAGCGCCCAAGCTAGAAGATGATGGAGAGCAACAAAGGCCACCCCCAAATCTTAGCTTGGGGTCGTGGGATGCAGCTTCTACAGCTTCATCTTCCTCCTCCAGATGGGTATGCGAAGCCCTCTCCCCCGTTCCTGTAAGAATAGAAAAGTTTTAGCCCAAAAGATCTATTGCAGTCGATGCATTTTGAAGCATACATATACCCATGAGAAAACATAGCAAAGAGACATGAATACCCCTGCGAAAACCTCTTAAAATAACACCCAATCGATGGTAGAAACCCTAAGGATAGAATGGTAAAATTTCATGGCAATCGGATCACAATTCATAGGGTTTGAAACCAAAACGGCGGATTCGGCAATGGACACTCCGGACAAGTGTCGACTCTTAGAGTCGACACTTGTGCACGAGTGTTCTGTCCATTTAGAAGACAAATAGAATTCTAGTTGAAAGAGTCGACTCTAAGAGTTGACTCTTTTCAGCCTGAGTTCTGTTTTCGAGAAAACCACCCCTGCCAGCCATAAGAGTTGACTCTTTTTGGCACGAGTTCTGTTTACGGCATAAACGGACTACCCAGGCCAAGAGTGTCGACTCCCAGAAATAGTGTCGACTACCCAGGCTAGAGTCGACACTCTTTGGCGAGAGTTCTGTCTGCAACAGGGACAACACTCACGCTTGTAAGTGTCGACTCTGAGAGTCGACACTTTTAGAGCAAACATTGAAAAATGCAAATTGCACCCATTTAAACCCCAGAAATAGTGAAAATGCAACAAGACCAATCTAGGCGTGTTAAAATTCATTCAACCGTGGATTCTTACCAAGATTACAAAGGATTGAGAGCTATTTATGTCCTGCATTAATTTAGTCAGACATCTCAATCTGAAAGCATATCAAATGACAAGCTCACTCACTTGTCATAGCCCCTTTAACCTGCATGTGAATGTATATTGAAATCCAATATCAAATTTGAAGGAATCATGACTTTTCAAACCTTTCTTTTCATAACCTCACATATCAGATGTGATACAAGCAATCCATTCTTGAATTGAGTTCCATCAACCGCACATGAATCACAAGATCAGTCCATAAATTCAGTTTCAATCCAAAGCTTAACAAATGAGTTCCACAATGATTCTGACATGGCTTGTTCAGTATGCATATACATATATTGAAATGTAATAACCCATGTGAGTGATTCAAACCAAAACCTTCATAAGTTCACATATCCAACATGATCCAAGCAAACCTCTCAGCAATAGCAAATACCATGTTAGCCATTCATGTGACCTATCTACAAAAACTCCAATCATCAAAGAATATTTAGTGTAAATCATATAATTTAGATTAAATTGTCTTCGTCAAAATACACCGGGGCACAACACGTGTCAATGAACCTTCCCGTTCAAGACTTTGAGATTGATGTGTATGTTCTCAATTTTTTACGAGAATGTACATATCTACATCAAAGTCTTGAATTGTCCCGTTTGGATAGTCTGTGAATGTTTGATCGCACTTAGGTAGTCATTTACTATATGTGTTTGTATGGTTTGTTGAGTATTTTGGTTGCGTCTACTCACTTTTCTCTGATATACCTTTATTGATTTTAAGTGTTTTCCTAACCACTTACTTGTAAGTGTTTAAGAAAATTTCAAAATCAATAAATATTTTTGGTATATCGGAGAAGTATGGGGAGATGCTGCCGAAATTTTTAAAAATCGTGCAACACATGTAGTAAGTGATTGTGCGATCAAACCTTCATGGATGGGTTAAAAAGTGATAATCTAAATAATAGTCCTCTTCCAACTGCAAATGTTCTATGGCGAACGATGTGAGGAAAGGGTCGGGTTTTTAGGAGTAATGATTTCAAAGTTATTTATGTATTAATATTTATTGGGTGCAGGCAAAATGTTGACAGATCGTTCATGTATGTTTCGTAGAATAGTTGACCGGGTGGTGTCGGATGACTTTAAGCATGGAGTTGAGAGTTTCATTCAATTTGCATTGGGGAATCCCAATGCAGCAATAGACCGCGACGGTCACATTTGATGCCCTTATTCAAGTTGTAGAAACTTGAGGTGGCGTTCACCATGAGATGTGCAACATCATTTGTACAAGAAAGGGTTCGTGGATGGTTATACGAATTGGACGTGTCATGGTGAGGAATTCTTGAGGTATGAGCCCGACAATATTACAGGCACAAGTGGGTACGTGGATATGGTTATAGATACTGCTAGTTCTAGTTTTAATGTTCATGAGGAACATGCATACATGGAAGAAGCGCCGAATAAAACAGCCGGAAAATTTTATCAACTACTTAGAGATGCTGATGATCCACTGTGGGATGTTTGTGAAAAGCACACTCGGTTGTCTACAGTGTCACAGTTGTTGAACTTGAAATCTGAATTTCACATCAGTGAGACTTATTTTGACCGTCTCCTCCTCTTGTTCAAGAGTATGTTGTCTCGAGATGAGAAGTTGCCAGAAACTTTTTACCGTACAAAAAAGATGGTCAATGAGCTAGGGATTGGATATGTAAAAATAGATGCATGCCCAAATCACTGTATGTTATATTACAAAGATGATGCAGATAAGATATCATGTTCTATTTGTCACCATGATAGATTCAAACCTAAGAGAGGGAACAATTCAAAGTAAAAAGATGTACCTTACAAGGTATTACGATACTTTTCTCTTGTGCCTAGGCTGCAGTGGCTGTATATGTCCTCAAAGATGGCTCGACATATGACATGGCACACCGAAAGAGTACGCCGTGCCGATGATATAATCAGTCATCTTGCCGATGGTGAAGCTTGGACTCACTTCAGTCGTACTCATCTTGCTTTCTCAAAGGAGCCACGTAATGTTAGGTTGGGTTTATGCACAGATGGTTTTAATCCATTCGGTGGTTCAGTGGCATCTTATTCTTGTTTGCCAATGTTTATGACACCGTACAACCTTCCGCCGGACATGTGCATGAAGCAAGAAAATCTATTTGTATCCTTAGTAATTCCTAGTCCAAAAAGTCCCGAAAAAATTTTGGACATATATCTCAGGCCGTTGATTGATGAGCTCAATTTTTTATGGACAGATGGAGTTGTTACTTATGATGCATGTAGGAAGCAAAATTTTATTATGAAGGCTGCACTGATGTTGACAATAAGTGACTTCCCTGCATATAGAATGCTATCTGGTTGGAGCACACATGGGAGGTTAACATGTCCTTACTGTATGAAAGATACCAAATCATTTGTATTGAAACATGGTGGGAAAGCATGCTGGTTTGATTGCCATCGGCGGTTGCTACCAAGTGACCATCCTTTTCGAAGGAAAAAAGACTCATTTAAAAAAATTACTGTTGAAATGGATGAAGCAGACTTGCAACGGGTGTCGGGTCGACATATGGCGACACGGGTGGAAAATTTACCAGATGTAGTATAATTATCTGGTAGCACACGACAACTCTCTAGCTTTGGAAATGATCACAATTGGAACAAGAAAAGTATTTTTTGAGAATTACCTTATTGGTCAACTCTTCTTGTATGACACAATCTGGATGTCATGCATATCGAGAAGAATTTTTTTGATAATGTGTTCAATATGATCATGAATGTTAAAGGCAAAACAAAGGACAACTCCAAAGCGCATATAGACTTAAATATGCTTTGTAAACGTCTAGAACTGAACTACAGAACGTAAATGAAAAAATTGTGCAGCCTAAAGTAACTTACGTGCTTAATGATACACAGATCAAGGAAGTGTGCCAGTGGTTGAAACAGTTGAGATTCCCAGATGGATATGCATCCAACATAGCCCGTTATGTGAATGTTAATGAGGGGAAAATATATGGATTGAAAAGTCATGACTATCATGCGTTCATGGAGAGGCTGGTGCCCATTGTATTTCGTGACTTGTTGCCAAAGCCTATATGGGGAGCACTGACCGAGCTGAATCAGTTTTTCAAGATTTTATGTGTATCAGAACACATACTTTGGGATGTACAAACTATCGAAGAAAATGTGATCATAACCGTTTGCAAGCTAGAGAAGATATTTCCTCTCGCATTCTTTGATTCGATGGAGCACCTGGTCGTCCATTTGCCATACGAGGCTATTGTCGGAGGGCCAGTATAATTTCGATGGATGTATCCATTTGAGAGGTATGTGAGAATTTTTTTTAACATACATGTCGTCCATGGTCACTACATGTCATTGCCATCTGAATTATTGTTGTAGGTGCATGCATGAATTAAAAATGAAAGTTCGCAACAAGGCGAAGGTGGAGGGTTTGATTGCTGAGGCATATATTATTGAAGAAATTTCAAACTTCTATTCTATGTACTTTGAGCCAGAGATTCAAACTCATCGTACTCGACCTCCACGTAATGATGATGGGGGAGTTGATGATTCGTCCGATCGGCTCTCTATATTTAAGCATCCTAGACGTGTGTTCGGACATTGCTCGACTCGCACGCTCGAAGATAGAGAGTTATACGCCGCAGAGATATATATTCTTCTGAACTGTATTGAGATTGAACCTTATGTTGAGTAAGTTCTTAGCTCATATTTCCAGCAAGGCCACAAGTTGTTCATCCTTCTTCTGTAGTTCATTTAAAGTAGTAGTTTATTTATATTGTAGAAAATTTGATTCAGAATTATCATAAAAATGTCTAAATATCTAGGACGTAGAGATTGAAAAAGAACGTGAGAAGTTTTTTACCAAATGGCTGAGATATCGAGTTAGTGTCGATCGTTGAATATATATGTTTCTATTTACTTCTGTTAAGATAATTGTTAATATTTTAACTACTCTGATTTACACATAGGTTGAACAAGGTCTTATTACTGATCAAAGAGTACAAGAGATAAGTTATGGCCCCTCGAAAGTTGCACGTGCCTATCCAGGATATATTGTGAATTGATAGAGATTTCACACGATGGATTATGGATGAAGTAAGTCTATGATGAACAGCGGCATATGTGTTAAGGGAAGTGCATACAATGAAATGGAACTGGACTACTATGGTATTCTTGAGGAAGTCATAGAATTTCAGTATTTGGGATGAGACAATCATGTATACCTATTTAAGTGTCATTGGTTTGATCTTAATTCTATTCGACATGACACAACTTATGGGATTGTCGATGTCAAACATAGGTCTAAACTTAATACATATGAACCGTTTATTTTAGCCGCACAAGCCCAGCAAGTGTATTATTCAAGCTATCCATCGTCCAAGAATGAAGATTGGTGGGAAGTTTGCAGGGTTAAAGCAAAACGTTTTCCCACTTATGAGTTAAATATGAGTGAAAATGTCTCAGAGGTTGCCAGTGTCGAATATTTTCAATCAGATGAATTGGCGTTGTAAGTTTCACGCATATTAATCTGGATGAATCTGATGAGCCACTGTCATTACGTAAGGGAGATGAAGTGGAAGAAGTCGATCCGACAGAGCTAAATGTTGATGTTAGAGGGGAGGAGGAGTCGGATGAAGAGACAGAGTTCGAATCTGATGCGGCCACTATGGGTGACGAAGATGAGACTGAGTTAGATATATCATTAGCATGAGCTAGATAAATTTTGATAATTTAGTAAGATATTCTTACATTTTTTCTTAATTTTTAATAACATTTGTCTAGTCTTATATAATTGTGGAATCAAATGTATTAATTGTTTTGTTCTTAATAAAGAAATGGTCCGAGGAGGTCGTAGTGGGAGTGGGAGGAGACAGGGCAGTGAGAGGGGCTCAACTCCCTCCTCTTTGGCGTCTTCTTCGGGCACAGGTATATCTATTCAAATAGTTAGCTATATATATAATTTAATTATTTACTAGCTTAAAAGATTTTTTTATAGGTCCAAGTGTCGGCTCACGACCACAGTAGCAGACACGTATACATGTCTATTTTGAAAATGCAATGAAATGTTGTGTGATTATATGTTTTAGTTATGATATTTAATTCTTACAGGTCCCAGTGCCCTCCCACCACTTGTACAGGCGCCACCCCCACCACCTCCCGCTGCAGGTGTGTATATTTTAATTTTTCACAAAATATTCATTTTACTTATGATATTTAATTCTTACAGGTCCCAGTGCCCTCCCACCACTTGTACAGGTGCCGCCCCCACCACCTCCCACTACAGGTATGTATATTTTAATTTTCAGCAAAATATTCGTTTTACTTATGATATTTAATTCTTACAGGTCCTAGTGCCCTCCCACCACTTGTACAGGCGCCACCCCCACCAACTCCCGCTACAGGTATGTATATTTTAATTTTTAGCAAAATATTCATTTTACTTATGATATTTAATTCTTACAGGTCCCAGTGCCCTCCCACCACTTGTACAGGCGCCACCCCCACCACCTCCTGCTACAGGTATGTATATTTTAATTTTCAGAAAAATATTCGTTTTACTTATGATACTTAATTCTTACAGGTCCCAGTGCCCTCCCACCATCTCTCGTTGCAGGGCACACCCCCACCACTCAGCCACTTCAGGATGTTGGCAGTCGTCACGAGGGAGGCACGGCCCATGATGGACGTCGCCCGTGCTGGATCTCCGGGTAAATTTATATGGTTATTACATTCATTATTTAGCCTATAACTGTCTAATGTGAATATTTTGACATTTGTAATTGCAGTTCTAAATTTGAACCTTCCGATGTTATCTGTCATTCTATGGATCTAGTAATGGGACATGTGCCCGAGCCAACATTGTCTTCCAAACAATTTTCGATGGCCATCCGGGATTCATTGTTCGACATGTTCTTAGTAAGTAATTACGTCATTTAATTCAAGTATTTTTCAAACTCAATTCACAACAGTATACTAAATGTAAAACTTAATTTATTTATAGCAGACTTTTAAATTCACGAGTGGACATGACGCGGCGAGATGTCGTTATACCTGGGAGTCTATTGTAAAGACAAATTACCGAAAGAAAATACATGAGGCCCAAGTAAAGGCTCAAAAAAATGCTGGTGGGAGTGAAGACCGATAGCTGTGGAAAGAGCACCACTCTCTATGGATGAGGAAGTGGATAGAAAAGTCTCGAAAAGCCAAAACAAACAGGGCGTCACAACTGGACGCAAATGTGCATACGAGTGGGTCTGTCTCTTTCGTAACTCATAAACAAAAAATGGTAAGTAATGTTTCAATTTATCTTCTTATATTTTGTTAATATATATGACATTTTTTTACTATGAATTATATAACAGGTTGTGGAGCTTAATCGAGCTCCGTTGTTACTCGAGGTGTTCGACAGAACACACAAAAAGAAGGGGACAAATCAATTTGTTAGTGAGAGAGCTCGCTCAGTAGCGGTAAGTTTATCTACATATGCAAGTTCTACCATTCATTTAAACATGATTGATTTATATTAAATTAACTAGTTATTTTATTCAATTTGTAGGAAACATATAGCAGAGCTGTGATAGAGAAGTACGGGGAGGGAGACGCACAGCAGCCGAAGTTGGATCCGACGGAATGGGTGGCAGCAGCTGACGTACTTAAGAAAGGTCGGATATATGGTTTTGGGGAGAGCCTAGACACTAGCACGGTGATATCATCGTGTGCGAGTTCATGCGCTACCCAAACCAGTACCAATGCCTTCAGTACACCTCCACCCGGCCCCAGTACTTCTACTAGCGACGTTAGAGACATCATCCGAGCAGAGATCCCTGATTTACAGTGGCAGATGAGAGCGGAGATGTCTAGCCATCAGGCAACCATGTTGCAGGCAATCACTGGCCTCCTCTCCCAGGTGGGAATTCTCCCCCATGAATCCACGACCACGGCACAGGCCCATCAGGTGAGTGTTTATTATATTTTTATTTTGGCAGAATTACTCAATTCTAAAATTACTCATTTCAAAAACTAAGTTAGTTTTCAAAACTAACTTGATTTAAAAGAATTTAGATAATTAGGGGTTCGGGGGTTCAAATTATAAAATGCTGGCCTGATCGACGTGCCGATCGTTCTAACACGATCTCGTGGGTAAAAGTGACTTGTGAGAGCTGACGGAATCTAAATCGGATATCCGATTTGAGCCCGACACTCAAATAACTAAGTTTTCAAAACTAACTTAGTTTAGAAGAATTCAGATAATTAGGGGTTCGGGAGTCCAAATTGTAAAATACTGGCCTGATCGGCGTGTCGATCGTTCCAACACTATCTGGGATTAAAAGTGACTTGTGAGAGCTGACGGAATCCAAATCGGATATCCGATTTGATCCCGACGCTCAAATAACTAAGTTAGTTATCAAAACTAACTTAGTTTAGAAGAATTCAGATAATTAGGGGTTCGGAAGTCCAAATTATGAAATACTGGCCTGATTGGCGTGCTGATCGTTCCAACACAATCTGGGGGTAAAAGTGACTTGTGAGAGCTGACGGAATCTAAATCGGATATCCGATTTGAGCCCGACGCTCAAATAACTAAGTTAGTTTTCAAAACTAACTTAGTTTAGAAGAATTCAGATAATTAGGAGTTCGAGAGTCCAAATTGTAAAATACTGGCCTGATCGACGTGCTGATCATTCCAACACGATCTGGGAGGTAAAAGTGACTTGTGAGAGCTGACAGAATCCAAATCCGATATCCGATTTGTGCCTGGCGCTCAAAAAACTCAATTCAAAACGAAGTTAGTTTTCAAAACTAACTTAGTTTAAAATCGTTCAGATAATTAGGGGTTCGAAACATACAAAATGTAAAATATCGGTCTAATCGACATGTCGATCGTTCCAACACGACTTGGGAGGTAAAAGCGACTTGTGAGAGCTGACGGGATCTAAATTGGATGCCCGGGTTGAGCCCGACGCTCAAATAACTAAGTAAGTTTTCAAAACTAACTTACTTTAAAGAATTCAGATAATTAGGGGTTCGGGGGTTCAAATTATAAAATACTGGCCTGATCGGGGTGCCGATCATTCCAACATGATCTGGGCGGTAAAAGTGACTTGTGAGAGCTGACGGAATCCAAATTAGATATCCGGTTTGAGCCCGACGATCAAATAATTAAGTTAGTTTTCAAAACTAACTTAGTTTAGAACAATTCAGATAATTAGGGGTTCGGGAGTCCAAATTGTAAAATATTGGACTGATCGACGTGCCGATCGTCCCAACACGGTGTGGGGGGTAAAAGTGACTTGTGAGAGCTGACGGAATCTAAATCGGATATCCGGTTTGAGCCTGATGATCAAAAACTTAGTTTTCAAAAGTAACTTCGTTTAGAAGAATTTAGATAATTAGGGGTTCGGGGGTCCAAATTATAAAATATTGGCCTGATCGGCGTGCCGATCATTCCAACACGATCTGGGAGGTAAAAGTGACTTATGAGAGCTGACGGAATCCAAATCGGATATCTGATTTGAGTCCGGTGCTCAAATAACTCAATTCAAAACTAATTTAGTTTTCAAAACTAACTTAGTTTAAAATCGTTCAGATAATTAGGGGTTCGGGGGTCCAAAATCTAAAAAATCGATCCGATTGGCGTGCCGATCGTTCCAACACGACCTGAGAGGTAAAAGTGACTTGTGAGAGCTGACGGAATCTAAATTGGATGCCCGGGTTGAGCCCGACGCTCAGAAGTGCATTTTTTAAATGGACTTACTTTAAAATTTAAAGAAGTTGAGTTCGGGGGTCCAAAATCTAAAATATCGATCCGATCGGCATGCCGATCATTCCAACACGACCTGGGAGATAAAAGCGACTTGTGAGAGCTAACAGAATCTAAAATGGATGCCCGAGTTGAGCCCGACGCTCGGAAGTGTATTTTTTAAATGCACTTAGTTTAAAATTAAAGAAGTTGGGTTCGGGGGTTCAAAATCTAAAATATCGGTCCGATCGATGTGCCGATCATTCCAACATGACTTGGGAGATAAAAGTGACTTGTGAGAGCTGACGGAATCTAAATTGGATGCCCGGGTTGAGCCCGACGCTCAGAAGTGTATTTTTTAAATGCACTTAGTTTAAAATTAAAGAAGTTGGGTTCGGTGTCCAAAATCTAAATTATCAGTCCGATCGGCATGCCGATCGTTCCCACACGACCTAGGAGGTAAAAGTGACTTGTGAGAGCTGACAGAATCTAAAATGGATGTTCGATTTGAGCCCGGCGCTCATAAATGCATTTTGTAAATGCACTTAGTTTAAAATTAAAGAAGTTGGGTTCGAGGGTCCAAAATCTAAAATATCGATCCGATTGGCATGCCGATCATTCCAACATGACCTAGGAGGTAAAAGCGACTTGTGAGAGCTGACGGAATCTAAATTGGATGCCCGGGTTGAGCCCGGTGCTCAGAAGTTCATTTTTTAAATAGACTTACTTTAAAATTTAAAGAAGTTGGTTTCGAAGGTCCAAAATCTAAAATATGGGTCCGATCGACGTGCCGATCATTCCAACATGACTTGGGATATAAAAGCGACTTGTGAGAGTTGACAGAATTTACAATGGATGCCTGGGTTGAGCCCGACGCTCAGAAGTGTATTTTTTAAATGCACTTAGTTTAAAATTAAAGAAGTTGGGTTCGGAGGTCCAAAATTTAAAATATCGGTCCGATCGACGTGCCGATCATTCCAACACGACCTGGGAGATAAAAGCGACTTGTGAGAGCTGACGGAATCTAAATTGGATGCCCGGGTTGAGCCCGGCGCTCAGAAGTATATTTTTTAAATGCACTTAGTTTAAAATTAAAGAAGTTGGGTTCGGAGGTCCAAAATCTAAATTATCGGTCCGATCGGCGTGTCGATCATTCCCACACGACCTAGGAGGTAAAAGTGACTTGTGAGAGCTGATGGAATCTAAAATGGATGCTCGGTTTGAGCCCAGCGCTCATAAGTGCATTTTGTAAATGCACTTAGTTTAAAATTAAATAAGTTGGGTTCGGGGGTCCAAAATCTAAAATATCGGTCCGATCGGCGTGCCGATCATTCCAACACGACTTGAGAGATAAAATCATCTTGCGAGAGCTGACGGAATCTAAATTGGATGCCCGAGTTGAGCCCAGCGCTCAGAAGTGTATTTTTTAAATGCACTTAGTTTAAAATTAAAGAAGTTGGGTTCGGGGGTCCAAAATCTAAAATATCATTCCGATCGGCATGCCGATCATTCCCACACGACCTGGGAGGTAAAAGTGACTTGTGAGAGCTGACAGAATCTAAAATGGATGCTCGGTTTGAGCGCGGCGCTCATAAGTACATTTTGTAAATGCACTTAGTTTAAAATTAAAGAAGTTGGGTTCGAGGGTCCAAAATCTAAAATATCGGTCCGATTGGTATGTCGATCATTCCAACACGACCTAGGAGATAAAAGTGACTTGTGAGAGCTGACGAAATCTAAATTGGATGCCCAGGTTGAGCCCGGCGCTCAGAAGTGCATTTTTTAAATACACTTAGTTTAAAATTAAAGAAGTTAGGTTCAGGGGTCCAAAATCTAAAATATCGATCCGATCAGCATGCTGATCATTCCAACACGACCTGGGATGTAAAAGTGACTTGTGAGAGCTGACGGAATCTAAAATGGATGCTCGGTTTGAGCCCGACGCTCAAAAGTGTATTTTATAAATACACTTGTTAAAAATTAAAGAAGTTGGGTTCGGGAGTCTAAAATCTGAAATACCCATCTGATCGACGTGCCGATCATTCCAATACGACCTGAGGGATTAAAGTGACTTGTCAGAATTGACAGATTTCAATTCGGATACCCGGTTTGAGTTCGGCGCTCAGAATTACATTCTCTAAATGTAATTAATTTAAAATGCAGATAACTAGGTTAGTTGGGGTCTAAAATCTATGCAATTATCGATTTGATGTTATGTCTGATTTGAATTTATGTAATCAAATAAAATATTTATTTTATCTCCTCATAAATTTTTTTATCTATAAATGAATATTTAATGTTATTATTTTTTTAATATAGGAGGATCCTTCTGCGAGGGGCGATGGAGGAGATGAGCAGGGCGAGGAGGATGAGGATTGGATGATGCAGAGGATATTTGTTGATTTTCTTATGTGTTTTATTTTCTGTATATTGGTTTGATTGTGATGGGTACACTTGATATATTTTCAATTAAATAAGTTAAGGATATTTGTTGATTTTCTTATGTGTTTTGTTTTCTGTACGTTGGTTTGATTGTGATAGGTACACTTGATGCATTTTTAATTAAACAGGTTTTTTATAAAAATTTTATAATTTAATGTGATAGGTACACTTGATGTATTTTTAATTAAACCGGTTTTTTATAAAAATTTTATAATTTAAAAAAATTAATAAAAATATTTCGGACGGATTTTGGGAAAGATCCATCTGAAGTATCCGATGGAAATAACGATGGGATTTGTTTCCGTTTGAAACATCCGACAGATTTTCAGACGTATCCGTCTGAAATATATATATTTATATATTTTTAGCCTTTGGGTTTCAGACGAATTTTGGGATAGTATATCCGACGGAAAGATTTCAGGTGGAATTTCACACGGAAACATATCTGTCTTAACTTTCAGATGGAATTTCAGACTCACAAATTTCCGTCGGGATAATTATGCTACCGATGAAATTTCCGTCTACTTTATTTCCGTCTGAAATTTCAGAAGGCATTTCGGATAGAATTTATTCCGTCTGAAAATTGTGACAAGGTAGATACGACGGAGTGCATCGGTTGGGAATCCGTCTGAAATTAGTCCGAAAATTAGTTTCAGACAGAATTTCGGATGGATTTGGGACGGACCATGGCCGTCGCAAACACCGACTTTTCTTGTAGTGTGTTGACACCCATTTTCGGCCCACAAGTTGAGCCATTTTCTTATTCTCTATGCTAATGCCATAATTTATCATTAATTGGTTGATTCTCTGGCCTGTTGTGAGCATTTTCAACTCATCTTTAGCCCTGAGCTCAATCCTCGTTCCCTGGACGTTAAACCGGTGGTTTGATTGAGCCCAGTATGAACACGGTCTGATTGAGGACCGCGTTCAGATCGCGGTCACACCCAAGATGGCGGTCTTCAAAAATTAGCGCCTTCCCCTTGGACGTCAATTCTTAATCTATGACCCTCCAAAGAGGCGCCATTTCCCTTAAAAAAACTTTTTAAGTTTACGTCCAGGGTTGGATGCTATTTTAAAATAATGCCCTTTCGAACGGTCACTGTTTCTTTCAACTGCTCGTCCAGATGAACGCGGCCAAGGTCAGGACCGCGTTAATTAGACCACGGTCACAACCCAGACTACGTTCAGGAAACCTTTTAACTTTTGACTGGTCAGCGTGGGTCGCGGTCAGTCGTGCAACCACATTTTGGTCTAATCGTGGTGCCCATGTGGACCGCATTCTTAGTCGGAAACCCTGTCTGACCGAAACTCATTCTTTCCAGTTTTTGATCTCTCTAGAGCCCATTTTGTGTAGGTTTCGGAGCTTGAATCAATTTAGGGAAGTTCCTATCCTTCTAGAAACCTTTCCCCCTCAATTTTTGGCAGGATTAACTACTTTTGGGCATCTAAATCTCTAAATTTCTTTGGACTCCGACCTAGGATTTCAAGGTTCCGTTTCTCCTATAAATTGAACCATTGGCCATCGGCTCAAGATGATGCAACCTAGGGGATTCGACCACAAGGAGGAGGGCGAGGCCACGCTTCAGTGAAGACCCCTTTATCCCTCGTCTTTCTATGATTCAGGGAGTAATCAAGGGTGTTTTCTTCCTCGTTCCTTTTCCGTTGTTCTTCTTGCTTCTATGTGTCTCTATTTTTCCCAATCTTCGCATATCATCACAAATTTATTTTCAAATTAGCATCTTATATCAACTACACACATATATACACACACCAAACCAAAATTTTGCCCTCCCATAGGGGTTTAAAACCGCCAAAACCCCCATTGTGATCTAGCCCTCCTTTTGCATATTTTTGTTGAAAATGGGGATATATTCTACATTTAATCACGTTCTAATGGCCTTTCTTTTGGTTTGTTTCATCATTTTGCAGGCATAAGAAGAAGAAGACGTGAGGCCCTTGCACCTTGGCCGGCCTTGGAGCAAGGAAGAAATAGATCTGCACATCCCGCTTTTATTCTATAAATGCAGTGTAGGTCCCGACCGCGTTCCTAAGAATGCGGCCCTCAAGGCTACCGCATTCATCACCAGGCCCTCCTTCGGCCTTCCTTTTATTTTCGAGGTAACTAGCGTGCCCCCTCTTGTTAGCCCTACTATTTGGCACGTTATAGGCTTCGGTGGCCATCACGGATCTTATTCTTTATATTTCATTGCATGCACACCACCCCTTTATCTTTCTAATCATCCTCATTATGATCATTATTTATTTTTTATATATTAGTGGTTGGTTGATTTTGTAATCTACATCTTTTGGCAATCACGATGGGACACTTTGTGTCCATGGCGTCCGTTCTTCTATCTGCCTGCCTATTAGTTGATTTCATGTGCGTGTGTGTGATTTTCTTTTAGTTATGTCTATTTTCTCCTCTCTGTCTTTATTGCGGTCTAGACGGGGACCGCGTTCATTAGTGCGGCCCTCTTCACACCCGCGTTCACGATCTCTCTGTCCTTCATCATTTTCTTTCGTTCTCTTATTTTCCCATTTCATTTTTAGTTGTTTTCAGTCCCTCATTGAACGCGGTCAATGCTCTTACCACGTTCCTATCGCGCCCCCTATGGACACCACGTTTAGGTGAGTCCCTACCCGAGAGCTCATTTGTCATATCATTCATTGGGTTTCTGCTTGTCATCCTCTGGTTGCATCTTGTATATTTTCTGTATATTATTTTGCCATATTATTTTCCATATTGTCTTCTAGATTTAGCTTAGAATTTGCATGCACCTTGGTGCACCTAGGGCATTCGGTTGAAAGAACTCCTCTCTCTACACATTTAGGATCTATTCCCCTCCCCCTTTTGGGAAAGGAAGGACCCTCTGGTTGAGTATTCCTCTCATCGGATTGGAAGCTTCTTAACCAAGACCTCTGTAAGTCCCCGACAACGAAGGATTTCCTCTTTGATCACTAGGCCGATTGTACCTTTGAAGTTCCCCGAAGTTAGCTATCCCACACAGTGAGTTGTGAGACCCTTAGTTTACACTGAAGTTGACCATATTGAAACTAGGGTCCCACTCTTATTTGAGTGAATTCATTTCAAATCCTTTAAATCATACAAGGAATCATATAAAAATAAATGCGCTCATCCTTAATTGTTTGACAACCTTTGCATCTTGTTTGAAAATCTTGTTGTTTGATCTGATTTGCATGATGTCATGTTTTAATGGAGTGTGTAATCGTGCTTTTAATGCTTATGAGGATCATAAATATGACTTTTCATAAAAACCTCAACCCTATGCCTCTCATCACCACTTCTATGAGGGTCCTTCTCACGCATCAACTTCCTATGGTTATGTCCATGCCATGGACATTAACAAGTTCATAGTCTCTCTTCTAATCAAGCTACTCTTGGCGAGCCTTCCCAACCCACAAAACTTTCTTCCCTATTGGACACTTTGGCTGCCCGCCTAAATGTCCAATCCAATCTTTCGCCTCCCCCACCTTATTCAGCCCAGCCCTTGTATGGCTGACCTGTACCTTCTTCTAAGGGTCCAATGGGCCAACCACCTTCCTCTCATCATCCTTCAAGGCCCATTGGCACGGTTGTACATCCTCCTTGCAACCCACAGTATTCCTCAAGGCCTCCCTCTCAAGCTTCATTGAGATCCCAAGGGCAACCTTCTACCTCTCAAATTGACCCTTCCACCCAAGTCCTGCTCGACAAAATTAATCGTATGGAGAGTCAATTGAAGAAGATGACAAATGCACAAGATGTTCTAGCAGTTATTATGCCGCCTTCTCCCTCATGTTATATTCCTCCTTCTTAGGTGCCAAAGTATCGGATTTATAATGGAACGGGCAACCCCTTCGTGCACATCAAGGATTTCATGTATGATTCTTCATATTGGCAAGATGATAAGAGAGCCCTCACATTTTTGTTTCAAAAATCCTTGGACGGCCCTGCCTTGGAGTTGCTCTATTCCTTAGAGCCAAATGAAGCAACATATTTTGAAATTATTTAAAGAATTTCTCCAACGATATAGGGACCATGTTGGCCCATTTGTTTCCATCACTAATTTATTGGCTGAAAAGATGAGGCCTAATGAAGATTTTATTCAGTATGCTGATAGATGGAGAGCCATGGCTGAGCGATTAATAGACACCCTGTCAGAATCTGAACAAGTCAGGATCATAATTTCTAATTCTATGCCTAAGTTTTGGCATATTTTGGCCATGAACAAGATTGATACCATTGAATAATTATATGAGCGGGCCTGATATATTCAGGCCCAATTTAAAGACTCTTCTTTTATGGACACTTTTGAAGAAACTGGCCATACGACATTCTAAGTAAATGAACAAGTGGATGCCGTCCACCCACCACCTACTCATCCTACTCATTCATATGGCCCATCACCTCCACCTCTACAAAACCATCCATATCACCCTCATCCACCATCCACTATACCTCTGCCTCGGCGTCCACTTACAACTCACAATGCTTTTGGACCAGTTGATGTTGTTATGCCACAAGCAACACCCAAGCTCCTCCGTCCATTACCTAACCAATGACAACCTCCTCCACAACACTATCCCCTTACTCAGATGCATGGGTCTATTACCATTACCCCTGTCTCCTAAACCACATGGTGCTTCGATGATGAGTCGATACTCACCTCGGCACACCTGTAGCCTCCCACACAACCTTCTCCTCTTGACCTTCCATTATCGAAACCTTCTCTTCCACCAACTAAACTAAGGCATTTTGTTCCTAAACCTGCCGTCATCCATGCTCCAATTGCCATACATTTGACCTCCACTACCCATACCCCCTCTACCTCCACCAACCCTCCCACCATTGAACCCTCCAAGCCTCTGTTTCCATCGTGTGCCAACTATCCACCAAAACCAATCACTTCTACCATGCTAATCCAACCACCACTAATTCACCCTCCATCCGAACCTACTCCCAAGCTTGAGCAAGGTTCATCCACCTCTACACCCGAGCCAACCCCACTGGCTTCCGCACAAGGGGCAAAGCTCACAACTTCATTACCCATTAAACCTACCATATCCATTCCGCCTTCCTCTATCACCCTTCGGAGCAGGTGTGTGTCCTTCAACAAATGTTCAAGAGCCGATTCCCAAGGGCAAGAAGAGAAAAACTTGATCCCAACAATGTCATTCAAGATTCATGACTAAATCAACTGCATGCCGGTCCGAGTTCTTATTAAGGGAATTCATGAAGAAGTTAAACCTCCTTCACCAAAAATGACAATTAAGAAGGGCTCTCAAGACTTGATACCAATTGCCACGAAAGCGAGGCCGATGGCCATCACACTACTTATTAAGGAAACCACCATGGATGCTTTGATCACTCCTCACTCGGTCCTAGTGCAGATAACTGGTCAGAAAAAGGGGTGCACCATACATTTGGTGCTTACACATGTTGCCGCTAGGGTTATGTAGAATTATGCATTTCAAGGCAAGTTTGGGCAACTGTCGATGGATGCTCTCAGCAATGCCATTGGTTCACCCTCATTGAGATTTCTACACAAGGGCCCCATCATCAAATACTTCCAAGCTTTCTATGCCGAGAGATGAACCCCCACTGATCACCATGTTTTATCCATCAAGGGAATTTGGCTATGTTAAGGATCCCACACTTCAAGTTTCTTCTAGCGCTTTGATAGCTTATTCGTCAAGGGAATTTTTACTTGTGCATGAACATTTATGGGATGTTACCATTGACATCAAGGGCCAAGAGGCAATGATTACACCAAATATTTGTCAAAGAAGAGCCAGGGCCTTGTGGGGGACTGATTTTCTTTATATTTTCAAGTCCGAACTAGATCGTTCATTTGATATTTGCGTAGGCGTGCCAGTCACTGAGTGACAAGTTTATTATGCACTCGATCTGACTTGGTCAGTCGATTATGAGGTTCGTGTCGGGACCTAGAGTTCGTCATACCATAAAGGCTATGGCGTTAATTACGTCCTCTAAGAAATCAAACAATCCTTGATTAATTGCCAAGAGAGGATGCCTCGAGGGATGATACGAGGGCATAGAAAATACTGACTAAATGCACCAATGGATGCTGTGGAATGAGGTCATTTGGTTGACCATTCGTGCAAAATGCAACGAGTTCCTTAATAAGTTGGCTCATGTAATTAAAGGTTTTAGTCATGCTCATTTAGATAGCAATGCATGATAATGCAAATGTGCGTTCATGATTTCAAGATGGATGCTCAGCATAATTAAAAACGTTGAACCCCTTTTATTCATTTATTTGTCCGGATTCATTGGATCAGTTAGGGCTATAACATTAACCCCCGTTATTAAAACAATTATTTATTTATTTAATACGAACCTCACAGTCTTTGCTGAGGTTGATGTATGAAGAAGGGTCAGTGCATGACTTGAAGGTCGATGCATACATGAGGTAATGGCATGTTTGAGGTCAGTGCATGAATATGCACAGAGTGGGTTTGGTTGATGCATGAAGAGGGGTCGGTGCATGAGTGAGGTGAGTCGACGGACATATAGGGTCGGTGCAGGGTGTGCACGGGGTGATGGCTAAGTCGGTGCAGGGTGTGCATCGATGTTAGGGCAGGTCGGTGCAGCTTGCTGGGGTCGAAACAGGAAGAAGGGAGCGAGGTTTGTGCACATATGGGTGGAGTTGGCCTAAAACAGTGCGGTGCTGAATTGAGGTTAAAATGGTGCGCCCGGGGCACGCCGGGTGGAGGCCAGGGAAATTGAATTAGGTTATGAGTGTAAGGCTAAAGCGGTGCGGGGGGTGGGGTCGTGCCGAAAATTGGCGCGCCTGTTTAGGGGCGCACCGGATCAGGGCAGATTTGGCTAGTTTGGGCTTTAATGAAAAGCCAGACAAATTTCTTAGAACTTTGGTATTAATTGAGAAGATTAGAGGGTTTATTCAGGTCCCAAGTGCCCTGCAAACATGACAAATCAAGACTTATGCGAGGTTCTTACTCGAGCATAGTCTAAAGTAGACTTATACCTGAAAATTCATCCAATTCAGACTAGTATTTAGTCAAAATTTGGGCAGCACCTCCCCATGCCCAGAGGGTTGCGTGGGTGAAGTGGAGATAATCCCACAGCATCTGGGATATGCTCCTTAAAGTCGGGAGTGCCAAACGGTGACTGGAAGACTTCAATGGAGGGAAACCCCGAGGGCTAGCCTACGAGGGGCACCAACACTCCACGCGTCGAAGATGTTGTTAAAGGGACGGTCGAGATGGGGGATACATCAAGGGCTAGCCTACAAGAGGTACCTTACCCACGGCCACCACCATTCCTGAGGGAATGTGGATTTAATGTCGGGTTAAGAACCCTGTTAATGTTCACCTGGCAGTTCATGGGGTACATGTCATCAAGGGACATGACCCTATGGTCCAACGGTGATTGAAAGCGTCAATGGGGAATGTCCCCTCTCCCCGGCCACTGGACTCATTGAGGAAAGCAGAAGTATATAAGATATATGCAGAATGCATTCGGCCAATAAATCGACTATAGAAAGTCATATGCATATGAATATGTATGGCTATAGGGGTTAGCTGGTTAGTTGGTTAGCAGATTAGCCTTCGAAATCATGAACTAAAATGAACTGACTAGAGAAGGCAACCCTTCATATAGTTGATGTGCAGCGTATAGGGAAGACGATGATACAAGGGAACCATGCGCCCAGACTGTAGGGACGATCCCATCCTCCCAGCCCACGATTAGGGACAGAGGGGATAGTGAAAGGTCAGTCCCGGGGTTTGACAAGAGAGGCACAGACGTATGTTCCTCTAGCAATTGAACCCTCCACCAAGACGATGGGAACATGATACCGGCATATCACTGGAAAGTGAACCCCAGGGAGAGGGATGATGATATTAATATTGCCCAGAGAAACACTAGGGCGTATTCGGCGTTGGAAAACCAGACAATCACACACAGAATATAGGGAAAGAGATTGCAATCAGACGAAAAGGAATAGTTCGAATATGCTTCTGCGTGTTCATTCAAACCCCCAAACGGAAGGCACCACATAGAACATTATATACAACTGCGGCTCGGCATTGTCGCACGAAGCCGATCCCCGGCTTGAGGAAGAAAAGAAAATAGAGAGAAATAGAGGACATCGGCTAAAAGAAAAAGTACGGGCTCATATCATTGCCCATTTCATTACATCGCTCGGTGGAGCTATCTTGGTAGAAAGGGGAGGAAGACAGAAGAGGAAACCCGAATGACTTCCACAAACCCACCTTAGATATCTGCAGCAGGAAAATAGAGTATCAGAAATGGGCTCTTCGCTCGCTCTTTCTTCCCCTCCAAGCTTCTCTTCTCTGTCCGTCTGCCTCTCTTTGTTCTATCTTCTATGCTAGCTCTCCCTCTTTCTCGATTGTTCCCCCCTTCTTTTTTTGTCTCCTATTGGCTTATATATATAGCACCCCTCAGGCGTGATTCCTCCCCGGCACGAGGGGAGCACGCCGTAAAACCATCAGGATCGTGCTTGCGCATCGGAAAGGGGGCGCGCCAAAAAGAGGGGCGCACCGGATTAAGCCAGTTCATCGTGTTTGTTCGACACGAGGCAGATAGTGGGCCTCGGACAAACTCTGGAAGTTACTGTGATCCTTCATCTTGCCCTGGTCTTGCAAAACCATGGCGTGAAGCATTGACAATGCTTTCAAGCCACTGAACGGTAGCTTTCAGAATCTCGTGCATCTTCAGCTCGGACACGCGGGTTACTCGTTGACGTGGCTTTCGGCATGGTGGTTCGTGCTATTGGCTCGACTTGACTTGCATTGGTAGCTTTCTCGGGGAGTGGGATACTACCCGGAGTGCTTCCGCCTCGACTGGGTGATCATTCGGTCACTAACGGACCCGATTTATTAGGAAGATGTAGCCATGTCAGGTTATCCGGGTCTTCCACCGACGGAGCCTTCGGTCCCTTGTTCTGAAGGGCCAAGGATGTTTTACCACCTCGGGGGAATTTTCTTTCAGGTGGCGAGCCACCAGGTATACGCTTGTCCTTGGTCGGACAATGGGTGTTGCTCGTGCGGCACGACCGAGTCGATGTCGGTTCATTGGGCAGGCTTGTCGGCACTGCCGATTTGTTGTAGATTCCTCTCGACTCTCCCGAGGTGAAGTCCCTGGTGTTCATATCGGGTGACCTGAGGCTTTGGCAGCTTGAGAAGGCTTCAGTGCATTGGTGTCCTTCGACTTTTTCGCTTCAGCGGGCTGCATCATTTCTGTCATTTAGGCTTGGTCACCATCCAGCATATTTTGAGTGTCAACAAATGCCCCCCAGCAGCGGGTGCTGCAAGCAAGGCACGAGTGAAGTGGGACCAGCGGATGAGCTCCGTTTGGGCAGATTTACCGTCTGGATGACCTAGGCTTGGAATGGCCCTTAAACCCAGTGCGATGGTTAATCCGGCGTGGCCATGGGGCTTTGGTTAATACGGCGCGGCTCTTACCCCATTTGGAGTGAAGAGGGTTAATACGGCACGCTATTTAGCGTGCCGGATTAACCCAAGGGGGCGAGTTGGATTTGAATTTGGGCGGGAGAAGTAAAAATGGCCCACCTTTTAGCGTGCCAGATTAAGCCCATCGAAGGCCCCCTATAACTTCTTCTTTCTTATCTTTCTTTCTCACTTCAACTTCATTTGCATCTCAACTTTCTCTCTCTTCCTCCTCCTCTCGAGCGCAACGACGATAGTAGAGAGTGGTGAGTGAGGATTTAGGGTCTAACCCTTTATTTTCTAGGCCCCGGGAGGCTCCTTGTAGGCTTGTCATCGGAGCTGCACCCCTTGGTATCCTATTTGGCCCCAGCGTGATGCCCACGGCCTTTTTCAGGGACCGTCACTTAGTGGACGAGTTCCCGCTTCGCTCTGGCAATCTCCTGGGCTGGGGAGGCTCTGCCGAATTTTTGTCAGAAAAACTTTGTCTTCAATAGCTACTTTCTAACTTTGTTTGCTTTCTTTTGTATTTGTTTTTGATGCAGATACCATGGCATCTGATTCTTCTTCCTCCTCCCGTGCTGTGGTGACGTGGAGGGATGTTCATTCTTTGGATAGAGGCCATGGCAAGTTGGCCATAGTGGCAGAGTCCTCTGATTCGGAGACCGAGACGGTGGACACAGACCGCCTGCTGATCATTGGGAGCGACTCTTTCAAGTATGAACGCCCTGACGGCTGCAGAGTAGATCATCCTAAGGACAAGCACTTGATGTCTTTCCTGAAGTGGTTCGACCTATAGGGAATGTGGGATCTGTTCCTTATGATGAGTATCTAACTCTTATGAAATTGGCTAAGTTTACATTCTCTTAACTACTTATGATGATAAAGTGTTTGATAAAATATTTTTTATCTTATTGACAGGGACTTGATCAAACACTTGAAGAGAGGAAAGCATCAGAGATGCAAGTGATCACATGGTTCGAGAGTTGAGTTAACATGCACGTGATCCAAGGCTGCCAATTCAATAGAATGATTGGCCACGTGTAGTTGTTTCTTCTTCAAGATCTGACACGTGGACTTCCTTGAGTTACTTTTCTGGAAAAGCTATTGGCGGGAGCACTTCCTCCACGCGCCAGACTGAAATCTTGTGGGACCACATGATTCAGTTTGCAGGTATAAAAGAGATCTCACGATTCAAAGCAGAAAAGATATGAAGAAGAATATAGAAGAGGAGAATATAGAAAGTGAGAAGAAAAGCCAGAGTGCTGGAGAGAAAAAGTGGTTGTTGCAGAAAAGAGAGGAAGAAGAAAAACAGAGTACCGGAGAGAAGAGGAGAATTCAGAGAAGCGATAGCGGCAGTTGTTTCGATTTCTAGATCAGATCTAGAATCGATATGCTCATTAGAGCTATAGTGTTTTTTGAGATTCATCTGTGTTTTGCTTTTGTTCTTTTGTATTATCTTTTAAACCCTTCTTCAAGCTGTTAGGCAGCAGAGCAAGCTATGGTGCTCAGCGACGAGGAGGTGTTCCTCGGATAGCAAGCTGTGAGCCTTAGTGGAGCAAGCTGTGAGGCTCAGCGGTCTATAGGGATTCATCCACGAAGCTGTGGATCAGCAGACATAAGCTGTGCATTAGCAGAAGCCTCACTCTAGTTGAGTGAAGGGTAGACGTACGTCTCAAGGTTGAGACCGAACCACCTTAAAATTGATGTCTCTCGTGTGTGATTGTTTATAACTTTACAGCTTCGTTTAGATGCATGCTTAGGGTCGTTCTCCATAGGCATATGATACTTATTGCATTGTCATTCATATGTTTTGGATTTATTTTCAACCAATGAGTATATCGAAAGGCGTGATTGGAAAGATAGGTTAGGCCTATCTGGAATGCCACATCTTGCATGAGGAGATCCTAGATCAAACCTCCACCTAGTACAAGAATTGGTTAAGGGTCATTCCCTGTGTTGGTGTGTTGTTGGTTTTATGTATTGAATTTGTTTGCACACCGAGTGATTGACTTTGGTTTTCAGTGAGGAGTTCACTCTGTAAGAGAGAGCTATTATCTCTTTAAATCATTGAGTGTTGTTAAAGTTTTAATTCCGCAAAAGATTTTAACGGGGATCCATTCACCCCCCCCCCTCTGGATCTTAGCCGTGCGCATTCTGATAGCACCACTACCCCAACACACAAAACAACATAGATGCTAAAAGGTCTTTTAGAGATAGCTATAGTTGTCATTTATGTGGACAAAAGGGACATACGAAAGCGGACTGCCCTAAATTAGACTCTTCTTTCAATTTGATAGAATTACAAAGTTTGGATTTAGTACCTATCAATAACATACATGACATTGATACAGATAGTGTTTATAGCCTAGAAAGTTCTCATGATAGTTCTTCAGATAGTGATACACATCATATTAATACAATTACAAAAAATAGATCCATTGTCTAGATTAATAGAACCTCCTATGAATGAACCACCACTTAGACCACAACCTATTAGCATTTTCTTCACCAATAGAGAAATCTATCTCAATATAACTTTAGATCACTATAAATGGTTTACAGCTTCTGCACAAAGTAGTTTTACATCTTTTAGTGCTAATTCTTATCCTGCTGATATGAACCCTTTACAAAATAGATTTAGTATACAATTCTGGCTTCTTTCTAATTCTAAAACTTTAGAATTTGGCATATTTCAATACCATGATAATCTAACATTTTTCTGTTACATGGAACAATTGCACCTGTCACACCAGGTCTATAGTCAAGGTAGAATGAATAGCAAATTCCATTGGTTTAGACCTATACCTCTAGTCTAGGCTAATCGGAATATTAGAGCCTTCCAGATAACAAATAATTGTGTCCAAATAGATATAGATGACGAACCTCTATGTAGTACTAAAGAACCCTTTGTAGCTATATCTATCAAGATAGGAGTAGAGATATTGAGTAGAAATAGAGACTTCTTCATGGACAACTGTTATCCAGCCTTAGATAATATCATAGCTGTTAGCTCCCTTGGTAGGATACAACTTAGCCAAGATAACAATAATATTATTTTTCTTAATGATAGTTTGATTATTGATGCAGGTGATGGCTCTCATGAGGAACCAGGAAGAGTTTAACTACCCTGAGCGGTCACACCTTAATGAGGAACAAAAGTGTTTAGTAGATGATATATTTTATCATAACTGGACTAATATTAAGATCATGTGCAATAGCCTCATTTGATAGATCTATAAACTTAGTACATTATTTTCTAAAATGAATAAGCATAGGGTTGCATTAGAATTAAAGGTTCAGCATATAGAAAATGAGATTAGCACACTCATTCATCACTTTAGAAACTTCAAAGAATTACATGACCTGCATTTAGAATCTAAAGGGCCATTGTGTATTAGCTTACAAGATTTCACCCCTAAAAACCTTGCATTCAACAAGTTCCTTAGAGAGAAGTACCATGCATACATTTTTTCTATACTGCCTGTAGATGTCAAGGAACATATAGAAAAGAAAGTTAGTTAAAGATTCTGAGGCAGTTTCCTTCTTGAGCATTCAGCATGAACTGCATGATGCATTCGATAGATACCCTGAGATCGTTGAGATTGACAATATGTATAAAATAAATATCGATATTACTAATGATAATAATATAATATATGAGAAGCATTGGACTATCTCGAGACTCCTTCAAGACAGCCTAATCAACACACTCTTCATCATGGCCGGTGAGCTACGACAACTGAAGAATATTCCTAAAAAACTTGAGATACTCATAAGGCAACACATCAATAGAGCACTTGGCGGCATAACCCTACAGTTCGTCTCCACACCACAAGAGTGGATTGAGCATGACGCCGACAATGGATCTGCATCGTAATATCTAGCACCACATTCAACCATATTCTTCCAGCTCGAAAAGCATATGGATTGGATTGGTACCAGAAGCAAGTGTTCCAGTAAAATCACGCAGCTCAGCTTGACCCGAACCAAGGCGCTAGCGATCCAAAGAATTGAAGACATGTACTACAACGAGATGCGGATGCTATGTCAGACATCTTCATACGAAGTTTATGGACCACTATACTACAGTTCAGTTTCACCCGTCCGACGTATTCCAATGTCATACGAAGTCGAAGCAGAACTGAGCTGGGTCAACTCAGCAATAGTGGCCTTAGAGAACAACACCGGTGGAGCTAGCGATAGTGACTATGCCAGTACAGACTAAATAAACTTCTCCAGCAAGAAGCCTTCTCTTAGCTTCTTCAATAAAGAAGGCATCTCTCATGTTGCCTTTCCTGTAGCACTTTTTGTAGAGGGAACCCTGCATGGCATCCCTATAAAGTTGAGTCTAGGTCATAGGGAATCGAGTCATACCACTGAGTCATGATGGTCCTTCAGACACAACTTTTGAGCCTCGGGGAGCCTCAGCTTTTGACGGAGACCGATGTCCTTTCTCTCTCTCAATCTTTCGACCTCTAGTACTTTAGTTAGTGGCTAGTGTTAGTAGTGTTAGTGGCTACTCCACTTTATCTTTTAGCCTTATCACTTACTTTCTAGCCTCTCCTTTTTTAGTGGCTATAAGGTAGACTACTTTCTAGTCCACTTTCTTTAGTGGCTATGGTAGGTTACTTTCTACCTTCCTTTTTAGGCCTTGTCCTCTTGTTGGCTTCCTTCTTTGAGAAGCTACCTCCTTGGCCTATAAATAGAACCCAAGAGTTCCATTTCTTAGAGAATCGGAAGAGCATCAGAAGATCACTCAAGAGCCCAAGGCATTCTAGCCTTCCAATCTCTCTTCCCTTCTTCCATCGCCACCGCCACCTCTCTTCCATCGCCACCTCTCTAGCGAGAGACCGTCTCGTACCCTGTGAGAATTCTTCTCATTCCACCTTCTTCATTCCATCTACCCCCAAGGCATCCTACCTTCCACTTAGCCTTCCACCTTCTTTCACCCTCCAGGCACACTGCCTTCACCTTGCCTCCGGTGCTCCAAGGATCCCCTAACGTTTGTTTGTAAGTATACTTCATCTTAGTGTACTTCTGTTCTTCGTGTCTCCATGATCTTGTAATTGGCAGAGTCTTATAATTGTCATCGTGTCTCTGTAACCGTCAGTGTCTGAGTCTTTGTAACCGTAAGTGTCTTTATAATATAATTGAGTCTTTATGTAATGAAATCTTCTCTGTGCATACTTGTTACCATGATGTTTGAGTAAACTCCCCCTACACATGTTATGAGCTCTGTTCTTTCTTTCTGATGCTTGATTTCTATGCATGACTAGTCTCTAGATCCTAATATTCAAAGTCTATTGCTTGTGCTAAAATCCGAAGGATTCGGTCGATTCCGTCTGGGTTCGAAGTCATCGCTACATTAGCATAACGTAGAATTGTGACGAGGTCAAGAAATGGTATTCTTTGAAACCATTTCTCAACTAACAGAGGCGATCCCTGTCAGTAGTGGTTTCATCAAATAAATAAAAGGGCTGGCTCTGATACCATTTCTTGACCTCGTCACAATTCTATGTTCTGCTAACGTAGCGATGACTTCGAACCCGGACGAAATCGACCGAATCCCTCAGATTTTAGCACAAGCAATAGACATGCAAATATACTTTGAATATCAGGATCTCGAGACTAGTCATGCATAGAAATCAAGCATCGGAAAGAAAAAATAGAGCTCTTAACTTGTGTTGGGGAGTTTACTCACACATCATGGTAACAAGTATGCATAGAGAACATTTCATTATAGAAAGACTCAATTATATTATAGAGACACTAACGGTTACAATGATGACAACTATAGCTATCTCTAAAAGACCTTTTAGCATCTATGTTGTTTTGTGTCCTAGTGAATTTTCTTCTAGACTCCCAGTTTTTCCAATAGTAACGTTTGGACTTATTTGGTGACCATGGAGGTGCTTTCTTTTCAAAGGTATTACTGTAAGACCCGGTAGTTAATGGATTCTTAGCGGATCCTTATTGGTACTGAAGAGTGGGAAGATTCTCGACTTTAAGCTTTTTCAATGGGCCAAATCCAATTGAATAGCCCATTTGTATAAGCTTTTAGAATTGAAATAGGGCATATATGCAATTTTGCTTATATTGAGGCCTTATTGTAATTTAAGGTTTTATAACAAAAAAAATAAATATATCAAAATCTTTTTTTGTGTGTTTTACGTGGGAGCACTCTCTCTTCCTTCACACTCTCTCTCCCTTATGCACATCCCTCTCTCTCTTTGCCATTCTTGGCGGTGTGATCACCCCGGGAGCTTGCAGGGATTGCAGGTGGTGGCGTTGGCGAGCCCTGGGCGTGAGAGGTGCGGTGGTGTCACCGTGGAGGCGGTCGTGGAGCAGGAAAGTGGGAAACCCACGTGTGGAGCATGGCGTCCTTCATGTGGAACGGACGTAGAACGGTGTTTTCGGCTAAAAACAAGTCCGGGGATGGCTTCCTTGCCTCATTAGGATTGGTTTCTTGTCCTTTGGCATGTGATAGGGCGGCCATATGCATGAACATTGCCATTTATGTTTTCAAAGTATGAACATTGTAATTTATGTTTTCCATCCGTCCATGGCCATTGTTTTTATGTTTTTAGATGCATAGATGTTGTGGAATGGTCATAGCAAGGTAGGGAACAAGTTTTACGATGTTTTCCCATCGATTTGGATCGATTGGAAGGGATTCCAAATGGAAATCCCGCATTTTCGGTGCTCTGGGCGGCTTACGGTCATCCCAGTGATCGCTTGCAAGCAGGGGTAAGGCGGCGGACCTAAGCGGTCTCACACTTGACCGTTTGGTATCTTAGGCGGTTGTTCGACTGACCGTTTGCAGACCCTAGCGGGCCAGTAGGTGACCGTTTAGTCATTTGACCAAGTACGGTGGTGTGAGTCTAGCGGTCTTTGACCAGACCTTTTAGCATCCCAAAGCGATCCATCGTGCAACCGTTTGCGATCAGGTTTCATTCCGTTTAAATATGTGAAATATTCGTGGCCAAGCGATCATGGAGAGGACTATTTGCGTCGATCTAGCGGTCAAACGATTGACCGTTTACCGTGTCCTTGCGGGCCTGTAGTAGACCGTTTGGACCTACAGTGTGTGAATTTTATCCTGTTCATTTAATTATGCATTTAATACTGCATGTTCGCCATGTGTAAATATTTTTACAAACTATGGCATGTTTTTATATCCCAATAGAGTTATTTTCTCTTTCCTCGTGATGGAACCACTAGTCGTAGCCCGACGACCTTTAGTGTCGGCCCACCTAGGAGAGGTGGTGGGGTACTCCCGGTGTACGGTTTGTAAGCTAGTTTCCGGGGGCCCCCTTGCTTGGCAGTAGCGTCCTACTGGGAGGGAAAACTAGCTAGAGACCTGGCTCAAGGCATTGAGCCTGTGTGTGCACATGTGGTCAGGGGCTTGGACTGACACTAACGAGTGTGACCCTGACTAGTTCTTGACCTTGGTTACTATTGCGTGTCTCACTTGCCGCATTCTAGGCTCGTGTAGATACTTGAGACGCAGTATAAGTCGTCAGTGGACGCGTCTGGTCTTCCTTCTGGTGGTCCTTTCTTTCTCCGGTCACTTGGATTGTTGAATTATTATTCTATTAGTAGATTACGATTCTCGAGTTTAATTATTCATGTGAATATTATATGGCATTTCAGTTAGCTATGTTTAATTATTCACGTGCATATACAGCTTTGTTTCTTGTCATTTCTTTATGCCATTGCATGATTACTTGCTTTTATATGTTTCGTTACGAGGTAGGGATCCACGTGAACCCTACTGAGTGTATGTTGTGAGACTCACCCTTCCTTTTCAGGTGAGGCGGAGTAACAGTGTACGGGTTTTCCTCGCGCTTTTGGCAGGAAGTCATAGAGCCAGCAGTGGTTGTTGACATGTTTTTCCTCCTTCCCTTTTTGTATTCTTCCAATCCTTCTACTATATCAATGCAAGAAACTAACGAAGTGAAAATAGTAGGGGAAAGAGATGCGAACGTGTGTGTGATCGCCACCAAGGTGCCTAGTGCAAACAAGTACACCGTACTTTGGAAAAAGAGAGACACTCGACTGAATCAGCACTGCAGAGATACGCGGCTCTAGCAAAACCACCCTGAGGTTGCGCGGCCTCTCGACTGACCACTCAACAATGCTGGGACGAACGCGGGATGAAGAGCGATGGACGATCGAACGGTTCAGGATCAACCCTGGAAGAAGATGAACGGTACAAATCAAGCCGCCCTATTCCTCAAACGGACAGAACGCGACCGCTCGATGGCACCAGCTTCCAAGATATGGGATCTCAACCTCCACCCTTTTCGGCAGGCCAGAAAGGATGGGACTCGTGTTAGGATGCTGCTGACCTGCGAAACGAAGTGTAGAACACACAAAGAAACCCAAAATCAATACTGTGAGGTGTAGAAACTATAAAGGAATACGAGAAATAAACTAACCAACATGAAATGGGGGATACCTGGGAGTTTTTAAACCCCTAGGGGCGTTAAAAGATAGGAGGGTGTGTGTAATGGAATGTGATGACAAAAAACGTGGACAAAGAACGAAGGAAATGATGCATGCAATGACAAAAGGACGGTGGGACTATTAGAACAAAGACTCAAAACAGCGAATACTCCCTGAACCAGAGGCTTATGTGGACGTAGAAAGCCTCCTTCCCTGACAATAGGTCGCTTGAAAATTCGACAGAGCTTCGCCGTGACCTTAAAATCTCCCCCCTTTTCAAAGCTTGGCCTTTAGGGTCTATTTATAGAGCCTAAAAAGTCAGCCCCAAAATTAGGGTCTCCAATGAAAATCAGCTCGAGATATCAACATAAAATCCGTAGATAATAGAATTATCTTCCAACCAGTTCAAACGGCACCCCATTTGGTGGAGTATCCGTGGAGAAATGGTGGAACAAATCAAGGATAAAGTCACTGATGGAGAGAGAAAAAGCCTTAGTTTTTCAGCAATCGGACCATTGCGCGGTCATGCGATAGACCGCCCCGTCCATTGAGTGGCCTATTAACAGACCGTTCAAACCTGTCGATGGAAATTAAATATATAAGAAATATTATCCAAATATCCATCGAACTGACCGACCATTTCGCCGTTAGACTCTCATGGATTGGACGGTCTACTTCAGACCACTCAATTCATGGGGCGGCCCAATACGAACCGTGTACAGCCTGTCGGTGATAAATCCAAACAAAATAGATAAATAGATAATTATCTGAAGCCTGGGACTCTGGGAACTGGACTGTCAGATGCATACCATTCAATGACATTGGACGGCTACAAACGGACCACTCAAAAGTTTGTCGATGGAAATTCATAAAAATCACCTAAATATCCAATAAATAGACAAACGGTTCATCATTAACCGCTCATTGGCTGAACGGTCAAGCGATAGACCGCGCAAAGGCTGGATGCTTGAAAATTCATAAAATGTGATAAATCAAGCAAAATCAAGGCCCATTAAACCCTGAACTGAAGCAGACCGAGTCAGGGAGGGAGGTACCCATAAAATGGGCCCAATAAGCTGCCTGGAAATAGCCCAATGAGCGACAGACAACTCGAGGCATCAATAAATGGTGGTAAGAGAAATGACTCAACTTATCGGTAAAAAATGGGTGTCAACAGATGCCCCTCCTTAACGTCCTCTTTACAGGGGAGCGAGCGGAGGTGAAGCGAAAGCAAAATGGAACATGGAGATGAAGCGAAAACGAAGCGGAGCGGACTGAAAAGTGGGCGTTAAGGTAAAACGACACCTGTTTTGCCAACGAGCGATAGGAATCTTCCAAAAAACTCCGAATCAACCACGAGGAATAATCAGACCAAAAGCGACACCGATCTGGAGGAACTAACTAAATAAAAGAAAACACACGATCATCCTCATGGGGGACACAATCCCTCGGACCAATGAGGAGACCGGAATAAGCAGCAAAAGTAAAGAAACGGACTAAAACTCTAGACGGAGACCTCTTAATCAACCAAACCGAGTGAATCGACCAGAGAGAACCTTCCAACCCAGAGTGGAATTATTCCTCTTACTAAACATTGAACACATAGCTATCCATCACTGATGGGATATTAGCAGGCGAACCATGGTCATGAATGCTTAAAAGATGCGGATGATGCATGCTGGGCTAAAATAAAAGAAATCATTAAAACGAATGTAAACAAAGGATAAAATATAAAATACCCGAGAATAGTATTGTTAGACGGGGAGAATCAGAGTCAAGACACTTATCCGCAACCACGGTGTGCAGGATAGAACCATCCTCCCTAGATTTTCCCAACCTAACGGCCTATCCGAAGATTAAACACGTGAACCTGGATCATCATCTTTTTGTTAAAGGGGAACATCAGATCTGGAACACGTAGATAACCAACTGGTTCTCGAGATATTATAACATAATACCATATAGTAATGCAATAAGGGATATAGGATAGAAAGCCATACCTGACTTACCTGTGCAGGCGAAACGGCAACCTGAAGTGATGCTGCAAAGAAAATCATGAGCAGGATTTGCAATCTATTATCAATCAAATTTATCAATGAGTCACATAATGCAGCACCAAGAAGGGGGTCAAACCACGTCATTCAAGCATATGAATGGTCAAAAGTAGACTGCTCAGAACATAGAACGGCTCACCCAAAACCATTCAATCATAGGTGACTTGAACATGAACGGAACATACACGGCCCAAAGTAGTCCGTTTAATGAAACCAACGGCCACACTCTAGCCGCTCAATGCAAAGTACCGTTGGTGACTAAACGGTCCAATTTGGACCGCCGGTACTCGAGACGGTCTTGCGATAGACCGCGCAATGCCTGAGGCGTTTAAAAAAATAAAACTTTTCATCTCCCTCCCTCTCCACCGTAACCGACAGTGGGAGGGAAGGAAAAACACCCCACTCCCACTCGCCACTCTCTCAAGCTTCCTAAATCTCAATCTCCCTAATTCTCTCCATTTCCCCCGTCCCTCACTCTCCCATTCCCCTCGTTCATGCGCCACAAGCATCAAGCTTACGCCCACCGATGATCGGAGAAGGAGAGGACGTGCCGCCGCCCCCGACGATCACCGCGACCATGGGAGAAGCACCCTCGGCAGAGGAGATGATGGCACCGCCAACAGCCAAAGGAGGAGCCCCCCCGCCGCCGTCCGAGGCCGGAGAAGCACCCAGAGCAATCGTGACCGGGGAAGGAGATGCTGGGGAGGAAGCACCAGAGACGGCCACCGCGGCGGCCAAACCCCCGAAGACCGACGAGGTAGGCCCCTTAAAACCCCCCCTATTTCCATTTTTAGAATCTACATGCTAGTTCTGGGGGTAGAATAGGGGCATTGGACCCCTTAGGAGCTGGTTTGGGGGGCCATGGCGACCCTCACCGTCGGCGGGGAGGAGTTTAACGGCGTCGGGAATGACAGTAATGGCACGGTCTAACAGTGACCGCGTACACAAACCACACAGTTCCCATAGAACCGTTCAACAAAACACGGCCCAAGGGTGACCGTTCAAAAGAAGCCAAACTGACATCATAACACGGTCTTATAACGGCCGTGCATTATCAGGGCGGTCCACATTGGACCGTTTAGAAGGTGAAACACTCAAAACGGAACGGTCTCCACCAGACCGTGGATACTTAGGACTGACAACCCGGGTCTGTTCAGAAATTGAAACACTTAGGAATAGAACGGTTTGAATATGACCATTGAAAACAACACGGTTTGTCGATAGACCGTGCAAACCCAGATGATTAGGCACCTATAGGGGAAGGAACACGGTCAGGTAGGGACCGTGTGATTACTGAACGGCCAGAAATGGTCCGTTCAAGGGCAAACCTCAGATAGGGGAACGGTCCTCAAAGGGCCGCCCAGATAGCTGAACGATTCAGGGGGAACCGTGGGACTTATTGAGATAGTTGGAATCCAACCGTTGGATGGGGGAACGGCCCAGGGGTGACCGCTTGGTGGGCTGAAAGTGAATTTATTGAATAAAAGGTAGGACTCTAAACTAAAATGCAATTATCCTAAATGTATGTAGGGGAAGCGTAGGACTCGGATCTCATGGCTACAGGTTTGGGTGGTGTACCTCGCACTGCCCAACTTCCAGCGTGAGAGGTTGAGAGTCATGGGATTCTCAGAGTTCCTGAGCATGGAGGTGAGCCGGTTTGACACATCGCTACTCTATGCTCTGCACGACCGTTGGGACCCAGTGAGTCACATGTTTCTCTTTCCGTGGGGACACATGGTCCCCATGCTCAAGGACGTGGCCCGACTTACTGGCCTACACGTGCATGGGTCTCTGGTCAGCGGGAGCACATACCCCGACTACCGGGAGATGGCCCAGGAGCTCCTGGGATTGGGCTTGCTGCACCCCGAACGGCAGTCCACCACCCTGACTCGGGCAGCACTTCAGGACAACCTGGGACTTTGGCGAGCGGGGATTGCGATAGGAGAGCTGCCCGAGCAGCACCTTGAGAGACTCGTGGACCGAGCCAGACCACGAGTTGCAGCGGAGGCGGACCGAGTACTGCGGCGGTTCTTGATCCTATTATTCGGCTGACTTCTTTTTGAGACTCGAGGGACGTCATCAGCTGCCATTTTCTACTGCTGCTCAGGGACCTAGACCATGTGGGCGACTACGCGTAGGGGGATGTGGTCCTTGCCTTTCTCTTCGACACCCTGAGCTCGACGAGCATGCGGACCATGCTCGGCGGGTTCTCTCCTCTACTCCAGGTACGACTCTGATTCTTACTATCCATTTAGCTATATGACTCCTATGACTGCTATATACTTATTCTTGATGAAATGCAATGCAGGTATGGGCCTACGTGCACCTACGTGGGCTCGGGCGAGGCGAGGAGACCCACCCAGACTGACTACCTATTGCCAGGAGGTGGACTGCACCTCGGGAGAGCGGAGGTCTCCGGAGGTAGTTTTGGGAGCTCCACGATGACCTGGACAACCTACCGTACACCTCGATACGACTCTAAACTTTAGACCCTCTAAATTAAATGCAATTCTATATGATTATGATGCTAATGTGACTTCTTATCTTGACAGGTACGGTGGACTCCTTATGCAGAGGAGGAGCACGAGGGTCAGCCCTGGGTAGCAAGGGCCCTCGCCTTCTCAGGACGCGATGTGTGGCTTCACTGCATGAACGTAGTGGAGCCACTCTACTTAGACTGGTGATGAGGACGATGGGCGTCCACCAGCCAGCTGTAGAGTTCCCGGCGCCGAGAGAGAGCGTGGGGTGACACCCACGGGGCACACCGACCGTGCTCGATTGGAGAGAGCGAGCTGCAGAGCAGATCGCTGACTGGGCAGCGCGCGGGTGGGTGGTGACCGCCCAGGGCAGAGAGTGACGCGGCGTACTACACGGCGTATGCCAGGCACTATCGGGACCAGGTGTTCCGTGGTGCCCGCCGACCGGTATGACTTCTAAACCTTAATGCCTTTCTATTATGCTTTTTATATGCCTATGCACTGATGTTTAGACTTTCTAAATGCAGATTGACCCTGAGGGACGGATCGCGAGCTGCAGGGGCTCTCCACCCGACGATCCGCGAGTGCGACGAGGCCCGCCAGGCCCTGACCCTACTAGTGAGTTTTCTAAACCCTAAACTCTTTAAATTATGCAAATGCTCATGATTATGCATGTAACTGACCTGGAGTTTTTGGGTGCAGTGCGTCGAGGGGACCCAGCGCCAGGGGGCCAACGTTCCTTCCTCTTCCTCCCTAGCTCCAGCTGACCGAGCCGAGCGGGATGCTGATTTTACACGGATGGTGGCTCGAGCCGAGGCAGCCGAGGCCGCACTTGCCGAGAGGGTACACAACCATTATACTTCCCTTTAATGCTTATGCTTATGATTATGAAATGCAATTGACTGACCATGAACTGTGTATGTAGACGACCGAGCTGACCGCATCACTGGGCGAGGCTGCTCGACAGTGGGAGGACGCAGAGCGCCTCCGTGTCGAGGCCGCAGCTCTACGTGCAGACGTGTAGAGGCTTCATGCCTCTATGCAGAGATGGAGGGCTCCCGTGCCGGCACAGTAGAGATGGAGCTTCTAAGAGCGCGGGCGGCAGAGGCAGACCTTTACCGAGCTGAGATTTCTCGTCTCCGGGAGGAGATGACGCGGAGCCGATCGGCAGATGCGGTCGAGACGGCACTCCTTCACGCAGAGTTAGAGCGTCTCCAAGCAGGAGTCATGGAGGCGGAGCATTACAGGGTGGAGGCGTTAGAGCTGAGGGGGGGGCTGTGGGCATACAAGGAGATGAGCCGGTAGTCAGAGCGCAGCGTCACTCCGAGCGGCAGGACCCATGGTACCCACGGTTCCGTTAGGAGCTAGTTCACGAGTTCCTCCGGCCACCAGAGGAATGAGGACGAGGAGAGGCGCCGATGACGTCGCGACGAGGCGACCTCAGCGATGCCTCCACCAAAGAGCATGAGGGGGGCGGAGACAGCGACGGGGGCCAGGGAGAGCGATCGGCCAGACTCTTGTACTAGGGACACGACTTGTGTACATGATATGATATGATAGTGATATGTTATGTTATTTTTTTGAGTAAATGTATGAATGTATGAATGAATGCAAATGATTGACACTAACTAACTAACTACGATTACTAACTCGACGCGAGTGAGACGGACACGTGCAAGAAAGAGAGACGACACGAATGAGCGAGTGAGGAGGTGAGAGAGGCACGACAGAGTGAGCGGGAGAGATGACTCCGAGTGGGAGAGAGAGGGACGCCAAACTTGACTGAGAGAGGGATGCCAAACAATGAGTGAGAACGAGGGACGCCAAACAAATGAGTGAAGACGAGGGACGCCAAACAATGTGAGTGAGGAAGAGAGACGCCAAATAAATGAGTGAGGAACAGAGACGCCAAATAAATGAGTGAGAAAGAGACGCCAAACAAATGAGTGAGAGAGAGAGAGACACGGTCACAGTCTGAGCGATACAGGTGCAAAACATGTTAAAAACAGGGCTTCAAACATCTAAACGGTCGCAAGGGGACCACTCAGTCACACTACACGGCCTCTCGTCAGACCGTTTAAAGCCACTCGGCCAAAACCCACAGATCCGGTTAAACGGTCCATTATTGACCGCTCAAAGAATGGAGCGGTTCATATGTGACCGTGTGATGAATGGAATGGTCTATTCCCGACCGTGCCACCTCCAGCATTTGAATCATGTAGATGCCTCATGAATGGTCTAAATGGGACCGTCCAATGATTAGGGCGGCCTCTCGATAGACCGCGCAAACGTACGACTTGAGAGTTTGAACGGGACTCTCTCGGAGAGTCCCAACCCGATGATGGACATCCTAAACTGACCCAAGCTCTATCCCAACCCGATCTAGGCCTATCCTACCTCACTTCTAGTGGGTTTAGACCTCTAGCCAAGCCCTATAAGTAGGAGGGGGCTCTAAATTCGTAACTCACACCACACCCCTCTTTCTAGGCATCACACTTAGGTTATTCTTCATCAACCATCATGAAAAGATCCTTTGAGGGAGTTCCATGGAGGGGGCGACTTTTGAAGGGCCAAAGCTGGTCAGGAAGGAGCGTGAAGTGCTCCAACGGCTGACTACGATCCCTCGTCATCTCAGCTCGAGTCCTTTGAGAGAGGTACGTTAGCATAATTTCATTCAAGTCATTTTTTTCATTCACTTGCACATTCTTTCTCTTCTTTTCCTTTTCTTTTTCTTTCCCTCCATCTCAGCTTCTCCCTGGCTCCAGGCGCTATTCCACTTTGAAGTGGATGGCTCCCATGGTTCGTGCATTGCCCCTAGGAGTGACATCTATCCTGAAGTCGTGGCACCTACACCCACTCTTGGTACTAGGCCAAAATTACCCAAAGTTGTCTTAGACTGGCATAGCATCTCAGCCCTGGTAGAAATATGGCATCCTCAGACTCATACATTCATTTTCCCATCTTTTGAGGCCACTATCCTACTAGAGGAGGTAGAGACCTATTTCTCTTTTCCTAGGTCTAAGGTGGGAGAGGAGGACTTAGTGTGTCACACTGTTGCCCCTATAGACCCTAGGCTTATCTTGGGAGGGTTTATACCAGATAGCAAGGACATCCATACCTTCATAGGCCCACGCCAGATCCACCTTCTTCCTCTTAGCCAGTGGGTAGTTGAACATTGTAGGAATAGGTGTGGGTGGGATGAGGCCATAGCCAAGGCCGCGTCTATTTGCCTGTGCGGGGCTATCTTGTTCCCCTCTGTCGACCATGTGCTAGAGACTCCCATCCTTAGTACCATCAGTGGCCTGTGGCAGGGTCTTTCCATCTCTCAGGCCGTCCTTGCCTACTTGTACGAGGGCCTTACCTCAGCAGCTCTAGGAGGTCCTCTCTTTGGCTCCATGATACTTTTAGAGTGCTGAATGGGTGTCAGGATGAAATTCATTCATAAGGAGGATGTCACTTCAACCAGTCGGATCTTCGGGAGCCACCCCCTCTTCTTCATAGGTGGTGCCTTTGGGTTTTCTCCACAGGTAGAGTGCAGGATAGCAGAAAAGAAGACCAGGGATGAGTGGCGACTGCACATCAACTAGCTGCCCCTGGGTTGGTTCGCGATACGCCCTGACTTCCTCCACGACACCACTGTCAGGGTACCTAGGAGGCTAGGCTTGGATCTGAGGCTTGTGAGCGACACTGCACTGGCGATGTACAGCCCGCACCGGTGCTACCTACATGTTGGACTACCCAGGGCCGTACTTCCAGCACTACCCCACCTTCCTGAACTACAAGCGAGGAGGATCGGGACGGAGGAGGACGAGCAGGCGGTCAGGAGTGCCCTGATCATGTGGGAGGTGAGCAGGGTGCTTACCCTTCCAGCAGAGGTTGCAGAGATTCCAGCGACGCGCCAAGCTTATGTTAGAGAGCTGAGAGAGATACGTCCCCGCGGGGATGCCCAGTGGAGGACTGAGTGATTCTTCTTTTCTTTCATGATGTTTGATATAGAGACTTATGTTTAGAAAGATTTGGTAGTTGAATTTGATGGCTTGGCTGATTTGAGTTTGGGCTTTCTTATGTGATTGAGTGAGTTGGGATATGACTTCAAAATGGACACGGTCACACACAGACCGTTCGGTTGAATAAATGGTTAGATGCTAACCGTGCAAGGAATAGAACGGCTCTATTAGGGCCGTGCTTTAGATCAGTGACAGAGTTGAGAACAGAGAATTGAACGGCCTGCAACAGACCGTGATCATGGTAAAACGGTCAAGAATCTACCGTTCATATCCTTGAACGGTCTAGTGAATACTGTAGATCTTTGAAGGAGCTTGAGATTAGAATGGTCTGAATGAATCTGTGTGAATGATTGGGCGGTCTGACCGTGGCCGTTGAAAGGAATAGGACGGTTGTCATATGACCGTTTACTGACTGAACTTTAAACTTCAACTTGCCCCTGCACACACAAACAAAGAAAACAGATTAAATCTGTTTTAGGCTTAACCCCTTGCCTGTAGCAAGTTAGGAAGTGACCAGTTCTTGATTTTTGGTCAAGGGGGTAAGCCTTATTAAATAGGCAAATAACAAATGAAATTGAATGCAATGGATGCCACGAAATGCAAATGATGAAAATCTTTTTTGTGATTTTGAAAATATTTGATTTTTTTGGGTTTTGAAGTATTTGATTTTTTTTTGGATTTTGGAATATTTGATTTTTGAATTTTGAAATATTTGATTTTTTTGGATCATGAAATATTTGGTTTTTTTGGATTTTGAAATATTTGATTTTTTGAATTTTGAAATATTTAATATATTTGGATTTTGAAATATTTGGTTTTTTTTTGGATTTTGAACTATTTAATTTTTTGGATTTTGAAATATTTGAATTTTTTGGATTTTGAAAGATTTGATTTTTTGGATTTTGAAATATTTGATTTTTTATATTTTGAAAACCAGCTCAAACCTGACGACGGAAAACCTTATATCTCACTAAGGGTCTCCTGGATTCAACGTGCGTTATAAATGACCGCCCATAACTGGGGCCCAATTTCGCTAAACGGTGCCTCTACCGAGGCCATACCCGTGGTAGGGATCCATTCCTTGGAAAGAAAAAAGAGAATTTGATAGAAAATCTGGCAATAGGTATAGAGGTTTTTAGGGCTTGAGTTCCTCTCACGACACCCCTTTTCAAAGATTTTTTGGTCTGTTGCGCCGGGGCTTTGTGTCCGTCATCGAACCTACATCCACTCTAGGCACGCATACGACCGGGCTCATAACGTCCCATGGGGAAACTGTACTGCCACTCTTGCCATGCCTAGTCTCATTGTTTTGGGGGCCTTTTAGACTTTCGAGCTTTTGGATGAGCTTTTAGCTTTGTCTTTGGTTTTTGCCCCTTTTCTCTATTTCTTTCCTTTTTTTGCTTCTTATAACTGTGGAATAAGGTCATAACGGACTGCCCCTATTTGAGACCTCTTTTATCAGGGGGTCTAGATCAGTTCTCGCCCCCTTATTCATCTCTTGCCCCTATCTTCAGCCGAGAGGAGAGAAAAATAAGGATTTTCGCGTCCCCTGAGCATGGCCAAGGGAGAAACGGTGTTGCGCAAAAAGGGAAAATCGAACCACAGGGGGTCGTGCAGTGTGTGAATGTTGAACCGGGGATCTCCCTTCGTGATCAAGTAGAGGCACACGCCGTCGCCGGGCCATTGCTGGCTTGACTCTATATATAAAAATGTTTTAAATACAACCCATTCTACGGATTTGGCAATTCTTCACCTTCCGCGTTAACAAGACGGTACGCGTTACCAGGATAGACTTCCTTAATTACAAATGGCCCTTCTCAATTAGGTTGCAGCTTAGACCTCGGACTTGCTGATCTGATAAATTTGCACTTCAAAACCATCTTACCCACTTGAAATTTTCTTTCAATAACCTTCTTTTGAAAATACTGCGAGACACGTTTTTGATAAACCGAAACGTGATTTGCCGCATTTAGCCTCTTCTCATCTAAGAGTTCCAGTTGTACTAGCAACGCCTCTCGACGTTCATCGAGATTGAGTTCTTTGTCCAGCTGCACTCTTAGGGAAGGGATCAAGATCTCGTAGGGGAGTACCACCTCCATCCCATAGGTGAGAGCAAAAGGAGTTTACCCCGTGGGAGTACGGACGGAGGTGCGATAAGCCCATAGAGCTTGTATCAGTTTATCGGCCCAATCAGCAAATTTGTGCGACTCGCATGTTTTCTTAATGATTTTAAGAAGGGTCTTGTTCGTGGCCTCAGCCTGGCCATTACCTTGAGGGTAGTATGGTGATGAATGATGCAATGAAATATTAAATCTCTTACAGAGGTCCCGAAGTTCCTGAGAAACAAATTGAGGCCCGTTGTCGGTGACGATATCACTTGGCACTCCAAACTGCGAGATGATATTCTTGAGGATGAAGCGGCATACAGTGGTGGCTTTGATTTCTGCATAAGCTTCAGCTTCCGCCACTTGGTAAAGTACTCTATAGCAGTCAGAATGAAGGATTTCTGTTTAACCTGAGCATTAGGGTCACCAAGTGGTCCAACAATATCAAAGGCCCACATCGAGAAAGGCCAAGGAGCAGAAAGAGGATGGAGAGAAGAAGCAGGAGCGTGATTTTGTCGGCATGAAGCTGGCATTGAAGACACCTACGGACATAGGTGGAACAGTCTTCTTCTAGGGTTGGCCAGTAATAGCCCTGCCTAAGAATCTTCTTCGCCAACGCCTGTCCATTAACGTGCCCTCCGCACTCACTCGAGTGAGCTGCTTCTACTACCTTCCAAGCCTCATCGTCATCCAACACCTCATTAGAACTCCATTGAGAGCCCGCCTATATAATTCTCCAGCAATAATCGTGTATCTGGCGGCGACTCTTCTAATGGCCTTGCGCTGCTCAGCGTTCGCCGTCTCGGGAAAGGAACCATCCCTACAATACTGCTCTATCTCATGATACCACGACAATTCTCTTCTTCTATAATCTCCTCAAGCTCAGTCAATGAAACTTCTTTCAAATCTTCCTTCTCAGCTTTCTTCTCTACAGCCTTCCTAAGGTTATCGAACCAAGGATCCTGAAGAGAGGGAGCGTCCATCCGCTGAACCACAATGGTCTCAGTGGCGCGACTAGCGGGAATGAAAGAGAAGAAGCGAGCGATGTCAGTGCATCAGCTAGAATGTTCTGAGAACGATGAGTATGAATGTAGATGAGTTTTCAGAATTGCCTAGCCAAGAGCGTGACCAAATCTTGCTAAGGCTTGAGTTTGGGGTCACGGGTGTGGTAAGTTGACAGAACTTGATGCAGCAACAATTGAGAACCTCCTATGATGTTAAGGTATCACGCGCCCATGAGGTAGGCATGCTTCAGTCCAACGAGGAGAGCCTCATACTCGGCTATGTTACTCGTGGCAGGAAAAGAGAGTTGATAAGCGATGGGGATGGTTACTCCTTCCGGAGTGAGGAGAACGGCGCCGATTCCACAGCCCTAAGAATTGAGAGCACCGTCGAAATGAAGAGACCAAAAAGGAAGATGAGTGATTACAGCCAAGTGTACATCAGGAAACTCGACCTGGATCGAATCAGTGCGAGGGATAGGAGAATGAGCAAGATGTTCCGCAATCACGTATCCCTTGATCGCTTTCTGAACAATGAAGGTGATATCAAATTGGGAAAGAAAGCTCTGCCAGCGAGCTAATCTACTAGAAAGGACACATTTTTCTAAGAGGTAACAAATTGGGTCCATTCTAGAGATCAACCTAACCTCATGGGCAAGGAAATAGTGTTTGAGTTTTTGAGCTACCCACACCAGCACTGCACAGGTCTTTTCCATGGTAGTATACTTGGATTCAGCGGGATTAAACAACCTCGAAAGGTAGTATGCTGCCCTTTCCCTTCCTTCATCATCCACTTGAGCCAGGACAGCTCTTAGGGAGTCCTCGATAACAGAAATGTATAATATCAGGGGTTTCCCAGGGACGGGTGCATTAGAAAGGTAAACCTTAAGATCCTCATAGGCCTTCTGACATTGTTCATTCCACTCGAACTTATCTCCCGCCTTCAACAATTCATAGAATGGGGGACACCTTTGCGAATGTTGAGATATAAACCTTCTAATGCATTGCAAGCTCCCAGTCAAACCTCTAAGTTCAGTGATGTTCTTAGGCGGCGGCATCTCCATAACGGCCTTTGCTTTATTCGGATCAATCTGAATCCCCCGTTTACTAAGTATAAACCCAAGCAATTTCTCTGACGCAACTCCGAATACACATTTCTTTGGATTCATTTCAGCTTATACTCCCTAGCCCTTTGCAACACCTTGGCTAAAATGTCGGGGTGCTCTTCTTTGGACCTTGACTTCACCAGGATATCATTCACGTAGGCTTCCAAGTACACATGCATCATGTCGTGGAAGATGGCCGTCATTGCCCGTTGGTACGTGGCACCTGCATTCTTCAATCCAAATGGCATAACGACATAGCAGTAGGGTGCCCCAGGGCATGGTGAAAGAGGTCTTCTCTTGGTCCTTGGGAGCAAGACGGATTTGATTATAACCAGAATATCCATCCATAAATGAAAGGGCCTCATACCCAGCTGTGTTTTCCACCAACACAATGTTAAGAAGCGGGAAATCATCTTTCGGACATGCCTTATTTAAGTCCCTGAAATCGATACAAATCCGAATTTTTTCATCTTTCTTCATTACCGGGACTATATTCGCCACCCATTGCGGATATAATACCACTCTAATAAACCTGGCCTTATACAATTTATCGACTTCCTCTTTTCTCCTCAAGGCCATTTGGGGGTGGAACCTTCTTGCTTTCTGTTTAACGGGTGTCGCCCCTGGTTTGAGAATAAGTCAATGTTCAACCAAAGTGGGGTCAAGACCCGGTATGTCCTCATAGGACAAGGCAAAAGAGTCACTGTACTCCCTCAAATCTTTGATTAGCTCCTCTTCTACCTCAAGAGGGAGATTAGCGGAAATAATTATGGGCCTGGGGTCCTCTTCCGTTCCCAGGTTGATCTCTTTAGTGGGTTCATCCACTGCCGACGATGGTTCATCAAACCTCTTCAAACCTTGCGCGTACAGATCGGCAGCATCCTCCACATCGCTTTCCTCATTATCGGCTGGGTCCTTCTCATCAATGATTTCATATACACCTAACCCGTCATTGCTCCACACCCCTTCTACTTCCTTATCATCTTCTAAGACTATGGCGGTCTCTACAACTCAGGGCACTTGAGAAGGGCATGACATCTCTGAGCTAAATCTTGCAGAAACCTACCTGGGACAGATTTAGAATGACGCATCACAGGGTGCGCCGCAGACGTGGACGAGCTGACAACACTAGAGCTAGACTCTACCCCAACTGACTCTACCAACCTAGGAGACTTTACAGAATGTACACCTAACCTAGGAGGCAAGAGATCTACTGGGAACGGAGCAGGGGTCTCATCCCCCTGGGAAGATGGGCAGAACATAACGTAATCCTCCATTGAAACCTCCATTTTAAAATTGGCATTTTTTTTGGAAGTCAGAGGAGATTACGCAACAGGAAGAGGAGGACGGGGGAGGAGGAAGTTGCATGGGAAACAGAGAGGGGAAGATGCAATCGAAGAATGGGTCGGAAGATGAAAACCACATCTCGTGGAGTTCGACAGTGGGGGAGGGAGGAGTAAACAAAGTTGATAAGTCAACGGGTGGGCAACACCCACACGCATAAGGAACAAATAGAATTTCAAGTGGTCTTTCCGTAAAGTACGGGTCAACCATAATCAGAGGGGAACGGGGAACAAACACCAATTGCTGAAACAAGGGGGCAAGACGGGACGGGGACAAAGAAAAGGTAGTGATGGAGCTCCCCACTTCCCACGACCTCTGGTGAACTAGCTCAGTCAGAGAATGCTTCACAAACTGCATCTCCATCTCTTTCGGACAAGCTTCCTCTTCGTGGAACATCTTTTCAAAACAACTGAAGAAATCATCCCTGTCACCTACCAGCCCCTTCAGTGGCGGTGGTGGGTCAGCAACAACATAAGCAGCATCAGTCTTCTCGTCAGAACAGGGCGACGGCTTCTTCAAAGTACTTGGTTGGAACGGGCTTTTTATGAAGTGTTGACGGTAATCCCACCCCAGTGGCCCGGAGTCCCCCAGTATAGACAGTGCCGACTCTCGGTAACCAAGGCCCATCTGGCTCATCTTCCTGCCCCTGGGGATGGGATTAGTCCTCCCCTGCAATTGTGCGCCGAGGCCCATGCCCGGCTGATAGCCTAACTTCAAAATCATGTGCCACCCTTTGAATCTCTAATCTTGGACTTAATTTTAACATTTTTTGGTGCAGTGACAGGCTTGCGTGACGCAAATGCCCATGAATAGTTTAAGTCCATAATAGAAAGAACCGGCATGTTGCTTGGCCACAAAGTAGGAAGGATCTTGTCTGCAATCGCATCGACGGATTGGACTGTGGAGATACTCTTTACCTTAACCACCCGGCCTTGAAATGGGAACTTAAGGCATTGGTGGGCAGTTGAGGGCACATCATTCAGACTATCTATCCATGGACGACCCAGGATTGCCTTGAACATCGGGTCTATGTCCAGCACGTAAAACTCCACGTCCATTACCAAAGGCCCTAGCTCGGCCTGAACTGTCACGACCCCATGGCAAGCTCATCTGGAGTTATCATAAGCCGCAATTGTGGTTGGTGTTGGCCTAAGCATGTCTTTTGAGATATTGCAGGCACGTAGTGTACTCAGTGGACACACATTTATTGATGCTCCCGTGTCCACAAGGGCTGACTCAACTGCCACCTTGTTTAAGGAAATTGTAATGCAGAGTGGCATCTGCCGTGCCTCTGAGGGTGCCAATTCTGACTCAGAGAATGAAATGGAAGGCCCCCTCGTGATAGGGGGGCAACACTGATGGTAAACTGTCCACTGCTACGTCTTCGTTAACCATCACTTTCTGCAGAAAAGCGCTCGGGGCATCTTGATGTAGCGTGGACCTTTTGATTAACTCCAGAACTGATATTTTGGCCGGCATCCGGTCCAAATGTTGTAGCAAGTCATATTTCATGCCAGGCACGGGGTCTACTTCTTCTGCTTCAATTGTTGAGGAAGGAACTTGAGGGTTGGGTGCATATGCACCAGGGAAAGGGTAACTTCTGTGGAATGGACGCCCACTTTGGAGGGCACAGTGTCGTGCCGGCACGGCCTTAGATGGACCCCCAATAGGCCCGGTGGGGTAGGTGGAAGGGGTAGAAACAGGGGTGAGGATGGCGGAGGCTGGCCTGACGGGCCCTGGTGGAATGGTGATTGGTGAAGGGTTAAATGGAGGGGTGATGATGGAGGGTATTGCGGGTGATGGTGGAAGGACATTCCGGTGGGGAATGTGGCGAGTGCAAAAGGTGACCCGGAGGAGATAGTGGGTGGAGCGGTGGCAAAGGTGGTGGGTCGGAGGATGGAAGGGACAGAAGGCACGGGGGAGTTGGTATGGTGGAAGGCCAAGAGGTGAGCGGGGGTCTCATCATCAAAAGACCACCCAGCATTAGGGGTTGGGTGGTGAACTACATTCACTTGAGCCGGTGCCGGCGACTGTTATTGCGGTTGCTGCTGAGGAGCGGGCAGATGTTCTGGCATGGGATTCGGATGAATCCCGAGGTCTTGGTGTTGTTGTTGCTGCTGTGGAGGTTGTTGTTGTTGGAGAGGTTGCTAGAACTCCTACTGCTGAGACGCCGCCTGCTACGGCCTTGCTTGTCTTCTTCATTCTTTTATGTCTTCAATCAATTTGTGCATTTGGGCCCAATCAATCCTCTAGCCCTCATGCAAATCATAAACTAGATCTCTAAACTGATAACATCTCTTGATCGTGTGCCCAGGCTGCCGATGGTATATGCAATACCTTGACTGATCGGCTGTCGGATTCTAATTCTGACGTTCCGGAGGCAACTGAATGTCACCAGTGTACATTAAGGCTGAAAAGATGTCAGGGAGTGTTTCTGGAAGTGGTGGGCAATTGACTCTCTTGGGTCCCGATCGAGCAGGCCCATAACCAGCAGGAGGAGGAACATTATGGTACTGGGGTGGCTGTTGTGGCTCTTGTGGAGGTTGTAGTGGTTGTTGTGGGTGCTGAGGAGCTTGGAAGGTGGGTCGGGAAGCTTGTGGAGCAGAGAACTGGGGGTTGCATGAGGGTTGTTGAAAATGGAGTGGGGTGGACTGGTTAGGGAATTGAACAGCCTGGACCTGCTCATTGATTTGAACTCCCTCAGTAACTGGGCCTTGGGATTTTTTGGTGGTTTTAGATTTCTGGGCCTCAAAAAGGGAATGGATAGGGGAGTCTTTGAATTGGGTTTGTATGAACCGAGCCCGACTGTACAACTGGTGCATGTTAGATATGTCGTTCATTACCAATATGTTCCGGAACGTCGGAGTGGCATTAGAAATCAACAACTTGACTTTTTCTTCTTCCGGGATCTGCCCGGGCACAAGCGAGGCCATCTGCCTCCATCGATCTGCATACGCAGCAAAGTCCTCATATGCTTTCATCTTTTCTGCAACTAGGTCTGTAAAAGAATACTCGGGACCAATCCGATCTTGGAATCTCTGGATAAACTTCTCCTTCACGGTCTTGAAGCTCTCCGCCTCCTCGAGAGGCAAGGTGTAGAACCATTCAAGGGGGACCCCGTCCAAGGACCGGCGGAACAAATACACCGTCAGGCGGTCGTCGTGTTGAAACTGTGCCGATTCATAAAGGAATTCCCTGACGTGAATAAATGGGTTGCCATTCCCGTCATATTTCCGGTATACGGGGAGCTCAGACTGAGGTGGGAAACGAATGTCCAAGAAATTAAGAATGGGGACATCGACTAGAGATTGCGGGCCAACCCGCTTGTGGAGGAGGTCAATCTACTGCTGCATGGCAGCCCATTTGTCGAGAAGTTCCTGTTCCCGGGAAGGAGGAGACGTAGTAGGAAAAATAGAATCGGAGTATGGAGCTGAAGGGTAGACTGACTGAGGGGGCAGCCCATAAGATGGATAATGGGACAAGGAAGGGCCCATATCCGCATGAGCCAACTGGGCGGCCTCTGGTTGCAGACGAATGAAATCAGCCGGGCCATAAGGGCCTGCGGCGCTGGAGAGACAGTGGTGTAAGGATCAACATAAGAACTAGAGGGGATCTGAGTCTTCCCCTTGTCAAGAGGCTGATGGGCCAAGGTAGAAGCCTGGCCCGCTTCTATGGTGGAGAATCAAAGAATTTGAGGATGAATGGGAGTAAGATCGATGGGGGCTGCAGAGGTGGCCCCTAATCCAGCAATCAGAGATGTAGAAGTGGCGGCAGCAGTCACGCCAGAAGGAAGCATTGAAGGCAGGGCATCTGTCCCTTGCAGAGCCTGCTTCAGAAGATGAAGTTGAGTAGGGTTCAACTGGGCCATCATATGGAGAACCTGACTGGCCGAGTTGTGAGTAGATGAATCAGAGAGAGAGGGTTGGGCACCCTCAACAACAATGGTCGGGAGAGGAGGGGCAGTCCCGTCTACCCCTTGCACATGAGCGACCCTGGGCGGGTCCTCCATTAGTCCCAGAGGGAGAGAATCCTCATGGGAATGAGAGAAGTTGTAAGATGACATAGCTGGAGGCGAATCAAACAGGGGATTGAAGTAAGAGATGAAATGAGAGTTGCCCCTAGGAGACGATGCTATGGGGAAGAAACAACTCCACATAAACTAGAGCACCTAGGGAGAAGAAGCAAACAATCCTAACCTAACCAAGATCTAGACAAACAATTGAAACCAAAAGGCATACAATGGAGGGGAGAGATAAGAGAAGAATCAACCAATTAAGCAACCAAGTTTTTAAATGATGTGTGAAATTTTTTTATAAGTTCCTGTCTAGGACCGTGGTGGGTTAATCACAGTATGAGTTCACTCGACCACAAGGTGCCTAAACATGGTAGGAAATGGGGAACTGGATGACTCTAAGGGACTCTCTATCTCACGGATGCAAACCCTAGACTGGGGTGGGTATGGTACAACCTGCCCGGCGTCTATGTAGGAATCTACGGCTCACGGGGACTTACGGAGGCCCTCGGTAAGGTCACCTAGTTGGCTCCAAGGAATATGGAGATGAGAGGAAACCCTACCTTGGTAGGAATGCAACTACTGATGAAGAGTGGTGTATGATCCTATGTGCACCGGAGTGCATGCAAGAGTCTAGCCTAGGTCTACCAAACAATGACCAAGCAAATATGAGAAAAAAAATGCACACAATCATGCAACAATATAATGACAGCAAGGGGAGATCAGAATAGCACCAAATATCTTTGCAATGATATGGAACAATGACTAAAATGCTAGCCTCGGGTGCACTGTAGCAGTAAAGCACGGTCTGGGGAAGACCGCTCAAGGTGTGTAGACGGTCAAGAATGCACTGTTCAGGGAGGGCAGACGGTCTGGAATGAACCGTGCAGGAGCAGGTAGTAATAAAATGAAACTGACAATCAGACATAAACTAAAAGGGATGAAAGGGCGGGGGACAGAAGCGTACCTGACAGAACGGTCTGTAGATAGACCGCTCAAACTGTGAAACAGACCTGAAAAGACCGCTGAATATCTGTGCAAACAACTAGTGTGAGAACAAAAACGTACTTGAGCTAGTAGTTCTAAACGGTCTGTATAAGACCGTAGAATGAAATGGACAGTCTGCGTAGGGCCGCTGGATGTAACGGGCTGGCACGACAGCAGCTCTGTTATAAGTGCAGGGTGGCCAAGATTCGGCCGTTCAGGTAATACGCGGCTTAGAGGGAACCGTGTAATCTCTAGAGGATAGAAACGCAAGATGGACCAGAGAGCAACCTAAAACACTCAAAGAGGAAAACTAACCAAGCACGAGAACAGGTCAGCAAAACACTAACACGATGGGCACTAGGTGTACCACCGTGATCACCAAAAAAGAGGGTGTTGACATGTTTTTCCTCCTTCCCTTTTTGTATTCTTCCAATCCCTCTACTATATCAATGCAAGAAACTAATGAAGTTAAAATAGCAGGGGGAAGAGATGCGAACGTGTGTGTGATCGCCACCAAGGTGCCAAGTGCAAACAAGTACACCATACCTTGGAAAAAGGGAGACACTCGCCTGAATCAGCACTGCAGAGATACGCGGCTCTAGCAGAACCACCCTGAGGTTGCGCGGCCTCTCGACTGACCGCTCAATAGTGCTGGGATGAACGCGGGACGAAGAGCGATGGACGATCGAACGGTTCAGGATCAGCCGCTGGAAGAAGATGAACGGCACAAATGAAGCCGCCCTATTCCTCAAACGGACAGAACGCGACCGCTCGATGGCACCAGCTTCCAAGACGGGATCTCAACCTCCACACTTTCCGGCCGGCCAGAAAGGATGGGCCTCATGTTAGGATGCTGCTGACCTGCGAAATGAACTATAGAAGACACAGAGAAACCCAAAATTAATACTGTGAGGTGTAGAAACTATAAAGGAATACGAGAAATAAACTAACCAACATGAAATGGGGGATACTTGGGACTTTTTAAACCCCTAGGGGCGTCAAAAGATAGGAGGGTGTGTGTAATGGAATGCGATGACAAAAACGTGGACAAAGAACGAAGGAAATGATGCATGCAATGACAAAAGGACGGTGGGACTATTAGAACAAAGACTCAAAACATCGAATACTCCCTGAATCAGAAGCTTATGTGGACGTAGAAAGCCTCCCTCCCTGATAGTAGGTCACTTTAAAATTCGACAGAGCTTCGCTGTGACCTTAAAATCCCCCCCTTTTCAAAGCTTGGCCTTTAGGGTCTATTTATAGAGCCTAAAAAGCCAGCCCCGAAATTAGGGTCTCCAATGAAAATCAGCTCAAAATATCAACATAAAATCCGTAGATAATAGAATTATCTTCCAACCAGTTCAAACGACACCCCATTTGGTGGAGTATCCGTGGAGAAATGGGTGGAACAAATCAAGGATAAAGCCACGGATGGAGAGAGAAAAAGCCTTAGTTTTTCAGCAATCGGACCATTGCGCGGTCATGCGATAGACCGCCCCGTCCATTGAGCGGCCTATTAACAGACCGTTCAAACCTGTTGGTGGAAATTAAATAAATAAGAAATATTATCTAAATATCCATCGAACTGACCGACCATTTCGCCGTTAGACTCTCATGGATTGGACGGTCTACTTCAGACCACTCAATTCATGGGGCGGCCCAATACGAACCGTGTACAGCCTGTCGGTGATAAATCCAAACAAAATAGATAAATAGATAATTATCTGAAGTCTGGACTCTTGGAACTGGACAGTCAGATGCATACCGTTCAATGACATTGGACGGCTACAAACGGACCACTCAAAAGTTTGTCGGTGGAAATTTAGAAAAATCACCTAAATATCCAATAAATAGACAAACGGTTCATCATTAACCGCTCATTGGCTGAACGGTCAAGCGATAGACCGCGCAAAGGCTGGATGCTTGAAAATTCATAAAATTTGATAAATCAAGCAAAATCAAGGCCCATTAAGCCCTGAACTGAAGCAGACCGAGTCAGGGAGGGAGGTACCCATAAAATGGGCCCAATAAGCTGCCTGAAAATAGCCCAATGAGCGACGGACAACTCGAGGCATCAATAAATGGTGGTAAGAGAAATGACTCAACTAATCGTTAAAAAACGGGTGTCAACAGTGGTCTGTTTGTCTGTCCGCCTATCTTTCTTTCTCTTTTGATCAGGGTATGCCCCGTGTAGTTGTTTATTTTGACTCTTGTACAGTGTTGGACTTGTAAAGTTGGATCTGGACTAGTATATACAAATATATCACTATGTTATTTTAAATTGCTTCCACTTAAAATTGCCATATTTTAATTGCGCGTGTAATTCTGGTTCATTATGCACCTCCTCAACCAATCCTCCTAACCCTTACGGGGCCTCATCAGCCTCTTTGGTGACGCCTCCGAGTTCTTGGTATCGGTTTACCGGTATCTGGATCTCCGGGTCGTTACAGTTGGTATCAGAGTGGCGTTGGGGTGATGTATAAAGAATTGAAATTGCAATAGTCCAGAACAAGTCTTTGTGTACCACAATTGCTGGCTTAGGTTGTTTTTCCGTGATTACTTATGGTTCTTTTGTTGTGTGTTTTCTTGTACGTTTAGCTTGCAATGCCGCCTAGGTGGAGAGGCCGAGGTTGAGTCCAAGCTAATGTGCCCCGAGATGTTCCAAGGGAAGAGAGCGGTACTTCGCCTCCTCCAGAGAATGTTCGAGGGCAAGGCCGTGTTGACCCTGCTGCTGGTGAAGACTTATTGCCTCAAGGTGGTCGTGGGCGAGTTCTTAAGGAGTTCCTTCTTTTCCACCCACCGACATATGAAGGACAAGCTGATCCAGATGCGGCTAGGGTTTGGCTGGATACGACAGAGCGTGTATTCCATTCTATGGAGTGCACTGAAGATGAGAGGGTGATGCTAGCTACTTTCCAGTTCTAGGGGGCAGCACTCGCGTAGTGGACCACGGAGTGGGAGGTGACTTTTAAGTCCCGTCCTCTTCGACTGATTACATGGAAGGAGTCCGTGACTTCGTTCGAGCGTGCATACAGTCCAGCTTATCTTAGAATGGACAAAATGCACCAGTTTATGGAGTTGGCTCAAGGAAAGATGACAGTCTTGCAATATTGGAACAAATTTATGGAATTGGGTCGGTATGAAGACTGAGCAATTTCTGCGTGGTTTGAAGCCGAAGCTGAGGTAGCCTCTAATTGCAACTCGAGTGGCAGAATTAGATGTGGCTTATCAGGCAGCAGTAGCATTAGAACTGGATATGGCAAGATCTCGAGGGCGAACCCAAGTTGAGCCAGTGCAGCAGAATGTACATCATCAACAGGCTAGTAATCTTCCAAGTGTGACGGGGGTACCATTTTCAGTTCCTTCTGCCAGTGGTACTTCCTCCATGAAATCCAAGTTCAAGCGGATGTTCAGGAAATCGAAGAAGCAGTATGGCCAGCAAGCTTCTTTGGTAATGTGCAACAAGCAGCACCTACTTCTTTTCAGCGACAAGGATCAGTGGCTAGTCAGCCGAGACCATGTCTGAGGTGCGGCGGTAATCATTTGGGGCGACCATGTTCGATGCCCGTGGTATGTTTCAGATGTGATCAGGTGGGTCACGTGGTTCGTGATTGTCTACTGAGGCCAAAGTAGCCTGTTACATTTTCACAGCCACAGCAGTTCCGACCTCCACCACCACCACAGTCACAGCAGTATTCACAGGCATCCATGTCGTCGTCGCAGCAGTCAACGGCAGGTGGAAAGAAGCAGAAAGGGAGAGTCACACATATGACTCGTTCTGAAGCAGCGGTGTCTCATCTTGTAGAAGGTACCATTATGATTTATGGTCATGCAGCTCGTGTTTTATTTGACTCAGGTGCTTCTCATTCATTTGTTTCTGAAGATTTTGTTGCTTGTATTGAGGAGTCGACATCAGAATTGTCTTGTGAGTTATTTGTTGAATTGCCTTCTAGTGAGTTCATGTTCACACCTTTCTGTCTTGATGAGACACCTATAGTGATTGGGAATCAGCAGTTGCCAACTAGGCTATATGCGTTAAAGCTGGTAGGCTATGACGTTATTCTGGGCATGGATTGGTTAGAACATTATGGAGCTGTGGTTGATTGTAAATCGAAGAAAGTTTATTTTCAGCCATCTAAGAAAGCGGCATTCTATTTTCAAGGTATTTGATCGCATTCTTCTCGCTTGTTTATTTCTGTTATTCGAGCCTGTAAATTACTTAATGCAGGTTGTTAGGGATTCTTTGCTTCCGTGGTTGCTGTTGAGGCACCACAGCAGGAAATAGATGATATTCCTGTGGTTCGTGAATTTCCTGATGTGTTTCCTGATGAGTTGCCAGGCTTACCCCCAGAGCGAGAGATTGAGATGATAATTGAATTAATTCCAGGTACAGCACCTTTAGCAAAGGCACCTTACCGTATGGCTCCTGCAGAATTGAAAGAGTTGAGAGCACAGTTGCTAGAATTGCTGGAAAAGGGCTATATTCGTCCTAGCTTTTCTCCATGGGGTACTCCTGTATTATTTTTGAAGAAGAAAGATGGAAGCCTGAGGCTTTGTATTGATTACAGGCAATTAAATCAAGTGACTGTTAAGAATAAATATCCTTTGCCCAAGATTGATGATTTATTTGACTAACTTAAGTCGGGAAGCGTCTTTTCACCGATTGATCTTCGATCTAGTTATTTCCAGTTTAGGATTCGAGAATCTGATGTGGAGAAGACTACTTTTAGTACGAGGTACGGTCATTGTGAATTATTGGTTATGCCATTTGGGCTAACCAATGCTTCAATAGCGTTTATGGACCTTATGCATCGTGTGTTTCGTCCATATTTGGACCAGTTTGTGGTGATCTTTGTGGATGATATTTTGGTCTATTCTGCCTCTGAGGAAGAACATGTTCAGCATCTTCGGGTAGTATTGCAGACTCTGCGAGATCACGAGCTCTATGCAAAATTTAGCAAATGTGAGTTTTAGCTGCGTGAAGTTCATTTTCTAGGCCACGTGATTTCTGGTGATGGAGTTGCAGTTGATCCAGTTAAGATTGAAGCTATTCTACAATGGCAGAGTCCTAAGACTGTGACAGACATCAGAAATTTTCTGGGTCTTGCTGGTTATTATAGAAGATTCATTCAAGATTTTGCACGAATTGCCGCGCCAATGACTAAGTTGACTCGCAAGGATGTGCCATTTGTGTGGTCAGATAAGTGTGAACAGAGCTTCAATGAATTGAAAAGGCTGCTCACCACTTCTCCGGTGCTTGTTTTACCTTCAGGCTCGGGTGGATTCGTGGTATGTACGGATGCTTCTCGAGTAGGGTTGGGTGCAGTGCTTATGCAACATGGCAAGTTTGTGGCATATGCGTCCCGGCAATTGAAGTAATAGGAAGAACATTATCCTACTCATGATTTAGAGTTGGCGGCGGTGATTTTTGCATTGAAAATCTGGAGACACTACTTGTATGGTGAGAAGTTTGAGATCTTCACAGATCATCAAAGCTTAAAATATGTGTTTTCTCAGAAGGATTTGAATCTTTGTCAGCGTAGGTGGATGGAGTATATGAAAGACTATAATTTTACTCTGTCTTATCAACCTGGCAAGATGAATGTGGTGGCTGATGCACTGAGCAGAAAAGTGCAGGTCAGTCATTTGTTGATGCGAGAATGGAAGTTGTGGGAACAGTTTCCTTGTGAGACATTCAGATTGAAAATTCCTCGTGATCCGATGGTAGCCGTGTTTGCTAGTCTAGTGATGACTCCAGTGATTTACCAGTAGATCAGGGAGGCACAGCAGGCAGATTCTGAGTTGTCTCGCATTATTTTAATGCCAAATGTGGAGTTCAGTGATGATTCTGTGGTTAGATTTAGAGGTAGACTTTATGTTCTAGCTGATGAATCTTTGAGGAATGTCATTTTACGTGAAGCACATGGATCTCGCTATGTTATTCATCCTGGCATCACGAAAATGTATCATAATGTAAAAGGGCAATTCTGGTGGCCAGGTCTGAAGAAAGATGTAGCTGATTTTGTGTCTAAATGTTTGACATGTCAACAGGTCAAAGCTGAGCATCAAAGGCCTGGAGGAATGCTTCAACCCTTGGAGATTCCGATGTGGAAATGGGATCACATCACTACTGATTTTATTGTGGGTTTGCCTCGCACTTCTCAAGGCTATGATGGTATTTGGTTGTTAGTTGATCGTCTAACCAAGACAGCAAGAATGTTGCCGATCAAGGTGACATGGAATGTTCAGAGATTGGCGGAGCTGTATGTCGAAAAGATTATGTCGTTGCATGGAATTCTAATATCGATTGTGTCAGACCGTGACCCGCGTTTTACTTCTAGCTTCTAGCAGAGCTTTCAAAAGGCGTTAGGTACGGAACTGGCATCTAGTTCAACGTATCATCCTCAATCTGATGGTCAGTCCTAGAGGACTATTCAGACATTAGAAGATATGATGCGATTGTGTTGTTTGGATTGGCAGGGTTCGTGGAGTCAACACTTGCCACTGGTAGAATTCTCATATAATAATAGTTATCATTCCAGTATTGATATGGCTCCGTATGAAGCTTTCTATGGGTGTCCTTGTCATACACCGTTGGACTGGTTTGAGACTGGTGACCGACTATTGACAGGACCGGATATGATTCAGCAATGTGTTGATGTGGTGCGCCTGATCAGACAGAAAATGTTGACAGCTCAAAGTCGGCAGAAAAGTTATGCAGATCGTCATAGAAGACCATTGCAATTTGAGCCTGGAGATTCTATTTTTGTGAAGGTATCTCCGATGAAGGGCGTGATGAGATTTGGGAAGCGTGGAAAGCTTAGTCCCCGATATATTGGTATGTTTCCTATCTTGGAACGTGTGGGCCAAGTGGCTTATCGACTTTCGTTGCCATCGGCGATGCAAGCAATCCATGATGTGTTTCAAGTTTCTCAGTTAAGGAAGTATATTCCTGATGCATCTCACGTGTTAGATGATTCAATGTGGCCTGAAGTGACAGCGGATCTATCCATGCCAGAGTTTCCGATACGAATTGATGATCGTTGTGAACAACGACTGAGAAATAAGGTAATCCCTCTGGTAAAGGTAGTATGGCAACATCACTCGGGTAATGAAGCTACTTGGGAACGTGAGGATGATATGCGTCAGCAGTTTCCATTTTTATTCGAGCAAGGTATATTTTCTTTCAGTTCTCTCCTTGTGCTTCCTTTTAAATTTTGAGGATAAAATTTCTATTAGGAGGGAGGGACTGTAAGACACGGTAGTTAATGGATTCTTAGCGGATCCTTATCGATATTGAAGAGTGGGAAGATTCTTGACTTTAAGCTTTTTTTAATGCGCCAAACCCAATTGAATAGCCCATTTGTATAAGCTTTTAGAATTGAAATAGGGCATATATGTAATTTTGCTTATATTGAGGCCTTATTGTAATTTAAGGTTTTATAACAAAAAAAATAAATATATCAAAATATTTTTTTGTGTGTTTTACGTGGGAGCACTCTCTCTCCCTTCACACTCTCTCTCCTCTACGCACATCCCTCTCTCTCTTTGCCATTCTCGGTGGTGTGATCACCCCGGGAGCTTGCAAGGATTGCAGGTGGTGACGTTGGCGAGCCCGAGGCGTGAGGGGTGCGGTGGTGTCACCGTGGAGGCAGCCGTGGAGCGAGGAAGTGGGAAACCCATGTGTGGAGCGCGGCGTCCTTCGCGTGGAACGGACGTGGAACGGTGTTTTCGACTAAAAACAAGTAAGGGGATGGCTTCCATGCCTCGTTAGGATTGATTTCTTGTCCTTTGGCATGTAATAGGGCGGCCATATGCATGAACATCACCATTTATATTTTTAAAGCATGAACATTGTAATTTATGTTTTCAATCCGTCCATGGCCATTGTTTTTATGTTTTTGGATGCATAGATGTTGTGGAATGGTCATAGGAAGGTAGGGAACAGGTTTTACGATGTTTTCCCATCGATTTGGATCGATTGGGAGGGATTTCAAAAGGAAATCTCACATTTTCGGTGCTCTGGGCAGCTTACGGTCGTCCCAGTGACCGCTTGCAAACAAGGGTAAGGAGGTGGACCTAAGCGGTCTCACGCTTGACCGTTTGGTATCTTAGGCGGTCGTTCGACCGACCGTTTGCAGACCCTAGCGGGCCAGTAGGTGACCGTTTAGTCATTTGACCAAGTAAGGCGGTGTGAGTCTAGCGGTCTTTGACCAGACCATTTAGCGTCCCTAAGCGATCCATCGTGCGACCGTTTGCGATTAGGTTTCGTCCCATTTAAATATGTGAAATATTCATGGCCAAGCGATCATGCAGAGGGCCGTTTGGGTCGGTCTAGCGATCAAACGCTTGACCGTTTACCGTGTCCTTGCGAGCCTGTAGCAGACCGTTTGGACCTACAGTCTGTGGATTTTATCCTATTCATTTAATTATGCATTTAATAATGCATGTTCGCCATGTTTAAATATTTTTACAAACCGTGGCATGTTTTTAGATCCCAATAGAATTATTTTCGCTTTCCCCGTGATGGAACCACTAGTCGTAGCCCGACAACCTTTAGTGTCGACCCACCTGGGAGAGGTGGCGGGGTAGTCCCGGTGTACGATTTGTAAGCTAGTTTCCGTGGGCCCCCTTGCTTGACAGTAGCGTCCTACTGGGGGGGGGGAAACTAGCTAGAGGCCTGGCATAAGGCATTGAGCCTGTGTGTGCACATGTGGTCAGGGGCTTGGACTAACACTGACGAGTGTGACCCTGACTAGTTCTTGACCTTGGTTACTGTTACGTGTATCACTTGCCGCGTTCCAGGCTCATGTAGATACTTGAGACGCAGTATAAGTCGTCAGTGGACGCGTCTGGTCTTCTTTCTGGTGGTCCTTTCTTTCTCCCGTCACTTGGAATTGTTGAATTATTATTCTATTAGTATATTGCGATTCTCGAGTTTAATTATTCATGTGAATATTAAATGGCATTTCAGTTAGCTATTTTTAATTTGTTCACGTGCATATACAACTTTGTTTCTATCATTTCTTTATGCCATTGCATGATTACTTGCTTTTATATATTTCGTTACGAGGTAGGGATCCATGTGAACCCTACTGAGTCTATGTTGTAAGACTCACCCTTCCTTTTCAGGTGAGGCGGAGCAACAGTCTACGGGTTTTCCTCGCGCTTTTGGCGGGAAGTCATAGAGCCAGTAGTGGTATGTTTGTCTGTCCGTATGTCTTTCTTTCTCTTTTGACCGGGGTATGCCCTGTGTAGTTGTTTATTTTGACTCTTGTACAGTGTTGGACTTGTAGAGTTGGATCTGGACTAGTATATACAAATATATCACTCTGTTACTTTAAATTGCTTCCGCTTAAAATTGCCATTTTTTAATTGCGCGTGTAATTCCGGTTTATTATGCACCTCCTCAACCAATCCTCCCAACCCTTATGGGGCCTCATCAGCCTCTTGGGTGGCGCCTCCGAGTTCTTGGTATCGATTTACCGATATCTGGATCTCTGGGTCATTGTAATTGCCATCTTTATATCCATCTCTATAGCTAGTATTGTCCCTAAGTTTGTATTTTTTGCAATATTTCTTATTAAATTTCTTCTTCTTCTTCTTCTTGTATGTTTCACTACCAAATTCTTCTTTGTCATATAGACTAAACTTTTTACAGAAATATTTTTCTTTTTCGCGACTATGCCTCATTAATTTTTTAGGATGTTTATATATCTTATACTCATTACATAGTTGTATACATTCTCTTCTAATAAATGTGATAGCATGTCCTATGGATACAATATTCATTATCTTTTTGTACTCTAGCCATTTGGTATAGAATTTTCTTCCTATGGGTCCTGCTATTTTCATAATATATGCATCTACAATATTAGGATCATGTATTTGGGCTTTGCCCATGTAAGAGAGGTAAGTACAAGTATATTCTAAAATTTTATTTAAATCCTAATATTTTATGTTTTCAAGCTTTTCTCATTGCATAAATTGCATTCGAAACTTAGTCATTTAATGTATAAAATCAGGGGGAGTCTGTCAAGATAACTCTTGTGCTTCATGAATAGTTGGTCTGATTAAATCCCTGCATGGTTGTCATGTCACATATAGTGGTTCAATGCATTTAACCAGTGAGAGTCATTGTATAGGCATACATATAATTAATTGCATACAATTTATATTGAAAAATCCAAAAAGATTGACTCAATACATATAAACAGGGGGAGCATTTAAATCAAATTTCTTTAACTGAATGGCCATTCATCTGTTTCTTAACTATTTAAATCAATTGACCAAAACTGCATTTTCGGTCAACTGATGTCTTTACAGTCCAGCCATACCTTTGCTCTTCATGTAACCTTCATCAACTTTTGGTATCAGTTGGTATGCCTTGTCTCTATTTGGTCTAAATCTACATCAATAAATGACATTAGTGGATTTCACTTATTTTCATCTGATCTGAAATCATTGGAAGTCTTACTTGACATCTCTGTCAAGTTCGGTCGACTAACATTTCTCATTCTGGTCAACCGATGGTCTCATCTGAATAACTCATGGTTTGCTTCTTGGTTTAATTCACATTTGTTGAACTCTGAATGATGACTCTCTTCAAACACTGCATTTGCTAAGGGGGAGCATCAAAATTCCTGAACTGTTTGGCTATCCTTGGCCATACTGATTCTCATCTGAATTCTAAAATATGAAACTCTGTCTACTGCTCCTTATTTTGCTGAAGGAGAGTTTTAATTCTGTTAGGCTGGTTTGACTGAAATTCAATCTCTATTATTGTATGCGAAGTTTAGTAAATGTGAATTCTGGCTTCGGGAAATTCATTTTCTTGGTCATGTGATTTCTGGTGATGGAGTGGCAGTGGACCTTACAAAGATTGATGCTATTTTGAGTTGGCAGAGACCAAGAACTATAACAGAGATTCGAAGTTTTCTAGGTTTGGCTGGGTATTAGCGCAGATTCATTCAAGACTTTGTGAAAATTGCAGCCCCGATGACTAGATTGACTCATAAGGATGTGTCCTTTGTCTGGTCGGATCAGTGTGAGGCTAGCTTTGTTGAATTGAAAAGGCTATTGACTTCTTCTCCTGTGTTGACTTTGCCTTCCGACTCGGGTGGATTTATGGTCTGCACAGATGCTTCTCGAGTAGGTTTGGGTGCAGTGCTGATGCAACATGGTAAAGTTATTGCATGTGCATCCCGGCAGTTGAAACAGCATGAAGGAAATTATCCCACGCATGATCTGGAGCTAGCTGCAGTTGTTTTTACCTTAAAGATCTGGAGACATTATCTGTATGGTGAGAAATTACAAATTTTTACTGATCATCAGAGTTTACAGTATATTTTCTCCCAGAAGGATTTGAATCTTAGGCAGAGGCGATGGATGGAATTCATGAAAGACTTTGACTTCACACTCTCCTATCAGTCGGGTAAAATGAATGTTGTGGCCGATGCTCTAAGTAGGAAAGTACAGGTCAGTCGTTTGTTTCTTCACGAATGGAAATTATGGGAACAGCTTCTAAGTGAGGCATTCAGTGCAGAGTTTCCTGCTGATCCGAAGATGGCAGTTTGTGCTAGCTTGGTTTTGGGTTCAGCTTTATATCATCAGATTAAAGATGCCCAGCAAGCTGATTCTGATTTGGCTCGTGTTATATCAAGTTATGATGTGGATTTTGATACGGAGCTAGTTGTCAGTCTTCAAGGCAGATGGTATGTTCCCGCTGATGATGATTTGAGGAATGAGATTCTGAGTGAGGCCCATGGTTTCCGTTTTGCTATTCATCCAGGTGTCACCAAGATGTATCAGAATTTGAAGAAGCAGTTCTGGTGGCCAGGCATGAAGAAAGACGTGGCTGTGTTTGTTTCTAAGTGCTTGACTTGTCAATTAGTTAAAGCCGAACATCAAAAGCCAGGTGGTTTGCTTCAGCCGTTAGAGATTCCGATGTGGAAATGGGACCATGTTACTACAGATTTTGTGGTGGGTTTGCCTCGGACTTCTCAAGGTTTTGATGGCATCTGGTTGTTAGTCGACAGATTGACTAAAACTGCCAGATTGTTGCCGATTAAGATTGCTTGGAATGTGCAGAGATTAGCCGAGCTGTATGTGCAGAAGATCGTGCCACTGCATGGAATTCCTATTTCACTTGTGTCAGATCGTCACCCACGTTTTACCTCCGGCTTCTGGCGTAGTTTTCAGAAAGCTTTGGGCACTAAGTTAGCTTTCAGTTCAGCGTATCACCCTCAGTCAGATGGACAGTCAGAGAGGACTATTCAGACTCTGGAAGACATGCTGAGATTGTGTTGCCTTGATTGGCAGGGTTCGTGGAGTCAGCATTTGCCACTTGTTGAATTTGCTTATAATAACAGTTTTCATACCAGTATTGGAATGGCTCCTTATGAAGCACTCTATGGTCGTCCTTGTCGAACTCCTCTGAACTGGTTTGATGTTGGAGACAGATTGTTGACAGGACCTGACATGGTGCAGCAATGTTCTGATGTGGTTCGTCTGATCAGGCAGAGATTGTTGACGGCTCAGAGTCGACAGAAATGTTATGCAGATCAGCGCAGACGTCCACTACAATTTGAGCCAGGAGATATGGTGTTTGTTAAAATATCTCCGATGAAAGGTGTTTCCAGATTTGGGAAGCGTGGAAAGCTTAGTCTGTGGTATGTTGGCCCTTTTCCGATTGTTGAAATTATTGGTCAGGTGGCTTATCGTTTGCAACTTCCTGCGGCTATGCAAGCTATTCATGATGTGTTCCACGTGTCTCAATTGAGGAAATATGTGCCAGATGCTTCTCATGTTCTCGATGATTCAGTATGGCCTGAGGTGACTGCTGATTTGTCCACGCCAGAATTTCCTATCAGAATTCAAGACCGTCGTGAGCAGCGGTTGAGCAATAAGGTTATTCCTCTGGTAAGAGTTGCTTGGCAGCGTCACTCTGGTAATGAGTCTACTTGGGAGCGCGAAGATGAGATGCGTCAGCTTTTTCCTTTTTTATTCCAGTGAGGTATATGTCCTTTCTCAGTTTCCTCCTTTTCGGTTGTTATAAATTTCGAGGGTGAAAGTTCTGTAATGAGGGAGGGACTGTAAGGCCCGTGCCTTAATGGATCCTTGATGGTTTTTGTTTTATTATTTGTTTTGGAATTTCTAGCTATTTTCCTGTATTTTTAGGAATTTGTCTGGTATTTTTTCAGATTTATTTGGTGTTAATTGAGGGTTATTAGAATTAATGAGATTTTAATATATATAATAATTATATTATATATTTTTTTAATTTCTTTTTTCTTTTAATCCCTCTCTCACCCTCTCTCCCCCGTCGATCTCTCATTCTCACCCTCTCTCTCTCTCCTCCATGCGATCGTCCCTCTCCCCTTCCTAGGGATCGCGGACGAGACGAGGTCGGATTGAGACAAGGTTGGCGCCGTTGGATTCCTCGCGTCGAGAGGAACGCGTAGGTGTCCACTTCGGCGTGGTTCGGTGATCGTGGGAGCGGGTTAGAGCTTGGAAGCTCGGTGAGCCTACCTCGGTGCATGCGGCCTTTTCGCCCGTTTCGGCTTGCAAGAGGTAGGGGGATGGAATCCTGAGCTCGCTAGGAGCTTTCCCGGTAGTTCATTTCGTTGTTTAGGTTTCCCGTTGTATGCATTTGGCCATTTTCCCCATTTTTGGTATAAATGAGTAATTTAGCCGTTTAGTGGGTTTGGGTTGATGCATGCGGGTGTTTTGAGCTTGATAGTGTTGTTTAGCATGTGTGGTTTGACAGGTTACAGGTTTTTACGGCATTACCCGACGATTTCTATCGTCCGGGAGGGCTTCGATTTTCAAACCGTACCCGCCCGTGTTCCAGGTGGTGTGACGATCCTGCCAGGAACCGTCACACGCCTGACGGTCTTTGGGGTGTGCGTCGTTTCCAAACGACGGCCCGTCGAAGACGCGTCATTTGGAGAGTAACGGTGGGAGCTCCATCCGTTACTCGTGCGTTGTTTTGTGTTGACCCGATCAGGCGGTGCGCCCGACGGCCAGTCGGCCGACCGTCGTTTCAGTCCGACGCGCCTGGGTTGGGGCGTCGCTTCGCCTGCTAGCGGTTTTAAATATGGTACGTTGGATTTAGGCTCGGGTGAAAGTAATGGCAGAGCTCCCGCGCGTCGCTTCGAAGCAACGCATAGGACCCCCACCGTCACTCTCCCTGTTAAGTCAGGTCCTAAGGGGTGAGAACTAGGGATGGTTCAGTTTTAGTTGTTCTTATGGCATGTATCTCTTCTAGAAAATTGATTTGCAAACTGTAACGACCCAGAGTTCAGGATACCGATATACCGATAACATCGATACACCGATACCAAGAACTGGGGAAGCCACCCAAGAGGCTGATGAGGCCCCTGAAGGGTTAGTAGAAAAGTGCTGAGGGGTATGCATAACGAATTGGAATTTGGAACGCGCAATTTACAATTAAGTAAAGAAATTAACACAAGTGCGGAAGCAATTCAAAATAAACAGAGTGATATATATATATACACTAGTCCAGAGAAGCAAGAGTACTAGTCCACTGGTACAACTACACAGGGCATACCCCGGCAAAAGTGTAACCCAAGCCCAAAAGGCAGCTCGACTAACGCTGGCAGCTAAGCACGATCTCCGAACTAACTCACAAAACACCGGGAGAAGGCGGGCGCGGCTCACCTGAAAGGAGAAAGGGTGAGTCACAGCCAGACTTAGTAGGGGTCACGCGGATCCCTACCTCGCACTAAACAAGCATACATGCATAAATAAGGCAAGTAGAGCATGCATTTAAATAAGCTAACAGGCAATGGCATGATCAAACTACTCAAGTAAAGTTGTAAACTCTAACTACGCAAGTGTAACAGCTAAAACATGCCACGGCTAAATAATGCAATGATTAAACTGAATCTACCAAATTAGTAGGAGCCTTAACTAATCCAGGCAACAAGGAAGGACAACCACTGGAACAGAAACCAGAAGCGTCCACTGACGACTTACACTGCGTCTCAAGCACTCGCAGTCGTCAAAGCGACAAGCTAAGCGCGTAAACAGTACCAAACCAAGTGACCAGTCGGAGTGGCACCCGTCGGTGTCAGTCCACAGTCTCCGACCACGCGTGCACAAACTGACTCTAGCATGAGCCAGGCCCTCTAGCTAGTTTTCCCCCTTGGTAGGACGCTTCCATTGGCTGGGAGCCCACGGAACTAGCTTACAAACCGTGCATGGGAAACACATCCCTCCGCTATCCTCAAGCGGGTCGGCACTCAACAGACCTTAGGGCAACAACAGTGGCTCCGGTGCATGGAAAGAAAAGCTACTCTATTGGTATAAGAAACATGCCGTTGAATATTAAAACAATATAAACATGGCATTAATTCATAATGGAACGCAAAACGAAAGGGCTGGCAACATATTAAAACCATCAGGGAAGCGGCGGTCGGATGTCCACGCGCTATTTGGAAGTGACGGTCGGGGACTGGCGCGTTACACCAAGAACGACGCGCTGGTCTCCATCCGTTACTTCCACCTGAGTTCCATCTCAAAGGAAATGGATTGGGAAAAGGAAATAGATGAATGACAAAAGTACATAATTCTATTATTTTTTAATATAGTTTATAATGATGAAGACATGCCCATAATGATATTAAACACACTTAGAGGAATGGCATATCAGATAATGATAAAATATGAAAAGGATAAAAAATTTAGTTGGGAAAAATGTAAACAGGAAAAGAAGGTAGAATCTATTCTTGATTTTGTTAGAGCAGTCTTTCTAGGTGATACTTTAGCTACAGACGAAAGAGAACAGTTAGCTTATTATAAACAAAAGCTTGAAAACATAAAATGTTGAGATTTAAATAAAAATTTTAAAATATACTTGTACTTACCTCTCTTACATGGGTAAAACCCAAATACATGATCCTAATATTATAGATGCATATATTATGAAAATAGCAGGACTCATAAGAAGTAAATTCTAAACCAAATGGCTAGAGTACAAAAAGACAATGAATATTGTACCCATAGGACAAGCTATCACATTTGTTAGAAGAGAATGTACACAATTATGTAATGAGTACAAGATAGAGAAACATGCTAAAAAATTAATGAAGCATAGTCGCGAAAAAGAAAAATATTTTTGTAAAAAGTTTAGTCTATATGACAAAGAAGAATTTGGTAGTGAAACATACAAGAAGAAGAAGAAGAGATTTAATAAGAAATATTACAAAAAATACAAACATAGGGACATTATTAGTTATAGAGATGGATATAAAGATGGCAATATCTTTGGAAAGAAAGCACCTCCATGGTCACCAAAGAAGTCCAAACGTTACTATAGGAAAAATTGGTACTCTAGAAGAAAATTCATTAGGACACAAAACAACATAGATGCTAAAAGGTCTTTTAGAGATAGCTATAGTTGTCATTTATGTGGACAAAAGGGTCATATGAAAGCTGACTGCCCTAAATTAGACTCTTCTTTGAATTTGATAGAATTACAAAGTTTGGATTTAGTACCTCTCAATAACATACATGACATTGATACAGATAGTGTTTATAGCCTAGAAAGTTCTCATGATAGTTCTTCTGATAGTGATACACAGCATATAAATAAAATTATTTTTAGTGAACGAAAAATAGATCCACTGTCTAGATTAATAGAACCTCCTATGAATCAACCACCACCTAGACCATAACCTATTAGCATTTTCTTCACCAATAGAGAAATCTATCTCAATATAACTTCAGACCACTATAAATGATTTACAACTTCTGCACAAAGTAGTTTTACATCTTTTAGTGCTAATTTTTATCTACTGATAGGAACCCTTTACAAAATAGATTTAGCATACAATTCTGGCATCTTTCTAGTTCGAAAATTTAGAATTTGGCATTATTCAATACCATGATAATCTAACATTTTTCTGTTATAGGGAACAACTACACCTGACCCACTAGGTTTATAGTCAAGATAGAATGAATAGCAAATTCCATTGGTTTAGACCTATACCTCTAGTCTAGGCTAATCAGAATATTAGAACCTTCCAGAGAACAAATAATTGTGTCCAAATTGATATAGATGACGAACCTCTATGTAGTACTAAAGAACCCTTTGTAGCTATATCTATCAAGATATGAGTAGAGATATTGAGTAAAAATAGAGACTTCTTCATGGACAACTGTTATCCATACTTAGATAATATCATAGCTGTTAACTCCCTAGATAGGATACAACTTAGACAAGATAACAATAATATTATTTTTCTTAACGATAGTTTGATTATTGATGCAGGTGATGCCTCTCATTAGGAACCAGAAAGAGTTTAACTGCCTTGAGCGGTCACACCTTAGTGAGAAACATAAGTGTTTAGTAGACGATATGTTTTATTATAACTGGACTAATATTAAGATCATGCGCAATAGCCTCATTAGACAGATCTATAAACTTAGTACATTATTTTTTCAAATGAATCAACATAGGGCTGCATTAGAATTAAAGGTTCAACATCTAGAAAATGAGTGTAGCACACTCATTCATCACTTTAGAAACTTAAAAGAATTGCATGACCAGCATTTAGAATCTAAAGAGCTATTGCATATTAGCTTACAGGATTTCACCCCTAAAAATCTTGCATTCAACAAGTTCCTTAGAGAGAAGTACCATGCATACATTTCTGCTATACTGCCTGTAGATGTAAAGGAACATATAGAAAAGTTAGTTAAAGATTCTGAGGCAGTTTGCTTCTTGAGCATTCAGCATGAACTGCATGATGCATTCGATAGCTACACCGAGATCGTTGAGATTGACGGGATGTATAAAATAAATATCGATATTACTAATGATAATGATATAATATATGAGAAGCATTGGACTGTCTCGAGACTCCTTCAAGATGGCATCATCAACACACTATTCATCATGGCCGACGAGCTACGACAATTGAAGAATAATCCTAAAAAACTTGAGATACTCATAAGGCAACACATCAATAGAGCACTTGGCGGCATAACCCTACAGTTCATCTCCACACCACCAGAGTGATTGAGCATGAAGCCGACAATGGATCTGCATCGTAATATCTAGCACCATATTCAACCATATTCTTCCAGTTCGGAAAGCATACGGATTAGATTGGTACCAGAATCAAGTGTTCTAGTAAAATCACGCAGCTCAGCTTGACCCGAACCAAGGCGCTAGCGATCCAAAGAATTTAAGACATGTACTACAATGAGATGTGGATGCTATGCCAGATGTCTTCGTACGAAGTTTACGGACCACTATACTACAGTTCAGTTTCACCCGTCCGACGTATTCCAATGTCATACGAAGTCGAAGCAGAACTGAGCTGGGTCAACTCAGCAATAGCGGCCTTAGAGAATAACACCGGCGGAGCCAGCGACAGTGACTATGCCAGTATAGACTAAATAAACTTCTCCAGCAAGAAGACTTCTCTTAGCTTCTTCAATAAGGAAGGCATCTCTCTTGTTGCCTTTCCTATAGCACTTTTTGTAGAGGGAACCCTGCGTGGTAACCCTATAAAGTCGAGTCTAGGTCATAGGGAATCGAGTCATACCACTGAGTCATGATGGTCTTCAGACACAGCTATTGAGCCTCGGGGAGCCGCTGCTTTTGACGGAGACCGATGTCCTTTCTCTCTCTCAGTCTTTTGTCTTCTAGTACTTTAGTTAGTGGCTAGTGTTAGTAGTGTTAGTGGCTACTCCACTTTATTTTTTTACCCTTATCACTTACTTTCTAGTCTCTCCTTTTTTAGTGGCTATAAGGTAGACTACTTTCTAGTCCACTTTCTTTAGTGGCTATGGTAGGTTACTTTCTAACTTCCTTTTTAGGCCTTGTCCTCTTGTTGGCTTCCTTCTTTGAGAAGCTACCTCCTTGGCCTATAAATAGAACCCAAGGGTTCCATTTCTTAGAGAATCAGAAGAGCATCAGAAGATCACCCAAGAGCCCAAGGCATTCCGGCCTTCCAAGCTCTCTTCCCTTCTTCCATCGCCACCACCACCTCTCTTCCATCGCCACCTCTCTAGCGAGAGACCTTCTCGTACCCTACGAAAATTCTTCTCATTCCACCTTCTTCATTCCATCTACCACCAAGGCATCATGCCTTCTACTTAGTCTTCCACCTTCTTTCAACCTCCAGGCACACTACCTTCACCTTGCCTTCGGTGCTCCAAGGATCCCCTTGCATTCGTCTATAAGTATACTTCATCTAAGTGTACTTCTGTTCTAGCTAGTGTCTCCATGCTATTGTAATCAAGTCGTGTAATTGTCATCGTGTCTCTGTAACTGTCAGTGTCTAAGTCTTTGTAACCGTCAGTGTCTCTATAATATAATCGAGTCTTTCTGTAAAATGAAATATTCTCTGTGCACACTTGTTACCATGATGTGTGAGTAAACTCCCCCTACACAAGTTAAGAGCTATGTTCTCTCTTTCCGCTGCTTGATTTCTATGCACGACTAGTCTCTAGATCTTGATATTCAAAGTCTATTTGCAAGTCTATTCCTTGTGCTAAAATACGAAGGATTCGGTCAATTTCCTCCAGGTTCGAAGTCATCGCTACGTTAGCAGAACGTAGAATTGTGACGAGGTCAAGAAATTTATATGTATGTATATAGTTGGGGCCTATACTGATCAAATATATGGTAGTCAGAAATACATGTTGCAAGTGGCTCCATGTCTTTTGCTTCTCCCTCACGTATTGTCACTCATGCGAGCGTGAACTAAAAGAGGAGCGATTTTTAATATTTCCTTGTAAATGTACGTGTGTGTGTGTGTGTGCATCCTCGCTTCTGAAAATATATGAACCGTAAGAGATGTTTGATCCACTGTTTGACCACATGAAGATTAGTTGTCTAAATGGTGCCGGGTGATCAGTTAAGAAAGATGTTAGGGCGCACTGGTAGAACACAACGTAACTTGAAGAAAGGGGCTGACCCCTGGCGGCGTACGTACGTGACGAAATTTGAGATCTACAACAACAACAAGTTACAAGATAGAAGGGAGCTTTCCTTGGCAAAATCCATTACGATGCAAGATGGAGTTCGGATAATCTAAGTATTATTAGATCAGTTGGAACGAGGCCCTTTCGAAGAGGAAAGATACCCGGCCCCCAGCAAAGAGAACAAATTAACACACCATTTGAGTGGGGGTGGGCGCCAGAGAACGGGAGAGTCCTGGCCAATCTTAGGTAACTAGTTTCCTGATCAGTCCTTTTTTTCCCCGAACATTAGTGATGACACTAGGATGGAACATGCCTTTGTAGGAGAATGCGAAGAAGACCTACGTGGTGACATCAAATGCCGTCTATATATCCGTTGGATTCAGCGTGGTGAGTCGTTTATTAGTCCCACATCGGGAGGTTCGAGAGAGGAGACCGACCATCCTCACTGTAAAATCGTTGCTCCCAGTTAAATTAAAACATACTTACTTGGACGGGGTCAATGGATGATCAATAAGGTCCATGGCCTAGGTTGGCGGCCCACATTGCACTGGGTGGGAGCGCCCGTCTACCATCTCCCCAAGTGGGAGAGTGGACGTCATAATTTGTGGTAGCGGGGGCCTGCGTTTGCGTGGCCCTCGACCAATCCAAAAAATCTAAATATCTATCTCCTCTCTTATTATTATTATTATTATATTATTCTTGTATTACTTATATTAATTAATTTCTAATTAACTTAAATAACAACATTCTAACCAAGGAAAGATAATTAAAGGGTGCACAAAATGCTGCGACTGAAGGGCTGCTCTTTTCATTTGATAGAATTGTTTATAGTCTTACATCAAGGGTTTTTTTTGACATCCTTCGTGTTGTAAGTAATTATTGTTGGCAGATGCTAGTGAGATCTTGCCTTAAACTTATTGTTCGTGATGATGAAAGTATTCATGTCCCAATATGTATGTATGTAGTTTATTCAAGTAATTTGCATGATTAGTATAGGCCGATTCATTAGAAAATGATTATTTTATGGTTAACAAGTATCTCTACTGAGGCATTGAATATTAGGATGATCTTTGCTTATTTTTGGACGACGGCATCAAAGTGGAGTAGGAGAATGAAGCAACCCAGGTGAGGCCCATTAAATGTAACCCAGCTGAGGCCCATTGAAACTCCACCAGCCCACAGGTGTAATTATTGTACGTGTTGGATTAGGGCGACGTAAAATTCACCAACGGACGAACGTTGTCACCGTCATCACAGGACTTTTTCCAGCGAGGACCCGGTCAAATCCGCACCTCTGAGATCCCCGCCACTAAGTCTCCATTTCAGAATGGGTAAGCGAGCGACGGACAACCCCCCACGATCAAAGAGGAGTTACTTCACGGTCTTTGACATTTCTCTACCAGAGAATGGCCAGCGTCTCGACAATCTCTATAAATAGGTCTCCAGCTGGACCCGAAAATAGGGAACTACGCCCACGGATAGATACACACTCATACACCTCCAAACTCTTGCCTCAAGAGACATATATAGAGAGAGAGAGAAAGGCAACCTCGAGCCAACAAGAAGTCTACTCCAAGGGGGAAGGAGAGGCTCCCCATGAAGGAATCCCCATCTGGGAAGTAGGGCCAGCGAGGTACCTCTGTGGTTCTTCTCCTCCTGCTTCTCCGAGTACTCATCGAGCATTCCTTCCTCCACTCAGATTCTCCCGTTTTTATTTCTGGCTCCCCTCCTCTTCTAGCTCTCTTTCTCTTCCCTTATATACGTTTCTGACTTAAGCATCGGAGGGTTGTCCCCTGAGATCACTCTCAGAACTCCTTCTGATGCCGTATTTTAGTGCTCTAATTCTCCCTCTACTCACGACCAACATCTTTGATTTGGGTTTGGCTAGGTTAATACCATACCCTATTTATAGGCTAGAGCCTCCAATTAAATTATAAGGGGTTTAAGCTATTGTCCCTATTTCACCAACCCATATTTGACGTAGAACGAAGAAATTGGCGCAGTTCGGTGCAGTAATTTGATTTCCCACCTAATGATATATGCAGTGACACCTTTTGATATAATCAAGATTAGATTAGAGCTAATAGTTAATCAACCTTAATCTAATTTCTACAGTGTTGCTACATTGTGTCTACAGTACCGCTACAGTACCAATGACTTCGTCTTCTCATAATAGCGCCGCGAATCTCGTCGTTCATGTTATCACGTGAGATTATAGTTTGTGAAAATATATTCTTTACTTTATAAATCTAAAGAAAAATAATTTATATTTTATTTTATTTTTATCTTTTATCATTTATTTCCATATATAAAATGTGTGTGTGTGTGTGTGTGTGTGTGAATTTTCGAGTTGATACAACATGTTACGTGCACCTCTTGTCTTTTAATTATTTCTTTTTATTGAGAAATTCTTTTAATGCAACTCGTGCACTCTTTTGCATTCATCATATGTCACGCCCCGACGTGGAATATCGGGACTGGCAGTAGAAACAAGTAATAATAATAATAATATGTTTATTTCTAGACATGATATGTTAAAGCTAAAAGATCGCACATCACCATAAATAGAAACAACTCCATTCATTAAATAGCACATAACCAAACCATGTTCCAAACTACAAAGATCTCACTTAACATAATCTTTGACAACATCCACTCAACACTATTACGTTGGCTAACTCCAATTTACAACTCTTCCAAAATACTCTAAAATACAAATAAACTCCACAACTAGAACTAGTTTCATAGGCTTCTATCAGGTTCACTCCATGGTCGTCACTCTTGCCCGTTCCCATCAGATTGTGAGTCCTCACTTGAGCTACCTGAAAAGGGGGGAAAAATTAGGTGAGCGAACGCTCAGTAGGTAATAACAGGCAAGTTTAAGTAATTAACCAATTGAATTGCATGTTTGAGCGCGTAAATAAAGAACGAAAGGAAATAACTATGCAACAAAATAATGAAAAGAAAGCAAGAACATGATATAACCGAGAATTTGGCCAACAAGCAGGATTTAACCAAGTCAAGAGAAATTCAAGTAAGAGATTATTGTCTTAGACATCACGCTAGTCATGCACTCGGTGCAATGCCTCACCATGTCATTCAAACTCCCTGGGGCACAAGTACTTTTCAGGGACTCCTCCTAGGACCAGACCGGGCCCTTAATGATGCGTTGGCATTGATTTGTTGGATCAGAGATCCCAAGTTATGTCTAGACATTAATCAAGTTAGATGGCCAATACTTCAAGATATGGAACTTACCAAAGTTCAAGGGTAAGTTGAAGTAGACATCATGTCTGGAAAGTTCAAGTTATCAAGAACCAATCAGGTCCTTGGATTCAACACGGAAAATCACAGAAATCACTTCTGGATGATAAGCGGTCATAACAGGGCCGCTTAAGCAATGCACGGTCTAAACTGGACTGTTCAGGATAGAGATGGCTTAGGACTAGCCATACCGAAGTCAAGGATACACGGTCCATGTAGGGCCGCTCGAGTAATTGAACGGTTGAAAATGGGCCGCTCAAGACTAGTAGAGCTGGAAGCCCAAGAATAAGATAAACGGTCCTTAAAGGGCCGTCCAACGGACAGATGGTCCAATAAGATCCGTGCTATAGCATGGGCGGTTCTAATAGGTCCGTTCAACTTAATCAACTAGAAGTCTACCCAAACGGGCTCCGGGCTGCCATAAGTGGGGCAGAACTGAACCAGGGTCCAGCCCATTCTCCACTGGTCAACCTAGGGCTTACTGGGTCGATCCAAACACAATTTGGTCGAAGATAGATCAAGGTTAAACGACCAATGTAAGTGGCACTTGGCCAGGGATGTACGGTTCGTTATGGGCCGCCCAATAAGATGAACGGTCCCTTTCGGGCCGCGCAACTCTCAGGGGTCCAAGTCGAGCCGTGACTTACAATATGATAGTTCAATCGATTCGATCACGTACACAGGTTCAGGTCTTGATGGTACAACTTGCCCGGCGTCCTAGTGGGAATCCCAGGCTCGCGGGGGCTTACGGAGGTCCCGTAATGAAGGTCCTAGTCCGACGGAAGGAATATCCGGTGGAGAGTCCCAAACATTACAAGGAAATAGGGTTAACAAAACATCAGAAACCAGTGAGACGGTTAGCCAATCCTACCGGAGTAGAACGACTGTCATACAACCCTAATAAAATTTTCAATTTAATGATGAATCACGATTAATATTAACATTGAAAGAGATGCTCCAAGGTCAAGATGAATAAATCAGCAAGATTTATAATCATTACTGTTATAATTTTCCAGAGTTTTTATGCATGTTGCTAACTTACATTTAACCATTAATCTACCATCATAAATCATGCGAAAAAGATAACTTAATAAATTCTGTAAAGATGGACGGTCCAGTATAGCCCTTTCATCCTCCTCAGCGGTCGCACACAGGCCGTTTATCCCCCCTCGGTCAGAAGACCTTCTGGAGATGAGCGGTCTGTAATGAGCCCCTGGAGAAGACGAACGGTCAATAACTGGCCGCCTGGCAGAAGGGTGGTCTAGGTGAAGCCGCTCTTCCCAGAAACATAACACGAACCAGATAATATAAACGGTCAGTAACATGCCGCCTAACTAGGTTGGGCGGTCTATCGCGAGACCGTACAAGTCAAAAATGCTCAAGTCCCCTTTTCGCCCTACCCGCCTTCGGCGAGTTGACTAGGGTTACAAAGAATTGCTAAATACGCATAGCACAGAGCATAATAATTAGGGTTTTTGGATTCAAAAGAAAGCGAAAAGTTTTACAATAAAGCATGCTCAATTTAATCTTTAGTGCATGAAATCCCTACTTAAACGAGATGGAACAAGTATAACCCTAGATATGACATGCTTCTACTAAACCCTAAAATTCTCGCATGATACTAAGTAACTTTTAGGGCTTTTTGCATTCAATAGAAAGAGCACTCGATGCTTGTTCTAATTATATATAATACTTAAGGTTTGACTTGCTATAACCTATCTTAAACGGAGGAAGAAGGAAGAAGAGGGACGACGACACGCTAAGAACACCCCGCCGATGATCGTCCGGAATCCGCCCTCGTCTATGATCCTCGTCGTCCGCCACAGCACCCAAATGAAAATGGGGTTCCTGAGGGTCATTTTTATAGGTCACACAAGGTCTAGAGTCTTCTATTCGAGGAGATAGAGTCCAATCAAGTTGGACGTGCGCGAACCGCGCGGATAGGGTTAGCCGCCGCCTTCTCATCCAAAATTCACTTTCTAGGGTTAGGGTTTCGGGGAGAACTAAGAGGGGAAACGATCCTCTCATCCTATCCTTCCATTTGGATCCGGTCTCAGCCTAATTGATCGGGTATTGGGCTCAAATTTTACGTTTTAAGGTCCAATTAGATTAAGTGTGTATTTGGGCCTTAATCAGTTGATTTGGCCTAATTACGGATTTTATTTGGGTTAGTCATAGAAGACACTATTATCAAACATTTTATCCTCTACAAGATTCTAAATTTTCCAGATTTTTAAGAAATAGTCGAAATTTAACTTATTCTATTTATTAAGGATTTTCTAATTAATTTCTTATAAATTTTCTAGAAATTTTTATTTGTTAATAAATCGGGATATTACACCCTCCCCCACTTCAAAGAATTTGGTCCTCCAAATTCACTGCACTTAACACAATGGGGAGTGGAACAACTCACCTAGAACAAATCGGGATACTGTTTCCGCATGGTATCTTCCTACTCCCAAGTAGCTTCTTCAGTTCCACGCCGACTCCATTGCACCTTCACCATAGGCATGGACCTGTTTCTGAGTTGCTGCTGCTTACGATCCAGAATCTTAACATGTCTCTCTTCATAAGTCAGATCTTCCTTTAACTCAAGATCCGCATGCTGAATGACATGAGTGGGGTCATACACATACTTTCTCAACATCGACACATGGAAGACATTGTGTACTCCGGATAACTGAGGTGGTAGTGCCAGACGGTACGCAACCTCCCCCACTCTTTCCAAAATCTCGAATGGACCAACATATCTTGGACTCAGCTTGCCTTGAATGTCAAATCTTCGGATTCCTCTTGTATGAGAAACTTTCAAAAACACATGTTCACTAACTTGAAATTCCAAGTCCCTCCTTCTGTGGTCTGCATAACTTTTCTATCTTGAATGTGCTACTTGTAATCGGTCTCTAATAATACGAACATTGTTTGATGATTCAGAAATAAGATCTGGCCCCAGCCATTGCTTCTCACCAACCTCGTTCCAACATAATGGAGACCGACAGCTTCTTCCATACAGAGCTTCAAATGGAGCCATCTGAATGCTGGACTGATAACTATTGCTATAAGCAAATTCAATCAAGGCCAAGTGATCACTCCAACTGCCTCCGAAATCAATCATGCAGGCTCTCAACATATCTTCCACTATCTGGTTGGTTCTTTCCGTCTGTCCATCTGTTTGTGGATGAAAAGTAGTACTGAAATTCAGACGGGTTCCCAAAGATTCTTGCAATCCCTTCCAAAAATGTGAAGTGAATCTGGGGTCTCTATCAGACACAATACTGACCAAAATACCATGGAGTCGCACCACTTCCTTCATATATAAAGCTGCTAGAACATCAACAGTCCACTTAGATTTAATGGATAAGAAATGAGCGGACTTTGTCAATCTGTCGATGATCACCCAAATTGCATCAAATATGCTACGAGTCCTAGGGAGACCCATAATGAAATCCATGTCAATACTCTCCCACTTCCATTGAGGTATGTCTAGTGGTTTCAACTTCCTTGTAGGTCTGAAATGCTCGGCCTTAACTTGCTGACACACCAAGCATCTACTCACAAATTCTGTAATTTCCCTTTTCATATTCGGCCACCAGAAAGATCTCTTCAAATCCTTAAACATCTTCGTACCTCCAGGATGAATGGTATATCGGGATCTATGAGCTTCCTCGAGGATCTTGTTCTTAACTTCGGCCACATCAGGTACACAAGTCCTTCCCTGAAATAACAGTCTGCCATCGTCAGCTTTCATGAATTCCAATCTGTTACTCAAGCTCTCCTTGATTCCTACCAACTCTGGGTCATTGTCTTGCAAGGACTTGATTTCTGCTAAAAATTCTAGTTTAAGCTGAATCTGAGCAATCATGACTCGATCCTTGTCAACATTAATATCCAATTCGGCTAATTACTCCAACAGCTTCCATTCTTGCATCATGAGACTTGACAATTTAGCCATCGACTTGCGGCTTAGGGCATCCGCCACCACATTATCCTTCCCGGGATGATATTCTATGGAGAAGTCAAAATCCTTTAGATACTCCAACCATCTTCTCTGCCTCATATTGAGCTCTTTCTGAGAAAATAAATACTTCAAACTCTTGTGATCTGAAAATACTGTGAATGTCTCTCCATATAAGTAATGCATCCATATCTTCAAGGCAAAAACTACGGCTGCTAGCTCCAAGTCATGGATAGGATAATTCTCCTCATGCTTTCTCAACTGCCTAGAAGAATAGGCTATCACTTTCCCGTGCTGCATCAGTACACAACCTAAACCAATTCCCGAAGCATCGGTGTACACCACGAAGCCTCCTTCTCCTGATGGTAAAACTAAAACAGGGGCAGTAGTTAAACACTCCTTCAAAGTCTGGAAGCTTTTCTCACAATCTTCCGTCCAATCAAACTTATTCTCCTTGCGGGTTAATCTTGTTAAGGGTACCGCAATCTTAGAGAAATCTTTAATAAACCTCCGATAATATCCTGCCAAGCCTAGGAAGCTTCTAACTTCTGTTACACTAGTAGGCCTGTCCCAATCTTTAACTGCCTCTACCTTCGACGGATCAACAGAAATACCTTCTTTCGTAATGATATGCCCTAGAAAGGACACCTTTTGTAGGCAAAATTCACACTTGCTAAACTTGGCGTATAACTGATGGTCTCTCAATAATTGCAACGCCATCCTCAAATGTTCAGCATGTTCTTCCTCACTCTTGGAATAAATCAGAATGTCATCAATGAACACTACAACCCATTGATCCAGATAGGGTCGGAATACATCATTCATCAACTACATGAAAGCTGCAGGTGCATTCGTTAGTCCAAAAGGCATTACAATAAATTCAAAGTGCCCATACCTGCTACGAAAAGATGTCTTATAAATATCCTCCTCCTTAATCCGCAACTGATGATAGCCTGATCGAAGATCAATCTTAGAGAAATACTGAGCTCCTGCTATCTGATCAAATAACTCATCAATCCTCGGCAATGGATATTTATTTTTTATAGTCAATTGGTTCAGTTGTCAATAATCAATACACAACCTCATCGAGCCATACTTCTTCCTTACAAATAACACTAGAGCTCCCTACGGGGATGTACTTGGACGAATAAACCCCTTCTCAAGTAATTCCATTAACTGCTACTTTAATTCCCTCAGCTCCGCAGGAGACATACGATAAGGAGCCTTAGAAACAGGGGTCGCGCCAGGAATTTGATCAATAGAAAACACAACTTCCCTCTCAGGTGGAAGACCTGGCAATTCCTGAGGAAAAACATCCGGAAAATCTTGGACAACAGGAATGTTCTTAATCTCAATCTTCTTCTCTAGAGCCACATAAACAAAGGCTAAAAATGCCTGACATCCTTTCCTCATTAACTTATCGGCTCGGATGTTCAAGATAAGTGGCACAGATCTATGGTGCCTAACCCCTATAAAAGAAAGTCTAGGGTGTCTAGAAAAAGACACAGAGCTGGAACTACAATGGACATTGGCCTCATGCTTAGCCAACCAATCCGCTCCTAGAATTACATCATAATCTTTCATATCCATGCATACTAAATCAGCCGAAAATTCTGTTCATTAACCAAAATCTTGCTAAAAGGATAAAAATACTTAATCCCTGATCTAGAGCCAATAGGAGTTGATATCTCTAAGGGAGAATTCATCAAAATCGGCTTCATAGCTAATGCCTTAGCAAAACTCTGAGAAATAAATGAATGAGTAGCACCGGTATCGAAAAGAACAAAAGCTGGCTTTCCATGAACAATGAGAGTACCTTCCACAAGTCCACCCTCCTCGGTGGTGCATGCATCCTCCTCTTGTAGGGCCTGGAGCTTACCCTGCTACTTCTTGCCGCCTTGAGGTTTAGTCGGGGTAGCTTGCTCAGATAAGAGAGGACACTCTGGAATGCGGTGATCCCTACTCCCACAACGCAAACAGGCGCCCAGCTTGCGACAGCACTCTTCCATCTTGTGACCGGGGCGGTCACAATACTTGCATACGCTCTTAAATGGGACAATAGGGCTAGGCTTCTTGTCTTCATTTTTTTGGCGTTTTCCCCTTCCATGAACCAGACCTGCCATTGGGCCTCTTCTTATTATTCCTGGGCTTGGGAATCCCGGAACCAGTAGGTTGCTCCTTTTTAACATTCTTCCCACAGATTTTCTCCGTCATTTCCAAGGTATCTTCTAAAACTTGGGCTTTTCTTACCATCTCTGCATAGGTCTGAATCTCCATCGGCGCCAACTGGTTAATATAATGCAACTTCAGCCCATTTAGAAAACATTTCGCCTTCATCTTCTCTGTGGAAATCAAATGAGTAGCATAACGAGAGAGTCTAGAAAATTGAGCTTCATATTACGCCACAGATAAACTCTACTGCTTTAGGGTAGCAAACTCAGCGGCTTTCTTCTCTTGGATTCTGTCGGAAAAGTACTTACTATTGAAGAATTCTTCAAATTCCTTCCACGAAATTTGTCTATCACCGAGGGTCGCCTTTACGAACTCCCACCAAGTCCTAGCATCCCATTCCAACTGGAAGGTTGTTAACAGCACACGCTCCTGGTCGCTGCATTGCATAACTTCAAAAATTCTCTCCATCTCCTTGAGCCAGTGTTCGGCTTCATCGGGATCAATTGAACCTCCAAAACGTGGGGGATTCATCCCACGAAATTTCCTGTGTATATCGCCAGCACCATGATTCGCCGCTCCACCTTGGGCCACTTGTTGTAAAGCCCGCGTAAGTCCTTGGACCGTCCGCTGCATGTCCCGCCACTGCGCACTCTCAGCTGCCATCGGAACGCCCTGCACGAAAATAATTTATCTTAAGTTCATTTATGAGAAAGAGTTTAGAGTTGATTATTAACTCAACCCAAGTCTCTACCCGAATTCTCACTAGGTTTGGTCCTTTGACTCATAACAAGGGTATAGGTTCTACGACCAACACTTAGATACCTAGAACCTAAATAACCTAGGAATATTAGAAACCTAGGCTCTGATACCACCTAACTGTCACGCCCCGACGCGGAATATCGGGACTGGCAGTAGAAACAAGTAATAATAATAAGAATATCTTTATTTCTAGGCATGATATGTTAAAGCTAAAAGATCGCACATCACCATAAATAGAAACTGCTCCATTCATTAAATAGCACATAACCAAACCATGTTCCAAACTACAAAGATCTCACTTAACATAATCTTTGACAACATCCACTCAACACTATTACGTTGGCTAACTTCAATTTACAACTCTTCCAAAATACTCTAAAATACAAATAAACTCCACAACTAGAACTAGTTTCACAGGCTTCTATCAGGTTCACTCCACGGTCGTCACTCTTGCCCGTTCCTATCAGATTGCGAGTCCTCACCTGAGCTACCTGAAAAGGGGAGAAAAACTAGGTGAGCGAATGCTCAGTAGGTAATAACAGGCAAGTTTAAGTAATTAACCAATTGAATTGCATGTTTGAGCACGTAAATAAAGAACGAAAGGAAATAACTATGCAACAAAATAATGAAAAGAAAGCAAGAACATGATATAACCGAGAATTTGGCCAACAAGCAGGATTTAACCAAGTCAAGAAAATTCAAGTAAGAGATTATTGTCTTAGACATCACGCTAGTCATGCACTCGGTGCAATGTCTCACCATGTCATTCAAACTCCCCGGGGCACAAGTACTTTTTGGGCACTCCTCCCAAGACCAGACCGGGCCCTTAATGATGCGTTGGCATTGATTTGTTGGATCCAAGATCCCAAGTTATGTCTAGACATTAATCAAGTTAGATGGCCAATACTTCAAGATATGGAACTTACCAAAGTTCAAGGGTAAGTTGAAGTAGACATCATGTCTGGAAAGTTCAAGTTATCAAGAACCAATCAGGTCCTTGGATTCAACACGGAAAATCACGGAAATCACTTCTGGATGATAAGTGGTCATAACAGGGCCGCTTAAGCAATGCACGGTCTAAACTGGACCGTTCAGGATAGAGATGGCTTAGGACTAGCCATACCAAAGTCAAGGATACACGGTCCATGTAGGTCCGCTCGAGTAATTGAACGGTTGAAAATGGGCCGTTCAAGACTAGTAGAGCTGGAAGCCCAAGAACAAGATAAACGGTCCTTACAGGGTCGTCCAACAGACAGACGGTCCAATAAGATCTGCGCTATAGCATGGGCGGTTCCAATAGGTCCGTTCAACTTAATCAACTAGAAGTCTACCCAAACGGGCTCCAGGCTGCCATAAGTGGGGCAGAACTGAACCAGGGTCCAGCCCATTCTCCACTGGTCAACCTAGGGCTTACTGGGTCGATCCAAACACAATTTGGTCGAAGATAGATCAAGGTTAAACGACCAATGTAAGTGGCACTTGGCCAGGGATGTACGGTTCGTTATGGGCCGCCCAATAAGATGAACGGTCCCTTTCGGGCAGCGTAACTCTCAGGGGTCCAAGTCGAGTCGTGACTTACAATATGATAATTCAATCGATTCGATCACGTACACAGGTTCAGGTCTTGATGGTACAACCTGCCTGGCGTCCTAGTGGGAATCCCAAGCTCGCGGGGGCTTACGGAGGTCCCGTAATCAAGGTCCTAGTCCGACGGAAGGAATACCCGGCGGAGAGTCCCAAACATTACAAGGAAATAGGGTTAACAAAACATCAGAAACCAGTGAGACGGTCAGCCAATCCTACCGGAGTAGAAGGGCTGTCATACAACCCTAATAAAATTTTCAATTTAATGATGAATCACGATTAATATTAACATTGAAAGAGATGCTCCAAGGTCAAGATGAATAAATCAGCAAGATTTATAATCATTACTGTTATAATTTTCCAGAGTTTTTATGCATGTTGCTAACTTACATTTAACCATTAATCTACCATCATAAATCATGCGAAAAAGATAACTTAATAAATTCTGTAAAGATGGACGGTCCAGTATGGCCCTTTCATCTTCCTCAGCGGTTGCACACAGGCCGTTTATCCCCCCTCGGTCAGAAGACCTTCTGGAGATGAGCGGTCTGTAATGAGCCCCTGGAGAAGACGAATGGTCAATAACTGGCCGCCTGACAGAAGGGCGGTCTAGGTGAAGCCGCTCTTCCCAGAAACATAACACGAACCAGAGAATATAAACGGTCAGTAACATGCCGCCTAACTAGGTTGGGCGGTCTATCGCGAGACCGTACAAGTCAAAAACGCTCAAGTCCCCCTTTCGCCCTGCCCGCCTTCGGCGAGTTGACTAGGGTTACAAAGAATTGCTAAATACGCATAGCACATAGCATAATAATTCGGGCTTTTAGATTCAAAAGAAAGAGCACGAAAATTTTTACAATAAAGCATGCTCAATTTAATCTTTAGTGCATGCAATCCCTACTTAAACGAGATGGAACAAGTATAACCCTAGATATGACATGCTTCTACTAAACCCTAAAATTCTCGCATGATACTAAGTAACTTTTAGGGCTTTTGCATTCAACAGCAAGAGCACTCGATGCTTGTTCTAATCATATATAATACTTAAGGTTTGGCTTGCTATAACCTACCTTAAACGGAGGAAGAAGGAAGAAGAGGGACGACGACACGCTAAGAACACCCCGCCGATGATCGTCGGAATCCGCCCTCGTCTATGATCCTCGTCGTTCGCCACAGCACCCAAACGAAAATGGGGTTCCTGAGGGTCATTTTTATAGGTCACACAAGGTCTAGAGTCTTCTATTCGAGGAGATAGAGTCCAATCAAGTTGGACGTGCGCGAATCGTGCGGATAGGGTTAGCCGCCGCCTTCTCATCCAAAATTCACTTTCTAGGGTTAGGGTTTCAGGGAGAACTAAGAGGGGAAACGATCCTCTCATCCTATCCTTCCATTTGGATCCGGTCTCAGCCTAAATGATCGGGTATTGGGCTCAAATTTCACGTTTTAATGTCCAATTAGATTAAGTGTGGATTTGGGCCTTAATCAGTTGATTTGACCTAATTACGGATTTTATTTGGGTCAGTCACAGAAGACACTATTATCAAACATTTTATCCTCTACAAGATTCTAAATTTTCAAGATTTTTAAGAAATAGTCAAAATGTAACTTATTCTATTTATTAAGGATTTTCTAATTAATTTCTTATAAATTTTCTAGAAATTTTTATTTGTTAATAAATCGGGATATTACATCATATCATCTAACCACCCTTTGCATCAAAATGAGTTTTAAAATAACACCAACATGGTGTGTGTTGATCACAATTCCATCATATCTTATTTCAAAGCTTTGACCCGCCGCTATATCTTATTCTAATCCAGATTTCTTGATATTTATTTATTTTTTGCAATGATCATCAAAGGAAAACTCTCTTCATCAGCCGGACGAGAGAAGAGAAGGATGGAACCTCACACATCTCCCCCTATCTAAGGTATTATTCCTAATATGATCGCTCTTATTTTTAATCTTCGAGATCCTCGATCTTTAGCTTTCACACTTTTTATATATCATTGCAATACGCTATTTGATTCTTCATCAATTCAATTTTTAAACTGACAGCCATGTTTGTGGGTGCACCGGGGCCTTGGAACCCACGATCTTGTAGTCCCCTCCCCATAGTCTCTGGCCATTGTGTTATTGTTAAAAAAACAAGTTATTTAGTTTTTGACTGCTACACGTTATGATTATTAAAAATCAACCCTCCTAACATAACTATTTATTAATAAGCCACCTAAATTTTCTAACCCTTATTAAAAAGCCTCCCAGTTAACCACTATCTAAAAAAATAGACTATTCTAGAGAATATTTCTTCTCTTCACCATTATTTTTTTCCTTTCCTATTTTACCTTTCTGCTATCTCTCTCTCTCTCTCTCTCTCTCTCTCTCTCTCTACATTCAACCGAAGGGGAGACACGGTGGTGCCCGAAAGGGATGCCCGGTGATATGACTGAACTGCTATCTAGGGGCACAAGGAGCCCTGGTCGAGTTCGGAGGCCATGTGGGCATGCTACAACAATCCCCCTACTGCAGTGACCTCCACTCCCATGTGCCCTCAGGCAGTCCCATCCCACCTCTCATCCCCCCTCTGATCTCCCTCTCTACCCCCCCGGACCTTGGCCCCCCCTCCGGCGGCCCTGTCCCCTCTCTCTTGTTTTCCATCACCCTCTCTATCTCTCACTCCCTGCATCTATCTTTCTCTGCCCCCCTAATTCTCCACCATGTTGTCTACCGCACTAGCACCATACTCACTGGCCGAACTGGGGGGCTTCATGGACGAGACTAAGGGGAGCTTCGAGGGTGAGCACATGGTGTCACATCCCGAATGCATCAGTGGAAGGATCTCGAAACGTGGTAGCTATCAATCATATCAATCAGAGCAACTAGGAAACAACTCCAAGGGATCAGAATGAGAACAAAAATATCATAATTTTATTAATAATCAATAATCCACTAATATTACAACTCTCGATGACTCAATAACAATTTCCAATTCAAAGAACAAGACACAATTATAGGACTTTCAAATTCTAATCTAGACTTAAGAAAAAGAAAAGACACTGGGTCTTCTAGAAACTCTAGGAGCACTCGATCACATTTGTTATTTCCTATCTGAATAGATTTTATTTTCATTATTACCTGAGAAATAGCAATAAATATTGGATGAGCAAACTCTTAGTAAGAATTACATCTCTACACTAGGCTATCTCTAAGTCATGAAAACTGATGCGAAGTATATAAAATTAAATAATAGGATGATATTCATGAAGATGCGAGGATTTAATCAACAGTACTATAATTGTAGGAAAGGGGACAAGTATAAGACTACAATAGCATCAAGCTAGGGATAATTTTGCAAGAAATTCAAGAACAAGGAACAAGTATAATTTCAATAGTAAATTGGCCATATCACGAGTATTAGTCCACAAGGGCAACATGTATAAGTCAGGCAATTCATATATTCATGAGTGGATTCTCATAGATCAATCTAACACATATATAGTTGGTGCAATGCCACATTACTTGTATACTCCCATGAACACGAGTATTTTTGAACTTCCGTCTGACTAACATTGATTGTCAAGTGGACCTAAAGTCCCAAATAATTATCTAGACAACCATATTTTAATAGCCAAACGAATTCCAAGGAATCAAGCTTAGTAGCCAAGGTTTATAAACTAGAAGAACTTTATGAAATATGAAAAGATTTCAAGGAAATGATGTAACGACCCAGAGATCCGGATATCGAAAAATCGATATCATCGATTAACCGATACCAAGAACTCGGGGAAGCCACCCAAGAGGCTGATGAGGCCCCGTAAGGGTTGGATGGTTTTGTCGAGGGGATGCATAACGAATTGAGATTACACGCGCGTAATATTAATTATAGCAACAAATTGAACTATAAACGGAAGCAATTAAAATATCAGAGTAATAAATATACATAGTAGTCCAGATCCACAATATCCACAAGTCCGACAACTAAACAAAAGTCCAACTGTACAACTACACGGGGCATACCCCGGCCAAAAGTACAAGAAAAGGACTAACATAGACAGACAAACCATTGCTGGCTACTAAGACTTGCCGTCAAAAACACGGGAAGCTCCGGGAGACGGCTGCTGCTGCTCACCTGAAAGAGTAAGGGTGAGTCTCAGCCAGACTCAGTAGGGGTCACACGGATCCCTACCTCACAACTAAAAATGCAAAAGCAGTAAAGGAAAGCAATTGAAGCATGCATTTGACAGAATTAAATAAAACTATAAAGCTATCTAAATAACTTGAGAACAGCTAACTAATGCGCCAATTGAATTTAAACATCAGTACTCAAAATCTACCAATAGAATAATAACTCAATCATTTCAAAGTGACAAAAGAGAGAAGGAAACCACCAGAAAGAAGAAACCAGATGCGTCCACTGACGGCTTACACTGTGCCTCAAGCATCTGCACAAGTCTGGATAGCGACAAGCGAGACACGTAACAGTACCAGAAACAAGGAACTAGTCAGAGTAAGACTCGTCAGTGTCAGTCCAAGCCTCTAACCACGTGTGCCCACACTGGCTCGTCGTGTCACGCCCCGAGCCTTTATTACAACGGAAGATTAGCTCGAGGAACATGAACAACCGGCATGGTAAGCCTCTTGCAAGTAAGAACGATCAGAGCGCAGGACAACCACACATAACAAAATGCAATTGCATAATAATTTACTCAAACTCCAACTTTATTTCATTAATAATCAAAATATTCAAATACAATAACTTTTCGACCTTCTTCAATCCATCAGACTCAAAAAAAAGGAAAATTACAAAGACTCGATCTAAACAAGATTGATTTTCCTAAGACTACACTCTCATTTTGATACGACTTTCATTCGCTCTCGGACCCGCTACTTGTATAACTCGAATCCGAATTCGAATCACTTCCATCTCCTGAAAAGATTGGAAATAGGTAATGAGCACACTTGCCTAGTAGGTATCTTCGCATCAACATGAAGGCACTATTAAAGTGATTAGTATTTTAGCTCTAAAGAAAATAAATTAAAATTATGTGAATACGATAAATCACATGTAAATAACCAAAGTAACGAGACGATCACGTGGGATAAATTGAGCAAGTATGAATTAGCAAGAATGTAACAAGAACATGATATGGCCTTTCATGATCAAGGATGTATCGAGAATGTACTAGCAAGCCACTTAATCATTACACAAACACATTTTGCTTATGAGCAAGTATTTGGTGATTTTCTTGTGGAATATCATGTAACAAGCAAGAAAGTCATGTACGTGTATATGTCGTGCCGTGGATTTTTACTCATTTATAGAGAAAGTACTCCCAGCGTAATGCGACGCCAGTAGCATCATACCCCATGGTTTATAGTATGTTCCCGACAATCAGTCGAGGAGACTAGCATAGAGCCCTTGAACACAATCAGTGCTCGATCGCATCTTCAAGTATAAATCAAGCTACTTCCATGTTTCAAGCAATAAAATATGTCCAATTAATATACCAAGTTCAATAAGTTCATGATAATAATAATTCAATGAATGAACGCTCTGATTAAGAATATGAAGGATCAAGAATGACTTAAAACAATGTTATACTCATGGAAATAATTCGACGGCATAACAGTACATTCCTTATCTTCCATAATTTAAAATTAAGTATCTTGAACAATATGACAAGTCCTACACCATCAATAATCCATCTAGGAACTTTGGAATATCAACCCTTGGGTCAAACTACGGGTTAAAGTACTCAGGAATTCTGGCAGTCAATTAATGGGCTGCTACATGAACGTGACGGTTTAGTATTGGACCGTTAGAATGGGCTGAATCCAGAAAGAATAAATTGGACTCAGTAATGTAACGGTTGTATACTGGGCCGTTAGATGTGCCCGACGGCCGAGTAATAGGCCATTACATGGACAGAATTCAAAACTTCGGTAGTGCTTTTCTAGACAATTGGACTTTAATGGTACAACCAGCTCAACGTCCTAGTGGGAATCCCACGCTCACGGAGACTTACGGAGGCCTTGAAACAAGATTTCCTAGTCTATTGGAAGGAATATACAATAGAGAGGTCCTCAAGTTCAAGAATGTGTTTCTATAGTGCAAAAGTGTAACTAGTGGACACATACCGGAGTATATGCCACGTACTTAAAGAAAATGACTCTATAGAAAAGAACGTGTAACAATGTGAAACCATGGTAAACTCTGTCGATACAACATTTAAAATCATGGTTTTAATACAAAACTATAGAGTTTAGCAATTGAAATTAACATATGCTTAAAATAACTCAAGGTGCTTTAGACATGTAATTTCTATCATGAATCAATAAATAAACTCAAAGTCATAAATACAGGTCAAAACTTAGATATCTAGGCTTTATTTATAAGCTAAGTTGACTGTTTTCAATTCTATCTCGGGTTGACAGATCACAGTATTCTAACGGTCTAATATGGGGTGTCTTAGTGCTGTGACGGTTTATCGTGGGGCCGTCAGAGTGTTGTAACGCTCCACTTATAGTCCGTCAGAGTTTACATGGAAACTCAAGTACAACAGGGGGTGTGACGGCTTATCGTAAGGCCGTTATATGTCTCTGACGGTCGAACTATAGACCGTTAGAGCCCTGTTGACAGTACATAGAAAATAAAAGATTATGATTGAAACATGTCATGTTTTAAAAAAAAAACTTAACTACTCTAGTCATGACAAAACGAAGTAAAGGTCATCTAGATGCATAGGTTGCAGTGAATTAACAAGAGAATATCTTTTATCTTTAATTTAGGCTAAACATATGCATGTATGAATAGACCTACTAAAACATGATATTCTTGGCCTATGATGCATGAAATCAAGTAAAATCAGAGGGCTTTTATCCCTAACATGATATTCTTGCCGTTCATGAGATGACCTACCCCTTTACAAGCTTCTATACTTCAAATTTGGGTCTGCAAAGCACGCCCTAATCCTTCCTTTCCTGTGGGTTTTCAGCAACTTCACGCCGTCCTAACTCCTCATTCTCTTGACCTAAAGATGTGAAATTTGGAGGGTATAAAGATGAAACTATTAGGAACAAAAAGTTCTAAAGAACCAATTTCTAAATACCTCATTTAGATGTCCCAATTTCCTGTTCTTCAGTGGACTTTTGCTCAGATTCCTAGGTCGCTATGGTTGAACCATCAACTTTGGAAGCTTCTAACTTCTTGGATACTTGATCTCCTAGCACAAAATTTTGGGAGCTATTAGTCTAAAGAATTAGAAACAAAAGCTTCTAAACAACTTACCCAAAATTATGACTCCTTATCTTGGTTCTTCACGAGCCAAAAGTAAGATTCGCCTAGTCCAATCTGGGTCCTATTTATAGAACTTTGCTAGGGTTTCATGGATTAGGTCGATTCTAGAGTCTTTAGTTGGCCAAAACCTAATCCCTAAGAGTCCTTAGTAACCTTACATGTTCTCCCAATTAGGTCTCTAGCAGATAGGATCCCAAAGATCCAATCTTTTTACTTGTTCTTCCACTCACGGAATTAGTCAGAATGTAACGGTCGAGTCTTGGTGCGTCAGAGCCCTGTGGCGGTCGCATAATAGACCGCTACAGATACTGTGCGCAGAGTTCAAGCTCAATAAAACTCTTTTATTATTTTATCCACATAATTATCTATAAAAAAGTATTTATCCTTATATTTCGAGGATAAATTAATTAACCCTCTAGAATATGGGCCAAACTTAATGGGCTTGGTCCTTAACTCCTTTGGGCTTTATTTATCAAAACTGGATTAATTATTTAACATAATTGGGCCTTATAATCTCAATATCAATTTATTAGTTCATTTAAGCTTCGTAAATTCCTAATAAATTCCAGAAAATTCTTAAAATAATCTATAAATTATTTATATAAATTTTGGGGCACCACACCCTTCCCCACTTAGAAGAATTTGGTCCCCAAATTCAATACATGGATTATATGGAGAGTGTAATTACAGTTGAATAATTTCGGGAATCTTTTCCGCGTGACTTCTTCTGTTTCCCAAGTTGCTTCAAATGGCCATGATTTCTTCTATTGAATCTTGACCATAGGAATGTCCTTATTCCTTAATTGACGCACTTCCCATTCCAGAATTTTTATTGGTGTTTGCTCGTACGTCATATCCTTCTGAATCTCCAAATTATCGTAAGTGATAACATGGTAAGGATCATATACATACTTTTTCAGCATAGAGACGTGAAATACGTCATGAACTCCTATTAATTGTGGAGGTAAAGCCAATCTATAAGACACTTCACTGACCCTTTTGAGAATTTCAAATGGGCCAATAAACCTTGGAGTTAGCTTGCCTTTGATGCCAAATCTTCGAATACCACAACCCGGAGAAACCTTCAGATACACATGATCTCCTACCTAAAACTCCAAGTCGCGCCTTCGATTATCAGTATAAGATTTTTGCCTATCTTGTGCCATCTGCAATCTTTCTCGAATGCACTTAATTTTCTCTGAATAATCCTTGATAATGCCGGGGCCTAGAAATTACCTTTCCCCTATTTCATTCCAACATATTGGTGATCTACAGCTTCTTCCATATAAAGCTTCAAACGGTGCCATCTATATGCTGGCCTGATAACTGTTGTTATATGCAAATTCTACCAGAGGCAGGTGATCATGCCAACTTCCTCCAAAATCAATAGCACAAGCCCTAAGCATATCTTCTACTACCTGATTTGGTCTTTCAGTCTAGCCATCAGTTTGTGGATGAAATGATGTGCTAAAATTCAATCTAGTCCCTAGTGAATGTTGTAGACCCTTCCAAAACTGTGATATGAATCGAGGATCTCTATCAGATATAATAGTGACAGGGACACCATGTAATTTGACAATTTCCCTCATGTATAATGCTGCTAGAATATCCACAGACTATCGACTTTTTATTGGTAGAAAATGTGCAGACTTAGTCAATCGGTCTATGATTACCCTTATACCATCGTGTCCTCCTCTGGTCTTAGGTAAACCCATGATGAAATCCATCCCTATACTCTCCCATTTCCATTCGAGAATATTCAAGGGGTGTAATTTACCTACGGGTCTAAAATGCTCTGGCTTTACTTGTTGACAAGTGAGACAGCGGGATACGAAATTTGCCACTTCTCTTTTTATGTTAGGCCACCAGAAGTTCCTTTTAAGATCTTGATACATTTTTGTACCATCTGGATGAATGGTGTACTTAGACTTATGTGCTTCTTCCAAGATCAGTTTCTTAGTATCAACATGATCCGGTATACAAATTCGATCCTTGAATAATAACCTTCCATCATTGGTGATAGAGAAATCTGCCATTTGATTAATATTGGCTTTAATTTCCAATAATACGGGGTCATTGTCTTATAGCTTGACCAGATCTTCTATTAATGTAGGTTGAGCTCGGATATTGGCTACAAAACAATCTTCATCCTTCATGTTAATATCTAAGTTCAACTGAGCAAATTGAGGAATAAGATTAGTCATACTAATCATAAGACTTGATAGTTTTCCCATTGATTTTCTGCTGAGTGCATCCGCTACAGCATTAGCCTTGCTAGGATGATATTGAATAGCAAAATCAAAGTCCTTGAGATATTCTAACTATCTCCTCTGCCTCATATTTAGCTCCTTTTGAGAGAATAAGTATTTCAAATTTTTGTGGTCCGAATAGACCGTGAACTTCTCTCCATAGAGATAATGACGTCAATTCTTTAAGACGAAAATAACAGCTGCCAATTCTAAATCATGTACAGGATAATTCTCTTCGTGACGTTTCAATTGTCTTGAAGAATAACATATTACCTTTCAATTTTGCATGAGGACGCACCCTAAGCCAATGCCAAACGCATCCGTATATACTTCGAATCCACCACCTTCCACCGGTAGTGATAGAATAGGAGCTGTAGTAAGATGGTTCTTAAGAGTTTGAAAACTCTCTTCACATTCCTCTGACCAGACAAAATGATTTTCTTTTCTTTTGAGTCTAGTTAAAGGAACAGCAATTTTTGAGAAGTCCTAAATGAACTTCCTATAATAACCAGCTAAACTCAAAAAGTTCCTTATTTCTGATACAGTCGTTGGCCGGCTCCAGTTTCTGACAGCTTCTACTTTAGAAGGATTCACAGCGATACCTTCTTTTGAAATAATGTGACCTAGGAATGAAACTTCCTTGAGCCAGAACTCACACTTGTTAAGCTTGACATAAAGTTTATGTTCTCTAAGTGTTTGCAAGACTATCCTCAGATGTTCTTCATGTTCCTCTTTTATCTTGGAATATATCAGGATGTCATCAATGAAGACGGCGATGAACTGGTCCAGATATAGCTGGAAAATATTATTCATAAGTTGCATAAATGCAGCTGGGGCATTTGTTAACCCGAACGGCATCACCACGAATTCATAGTGGCCATAACGACTTCGAAAAGCCAATTTATAAATGTCTTCTTCTTTAATTCTAAGCTGATGATAACCTGATCTGAGGTCTATCTTGGAGAAATATTCTGCTCCTGAAAGCTGATCGAAGAGCTCATCAATACGCGGCAACGGATACTTATTTTTTATTGTAAGTTGATTCAGTCGCCAGTAGTCTATGCATAGCCTGAGATAGCCATCCTTCTTCTTGACAAATACAACCGGTGCACCCCAGGGGGATGTGCTAGGTTTGATGAAACCCTTATCTAATTGTTCCTGCAACTGCCTCTTTAGTTCCTTAAGTTCTATGGGGGACATCCTGTAAGGGGCTATAGAAACAGGTGCTGCTCCCGGAATGAGTTCAATAGTGAAGTTTACTTCCCTCTCTGGTGGTAAACCGGATAATTCGGGTGGGAACACATCTGGGAACTCATTTACAATAGGAATGTCTGCTAGGATGATTTCCTTGGACTTGGTAACTATGACAGAAGCAAGAAAAGCTTCACATCCTTGCGAGATAAGTTTGCAAGCGTGAAGAGAGGATATGATAGTGGGATGTTTCCTATACTTGATGCCAAGGAAAGAACATCTTGGAAGACCGGGTTTTCAAAAGGATATAATCCTATTTCGACAGTTAATATCAGCATCATGATCTATAAGCCAATCTACCCTAAAATGGCATCATAACCTTTCATGTCAAGGCATACTAAGTTTGTGGGGAGATTGTGACCTTCTACTATTACCTCACTATCAGGATAATACTCGGTAAGCTTTGTTCCAGAACCTAAAGGTGTAGTAATAGCAAGATCTGAAGGTAGGGGAACTGATGTAATTGGTAATATTTTTTCAAAAGTAGTGGAGATAAAAGAATGAGAGGCACAAGTATCAAATAGCACAAATGCAGGACGGGAACAAATTTGAAGGGTACCTTCCATAAGCCCACCATCCCTGGGCGCTTCTTCTCCCTCTAGAATAGCGTTGAGGCGAGCCTGCCTCCTACGTCCACCACCAGACGCTTGATCCTTCATAAGGGGGCAATCTGGCATACGATGCTCCCTGCTTCCACAATGTAGACAAGCACCAAGGCGCTTCCAACATTCTTCAGCCGAATGGCCGAACTTCTCGCAAAATGTGCAAGCCGCCATCACTTGCTCCTTCTCCTCTTTGACTTTCTTGTTCTTCTGGGAACTTCCACCGTTCCCGCTCCTGGATCTTTTCTTATTATCACGGCTTTTGTGAGGTTCCGTGATGCTGAATTTTTCTTTCTTATAACGCCGATCAGATCGTCGGCTGGACTCATCTCCTTTTTCTTTCAATTTCTCGACCTTCTCTAAGGTCCTCTCACATAAATATGCCCGCTGGACCATCTCTGTATAGGTACGGATGTTTTGGGTCCCGAGCTACTAATTAAATCGGGTCGTAACCCGTCCATAAATCGATTTACCTTCAATAAATCGGTACTGATTAAATGCGGTGCATAGGGTGCTAGTCTGGAGAATTGAAGTTCATACTCCGCGATTGTCATCATTCCTTGACGAAGAGAGGCGAACTCTATAGCCTTTCTTTCTTTAACATGCTCAGAAAAGTACTTAGCACGGAATAGAGTGAGAAAATCGTCCCATGTATGATGTGCATCGGCCGAAGGCGCCGGAACCGACTTCCACCATGTGCGTGCATCTTTATTAAGTTGAAAGGTTGCAAGATGCACTTTTTCTTGATCTGTACACTGGATAACATCGAAGAAGATACGATTCATTTCATCTATCCAGTTTTCTGCCTCATCTGGATTAGAAGAACCGTAGAAACGCGGAGGGTTTAAGCTCCGAAAATTACGATGCAAGTCACCAGCCCTCGCCCCTGTGCCTGCCTGGGCCATAGTTTGTAATGTCTGAGTAAGGCTGGCAACCGTTTGTTGCATGCTATCCCAATCTACGCGAAGAGCCATTGTAATAATGAGGTACCTGAGAGAAATAACAAATTGTTAATTCTTATGGAATTAGAAAGAGATTAATCTTAAAACTAATTAACTATCTTATCCCGGGCTCTACCCAATTCTCGCATGGGTGAGAAAATTTCTTCCTTAGTTCATAGGTAGGGGTCCTTAAGGCTTGGACTTATCCTATGGCGTGACTCTTTTCCCTAAGACCTGAGACTTAGGCTCTGATACCAACTTAACTATCACGCCCCGAGCCTTTATTACAGCGAAAGACTCGCTCGAGAAACGTGAACAGTCGGCATGGTAAGCCTCTTGCAAGTAAGAACGATCAGAGCGTAGGACAACCACACATAACAAAATGCAATTGCACAATAATTTACTCAAACTCCAACTTTATTTCATTAATAATCAAAATATTCAAATACAATAACTTTTCGACCTTCTTCAATCCATCAGACTCAAGAAAAAAGGAAAATTACAAAGACTCGATCTAAACAAGATTGACTTTCCTAAGTCTTCACTCTCATTTTGATACGACTTTCATTCGCTCTCGGACCCGCTACTTGTATAACTCGAATCCGAATTCGAATCACTTCCATCTCCTGAAAAGATTAGAAATAGGTAATGAGCACACTTACCCAGTAGGTATCTTCGCATCAACATGAAGGCACTATTAAAGTGATTAGTATTTTACCTCTAAAGAAAATAAATTAAAATTATGCGAATACGATAAATCACATGTAAATAACCAAAGTAACGAGACGATCACGTGGGATAGATTGAGCAAGTATGAATTAGCAAGAATGTAACAAGAACATGATATGGCCTTTCATGATCAAGGATGTATCAAGAATGTACTAGCAAGCCACTTAATCATCACACAAACACCTTTTGCTTATGAGCAAATATTTGGTGAATTTCTTGTGAAATATCATGTAACAAGCAAGAAAGTCATATACATGTATATATCGTGCCGTGGATTTTCATTCATTTATAGAGAAAGTACTCCCAGCGTAATGCGACGCCAGTAGCATCATACCCCATGGTTTACAGTATGTTCCCGGTAATCAGCCGAGAGGATTAGCATAGAGCCCTTGAACACAATCAGTGCTCGATCGCATCTTCAAGTATAAATCAAGCTACTTCCACGTTTCAAGCAATAAAATATGGCCAATCAATATAACAAGTTCAATAAGTTCATGATAACAATAATTCAATGAATGAACGCTCCGATTAAGAATATGAAGGATCAAGAATGACTTAAAATAATGTTATGCTCATGGAAACAATTCGACGGCATAACAGTACATTTCTTATCTTTCATAATTTAAAATTAAGTATCTTGAACAATATGGCAAGTCCTAGACCATCAATAATCCATCTAGGAACTTTGGAATATCAACCCTTGGATCAAACCTCGGGTTAAAGTACTCAGGAATTGTGGCGGTCAATTAATGGGCCGCTACATGAACGTGACGGTTTAGTATTGGACCGTTAGAATGGGCTGAATCCAGAAAGAATAAATTGGACTCAGTAATGTGACGATTGTATACTGGGCCGTTAGATGTGCCTGACGGTCGAGTAATAGGCCGTTACATGGACAGAATTCAAAACTTTGATAGTACTTTTCTAGACAATTGGACTTTAATGGTACAACCAGCTCAGCGTCCTAGTGGGAATCCCAGGCTCACGGAGACTTACGGAGGCCTTGCAATAAGATTTCATAGTCTATTGGAAGGAATATCCAATAGAGAGATCCTCAAGTTCAAGAATGTGTTTCTATAGTGCAGAAGTGTAACTAGTGGACACATACTAGAGTATACACCACGTACTTAAAGAAAATGACTCTATAGATGAGAAAGAATGTGTAACGATGTGAAACCATGATAAACTCCATCAATATAACATTTAAAATCATGGTTTTAATACAAAACTATAGAGTTTAGCAATTGAAATTAACATATGCTTAAAATAACTCAAGGTGCTTTAGACATGTAATTTCTATCATGAATCAATAAATAAATTCAAAGTCATGAAAACAGGTCAAAACTTAGATATCTAGGCTTTATTTATAATCTAAGTAGACTGTTTTCAATTCTATCTCGGGTTGACAGATCACAGTATTCTGACGGTCTAATATGGGGCGTCATAGTGCTGTGACGGTTTATCGTGGGGCCGTCAGAGTGTTGTAACGCTCCACCTATAGTCCGTCAGAGTTTACATGGAAACTCAAGTACAATATGGGGTGTGACGGCTTATCGTAAAGCCGTTATATGTCTCTGACGGTCGAACTATAGGCCGTTAGAGCCTTGTTGACAGTACATAGAAAATAAAAGACTATGGTTGAAAGATGTCATGTTTTTAAAAAAAACTTAACTACTCTAGTTATGACAAAATGAAGTAAAGGCCATCTAGATGCATAGGTTGTAGTGAATTAACAAGAGAATATCTTTTATCTTTAATTTGGGCTAAACATATGCATGTATGCATAGACCTACTAAAACATGAAATTCTTGGCCTATGATGCATGAAATCAAGTAAAATCAGAGGGCTTTTATCCCTAACATGATATTCTTGCCGTTCATTAGATGACCTACCCCTTTACAAGCTTCTATACTTCAAATTTGGGCCTGCAAAGCACGCCCTAATCCTTCCTTTCTTGTGGGTTTTCAGCAACTTCACGCCGTCCTAACTCCTCATTCTCTTGACCTAAAGATGGGAAATTTGGAGGGTATAAAGATGAAACTATTAGGAACAAAAAGTTCTAAAGAACCAATTTCTAAATACCTCGTTTAGATGTCCCAATTTCCTGTTCTTCAGTGGACTTTTGCTCAGATTCCTAGGTCGCTATGGTTGAACCATCAACTTTGGAAGCTTCTAACTTCTTGGATACTTGATCTCCTAGCACGAAATTTTGGGAGCTATTAGTCTAAAGTATTAGAAACAAAAGCTTCCAAATAACTTACCCAAAATTATGACTCCTTATCTTGATTCTTCACGAGCCAAAAGTAAGAGTCGCCTAGTCCAATCTGGGTCCTATTTATATAACGTTGCTAGAGTTTCATGGATTAGGTCGATTCTGGAGTCCTTAGTTGACCAGAACTTGATCCCTAAGAGTCCTTAGTAATCTTACATGTTCTCCCAATTAGGTCTCTAGCAGATAGGATCCCAAAGATCCAATCTTTTTGCTTGTTCTTCCACTCACGGAATTAGTCAGAACGTAACGGTCGAGTCTTGGTGCGTCAGAGCCCTGTGGCAGTTGCACGATAGACCGCTACAGATACTGTGCGTAGAGTTCAAGCTTAATAAAACTCTTTTATTATTTTATACACATAATTATCTATAAAAAAGTATTTATCCTTATATTCCGATGATAAATTAATTAACCTTCTAGAATATGGGCCAAACTTAATAGACTTGGTCCTTGACTCCTTTGGGCTTTATTTATCAAAACTGGATTAATTATTTAACATAATTGGGCCTTATAATCCCAATATCAATTTATTAGTTCATTTAAGCTTCGTAAATTCCTAATAAATTTCAAAAAATTCTTAAAATAATCTAGAAATTATTTATATAAATTTTGGGGCACTACATATCGTCTCGAGCCAGGCCTCTAGCTAGTTCCCCCCCCCCAGTAGGACGCTACTGTTAAGTAGGGGCCCACGGGAACTAGCTTAAAAATCGTAAAACGGGACTACCCCACCACCTCTCCCAGGTGGGATCGACACAAAAGGTCGTTGGGCTACGACTAGTGGTTCGTCGTAAGGAAAGAGAACAAATTCTATTGGGATCTAAAAACATGCCACAATTTGTAAAATAAACTAAACATGGCGAATATGCAGGAATAAAAGCATAATTAAATGCATATGCTAATAATTGAAATCTGCAAGAATTAAACGGTTAAGAACCAGTCGCTTCATCATTAAACGGTGCCGCTCAATGGATATGAACGGTTGAGGATGAGCCGCTCAACGGAGCGATCAGTCCACTAGGCGGTCCAATGACTGGCCGTTCAGTGAACTGAACGGACCGGTCCAAGCTGTGCCATGGAAGTAAACAGACTATGTCTAGCCGTGCTACTAACGCCGCCTTACTGTTCAAAGGGATTAAGCGGTCAAGGGTCTACCATTCTAAGGTTTGAACGGTCTGACTAAGAACCGTGCTAAGGGTTTAAACGGTCGGGATGAAGACCGTGGTCTACTGGACGGTCACGAGAAGGACCGTGCCATTACCGTGATGGCGAAAACGAGATGAACCCCGTGGGAAACCCACCCGGTCGGTCCAAATGGACAACAAAACTTGTTTAACCTGTCAACCCACAACATATATCCACCATACAACCCTCCCAAGCCCATAAAACATAAAGACGATGTCCATGGTATGATTTTCATGAATTAAAAAAAAATTACAATGCCCATGGAATTTCACACAGAAATCGAGGAAAACGAAGGGCAATGGGGGTGCATGGGGTACGGGAGTGATCCTAGCGAGGAGAGGATTCATCCCCCTACCTCGATTGCGATGAAACTGACGATCCGACGCCGAACAGTCGAAGGAAGCCGCGCCGTCCTCTCGCCTGTACACGTCTCCACGCTCCGCACATCGGGACAAGGTTAGCGTCAACGCGATCCTCGCTCACGAGCAACCCAATGATGTGCTCCACGCCTCCGTCTGCGGCCCAGTCAGACCACACCACCGAGAGAGAGGGAGGGCGTTGCCGCGAAGAGAGAGAGAGAGAGAAATGTGGGGGAGAGAGAGGGTCGATCGAATGAAAAAAACGTTTTGATATATATTTTTTTGATTTTTAACCTTATTTTGCACTTTAAACCCTCGAAGAAGCATAATTGTAATTATGCGCAATAATTTTCTTAAAAGCTTTTAACTAAATGGATTAAATGCTAGAAAAGTCCAATAAATCTAGAAAAATTACCTAAACTCATGGAATAAATTTTATATTATTCCGATAAAGATCCGTTAAAGAACGGGTCTTACAAATGAGGACCAAAATCCCTGAACGGGAGTACCTGCTTGTGTAGAGGTTAAAAAGAGTCCAAACAATTGAATACATAGCATGGAAAAGAAGACGATAAATCTAGGATAAAACGCGTCCCTATAGAGTGGTGCAGTTCAGATGATAGACAGAAATGTGTATGAGGAAATTGACGCATTATAGGCACTCAGAACCGCGTCTAGTCATCAAGACATGTTTCGGTTTGATGAACATGGTTGCGCCTCACTCACTAAGCATGTTACAGAAGGCCGATTAAATCACGTTTCTTTAGAATGACGTGATTTGAATGTGTTTAGGATTTTATGGTACAACCACCCCAGTGATCGAAGAGGGATTCCTTCGATGTTAGGATCTTACGTAGGTCTTAGTAAAAGAGATTCCAATCCGTCCAGAGAGATTTCCGAGCAGTGGGTCCTTCCTTCGCCAAGGAAGGTGTATTCAGAGAAAACATCGAGAAGCAGCGAACCATGTTATGACAATATGACGTGAGTTCAAAATTTTCCAGTTTCTAGAAAAAAATCGTTCACGGAAAAGTATAGCAAAATTGAGTCTGGGCAAGGGACGCCAATTCAATTGGCATCTTCTCCTTACAACATGAATTCAGCAAATAGCGTCTGCTGTCTTGACATTGTTTCAACAGTTTTACAAAAATCAAAACTAGGAAAAATCTAGAAAATGACGTCTTGGGAATGGACATCAATTTAAATTTATACGAACAAAGAGTAATCAAGGATTAGTCAAGATTTTGAAGGGAGTAATCATATAGTAAGAAATAGAAGGAATTAATCAGGGATCAAGTAGATCAAATAGATTAAAATTTAGACTAGGGATATGATTAAAAGTTTGAGTTTAGGCTTAATAGCTTACGTTTTCAGGGTAAAATTTTAGAAACTGTGTTTTAAACAAAGTGCTTGACAAATTAGCATGTAGCCGGAAATAGAGTCTTGCGAAAAAGAATTTTATTAAAATAACATCTTGCAATTAGACACTTATCTTCGGGAATGTTTTCGATCAAATTGAATATAAAATTCTTAAAAACAAGAATGCACAATACAAAGATGCTTCATATTCCAAAATTCTTGGTGAATACACGATGAAAACTCATGAGCTTGGTACCAAATCGAAGAGCACGGTTGACTCTACCTACCATGAAGTTTAATTGAATTACGCCTAAGAGATTACCTACCTCAGGCTTTAAAGAAAGGAGAGGAATATAATATGGCCCACTAACTTCACGAACGAACACCTTTCCTTTACTCACTAACACCCACGAATGGAAGCCTTCGAGTTCCACGCATCACTTGGGGGTTCTATCGGGGGCTCTAGGGCTCTATTTATAAATTAGTCTCCCAAAGAGTCCTTGTTAAATTAACATTACTTAGTTAAGAATCCTATTATTTCGATGGTGTCTGTCGTATTAACACCAAACCTTCCTAGGAAAGGCAGCCGCCGCCATCGCTTAACTTAATTAGTTTATTAGGGTTGGTCGATTGGCTAGGTTTAGGGTTTTGTTTACGGGTTTTAAAGTTTCTATCTATTAAAGGCCAAGCAACGCCCATTAAGGTTAATGCTTATAATAGGGATTAATCTTTGGCCCCATTTACTTTTTATGTTAGCGGGTTAATCCTTTTCATGTATGGCCTATTTAGTCTTTAAACCTTTTTAAGAAATATTTTACAATTAGATTATGTACTAAATGAATTTAATTTGCCTTTATTTATTTATTATAGTTAATCTTATTTATTTCTTAATTATATTTAAGGGACTTTATCAATTAAATATCACCTCATTAATTTGTGAGTTTTATCTTTATTTATTTTCTTAAGTAATTTTAAGGGATTACTTATGACAACTCGTCATCTTTCGCTTTATGAAATTTATCTCGTGATCATCCGAGTTTTTATCTTTATTAATGATCTTAACCATTCTTGAGTGTTTTATTCAATAAATAATAAAGTTGTTAACAAAATATTATTAATTTAAAATTTAGATGGGATAATTATTACTTTTCGTTTTAAAGATCTCTCTTGCAACTTTAATTTTTTTAACTCTAAGATTTATTTAAGAGGTTCTATAAATTAAATATATCTCTAAACACTTCGTTAGTTAAACTATTTGAGATTTTACATGTAAGGAAATTAGGTTACAATATCTCTTCTCATTTTAAGAGTTTTCCCTTGTTATGACCTCCTACGTACTTTCAAGGGGTTCTATATATTAAACATGTTGCCAGATTAATAAAATATTTGATGATCAACATTTCTAATTAAATGTGGGAATTCATTTTACGATGTTGCTCCTCATATATATATTATTTTAGATCCTATTTGGAGAATTGATTAAAGTTAATTGTTTTCCTTATTTAGTCACTTTTCAATTTTTATTACTCTTATAATAATTGTCACCCAATCTAATTTATTGTTGGTTAATTTAAGAGTTTAAGTCAATTATTGAAACTGCTAATTTAGGTACATTAATTTTAATATCTTACGAAATAATATTTTTAATTTTACATAATTTTTTCAATTGCAAGGAATTTTATCTCTCGTAAATTATTATCACATTTGATTTTCATTATTTCATTTCTTTTCTCATTCATATATATACATAGTTATTAGTATCAAATTTTATTCATTATTTTAAGTCGGTTGCTGTTAGGTATACTTGGGGTAAATTCAAATGTTACCGTTATCAGTTTTGGTAATAACAAAATTATTGTTGTATACAATTATGATCATTCAGTTATGACAAGAAAGAGCAGAAATGACTAAAGAATGAAAGAGCTGAAAAATAAGAAAAAAAGAACTTAGGCGCTTATAGAAACACTTTAAAAAAATTGACTAAACATAAAATAGTTGCAAACAGATAACAAACATGATAAAATCATACTTATGCGATAAAAAAAAACTTAAGTGCTTATAACTCACATAGCCGCTATATCGGCTAAGTTATTAACTTAGTCGAATACAGGTGCTGTATCCCTTAGGCGCTTCTCTGCCTATCTGATTCACCTATCTGAGTTCTCATAGGCACCGAGAACTTCACCTATCTCAAGTGAATAAACAAGTCATAGGCGCTATAATTCACTTAGGCGTCACTTTGCCTATCAGCATCACCTATCTGTAACATAGGAGCTGCTTCGCCTATCTCGATCACTTAGGCGATATCTAACTCACATAAGCACAAGATCGCCAATCTTACTCAATCGCCTATCTTTTTCTAAGGCTCAACATACGTGTTACTTCGCCAATCTTACTGGCTTAGGCGAAAGACAATCACCTATCTTATTCTTTAGACGACTAAATCACTTCTCCCATCTTTTCACTTCGCCTATCCTAAAGACGTCACTGTTGAGGAGAATGTTGTGCTAAAGTTGGGCATGTGTGGAACGTGAGTGTTTCTATTATTTTGATGATGTCCAACTATGACTCAACTAATGATTAGTTCTATTATTTTAATGTGATTCCAACTATGACTCAACTATGACTCATTTCTAGTGTTTTGATGATGTATGTCTTTAGAGTCATTTTGCTATTCATTATGCATTTGCTATGCATTTAATAAAATCCATTTGCATACAATTCAAGTCATTATATTGTCAATTCAACATATCAAGAATGGCTTGCAACGCTTAACCAATTGGCCGCACAGAAATCAAGATAGATCCAAAGGCGCCAAGATCACTCAAAATGCAAAGTGGAAACTCATGATGCCAAGTGCACTTGCAGATCAAGAATGGCTTGCAACACACAAATCAAGATCAATCCAAAGGAGCAAGCCATCCCAGGAGGACGATCAAAAGTCACTCATGATGCCAAGTGCATGATGCCAAGTACACTTTGATTGGAGTGGAAATATCTACTGTGAAAGCTCAACAGAATGCAACCAAAGAATGGAATGGAGGTGGCGAAATGAAAGTGAAATGAACACGTCCAAGGAAGGTCAAGCAAGAAAGAAAAGGCCCAAGCAATGAAGCAAAGCTTCTACAAAGGACCGAGCATTCATCCAAGATGATCAAGGTTAAAATCCATGGTTCAACATGTTCTAAATTCAAAGAAACCAATGCCACGAAGTTGAATGGGTTTACGGAGGTGAAACGGTTGAAATCTGGAAAATTCCCAGCTAGCGGTCGACCTACAGCAGCTAGCGGTCGACCTAAAATTTCAGGGACTGAAACTCTACAGGACAGGTGCTAGCGGTCGACCGCCAGCAAGTGGCGATCGACCGAAATTCCTAGGGATCACCCGAATGCAAGTTTTACAGTAGCGGTCGACCGCCAGGAGCTGCAGGTCGACCGCCAGCCCCGAGTGCAGCAAAGTTTGACTTGAATTCCACCTCGTGGGCTGCCTAATTCTCATGATTTCTTTAATCCCAAAGAACCCCAAAGTCTCCCAATCACCCAAAAATTGTGGATCTGGTCTAGGGCTTCTCCAAGGACCATTCAAGGTCTATAAATACAACACTTGGAGAAGAAAGAAAGAGAAGGCTTCCATATGCTCAATTGAAGATCAAAAGAGGCCAAGTGTGATTTGTGGAGATCCAAAGGGGACGAGGTACTGTTCACGTGAACAGTACTTCGTGAAGAAGTTCTTCATCCAAGCAAGGTTGATTCAAGCTCAAATCAAGGCAAACAACCTTCAAGGAAGATCAGATGCAAGCTAGGCTATCAAGGTGATCTAAGGAAGCTAGTTTCATTCAAGATCTTCAAGAGAAATCATCTACATCATTCCGATTCATCCAAGGTGATTTCTGAAGCATTCAAACTCCTAGAAGCTGTTTAAGAAACAAGATTCAAGGTAGAATCAATTACTCTCTTCATCCACTTCAAGAAGATACAAAGAGAAGATCAAAAGAGGAGATTGAAGAAAGAGTTACTGTTCACGTGAACAGTACTCCGTGAAGAACATCTTCATCCAATCCAAGGTATTCAAAGTTCATATCAAAGCAATCATCTTCCAAGATCTGTGAAGAAGGAAGCAAGGATCAAGGTAGCATCTATTCACTTCTTCATCCATTCAAAGAGATCAAAAAGAAGATCAAAAGAGGAGGATTGGAAGAACAGTTACTGTTCACATGAACAGTACTCCGTGAAGAACATTCATCCATTCAAGGGTGAATCAAGAAGATTGATTTGCATGAAGAAGAGATCCATGTTGCTGATCAACAAATCATTTCCATTCAAGGGCCAATTCTTTCTTACTCAATCTCTTGTTTTAGTTCCTTCACATTTGTTTTACTTTCAATATTGTTAAACATTGAAGTTGTGATTCGTCCCTACCGGTGGTTAGTAGGAAGGCAATTGGAGGGTGTTCCAATTTGCGGTTGACGTCCCTACCAGGTGGTTAGTAGGAAGGCAATCGGAGGTGTTTCCGATCTGCGGTGTTGACATCCCTACCGTTGGTTAGTAGGAAGGCAATCGGTGGTTTCCGATTTGTGGTTTGGTGCGCTGCGCTAGTGGAGCCTCACCGGGTTTGGTGAGGGGTGGACGTAGGGCTGAGGATTCAGTCCGAACCACCTTAAAATCCATTGTGTTCATGGTTTGTTTGTGTGATTGCTTGTGCTAGATGCATGCTTAGGTTTAATATTCACATTACTTATTTATCTTGCTAAGCAAATCATTGTGTTCTTCGTTAAACTAGTTTTTATTCTGCTGTGATTCTTGCTGTCTAGCTTTATAGAGGGTTGAATTGTGAAAAGAGGTGCAGATCTATTCACCCCCCTCTAGATCAGTCAGCCACTACCCAACAAGTGGTATCACAGCACACAACAAGTGGTATCAGAGCCTAGCTCTGCTATTTTCAGATCCTACGATCTGCAGGGAAAGATCCGGGTTCATTGTGATTTAAATGGCTTCTTGTGCTACACGTGCTTCGATGGTTTCTCTACCCATTTATGATGGTTCAGATTTTTCTACATGGCTAGGGAGATTGTTCATCTATGTTAGCTCAATAGATCCACAATTGTGGAATCTTATATACAATGGTCCTCATGAGCTGCCATCAAATTCAATTGATTGGTCAGCCGAACATGAGACCAAACACAATGATAATCTTGCTGCATATAACTTAATTATAGCTACAATTGATATTAGACTAACTCACATTGTATCTTCCTGCAGCACAGCCAAGCAAGTACTGGACAAGTTGGTGAAAATCCGTGAAGGAAAAGAACAAGAACAAGAATGCTTCATGGCCGACCGTGCAGAAGAGTCAAGCAAACCATCCTCATCAAAGGTAAATTCTGATTCCGAGGAATTCACTTTTGAAGAACTTATGGAATCCTATGATGAGTTGTTTACACAATACAAAAAGGTAATATCAGAAAATAAAAAGTTGAAAAAGGATCTCAAGAAAAATAACCAACATGAAAGCTTGATTTGTAAAAAGTGTTCTGCGTTTGAAGAGCTCTCTTTTGATCTAGACACACATAAACAAAGCATTGCATGTCTAAGAGATGAAAATGAAAATCTTCATGATGAAATCACTAGGTTGGAAGAAATTATAATAAAACTTCAAAACCAACTTAAGGTAATCTCTAATGATCAAACTATGGCCGATGGGCTTATTCATGATGAGAGGTTGATTGAAGAAAATAAAAATTCTGTTTCATGCTCTGCTAATTTTGCATGTGAAAAATGTTCATTCTTGAGAAACATAAATGTTGGTCTCCATGATGATCTTGAATGGCAACAAAATTTGATTGATTCTCTAAAGGAATAGAATAAAGAGTTGTTGGAAAAGAAAATTGAATGTGAAAAAGTTGAAGAAGAATTGCATGAAAAATTGGCTGCACATGAAAAAGGCAAATCTATCATTGATGATCACTCCGAAACATTGCATGCTTTAGAACAACAAAGTCAAAATCTTAAAGCTGTAAATGCCATGCTCAATGAGCAATTGGCAGCATGTGAAGAGGGTCTTAATGAGTCTAAACAGCATATTTCTTCACTTGAAAATGAAATTCAAGGTTTGAATGATTTCCTGTCAATGTTTGCCCAAATCCAAGATTTTGGCTCACCGGAAGCCACCACTTCATGTGGTCACCAAAAAGGGCATACTGCTCGAAAGAAAAGTAAAATTCAGCATTCTCATCCAAACATGCACCATAACATGCTCAATGCTAAATATCATGTTTTCCACAAAAAGAATGTCCATTGTTATTATTATGGTAGACATGGTCACACTGTGTATGATTGTTTTATCTTGAGAAATGATGAGCTTAGAGCAGGACAGCAAGTGAAAGAACAAGGAAAGAAAGAAAGACACCACCCTCATACCATGAAAGGTAAGAATCATGCTCGCCCACAAAAGTATAGTCCACATGCACATGAACATGAACATAAAAAGGATAATCAATCTTTTGTGTGTTGTTTCTACTGTGGTAAAAATGGGCATGAGATGTATGGTTGCCATACAATGAGGGAAGATGATTTGATTGCCTTGAAAAAGATGAGTCAAGATGCTAAACCTGTTGCTAACCCACAAGGACTCAAGCAAGCTTGGGTACCTAAAAATTCCAAATAAGAATTTTGGGTGCAGGATGCCTTGGAGCTGAACAAATGAATGGTCAGGTAAATAAAAGCTCAAGGCACATGTATGTACATAAACTTTTTAATTTCAATCATCTTGCATGTTTAGTCCTAACATGTAGATAGTGCATCATAAGTCTGCCAAATGTCATTAAATTCTGCAAACTGAATTGCTCTTTGAAATGCTTTACCCCCATGGTGTGAGATGAACTTTTGAGCTAGATTTCTTGCTCATACCATGCTGGACCACAGCTGCTTAGTTCATGAAATACTTATTTTGCTGATGTTGCTGATATGATGATGAGTTGTTTAATTCTTGCTACCAACCATGTGAAATTCCTAGATTTTGGTTTTGATGGTGTATACCATGGTTGTAATTTTTAACTCATTAATTCACGATTAGCATTGTTCAAAGGGGAGTCTAGCAATTGGCATCATCATGTTGCATTCAGTTCAAAATAACTTGTGAATGATTTGTGTTTGCATCATCTTGTGATCTTATATACTTTAATGCAAATCATGTTTAGAAAAATAAAACAAAATAAAAAAATGTGTGCAATCATCCATGCAGCATCTGCATTGCATTGTGTATTCATATAGTTCATAGGCTGCACATTTCATAGCAAACCCTTGCATAGATCTAGGGGGAGTCAACATCAAAACTCTGTTTGCATCATTCTACACACTGTTGACATCCTTGCATAGAATGCATAACCTCAAGAGGAGTGTTCCTTCATTCATTCCTGTTTATCATTCATGCAACACTCTCTCTCATTCATACCAACCAACTGCATTTTATTGATACACTAAATCAGATTGCTAAACCTCAGGCTAATGGAAATTGAAATAATGATCTTCTTCAATTTGATTGTGTGTTTTTGTAAATTGGTTTCCATGCATTGTTCATCTGTAAAAATGTCGTTTGCATATGGTGTAGCATTGCATGTGGTTGCATAATAAAACTGAATTGCTTGTTTGAGAATGATTTAAACTTGCATTACACCCGGTATATAAAAAGGTATCGCCCGACCGTTAGGTTACGCCTATCGGAGAGGTGATTCACTTGCGTGAGGGGATCCTTGGATTCTGTAACTCCGCCGAGTACCGGATAGGTCTAGGTGCATCATATTGCATAGTCCGTGCTTGTCTAGATGCACTCACCATGCGTGAAAATTCTCATCGCTATGTACCATGTGTCATTCTTGCATATAGGCCATATCGTTAGGGGGAGTTGTCTCCTTGACTCATTCATGCACATGCTACATACCATGAGTCGGGTCATAGCATTCATGCATATTTCTTTTTGCCCATCTCATGAGTGATCTAGCTATTCCATGCACATCCTAGGGGGGAGTCTTGCAATCTGAACATTCTTGGGTAATTGTCTGATAATGGTGTAAGAGCTTTCTATTATATGCACTGATGATTGTCCATCAAATAACAATGGTTCAGATTTAATGATTTCTTTGAAATTCTGATAAATATGTTTTTGAAATCATCTATGTCACGTAGTCTTTAATAGACTTTAACTAGAGGTTACATGTTGTGATTTGAATGATCTTTCTGAAATCTGAAAATTCAAATGTCATAGTCAAGTTGGTTGAGTTGCTACAGTCTCGTATTGTTTTTAAACAACTTGACATATTAGAATTCATAAAGGAAAAATTTGGCAAAGTAATGACATTAGGTCGCTGAGAAACATGTCTTCTCATCAAGGAAATGAGGCTAGATATGTCATGAAGTACCCTTGTTATCTTTGTTATCAATAGCTTGGACTCAAGGTAGAGCAATGGCTAAATCGCTGAGAAATATATCTCCTCATCAAAGATATGAGATCAGATATGTCATGAGGTGATTTCAGTTATCTCTGTTCACTATGAAGCATAACAGTCAGTTTTACCGAATACCTAGGAATACAGGCGTCTAAACAACGTGTATTCTTACGGCTAGGAGGTATGACTTAGACTCGATTGCTCGTAAAATATGAGTCTAATGATATGACTTTCATTTCAGAAGATTATGGAAAATATGTTGAATCAAAGTATTCCTTATAATTGTCATGGTTGTTTAACCTCAATACAAGTTGTGCTTTTCCCGATGACGATTATGAATATGGCTGTGTAAGACAATGGAGGATTACCATTGCTAGAGTATGCACTTTTGGTTCACTTCTATTAAACCATGGATATAGCCGTTTTTCAAATTCTCTTGTTAATTCAGAATTCATTAGCTTTGAACCATACATATTCATCACGGCATGTTTCTAGTTGCTTATAATGGTTTGCTCTATACTCCTCTTTCCCTCAGCTTCCTACATAATTTGTTCATTCATTTAGATAGGAGGAGAAAGTTTACATTCATTTTTATAAAGGGAGAAGGCTTGGTGACTTGGTGAGTCATTCATCATACAGGGGAAGAATGTTTGCATATATTCTTGTAAGTGTTTGCATTGTGATGCTGTTTGCATTGTGGTTTGGTGAGCATCATATATAGGGGAAGAAGAACGAGAGGTACATATCATCTTGTGAGCGAGGGGTTGCATAGCATGTGTTCATTCATTGTCATTGCATAGCATGGGTTAATTCATTTGAGAGAATATCATACATTGAACTCTTTGCATTCACATGCTCTACCTCATCTATGCATATCTGTGTTCACTCATGCATACATATTGGGTGAAATCACTTTGTGCTCATGCATACATATTTGCATTCTCATGTTTTGATCATCCTTGCATTGCACATATGGCTTGCATCTTGCCTTCCCATGCATTGCATAGAAAATCCTGAAAACCATAAAAAACTAAAATCTTGAAAACCTCTAAAAATTGAAAAATCTGAAATCAAAATTACTTTCTGGCTGTCTTATCTATCTCTTCTGTTGGACCATGTTGGCATACTTCATCTCATTCATTGGTCTCACAAATGCAAAAGGGAAAAAGATTTGATTCCTTCTTGCTGATCCCTTCTTGCTGATGGCAAAGGGGGAGAAGATTTGATGAGCCATTTCAAAGATTTTGGTATTCTTTGTGTGGAGTCGATTTGGTTGAGCCATATGAATATTTTTAATGAGCCATAGTGTTCTTGAATGTTCTTGAATCTTTTTATGACTCATAGTTGCCATCATCAAAAAGGGGGAGAATGTTGGGGAGAATGTTGTGCTAAAGTTGGGCATGTGTGGAACGTGAGTGTTTCTATTATTTTGATGATGTCCAACTATGACTCAACTAATGATTGGTTCTATTGTTTTGATGTGATTCCAACTATGACTCAACTATGACTCATTTCTAGTGTTTTGATGATGTATGTCTTTAGAGTCATTTTGCTATTCATTATGCATTTGCTATGCATTTGATAAAATCAATTTGATATGCATTTTGCTTTTGCTATGCATTTAATAAAATCCATTTGCATACAATTCAGGTCATTATATTGCCAATTCAACATATCAAGAATGGCTTGCAACGCTTAACCAATTGGCGGCACAGAAATCAAGATAGATCCAAAGGCGCCAAGATCACTCAAGATGCAAAGTGGAAACTCATGATGCCAAGTGCACTTGCAGATCAAGAATGGCTTGCAACACACAAATCAAGATCAATCCAAAGGAGCAAGCCATCCTAGGAGGACGATCAAAAGTCACTCATGATGCCAAGTGCATGATGCCAAGTACACTTTGATTGGAGTGGAAATATCTACTGTGAAAGCTCAACAGAATGCAACCAAAGAATGGAATGGAGGTGGCGAAATGAAAGTGAAATGAACACGTCCAAGCAAGGCCAAGCAAGAAAGAAAAGGCCCAAGCAATGAAGCAAAGCCTCTACAAAGGACCGAGCATTCATCCAAGATGATCAAGGTTAAAATCCATGGTTCAACATGTTCTAAATTCAAAGAAACCAATGCCACGAAGTTGAATGGGTTTACGGAGGTGAAACGGTTGAAATCTGGAAAATTCCCAGCTAGCGGTCGACCTAAAATTCCAGGGACTGAAACTCTACAGGACAGGTGCTAGCGGTCGGTCGACCGCCGACCGAAATTCCCAGGGATCACCCGAATGCAAGTTTTACAGTAGCGGTCGACCGCCGGGAGCTGCAGGTCGACCGCCAGCCCCGAGTGCAGCAAAGTTTGACTCGAATTCCACCTCGTGGGCTACCTAATTCTCATGATTTCTTTAATCCCAAAGAACCCCAAAGTCTCCCAATCACCCAAAAATTGTGGATCTGGTCTAGGGCTTCTCCAAGGACCATTCAAGGTCTATAAATACAACACTTGGAGAAGAAAGAAAGAGAAGGCTTCCATATGCTCAATTGAAGATCAAAAGAGGCCAAGTGTGATTTATGGAGATCCAAAGGGGACGAGGTACTGTTCACGTGAACAGTACTTCGTGAAGAAGTTCTTCATCCAAGCAAAGTTGATTCAAGCTCAAATCAAGGCAAACAACCTTCAAGGAAGATCAGATGCAAGCTAGGCTATCAAGGTGATCTAAGGAAGCTAGTTTCATTCAAGATCTTCAAGAGAAATCATCTACATCATTCCGATTCATCCAAGGTGATTTCTGAAGCATTCAAACTCCTAGAAGCTGTTTAAGAAATAAGATTCAAGGTAGAATCAATTACTCTCTTCATCCACTTCAAGAAGATACAAAGAGAAGATCAAAAGAGGAGATTGAAGAAAGAGTTACTGTTCACGTGAACAGTACTCCGGGAAGAACATCTTCATCCAATCCAAGGTATTCAAAGTTCATATCAAAGCAATCATCTTCCAAGATCTGTGAAGAAGGAAGCAAGGATCAAGGTAGCATCTATTCACTTCTTCATCCATTCAAAGAGATCAAAAAGAAGATCAAAAGAGGAGGATTGGAAGAACAGTTACTGTTCACATGAACAGTACTCCGTGAAGAACATTCATCCATTCAAGGGTGAATCAAGAAGATTGATTTGCATGAAGAAGAGATCCATGTTGCTCATCAACAAATCATTTCCATTCAAGGGCCAATTCCTTCTTACTCAATCTCTTGTTTTAGTTCCTTCACATTTGTTTTACTTTCAATATTGTTAAACATTGAAGTTATTATTCATCCCTACCGGTGGTTATTAGAAAGGTAATTGGAGGGTGTTCCAATTTGCGGTTGACGTCCCTACCAGGTGGTTAGTAGGAAGGTAATCGGAGGTGTTTCCGATCTACGGTGTTGACGTCCCTACCGTTGGTTAGTAGGAAGGCAATCGGTGGTTTCCGATTTGCGATTTGGTGCGCTGCGCTAGTGGAGCCTCACCGGGTTTGGTGAGGGGTGGACGTAGGGCTGAGGATTCAGTCCGAACCACCTTAAAATCCATTGTGTTCATGGTTTGTTTGTGTGATTGCTTGTGCTAGATGCATGCTTAGGTTTAATATTCACATTACTTATTTATCTTGCTAAGCAAATCATTGTGTTCTTCGTTAAACTAGTTTTTATTCTGCTGCGATTCTTGCTGTCTAGCTTTATAGAGGGTTGAATTGTGAAAAGAGGTGCAGATCTATTCACCCCCCCTCTAGATCAGTCAGCCACTACCCAACAAGTGGTATCACAGCACACAACAGTCACCTATCTAGAAGGAACTTCATCTATCTTCTGGAACTCCTCTTATCTCTAACATCAACTATCTCTTTGACTGAATCATTTCAGCTTCTGTGCTTCACCTATCTTAATCCACCCAGCTCTTGTGATATAAACTACTAAAATACTGTGTAGCTATCTGTTTGTATTATCCTCACAATTTTCTGATAGCTCTAAATAAAACATACGTTGATTGAGTTGTCTCGTACTTATAGGCTCATCTATAGATAAATTCAAATAGAAAAAATATTTCTCCTAAAAATGCAGCTTTATGTCTTATGATTTACTAGTTATTGTCCCTACAAAAGCTGCTTATTCCGTAAAATAATTCTGTCAAACTGAAATCATTTCGAGGGAAATCTCCAAAATTCAAAATGGATTAAATGCAGGCGAATAAAGCATTAAATGTCATCCATATCGAAGGCATATATGCACGTAATCCTTGCAAGTACATTCGATTGACAGAACACGAAAGACATATCTTCTTCGGTGTATTTCAGGAAGGGACAAGATGGCAGGAGGACTGACGCATATCAACCTATAAGAGCAACGGAGAGAAATACAATATTTCGACCGCTTATATGAAAGAAAAACATTCATCTCTATGCATGACAACTAGAGAACAACAGAGATACCTGATCACGTATAAAGAAAGATAGAGACATATTTCGAAGAAAATTTCAAGAAACCTACAAAAGCATAAAAGACATATCCGATGCTTTAAGATAAGAGCATATACAGACTTAATCTAACGATCTGTATTTTGCATCTAACGTATAATTTTTTAAGTCTAATGAATAGCTCATTATGTCTAAAGAATATTTAGTTTTATCTAACGTGCATTGTTTTGTATCTAACAGAACCAAAGCTTGGAGAGAGCTATATATTTGCAAGATAAACATGAAGCAAAGACAAGAAGAGCACAACACAAATCGAGCATTCCTATGAGATTCTTACTACTGACAAATAACATTTATTGCGAAGTGTTGAGAGTTTTTAGAGATACATTCCTTCTCAACCAATCCTCTACAAGAAAAAACTCAAGAAGAGAAAGCCTCACACAATCACTCTGTTGCAACTTCGAAAGCCTTCACGACACTATGATATTCTTTTTAGGCTTTCAGTGTTCCTTTCAAGAACTTTAGAAAAGAAGGATTGAGTTATTTAAAATCAAAAAATGAACCTCCACCTACCCTATATAAAATATATCATTTACCAAAATTTGTAAAAGTAGGAACTAATAAAAATTATTCCGTAACCAATGCCCATACACTAATAAAACAAGTTTTAAATGATAAAAAACTTACGGTGGAGATCTAAGGCATTCTCACACACCATAACTAATCTCAAAGAACCCAAGATGATTTCAGTACCTAAGAAATAAATCTTTCTTTGTAGGAGTGCCTTGAAAACCACAGCACTAAATAGTATCTCGACAGTAGCTGTTCAAGGCATGATAGTCACTATTTAAAAAAATCAGGGACAAAAATAGAGGTATAGTGACCTGCGGAGATAATGGAAAGGGACATATCAAATGAATAGGAATAATCAGACTTGAATCTATCCAATGCATAGAGGAAGTACTATATATAGATGGGCTAAAGCATAATCTATTAAGCATTAGTCAGTTGTGTGACAAAGGACATCAAGTAAAATTCAAGGCTGATTACTGCTTGATTCTTAAGCCCAATAATGAGAAAATCACCTTTAAGGCACATCGAGAAAAGAATATGTATGTGGTATACTTGGATGAATTAAAGCAACAACAAGTGTGTCTTACAGACAAAGAAGCAGAAGGAGTAGAATTGTGGTATAGAAAACTAGGTTATGCAAGTCAAGGAATCATCTACAAACTAATCAAATATGATCTAGTCGATGGACTCCCCAAAAGAAGAATGATGTATTTACCAATATGTAAAGCATGCATGAAAGGGAAGCAAGTACGAAATTCTTTTCAAAGCAAGAATATTGTTACAACTAGCAAACCCTTAGAACTACTACACATGGATTTATTCGGACCAATGAGAACTGTCGGTCTCGGAGGAAAGAATTATGGATTGGTAATCATAGATGATTTTTCCAGATTCACATGGGTCACATTTTTAGAACAGAAGGCCGATACCTTTGAATCCTTTATCAACTTCAGCAAGAAAATTCAGAAGGATCGAAGGTACAACATCATGGGCTTGAGAAGTGATCATAGTGGGGAATTTCAAAATACAAACTTTCAGTAATTCTGTGAATAAGAAGGCATTGAGCACAACGAATTCTCAACACCAAGAATACCTCACCAAAATAGAGTGGTAGAGAGAAAGAATGGAACGTTATTGGATATGGCAAGAACCATGTTAGCTGAGAACAAGTTACCTAGATATTTTTGGGCTGAGGTAGTAAATATAGCTTGCTACATCATTAATTGAGCAATGGTTGGACCCATACTGAAAAAAACACCATATGAATTGTTCAAATAAAAGAAACCAAACATCAGTCACCTGAAGTCGTTCGGATGCAAATGCTACATTTTGGACCACGACAAAGATAACTTAGGAAAACTTGATCCAAAGAGTGATGAAGGTATCTTTCTAGGGCACATTTCTAGACCTAATTTTTTCAGAGTGCTTAAGAAATGTACTCTTCTTGTAGAACAAATTGTACACATCAAGTTTGATGAAGCTAACTATCTTTCCAAAGGGTGAGAATGGTGTTCTTATGATGTGAATGCAGGTGAACTTACCAAACATGTGGAAGAACTTTCACTTCAAGAAGACAAACAATAGGTCGATCTACCAATAGAGGAATTACTACAGGAAGAAGAGAAAGTTGATCAAGGATTACCAAATAAATGTAAATATACCCAGAGTCATCCAAAAGAGAATATAATTGGAGATCCACAAGCTAGGGTGAGAACTAGAAGAAACATTCTTACATGTGACTATTTAGCTTTTATTTCATAGATAGAACCGAAGAACATTTAAGAAGTCTTACAAGATGAAGCTTGGATACTAGCTATTCAAGAAGAGCTGAACCAGTTTACCAGAAATCAAGTCTAAAGTCTGGTGGAAAGACCGAGGGACCACTATGTTACTGGAACCAAGTGAGTGCTTAGAAACAAATTGGATGAAACAACGGTGATCGAAAGGAATAAGGCTAGACTTGTGGCAAGGTTACTCTCAAGAAGAAGGAATTGACTACGATGAAACTTTTACCCTTGTAGCCAGACTCAAAGTGGATAAAATAGACCATGTTTATAAATTACACAAAACTCTATATAGACTGAAGCAGGCACCCAGAGCATGGTATGAAATACTCAGTTCATTTTTAGTAAGTCATGGTTTTAAACGAGGTAATGTAGACACTACACTCTTTATTTTAAAGAATAATTCAGAAACTTTAATTGTTTAAATATATGTTGATGATATCATATTTGGTGCAACTAACGAGAAAATGTGCAAGAATTTTGAAAAGTTAATGCAGGGAGAATTCAAAATGAGCTTGATGGGTGTGCTAAGTTACTTCCTAGGACTGCAAATCAGACAGATGCAAGATGAAATCTACATCTGTCAAGCCAAATACTGCAGGGAGATGCTCAAAAAATTCAAGTTCGAAAATGCAAAACTCTTATCCACACCAATGAGCTCATCGGTCAGGCTTAACAATAATGAATCAGGTAAACCTACTGATCAGACAGTGTATAGAGGTATGATAGGCTCACTCCTATATTTAACTATTAGTATACCATATATCTTATTTAGTGTGTGTATGTGTGCTAGATTTCATGCTAATCCTAAAGAAACTCACCTAAGTCATGTTAAAGGAATCTTTAGATATCTTTCTAGTTTATCCAACCTTGGTTTATGGTATCCGAGATTATGCTTTTCTGAATTAGTTGGATACTCGGACACTGGCTATGCTGGATGTAAGATAGACAGAAAAAACACCAGTGGTACCTGTCAATTTCTTGTAGGGTGCTTGATTTTTTGGTCATCGAGAAAGTAACATTCAGTAGCACTATCAACAATAGAAAGCTGAGTATGTTGCTATTGGGAGTTGTTGTACTCAACTACTGAGGGTCCAACACCAATTAGAAGATTATGAATTAAAACTAAAGAAAATTTCAATGATGTATGACAACACCAGCGCCATTAACCTGACTAAAAATCATATCTCGCATTCCAGGACATGTTGCTAATTACCATCATTTTATAAGAGAACATGTTGCTAATGGCAATATCTTGTAAATTTCGTTGACACACTGTAGTTGACATTTTTACCAAGCCATTTTCTGAGGAAAGGTTCACTACACTTCATAGGGAATTAGGGATGTGTGTCTTGGACTAAATAGATGCTCCACAATATGCCTACATACATTGCTTTATGATGAACTATCAGTGATTTATATAAGGAGTATACAAAGTCTTGCCTATTTTCCCACATTATACTCTCTATATCCTTATCTTCACTTCTTGCCTATTCCTTCCAACCCAAACATATCTTTGTGCCTCCTGTCATCACAAGTTCAGGGGAGCTTCCACATTCAACTACAACGGTCACATATGTTTAGGGGGAGCCTCACCACTACCTTAGGGGGAGATACATTCTTGCAAATTTTTTTCATCACGCTCATTGTTTTGGTTATTTAGCCTTTTTGCTACATGACAAAAAGGGGGAGAATATGTGTATCTGAACTTCCTTCTCTCATTATCATGAAATTACTTGAGTGATAAGCTTTTTAACAGTTTTGTCATACCCGTCAAGAGTTTTGTCATCACTAAAAAGGGGAAGATTGTTAGGTGTACTTGGGATAAATCCAAATATTATCTTTACCAATTTTAGTGATAATAAAATTATCGTTGTATACAACTCTGATCAGTTAGTGATGACAAGAAAGAGTAGAAATGACTAAAGAATGAAAGAGCTGAAAAATATGAAAAGTAGAACTTAGGCACTTGTAGAAACACTTTGAAAGAAATTGACTAAACATAAAATAGTCGCAAATAGAAAACATAGGTGATAAAATCATACTTAGGTGATATAAAAAGAACTTAGGCGGTTATAGCTCACATAGCTGCTATATCAACTAAGTTATTAACTTAGTCGACTATAGGCGCTATATCGCTTAGGCACTTCTCCGCCTATATGATTTGCCCATCTGAGTTCTCATAGGCGTTGAGAACTTCACCTATCTCAAGTGAACAAATAAGTCATAGGCGTTATAATTCACTTAGGTGTTATAATTCACTTAGGTGTCACTTCACCTATTAGCATCGCTTATCTGTTACATAGGCGTTGTTTCGACTATCTTTCCGCCTATCTCGATCACTTAGGCGATATCTAACTCACATAGGCGCAAGATCGCCTATCTTACTAAATCGCCTATTTTTTCTAAGGCCCAACATAGGCATTATTTTGCCTATCTCACTGGCTTAGGCGAAAGATAATTGCTTATCTTATTCTTTAGGTGACTAAATCACTTTGCCTATCCTAAAAACTTCGCCTATCTTGAAGGAACTTCATCTATCTTATGAAACTCCGCCTATCTCTAACATCAACTATCTCTTTGACTAAATCATTTCAACTTCTGTGCTTCGTCTATCTTAATGAAACTATCTCTTGTGATATAAACTACTAAAATACTACATAGCTATCTATTCGTATTATCCTCACTATTTTTTGATAACTCTAAATAAAACAGACATTGAATGAGTTATCTCATGCTTATTGGCTCATCTACAGATAACTTCAAATAGCAAAAATATTTGTCCTAAAAATGCAACTTTGTCTTCTGATTTATAAATTGTTGCCCCTACATAAGTTGTTTATTCTATAAAATAATTATATCCGACTGAAATCATTTCGAGAGAAACCTCCACAATTCAAAATGCATTAAATGCAACCGAATAAAACATTAAATGATGTCCATATTGAAGACATGTATGCACGTAATCCTTGCAGGTACATTCGACTAACAGAATAGGAAAGGCATATCTTCTTCGATGTATTTAAGGAAGGGACAAGATGGCAGGATGACTGACGCATATCAACCTATAAGAAAAATAGAGAGAAATATAATATTTTGACCGCTTATATAAAATAAAAACAATCATCTCTATGCTTAACAACTATAGAATGATAGAGATACCTGATCACGTATAAAGAAAGATAGAGGCATATTTTGAATAAAATTGCTAGAAACTTGCAAAAATAGCCGATCTTCTCTGATAAATAGATACGATGCTACAAAACAAGAACATATACATACTTAGTCTAACGATCTATATTGTGTGTCCAACGTATAATTTTTCAAGTTTAAGGAATAGCTCATTATGTCTAAAGAATATTTGGTTCTGTCTAACGTGCATTGTTTTGTATCTAACGGAACCAAAGTCTGGAGAGAGCTATATATTTGCAAGATGCACATGAAGCAAAGACAAGCAGAGCAAAACACAAATCGAGCATTCTTGTGAGGTCCTTACTACCGTCAAACAACATCCATTGCGAAGTGTTGAGAGTTTCTAGAGATGCATTCCTTCTCAACCAATCCCCTGTAAGAAAAAGCTCAAAAAGAGAAAGCCTCCTGCAATCACTCTGTTTCAACTTCGAAAGCCTTCACGACACTCTGATCTTCTTTTTAGGCTTTCAGTGTTCCATTCAAGATTGCTGCATTGTCATTCTTTGTTTTCTTCTTCTTGAATGCTCCGTGTTTAATTGTACACACTTTGCTTATTACAGAGGCATTATCTGTGTAACCTCATTTTAAGAGGTGTCCTTCTCCTCGAGGGGAGAAGTCTTTGCTTGCGAGTAAGAGTACCCGTAGGAGGTCGATATCCTGCAGGTGTAGCTGATACCTGAAAATTAGCTGGGGTCATAGTAAGAAGATGGATGTGGTGACCTGAACATCTGAGCAAAAATAGTAGTTGTATTAATTCTCAGTTGGGGGAATTAGTGGAAATCTCAGTTATTGTTGGGTACTGGATGTAGGGCTGATAAAAGGTCAGCGCCGAACCAGTGTAAAATCTTTGCGTCCCATTGTGTGATTGCTCTTGCATTTTACTTTATGCATTACTAGTATCTGCACTACACACAATTTCTGCAAATATTCACAACTTTACTTAGTCGATCATTATCACTGAAGTTTTACACCTATTTTGTTGCGATTTATTTTTAAATTTCATTCAACCGCCTCTGGGCTTACAGCCATAACTGCCCAACCGTTGCTACACATGGCCTCCCACATCCGAAGCTGGGTCGTTGACACTGACCACCTAGTCGAGTCTGTAGCAATTGAGGGTGTACAACTAGGTAGCAATGGCAGTGAGGTGGGCAACGAAGATGAGGAGTGTGATAGGGGAAGCACAGAACCAGGCATTGGCGATGAGAGCCTCTTCATCTCCTACGTCGACGGTTGAGCTGGCCCGTTGCAGCAACCCCCTGCTCATTATGTGTGCCCTAGCCTATGAGCCCATGCATGATTCAAACTGCTAGGACCCCCTGCTAGCTTTGTGTTTGACCATGGAGGAGCACAGCACACATGGCCCAGCTCGAGAACTACCCCCCAGCATAACATGTCCTCCACCCTTGGCGGCACTTGGCTCAATCCGGCTCTGACTTTGACTGTGGGGTCAGGTGGCCCCCCTCTTTTTCTACTTCCCCCTCTCTATCTTTCAATGCATCTCTCAAATCTAAAACATGCTTAGGTCTCGCAAAGCCACAAAGAACCACAAAGTTCGAGAAAATTGGGCAAGGTCATGGTCAACAAAGAATCGCTATCTCATAGTAGCGCTCTGGGCAGATCCGCATTCAAGAGTGGCAGAAAAAAGTCGACAAAGGCCATATCAGTCGACTGAAACAGGGTTCATTCGACTGAAAATGGGAAAAATTTGTCGACCTGGACAACACCAGTCGATTGAAATGAGGTTTAGTCGATTGACTACCTAGAAACCAGTCGACCTGGGCAACATCAGTCGACTGAAACGAGATTCAGTCAACTAAAAATAGGACTGGCACGTAGGCCCAAGAGAAGATAAACGCAGTCAGGCTCTCTCATGCACATGAACCCGGCGGTTCTTTGCTCAGTTTTAATCGTTGGTTGGTAGAAGTATTTGTGTTTGATTTGTCTTCATCTTTGTTTTCTCACTTGTCCCACTGTCTTTTCCATCCTGTTTGTCACTTGTCCCACCGTGCTATGTTTTTGCTTGTCCGCTTTGTCCCACTGTGCAATTTGTTTACTATGTTTGTCCTTCCCATGACCCATCATTACTATGTCTTTTATTGGTGTTTGACCACTTTGTTTGCATGTCCCCTATTTGTTGTTCATATGTTGTCCATGCTTATTTGATATTATTTACTCACCTTTTTTTCTCTTATATATATAATCCAAACAAAGTAGGAATTCAAAAAAAAAATCGGCAGGTTACACCATTAGGTAACTATCTCTATCTCTACTCTATATTGCATTAATTATATGCTACTTTACGCTAGAATATCATCTCAAGGACCGGCTGGTTCTCTATGTGTTCTGGGATTTGAGTTCCCCTCTACCAAAAACGGTGATGATCTAGGGGCACACAGTTAATCGCCGATAGGCCATTAGGTTAGACAAATTTGGGGATGATAGACTCTATCTTGCACGCCGTGGTTGCGGATAATTCTTGACCCGTATTTGTTTAATCTAGCAATATTATCATTGAGTATTTTATATTTTATGCTATTTTGTATTTATTTTGATGATTTATTTTATTTTAGCCATGCATGCATCATATCATCTTTAAGCATTCGTGACTCACAATTCACCCTAGTTTCCTTTAATTGGTGATCAACCGTGCTTAAACTCTTTAAATAAGAAAGTTCATTCCACTCTGAATTTGAAAGTGTACTCTGAGTTGATTGCTCGATCTTGTTGGTCAGTGTGACCCTTGTTTGAAATTTTTCTATCTCCATTCAATCCAATTTATTTCAGTTGTCCCTTCCTTTGATCCGCTCATTAGCTGTGAATCGCACGATGGCATTGATAGATCCGTCAGGCTAGCGTCCATTCCTCTAATTGAGTGAAACCCACAGTTGCTACGCGTTGGGGTGCCTCTTTTGTGCAAGAGGTTGATCATCTTCCTTTTATTTTCCTTGTCTGTCATTCCAGACAAGAGTCATCCGTGCCATCTTGACCTTGTGGTTGGCTCGAAATTTTCTGAATTATTCCTATCACTTGTCGATAGTGACAAGTGTCTTCTTACCTTGATGACCACTTATCAGTCCGCTTCGCTGCATCTCCACTTCATCTCTGGTTTGCCAACACTTCGTGTTGTCTCCGCTTCACCTCCGCTTTACCTCCACTTGCTCCCCTACAAAGTGGACATCAAGGAGGGGCATCTGTAGACACCTATTTTTGGCCCACAAGTTGAGCCATTTTCTTATTCTCCATGCTAATGCCCCAATTGGTCATTAATTGGTTGATTCTCTATCCTCTTGTGAGCATTTTCAACTCATCTTTAGCCTCGAGCTCAATCCCCGTTCTCTGGATGTCAAATCGACAGTTTGAGTTAGCCCAGTATGAATGCAGCCTGATTAAGGACCGCGTTCAGATTGCAGTCACAAACAAGACCGTTGTAGACATGCCAAATTGACATCATTTTGAGTACATCTCATATTACCTTGTAATGTCCAGATTTGACCCTAAAAGTGATTTATTTGAGTGGTTTTCCTCATTTTTCTTGATTATTCAACTTTCCCCAACTTTTTCCTATGTTTTCCTATTTTTTCTTGATTTTTCTCTAATTTTTTGGGGCCTTTTTTAATTAACTTCAGACCTAGGGGACGCCATTTTCTTAATTAACACCAGTATAGTGGATGCCATTTTCAAATAAAAAATAAAAAAAATGTGTGACCCAGCAGAACGCGGTATCCTTGGCGACCGCGTCCTACTGAACGCGATTGTCGAGGCGACCGCGTCTTCAAAAGAACATAATAAAAAATATAATAATATATGCTCGGCCTGAACGCGGTCGCGTAGGCGACCTTCGCGACCGCGTTCATAAGAATTACCGCCCGCGCGAGTGGAAGCCAATTCCTTTAAAATTATATGAATTTTATCTATTTTTTAAATTGGTGTCTACCCTGGTGAATGCGAATTCTTTTTTTCATGTTTTTGGCCCCGTTTCGCGCCGAATTCATGTGATTTTGAATCCACGTCACTGTAGAAGGTCGTTAATTCTTTAATTGGCGTCCGAGGGGTTGGACGCTAATTCTTTTCTTCATATTTTACGCCGAATTCATATTATTCTTCAATCCACATCCTTTTGGAAGGTCACTAATTCATAAATTGGCGTCCGGACTCCATGACGCTAATTCCACTTCTATATTATGACCTTTTAACTCCGTCAAAAAATTCGTATAAATTCCTAATTGGCATCTGGCCCCCTGGACGCAAATTCTTTTCTAATTTTAGAAATTTCTGAACTTTCCGTATGTAACTCAGAATTGGCACCTGTTTGAACTGACACTAATTAATTGGCAACTTCTGTGCCTAACGCCAATTCTTACAAACTTTTGAATCCAACAGAACCACATTCTTTCCCCATTTTAACCTATTTTTCCACTTGGGAAAGGGCTCCTATCACTTTCTAAGGTTGAGGGGACACATGGCAGATGATTTTCTCTCTCCAAATCCAACTAAAACTCAATTTTATAATTTTTGGGGAATTAAGCTCACAAATTTTCCTTCTATAAATTGGGACCCTCTCTCCCTTTAGTTTAAGGCTGCTCAATTGATTCTAAGTGGAGGTGCTGCTGGTTTGGGAAGCCAAGGAGTCTCCCATGCGCTTCTAAAGTTACATACGTTGGAGGCTTCTTCCCCTATTCAAGATCCTTGGAGAATAAACCAATAAGCCTATCCCTCCCTTAACCTCTTTTATTTCGTTCATGTATTTTGTTTAGTTTGCATGCATCATATTCTTTTCTCTTCTTTCATTCTTTTCATCTCAACATTGAGATCTTCCAATTTTGCAACACTTCCACCCTCCCCATCTTCATTCATCATTATTTTCCTACCCTTTTGCATAGGAGTTTTAAAGCCAACACCAACAATTTGTGTTCTTATACATGTTTCTATTGTTTATTTCTATTAAGGATTTGATACTACACACCTTTGATTTCTAATCATATTCTTTTGTTGGTTGTTGTTTTCTTTCTTTTGCAAGGGTAATTAATCAAGGAAAACTCTCTCCATCGGAGACCTCACAATCTCCCCCGCATCTTTAAAGGTATTTTTCGAGATCCCTCCTACTTGTTTATTGTTCATATCTTTTGAGGTAACCCCTCTTGCGATCACATTCCCCTTAGCATTCACACATGCTCCCTATTTCTCATCTTTCCCCTTCTTTTTTAAGTGGATTAATTATAAATCTACAACCGCGTTCTTCAAAAATTAATGCCTTCCCTCTTAATCTACGACCCTCCAAAGAGACGCAATTTTCCTTAAAATAAACTTTTTAAATTTACGTCAAGGCTAGGACGCTATTTTAAAATAATGCCCTTTCCAACTATCGCTATTTCTTTCAACTGCTCGTCCAGATGAACGCGGCTAAGGTCACGACCACATTAATTAGATCGCGGTCATAACCCAGATCGCATTCAGGAAACCTTTTACCTTTTGACTGGTCAGCGTGGGTCGCGATCAGTCGTGCGACCACGTTTTGGTCTGATCGCGGTGCTCATGAGGACCGCGTTCTCAATCGGAAACCTTGTCTGACCGAAACTCGTTCTTTCCCGTTTTTGATCTCTATACAGTCCATTTGGGTAGGTTTTGGAGCTTGAATCAATTTAGAGAAGTTCCTTATCCTTCTAGAAACCTTTCCCCCTCAATTTTCAACAGGATTAATTAATTTTGGGCCTCCAAATCTCTGAATTTCTTCTGACTCTGACCTAGGATTTCAAGGCTCCCTTTCTCCTATAAATTGAACCCTTGCCCATCGGCTCTAGATGATGCAACCTAGGGGATTCACCCACAAGGAGGATGGCGAAGCCACACTTCATTGAAGACCCTTTAGGAAATGCCCCGGGTTTTTCGGATATTTTTTTCGGATCATTTTCGTGGGTCTCAGAGTGTATTTTGTGCTTTACACGTATTTTTCCCTGATGCGCCTTCGGAACTCTGTGCAGGGCGGACGTTACCACTGCGTTGTGCTCCTCCCGAGGATCCCAGAGGTATTTTTTCGTATTTTTCTGAATTTTTAGAATTTTTGGGTTTTTTCTATATATTAACCCATTTTCCTCTTTTTCTCATCATTCTCTCTTTCTCACTCTCTCTCTCATCTCTTTCTCTCCCCCTCTCCCCGGGCGGCCGACGGAGGAGGGCGAGACGGCGATGGCGGGAGGTGAGGAACGAGGAACGGGTCGAGGGCCGGTGGCGCGTGGAAGCTCGGCCGCGGGTTTGTGGAACGGCGAGGGTTTCACGGCGTTTTCTTCGCGGATCGGCGTCCACGGCGCGTCGAATCTTCGGTGGAGGTAGTGAGATGGACCCTCAGCTCGTGTATTTCATTTCCCGCGGATTTGGTAGCCCGTGGTGAGCTGAGCATGGGTTTATTGTCACTTTGGGGAAAATCCATGATTTGGGGTGTGAGCCCGATCTAGCGTTTTAATGTGTTAATCGGTGGTTTGAGGGCATCATCGAATGCCTAGGGGCTTGGCGAATTTGGGGTTTTCCCCCCATTCTTGATTTTTCGGAAGTGTGGCGGTCCTTCCAGTGACCACCACTTCCTTCTGGCGGTCCCCGTTCGACCGTTTCAATCTTTTTGTGCATGGGTTGGGCCTGGCGGCCTCACAATGAGCCGCCAGAGCCCAGGTGGCGGCCGAAGGTCCGACCGCTAAGCCCAGTTGGCCGGCGTGGCCTTCGAGACTTTTTGACCGTTTGTTTTTGGGTCTGGCGGTCGAGGGTATGCCCGCCTCATGTCTTTTGGCGGCCCTATATAGGACCGCTTGTCCTTTCGTGACCCGAGGTGTGGCGGCCTATCGTTGAATCGCTACAATCCCTGTGGCGGCCCAATGTTGGACCGCTCACTCTTGTGGCGGCCCAAAGGTGGACCGCCAGCGGTTCATGTCCGACCGGAGTTATGTTTTGTCGATTTGAGTCCCGGGTGAGTGGACCTCCGTGTGCTGACCCGTGGTCTGACTGATGCTGGGCATCATGTGGGGGCCACACGTTAGGGTGCCGTGGGATCCCGGGAGGTGGTGTTCTCGACTTGAGTCACCGTGGATCGGTACGTGTGTATGCGGTGGGGCTTCCCCCGCATGTCGTAGGTTTACCTGGAAGATGATTCCCGAGTGGGCCATGTGTTTGGCCTTGGACTGCGAGTCCAGTCATCTAGCCTGGGGCTGGAGGTTTCCCGCTTTTCCCTGGGATGGAGAATCGGCGTGGCGGCTTGTGCGTTGCCTCGGGAATCATGCTTCTGTGCTTTCCGTGTGGGTCGTGTGTGTGGCCTTGGACTGTGAGTCCAGTTGTCCAGCCTGGGGCTGGAAGGCTTCTCAGTTCCCTTCCCGAGGGACTGGTCTCGGCGGCTCATGAGTTATCTCGGTATTCGTACTACCGTGGTTTTAGACCTAAATATTAGGCTAGATTAACGACATTGTGCCGTTGCGTACGACGGTTTTGACCCCGAGTCTCGTGACTCAAGGACCGTTGGATTTAGTGAGTCTAGAGGACCGTCCAGAGTCCAGTGGCTCATCACCACTTGGTCATTCTCGACTTTCGCACAGGGTGCGTGCGTGTTTCTCGGAGTTTCTCCTTGGAGCACAACCAGAAAAAGTGGGATTTCAGACTGCCGGAATCCGTCTCAGATCCGTCTGAAAATCCGTCACAAAACACGTTTGTAACAGATTTCCCAGAGATTTCAGACAGACTTAGACCGTCTGATATTCTTAGTCACAAATTTGTGACAGTTCCATTTTCTGTCTGAAATGCCGTCTGAAAATAAAATTTCACACAGATTTAATTCAGTCACATATTTCGTCTGAATATCATACGAGATATTTTCCGTCTGAAATACCGTCTGTCCTTAATTCCGTCTGAATTTAAAACGGTCAAAATGTCGTCCGAAAAGTGGTGAGAAAGCCGTCTGAATTTCAGACGGATATTACGACAGGTTCGTTTGAAATTGCATATGGATATATTACGTCTCAAATACTGTCTGAATTTCAGACGGATTATACAACGGTTCGCTCAACTGGTCGTCTGAAATTTCAGACGGATATATTTCGTCTTAAATACCGTCTGAATTTCAGACGGATTATACGACGGTTAGCTCAACCGTTCGTCTGATATTTTTCGTCTCAAATACCGTCTGAAAATCCATCTGAAATGTAAAAATTTATTTTTTAAAAAAAATTTAAATTATTCTAAAAAACCTGTTGGATCACAAATAAACATCAAGAAATATCCTGCTGAAAAAAAATATTGGGAACCTGCTGATCAAATAAACACCACCGAAAAAAAAACTCAACACCAACACCATGCAGATCAAATAAACACCACCGAAAAAAAAACTCAACACCATGCTGATCAAATAAACACCACCGAAAAAAAAACTCAACACCATGATGATCAAATAAATATCACAAAAAAAAAACACATCAACCCTGCTGATCCGTCTGAATATCATCAAACATCAAGAAATATCCGGTACATCGTCCATATCCTCCCTGCCCTGCTCATCTCCTCTGTCGCCACTCGCAGAAGGATCCCCCTACATTAAAAAAATAATAACATTCATTCATAGATAAAAAAATTAGTGCGAAGAAATTAGCATAAATTGAAATCAAACATATCAAATTGACAACTGCAGATTTTATAGATCAACTACTAGCTTGAAATAGTATTTAAATTAATTACATTTAGAGAATGCACTTTTGAGCGCCGAGCTCAAACCGGCCATCCGATTTAGATTCCGTCAGTTCTGACAAGTCACTTTCATCTCCCAGGTCGTGTTGGAATGATCGGCATGGCCATCTGACTGGTATTTCAAATTTTAGACCCCCGGACCCGACTTGGCAGTTCATTTAAACTAAGTGTATTTGGAGAATGCACTTTTGAGCGCCGAGCTCAAACCGGGCATCCGATTTGGATTCCGTCAGTTCTGATAAGTCACTTTCATCTCCCAGGTTGTGTTGGAATGATTGGCATGGCCATCCGACCGATATTTCAAGTTTTAGACCCCCAGACCTGACTTGGCAGTTCATTTAAACTAAGTGTATTTTGAAAATGAGCTTTTGAGCGCCGAGCTCAAACCGAGCATCCGATTTGGATTCCGTCAGTTCTGACAAGTCACTTTCATCTCCCAGATCGTGTTGGAATGATCGGCACGGCCATCCGACCGGTATTTCAAATTTTAGACCCCCGGACTGACTTGGCAGTTCATTTAAACTAAGTGTATTTTTGAAATGAAATTTTGAGCGCCGAGCTCAAACCGGGCATCCGATTTGGATTCCGTCAGTTCTGACAAGTCACTTTCATCTCCCAAGTCGTGTTGGAATGATTGGCATGGCCATCCAACCGATATTTCAAGTTTTAGACCCCCGGACCTGACCTGGCAGTTCATTTAAACTAAGTGTATTTTGAAAATGAACTTTGAGCGCCGAGCTCAAACCGGGCATCCGATTTGGATTCCGTCAGTTCTGACAAGTCACTTTCATCTCCCAGGTCGTGTTGGAATGATCGGCACGGCCATCCGATCGGTATTTCAGGTTTTAGACCCCCGGACCCGACCTGGTAGTTCATTTAAACTAAGTGTATTTTGAAAATGAACGTTTGAGCGCCGAGCTCAAACTGGGCATCCGATTTGGATTCCGTCCATTCAGACAAGTCACTTTCATCTCTCAGATCGTGTTGGAATGATCGGCACGGCCATCCGACCGGTATTTCAAGTTTTAGACCCCCGGACCCGACTTGGCAGTTCATTTAAACTAAGTGCATTTTGAAAATGAACTTTTGAGAGCCGAGCTCAAACCGGGCATCCGATTTCAATTCCGTCAGTTCTGACATGTCACTTTCATCTCCCAGGTCGTGTTAGAATGATCGACATGGCCATCCGACCAGTATTTCAGGTTTTAGACCCCCGGACCCGACCTGGCTAGTTCATTTAAACTGAGTGTATTTTGAAAATGAACGTTTGAGCGCCGAGCTCAAACCGGGCATCCGATTTGGATTCCGTCAGTTCTGACAAGTCACTTTCATCTCCCAGGTCGTGTTGGAATGATCGGCATGGCCATCCGACCGGTATTTTAGGTTTTAGACCCCCGGACCCGATTTGGCAGTTCATTTAAACTAAGTGTATTTAGAAAATGAACTTTTGAGCGCCGAGCTCAAACCGGGCATCCGATTTGAATTCCGTCAGTTCTGACAAGTCACTTTCATCTCCCAGGTCGTGTTAGAATGATCGGTACGACCATCCAACCCCCGAACCCCAGATTTTCTCAATTCTTCTAAACTAAGTGAGTTTTGAAAACTAGGGAGTTTTAAAATTTCAAATGAACATAATTGAGTAATTCCATCAAAATAAAAACATAATAAACACTCACCTGTACGGCCTGTACTGTGGTGGTGGTGGATCGCTGAGGGACCATTCCCCCCTGGGAGAGGAGGCCACTGATTGCCTGTAAAATGATTGCCTGCTGGCTAGAGATCTCCTGTTGGAACTGCTGCTGCTGCCGCTGCAAATCAGAAATCTACGATCGGACCATGTCCATCATGTCGCTGGCAGAAGCGCTCGGGGCAACGGAAGGTATAGTGAAGGCACTGCTACTGGTTTGGGCAGAGCTAGAACTCGCACACGATGATATCACCGCGCTAGCGTCTAGGCTCTCCCCAAAACTATATAGTTGGCCTTTCTTCGGTATGCCAGCTGCTGCCACCCACTCCACCGGATCGAACTCCGGCTGCTGCGTGTCTCCCTCCCCGTACTTCTCTGTCACTGCTTTGCTATATGTTTCCTACAAATTGAATAAAATAACTAGTCAATTTCATATGAATTTCATGCCGATTTAAATGAACGGTACAAGTTACATATGTAGATAAACTTACCGCTGCTGACTTAGCTGTCTCACTCACAAATTGATTAGTCCCTTCTTTTTGTGTGTTCTGTCGAACACCTCGAGGAACGACGGAGGTCGATTAAGCTCCACAGCCTGTTATACAATTCATAGTAAAAAAAGTCAAATATTGGGATAAATTGTAAGAAGATAAATTGTTATATTACTTACTAATTTTTGTTTATGAGCCGCATAAGAGATGGACCCACTCGTATGCAAATTTGAACTTGGTTTTGACGCCCTGTTTGCTTTGGCTTTTTCGGACTTTTCTATCCACTTGGGGTCGGAAAAATGGTCACAAGATATCTCCCAATCCTCCTGCCTCATCCATAGAGGGCGGTGCGCCTTCCACAATTGTCGGTCTTCACTCCCCCCACTCAATTTTTTAGCGTGTGCTCGGGCCTCGTGTATTTTCCTCTTGTAACTTGACTGCATAGTAGACTCCCAGGCACGACGACATCTCACCGTGTCATGTCCACATGTGAATTGAAAAGACTGCTGTAAATCAATTACTTTTCACACTTAGTATACTGTTGTAAATTGAGTTTGGGAAATACTTGAATTAAATGACGTAATTACTTACTAAGAACAACTTGTACAATGAATCACGGACGGCCATTGGAAATTCTCTAAAAGTGGATGCTGCCCCGGGCACATGTGCCAACATGAGTTCGGTGGAATGATGGACAGCATTGTGGGGTTCAAATTTCTTACTGCAATTGCAAATGTCAAAATATCTATATTAGACAGTTGAAGGCTAATTAAATAATGAATGTAATATAACCTTATAGATTTACCCGGAGATCCAACACGGGCGACGTCTATCATGGGCCGTGCCTCTCTCGTGACGACTGCCGGCATCGTCAAGTGGCTGACTGGTGGGGGTGTGCCCTGTACAAGTGGGAGGTGGTGGGAGGGCACTGGGATCTGTAAGAATAGATCTTCACAAGTAAAACTAAGTGTATTACAGATCTTTGAAATAACATAATTAAGTAAGGAGGGCACTGGGACCTATACATACCTGCAGTGGGAGGTGGTGGTGTGGCATCTGCACAACAGGTGGGAGACCACTAATACCTGCAAGAATTAATTTTCATAAGTAAAACAAATGTTGGAGAATTTAAATTAAAATATACATACCTGCAGCGGGAGGTGGTGGGGGTGGCGTCTGCATAACAGGTGGGAGGCCACTGAGACCTGCAAGAATTAATTTTCATACGTAAAACAAATATTGGAGAATTTAAATTAAAATATACATACCTGCAGCGGGAGGTGGTGGGGGTGGCGTCTGCACAACAGGTGGGAGGCCACTGAGACCTACAAGAATTAATTTTCATAAGTAAAATAAATATTGGGAACTTTAAATTAAAATATACATACCTGCAGTGGGAGGTGGTGGGGGTGGCGTCTGCACAATAGGTGGGAGGCCACTGAGACCTGCAAGAATTAATTTTCATGTGGAGTGATACAAATATTACGAACTTATAATTAAAATATACATACCTACAGCGGGAGGTGGTGGGGGTGACATCTGCACAATAGGTGGGAGGCCACTGACACCTGCAAAATTTAATTTTCATAAGTAAAACAAATATTGGAGAATTTAAATTAAAATATACATACCTGCAGCGGAAGGTGGTGGGGATGGCATCTGCACAACAGGCAACGAGCCGACACTTGAACCTAAAAAAAATTCTTTTAGGCTAGTAAATGATGTAAACATTTATATAGCTAATTTTTTTAATAGATATACCTATGCCCGAAGAACACGCCAAATAGGAGGGAGTAGAGCCCTTGTCACTGTTCTGTCTCCTCCCACTCCCAGTACGACCTCCTCGAGCAATTTCTTTATTACTAACAAAACAATTAATACATATTAATCCTCAATTGCACAAGACTAAAATCTCTGTTATTAAAAATTATGCAAAAAGGTAAGGATATCTCACTAAATTATGAAAACGTGCCTCCCTCATGTTGATGATATATCTAACTCATCATCATCTTCGTCATCCATAGTAGCCTCATCAGATTCAAACTCTTCGTCTTCATCTGATTCTTCCTCCCCTCTAACATCAACATTTAGCTCCATCGGATCGACTTCTTCCACTTTATCTCGCGTACGTAATGACAGTGGCTCATCAGATTCGTCCAGATTAAACCTAGAGAAACCGACAACGCCAACTTTGTCTGATTGATAATATTCAGCACTAGCAACATCTGAGACATCTTCACTCATAGTTAACTCATAAGTGGGAAAGAGTTTTGAATTAACCCTGCAAACTGCCCACCAATCTCTATTCTTGGATGATGGATAGCTTGAATAGTACACTTGCTAGGCTTGTGCGGCTAAAATGAATGGTTCATAGGTCTTAAGTTTAGACCTATGCTTGACATCGACAATCTCATAATTTGTGTCATGTCGAACAGAACTAGGATCAAACCATTGACACTTAAATATGTATACATGATTGTCTTGTCCCAAATACTGAAGTTCTAAGACTTCTTCAAGAATACCATAGTAGTCCAATTCCACTTCATTGTATAAACTTCCCTTCACAGATATGCCGATGTTCATCGTAGACTTACTTCGCCCATAATTCCTTGTATGAAATTTGTATCCATTCACAATATATCCTGGATAGGCACGTGTCTGGTTCGAGGGGCCATAACTTATCTGTTGTACTCTTTGATCAGTAATGAGACCTTGTTCAACCTATATTCAAATTAGAGTAGTTAAAATAATAACAACTATCTCAACATAGATAAATACAAACATATATATTCAACGATGACACTAACTCGGTTTCTCAGCCATTTGGCAAAAAACTTCTCGTGTTCTTTTTCAATCTCCACGTCCTGGATATTTGGGCATTTTTCAGCTAATTCTGAATCAAATTGCCTGCAATATAAATGCACTACTACTTTAAATGAACTGCAGAAGAAAGATGAACAACTTATGGACTTGCTGGAAATGTGAGTTAAGAACTTACTCAACATAAGGTTCAATCTCGAGGCAATTCAGAAGAATATATATCTCAGCGGCGTGCAACTCTCTATCTTCGAGCGTGCGAGTCAAGCAACGTCCGAACGCACGTCCATGATGTTTAAATATGGAGAGCCGATCGGACGATTCATCCACTCCCCCATCATCATTACATGGAGGTTGAGTACGACGAGTTTGAATCTCTGGCTCAAAGTACATAGAACAGAAGTTCAAAATTTCTTCAAGAATGTATGCCTCAGCAATCAAACCCTCCACCTGTGCCTTGTTGCGAACTTTCATTTTTAATTCATGCATGCACCTACAACAACAAGTCAGATGGCAACGATATGTACCGGCCATGGACGACTTGTAAGTTAACAAAAATTGTCACATACCTCTCAAATGGATACATCCATCGAAATTGTACTGGCCCTCCGACGATAGCCTCATATGGCAAATGAACGACCAGGTGCTCCATCGAATCAAAGAATGTCGGAGGAAATATCTTCTCTAGCTTGCAAACGGTTGTGACAACTTTTTCTTCGATAGTTTGTACATCCCGAAGTCTGAGTTCTGATGCACATAAAATCTTGAAAAATTGACTCATCTCAGCTAGTGCTCCCCATATCTGCTTTGGCAACAAATCACGAAATGCAATGGGCAGTAGCCTCTCCATGAACACATGACAGTCGTGACTTTTCATACCATATATTTTCCCCTCATTACCATTCACACAACGGGCTATGTTGGATGCATATCCATCTGGGAATCTCAACTATTTCAACCACTGGCATACTTCCTTGATCTGTGTATCATGAAGCACGTAAGTTGCTTTAGGCTGCACAGTTTTACCATTTACGTTCTGTAGTTCCAGTTCTAGACGTTTACAAAGCATCTTTAAATCCATACGTGCTTTGGCGTTGTCCTTTGTTTTCCCTTTAACATTCATGATCGTATTGAACACATTATCAAAAAAATTCTTCTCGGTATGCATGACATCCAGATTGTGTCGTACAAGAAGAGTTGACCAATAAGGTAATTCCCAAAAAATGCTTTTCTTGTTCCAGTTGTGATCCTTTCCAAAACTAGGGAGTTGCCGTGTGCTACCAGACAATTGTACTACATCTGGTAAATTATGCACCCGTGACGCCATATGTAGACCCGACACCCGTTGCAAGTCAGCTTCATCCATTTCAACAGTATTTTTTTAAACGAGTCTTTTTACCTTCGAAAAGGATGGTCACTTGGTAGCAACCGCCGATGGCAATCAAACCAGCATGTTTTCCCACCATGTTTCAATACAAATGATTTGGTATCTTCCATACAGTAAGGACATGCTAACCTCCCATGTGTGCTCCAACCAGATAGCATTCCATATGTAGGGAAGTCACTTATTGTCCAGATCAGTGCAGCATTCATAATAAAATTTTACTTCCTATATGCATCATAAGTAACAACTCCATCAGTCCATAAAAATTTGAGCTCATCAATCAACGGCCTGAGATATATGTCCAAATTTTTTCCAGGACTTTTTGGACCAGGAATTACTAAGGACAAAAACAGATTTTCTCGCTTCATGCACATGTGCGGCGGAAGGTTATACGGTGTCATGAACACTGGCCAACAAGAATAAGATGCCACTAAACCACCGAATGGATTAAAACCATCTGTGCATAAACCCAATTGAACATTACGTGACTCCCTTGAAAAGGCAAGATGAGTACGACTAAAGTGAGTCCAAGCTTCACCATCGGCAGGATGACTGATTATATCATCGGCACGACGTACTCTTTCGGTGTGCCATGTCATATGTCGAGCCGTCTTTGAGGACATATACAACTGCTGCAGCCTAGGCACAAGAGGGAAGTATCGCAACGCCTTGTAAGGTACATCTTTTGCCTTTGAATTGACCCCCCCCCTTAGGTTTGAATCTGTCATGGCCACAAATGGAACATGATATCTTATCTGCATCGTCTTTGTAATATAACATACAATGATTCGGACATGTATCTATTTTCACATATCCAAGTCCTAAGTCATTGACCATCTTTTTTGCACGGTAAAAAGTTTCTAGCAACTTCTCATCTCGAGGCAACATACTCTTGATCAGGAGGAGGAGACGGTCAAAACAAGTCTCACTGATGTGAAATTCAGATTTCAAGTTCAACAACTGTGACACTGCAGACAATCGAGTGTGCTTTTCACAACCATCCCACAGCGGCTCATCAGCATCCCTAAGTAGTTCATAAAATCTTCCGGCTGTCTTATTCGGCGCTTCCTCATGAACATTAAAACTAGGACCAACAGCATCTACAACCATATCCACGTACCCACTTGTGCCTGCAATATTATCGGGCTCATACCTCAAGAATTGCTCACCATGACACGTCCAATTCGTATAACCATCCACGAACCCTTTCGTGTACAAATGATGTTGCACATCCCATGTTGAACACCACCTCAAGTTTCTACAACTTGAACAAGGGCATCGAATGTGACCGTCGCGATCTATTGCTACATTTAGATTCCCCAATGCAAATTGAATGAAACTCTCAACCCCATGCTTAAAGTCATATGACACCACCCGGTCAACTATTCTACGATACATCCATGAACGATCTGTCGACATTTTACCTGCACCCAATAAATGATAATACACATCCTAACTTTCAAATCATTACTCATGATATTACACCCGACCCTTTCCTCACATCGTTCATCATAGACCATTTACAGTTGGAAGAGGAATATTAATTAGATTATCACTTTTTAACCCATCCATGAAGGTTTGATCGCACAATCACTTACTATATGTGCTGCACGATTTGCTAAAAATTTCGACATCATCTCCCCACACTTCTTCGATATACCAAAAATATTTATTGATTTTAAAATTTTCTTAAACACTTACAAGTAAGTGGTTTAGAAAATACTCAAAATCAATAATGGTATATCAGAGAAGAGTGAGGAGACGCAACCGAAATTCTCAACAAACCATACAAACACATATAGTAAATGACTGCCTAAGTGCGATCAAACATTCACAGACTGTCCAAACGGGATAATTTAGAACTTTGAGGTAGATATATACATTCTCATAAACAAATGAGAACATACACATCAATCCCAAAGTCTTGAACGGGAAGGCACATTGACACGGTTTTAACGCGCTCTCCTGAGGTGCGTGTAATGTTAGGTCGCACCCACGCACCTCAGCTCATAGGGAATACCCCATGTATTTATATAACATAAAATTAAATAACAACGCAATTATCATTATGCATATATCAAATTAAATAACACCCAAATTACAAAATTTTTCAAATGAAGAACATCGAAGCTAAACAATCTACATTTTTGAGTCAAATTAACATCAAATTTCTATTAAAATCAGATTTAAAAATATATTTACATGCAATTAAAATCCACAAAGTTTTAAATCACAAAACGAATTTTTTGGGTATTTACCTATTGCTATAGAGAATTCTGATTTCTTTGTATTTATCCACATCTTTGTATATATGTACTACTTAAGATATGTGGTCATTCCATTTCTCTATATCTTCGTATCATCATAAGACAAGGTTCAAATGGGGTGGGTGAGTTCTCTTATAAAGAACAAGCCCCAGGGGAGGGGGAGGGGGGCTGTTTAGAACAAGACCAATGTGTTGTGTTCAGTATTTGGATGATGTCTAATTACGACTAATAAAATAACAATCTAATCTTGTGTGTGCAACTTAGATAAATATGTCAAAGTCAGGATGTATAAAGTCTCCTGAGTAATTTACAAAGTGTTTGATTCCTAGGATATCTAGTTGACCAGAAGAAGGGGGGTGACTTTAATGTTGTTTTATCTCCCGAGGAGAAGAAGGGGGGCACTATGGGCTATATCAATTCCATGACTGATTTCCAGGGCTTCGTTGCTCTCCCAGGTCTTATGGATGCTGGTTATGTGGGCAACTCTTTCACTTGGTCTAATAATCAGATTGGGATCAGGAACATTAAGGCCAGGCTGGACAGAGTATTGTTTAATGATTGTTGGGCTGAAAAAGCCCATGTCCTTACTGTTAAGCACTTGATGAGAGAACCCTCTAATCATTCCCCGCTTCTTATCCAGCAACCTCATCCAAAGTCCAAGCCTAGCAGATTTGTTTTCCAGCACATGTGGCTGGAGGATGATAAATTTAAAACAACAGTGAGGAAGGCCTGGGATGCTGCTTCTCTCGACCACTACAATCCTTTTTTAGTCCTCCAGCACAAACTGAAGGCTATCAAATATGTGATAAAGCAGTGGAATAAGGAACATTTTGGCAACATTTTTGATATGAAAGCTACTACAGAGGATGAGGTGAAGTAGGCTGAAAAAGATTTTGATGAAGATTCTAATGAAGGAAACATGGTATCTCTCCAAATTGCACAAGCTGCACTTAGAAGATGCCTTCACCTTGAAGAAATTTTCTGGGGGCAGAAAGCCAAAGCTAACTGGCTGCAGTTAGGGGACCGAAACACAAAGTTCTATCATCTTCAAGTGAAACAAAGGAGAGCTAGAATGACCATTGACAAAATCAAAATTGACAATGGAGATTGGTGTGATGAGGAGTCTCTGCTGAAGGACAACTGGTTATTTTAAATCCACAAGGGGTGTCCGACAGGGTGACCCCTTGGCCCCAGCTTTGTTCATCATTGCAGAAGAAGCTATAGGCAGAGGCATTGCCCGCCTTTTTAGCAGTGGGAAGGTTCAACACTTTCATGTGTCTCGTGGTAGTATGCAAATCTCTCACTTACTGTATGCTGATGACACATTGGTATTTTCTAATGGTTCATCCAAGAACGTCAGATGTTTGTTGGCTTTCATAAAAGACTATGAGGATTCTCCTGATCAGAAAGTTAACAGCAATAAAAGCAGCTTTATAGTTTCTCATAAAGCTTCTCCTGCAGTTATCAGAAGAATTGTAGACATAACAGGTTTCGTTTACAAATGTGTTCAACATATTAATTAATGACTCGCCGGATCAGAGATTTTGGTGCCCCAATAGCAGCGGTTTATTTTCTATTGCCTTCTTTCATAGGACTCTTGGTTCAGCATCCATGTGTTCTTTTTCCTTTAAGATATGGGATTCCTTTATTCCATCAAATACTTCTCTCTTCTTATGGAGGGTCTACCATTCGGCGGTGCCAACTAATAATCAGACCACCAGGTGCGGCGTTTGCCTATGCTCTATGTGTCTCTACTATTGAATGTCCCATGCTGAAACAAAGGACCATTTGTTCCTTTCTAGTGACCTTGCTAGATCATCTTGGTCTTTGATCGCCGCTATCTCTAATCTAAATCCCGCTGATTACACTTTTGTGTGCTACTTCCTGTCTGACTTTTTTAGCACTGTTAGTGACACTTCGTTTACCCGGGATGGTGAGTAAGCATATACCTCACAAGGGTTAGATCGGGTCATGATATTGTTGTAGTGTTCTAGTCGCGAGTCATGTAGGAGGAGAGAGCTACCTGTAGAAAGGGTTAGCTAGACAAGAAGTACTGGAGTAGAGTGGCCATGGAATGAAGCTACCATTATGGATGGGGGTTGAGACAAGAATGAATTAGACTAGTTAGAAGTTAATGAGCTACATATGCAGGATTTGAATCCATAACTTGGAAGGTGTCTTTTGGGGATAAAATTATGTGGGCTCAACTCAAAGCGGACAATATCTTACAAGGGTTGAATTGAGCCATAACATTGTGGTATCAGAGTAGAGTATGCACAGTATGGTATGAGCTAGTACGGGGACGAACTAGGGAGAAGCTAGTGGGATTGATGTTTTGCTTTAAAAAAAGTATTCATCCAAAAAAAACAAGACATCCTAACAATAAATCTAAATAAGATTACATAAATTAAAAAAATGAAACAACATATATCTGTCTGAAATTAAATTTTTACTTACTGTTTATTTGTAAAAGAATCTTCGAATCTCTCGTTCCCTTCCTCTCGACCGATTATCCTATAATGAATACAAAAATATATTAAATAAAATAAAAAATAATTAATTAATCCACCCATCAGAAACCCCCTCCCAGACCTCCTACTGGCCCCTCCCCCCCACCAGAGCCCCCCTCCTGCTGGCACCTCCCCCTCTCCCCTCCCCACCACCCACCGTACCCCCCTCCCCCCAGCGACCACCTCTTGCTGCTCCTCCCCCTCCCCCCCACCCACCGGAACCCCCCTATTGCTGGCCCCTCCCCCCCACCCAGTGCACCTCCCTCCCCCCAGCGACCACCTCCCTGCTGGCCCCTCCCCCCACCCAGCGCACCCCCCTCCCTGTTGGCCCCTCCCCCCTCCCCCCAGCGACCCCCCTCCTGCTAGCCCGGCATCTCCCTCGCCCTCCCCCCACCCACCGGAACCCCCCTCCTCCCCATCCACCATAACCCCCTCCCCCCAGTGACCCCCCTCCTGCTGGCCCGGCATCCCCCTCGCCCTCCCCCCACCCACCGGAACCCCCCTCCTCCCCATCCACCGCAACCCCCTCCCCCCAGTGACCCCCTCCACTGGCAGCCCCTCCCCTCCTGCTGACCCCCCACCAAACCCTCCAGATGGATCCCGAACCAAAAAAAAAGACACCATTGTTCGCGCCTGTGCGTGTGTGCATATGTGCGTGTGTGACAGTGAGAGTGAGAGAGGGCGGGAGAGGGAGAGAAGGCGGGCCCTGGTGACGACGACCGCCGCAGGGAGAGGGAGAGGGCCGGAGAGGGAGAAGAGGGCTGTAGAGGGAGAGTGGGAGAGGGAGAGCGCCGGTCAGAGGGAGAGGGCCGGTGAGAGAGGGAGAGTGCCAGAGAGAAGGCCACTGGAGAGAGATCGACGATGAGAGAGGGAGAGTGGGAGAGGGAAACGGTGAGAGAGGGAGAGGGCCGCCGGAGGGATACCTGGGCGCCGGAGGGAGAGCTTCCGCCGTCGCCGATCACCGATCGTCGGAGGGGAGCGGCCGCCGTCGGTGATCTCCGATCGCCGAGGGAGACCCGGAAAGAGACAACCGGAGGCGGGAGTTAGGGTGGGTGATGGTCTCCCGGACGTAGAGGCACGGTGAGAGGGTCGTGCGTGTGTTGGGGAAAATAAAATTTTTCCCACGGATTTTAGATGGAAATTAATCCGTTACAAATTTCATACGGTAATTCTGACCATCTATAATATTTCGCCTGTATTTCAGACTAAATGCAGATGATATATTGTTTCTTGTAAATAACGTTGGAATTTCAGACGGATATTCTGATCAACAATATCCGTCTGCATTTCAGACGGATATTCCGACGGAAAATTTTTCGTCTAAATTTTCGTCTGTATTCCCGCTTTTTCTGGTTGTGGAGAGTGGTCACACCAGTGACTCCCCACTAGTCCTAGCCTGCCGACATGCTAGTGGTCCTACCAGGGAGTGGTGGCCAGGCTACCCAGAGAGGCAGTTTTTAGACTGGTTTCCGTAGGGCCCCACGTTTGAAGCCAGAGTCTGGCTGAGTGGAAAACCAGTCAGAGGGTCAGACCTAGGACGTGTGGTATGTGTGTGCACACGTGGTTGGGGGCAGTGGACCCGCTCCGGCCAGCGCGACCCCAGCTAGTCGCTTGTTATGTGGTTACTTGTACGGTATCTCAGTTCCCGTTGGGCCGGAGGGAGACACCTGAGGCGTGGTCTAAGTCGTCAGTGGACACATCCGACCTTGCTTCTAGTGGGTAGGTACTCCTGTCACGTATGACGTGACTCTCCTATTTTTGGGTTTCGTTTCTCGTCTGCGAGACATGGTTTTCTGGACCGTTCGGTGTTTCCGAGGTAGTGGCCAAGGTGCAAGTAGCTTCACCGAAGTTGCGTCTTGTTAGTGCGGTGCCCGCGACTAGGTGGTCGGGGTTGCACCTTAGACAGCATGTCCAGGTTGGCCTTGTCCTGGGAGACAGGCCTCTACAGCGGAGTTGCCGTAGGTTTTGCCTCGGTAAGTGGTGTTAGTGTGGTCCGGTTCCCGACTGTGAGATCGGGATTTCTCTTTCTGCTTGACCAGTACATTAGGAGTAGCTGTAGTGCCGAGTTTTGACCGGCCACCATGTTTACTGTTCCTGCTACTACTGTTGTTCTTGTAGTTACTGCTTTCCGTGCCACTGTTGTTCTCAATTGGGGTTCCGCGGGATCCCTACTAAGCCAGTGACAAGAGGCTCACCCCTGCGTTTCAGGTGCGGCGGTTCATCCTCGAGGTTCGAGGGTGCTGTTCGGAGGTTCTTAGTTGTCAGCTCGTCGGGCCGAGTGTTCACTTGACATGCGCTACATTTTACTACTTTAGGATGTACTTTCTGTTGGACTGGACTCTACTGTTGTAGTTGTTTATTTATTTCGATTAATTGTTGAATTATCCTGCATTATTTCCTATTTCTTTGTACCTCCACACTCCTTTTAGCCCTTCCGAGCCCTCCCGGCTCGTGGGTGGCGGGCCAGGATTCGAATGGTATCGAGCTCCTCCCGGTATCCGGATCTTGGGCCATCACACTTTATCCCTCGTCTTTCTATGATTCAGGGAGTAATCTAGGGTGTTTTCTTCCTCGTTCTTTTGGTCCTTTTCCGTTGTTCTTCTTGCTTCTATTTAGTGTCTCTATTTCACATAATCTTTGCATAGCATCACGGATTTTTTTTCAAATTAGCATATTTTATCAACTACACACGTATATACACACACCAAACCAAAATTTTGCCCTCCTATAGGGGTTTAAAATCACCAAAACCCCCAAGTGATCTAGCCTCCTTTTGCATGTTTTTGTTGAAAATAGGGATAGATTCTACATTTAATCACGTTCTAATGGGCTTTCTTTTGGTTTGTTTCATCATTTTGCAGGCATAAGAAGAAGAAGCGTGAGGCCCAAGGAAGGAACAGATCTGCACATTCCGCTTCTGTTCTATAAACGTGATGTAGGTCCCGACCGTATTCCTAAGAACGCGGCGCTCAAGGCAACCGCATTCATCACCAGGCCTTCCTTCGGACTTCCTTCTATTTCCGAGGTAAGTAGCGTGCCCCCCTCTTGTTCGCCCTACTATTTGGCACGTTATAGGCTTCTGTGGTGATCATGGATCTTATTCTTTATCTTTCATTGCATGCGCACCACCCCTTCATCTTTCTTATCATCCTCATTATTCTCATTATTTATTTTTGATATGTTAGTGGGTGGTTAATTTTATAATCTATAGGTACGGGATGTAGGGCTAATAAGAGATCAACGCTGAACCAGTGTAAAATCTTTGCATCCCATTGTGTGATTGCTCTTGCATTTTACTTTCTGCATTACTAGCATCTATAATATACACGATTTCTACTAATATTCACAACTTTACTTAGTCGATCATTATCACCGAAGCTTCACGCCTATTTTATTGTGATTTATTTTCAAAAATCATTCACACCCCTCTGGGCTTACAGCCATAACTGGGCAACAGTTGCTACACATGGCCTCCCACATCCGAAGCCAGGTCGTCGACACTGACCACGTAGTCGAGTCTGTAGCGACCGAGGGTGTACAACTAGGTACCAGTGACAGTGAGGTGCACGACAAAGATGAGGAGTGTGATACGAGAAGCACAAAACTAGGCATTGGTGATGAGAGCCTCTCCCTCTCCTACGTCGACGGCTGTGCTGGCCCATTGCAGTGACCCCCTGCTCATTATGTGTGCCCTAGCCTACGAGCCCATGCACGATTCGAACTGCTAGGACCCCATGCTAGCATTTGCGTTTGACCATGGAGGAGCCCATCACACATGGCCTAGCTCGAGAACTACCCCCCCAACACAACCGGTCCTCCACTCTTGGCGGCACTTGGCTTGCTCCGGCTCTGACTTTGACTGTGGGGTCAGGTGGCCCCCCTCTCTTTCTCCTTCCCCCTCTCTGTCTCTCAATCAGGAGAGCTTATTCTTAATTTTGATTTTTTATAGGGGGCTAAAAATTAAGGAATCCCAGCGCCCCTCAATATATAGGTAGAAATTAAATAGGCATGGATGCCTTGCAGTTGCGTGGGGAACAACGTAATGGGATCTAATTAAACTTCGTCAACAGCAATTTCTGGCATCTTAATAACTTTGATATCTAAATTAGAATCAATTGACAACGAAATGGAGAGGCTCATTTTCTTATAAATACCCCATTAACCATGCACCATATATATATATATATATATATATATATATATATATATATATATATGTGTATATATTTGGGGCCTATACTGATCAAATATATATATGGTAGTCAGTAATACCTGTTGCAATTGGCTCCATGTCTTTTGCTTCTCCCTCACGTACTGTCACTCATGCCAGCATGAACTAAAAGAGGGGCGATTTGTAATATTTCCCTGCAAACGTACGTGTGTGTGTGTGTGTGTGTGTGTGTGTGTGTGTGTGCATCCTCGCTTCTGAAAATATATGAACCGTAAGAGATGTTTGATCCACTGTTTGACCACATGAAGATTAGTTGTCTGAAATGGTGCCGGGTGATCAGTTAAGAAAGATGTTAGGGCGCACTGGTAGAACACAACGTAACTTGAAGAAAGGGGCTGACCCCCGGCGGCGTACGTACGTGACGAAATTTGAGATCTACAACAACAACAAGAAGTTACAAGATAGAAGGGAGCTTTCCTTGGCAAAATCCTCTGCGATGCAAGATGGAGTTCGGATAATCTAAGTATTATTATTAGATCAGTTGGAACGAGGCCCTTTGGAAGAGGAAAGAGACCCGGCCCCCAGCAAAGAGAACAAATTTACACACCATTTGAGTGGGGGTGGGGGCCAGAGAACGGGAGAGTCCTGGCCTCTCTCAGGTAACTAGTTTCCTGATCAGTCTTTTTTTTTTCCCCCGAACATTAGTGATGACACTAGGATGGAACATGCCTTCGTAGGAGAACGCGAAGAAGACCTACGTGGTGACATCAAATGCCGTCTATATATCCGTTGGATTCAGCGTGGTGAGTCGTTTATTAGTCCCACATCGGGAGGTTCGAGAGAGGAGACCGACCATCCTCACTGTAAAATCGTTGCTCCCAGTTAAATTAAAACATACTTACCTGGACGGGGTCAATGGATGATCAATAAGGTCCATGGCCTAGGTTGGCGGCCCACATTGCACTGGGTGGGAGCGTCCGTCTACCATCTCCCCAAGTGGGAGAGTGGACGTCATAATTTGTGGTAGCGGGGGCCTGCGTTCGCGCGGCCCTCGACCAATCTAAAAAAATATAAATATCTATCTCCTCTCTTATTATTATTATTATTATATTATTCTCGTATTACTTATATTGATTAATTTCTAATTAACTTAAACAACAACATTCTAACCAAGGAAAGATAATTAAAGGGTGCACAAAATGCTGCGACCGAAGGGCTGCTCTATTCATTTGATAGAATTGTTTATAGTCTTACGTCAAGGGTTTTTTTTTGACATCCTTCGTGTTGTAAGCAATTATTGTTGGCAGATGCTAGTGAGATCTTTGCCTTAAACTTATTGTTCGTGATGATGGAAGTATTCATGTCCCAATATGTATGTACGTAGTTTATTCAAGTAATTTGCATGATTAGTATAGGCCGATTCATTAGAAAACGGTTATTTTATGGTTAACAAGTATCTCTACTGAGGCATTGAATATTACGATGATCTTTGCTTTTTTTTGGACGACGGCATCAAAGTGGAGTAGGAGAATGGAGGCCCCATGCATGCAGTTGATTGAAAACAAAACAAACAAGCAAAAACTCAAAATTATCAACACCTTTATCTCAACTCGGAAGGTAAAGGAGTGATGACGTTGATTAATAGAGTGTTTGATTGCTCTTTTTTTTCTCAAATTTAAAAATAGGAATAGAAAATCCACTTAGACGTGTTTGATAACCTCTCTCCTATTTTTTTGGATGAAATTTCACCCTTTGAAAAGTTCCTCCAAAATAAAAATAAGGATTGAGGAGGGTAAAACTGACTCGGCCCATATAAGGCTCATTTACGCCGAACCCAATTCGACTCACGGTCCAAGAGGCGCTTAACGGGCCGCGACAGTCGACACCCACAGCGGACAACCCAGGACGAACAGTCCTTGGATTCGCCAGCGCGAAGGCCCCAGACCCAGGCGCAATGCCCGCTGGAAGACTCTCCGATGACCGGCCAGTACTCCCCCACGATCACGGGGAGCGTTACTCCACGACTGGCGCCATTCCCTGATAAGGGATGGGCTCTCCCTCTAAGACAACCCCCTATAAAAGGGACCTCATCGGATAGGCAACGACACTGTGAATTACACCAAGAAACACACAGAGAAATAGGTTAGAGAGCTTCACATCCTGCTACTATTGGAGAGGTCACGGCTGTCCCGCTCTGAGAGAGAACCCCATCCGAGCACCCTTACCGCCCAGCGAGCACTCATTGAGTGGTCCCTAGCAACGGAGAGCACTCGCCCGGAAGGCCTACAACTCTCCCAGATCTACTACGGCAGCCTCCACCATCTTCTCTCTTCTCTACTCTACTTTGCTCTCTGCTTGATCCTTTGCTGACTTAAGCATCGGAGGGTTGTCCCCTGGGATAATGCCTACGGCTCCTTCTGACACTCTCCTTCCTGGTGATTGATGGCTTCCATGGGTGCCAGGCGGTCTTCCCCGACAAGTAAATAGAAAAGTGTGGTGCAAGACGTAAGAACCAGTTTCTGCCCTTACACTTTTTGGCGTCGTCTGTGGGAACGTCGAGCGAAAAGCCGTGGCACCCCGTGGAATTCATTACAACGCCAACAACTGCGGGCGTGGGTCCCATCAAGCCCCTGGCTCTCGCCGGGGATCCCAGGAAGCTTCGTCCTCCCCCCGATCGTGACCAGAGGTCACCGCCAACGAACTCACGGAGATGTGCCAACAAATGCAAGCCTTGACGGAGATCTGTCAAGGTCTTCTCAACAGGCCGACGAGGCAAGGGCTCGTCCCTTTTGAGCACCCTCAGAATGGGGGGGGGGCCTACCGTAGCCAATTCCCGTCCGGTACAGGAGACCTCCCGCGCCTCTACCGCGTAATCCCAGCACCCGCGCAGCTCGCCCCCACCAAGGGTACGTAGCTTGCTGCACTCAAATTCGAAGATGGCCCAGCGGCTCCAGTGTATCGACGAAATCGAGGACAAAGTCCAATATCTGGACGACGTCCTACTCGCTGCCAAGAATCGCGACCTCATCGATGACGATCAGGACTTCCATGCCCCCTTCTCTAGGGAAATCATGGAAACCCCTATCATGTCGAAACTTCAGTTGACGTCGTTCACCCCTTACAATGGCACCACCGACCCGGCCGACCACATGCACAGTTTTGAGTCCAACCTAGTGTTCCGCTGGGCTTCAGACGCTGTGAAATGCCTGACGTTCGTTACGACCCTCCGGGAGAGCGCCCGAGCATTGTTTGAGTCCCTATCGACTGTGGACACTAAAAAAAAAGGAGAGAAAAGAGGAAGGGGCGGCCCACATACAAATGTGCTAAACCACATGGAAAGAGGCCCCAAATTGAAGTAAAAGGGATGGGAAAGGGCATGTACACAAAACCAAGGAAAGGAGGGGCCAAAGAGAAAAGGGAGAGAAATTTTCAAAAAAAAAAAGAAATAGAAAGAAAATATGTGACACTATTCATCTTGTGTCACACTCCCTCCTCCTGTGTCTCCCTTCTCACTTTTTTTCTTTCCTTCTTCTTTCTCTCACACGCGGAGCCCCCGCGTTGGTCGGCGCTTGCGACTAGCAGTCCGCAATGGCGACCAGTAGCCCCCTCCCAGCGCCTGGTGGGCCTTCGTGCCAGTCCGAACGGAGGACCCTTCACCCCATCCTGTGCATTCAATGTGCACATGGCTCCACCCACAAGGGCAATGGCGCGTAGCACGTCTCCGGCAAACCTCGATCGGCCAACACGAAGACAACAGACGCACCCCCTTCACAAATGGAAATCCTTTGCCGTTGTGCCCTTCGAAGGTGGCTGCAGCAATGGCAACCAATAACAATCAACGATGGCAGTAGTGAAGATAGCAAAGAGAGAGGTGGATAGCCCTGGCCTTCGAACACCCCCCCTACGAGCTTCCTATAAGAAGGCCCCGTTGGTGAAGAAGAAGAGGCGACTAAAAGTTCAGAGAGAAGAGGGTTTTCTTTTCCTTTTTGTTGTCTACTTCCAATCTTTCCAGTCTTGGGTGCCGGGAGTTTAGGGAAGAAGGAGGGAGTGTGCGAAGCTCTATTGTAAGAGGGTGGGTGCTCGTTCCAGTATTCTCTTTCTTTTTTTTCTCACCTCCCATTCTGTGATGTATGATTCTCGATAGTCCTTTCAATGTAATTCGTTTGTTAAGGGGAAATGAAGTGTAGGGCTCCATTCCTGATTTTCTTTCATAAGTTTGGTGCCCATCTCTCCACCCTACGTGTATGTATATATATTAGGGCTCCATTCCTGATTTTCTTTCATAAGTTTGGTGCCCATCTCTCCACCCTACGTGTATGTATATATATATATATATATATATATATATATATATATATATACATACACGTAGGGTGGAGAGATGGGCACCAAACTTATGAAAGAAAATCAGGAATGGAGCCCTACACTTCATTTCCCCTTAATATCTGTAGCATATATATATATATAACTGTAGCATATGTGTATGTCTACGGTTTCCCTTTCTTTCATCTGCCATGTTCTATTGGCCCCTTGATATCTGCTCCTACGAGCATGGCGCCTGGTCATGCTGTAGAAGTATATATATATATATATATATATATATATATATATATATATATATATATATATATATATATATATATATATATATATATATATATATATACCATGGCCATATACAACAACCCCACTCTCTCTGAAGCTATCTCTGTGCTTCCTCAAAGTCCCGTCTTGGTGTTCGGCTATCTTAAGGACCTGTCATGGGAAATGGGCACATTATGGTTTCATATCGATTAATATTTTCTGTCTAACCGCCCTCATATCACCCTAGGGATCTGCTTCTTCATAGCATGTTCCCCGATGGCTATTTCATCAGAGGGCGGGATAGTAATGGCCTTAGAGCCAGTAGTAATTGACTATACATGGTGCACGGTGTAGTTAAGAAAATAGAAATTATTCTTGGATTGGTTGAGGTACCTCTCGTAGGCTAGCCCTCGGGGTATTCTCCCTATCCGATTTGGGACGTAAAGCCGTCAGTCTTGAGTTGCGCTATTTTGGGGGCATCCCAGGATTTCTCGGTGGATGTGCTCCTATTTTTCACCCCTAAAGCCCGGGTCCGGACGAGGTGCTGTCCGATTTTTCCCAGAACTACGAACTTAACAAAATGGACTATTGGCAAATATGAGCAGACTGAAGCAATGCTTGAATGAATAGCCCCTATTGAAAACACAAACATATGAGGATTAGAACTCTACTAGCAGCAACGATAAAAAAAAAGAGGGGTAGCAAAGAAAATAGAAAGAAAATACATGACACTATACATCTTGTGTCACACTCCCTCCTCCCGTGTCTCCCTTCTCACTTTTTTTTCTTTCCTTCTTCTTTCTCTCACACGCGGAGCCCCCGCGTTGGCCGGCACTTACGACTGGCAATCCGCAGTGGCGACCAGTAGCCCACTCCCAGCACCCGGTGGGCCTTCGTGCCAGTCTGAACGGAGGACCCTTCACCTCGTCCTGTGCATTCAATGTGCACAGGGCTCCTCCCACAAGGGCAATGGCGCGTAGCACATCTCCGGCAAACCTCAATCGGCCAACGACGAAGGCAACAGGCGCACCCCCTTCACAAACGGAAATCCTCTGCCGTTGTGCCCTGCGAAGGTGGCTGCAGCAATGGCAACCAATAACAATCAACGATGGCAGCAGTGAAGATAGCAAAGAGAGAGGTGGACAGCTCTAGCCTTCGAACACCCCCCCTGCGAGCCTCCTATAAGAAGGCCCCGTTGGTGAAGAAGAAGAGGCGACTAAAAGTTCAGAGAGAAGAGGGTTTTCTTTTCCTTTTTGTTGTCTACTTCCAATCTTTCTAGTCCTGGGTGCCGGGAGCTTAGGGAAGGAGGGAGTGTGCGAAGCTCTATTGTAAGAAGGTGGGTGCTCGTTCCAGTATTCTCTTTCTTTTTTTTCTCACCTCCCGTTATGTGATGTATGATCCTCGATAGTCCTTTCAATGTAATTCGTTTGATAAGGGGAAATGAAGTGCAGGGCTCTGTTCCTGATTTTCTTTCATAAGTTTTGTGCCCATCTCTCCACCCTACGTATATAAGTGTAGCATATGTGTATGTCTGTGGTTTCCCTTTCTTTCATCTGCCATGTTCTACTCGCCCCTTGATATCTGCTCCTACGAGCATGGAGCCTGGTCATGCTATAGAAGTATATATATATATATATATATATATATATATATATATACCATGGCCATAAACAACAACCCCACTCTCTCTGAAGCTATCTCTGCGCTTCCTCAAAGTCCCGTCTTGGTGTTCGGCTATCTTAAGGACCTGTCATGGGAAATGGGCACATTATGGTTTCATATTGATTAATATTTTCTGTCTAACCGCCCTCATATCACCCCAGTGATCTACTTCTTCATAGCATGTTCCCCAGTGGCTATTTCATCAGAGGGCTGGATAGTAATGGCCTTAGAGCCAGCAGTAATTGATTGTACATGGTGCACGGTGCAGTTAAGAAAGTAGAAATCATCCTTGGATTGGTTGAGGTACCTCTCGTAGGTTAGCCCTCGGGATTTTCTCTCTATCCGATTTGGGACGTAAAGTCGTCAGTCTTGACTTGCTCTGTTTTGGGGCCATCCCGGGATTTCTCGGTGGATGTGCTCCTATTTTTCACCCCTAAAGCCTGGGTCCGGGGGAGGTGCTGTCCGATTTTTCCCAGAACTATGAACTTAACAAAAATGGACTATTGGCAAATATGAGCAGTCTGAAGCAATGCTTGAATGAATAGCCCCTGTTGAAAACATGAACATATGAGGATTAGAACTCTACTAACAGCAAAGATAAAAAAAAGAGGGGGAGCAAGTGGATAGCTATGAGAATTTACTGTGAACTGGAATCCGGAGGGTGCAATGGCCAAATGTAGTTCTGAAAATTGCAAGGAGAGGTAAAACAGAAACAGATAAAAATACGTGAAGAACTCACACTCAAAAAAATCAGCAATTTGACACTTAGGCATTTGCATATATACATTTGCATTGCATTCAACTCTAGAGCTTTGCTCCCGCCGAGGGTCAATTTTCCAATCTGAATGGGACGCCGAGCACGTGTAGCCGTGCATAGGGATCGATCCTTGTGCATGAGTAATCATCTACACGTATGCTGGTTCATGTCAGGTCCTTGGGCAGTTGCATTGTAGAAACCTGATAATTAAAAATGAGAAATATTTTTTTCAATTTCATTATGTAATTAAAATTTTCATGAAATAATTAAATTACATTTTTACTATATGAAATAAACTAGTTTATTGAATTTACTTGAATTAACTAGAAGTAAATAGAAAATTAAATGTTTTAACCCTTAGATAAATCATAGAAAGCCCAATAAAAGTCCATATAATGGATTAAGATTATAATTGGCCCATTGGATAATACATAATGTATTGGATTAATGGTTTAAAAGATTTATTAAAGGATAAATAACCTTAAATTCGTAACATGTGTTTAATATAACATTTAAGGGATTAAAATAACCTCATTTCTAGAAGATTGACTCAAGAATCAACCCTTACCTAACATATAACTTTGGACCAGCCAAAATTACATTATTTTCACATCAAAATAGGGCTAGATTAAGGAGAAAAATTCAATTTTTCTTCTAATTCAGGGGTGGAAAGTTTGGCAATGTTAGGCAAGGAATCTTGACAAATTTGGCCAAGTTTTGGCTATAAATAGAACCCCATTCGACCCTCAAACCATCCCTGGAGGCCAAGGTTATGCTGTTGTGAAGATTAGTGGAGATTTGAATGAAGATTTGGAAGATCAAAGGGTTTCTTATTATTTTGGAGATATTTTAGATCCGACTAAAGGTAGGTGTCTCTCAGGCTAAACTCTAATTAAAGCATGCCATCTTGTTCATTTTTCTGTCCTCCTTCCATTGATAACTCATTTATTAAATTCTGTTATGAATTAAGCAAGTTATGACCTTTTTAGTGAAGGGTATGCCCATTTTCTGCTTCTGTTAAGAACGCGATGTAGGTCAGGGCCGCGTTAATAAACGCGTTGCCACGATATATCACGTTCTTACATACCCTATTCCCGCCACCATAAATGCAAAACAAAATTGCAAGAACGCGGTCGTCCAAACGACCGCGACTATAGAGTCACGGTCGGTCGAACGACCGCGACCCGCTCAGGGTTTTTTTTAAAACAAATAAATATATATATATATAATTTTCTTGAATGTGGTCGCCCAGGCGACCGCGTCTTCCGTAAGAACCCCGAAAAGACCGGGGCTCAAAAGAAAAAAATTATATATATATAATAATAATAATAATAAGAACGCGACTAGAGGGTCCACCGCGTTCTTAAGAACGCACCCAAAGGCTATGCCACGTAGAAAAATTTCTAAAAATATATATTAATGTATATAAGTTTAAGAACGCGCCCAAAGGGTATACCGCATTCATAAAAAGTCACAAAAAATAAGAAAATGCAATTTTAGCCTGTTTTATTTTTACAGCATGTTAAAATTTATTTTTTTCTGCAGAATAAAAATATTTTTAGCATGCAAAAAATCTATTTTTACTATATTATTAGTAAATGATGCATGAAAAATATTTTCAGCATGTTGAAAATTACTTACAGCATGATAAAAATTATTTCCAGCATGTTAGAATTACTTTAGCATGTTAGAACTAATTTCAGTATATTAAAACTATTTAAAACTATTTTTCAGCATGATAATTTAATTTTCTATCAAATAATTAGTAAATAAATGTAGAAAAATTATTTTCAACATGATAAAATTTATCTTGTTATCAGATAATTTATGTAATCAGCATGGTAAACTTATTTCTATCATCTTATCAGAAAGTTAATGAATGAGAGCTATTTTAGCAAGTGAAGTATTAATTCTAGCATGTTAAATATTAAATTTCAGCATGTTAAAAATTAATGTCAGCATGAAAAATCTATTTTTGTCATTTTATCAGTAAAGTAACGTATAAAAGTTATTTACAGCACGTTAAAATTATTTTCAGCATGATAAGATTATTTTCAACATATTAAATCTATTTTCTTAGTAATTAATTAGTATAATGACGCATAATTAGTAAATAATATCAAAATCATGATTTTAATGCATAAATTTCTACTTCCTACCTAAAATTTAATATTTTTAGATTTTGTTATTTTCTAAAAGTTTTAACAGTATTAAAAATAATTTTTTTAGGATTTCATGAACGTGGCGCTCACCTACACCACGTTCTTATTAAGAACGTGGCGCAGGCAACGACCACGTTCATAACAGCATGTTTAAAATTTTAAAATAAAATCATTCTGAGGTCTAATTAAATTAAGGCTTTACCAATATGTTACAAACAATGGTCAGAACCTGTGAAAATTGGAAACCACAAAATAGATCATTTCTACAAATATTTCATGAACGTGGTGCAGGCGGTGACCACGTTCAGAACGTGGCGCTCACCTGCACCATGTTCATAACAGAATTATAAATGACTATAAAATCTACATTTTGGCTAAACTAAAATATCTCCAGGATATAAAAACTTCCTAAAAATATGTCTAAATACTTGTTAAACCAATTGAACATCAGATTAAATTATGGAATTAAAATAATTCTATAAGTTCTATTTACTTATATTTTCTTCCTAATTACCGTTCGTTCTTGAATTCCACGACTTAATGTCGTTAAACATGATGCCTTAAAGCTATTATCAACTCTTTTTGAAATTTCTGAATTTTGCCAGATCTGTACTTAATTACAATTAACTTATTTCTTGAAATTCGTTGGCCATAATTATATAAAGTGGATGTCTAAACGTACTTGGGATCTTATGATCTACCGACCCAATGCTTGGCATTTATGGGGACCGGTCTGGTCCTGGGAGGAGCGCCCGAAAGTACTTGTGCCCATGGGAGTTAATTGACCACGGTGTAGCATTGCACCGAAGTGCATGACTTGCTATATTTTTACGGCATTCCATTGTTCGAACTTGTTACTTGTTTACTTGTTTACTTGAAAATTACATGAATTACTTGACTTGCGTGAAATGGCCAATTACATGAAATTATTTACTAGTTCAAAGTTATTACTTGAAAATTTCTCTTGATATCTTGTTATCTCAATTACTTGGAAATTCCACTCATGTTATATACTTTTCGATGCAACTTGGAAAGATTACTTAAATTGTTAAACACTTAAAGATTGCATGGTTTTTAGAGATATAAAATCCTACTGAGCTTTTGGCTCACCCTATGTTTTGGTTAATTGTTGCAGGAAATGAAAATGAATAAGGGAATGGACAAGAGTGAGAGAGTGATTTTCCTTTTACCTAGGTTTATGTAGATCATTAGTGTTTTTACAAGAATGATGTATTTTGGATTGGAAGTTTGTAATTGCCTTTATGGCTTATGAATTAACAATGTAAACTTCATTTTGATGGAATAACAGTATTATTTTCCCATTCATTTCTGTCTTTAGAAATGAATTTGTACATGCTCTGATCGACACGATTGTTTACGACTCGCTCACGCCCTCGATATTCTGCGTCGGGACGTGACAGTCTTTGTGGTATCAGAGCCAGGTTACATAAAACCTAGGATTCTTAAACTTAGGTTAGGTTTCCCTTGGTATAGGTTTTAGATCAATATCTAGAAACTTGGATAAGGACTTAAGCATTCTCGGTAAGCATGGGTAAAAACACGGGTTAAGTTTTAAAGAAAAAGATTTATCAAGAAATAAATAAATGAATAAAATAATTAAACCTTGTAATTATGGTTGCTGGTTAATTCTCGCAAATGGCCGCCGAGAGAGCTCAATGGCGCGAGATGCAACGCACCGTTCAAGGTTTAACCCAAGCCCTCCAACAGGTTGCTCAGGGAGGAGCAAACCGAGGAGCCAGAGACTTGCATAGAAATTTTTGAAGCATGAACCCTCCTAAGTTCGTTGGATCTACGGATCCGGATGAAGCCGAACACTGGATTAAGGAGATCGAGAGGATATTCCGAGTCATGCAATGTGCCGACGAGGAAAAGGTTCTACTCGCTACTTTCCAACTAGAAAGAGATGCACGTGCCTAGTGGGAATCGGTCAAAGCTACTTTACCGCACGACCAAGTAATATGGGAAGAGTTCGTGGAACACTTCAATAGCAAGTATTTCTCCGACCGGGTGCAAGAAAGGAAGGCCGCCGAATTTGCCATCTTAAAGCAAACGCCGAATATGAAGCTTAATTTTCAAGACTATCTCGGTACGCTCCACATCTCGTGGGTACCGATAAAATGAAGGCAAGGAGATTTCTCAATGGCTTAAGGTCACAATATATTACTCAACTGGCCCTGATGGATATCCAAATTTATTCCAATGCGGTACGAAGGGCACAACTCCTAGAAGATGCAACGGAGTTATCGGATCGCATCTGGGGAAGAGAAGCCAAGAGAGAGCAAGTTACGGGAGCCGGAAGCTTCAAACCTTCCTTCGAGAAGAAAAGACCCAATGACGAGCGTAACTTCAACAAGGACGGGCGTAATTTCAACAAAGGTGGACATAATTTTCAAGGGGATAAGAAGCCAGAAACCTTTGACAAGCAAATTGTTCCTTTCTCTACGTCATCAAAAGAATTATGCAAATTCTGCGAGAAGCCCGAACACAAAGCTGAGGAATGTTGGAGAAAGCTCGGTGCATGTCTTCGATGCGGGAGTCCAGAGTATAGAATCCCGAATTGCCCTCTTCTCAACGACCAAGCTCCATCACCGGCAAAGCTTCCTATTATTGCCAAAAAGTAAGGAAGACTCCAAGCTCTCATGGATGCGGAACCTACCGAAGAAGGAGGTATCGTGGAAGGTACTCTTTCTGTTTACTCAAGGCATGCCTCTGTCTTATTTGACGCCGAGCTACGCATTCATTTATATCTAGAAGATTTACTTGTCTTTTACCTATGAATCCGGTTCCATTAGATTCTGCACTCACTATTACTACCCCTATTGGAACGGGAACGGAGATTAAACATTTCTATCCTGCTAGTAAAGTTCTAATTAGCGGTTATAACTTACCCGCTGATTTGGTATGCATGGAGATGGGAGGATATGACATTATTTTGGGTGTCGATTGGCTATCTACACATGCTGCTAGTGTCAACTATAAGTTGGGTACGGTAACTTTTATGGGTTACCCCAACCTCATATTTTCTGGTATCAGGCATTCTAAACACTTGTCTCTCATTTCGGCCCTCAAAGCCGAGAAATTATTAAGGAAGGGTTGTGCCGGTTTCTTAGTTTCTATCACTATGACCGAGCATACGGAACCTGTTCTAAAAGACATTCATATCGTTCGGGATTATTCTGATGTATTTCCGGACGAGTTACCTGGTATTCCTCCCGAGAGAGAAGTTGTTTTCTTTATTGATTTAATTCCGAGAGCTGCACCAGTTTCTAAAGCTCCGTATCGGATGTCTGCTGTTGAAATGAAGGAATTAAAGGAACAATTACTGAAGTTATTAGAGAAGGGGTTTATCCGACCAAGTACTCACCTTGGGGAGCCCCGGTCCTCTTTGTTAAAAAGAAGGATGGTTCGATGAGGTTATGTGTTGATTATCGGTAATTGAATCAACTCACCATCAAGAATAAATATCCATTGTCGAGGATTGATGAATTATTCGACCAGATTTCTGAAGCTCAATATTTTTTAAAGATCGATCTTCGATCTGGTTATCATTAGTTGAAAATCAAGGAAAGTGATATTCACAAGACTGCATTCCGGAGTAGATATGGACATTGCGAGTTCACCGTTATACCCTTTGGCTTAACAAATGCGTCTGCCGCATTTATACAATTAATGAACAGCGTATTCAAGCCATACCTCGATCAATTTGTAGTTGTCTTCATTGACGACATTTTGATCTACTCCAAGTCCAAGGAAGAATATGAAGAACATCTCAAGAAGGCCCTTCAATTATTAAGAGATCACAAGCTTTATGCCAAATTAAGCAAATGTGATTTCTGGTTGGAGGAAGTTTCTTTTCTAGGTCACATAATTTCCCGAAACGGTATCGCCGTCGATCCTTCAAAGGTCGAGGCCGTAAAGAACTGGGAAAGACCTACTAGTATGATGAAAATCGGAAGCTTCTTGGGATTGGCTGGCTATTATCGAAGATTTATTAAGGACTTCTCCAAGATTGCAGTATCTTTAACAAGATTGACAAGGAAGGAGAATCCTTTTATATGGTCCGAGGAATGAGAGAAAAGCTTTCAAACTTTAAAGGATTGTCTAACGGCTGCTCCTATTCTCACATTACCTACAGAAGGAGGAGGATTCGAAGTATATGCTGATGCATCTGGGATTGGCCTAGGTTGCGTATTAATGCAACATGGCAAGGTCAAAGCTTATTCCTCACGGCAATTGAAGAAGCACGAGGAAAATTATCCCGTACATGACCTAGAACTGGCAGTTGTGGTCTTTGCTTTGAAGATCTGGCGACATTACCTCTATGGCGAAGCCTTTACGGTTTATTCTGATCACAAGAGTCTCAAATATTTATTCTCTCAAAAGGAGCTCAATATGAGACAAAGACGATGGTTGGAATATTTAAAGGATTTCGACTTCTCTATACAATATCACCCCGAAAAAGGTAATGTCGTAGCTGATGCACTTAGCTGGAAGCCGATGGCTTTATTATCAAGCCTGATGGTTAAAGAATGGCATCTACTTGAAGAAATGGCAAATTTAAACCTCAATGTGGAGGAGGAGAAAGACGGAGTGTTTCTTGCAAATATTCGACTCCAACCCGAGTTACTCTCAGAAGTTAAAGAACGACAAAGTGATGATCCGTTGATCATTGAAATCAAAGAGAAATTAGATCAACGATCGGATTTCCTTCTGGCTGATGATGGAAGGCTATTATTCAAAGGAAGAACTTGTATACCCGATTATTCTACTACCAAGGGTAAAATCCTGGAGGAAGCACATCGGTCAAGATATACTATTCACCTCGGTGCTACAAAAATGTACCAAGACCTCAAGAGAACTTTCTAGTGGCCTAATATGAAGAGAGAGATAGCTGAGTTCGTAAGCCGATGTTTGGTTTGTCAACAAGTCAAGGCCGAACACCTCAAACCGGCTGGCAAGCTCAAGCCTCTCGAAATACCGGAATGGAAATGGGATAGTATCGGTATGGACTTCATAGTTGGATTACCGAAGACCCGAAGTGGTTTTGATGCTATATGGGTAATTGTGGATCGGCTAACAAAGTCTGCTCACTTTTTACCTATCAAGACTAAATGGACCGTGGATGTTCTAGCCGCCTTATATATCAAGGAGATCGTAAGGCTGCACGGTATTCCAAGCTCTATTATTTCGGATCGAGATCCGAGATTCACCTCTCATTTTTGGAAGGGTTTACAATCGTCTATGGGTACTAGACTAAGGTTTAGTACGGCCTTTCACCCTCAGACTGATGGACAAACTGAGAGGACGAATCAAATTATTGAAGATATGTTGAGAGCATGCATGATTGACTTCGGTGGTAACTGGCATGAACCCTTAGCATTGACTGAGTTCGCTTACAACAATAGCTATCAGTCAAGTATTCAAATGGCACCATTCGAAGCATTATATGGCCGAAGTTGCAGATTGCCTCTATGCTGGAGCGAGGTTGGTAACAAAGGATTGATTGGTCTCGACATTGTACAAGACACAACTGACAAAATCCAGTTGATACAAGAAAGGCTAAAGGTCGCTCAATCACGGCAAAAGAGCTACGCCGACAACAGGAGGAGAGACCTTGAATTCCAAGTGGGGGAGCATGTCTTCTTAAAGATCTCACCCACTCGTGGAATTAAAAGATTCGGCATCAAAGGAAAGTTGAGTCCAAGATTTATCGGCCCTTTCGAGATTCTGGAGAGAATCGGTGAGGTGGCGTACAAGCTGGCTTTGCCTCCTCAACTGGCCGGTATACACGACGTATTCCATGTATCCATGCTAAGGAAATATGTCTATGATCCTTCACATGTGATTCAATTTGAAGAATTGAAACTCCAAAAGGACTTATCATATGAAGAAAGACAGATCAAAATATTGGATCGGAAATTACATCAACTAAGGAATCGGGCCATTCCGATGGTAAAGGTCTAGTGGAGCAAGCGTGGATTCGAGGAAGCAACCTGGAAATTGGAAGAATCCACTAAGAAGAAATACTCGGATTTAATCTCAAGTTAGAAATTCGACCTTTCTACTCGAATCTTTGAATTTCAGTTATATAATATGAATTTGGAGGACCAAATTCTTTTAAGTGGGGGAGGATGTAAAAACCCGATAATTAAAAATGAGAAATAATTTTTTTCAATTTCATTATGTAATTAAAATTTTCATGAAATAATTAAATTATATTTTTACTATATGAAATAAACTAGTTTATTAAATTTACTTGAATTAACTAGAGGTAAATAGAAAATTAAATACTTTAACCCTTAGATAAATCATAGAAAGCCCAATAAAAGTCCATATAATGGACTAGGATTACAATTGGCCCATTAGATAATTCATAATGGATTGGATTAATGGGTTAAAAGATTTATTAAAGGATAAATAACCATAAATTCATAACATATGTTTAATATGACATTTAAGGGATTAAAATAACCCCATTTCTAGAAGATTGACTCAAGAATCAACCCTTACCTAACATATAACTTTAGACCAGCCGAAATTACATTATTTTCACACCAAAATAGGGCTAGCTTAAGAAGAAAATTTAATTTTTCTTCTAATTCAGAGGTGGAAAGTTTGGCAATGTTAGGCAAAGAATCTTGACAAATTTGGCCAAGTTTTGGCTATAAATAGAACCTCATTCGACCCTCAAACCATCTCTGGAGGCCAAGGTTATGCTGTTACGAAGATTAGTGGAGATTTGAAGGAAGATTTAGAAGATCAAAGGGTTTCTTATTATTTTGGGGATATTTTAGATCCGACTAAAGGTAGATGTCTCTCAGGCTAAACTCTAATTAAAGTATGTCATCTTGTTCATTTTTCTATCCTCTTTCCATTGATAGCTCATTTATTAAATTCTGTTATGAATTAAGCAAGTTATAGCCTTTTTAGTGAAGGGTATGCCCATTTTCTACTTCTATTAAGAACGGCGTAGGTCAGGGCCGCGTTAATAAACGCGTTGTCACGATATACTGCATTCTTACATACCCTATTCCCGCCACCTTAAATTCAAAAAAAAATTTGCAAGAACGCGGTCGTCCAAACGACCGCGACTATAGAGTCACGGTCGGTCGAACGACCGCGACCAGCCCAGGTTTTTTTTATAATAAATAAATAAATAAATGTATAATTTTCTTGAACGCGGTCGCCCAGGCGACCGCGTCTTCCGTAAGAACCCCGGAAAGACCGAGGCTCAAAAGAAAAAATTTATATATATATATATATAATAATAAGAACGCACCCAGAGGGTCCACCGCGTTCTTAAGAATGCGCCCAAAGGCTACGCCGCATTCTGAAATTACCCCGGAACACCCCAGGGTCAAACAGAAAATTTTCTAAAAATATATATTAATGTATATAAGTTTAAGAACGCGCCCAAAGGGTATACCGCGTTCATAAAAAGTCACAAAAAATAAGGAAATGTAATTTTAGCATGTTTTATTTTTACAGCATGTTAAAATATTTTTTTTGCAGAATAAAAATATTTTTAGCATGATAAAAATCTATTTTTACTATATTATTAGTAAATGATGTATGAAAAATATTTCCAACATGTTAAAAATTACTTACAGCATGATAAAAAATATTTCCAGCATGTTAGAATTACTTTAGCATGTTAGAACTAATTTCAGCATATTAAATTTTCAGCATAATAATTTAATTTTCTATCAAATAATTAGTAAATAAATGTAGAAAAAATATTTTCAGCATGATAAAATTTATCTTGTTATCAAATAAATTATGTAATCATCATGGTAAACGTATTTCTATCATCTTATCAGAAAGTTAATGACTGAGAGCTATTTTAACAAGTGAAGTATTCATTCTAGCATGTTAAATATTAAATTTAGCATGTTAAATATTAATGTCAACATGAAAATTCTATTTTTATCATTTTATCAGTAAAGTAACGTATAAAAGTTATTTACAGCACGTTAAAATTATTTTCAGCATGATAAGATTATTTTCAGCATATTAAATCTATTTTCTTATCAATTAATTAGTATAATGATGCATAATTAGTAAATAATATCAAAATCATGATTTTAATGCATAAATTTCTACTTCCTACCTAAAATTTAATATTTCTGGATTCTGTTATTTTCTGAAAATTTTAACAGTATTAAAAATAATTTTTTAATGATTTCATGAACGTGGCGCTCACCTACACCACGTTCTTTTTAAGAACGTGGTGCAGGCAACGACCACGTTCATAACAGGATGTTTAAAATTTTAAAATAAAATTATTCTGAGGTCTAATTAAATTAAGGTTTTACCAGTATGTTAAAAATAATGGTCAGACCCTGTGAAAATTGGAAACCACAAAATAGATAATTTCTAGAAATATTTCATGAACGTGGCGCAGGCGGTGACCACGCTGAGAACGTGGCGCTCACCTACACCACGTTCATAACAGAATTACAAATGCCTATAAAATCTGTATTTTGGCTAAACTAAAATATCTCAGGATATAAAAACTTTCTTAAAATATGTCTAAACACTTGTTAAACCAATTGAACATCAGATTAAATTAGGGAATTAAAATAATTCTATAAGTTCTATTTACTTGTATTTTCTTCTTAGTTACCGTTCGTTCTTGAATTCCACGACTTAATGTCGTTAAACATGATGCCTTAAAGCTATTATCCACTCTTCTTGAAATTTCTGAATTTTGCCAGATCTGTACTTAATTACAATTAACTTATTTCTTGAAATTCGTTGGCCATAATTATATAAAGTGGATGTCTAAACGTACTTGGGATCTTATGATCCACCGACCCAATGCTTGGCATTTATGGGGACCGGTCTGGTCCTGGGAGGAGCGCCCGAAAGTACTTGTGCCTATGGGAGTTAATTGACCACGGTGCGGCATTGCACCGAAGTGCATGACTTGCTAGATTTTTACGGCATTCCACTGTTCGAACTTATTACTTGTTTACTTGTTTACTTGAAAATTACATGAATTACTTGACTTGCGTGAAATGGCCAATTACATGAAATTATTTACTAGTTCAATGTTATTATTTAAAATTTCTCTTGATATCTTGTTATCTCAATTACTTGGAAATTCCACACATGTTATATACTTTTCGATGCAACTTGGAAAGATTACTTAAATTGTTAAACACTTAAAGATTGCCTGGTTTTTAGAGATATAAAATCCTACTGAGCTTTTGGCTCACCCTACGTTTTGGTTAATTGTTGTAGGAAGTGAAAATGAACAAGGAAATGGATAAGAGTGAGAGTGTGATTATCCTTTTACCTAGATTTATGTAGATCATTAGTGTTTTTACAAGAATGATGTATTTTGGATTGAAAGTTTGTAATTGCCTTTATGACTAATGAATTAGCAATGTAAACTTCATTTTGATGGAATAAAAGTATTATTTTCCCATTCATTTATGTCTTTAGAAATGAATTTGTACATGCTCTGATCGACACGATTATTTATGACTCGCTCATGCCCTCGATATTCCGCGTCGGGACGTGACATGCATGAGCATAGGTATGTTGCTGAATTTCTGAAATTGAGACTAAGGAGGACTAAACTTTGAATGCAAATTTAGTTCCCCGTAATGTAGCAGCCGATTCAATTTCAGAGATGTGCTGAGGCATGGATAAGAAAGATAAATAAGGGTCCGAAGCCCAATTCCTCAAATTAGGAAGGAAAACTCAGTCAAAAGAAAATGAACTCATCAAGCATAACCTTCTGAGATCGGTTAAAATCAAAATGACTAGGAGCTGAATTGAGTGGCAGATTCTTACGTTCCAGCCCTTGGTTCAAAAGTTAAGGTCCCTGAACTAGAGGTAGTTGCATTGGCATATATGTTTAATTCCTTGAGCATTTGATGCGCAATAGCCATTTTCCCATCATGAGCATCCTTGCATACATGTGCAGTTATGAATGATCAAATACAATCGTACATAGGTGAAAAGAAAAGGGGCAGTTATTAGAGCTTTGGGGCTGAATCTGAACTTCTGGAAGATTGACTGCAAATTGCATAGCATCTTCTGCATGGCCATTCATGGCAGACTTTATCCATATTTTTGCATGCATTTCCACATGGCATATATATAATCCAATACATGTAGGGGTATTAGCACCTGAACTCATGATGAGCCCTTGTGAATTTCCCCACGCCTGCATCAACAGATAATAAGGACCTCATGCATTCTCATGTATGAAGCTCTACATATCATGTGCATATGTCCCTCTTAGCCCCTCAGACCATTACTTGTCCATCCCGTGCCTTGAAATTCTGCATGATTTGCATTGGAAATTGGTACGCATCCTCTTAGAGTAGCATGAATACTTTAAATCTGCCTCTCCCATTCCATTTGCATTTGCATACATGCATATAGTGTGCATGACCGAACCTCAGTAGTAAATAAAAATTGCATGTGCATTGGCATGCGAGCGCCCCTCATAACTGAATTTCGAGGAAAAAAAAGCAAAACCCCAAGTGAATGCAGAATTGAATTTACAGAGCTGTGATAATTCGCAATTGCTCATACATGTGCGTAAATTCATACCCATCAAAAGGAGGGGAAGCTCCATATGTATCCCGTTCAAATTTTTGTGTGCTCTGTGCATTTGTCTTGCTAAGAAGTTCAATGATCTAATGTGTGATCATGATGAAAAGATACAAGAATAGAAATTGAGAATGAATTTAATTGCACGGGTAGAAGAAAGAAACAAAAAAAATTTAAGTTAAAGCGTTGCTGGAAACTCTATTTACATCGACCTGCCCCCAGTGCTGCACACTGGTACATCGACCTGCCCTCAGAGCTGTGCATTGGTGCATCGACTTGCCCTTAGTGCTCTACATTGGTGCGTTAACTTGCCCCCCAGTGTTGTGCATTGGTGCCTCGACCTCTCCGTAGTGTTGTGTACTGGTGCATCGACCTGCCCTCAAAGTTGTGCATTGGTGCATCGACCAGCCCTCAGTGCTGCACATTGGTGCCTCAACCTGTCCGCAGTGCTGTGCACTGGTGCATCGACCTGCCCGCTCAGTATTTCCAGCACTGGCATTGTCGGTCGACCGAAATGAACCATGGGTCGACCGAACCCCCCCTTGTTTTCCAAAAAAAACAAACAACAAAACAAGAAAGGAATAGAATAAACTCTTTTTTCAAAAAAATCAAATAATAATAACATAATGAAACCTGCTCCGCAGCCTCGTTTCTCCCCGAGACCCGACGTAAAGGAAATATCAACGCTGCTCTACTAAGTTGGACTTGGACTTCGAGAACCATCCCGATATGGGCACGATCTGGCATTGCCCTGAGCTCAATAAACCGGACTCGTTTCCACTGGGATTTGATCCCATCCTTTTATCAAATTTGCCGTATACTCGGCATACATTTGTACATATTTTTTATCCGTCTTCATCACGCTTTCAACACGGACTCCCGTCCGAACACAAAATGGTCGGTAAGTGACCAACATGATTTAAGCATTTCCACCCCATTGAGGGGTATTTTTCAAGTGATTCGAGAATTTCAATACTCCATTTCATTAATGTTAATTTCAGGCCGTATGGCCCCTTTTCCTGACAATCAATCAAGGGTTTTCCTCTCTCCGAGAGGATGCAAACAACGGCGTGACCTTTACAGCATGATGGGTTTTTGTCCTGACATGATATCCACAATTGTCTGATCAGCCAGACGGCGCGCATCTGTGGCTTCTTTGAAACCCGAATAAGTCATCACCTAGGTGACTGGCATGCCCATGCACTAAATAAGCCAATAAATGAATTGAACGAACAAAAAAAGAAGTATCCCAAAAGTGCGTCTACAAGTCTGGCACGCCCGGTGGGATAGGATTTCCCTTCATCTCCTCACCGGGATTAGGGGCCCTATGGCCTCCTCTTGAAATTCTAACTGTTTTACTTGTAATTGCAAGATCATATTTTGACGATTACAATGGCCGTCAGCTTCGGACCGTTAGTCGTCGCAAGCCATGCCAACCATGGCTACCTCGCGATGCCGATCAAGTTTGGCAATTTTCCTCTGGTGGTGGGCTTCCCCAACTTCTTAGGGGTGGCTTTCGTCAACTTGCTGGAGACTGAGGGGCCCAAGCCCGCCAAAGTCCACATCCCCGCCACGGGGACTTCTACCACCAAACCTGCTACGTCGGCAACTACTCTTGACCGCATGGCGGTCAAGACTATGGGTTGTTTTATCTACCACGTCCATTTCGACACGGGCTCCACTAGCAAGAAGTCGGCATCCAGCCAAAGAAGGAGCCAAAAGAATGTTGCTGCTCCCAGGGGCCAGATCTCCAACACCGGTAAATCGGTTCTTATCGGAGGCATTCGAGTCCACCTTAATGGTCAAAGGGCCGACGTGATTCCCGAGCGAATCGTGCCGAATGTCCCTGTGTGCAACTCTTTCCAAGCATTAGGGAGAATGGAAAAGAAGAATACTGGAGCAGTCCGTTGGCTGAAGAATGAGCCGGCCCTCAGGCCGTTCAAAACCAAACAAGTTTGGGTGCCCAACCCCACTTGGGTCCCAGTGCCAACTCTGTTGGGACCTGTCGAGGCCAACAGGCCCTGGATGGAAGAGAAGGAAAGAATTTAGAAGAATGAGATGCCGACAGGGGCATCTCACAAGCAACATGTCCAAGCCTACATGCGACATGCAAATGCTTCTTTACATGTTGAGAATCACGGCAGGATTGCAACGAGGGATCGGCCCGCCTATGGGCCCTCAGCACAAGCGAGGGTACCGCCACCCACGGTTTAACCTGATTATGAAGAAGAAGACATCACCCAGGCCGTGCACAGATATCTCCGTGGCCTTGGGAACACCTCCCTAGGGAGGCAGCGGCTGCTACATGCCATCACCGCTATTGAAGAGGGTCGAGGATATCCAACCGACCTGTATGAAATAGAAGATGCAGAATCAGGGTGCTATGGGCCTCCCCGCCATGAAGAAGATGCACTGAGAGTCTCGGTGTTTGAAAGGTTGTCCTTCCCCAGTTAGCCAACCAGGCATGTGAAAAGAAGGAATAGAAACATGCAGGTATATACCTGTCACATGGCTAGAGTGGCCAGCCGCTATGGGAATTTGTCTGAGGAGCCTGAAGAAGTTTTCAGAATTGCCGAGAGGCCGAGCCCTCTCACAAGAAGAGGGAAAGCTGCTACCGACGTGTTGCATACCCTAGTTGGAATAATAAATCCAGAAGTTACAACGGTGGTCCTGACCGCCAACGAAATCACAACTGAAGATGATAGTGGGGTGCCATCCACGTCATCTGAAGAAGCACCAGCCGAGGACAGGGCTAGCCTCCTCAGCCCCTCTATCAATGACCCGACTTTGTTGATGTTGCTGCATAGATACCAGCAAGATATTGAGGCACTGAAGAAGCAGCTGAGTGAAAGGGACACACATGCTCCTACCCCCGGGGCAGCTGAAGGTCAACCCGGAACATCAAGGGGTGGAAGCCAGGCGTTTGAAGCCTCGCCGTAGGCAACCCCATCCCAACTGGCACCGAGCTATACTGGGGGCATTCCTCTCCCGCAACAACAACTTGCAGATATGCCGCTACCCTCAATTTTCCAGTTTCAAGGGGGCCCTGCCATGCCCCACGCGGCCATGTTAACAACGTCGCATATGCAACAAGCTCATTTTTACCCAAGCCCATTTGATCCGGCGGTGATGAACAAGCTCATGGTTGAGCAGATGATAGAAATGAAGCTGGCAGAAAGGAGCGATGGCGACTCCACCTCATTTGATGTATACAGGGTACCATACCCATCCCACCATGATGCCAAGAGGCTGTCCCCTGGCATCACTAAGCCTCCAAAGTTTGAGAAGTTCAATGGGCAAGGATCTCCGCGGGAGCACATTGCCTACTACACTAATGTGATGGGCGACTTAGCTACTGATAAGTCGTACCTGCTGAAGTTCTTCGGGTCCACACTAACGGGGCTCGCCTTTGAGTGGTACTCAAGCTTACAGCCCGGGTCTATTATTGATTGGCCCGACATGCACAGAAAGTTCAAAGAAAGGTTCCACATCACCGAGAGGGAGGTGACAGTGGTCAAACTATATGAAACCAGGCAAAGGAACGATGAGTCCGCCCTAGAATATATCAAACGATGGAGGAACCTCAGCATGAGGTGTAGGCGACCGCCTCATCAGGAGGATGTCGTCCAAATATGCAAGCAGAACTTGAGAAGAGAAGTGCTAGAAAGAATGATAGGCACTGAAATTAAGTCATTTGATCGACTGAATAATGTTGTGGCAGAAGTCAAGGCATTCCTCTCGAAGTACTCCGCTGCCCCTACCACTTCAAGCCAGAAGGCCAGGTCAACCGACAAACGACCGACATCCCAAGAAGTGCACACAGTCGACTTCAAAGCCTTTGAGCAGTAGAAAGAGAATGACAAAGGGGTAGCTGAGTCTCCCCCGTTCAAGCCCGCCGATCGGCGAGAACGCCCCTCCCTTTGCGATAAAATGAAGAAGCTATATTTGTTCCCTCGAGATAAGACTCGAGTCTTGTTCGAATGGGCTACAAAATTCAACAAGATCACTCCCCCAAAACCAAAGAGGCCAGGTGATCTCATAAGAAAAGACAACCCTCGTTTCTGCCCGTATCATCAAATGATCGGGCATAGTATCGAGGACTGCTATTATAGCGACCCGAGAATCCGATTACCGGGAGAGACCCGATAACCCGAGACTCGAACCGCCGCCCACGAGCCGGGAGGGCTCGGAAGGGCTAAAAGGAGTGTGGAGGCACAAAGAAATAAGAAATAAAGCAGGACAGTTCAACAATTAACAGAAATAAATAAACAACTACTACAACAATAGTAGCAGAGTCCAGTTCAATAGAAAGTACAGTTTAAAGCAGTAAAAAGGTACCACATGCTGAGTGAACATCCAGCCCGGCGAGCTGGCAACTGAGAATCCCCGTACCGCACCCTCGAACCTCGAGGAAGAACCCTTACACCTTAAAATCAGGGAATGAGTCTCCAAAATAGAGACTCAGCAGGGATCCCGCGAAACCCCAACCGGAAACAACGGCGGTAGCGGAAAGGAAAGCTACAATGACAGTAGGAATAGCGAACCGGTGGCCGGTCAAAACTCGGCACTACAGCTACTCCTACTGTGCCAGAAACACACCCCGATCTCACGGTCGGGGGCTATCGAACCACACCAGTACCACTTACCGAAGCCACAGCAACCACGTCGTAGAGGCCTGTCTCCCAGGACACGGCCAACCTGGACACGCTGTCCAAGGTGCAACCCTAACCATCTAGTCGCGGGTATCGCACAACAAGACGTAACCTCGATAAAGCCACTAGAACTAGTCTCACGGCACGAAAATCGACGCACGCGCCACGGTGAAACAATCGGAACTCAACGATCAACACGACCAAAAACCCGAAGGTCGAAGTCACAGCAACTGACAGTCTGTCACTCCCGACTCGACAGGAGTACCTCCCACTAGAAGCACAGTCGATAGCGTCCCCTGACGTCTTACACCGCACCGCAGGTGAACTGCCTGACATGGTAGCGCCTACCAGCGGCACAGACACCGAACAAGTAGCCACAAAGCAAGTGACTAGCTGGGGTCACGCCCGTCGATGTGGGTCCAACTGCCCCCAACCACGTGTGCACACACAGACCATGCGTCCCTGGTCTGGCCTCTAACTGGTTTTCCCTTCAGCCAGAATCTGGCTGCAAGACGTGGGGCCCGACGGAAACTACTCTAAAAACCGTCCTCAGGGTAAGCCCGTCCACCTACTCCCAAGTGGGACCAGCACACGCGTACTGGTAGGCTACGACTAGTGGAGGGTCACTGAAGGAGTAGACTCTCAAGTCAACAGAAAACAACGTCCAAACCTGACAAAGTACGGGGACCATCCCATATACCAGCACCGTCGCATGGTGACCACAGTCGGAGAAGAAACGGGACTCACAGTCCACGGGCCACGCACCCGGCCACGTAGAAACGCAGAAGCACGGTTCCCAAGGTAGCTCACAGGCCGCCAAACCGAATCTCACTCTCAGGGAAAAGTGGGAACCCTCCAGCCCCAGGCTGGGCAACTGGACTCACGGTCCAAGGCCACACACATGGCCCACACGGAAAGCACAGAAGCACGATTCTCAGGGTAACGCACAAGCCGCCACTCCGATAACTAGACTCGCAATCCAAGGCCAACCACATTGCCCACTCGGGAATCATCTTCTAGGAAAACTCACGGCATGTGGGGGACACCCCACCGTACACACACCGATACACGGTGACTCGGTCAAGCGTAACACAAAAGCCCGACACACGAGGAGTCACCCGGACTCTCAAACCCACGGGCACACTAAATGAGGTAGCACGGTCCTCCCGACACCCTCAAAACACTGGCACAGAATCCCACGGGTGCCTGGGGCATTCACAAGACCCCAAGTCAACCACTGGGTCGCAACCGGGTCGACTAGGGACCTACAGAACGTGAAACGATCGCGACAAGCACGCAGGACCACTTCGATCTAACACAGTGCCTGGCGGTCTAACCTTGGGCCGTCACAGTTTGTAATGGTCCAAGCCTCGACCGCCACAACAACTCTGACGCTCCAACACAGGGCCGTCAGAAGGGCGAGCAAAACTGAACGTAACGTGCTCCCCTAGGGGCGTTACGTCACCTAACGGACCGACACCGGTGCGTTAGGCCAAGGAGCTACACAAGCCATGACACATGCCGCTCGGTGCGTCACGCTCTCTAACGCACCTACCCAAGTGCGTTAGGGAGGAGGGTGGATGCGTTAACTCTAACGCTCCTACCCAGGGGCGTCACACTACCCTGACGCCCCACTCTGGGTGCGTCAGGTGTCTATGACCCCCAAAGGTCATAAACCAACGGTCGGAATCACCGTAACGGTCTAGCATGAGGGCGTCACAGGCCTGTGGCGGTCTATCGTGGGGCCGTCAGGTCCACGAACGCCAATACCCAAAACAAAGGGAGCGTAACGCACCTACCCAGGCGCGTTACACCCTGTGGCAGTCACTGGAAAGACCGCCACAGCGTCCCGACGGCGAAATGGCAAACTAACACCAAAAATTCCGTTCCACGCCCCGATCATCCACGGATGATGGGGAAAACAACGGGGAAGCTCCCCTATGGGCCCTAGCATGTATCTAGACCCTCGAATCGGTCCGAAACGCGGTAGAACGGTAGATCGGGCGCACACCCCAAAAACATGGATTTTCCCCAAACCGCTCAAATAAACCCGCTCGGCTCACTGTAGCCTACAAAACTTATGGGAAAGGAAGCGCACGAGCTGGGTGTCCATCTCCCTACCTCCACCGAAGAAACGATGCGCCGTGGATGACGATCCATGAAGAAAATCACCGTGAAACCCTCGCCGGCTCACGAACGCTCCCCCAAGTATCTCCACGCCCCCACCGCCTCGATCCTCGCCCGTCCTCGCCCGCATCCTCACCCGCGCCGCCTCCCCCTCGCCCCCGCCTTGCTCCTTTTGCCGCCGGAGAAGAGAGGGGAGGAAGAGAGCGTGTTAGAAGAGAGAGGGAGAGAGGGTGAGAAATGAGAGATGGGGAGAGAGAAAATGGTTGATATATATAGAAAAATCCAAAAATTCCAAAATTTCAGAAAATTACGAAAAATTTCCTCCGCTATCCTCGGGAGGAACACAACGTAGTGGTAACGTCCCGGAGTCGGAGAACGCCATGGTTCGCCCTGCACAGAGTTCCGAAGGCACATGAGGGAAAAACACGTGTAAAGCATAAAATAGACTCCGAGACCCACTAAAATGATTCGAAACATATCCGAAAAAATCAGGGGCATTACAGCCCTCCCCCCCTTAAAGGAATTTCATCCTCAAAATTCAGGACTAGCACCAAGTCACAGGAGAAGAACACCTTAACCAACTGACAACGCTGTCAAAGCCCCAGCACAGAAAACCTCGATTCTCACAAAAACACCGATCCTGAGGGACACAGCCAGACTACAATCACGAATGACACCCCGCTCTGCATGCCGCGCACACCGGCCATCAGAGCAGGCATATACCAAAGGATACAGTCCGGCATCACCTCAGACACCTCGAAAATCAATCATGGCACCGCTGCCACCATCTCGCTCACCGAGGAGACACAATCCTCGTCATGAGAAATAGCTACCGATCCATCCAATGGTCAGCAGATAAATTACACGTCAGCTTCACAACCAGCTGATAGGTCTCACACCCTTCTCAAGGGAACAACCAATACAGAGCCTCCACCAGCTCACGCAGCCATCTCAATAGACCGCAACCAGAACATCAGCTCAGCACCAAGAATCACCTTACACATGGCAAGCTAAAAGCCAGACATATCACTGTGCCAACTCTGTCAGAAGATAAACTTCGACAAAGCCCAGATCCCATCCGAAAAGCACATCACGGAAACGACCACCAAAGGCCTCACCGGTACATAGCTCTCACCGAACTCGAGCTACACTCCTCCCGGACACTGCATCTGATCTCGATCATCGTGCCAACTTGACCCTCTCAGGGGAGCACAATGAAACCAAATGACAAGATCATGTTGTCTTCAGTCATCACCTCACTCGACTCAGACTTACAGGAGAACCATCCCATGCTGGTCACCAAACCAGGGATAACCATTGCAACACCAATGTCCCATCAAGGACCACCAATCACAGGCGTCACTCTTCCATCTGGTCTCATCGACTTCCGTCAGGCGATGTCCTCAACAGCCCCATCCGGGCTCACGCCGATGCTTGACACGGCTTCCATCACAGGAACAGGGTACTCATGCGAAGCACTAGCCAGCACATTCCCCAACACTCCATCCTGCCAGTGCCAAGAACCACGATATCTCGAGTAACGGCACGGCAATAGCACGTCTCACACAGAGGGACCAATCCTCCAATGCTCAACGCAAACTCAGAATCCGCCTGTAGCAACCAACGCTACGATCCTAAACCAGTGGGTCATGGACCCACCACGCTTCCGCTGCGCACTCTGATCCACGCGTGCCCAACCAAGAATGTGAACACCGCCCAACCAGCACTCATCCTTCCGGAACAGCGCCAGCACCCTTACACAACAAGAGAAATGGGCACAACTCACACAGGCAACCACCTTGCCAAAACACGAGTCACGTCTCGCACGGACTTTATGGCACACGAAGGTCAACCAAATCTGGGAACTCACTGCAAGACGACGAACCTTAGCCAAACACAATCTCTCCAACCAAAGAGGAGACCAAATGCACTTCCGACCAACGAAAGAATTCCACGCTCGACCTGACCTTAAACCTCGCGCACGCTGGAAACAGAACCTTCCAGCACCAAGAAAACCATCGCTTCCATCAGGTCAGCGCCTCCGACACACTCAGCAAGTGTCACGTCGGACCATAATCACAACATCTCTCGACGCACCACCATTGCAATTCCTCAAACTGCAACACACCACGCCAAGATCCGCAACACAAGCCATAACGACAACCGTCAATGCTCATCCTCGAGTCTCGAAACTCACCGCGGAACCTTCACATCTCAGACCAAATTCAAGGCAAACACAACCCATTCGCACACAAGAGCCCAGGAGCAAGACTTATTGGGACACCACAGCCCAATCCTACCTCGAAATCTGCAAGAATAATCGGGACCAACACGTCATTCCTGACGCCACAGAGCACGACAAGAACACTAGGCTCGACGAAACAGCAGCTCACCGAGAAGATCTTCCGCTCACCCGAGCACACTTCTCGATCAGAACACCCGCTCTACCACCTAAAACTACTACCTAAACACCTCAGGGGCTGGATAAACCTCAAGCTGGAGTGGCCAAATGGTGAGGACACCAGAGCACTAGTACGGCCCGACTCAGCGAGCCGTCGGTACCGGACCCACAGCACGACTCGGTCGACATCGACATCATTGTGGCTGGGCGACAGTATGGAGTCCCTACCTGAGTGTTGATATTTTCTTTATGTTTATTATGAGTGTATTGGTGTGTATTTATTTGAGTATTTATGCGTGTAGTGGGTCAAGATTGTAAAATGGGTTACACTTCATGTAAGGAGCCCAATTTCCAAATTGGGCCTCCGAACTTTTAGGAGCCCAATTGGTCCTCTCTCTCCCTTGTGGGCTTCTACACATGTGGGCCCAAAAGGCTGGTCCAAGACTCAAGATGGGCTTCTAGAAGACTTGGATCATTAGACCAAGGAGACAAAGGTAGAGGATGCCCCCTCCTTGTCCCCCATGCTTGTCACCCACCTACCCTTGACCAATGTTAGTGGATGTCCTTTGGAGTTAGTGGATGTCCTTTGGTGTTAGTGGATATCCTTGGGTATAGATCTAGGGTTTTCATATTTATAGTCTCTTGTTGTATTTTGTGTGGAACTAATGAGAAAATTTGAAGAGAATATTGATCGGTGCACACCCCCCCTCTCCTCTTGAGTTCTTGAGTGTTCTTCCTCTTCCCACCTCCAATCCCCTCTAGATCTGCTCCCAAATCTTCTATCTCCCTCAAATCTCTTCCTCTCCCCTTCTTTCTCTATCTATTGTGAACGTTCACCGCCGCCGCCGCCGCCGCCGCCGTTCGTGCCGTCGGTGAGCCACCACAAGCCGGTCTTCATCCTGTTGTCCCAAACTCGGAGTTACAGGATAGCAGCTCGGTGAAATGTCTGGTACGGGAGATCCGACCGTTGGATCGTCGCGAAACTTTGAGAGTAGGTTCCCCCCGTCTAAGGACATTCTCAGTTTAAATTTGAGGTCGATCAAAGGTTGTTTAGTACATTTTCCAGCCACCTGTTCATCTTCCCCCAAATCTACCTGTGTGTAGGTCCGTGGGATAGATCTTGGCACCCGATTTTTCTTCCCCCTCAAACGTTGTCCAAATATCACAAAAGACCTATGTGCATCTCCTTCACCCTCTCCTCTATCCACCATAAAAATCACCCATCCTAATTCGGTCATTGGTCCTCGGTAAAATCCCTTGATCTGGGAGGTTAGGTTCTGTCCAGCCTGTTCTGTATTTCAGGACAGTGTGCTCAGTCCACTTACAGTCGTTTTAATTTCAAATCCAGCCATTGGATGCATTTAGGCTTCCAATATGTCGTAGGATTTTAAGTCCCCTTTCCAACGGTATCCTTTGTGCCACGATCCGACGTTGGGATTGAGCGTACCATACGATCTCGTCAAAGCGCATAGTTCTGGCCAGAGACACAGCTGCGGGACAGCCTTGGGAAACAAATCCCAAGAAATTGCTCGCCTCCACTCCGGTGACCGCCGCTCCCGGGGATCGACCCGGGACACTCTAGGAGCACCACGGTCAGTCGTTGCCTCCCGAATCCTTCCGGAGGATGCCGCTCGTTTGGAGGTCCGTGATTGCTGTCCTGCCGACCAGCAAGCAGCCGAACCGGAGCCGCCGCCTGCCGCCGCCCAAGACCCGCCAACGTGCTGCCGCCAACCCAAGTTCGGTACTCCTGGAGTTGTCATGTAGCCTGTTACCTCCCTGCGTGGAGTGGGCCATTATTTTTTTTGCTATAATTAAATATTATCGTTGTACCGGGAGTCACAGTCTTGGCCGGGACGTCTTCCCCACGCCCCGAGCGTGGAGGTACACCTGCCACCCCCTCGTAGACGTATTTTGCTTTCCTAGTATACGTTCTTATGCCGCTTCTAGAGAGCATGTTAGGATCCTAGCTCGTATCATTTAAATCACCGCTGCGAGATAGAGAGTGAGGCCCGTCCCGCGACTCATTCCGAGTGCGAGAGTAAGCCGATCACCCGAGACTCAAAGTCGGTTACTCAACCGTGCAGATCGTCGTGCTTCCCTCGATGGGGACGACCGTGAGTTAGCACTTCTTGTTTGGGGCATATCGCCTCTTCTGGAGCTCTTTAGGTGCCGCATTGTATCGTTATTGCTGGTCGTGTCGTCCAACCAGTCGCGTCGTCCTATAGAGTCCAAGGTCGCAACCCGTCCGCATCGAGTCTCGTAGTCGTCCCGCATCAAATTGGTATCAGAGCCGGTTTGAGTCTAGGGTAGTCATTATTTTCAAAAGAAAAAAAAGGTGTTTTAAATTGCATTACACCCCAATACTCCAGTATATCAAAAGACATTACTGGAAGGTTAGGTTACGCCTATCTGGAAGGTAGCTCCTCGCGTCGAGTCGGATCTTCGGATTATTACCTCCGCCACGTACTGGAGACTGGGTTAAGTCTAGGGTCCCCGACTTGCATCGGTCCATCCATATAGGTCTAGTGAGTCACCCTTAGCTCTCTTTACGTCTCATTGCATGCCCACCCGTGGAGGTGCCCAGTACCATTGCCCTGACACTATGGGTGAACACCGAGGTGCCAACCCGGGAGGCATCTCCCTGGAGGACATGATAGCTCTACTCATGGAACGCATGGATAGGTCCGAGCAAACTCTTAGGGAGCTTACCGAGCGTATGGAGAGCCGACTCAAAGCCATGGAGCACCGCGCCGAGGCTTCTGACCGATCTGTCCAAGGTCTGGTTGGAAGGTTAGAGAGTATGGAGATAACCCCTCGCCGAGACCTACCCGGCATTCTCCCGGCCCCTCAGGCACATGCTACCCAGCCCGTGGCTGCTGCCCAGCCCGCGCCTGCTGCCCAGCTCGCACCACCTCGGGCTGAGGAGCAACGACAACGTGCCCCCCATTTTGAGGACTACGAGTCCGACAACGATTACGAGGGAAATGGCCGGCGCCGGCATGGTCACCGACCACACAGGGATGATGAGGACGAACGGATCTTCAGGACCGTCCGTGCAAACCCTCCCATGTTTGATGGGTCCAAACCTTTGGAACCCAAGATCTATCTTGATTGGGAGGCCAGCATGAAGCGGTACTTTGAGTGGTTCAAGATGACGGACCACCGGAGGGTCAGGTATGCCAAGCTGAAGTTGTTAGGGCAAGCACAGACTTACTGGAGCAATGTAGAGAGTTTTCTCTTTCAGCGTCATGAGCCTCAGGTAGGTTCTTGGGATGAGATGAAGGACAAGCTTAGGCGTAAGTACCTTCCTGCCACGTACCGTCAGTGACTTATTGATAGATGGTAGAGTCTCTCCCAAGGGGACCGATCCGTGTCAGACTATATCGCGGAGTTTGACGAGTACTTTTTGCGATGTGGCGTTACGGAGGAGAGCACCATGCCTATATCGCACTTCCGTCGTGGTTTGCGGCCCCACTACCAATATGAATTATTTCGCCGCAATGTTACCACCTTGGAAGACACATACCAGGTTGCTCTAGAGTTGGAGCAGTTCGAGGCGGAGTTCGCTCCCATCCAACGCCCGGGGTTCACTGGCGCGAGCCCCTCATACAATGGTTTAAACACCAGCAGTTACCCAAGCAAAGGGGAGAAAAGATCATGTTGATCCGAATAAAGGATTCCTATGAAATTAGAAATGGAATTTTATTCCGAATTGTGGTGGACGCCAAAAAGAAGATACTGCTTCGGTGCCTCTCTATGGAGGAAGCCTAGAGAGTCATGAAGAAAATTCATGCTAGGTCAGCCGGGGCACCCCAAGCAGGGCCGAAGATGAAGATCGAAATTAAAAAGCTGGGCTATTATTGACCGACAATGTTCGATGACTGTTGCAGGTATGCTAAGTCATGTCAAAAGTTCCAAGAGCATGCAACGGTCCCCAGGCGACCTCGAACACAGTTACATCCAACAACACCCAGTTGGCCATTTGCTCAATGGGTAATAAATGTTGTGGGCCCATTGCCCACATCCTCTTCGGGATGCAAATATATCCTAGCAATAACGGACTATTTCTCCCGCTGGGCGGAGGCTATAGCCCTAAGAGAAATAACAGGGGAAATCGTGGCCCGATTTATCCGACGAAATGTAATATTCCGATTCGGCATTCCCAACCGGATCGTCTCAAACAATGGAAGTCATTTTCGGAATCAAAAGGTCTACAGATTGGTCGAAAAGTACAAGATTGACTGGAGAACATCCACTCCATACAACCCATAGGCAAACGGGCTGACAGAAGCATTTAATAAAACCCTATGCACCCTCCTGGCGAAGACTGTCAACTCTAACAAAAAGGACTGGGAAGACAAGATGTATGAGGCTTTGTGGGCGTACCGTACCGTCTATAAAATCCCAACGGGTTGTTCGCCCTTCTCTTTGGTGTACGACTCGGAAGCAGTCGTCCCCATTGAATTGGAGGTACCCTCACTTTGGGTCGCAATCCAACATGAATTGGTCAAAGACGACTAAAAAAATGCGGAGCGAAGATTAGAAGAGCTCTTCGACCAAGAAGGGAAGCGACTCCAAGCTCAACAAAACATATAGGTCTATTAGGCCCGCATAACACGCGCCTTCGACAATGATGACAATCAACACCGAGCACTAACCTTTTATTTTTGCATTTGTGCCCTTTTTGTTTGTATTTATATCCTTGGCTAATTGGGTTTAGAATTGTAAGGCATGATAAGCCAAAGGGTTAGTCATTAGGAATCTTTGGGCTTCTTTGCAACAAGGCCTTTGGGTTTCTATGTAATTTGCCAGTAGGTCCAGCAAGGCCCCCACCTTATTTTTCATTGGTCCACCTAGGATCTAGGGCCCATGTGGGGCTAGTTCAAAGTCCAAGATTGGACTTAGACCAAGGGGGGGAGAAGGTGGAAGAAAATTTAAACTTGGACCAAGCAAAGTCCAAGATGCTCCCCCCTTTACTATTGTTTATTCCTTGTTGTATTTTATTTAATTTGGTCATTTGACCACATGGGGGATTAATTATCCTATCCCTAGTTTACCCCTCCTTAACCCTAGATCTAGGGGTAGTTTATGTTTTTTTCCATTTCTATATAACCCACGTATTTTGTGAATTCCTTAGCAATTAATGAAGAGAAAATTCCATTTGTTGCTCAAATTTACCCAAGGGCACCCTCTCTCCCCCTTGGAGCTGTGATAGCTCCAAATTTCAGAGGTGTGAAGCCTCTCAATTCCCCCATCTCTGAGTGAGAAGCTCAACATCGCCGCTGCCGTCGCCACTGAGTCGCCATCGCACCACCACCGTCGCCTCGTCGGAGTTCTGTCCACCCCTGGATAGAAGTTTGAAGCTGAACTTTTATCTCCCAATCAAGAGATCTGTTCGACCTCAAATTTTGAGGGTTGGTTCTTCCTATCATCCCCCATCCCCAGTTCAAATTTCGTGTCATTTCGCCTTCGTTTAGTATTTTTCCCGTAATTAAGTTTTCCCCTCCAGCATTCTGCCAATTTGCAGATCTGCGGGACAGTGTCCTGTTGTTGTATTTTTCCCCCACCCTTAGCCATCTTCAAAAATTCCCAAAAAAATCATACGTGTTCCTCACATCTCCCTCTTCCACACATAATTTTCTCAGAGTCTAGATCCATCGTTTTTGTGTCGGTCAAAATTCATTTTCAGGCAGAGCATGTTTTGTCCTGACTGTCTGTAATTTCGGGCCACAAACAAATACAACCCACAGAGTTTTTTTATTTCCAATCCGTTTACTGGATGGATCTGAAAATAATATATGTTGTAGCCCTTCGAGTCTAGTTTCCAACGGTACCAATTTCACCTCGATCTGATGCCAGATCTGGGCGCAACAATTATTTTCGTGAAGGCGCGCAGATCAGATCTGAGTCAAGCCAGCATAAGCAGTCCGGGAATTAATTCTTCGTAAAATACACCGGCTCAGATTCGGCCGCCGCCGAGTTCGAAGATCGAAGAGGAGTCTTCCACCGGCGTCCCAGCCAGTCGCCCCAGCAAGGATTCGACCGGAAGTCATCGTCCCAGTTGCTGAGTTCCCTTGCTGAACCGAGTTGGAATCGAGTCGGACCAGCAGCCCGTCTCCGACCCGATAGCCCTTCCGGCTCGCTGCCCGTCAACTCGAGACCACTACTCCTGGGTCCCACTGTAGCGCTTTACCTCCCTGCGTGGAGTGGGCAATAAAATTCACTGCTGTAAATTATTGATAATTACTGTACCGGGAGTTACGGTTCTTGGCCGGGGTCGTCTTCCCCACGCCTAGAGTGTGGAGGTACACTCACCACCCTCCTCTTTTGGCATTTGCTTTACTCGTATATTTTCATATGCCACTGCTAGAGTGATAGGAACATAGCTCGTTATAATTTTATCACCGCTGCGAGAGTGAGTGACTGGAACCCGTCCCGTGACTCGATCCGAGCACGCAGAAAAGTCGATACCCGAGACCCATTGCCGGTTTCTCAACCGCGCAGATTCACACATTTCCTCGCTTAGGGACATCCGCGAGCTAGAGTCCCAGGTTCGCGTCCCGTCCCGCATCAAATTGGTATCAGAGAAGGTTGAGTCTAGGGTCGTCGATTAGTCGGTCCAAGGTGTCGCATTTGCATTCCTTTACCCGGTATATCAAAAGGTGTTCCCGGAACGATAGGTTATGCCTATTGGGAAGGTTGCACACTTGCGTGAGTTCGGTCTTCGGATCATACCTCCGCCACGTACCAGATATTGGTTTAGTGTATGTTTGTAGTCGAGTCTGCATTCCAACTTTGCATTGTTATTTTAGGGCCGTGTCTAGTCCAATAGAGTGTCACTTAGTTGTCTGCATGTCCAACTACCCACCAGCCCATGGCCGTTCCCCGAGACCATGCGTCCGATTGGTCATCCCTGGTGGCCCAATTCAATGCTTTCATGGCCCGACACCCGACCCCTAAGCCCACAACCGAGTCGTTCCAGCGCCCTATAGTGTCCACTGCCATTCTACCTAATGGGTTGCATACGGAAATCGACTTCATCAGTAGGGTGTCATCTAATTGTGTCTCACAAGACATAGTTGAGTCTCTCTCTAAGACCGAGCAAATTGTTGTCAATGGTGGCTTAGCATTCGTAGAGTTCCAATGGAGGTTCGACCCCGTTCTTTATGATGATGGAGCATGGTGCAAGGTCGACACACTTGCTGGTCCATGCATCATTTTAGGCCAAAATTGGTTGGAAGAGAGGCGAGCAACCTTTGACCGGGATAGGAGGACTTGCACCTTATACCCACCTCACCTACCTGGCAAGTTCGTCTTCCACGATGGCATTCAGCCAACCACCTCCGTGTCACCAACCACCCCGCCCCAGCGGCCCGTTCCACCTCCAGACTCACGCCCACCACCTCTCCCGGAACCCACCCATGTGGCCCCCTGTAGCGGGATTAGCCATTTCTCCGACCCGTGTCCTTCACATTCCCCTACCTTAGAGGATAACCATTCGGAGGATGCCTCTCCCGAGCCTATTCTAGTGAGTTATGAGGCTGACCAAGAGTTGGCCGAGGAGTACCTCGCTGATGTTTTGGGGATAGAGAGTGATCCAAGAGAGGGCCAGGGTCTGTTAGCCACCCCAACCCCACCAGTCATCCTGGAGCTGTTTGTCCCACCCACTTTGCCCTCGGTGGATATGCCATCTGCCGACCCTATACAGTCAGCCATCCCGCTCTTACCTGTCTCTCCTACGGTAGCGCAGCCACTAGTGACTACCGTACCATTGTCGACACCTTTTGTTGATGCGGTATGGTTTGACTTCTGCCATGCATACGGGAGATAGTATCCGGATATCCCCTTTTTCATGCTCCACACCAGGCGTCCGGATTGCCTTCCCGTCACCCGCCTCCTCATCCTCCTGCACTTCCATACCCGTGGGCGAGTCTTCTCGAACCGGAGATGGTTGACGAGGGTTGAGACTCACGACATCAAGTTGTGGGTTAGTCTTTCTTTACACCTAGTGTATGTAGACGGTGTCCGTCATCCATACCGAGTCATGTTTCCCTTATGTTTGTGTCTTTTCGTCGTGAATCATAGTATTACTATGAGTGTCTAGGTTTGTCTGGGGTCATTTATGGCCTAGGGTCATGTGTGAGTGTTTGTTTCGTACACTCTGTGAGAGTCTGCATACGAGTCGGTCTAATGTCAGCTCGCGATATCAGTCCCTTTCGAGTGTGAGGCAAGTCGGATCTAATGCGTACGTTGTAGACTTGCCGGAATTTGGGATCAGCTCTACCTCAATATCTTGGATCACGTCACATACAGGGACCCAGCGGTGATTCTCAGTGAGTCTTGAGCCGCCTCCACCCCTTGTGAGTGACCCCACCCCGGAGTGTCCACCACTAGCCGCATTCCCACGGCAGCATGTGCATATCGAATATATACGGGATGAGCAGGTGATGATTACTTGGAGTGGAGCGTACTCCGCGCTACCAAGACGGTGACAGATCCGCATGAGCCATACGCGCAGCCGCACCCCTTACTCGACGGGGTCGAGTTCTTCCCACCCGGGGAGAATTGATGGGAATCAATACCGAGCACTAATCTTTTATTTTTACATTTGTGTCCTTTTTATTTGCATTTATATCCTTGGCTAATTGGGTTTGCAATTGTAAGGTATTATAAGCCGAAGGGTTAGTTATTGGAATCTTTGGGTTCTTTGTAAAAAGGCCTTGGGGTTTCTATGTAATTTGCCAGTAGGTCTAGCAGGGCCCCCACCTTATTTTCCATTGGTCCACCTAGAATCTAGAGCCCATGTGGGGCTAGTTCAAAGTCCAAGATTGGACTTGGACCAAGGGGGGGAGAAGGTGGAAGAAAATTCAAGCTTGGACCAAGCAAAATCCAAGATGCTCCCCCCTTTACTATTGTTTATTCCTTGTTGTATTTTATTTAATTTGGTCATTTGACCACGTGGGGGATTAATTATCCTATCCCTAGTTTACCCCTCCCTAACCCTAGATCTAGGGGTAGTTTATGTTTTTTTTTCATTTCTATATAACCCACGTATTTTGTGAATTCCTTAGCAATTAATGAAGAGAAAATTCCATTTGTTGCTCAAATTTACCCAAGGGCACCCTCTCTCCCCCTTGGAGCTGTGATAGCTCCGAATTTCAGAGGTGTGAGGCCTCTCAATTCCCCCATCTCTAAAGGAGAAGCTCAGCACCGCCTCCGCCGTCGCCATCGAGCCGCCATCGCACCACCACCGCCGCCTCGTCGGAGTTCTGTCCACCCCTGGATAGAAGCTTGAAGCCGAACTTTTATCTCCCAATCAGGAGATCTATTCAACCTCAAATTTTTCTGGGTTGGTTCTTCCTATGATTCTTCATCCCCAGTTCAAATTTCGTGTCATTTCGCCTTCGTTTAATATTTTTTCTGTAATTAAGCTTTCCCCTCCAGCAATCTGCCTATTTGCAGATCTGCGGGACAGTGTCCTGTTGTTGTATGTTTCCCCCACCCTTAGCCATCTCCAAAAATTCCCAAAAAAATCATACGTGTTCCTCACATTTCCCTCTTCCACCCATAATTTTCTCAGAGTCTAGATCCATCGTTTTTGTGTCGGTCAAAATTTATTTTCAGGCAGAGCCTGTTCTGTCCTGACTGTCTGTAATTTTGGGCCAGAAACAAATACAACCCACATAGTTTTTCATTTCCAATCCGTTTACTGGATGGATCTGAAAATAATATATGTTGTAGCCCTTTGAGTCTAGACACCGGATCTGGGTGGAACAATTATTTTCGTGAAGGCGCACAGATAAATCAGATCCGAGTCAAGCCAGCAGAAGCAGTCCGGGAATTAATTCCTCAGAAAATACACCGGCTCAGATTCGACCGCCGCCGAGTTCGGAGATCGAAGAGGAGTCTTCCACCGGCGTCCCAGCCAGTCGCCGCAGCAAGGATTCGACCGGAAGCCATCGTCCCAGTTGTTGAGTTCCCTTGCTGAACCGAGTTGGAACAGTACCGAGTTGGAACCGAGTCGGACCAGCAGCCCGTCTCCGACCCGATAGCCCTTCCGGCTCGTTGCCCGTCAACCTGATGTTGACACCCGTTTTATGACCAATGAGTTGGGTCGTCTTCTTACTTATCTTTATGATGCCTTGAGTTATATGCCATTTTTAGGCCATCTTAGTCAGTTTTTGGGGCTTATTTCATGGGTCATTCTCCTTGATTGGGTCTCGCTCTTTATTTGTTTTCGTGGGTTGAAGCTTGGTGGGCTTTCAATGGTTATGTTACAATCTGGCACCTAGCGGTCTATAACATGGCCGTTGGATGTTGTTGGCAGTCTATTCTTTGACCATTTTCTGCACATGTGCACCGACCTGATCCACTGTTGCACCGACCCAGTTTCGCTCTTGCACCGACCCGATCTTTTCTTGTGTCGACATGCATTGTCTCTAGCGGTCTATAACACGGCCGTTAGACGTTGTTGGCGGTCTATCTTTGAACCGCTAGATGATGTCGGAGTCCAGAGCCAACATCTTTCCTTCCGTCTTATCTGTTGAGCTCTAGCGGTTTATCGTATGGCCGTTAGAGGCATTGTAGCGCTCCTCCCTTCGACCGCTAGATGACGACAGAGTCCAAAAGCCAACGTCTTTCCTTCCGCCTTTCCTTCTGTCTTATCCGTTATGCTGTAGCGGTTTATCGTGGGACCGTCATCTGCTTCTGGCGCATGAACCTTGGATCGCCAACTTCTTACAGAGTCTTTATTTCGAAAACTTCACCCATTGGCCTTATCATTTGTTGGATAACGCTGGATGGCGGTCCATTCTTCGGCCGTTAAATGGCTGTGGCGGTTTATCGTAAGGCCGTTTCATCAGACAGAGAGTTCTAGCAGGACTGCTCTTTCTCTGCTATGCCGTGGCCGAATTAAGAGTTTGATCTGATGATTTCTCCTTCGATACTCATCCTTAGAAGCTCCCGTTTGTTTCTATGAACTCTTGGGAGTATTATCTTCGAATATTATCTGGTGTCAGGCTTGATTTCGAGTCATTATCTCTCCAACTCTGACCTAGAGTTTGAGGGTCTATAAATAGAACCCTTGACTTCATGGCTTGAGGAGGAGATTTCTAGAGTTCGCGTCGAAGTGCTGCCGCATCCTGGAGATAGAACCAATCAAGGAGAACTGCTTCCCACGTCCAGGGAGTATCAAGTTCCAAGTTTTTTTAAGTGTTTTCTTATGTTCTTAGTTCTTATTTCCCCTCATAGCATCAAGGCATCTTCCCTCTTCTTCTCTCACGTTCTTCATCTTCCGCATCATTTTAAAACATCCTCCCATCTTTTAAAACGCCCCACAGAAGTTAAAAAAACCAACCTCCCAGGTATTCCCTTTCCAATTGCATGTTTCTAGTTTTTTTTGCCTTATAGTTACTACACTCTTCAAAGGGCTAATCTGGGTGTTTTCCTGTGTCTCTAGACGTTTTTGTAGGTTTTACAGGTCCATAGCACGAGGCCCAAGTCTTCTGGCCGGCTGGAAGAAGTGGAGATCAAAGTCCCAAAGTTCCTTTTATGCGGTTCTCTGGCAGTTGTGTATCGGAGCGCTAAAGTCATCTAGCGGTTTCTTGTAAGACCGTCATCTTCATCTGGCGCGCCTGTCTTCGGCCGTCATTATTCGCAGAAGTGCAGTCTTCTTTCTCCCATGGGCGGGTGTTGCATCCACCTATTTCCAAGGTATTTATCCTAGTTTTGGCTAGTTTAATACTTTGGTGGCGATCACATTTTTCTAGTTTGGGCATTAGTCTTCTCTCTCTCATCATATTTCTTCTTTACTTGCTTTTGCTTGCTTGCTCCACACCTACGGTGTGTGTTTTCTTTTACTCCTTTGCTCTACTCCCGGCGTGTGTTTTTCTTTTCCTTTGCTTATTTCTGAAAGAGATGGCATGCTCATGCTTAGAATCCATGCTGATTGCCTAGGTTCATGTTACACATGTTCGTAGGTTGATTGCATATTGCACATCGTTCATTTTCATACTTCCATGGTTGATGTTCACATTCATTTGAAAGGAACCAATACAAATCAACACCCAAGACCGCTACTCCTGGGTCCCACTGTAGCCCTTTACCTCCCTGCGTGGAGTGGGCAATAAAATTCACTATTGTAAATTATTGATAATTAGGAGTTATGGTTCTTGGCCGGGGTCGTCTTCCCCACGCCCGGAGCGTGGAGGTACACTCACCACCCTCCTCTTTTGGCATTTGCTTTACTCGTATATTTTCATATGCCGCTGCTAGAGTGATAGCAACGTAGCTCGTTATACTTTTATCACCACTGCAAGAGTGAGTGAGTGGAACCCGTACCGTGACTCGATCCGAGCACGCGAAAAAGCTGATACCCGAGACTCATTGCTGGTTTCTCAACCGCGCAGATCCATGCGTTTCCCTCGCTTAGGGACATCCACGAGCTAGAGTCCCAAGTTCGCGTCCCGTCCTGCATCAGACAAGCTTGTCAAAGGGCGTGAATTCAAGAAAGGCGACCTCGTGATGGTCAAAAGAAGAGAGGTCATGACTGCCAACCATAAAGACAAGCTAAATTAAAACTGGCTTGGGCCCTATGTTGTCCAAAAAGTTTACGAAGGAGGTGCGTACGTGGTTGTCAACTATAGGGGGGAAACTCAATTCTCACCCCTTAATGGAAAACACTTGAAACTATACCATGCATCACTTCCATAATTCGGTGAACAATTAGACCCCGCACCTCACGCGGAGCAAGAATGTTTCTTAGATCTCCCGTGAGACTATGCAATATCCATTCAAAAAAAAAAACTGGAAAAAAATAGAAAATAAAAAAAGGGGGGAGAGAGAATTAAAAGATTCGTCAAAGTTACCCGAGGATGCCACTTCTTCAAGTCCCACCGGAATTCAAACTTCCCTTGCTTTGGATCGGACCATTTCGTCTTGGCCGAATGACCAAGCTACTGTACTCTACGCAGTAGCAAAGCCACAAGAACACTACTCCATCATGTCCCACCGACGCATAAACCTTTGGCTCGTACCTTCCGTCCTGGTCAATGAACGAAAAGACCTCCTTCCTTCGACCCAGACCTTCCGTTTGAATCCATGAACAAAAAGACCCATGTTTTGGCACTAACCTCGTGTCAATGAATAAACCACGTCGATCCCTGACTCCATGTCGGCATCGACAAATAAACCGGTGGCCCAAACCTTCCGTCTGAAGCCATGAACAAAAAGACCCTTGTTTTGGCACTAACCCCGTGTCAATGAATAAACCATGTCGGTCCCCGACTGCCTGTCGGCATCGACGAATAAACCGGTGGTCCAGACCTTCCGTCTGAAGCCATGAACAAAAAGACCCTTGTTTTGGCACTAACCCCATGTCAATGAACAAACCATGTCAGTCCCCGACTGCCTGTCGGCATCGACGAATAAACCGGTGGCCTAGACCTTCCGTCTGAAGCCATGAACAAAAAGACCCTTGATTTGGCACTAATCTTGTGTCAATGAATAAACCATGTCGGTCTCCGACTCCCTGTCGACATCGATGAATAAACCGGTGGCCCAGACCTTCCGTCTGAAGCCATGAACAAAAAGACCTTTTGTTTTGGCACTAACCCCGTGTCAATGAATAAACCACGTCGGTCTCCGACTCCTTGTCAGCATCGATGAATAAACCGATGGCCCAGACCTTCCGTCTGAAGCCATGAACAAAAAGACCTTTTTCTTTGGCGCTAACCCCGTGTCAATGAATAAACCACGTCGGTCTCCGACACCATGTCAGCATCGATGAATAAACCGGTGGCCCAGACCTTCTGTCTGAAGCCATGAACAGAAAGACCTTTTGCTTTGGCACTAACCCCGTGTCAATGAATAAACCACATCGGTACCCAACTCCCTGTCGGCATCGATGAATAAACTGGTGTCCCAGACCTTCAGTCTGAAGCCATGAACAAAAAGATCCTTTCTTGGGCACTAACCCTGTGTCAATGAATAAATCACGTTAATCTATGGTGCTTTGTCGGCACTGACGAATAAACGCTTGACTCGAACTTCTCATTCAAACCAATGAACACACAAACTCCTCCCGTTCCATCGGGCCCCTTACAAAGCCTTCGACTCAAACCTCCCGTCCGAGTCGATGAATAAACAACCTTCCTTAACCCAGCACGAGCCACCAATCCCTCTCGGGATTGACCTCACCCAGTCAGCTTAGTCCTCTCGTCCAGGTCGACGCATAAAATCCCGTCTCTTTGCTTCAGCATCGACCCCATGCCAATGACTAAACCCCTCACTCGGACCAGACACCTTGTTCCACGCGCACATTGGGGTGAAGCGAACCCCTCATCCCTTCACTGAAGGAGTGAGCGCTTTCCCACAAATTTACACCGAACCAATGAACTATCGGCTTGGAGAATAGCTAGAGAAATATGCTGAAAAAGTCTACATCCGTGAGCCCCGCACACTCGTCCCTCGCTTGCGCCACCCACGGGCAGGGGGCATTTGTGGACACTAAAAAAAAGGAGGAGGAAAGAAGAAGGGGCGGCCCACATACAAATGGGCCAAACCACATGGAAAGAGGCCCCAAATTGAAGTAAAAGGGATCGGAAAGGGCATGTACACAAAACCAAGGAAACGAGGGGCCAAAGAGAAAAGGGAGAGGATTTTCAAAAAAAAAAAGAAATAGAAGGAAAATACATGACACTATTCATCTTGTGTCACACTCCCTCCTCCCGTGTCTCCCTTCGCACTTTTTTTTCTTTCCTTCTTCTTTCTAAGTGCAGACCTATGTATGTATGCTCTCACCTTTGCATATCCCAAGTTCTCTTCTTATCTTGTCAAATTGATCCTAGTTTAGGGGTTTGGTGAAAATATCAGCTAGTTCATTGTGTGTGTCGATGAAATTCAATTCAAAGACCCCTTTTCCTACATGATCTCTCAGAAAATGATGTCGAATGTCAATGTGTTTTGTCCTAGAATGTTGAACATGATTTTTTGACAAGCTGATTGCACTAGTATTATCACACAGGATTGGCACACATTACATTTCAACATCCAAATCAAGCAATTGATTTTTGATCCAAAGTACTTGGGCTCCACAACTTCCGACAGCTACATATTCAGCCTCGGCCGTTGAGAGAGCTACTGAATGTTGTTTCTTGGAGGCCCATGAGACTAGACACCCACCAAGAAACTGATAGTACCCACTAGTACTTTTGCGATCTACAATACATCCGGCATAATCCGCATCGGTATAAGCAATCAAATCAAATGAACTACCAATGGGAAACCACAAGCCAAAATCTATTGTGCCAATAAAGTATCTAAAGATACGGTTAACAGCCATTAGATGAGATTCTTTAGGGCATGACTGAAACCGAGCACATAGACATACACTGAATTGATTATCAGGGCGGCATGCTGTGAGATACAATAGTGATCCGATCATACCTTGAAACAGTGTAGGATCTACTATTTTACCATTTTCATCTTTATCTAACTTCGAGATTGTGGCCATTGGAGTTGACAAAGGTTTTGCTTCATCCATCTCAAATTTCTTTAACAGCTCCAGTGTGTACTTAGCTTGATTGATGAAAATGTCCTCGGGTGTTTGCTTCACCTGCAATCCAAGAAAGAAATTCAGTTCACCCATTAAGCTCATTTCAAATTCTCCTTGCATGATTTCTGCAAATTCTTCACATAAGATATTGTTAGTAGCTCCAAAAATAATGTCATCCACATATACTTGAACTACTAATATGTCTTTACCTGATTTCTTTGTGAAGAGTGTTTGGTCAACCTTACCTCTATTGAAACCATTTTCCATAAGGAATGAAGTGAGCCTCTCATACCATGCCCTTGGTGCTTGTTTTAACCCGTACAAGGCCTTCTGTAACTTGTACACATGCTTTGGATGCTTTGAATCTTCAAAACCTGGAGGTTTCTCTATAGAAACATCCTCCTTGATGTAACCATTAAGAAATGCAGATTTAACATCCATTTGAAATAGTTTGAAGTTCAAAGAGCAAGCATAGGACAGTAAGATCTGGATTGCTTCTAGTCTGGCAACCGGTGCAAAAGACACATCAAAATCAATACCCATCTCCTGACTATACCCTTTGGCCACAAGCCGGGCCTTGTTCCTAACAACCAATCCCGCATCATTTAACTTGTTTCTGAAAACCCAACGGGTTCCAATTATGGGATGATTCTTAGGACGCGACACGAGAGTCCACACTTTGTTCCTTTCGAACTGGTGTAGCTCTCCATGCATAGCCTGAATCTAGGATTCATTTTGAAGAGCTTCATGAATATCCTTAGACTCTTCTTGTGAAATTAAGGCTATCAAATCCTCTTCTTCTACTTGCCTTAGTGAATACCTAGTTCTTACCCCATCTTGAGGAATACCAATTATGTTTTCGGCTGGGTGATCTTTCAAAAACATAGAAGAATTGGGCAAATCGTGGTGTTGTACTTGATATTCTTGAAGTGTTTCAATTGAAGGATCTTCATTCTCTTCACTCTTGCTGGGGATCCCTTCAGTTAGTTCAGTCTTGGCCTTAGCATCATTTGAACGTTTGGGATCTTCATCTGCATCCACATTTGAAATAGATTGATTGGTTAGTCTTAACTCAGATTCATCAAAAATCACATGAGGACTTTCTTCAACAACCAAAGTCCGTTTATTAAACAATCGATAAGCTCTAGAATTGAGTGCATAACCTAGAAATATTCCTTTGTCACTCTTTTCATCAAACTTACCCAAGTTTGACTTACCATTGTTCAAAATATAACAAGGGCATCCAAATGGTTTAAGATGGGAAATATTTGGTCTCTTACCCTTGTAAAGCTCATATGGGGTTTTCTTCAGAATGGGCCTTACCATTGCCCTGTTGATGATGTAGCATGTTGTACTTACCGCCTCTGCCCAAAAATATTTGGGTAGGGAGTTCTCACTTAACATGGTCCGTGCCATGTCTATGAAGGTTCTATTTTTCCTCTCCACTACTCCATTTTGTTGAGGTGTTCTTGGTGATGAGAAATTGTACGTGTATCCCTACTCTTCGCAAAAATTGCTGAAGTCATGATTCTCATATTCACCACCATGATCACTCTGGATGGTAGTGATAAGATAACCTCTATCATTTTGGATTTTCCTGTAAAACACTTGAAACTCCATCAATGCATCATTTTTATTGGATAGAAATAACACCCATGTAAATCTGGAATAATCATCAACAATCACAAAGCCATAGGATCTCCCTCCTAGGCTGGATGTCCTAGTTGGGCCAAACAAATCAAGATGCAGCAATTCCAAAGGCCGGGAGGTAGAAATAATGTTCTTATTTTTACAAGATATGCGTGTTTGCTTGCCTTTTGTGCAAGCCTCACAGATTTTATCACTTTCAAATTTTAGTTTGGACAAACCATTCACCAGGTCATGTTTAGACAACTTGGATATTACTCCAAAACTAGCATGACCTAGTCTTCGGTGCCATAGCCATGCATTTTCATGATTGTTTGCTACCAAGCACATATCATCACAAGAGACATCATCAATATCAACAGTGTAGACATTGTTATTTCTTTTTCCAATGAATTTGATCTCATTTGTGTTCTTGTTCATGATAATGCAATGGGTTTCATCAAAAACAATTTTAAAACCCTTATTGCACAATTGACTTATGCTCAACAGATTGTGATTTAAACCTTTCACCAGAAGCACATCTTCAATAAGAATTTCAGAATTCTTACCTATGTTACCGATCCCAATGATTTTACCTTAGTCTTTGCCTCCAAAGGTAACTGAGCCTCCATATTTATATTGCAGTGTAGAGAACACCTTCTTGTCCCCTGTCATATGCCTTGAATAGTCACTATCCAAGTTCCATTTGCTCCCCCTGGCTTCAAGACATATCTGTAAGAAATAACATTCTCATGCAATTATTTTTGGTACTCAAACGAATTTGGGTCCATTGAAGTTAGTCCAATTCTGCACATATGATTTCTTTGTCCAAGCAGCATGATTTCTATGTGAGTTTTGTCTAAACCAACAATGAGCAATAACATGACCAAAACGACCACAATGAAAGCAATTGACATTTGAGGACCTTCTTGGGAATTGGCGTGGTTTTGGTTGAACATGTACTGGCTTAGAGTGTGAACATGAAGCATAATCATTTCCTTTTTCATGCACGTAAGATGTAGTAATCTTGTGCTCAAAAGATTTATTGTTCTGGGGTATGTACCCCAATCCTTCTTTCCGGAAGTTAGTTTTAACTCCCAACACATTGTCTAGGTTTTATTTTCCTTTAACAAACCTAGAGAGAGTGAACTGCAAGTCAGTCACCTCTTTATTCAAGCTCACACTTTTATTTTCAATTTCTGAAATGGAGGATGTCAGAATTTCTTTTTCATTCTTGAGCTTTTCACAGACTTTTTCAATTTCAGACATTTTACATGATAGCTCCTCTTGTGATATATCATCAAGATCTGAAATCGTTTGAAGCAAAGTTTCTTTTTCTTCTATTAACTCAAACCATTCTTGTTCCAGTTTCTCAAATTTAACAAAAATATCCTCATGTGATACATCAACAATTTTCTTTTTGAGAGTTTTATTTTCAGATCTGATTTTTCTGTATTTTGAATACAGCTTTTCATATTCTGACTCCCATTGTTCATTGGAAATAAAATCAGGATCGGAATTTACCTCTGTTGCGTCATCCTTGTCTGCCATAAGGCACAGGCTCTCCACTAGCAACGGCAACCTACATCCACCCCTCACAGACTGTGAGGATTCACACACTATCTTGTAAAGGATTACAAGATCAAACCACACACACACACTTGTGAGAAGTTTGGAACTCCCACGAAGGTGCACAAGCACCGAATCACACATAAATGTGAAGAACCGACGAAAACACACACACACACACACACACACACACACACACACACACACACACACACACACACACACACACACACACACACACACACACGGCTCTGCGTAGATCCACACACACACAAGTGGTTGATATTACAAGAACACAAGATTAATGCCCAACAAGAATAGAGGGAGAAAGCAGGAAATAAAAGCTAGATTCAAGCTCCCCCTTAGTGGATGAAGGTGATCTTAGATGAAGCCAGCGCCACAGCTTTATCTTCACTTGAATGGCTTGCAGATGATCTTGAAAACCTTACTCTTGGATGAAGAACTCTTGGATGTAGCACTGTTCACGGAGCTACAGTAGCACTCCTCTTCCTCCCCTTGATAGCCTCCTTAGCTTGCTTAAGTGATTAGGGTTTTTGGCCCCAATGAGATGTTTTTATAGATCTTAGATGGTCAAGGGACAAGCCAGGAACCAGATCCACAAATCATGGCATGTCTGGTGACTTTGGGATTAAACAAACCCAATAAAAGGAGCTTCCCACGTTGAAGAACACAAGTCAACAATTGCTGCCTCGAAGCTGGCGGTCGACTAGCAGGAGGGGGCGGTCGACCGAAAATTTACAGAGATTGAATTTTTCAGCATTGGGAAAACTGATCGACCGGTCCCTTGCTGGCGGTCGACTGCTGGCTGGAAAATCTACATTTTTAAGAGAGTTAGCCAATAAACCATGATCTGTGAACAATTTATTTTATGACCACGTCCTGTTCCAATCAAAATAAGTTGGTTGAGCTTATCCTGGGCAATTCATTGAATCAAGGTGAATTTAGGCATTTGCTAGCTTAAGGAAGGCTTGAGAGTGGTTTAAGCGAGTTATTACTTAGGTTGTAATTCTGGGGTTTTGTTATCATCAAAATCACCTGGCGAGACTCAACACTACTTCGTAGCCTCGTTTCTCCCCGAGACTCGACGTAAAGGGAATATCAACGCTACCGTACTAAGTTGGACTTGGACTTCTGGAACCATCCTGATATGGCCATGATCTGGCATTGCCCTGAGCTCGATAAATCAGACTCATTTCCACTGGGATTTGATCCCGTCCTTTAATCAAATTTGTCGTATACTCAGCATATATTTGTACAGGTTTTGTATCCGTCTTCGTCACGCTTTCAACACGGGCTCCCGTCTGAACACGAAATGGTCGGTAAGCGACCAACATGATTTAAGCATTTCCACCCCATTGAGTGGTATTTTTCAAGCGATTCATGAATTTCAATACTCCATTTCATTAATGTTAATTTCAGGCCGTAGGGCCCCTTTTCCTGACGATCAATCAAAGGTTTTCCTCTCTCCGAGAGGATGTAATTAACTGCGTGACCTTTACGGCACGACGGGTTTTTGTCCCGACACGATATCCACAACTGTCTGATCAGTCAGACGGCGCGCATCTGTGGATTCTTTGAAGCCTGAATAAATGGTCCCCTAGGTGACTGGCACGCCCACGCACTAAATAAGCCAATAAATGAATTGAATGAACAAACAAAAGAAGTATCCCAAAAGTGCGTCCACACCGGCCGGAACCATTTCATCCTTCCTGCAGTTGAAGATGCTGTTCAAGGAGAATTTTATTGGCTACCAAAAGGAGGCCAAGTCGGCGGTGAGCCTGCTCGCCATCAGACAGGGACGCGAGGAGACCCTCTGGGACTACGTCTCCCGCTTCCGAGCAGAGGCACTTCGGATTCCGCGCCTCAACATCTGCATCGCCTCCACCGCTCTGACTCAGGGGACTCGGGACTCCATCCTTCAGCGATCACTCGGGGTCGAAGCCCCGACGACCCTGACCGACCTCCTCGCCTTGGCGTAGAAGCACGTGAGATGCGAGGAGAACACCACGGCCCTGGGCCGTGCGGCCAGAGCAGATCAGTCCGACCGGAAGAGATCCGCTGACTCACCTCGGGAGGGTCGTAGCAAGCGAGAGCGAGGAGATCGAGATCACCGCGACCACCCAGAAAATAAAGAAAAGGGCCAGTACCGCCACTACATGCCCCTGATGGCCCCCCTGACAAAATCTTAATGGAGATCCGCGAGGAACCCGTCCTCCAGTGGCCTCCCAAGATGAAGTCGGACTCGAGGACGAGAAGCAAAAAGAGATACTGCCGCTTCCACCGTGACCACGGTCACGACACGGTCGACTGTATCAACCTGAAGGACGCCATCGAGGACCTCATCCGGCGAGGACTCCTCTACAAGTTCATCGCCAAGGCCGCGGGGAAGCGACAGCGCGAGCGAACCCCTCTGCCCCTTGACAACAGACCCAACGGGAAGGAGATCATGATGATCTCTGGGGGCGGCGGCCTCGGGCGGAGATAGCTCCAGTCGGCGTCGACGATACACGTTAACTATCAACGCTGTGGAGCAAGGCGACAGCAGCCAACGAGAAGCTGCCGCCCGGGAGCACCTCAAAAACCCCATCGTCTTTTCAGATGATGACTTAGATGGTGTAACCACTCCCCATTCTGATGCTTTGGTGGTTTTGGCCACCATCAGCCAATGTACCGTACGATGCATTTTAATCAATAATGGAAGCGGCCCCGATGTTATTTCGTACGACTATCTAGTACTCATGGGTGTGGATTGGTCACGAATCAAACCATTGCACACACCTTTGTACAGATTTTCTAGCACCACCGTCCTCCCGGTAGGGCGTATATCATTACCGGTTACATTCGGGGCCACTCCCAGGGATGTAACGTTCCTTTCGGACTTCACGGTGGTCCACGGAATGTCCGAGTACAACGTCATCATTGGGCGAGGCATCCTCGGCACTCTTCGAGCCATCCCTTCCTCGTATCACCAGAAGCTCAAGTTCCCCACGACTCGCGGAGTGGGAGAAGTCCAAGGAGATCAAAGGGAGTCAAGAAGGTGCTACCTCATCTCGACGCATGACAGCCAAGCCGAGGAAGCACCGCCCGAGAAGAAGGTAAGGACGGAGGACCCCGGTTCGAGCACGAGCACTCCGACAGAGGATCTGTACCTCATCCAGGTGGGGGAAGATCCGAGCAGGACGCTGAGGATCGAAGCCACCTTGTCCGAGCAAGAGAAGGAACTTATACCAGCTTCCTAGTGGCAAACCAAGATGTGTTCACCTGGTCCGAGGATGAGCTCCCCGGAATCCCACTCGAGATCATAACCCACCAACTAAAGTTGGACCCGATCAGAGAACAAGTAAGCGAAAAGTTACGCTCGGGACTATTGCGCCCCACCCAGTACCCTAACTGGGTGGCTAACATAGTCCCGGTTCCCAAAAGCAATGGGAAGTGGTGAATGTGCGTAGATTACACCAACCTCAACAAAGCTACGCCCAAGGATAGCTTCCCCATGCCACAAATCGACCAACTGGTCAATGCCACGGCCGGGCACGAAATGCTGAGCTTTCTCGACGCCTACTCAGGATACTACCAGATTAGCATGAATAGGCCTGACCAAGATAAAACGACGTTCGTCACCAACCACGGCTTGTACTGCTACACCCGCATGCCCTTCGGGTTGAAGAACGCAGGAGCTACGCACCAACGCCTGGTCAACCATATGTTCGACACCCAGATCAGCCGCAACATGAAAATCTACATCGACGACATGCTCGTCAAAAGCCTCCAAGCGACCGACCACCTCACCGACCTGGCGGAGATGTTCGCCACACTCTGAAAATACAACATGAAACTCAACCCGAACAAGTGCACGTTTGGGGTTAAGTCGGGTAAGTTTCTCGGTTTCCTTGTAACTCATAGAGGAATCGAAGCAAATCCTGAACAGATCTGGGCGATACTAGAGATGAAGCGATCGGCCCGGGTAAGGGACGTGCAGTGCCTCACAGGCCGCATCGCCGCCCTGACTCGATTCTTGTCCCGAGCCGCTGAGAGATGCCTACCTTTTTTTCGGCTCATCAAACAAGCCAACAAAGCACCGGAGAGGAAAGGGTAGATCGAGTGGGATCAGGAATGCGAGCAAGTATTTGAAGAGCTGAAGCGGTACCTAGCATCCCCTCCCGTGCTATCCAAGCCACAGAAAGAGAAACGTCTACTCATGTATCTCTCGGTTACCCCGGGCACCCGAAGTGCTGTGCTTACCAGAGAAGAGGGAAATGTTATGAAGCCGGTCAACTATGTGACCCAAGCACTACAGGGGCCAGAATTTCGGTACTCACGGACTGAGAAGTTTGCTCTGGCTCTGGTCATAGCCGCACGCAAGTTACGACCATATTTCCTGGCCCACCCAATCGCCGTTCTCACCGATCAACCCTTACGTCAAATCCTTCAAAATCCAGATGCCTCAGGAAGGCTTATCAAATGGGCTATTGAGCTGGGCGAGTTTGATATCAGCTTCTGCCCAAGGACCGCGATCAAGGCCCAAGCCCTCGCCGACTTTGTTGCCGAATGCACCTTGCCCGAGGAAGGCTTCCCCGAGCAGTCTTTAGGGCTCTTATGGGAGCTCTATGTCGATGGTTCATCCTGCGCCGCTGGCAGCAGAGTGGGACTAGTCCTATTATCTCCGGAAGGCGTGGAGCTACAATATGCCCTCCGCTTCAACTTCCTGACCACAAATAATGTGGCCAAGTACGAAGTGCTACTTTCGGGCTTACGGATGACAAAGCACTTGGGGGCGACCAACTTACGAGTTTACAGCGACTCCATGCTTTTCGCCAACCAAGTTAAAGGCGAATTCGAATCCCGAGAGTCGGCCATGATCAAATACCTTGAGAAGGCCAAGGAAGCAACCTCGGAGTTCTCCCACTTCGAGATAGTGCATATCCCGAGAGAGGATAACGTCCAAGCAGACGCCTTGTCCCGCCTGGCGTCATCAACCACCACTTCCAGCTCAAGGGCCGTCGTGATAGAAGAGCTATCGGCGCCAAGCATAGAAGAGTCGACGCCCCAGGTGAATGCCATTGACTACGAGCCTTCGTGGATGGACCTAATCCTAGATTTCCTTCTACGGCAACAACTCCTCAACGATCGAGCTGAAGCCCGCCGCACGTGAGCACGGGCAGCACACTTCACCATCGTTGACGGACGCCTATTCCGACGCTCGCTCTCAGCCCCGCTACTGAAGTGCATGTTCCCTACGGAAGCGAAGCAATCAATCCAGGAAGTGCACGAGGGGTTCTGTGGAAGCCACATAGGAGGGCGAGCACTCGCACGAACTCTCATTCGGCAAGGATACTAGTGGCCCATACTGCAACAAGATTGCCTCGACTACGTTTGAAAGTGCCCCAGTGCCAAAAGTTCACGATTGTTCACCATCAACCAGCGACACGGCTGCACACCATAATGGAGCCTCGCCCATTTGCCCGGTGGGGGGTGGACATACTGGGTCCCTTCCCTGAGGCTCAGGGGAGGAAGAAATTCCTTATCGTGGTGATTGATTACTTCACCAAATGGGTTGAGACAGAACCATTGGGAAAAATAACAAGCGAAGCAACATGGAAATTCATTCTATGAAGCATCATTTGCTAGTTTGGGATCCCACGGGCCCTCACAACCGACAATGGCAGGCAATTCGTGAGCATAGCCTTCCAAGAAAAGTGCTCGGAGCTGGGGATTTGGAACCACTATATGTTAGTGGGCCACCCCCAGGCGAACGGCCTAGTAGAAAATGCTAACAGAACACTTCTTCACGGCATCAAGACCCGCTTGGAGCAAGCAGGTGACTCATGGATAGACTCCATTCCGAGCATACTATGGGCACACTAGACCACCACTAGGGTAGCTACAGGGGAGACTCCGCTCCACCTCGCGTACGGAGTTGAGGCGGTCATACCGGTTGAGATATCCAACCCATCCCTGCGAGTTGGGCACTTTGACGAGGCCAGAAATAACTAGGCGATGCGGGAAAACCTGGATCTGCTAGAAGAGAACAGAGAACGCGCCCAGCTAAGGCTCATAGCCTATCAGCAGTAACTGGCCCAATACTACAATGCTCGCGTCCAAGAATGCCACTTCTTTCCCAGAGACCTAGTGCTACGACGAACAAGCATGGCAGACCCCAGAGCAGCCATGGGAAAACTAGCACCAAATTGGGAAGGCCCATACAGGGTAACAGAAGTGCTTGACAAAGGAGCATACAAGCTAACGACGCTGGAGGGGCGAGAGGTACCCAGGATATGGAATTCTGTCAACCTCAGATTTTTTTATCAATAAATCATCGCCGGCCTAACAGAAGCGTCGCTAGCTCAATTATGGTGGCTTCTAAGCCTCCAAGAGACGAGCACTTATGCTCCCTTAGAAAGCATGGTGGCTTCTAAGCCTCCAAGAGGTGAGTACTTATGCTCCCTTAAAAACTATGGTGGCCTCTAAGCTTCCAAGAGGTGAGCACTTATGCTCTCTTAGAAATCATGGTAGCTTCCAAGCTCCCAAGAGGCGAGCACCCATGCTCCCTCAGAAACCATGGTGGCTTCCGAGCTCCCAAGAGGTGAGCACCCATGCTCCCTCAGAAACCATGGTGGCTTTTTAGCCCTTAGAAAGCACGCACTCACACTCCTCTAAAAACAAGGATCAAACCTGAGGGTCATCAATAATCTGTTCCCACTAGGGGAAGACGTACACTTCCCCCCCAAAAAAAGTTGATTACGAGCAGTGCATAAGCTTCCAAGGGCGAGAAAGGCGAGCATGAAAATCCTAGAACGAGACATGCGCACGCGACAGGGATGGATTCGAACGGTGAATCTATCTGCCCTCACAAACTCACCACACATGAAGGTGGATGGCCAAGTGCACACCGTAAAGAAAAGATGGCAGAAGAGACAGTTTTATTTATAGGAAGGGGGGATACAAAGAGGTTACTCGTCCTCTTTAGGACGAAACCTATCAGGCTCAAGGGACAGGACCCCCTTGTTACAGTATAGGCGGTTGACCTTCACCAAGGCCTCCCGCCATCCCTCGAGGTATCCCCGCTTGAAGTCTTCAGAGTCACCGCTACTGCTCTCTCCCGCTGTCACCTTCGCCGCTGGCAGTGCTTCTTCCCTGAAGCACAGACGCTTGCTGGGGGCTTCATGTGGTGAGACCTCATCCAACGAAAAGCCTGAAGTCTCCGACGACATCCTACAGAACTTCTTCTTAGTAACTCAACGGACCCAGGATGGCCTTAGGGTTCATCATGGAACGCTATTTATAGAAAAGGAGTGAAGTTCCCAGGCGAAAGAAGGAGTCTCATCGCCTCTCCGGCTTCACGGGGATCAAAGAGGCGAATCCCAAGTATCGCGCCCCTCAGAGCAATTTCCTAAATGCCAATTCGTATCCCCAGAAAGAATTTAATGCGGAGAAAAAGAAGGCAATCTACGTGGCGGACGGTAGAGGCTCCAGAATTTTCAAGAAAGAGGAAAGTCTTCATTTAAAAATCAAAAAAGCATATAGGATAGGGGAACGATCGCTCCAGCACACCAAAAAGAAAAAAGTACAATGTAAAGAAAGCAAAGGAAAAAGAAAATGGCGAGCACCCTCTCAAGAGCTCGCCCCAGCGGTAGCATCGCGTGGCCCTTCGTCCTCGGACACACCTCCAGCGGTAGTCTTGGGAGGCGACGGATTGTTGGTCAAGTTGATCAGGTCCTCCTCAATCGAAGAGCCAACCCCAGCCGCACGCTCCCCGGTGCTTGGCTCCGCCGCCAGCTCCTCGACGCTCGGCTCCCCCTCGTCGAACTCCTCCTCGCCATCGCTAGCCTTAGGGCCAAATGGCGTCAGCGGGGGGTGCAGGGAAGGCACCGGAACGTCCAAGCTATCAGCCGCAGCCTGGAGAGTGACTGTCCAACCTTCCAGGAAGCTACGGTCCTGGGCCGGACCGTAGACTTCGAGAGACGCCGCGTTCAACTCGGCCCGGAAGTCTGAAGACGAGCGGTAGTACGCCACCACATCCAACCCGATGGTGGTTATCGTTGCCTTCAGGTTGTCAAACCGCGTATCCGCCTCCCGGGCTCTCTCCTCTGCGGCATCCACCAGGAGCCTGAGCTTGGTCGCTCGAGCATAAATAGCCTCGGCGTGCCTGGTCGCCTCCTGAAGAGACTCCTCCAATGCTCGGGCCTACACACGGAAGGCGTCCCGATCCCGCTCGGCCTCTGAGAGGGTTCGCTCCCGTAGCTCGAGCTGCTCTTGGGACTCGACGAGCTCAGCCTCGAGGGTCGCTTGGCGCCTCCGAAGCTGGGTACATTGGGCATTCAACCCCTTCTGCGTGTCCTGGCTAACCGCTAACTCTCGCGCTAGCCCGCCAAAATGATACCTCCACAAGCCAAAGGCCCTTGCGATCGAACATACATTCGTCGCGGCCAGGACCAGCAGTTCATCCTCGGCCTCAGGACCGAAAACCCCGATGCGCTCGTGCCACCCGACACCTTTGTCAATGAGGCTATGGGCGTCCGCCCTACGCGCATACCCTAGTGTGGCTTCCTCAGGCGGCAAGAAGCGGACACCTGGAGTAACCTTGGGCGATAGGAGGCGAGCAATCTTGTCCGGAAGAGGGGCCTTGCCCTTGTCAGACGCGTCTCCTGCAGTGATGGGAGCAGGCGGAGCTAGAACTAACTCTTCAGCCGGCGTCAATGCCGACGGAGTTACGGACCGAGGGGGAGAAGGCGCCTTACGGCTCGCCTTTGCGGCCGACTTCTTCCTCTTCTTCTGGCGACGCTGGCTGTCCAATGCCGCCACCTCATCCAAGTTCACCTGGATGCGCAGGCCCAACATGGCGGGGTCTATCTCCATAGTGCTCTCAGTACCCTCAGAGACACACTTTCGAGCGCTCGACCCGACACTGGCCGCAGGTGCTTCAAACGAGCCCTCCACCGGAATTGCCGCAGGGACGGGATACCGCAGGCACCCCGAAGCTAGGGCGACGGCTTCTTGAGGAATAGCAACGGTCACCTAGTTAGTGCCCGGCTCGACGTGGTCAACAAGGCGAGGAATGGCTTGCGACAACTCTACTATCTCATACTGCAACTCAGTCGACTCTCGCGCCCCTGCAAGAAACCCAGAGAAGATTAGTTCTGCGAACAGCTGACAAAACATGGCGAGAGATGAAGTTAGTACCCTGGGGCAATGGGGGGGCTCAACCCCAACTCCCGAAGCACCGCCAGAGTTATCTTGACGTCAGCATCAAGGAGGGGAAAGCGAAGAAGGGCTTTTATCGCCCTGGACTCCTCAACTGTGGCTTTGGGCAACTTATCGGCCCAAAGAGGACGGGAACCCACGGTAAAACTCCAATCGGTGGGGTGGCCGCTCTGGTAATATAGACAAAGCACTCTGACCAGCGCTTGAGGTTAGACACGGCGGTGGTAACGCTGACAAGGGTCCGGTTGGTCTGAGCCCGAAAGTAAACAGACGAAGTGTCGACAGGACAACACTGAAGGGTGTAGAACTGCCGGAAGAGGAAGACATTTGGGACGACCGAGGCTTGCCTACAGACAAAGACAAAACCATAAAGAATGCGCCAAGAATTAGGGGAAAGCTCCCCTGGATACCAACCGAAATGGTGAAGGACTGACTCGAAGAAGGGATTGACAGGAAGGTAGAAGCTAGCCCTAAAGGACTCTATAGGGACCCTGATGCCACCCGTAGGGTGACTCCACAAGTCATCATCGACGGTGGGGAAGACGATGGCGAAATCCGAGGGGATATGAAAAGCCTCCCATAGCCCGTGGACCACCCTATAAGCGACCAACAGCGGAGAACGGGAATGACTAGGGCCTGCGCTCGAGGTACTCAGAGCACCGCCACGACCGACCTCCGCATCCTCAGAAGATGCAGGAGCAACACGGAGAACCCTCCTGCGAGGCGGCATGACTCCAGAAACCGAGGGAAGAAGAAGACTTTCACCAGGCGGGGAAGGAAAGAATAGTCAGCAAGCACGGTAGGCACCAGAAGAGCAAGTAAGGCTCCCAGGAAACCCTATGGTGGTTCTTATAACTTCCGGAGGCAAAGCGATCGCTCCTAAAGCACGCAGAAGGAGAAAAGGCGCTTGTCACCATCAGTGTACGATCACTGAACTCAGGCGACCGTTCGCGCTCACGCTCCCAGACAAAAGCAAGCACGTCATGATTACACCAACGCTGCCTGCCACCGCCAGATGCACCTTGCGCGCCAAGCAAGTAATATGAGGAGGCCATCCTCGAAGCATTCCTCCAATGTACCCTCTCAAATTCAACTCTTAGATCCCAAAAAGTGCTCGGCATCTGAGAGTGGGGGGCTAGTGGGAAGGGTAAAACCAGCTCGGCCCATATAAGGCCCATTTACGTCGAACCCAATTCGACTCACGGTCCAAGATACATTTAACGAGTCGCGATAGCTGACACCCACGCAGCGGACAGCCTAGGACGAATAGTCCTTGGATTCGCCAGCGCGAAGGGCCCTGACCTAGGCGCAATGGCCGCCGGAAGACTCTCCGATGACCGACCGTTACTCCCCGCGACACCGGTCTCGATCCCACTAAAGGCGAACACGCCCCCCGGGCGCCGTAAGACTCTCCGGGGAACTGGCTAACTCTGGGATACCAGCCCCTCAATGGGAAACTCCCCCCACGATCGTGCGGAGCATTACTCCACGACTGGCGCCATTCCCTGACAAGGGATGGGCGCCATTCTCTCTCTCTCTCTCTCTCTCTCTCTCTCTCTCTCTCTCTCTCTCTCTCTCTCTCTCTCTCTCTCTCTCTCTCTCTCTCTCTCTCTCTCTCTCTCTCTGTGTGTGTGTGTGTGTGTGTGTGTGTGTGTGTGTGTGTGGATGGGGGGTTATTGGAGGGGTATTTTAGTCTATTCATCACCTTGGGTTAATCTTAACCCTAGTTAAGTTAAATACAATTCAAAGAACCGGTGAAAAGGATTTTGTATCGTAAGGGACAAGATTAATTTTGGGGGGTTTTGATTAAATGGTTATATCAGGAGAGCTTATTCTTAATTTTGATTTTTTATAGGGGGCTAAAAATTAAGGAATCCCAGCGCCCCTCAATATATAGGTAGAAATTAAATAGGCATGGATGCCTTGCAGTTGCGTGGGGAACAACGTAATGGGATCTAATTAAACTTCGTCAACAGCAATTTCTGGCATCTTAATAACTTTGATATCTAAATTAGAATCAATTGACAACGAAATGGAGAGGCTCATTTTCTTATAAATACCCCATTAACCATGCACCATATATATATATATATATATATATATATATATATATATATATATATATATATGTATATATTTGGGACCTATACTGATCAAATATATATATGGTAGTCAGTAATACCTGTTGCAATTGGCTCCATGTCTTTTGCTTCTCCCTCACGTACTGTCACTCATGCCAGCATGAACTAAAAGAGGGGCGATTTGTAATATTTCCCTGCAAACGTACGTGTGTGTGTGTGTGTGTGTGTGTGTGTGTGTGCATCCTCGCTTCTGAAAATATATGAACCGTAAGAGATGTTTGATCCACTGTTTGACCACATGAAGATTAGTTGTCTGAAATGGTGCCGGGTGATCAGTTAAGAAAGATGTTAGGGCGCACTGGTAGAACACAACGTAACTTGAAGAAAGGGGCTGACCCCCGGCGGCGTACGTACGTGACGAAATTTGAGATCTACAACAACAACAAGAAGTTACAAGATAGAAGGGAGCTTTCCTTGGCAAAATCCTCTGCGATGCAAGATGGAGTTCGGATAATCTAAGTATTATTATTAGATCAGTTGGAACGAGGCCCTTTGGAAGAGGAAAGAGACCCGGCCCCCAGCAAAGAGAACAAATTTACACACCATTTGAGTGGGGGTGGGGGCCAGAGAACGGGAGAGTCCTGGCCTCTCTCAGGTAACTAGTTTCCTGATCAGTCTTTTTTTTTTTCCCCGAACATTAGTGATGACACTAGGATGGAACATGCCTTCGTAGGAGAACGCGAAGAAGACCTACGTGGTGACATCAAATGCCGTCTATATATCCGTTGGATTCAGCGTGGTGAGTCGTTTATTAGTCCCACATCGGGAGGTTCGAGAGAGGAGACCGACCATCCTCACTGTAAAATCGTTGCTCCCAGTTAAATTAAAACATACTTACCTGGACGGGGTCAATGGATGATCAATAAGGTCCATGGCCTAGGTTGGCGGCCCATATTGCACTGGGTGGGAGCGTCCGTCTACCATCTCCCCAAGTGGGAGAGTGGACGTCATAATTTGTGGTAGCGGGGGCCTGCGTTCGCGCGGCCCTCGACCAATCTAAAAAAATATAAATATCTATCTCCTCTCTTATTATTATTATTATTATATTATTCTCGTATTACTTATATTAATTAATTTCTAATTAACTTAAACAACAACATTCTAACCAAGGAAAGATAATTAAAGGGTGCACAAAATGCTGCGACCGAAGGGCTGCTCTATTCATTTGATAGAATTGTTTATAGTCTTACGTCAAGGGTTTTTTTTTGACATCCTTCGTGTTGTAAGCAATTATTGTTGGCAGATGCTAGTGAGATCTTTCCTTAACTTATTGTTCGTGATGATGGAAGTATTCATGTCCCAATATGTATGTACGTAGTTTATTCAAGTAATTTGCATGATTAGTATAGGCCGATTCATTAGAAAACGGTTATTTTATGGTTAACAAGTATCTCTACTGAGGCATTGAATATTACGATGATCTTTGCTTTTTTTTGGACAACGGCACCGTAACTAGAGATCAAAGGAAGAGAGATGGTTGCCTGCACCGGACGAATTCCCTGATTTAGATGTAGAGCTTAAATTTCGTGCTCCGGAGTTTCTTGACATCTATGGTACATGAAATTAGATTTTTGGTCATTTTAGGATGCATATGTTGTTAGTACTCTCATAAATGGCAACACCCTATTGCCGCAACTCCTCCCCATATTCGAAGGAGTCTCGGAAGTGCCCAATTGCTTCCTCCGCTACCACCATCACGTCATCACATGACTTTTTCCGGCGAGGACCCGGTCAAACCCGCACCTCCGAGATCCCCGCCACTAAGTCTCCCTTCCGGGAACGGGTAAGCGAGCAACGGACAACCCCCCACGATCAAAGAGGAGTTACTTCACGCTCTTTGACATTTCCCAGCCTAATGGCCAGGGTCTCGACAACCTCTATAAATAGGTCTCCAGCCGGACCCGAAAATAGGGAACTATGCCCACGGACAGATACACACTCATACACCTCCAAACTCTCACCTCAAGAGACATATATATATATAGAGAGAGAGAGAGGCAACCTCGAGCCAACAAGAAGTCTACTCCAAGGAGGAAGGAGAGGCTCCTCATGAAGGAATCCCCATCTGGGAAGTAGGGTCAGCGAGGTCCCTCTGTGGTTCTTCTCCTCCTGCTTCTCTGAGTACTCATCGAGCATTCCTTCCTCCACTCAGATTCTCCCGTTTTTATTTCTGGCTCCCCTCCTCTTCTAGCTCTCTTTCTCTTCGCTTATATACGTTTCTGACTTAAACATCGGAGGGTTGTCCCATGAGATCACTCTCAGAACTCCTTATGATGCCGAATTTTAGTGCTCTAATTCTCCCTCTACTCACGCCCAACATCTTTGATTTGGGTTTGGCTAGGTTAAAACCATACCCTATTTATAGGCTAGAGCCTCCAATTAAATTATAAGGGGTTTAAGCTACTATCCCTATTTCACCAACCCATATTTGACGTAGAACGAAGAAATTGGCGCAGTTCGGCGCATTAATTTGATTTCCCACCTAATGATATATGCAGTGACACCTTTTGATATAATCAATATTAGATTAGAGCTAATAGTTAATCAACCTTAATCTAATTTCTACAGTGTTGCTACATTGTGTCTACAGTACCGCTACAGTACCAATGACTTCGTCTTCTCATAATAGCGTCGCGAATCTCGTCGTTTGCGTTTTCACGTGGGTTTATAGTTTGTGAAAATATATTCTTTACTTTATAAATATAAAGAAAAATAATTTATAATTTATTTTATTTTTATCTTTTATCATTTATTTACATATATATATATATATATATATATATATATATATATGTGTGTGTGTGTGTGTGTGTGTGTGTGTGTGTGTGTGTGTGTGTGTGTGTGTGTGTGTGTGTGTGTGTGTGTGTGTGTGTGTGTGTGTGTGTGTGTGTGTTGTGTGTGTGTGTGTGTGTGTGAATTTTCGAGTTGCTACAACATGTATCATGCACCTCTTGTCTTTTAATTATTTCTTTTTATTGAGAAATTCTTTTAGTGCAACTCGTGCACTCTTTTGTATTCATCATATCATCTAACCACCCTTTGCATCAAAATGAGTTTTAAAATAACACCAACATGGTGTGTGTTGATCATAATTCCATCATATCTTATTTCAAAGCTTTGACCCGCCGCTATATCTTATTCTAATCCAGATTTCTTGATATTTGTTTATTCTTTGCAATGATCATCAAAGGAAAACTGTCTTCATCAGTTGGACGAGAGAAGAGAAGGATGGAACCTCACACATCTCCCCCTATCTAAGGTATTATTCTTAACATGATCACTCTTATTTTTAATCTTCGAGATCCTCGATCTTTAGCGTTCACATTTTTTATATATCATTGCAATACGCTATTTGATTCTTCATCAATTCAATTTTTAAACCGACAGCCATGTTTGAGGGTGTACCGGGGGCTTTGAACCCCCGATCTTGTAGTCCCCTCCCCATTGTCTCTGGCCATTGTGTTATTGTTAAAAATAAGTTATTTAGTTGTTGACTGCTACACTTTATTATATATTAAAAATCAACCCTCCTAACACAACAATTTATTAATAAGCCACCTAATTTTTCTAACCCTTATTAAAAAGCCTCCCAGTTAACCACTATCTAAAAAAATAGACTATTCTAGAGAATATTTCTTCTCCTCACCATTATTTTTTTCCTTTCCTATTTTACCTTTCTGCTCCCTCTCTCTCTCTCTCTCTCTCTCTCTCTTTTACATTCAACCGAAGGGGAGACACGGTGGTGCCGGAAAGGGATGCCCAGTGATAGGACTGAACTGCTATCTAGGGGCCCAAGGAGCCCTGGTCGAGGTCGGAGGCCAGGTGGGCATGCTACAACAATCCCCCTACTGCAGTGACCTCCACTCCCATGTGCCCTCAGGCGGTCCCATCCCACCTCTCTCATCCCCCCTCTGATCTCCCTATCTACCCCCCAACCTTGGCGCCCCCTCCGACGGCCCTGTCCCCTCTCTCTCTCTCACTCCCTGCATCTATCTTTTTCTGCCCCCCTTTTTCTCCACCATCTTGTCTACCGCACTAGCACCATACTCACTGGCCGAGCTGGGGGGGCTTCATGGACGAGACTAAGGGGAGCTTCGAGGGTGAGAACATGGTGTCACATCCCGAATGCATCAGTGGAAGGATCTCGAAACGTGACAGCTATCAATCATGTCAATCAGAGCAACTAGGAAACAACTCCAAGGGATTAGAATGAGAACAAAAATATCATCATTTTATTAATAATCAATAATCCACTAATATTACAACTCTCAATGACTCAATACCAATTTCCAATTCAAAGAACAAGACACAATTACAGGACTTTCAAATTCTAATCTAGACTTAAGAAAAAAGAAAAGACACATGGTCTTCTAGAAACTCTAGGAGCACTCGATCACACTTGTTATTCCCCATCTGAATATATTTTATTTTCATTATTACCTGAAAAATAGCAATAAATATTGGATGAGCGAACTCTCAGTAGGAATTATATCTCTACACCAGGCTATCTTTAAGTGATTAATATTTTAACATGATGGATACTCTAAGTCATGAAAACTGATGTGAAGTATATAAAATGAAATAATAGGATGATATTCATGAAGATGTGAGGATTTAATCAGCTGTACTATAATTGCAGGAAAGGGGACAAGTATAAGACTACAATAGCATCAAGTTAGAGATAATTTTGCAAGAAATTCAAGAACAAGGAACTAGTATAATTTCAATAGTAAATTGGCCATATCACGAGTATTAGTCCACAAGGGCAACATGTATAAGTCAGGCAATTCATATATTCATGAGTGGATTCTCTTAGATCAATCTAACACATATATAGTAATTGGTGCAATGCCACATTACTTGTACAGTCCCATGAACACGAGTATTTTTGAACTTCCGTCTGACTAACATTGATTATCAAGTGGACCTAAAGTCCCAACTAATTATCTAGACAACCACATTTTAATAGCCAAATGAATTCCAAGGAATCAAGCTTAGTAGCCATGGTTTATAAACTAGAAGAACTTTATGAAATATGAAAAGATTTCAAGGAAATGATGTAACGACCCGGAGATTCGGATGCCGGCAAACCGATATCATCGATTAACCGATACCAAGAACTCGGGGAAGCCACCCAAGAGGTTGATGAGGCCCCGTAAAGGTTGGAGGGTTTTGTCGAGGGGATGCATAACGAATTGAGATTACACGCGCGCAATATTAATTATAGCAACAAATTGAACTATAAACGGAAGCAATTAAAATATCAGAGTAATAAATATACATAGTAGTCCAGATCCACAATATCCACAAGTCTGACAACTAAACGAAAGTCCAACTGTACAACTACATGGGGCATACCCCGGCCAAAAGTACAAGAAAAGGACTAACATAGACAGACAAACCACTGCTGGCTGCTAAGACCTGCCGTCAAAAACACGGGAAGCTCCGGGAGACGGCTGCTGCTGCTCACCTGAAAGAGTAAGGGTGAGTCTCAGCCAGACTCAGTAGGGGTCACGCGGATCCCTACCTCGCAACTAAACATGCAAAAGCAGAAAAGGAAATCAATTAAAACATGCATTTGATAGAATTAAATAAAGCTGTAAAGCTATCTAAATAACTTAAGAATAGCTAACTGATGCGCCAATTGAATTTAAACATGAGTACTTGAAATCTACCATTAGAATAATAACTCAATCATTTCCAAGTGACAAAAGAGAGAAGGAAACCACTAGAAAGAAGAAACCAGATGCGTCCACTGACGGCTTACACTGCGCCTCAAGCATCTGCGCAAGCCTGGATAGCGACAAGCGAGACGCATAACAGTACCAGAAACAAGTAACTAGTCAGAGTAATACTCGTCAGTGTCAGTCCAAGCCTCTGACCACGTGTGCACACACCAGCTCGTCGCCTCGAGCCAGGCCTCTAGCTAGTTTTTTCCCCAGTAGGACGCTACTGTTAAGCAGTGGCCCACGGAAACTAGCTTAAAAATCGTAAAACGGGACTACCCCGCCACCTCTCGCAGGTGGGATCGACACGAAAGGTCGTCGGGCTACGACTAGTGGTTCCGTCACAAGGAAAGAACTAATTCTATTGGGATCTAAAAACATGCCACAGTTTGCAAAATAAACTAAACATGGCGAATATGCAAGAATAAAAGCACAATTATATGAATATCCTAACAATTGAAATCTGTAGGAATTAAATGGTTAAGAACCAGCCGCTTCATCATTAAACGGTCGGACGACTGGCCGCCCTATGGCGATAAACGGTTATAATTGGGCCACTCAATGGATATGAACGGTTGAGGTTGAGCCGCTCAACGGAGCGATCAGTCCACTAGGTGGTCCAACGACTGGCCGTTCGGTGAATTGAACGGACCGGTCCAAGCCGTGCCATGGAAGTAAACGGACCATGTCTAGCCGTGCTACTAACGCCGCCTTACTATTTAAAGGGATTAAGCGGTCAAGGGTCTGCCGTTCTAAGGTTTGAACGGTCTGACTAAGAACCGTGCTAAGGGTTTAAATGGTCGGGATGAAGACCGTGGTCTACTGGATGGTCACAAGGAGGACCGTGCCATTACCGTGATGGCAAAAATGGGATGAACCTCGTGGGAAACCCGCCCGGTCGGTCCAAATGGACAACAAAACCTGTTTAACCTTCCAACCCACAACATATCTCCACCATACAACCCTCCCAAGCCCATAAAACATAAACACAATGGCCATGGTATGATTTTCATGAATTAAAACAAAAATACAATGCCCATGGAATTTTGCACAGAAATCGAGGAAAATGAAGGGCAATGGGGGTGCATGGGGTACTGGAGTGATCCTAGCGAGGAGAGGATTCCATCCCCCTACCTCGATTGCGATGAAACTGACGATCCGGCACCGAGCGGCCGAAGGAAGCCGCGCCGTCCTCTCGCCCGTACACGTCTCCACGCTCCGTGGATCGAGACAAGGTTAGCGTCAACGCGATCCTCGCGTCGCGAGCAAGCCAATGACGTGCTACACGCCTCCGTCTGTGGCCCAGTCGGACCACACCACCGAGAGAGGGGGAGGGCGTCACCGCGAAGAGAGAGAGAGAGAGTGAGAGAAATGTGAGGGGAGAGAGGGTCGATCGAATGAAAAAATGTTTTGATTTTTTTTATTTTTAACCTTATTTTGCACTTTAAACCCTCAAAGAAGCATAATTGTAATTATGCCTAATAATTTCCTTAAAAGCTTTTAACTAAATATATTAAATGCTAGAAAAAGCACAATAAATCCAGAAAAATCACCTAAACTAATGGAATAAATTCTATATTATTCCGGTAAAGATCCGTTAAAGAACGGGTCTTACAGTCCCTCCCTCCTAATAGAAATTTCGTCCTCGAAATTTAAAAGGAAGGATAATTAGATAACTGAAAGAAATTATAATCTTATTCCAATAAATCCAACAGCTGCAAAGCATACGATCTAGCTGGCAACTGATGATTGCCAATTATGATAGGAGTCTTTTCCAGACAAAGAGGAGTGGACATGAAATCTCCAGAAGGCAATTCCACAAGCAACTCACAAGTTATCTCAGATATCGGCTCCTCAATACAGGCAATAAAGTCTTCAGAAATAAATGAATGAGAAGCACTTGAATCAAATAGAACATGAGCTGCATGGCCATAAATCATAATAGTACCTTCCACGAGATGAGACGCCACAGCTTCCGCACGAGTAATATGAGAGACCTTCCCTTTTTGCTTCTTGCCAGCTACTGTAGATTGCTGAGACGAAGACACTGAAGCTTGAGGATAATATTCCTGAGATTGTAGTGGTGGAGGAGGTCTAAACTGGGACGGTTGTGGTTGAGAAAACTGAGAAAACTGCACCGGTTGCGGCCTCAGAGGACAATCTTGAACCACATGCCCCGGTTGATCACAACGAAAGCAAATCACCTTCAATGACAAGGCTTGCGTGGATGATAACCACCACACCTCGGACATGGTCTCGGCTGACTTACCACTGATCCTTGTCGCTGGAAAGAAGGTACTGATTACTGTTGCTTGGTACCAGATGATGCGTGCTGGTCATACCGCTTTTTAAGCTTCTTGAACTTGGGCTTGGAAAAAGAAATGCCACTGGCGGGAGGAGCAGAAGACTGGACTCCTGTCACCGTCAGCTGACTGACCTATTGTTGCTGCAAACCTGGCTGAACTGAGTCAACTTGGGTACGCCCTCGGGATCTTGCCATATCCAATTCTAATGTCACAGCTGCCTGATAAGCTATGTCCATCTCTGCTACTCGAGTTGCAATCAGAGGCTGCCTTAATTCCGCTTTCAACCCACACAGAAATTGCTCGGTCTTCAAACCTTCATCAGCAAGAATATGAGGCTCATATCGACCCAATTCCATGAACTTGTTCCGATATTGCAGTAGAGTCATGTCACCTTGAGCCAGTTCCATGAATTGATGCATCTTATCCATTCTGAGGTAGGCTGGACTATAAGTGCGCTCAAACGTCGTGACAAATTCTCCCCAAGTTATCTGACGAAGCGGACGGGATCGGAAAGCAACTTCCCACTCTGTGGTCCACCACGCGAGTGCTGCTCCCTGCAATTAAAAGGTAGCCAACATCACTTTTTCTTCCTCCGTGCATTCCATTGAACGGAACACACGTTCGATCGCATCAAGCCACACTCTGGATGCATCAGGATCTGCTTGCCCTTCATACGTTGGTGGATGGAATAGCAGAAATTCTTTCAAAGCTCTGCCACGCCCACCTTGAGGCAAATAAGCTCCAGGAGCAGGATCAGCTTGAACTGGCACTCGCACATTAGCCGGAGGAGGAGAAGTACCACTTCCCTTCCTAGGTACACGTGCCCTTCTACGAGGTGGCATTTTAAACTAAACGGAAACACAAAAACAACAAAAAACCATAAGGCATCGCAGAAAATAACCTAAGCCAGCAATAGTAGACTCACATGGACTTGTTCTGGACTAATGCAATTTCGATTCCTTATACAAATACTCAACATCGCTCTGATACCAACTGTAACGACCCGAAGATGTGGATACCGGCAAACCGATATCATCGATTAACCGATACCAAGAACTCGGGGAAGCCACCCAAGAGGCTGATGAGGCCCTGTAAGGGTTGGAGGGTTTTGTCGAGGGGATGCATAACGAATTGAGATTACACGCGCGTAATATTAATTATAGTAACAAATTGAACTATAAACGGAAGCAATTAAATATCAGAGTAATAAATATACATAGTAGTTCAGATCCACAATATCCACAAGTCCGACAACTAAACGAAAGTCTAACTGTACAACTACATGGGGCATATCCCGGCCAAAAGTACAAGAAAAGGACTAACATAGACAGACAAACCACTGCTGGCTGCTAAGACCTGCCGTCAAAAACACGGGAAGCTCTGGGAGAAGGTTGCTGCTGCTCACCTGAAAGAGTAAGGGTGAGTCTCAGCCAGACTCAGTAGGGGTCACGCGGGTCCCTACCTCGCAACTAAACATGCAAAAGCAGAAAAGGAAAGCAATTAAAGCATGCATTTGATAGAATTAAATAAAGCTGTAAAGCTATCTAAATAACTTAAGAACAGCTAACTGATGCGCCAATTGAATTTAAACATGAGTACTTGAAATCTACCATTAGAATAATAACTCAATCATTTCCAAGTGACAAAAGAGAGAAGGAAACCACCAGAAAGAAGAAACCAGATGCGTCCACTGACGGCTTACACTGCGCCTCAAGCATCTGCGCAAGCCTGGATAGCGACAAGCGAGACGCATAACAGTACCAGAAACAAGTAACTAGTCAGAGTAATACTCGTCAGTGTCAGTCCAAGCCTCTGACCACGTGTGCACACACCGGCTCGTCACCTCGAGCCAGGCCTCTAGCTAGTTTTTCCCCAGTAGGATGCAACTGTTAAGCAGGGGCCCACGGAAACTAGCTTAAAAATCGTAAAACAGGACTACCCCGCCACCTCTCGCAGGTGGGATCGACACGAAAGGTCGTCGGGCTACGACTAGTGGTTCCATCACAAGGAAAGAGAACTAATTCTATTGGGATCTAAAAACATGCCATAGTTTGCAAAATAAACTAAACATGGCGAATATGCAAGAATAAAAGCATAATTAAATGAATATGCTAATAATTGAAATCTGCAGGAATTAAACGGTTAAGAACCAGCCGCTTCATCATTAAACGATCAGACGACTGGCCGCCCTATGGCGATAAGCGGTTATAATTGGGCCGCTCAATGGATATGAACGGTTGAGGTTGAGCCGCTCAACGGAGTGATCAGTCCACTAGGCGGTCCAACGACTGGCCGTTCAGTGAACTGAATGGACCGGTTCAAGCCGTGCCATGGAAGTAAATGGACCATGTCTAGCCGTGCTACTAATGCCGCCTTATTGTTTAAAGGGATTAAGCGGTCAAGGGTCTGCCATTCTAAGGTGACTAAGAACCGTGCTAAGGGTTTAAACGGTTGGGATGAAGACCGTGGTCTACTGGACGGTCACGAGGAGGACCCTGCCATTATCGTGATGGCAAAAACGGGATGAACCCCGTGGGAAACCCACCCGGTCGGTCCAAATGGACAACAAAACCTGTTTAACCTACCAACCCACAACATATATCCACCATACAACCCTCCCAAGCCCATAAAACATAAAGATAATGGCCATGGTATGATTTCCATGAATTAAAAAAAATAATACAATGCCCATGGAATTTCACACAGAAATCGAGGAAAACGAAGGGCAATGGGGGTGCATGGGGTACGGGAGTGATCCTAGCGAGGAGAGGATTCCATCCCCCTACCTCGATTGCGATGAAACTGACGATCCGACGCCGAACGGCCGAAGGAAGCCGCGCCATCCTCTCGCCTGTACACGTCTCCACGCTCCGCGGATCGGGACAAGGTTAGCGTCAACGTGATCCTCGCTCACGAGCAACCCAATGACGTGCTCCACGCCTCCGTCTGCGGCCCAGTCGGACCACACCACCGAGAGAGAGGGAGGGCGTCGCCGCGAAGAGAGAGAGAGAGAGAGAGAGAGAGAGAGAGAGAGAGAGAAATGTGGGGGAGAGAGAGGGTCGATCGAATGAAAAAAACGTTTTGATATATTTTTTTTTGATTTTTAACCTTATTTTGCACTTTAAACCCTCGAAGAAGCATAATTGTAATTATGCGCAATAATTTTCTTAAAAGCTTTTAACTAAATGGATTAAATGCTAGAAAAAGTCCAATAAATCCAGAAAAATTACCTAAACTCGTGGAATAAATTCTATATTATTCCGATAAAGATCCGTTAAAGAACGGGTCTTACAAATGAGGACCAAAATCCTGAACGGGAGTACCTGCTTGTGTAGAGGTTAAAAAGAGTCCAAACAATTGAATACATAGCATGGAAAAGAAGACGATAAATCTAGGATAAAACGCGTCCCTATAGAGTGGTGCAGTTCAGATGATAGACAGAAACGTGTATGAGGAAATTGACGCATTATAGGCACTCAGAACCGCGTCTGGTCATCAAGACATGTTTCGGTTTGATGAACATGGTTGCGCCTCACTCACTAAGCATGTTACAGAAGGCCGATTAAATCACGTTTCTTTAGAATGACGTGATTTGAATGTGTTCAGGATTTTATGGTACAACCACCCCAGTGATCGAAGAGGGATTCCTTCGATGTTAGGATCTTACGAAGGTCTTAATAAAAGAGATTCCAATCCGTCCAGAGAGATTCCCGAGCGGTGGGTCCTTCCTTCGCCAAGGAAGGGGTATTCAGAGAAAACATCGAGAAGCAGCGAACCATGTTATGACAATATGACATGAGTTCAAAATTTTCCAGTTTCTAGAAAAAAATCGTTCACGGAAAAGTATAGCAAAATTGAGTCCGGGCAAGGGACGCCAATTCAATTGGCATCTTCTCCTTACAACATGAATTCAGCAAATAGCGTCTGCTGTCTTGACATTGTTTCAACAGTTTTACAAAAATCAAAACTAGGAAAAATCTAGAAAATGACGTCTTGGGAATGGACATCAATTTAAATTTATACGAACAAAGAGTAATCAAGGATTAGTCAAGATTTTGAAGGGAGTAATCATATAGTAAGAAATAGAAGGAATTAATCAGGGATCAAGTAGATCAAATAGATTAAAATTTAGACTAGGGATATGATTAAAGTTAATAGCTTACGTTTTCAGGGTAAAATTTTAGAAACTGTGTTTTAAACAAAGTGCTTGACAAATTAGCATGTAGCTGGAAATAGAGTCTTGCGAAAAAGAATTTTATTAAAATAACATCTTGCAATTAGACACTCATCTTCGGGAATGTTTTCGATCAAATTGAATATAAAATTCTTAAAAATAAGAATGCACAATACAAAGATGCTTCATATTCCAAAATTCTTGATGAATACACGATGAAAACTCATGAGCTTGGTACCAAATCGAAGAGCACGGTTGACTCTACCTACCATGAAGTTTAATTGAATTACGCCTAAGAGATTACCTACCTCAGGCTTTAAAGAAAGGAGAGGAATATAATATGGCCCACTAACTTCACGAACGAACGCCTTTCCTTTACTCACTAACACCCACGAATGCAAGCCTTCGAGTTCCACGCATCACTTGGGGGTTCTATCGGGGGCTCTAGGGCTCTATTTATAAATTAGTCTCCCAAAGAGTCCTTGTTAAATTAACATTACTTAGTTAAGAATCCTATTATGATTTTCGATGGTGTATGTCGTATTAACACCAAACCTTCCTAGGAAAGGCAGCCGCCGCCATCGCTTAACTTAATTAGTTTATTAGGGTTGGTCGATTGGCTAGGTTTAGGGTTTTGTTTACGGGTTTTAAAGTTTCTATCTATTAAAGGCCAAGCAACGCCCATTAAGGTTAATGTTATAATAGGGATTAATCTTTGGCCCCATTTACTTTTTATGTTAGCGGGTTAATCCTTTTCATGTATGGCCTATTTAGTCTTTAAACCTTTTTAAGAAATATTTTACAATTAGATTATGTACTAAATGAATTTAATTTGCCTTTATTTATTTATTATAGTTAATCTTATTTATTTCTTAATTATATTTAAGGGACTTTATCAATTAAATATCACCTCATTAATTTGTGAGTTTTATCTTTATTTATTTTCTTAAGTAATTTTAAGGGATTACTTATGACAACTCGTCATCTTTCGCTTTATGAAATTTATCTCGTGATCATCCGAGTTTTTATCTTTATTAATGATCTTAACCATTCTTGAGTGTTTTATTCAATAAATAATAAAGTTGTTAACAAAATATTATTAATTTAAAATTTAGATGGGATAATTATTACTTTTCGTTTTAAAGGTCTCTCTTGCAACTTTAATTTTATAACTCTAAGATTTATTTAAGAGGTTCTATAAATTAAATATATCTCTAAACACTTCGTTAGTTAAACTATTTGAGATTTTAAATGTAAGGAAATTAGGTTACAATATTTCTTCTCATTTTAAGAGTTTTCCCTTGTTATGACCTCCTACGTACTTTCAAGGGGTTCCATATATTAAACATCTTGCCAGATTAATAAAATGTTTGATGATCAACATTTCTAATTAAATGTGGGAATTCATTTTACGATGTTGCTCCTCATATATATATTATTTTAGATCCTATTTGGAGAATTGATTAAAGTTAATTATTTTCCTTATTTAGTCACTTTTCAATTTTTATTACTCTTATAATAATTGTCACCCAATCTAATTTATTGTTGGTTAATTTAAGAATTTAAGTTAATTATTGAAACTGCTAATTTAGGTACATGAATTTTAATATCTTACAAAATAATATTTTTAATTTTACATTATTTTTTTCAATTGCAAGGAATTTTATTCTCTCGTAAATTATTATCACATTTGATTTTCATTATTTCATTTCTTTTCTCATTCATATATATACATAGTTATTAGTATCAAATTTTATTCATTATTTTAAGTCGGTTGCTATTAGGTATACTTGGGGTAAATTCAAATGTTACCGTTATCAGTTTTGGTAATAACAAAATTATTGTTGTATACAATTATGACCATTCAGTTATGACAAGAAAGAGCAGAAATGACTAAAGAATGAAAGAGCTGAAAAATAAGAAAAAAAGAACTTAGGCACTTATAGAAAGACTTTAAAAAAATTGAATAAACCTAAAATAGTTGCAAACAGATAACATAGGCGGTAAAATCATACTTAGGCGATATAAAAAGAACTTAGGTGCTTATAACTCACATAGCCGCTATATCGGCTAAGTTATTAACTTAGTCGAATATAGGCGCTGTATCCCTTAGGCGCTTCTCTGCCTATCTGATTCGCCTATCTGAGTTCTCATAGGCACCGAGAACTTCACCTATCTCAAGTGAACAAACAAGTCATAGGCGCTATAATTCACTTAGGCGTCACTTTGCCTATCAGCATCACCTATCTGTAACATAGGAGCTGCTTCGCCTATCTCGATCACTTAGGCGATATCTAACTCACATAAGCACAAGATCGCCAATCTTACTCAGTCGCCTATCTTTTTCTAAGGCTCAACATACGTGTTACTTCGCCTATCTTACTGGCTTAGGCGAAAGACAATCACCTATCTTATTCTTTAGACGACTAAATCACTTCGCCCATCTTTTCACTTTGCCTATCCTAAAGACGTCACCTATCTCGAAGGAACTTCACCTACTTCTGAACTCCTCTTATCTCTAACATCAACTATCTCCTTGACTGAATCATTTCAACTTCTGTGCTTCACCTATCTTAATCCACCCAGCTCTTGTGATATAAACTACTAAAATACTGTGCAGCTATCTGTTTGTATTATCCTCACAATTTTTTGATAGCTCTAAATAAAACATACGTTGAATGAGTTGTCTCGTACTTATTGGCTCATCTATAGATAAATTCAATTAGAAAAAATATTTCTCCTAAAAATGCAGCTTTATGTCTTCTGATTTACTAGTTATTGTCCCTACAAAAGCTGCTTATTACGTAAAATAATTCTGTCAAACTAAAATCATTTCGAGGGAAATCTCCAAAATTCAAAATGGATTAAATGTAGGCGAATAAAGCATTAGATGTCATCCATATCGAAGGCATATATGCACGTAATCCTTGCAGGTACATTCGACTGACAGAACACGAAAGACATATCTTCTTCGGTGTATTTCAGGAAGGGACAAGATGGCAGGAGGACTAACGCATATCAGCCTATAAGAGCAACGGAGAGAAATACAATATTTCGACCGTTTATATAAAAGAAAAACATTCATCTCTATGCATGACAACTATAGAACGACAGAGATACCTGATCATGTATAAAGAAAGATAGAAACATATTTCGAAGAAAATTTCAAGAAACCTACAAAAGCAACAGATCTTCTCTAACAGACATATACGATGCTATACGATAAGAGCATATACAGACTTAATCTTGATAGGATGCAAGGCCTGGATACAGAGGGGGGGGGTGAATGTATCCTGCTCTAAATATCACCCAATTAAAACTCTAATGCTCAAGTATGCGGAATTAAAAGCAGTTGATGAAATGTGCTGAAAATACTTAGAAGCAACTCAGCAAGACAACACAAATCTATTAGCTCTCATACGCTCCTAAGCACACATCTAAAGTTCGCAGCAGAGAAAATAACATATAAGGAAAAACAAACCACAAGAGAACACCAAGATTTTTTAGGTGGTTCGGTCCAAAGACCTACATCCACCCCTCACTCCAAACCGGAGTGAGGCTTCCACTAGCTAGGCTAGAAACTGCAGACTTAGTCTGCAACAAATTGCTGCCACACAGCTTGACCAGGGGAACAACCTCCCCTCTTCCTCCCAACTGGAGGGACACCCCAAGTGACTCCCAGTCACTTGGAAACCAGAGACGCAAGTCTCTCTTCCTCCAGACAAGGAGGGAACACTAGTCTTGCAACCCACAAGACCAGAACCGGAGGACCAATCTCCCTTCCTCCAAACTGGAGGGGAACCTAGAGACCTAAGTCTCTCTTCCTCTGAAACCCAGAGGGAAGCACATGTGACACCAAGTCACCAGCAAACTAGAGGTCTCGGACCTCTCTTCCTCCCAACCAGAGGGAACCCGACCTCACACAAGAGAATCGGAAGAACAACTGGTGAATGGTTAAAAAGAAAAACAAAAACGCAGCAACAGAAGTTGGAAAAATATAATCAAACTGTGGCTCTCGCAGGAGCTGGCTGGCCTGGATTTGATCCACGGTCCAGCAGAAACTGATCTTCAGATGAAGCTTCCTTTGCTCTAGCTCTCTCTTCTTCTCACTCTTCTTTTTCTTCTCTTTCGCAGGCTCTCTCTCTGTCTCTTCTTTCTTCTTTCTTCTTCTTCTTTCTTCTTCTTCTGCTCACTACCGTTCTGCAGCTCTATCTTCTCTCTCGATCACTCTCTTCCTCTTTCTTATCTGATCTCTCTTTTTCTTATCTTTTTCATTCGTCTTCAGATGGAGGCGGCTTTGTATTTATAGCTGCAGCATTTAGGGCGTTATCCTCGGATCACGTGCCAGGCGCCAACCTCGGATCACGTGCACTTCATAGTCTTTACGAACAGTACCTGTCACACAGACATAAGAAGATATCAGTTGGATGTATATACTTGGTTCAGGCTGTTAACAAAGTGTGTACAGGCAAGATGCAGCTTGAGTGTATAGACTTGAAGGTTAACAAACGAGTGTACAGACTTCTTGTGAAGGATAGAGTGTATAGACTTGAACACTTAACAATCGAGTGTATAGACTTAAGGCTAACAATCGAGTGTATAAGGCTGAAGGCCTAACAATCGAGTGTATAGGCTTGAAGGTTAACTAAGTGTACAGACTTCGTGTGAAGGATATGCACATGTGCTGAAGTGTGTACAGTCTTCACAGAAGGATGTTCAGACTTTAACTTCTGAAGAGTATATACTCTGCTGAAGAACGTTCAGTTGATGTACAAGCCACAGGCTGTATAGACTTCATACAAGACACATGCTGTATAGACTTCGATGCAAAGGCTTAACAACGAGTGTGTAGACTTGAATGCTTGGAAGGATGTATACACTTCGTCTTTGAAGGAGATGCACATATGCTGAAGTGTGTATAGACTTGCTGATCAAAGGAACAGAATGTATAAACTTGGTTGAAGACAATGCAATGTATAGACATTGATGAACATTATGCAATGTATGGACTTTGTTGAACATATGCATTGTATGGACTTAACGACCCAACCGATGTATAGACTTAGAAACAGCAATGCAGCAAGTGTGTACAATGTTAGAGAGTGTATAGACTTAGCCAACTTGAGACACTGTACAGACTATGATGCACAAGCAATGCATAGACTTCGTGATGCCAACAGACAATTGAACAATGCACGCTATATAGACTTGCAATGCAAAGGCTGATGTATAGACTTGGTAGTCTGGGGGCGTCGACGCATCAAAGAAAGGGGTCGACACATGATGCATGGATGTATGGACTTGAAGATTCGAAGCCTCACAATGTTTAGACTTTAAGATGCATACGCCAAGGCTGTACATACTTGAAGAGACGATGCACTGTAGGCTGTACAGACTTGCAGCTTGAGATGCTTACAGAGACAGACCACTGTATAGACTTCAAGTCCAAGTGAGACAGTGGTTGTACAGACTTGGGCTGTACAAACTTGGAAGGCTTGACACAGCGATGTACATACATTGTGATGTATCGACTTAGTAGCATTTGCCAAGGCTGTACAGACTTCAGCCTGAACTTGTGTGCTGTGAGTAATGTATAGACTTGGTGAGCTACAAAGCACAATGTGTAGACTTGAAAAGGGAAAGGGCTGTACAGACTTGGGCAATGCAAAGCCAATCGGATGTATAGACTTCATGATGAGTAGACATGCCAAAACAACTGAACCGTGTACAGACTTGAACAAGCAAAGTCTGTACAGACTTGAAGATTCACGATGTATAGACTTTGGAAAGAGACTGGCTGTACAGACTTCAACATAGATGCGATGTACATGCTTTGACAAAGTAGCGTTGTACAGACTTGATGAAGCTTCAGATGAAAGAATGTATAGACTTCCCAAACGAATGTACAGACTTCAGAAGATGAAGACTCTGTATAGACATGAAGAAGCTGAGTGAACAATGTATAGGATTTGAACTCTGTACAGACTTGAAGACCCTAAGCCAATGTGTAGACTTTGCCTTAGAAACGAATGTATAGACTTGAAACAGAAGTCAGGCAAGCGTTGTGTAGACTTGGCCAGAACGTAGGGAAAGGTATGAATGTATAGACTTGGCCAGAACGTAGGGAAAGCCCCAATGTTCAGACTTGATCATCCAGCCGTGTATAGACTTTGTTTCGAGTAACGTAGGTAAAAGATACAATGTATAGACTTTGCATAAGAGTGCTTGAAGCGATGTACAGACTTGGAGTGCCAAAGCCATTATATAGACTTGGCATGCCGAAGCCATTGTATAGACTTGGCGAATGGCTTGAAACACAAGGACGCTGCTCGTTGTACAGACTTGAGGTTTCAACAGAATGATGTACAGACTTGGAGAATGGCTTGAGACACAGAAACGCTGCTCGCTGTACAGACTTGATCAAGGCAGCTGAACAATGTACACACTTCCAATGTATAGACTTCTCATGAACAGTCCGATGTGCATACTTCCCTTCGATGCATCTACAGTGCAATGTATTGACTTTGAAGAATATGTACATGGCACTATACAGACTTTGAATGAAGAGCCCTATGTACAGACTTGGATGCCCAAAGGTAATGCATAGACTTGTAAGACACTCATGCACTGAAGATGTATAGACTCTGAAGACATGAGGCGATGTGTAGACTTTGCCTAAATGCAGTGTATAGACATGGAGATATGATGCATGAACAGAATGGCGTTGTATAGACTTGCAGATCTGGGGGGTCGACCCATCAGGAAAGGGGGGTCGACCCACTACTGTCCAGACAATGCTAAAAGGGTATAGTAGCATCTAACATCAAACAATCCAGATTAAATGCAATTATGAAATGCATCAACAACTATGAAATGCACCAATGCACATACCACACAGCCTCAGCCTATTCGTTGGTTATGTCATTCAGATAAGATGTTCAATGAACCATGCATATGCAACACAATGCAACACAAACCGATTTATATGCAGATTCAAATAGATGATGACTTATAGTGTTTGCTATCATCAAAATCACAGGGACACAACAATCTCCCTCTTTTTGATGATGGCAACACTATGAGTCATATTGACTTGATCCAAATATTTCTCCCCCTTTGACTTCAGCAAAAAGACATGAATTGAAGAGGGAAGAATAAGATTGCATAAGATGAGTGAATTACAAACTCCCCCTTTGACTAAGCTCCCCCTTATCAGAAACGATTTGATGGATAGAACCAATTGTGATGAAGGGAGAATATCAGCAAAAGCACAGGGACACTCAAGAAAGGTGACCAGATCTCCCCCTATAAGAAAAGCACTCATCATGACATGGAAGCTCCCCCTGATTGGATGGAGTGAAGTGATGAGCATCCATCAGCAAAACACATGGGTATCCAAGAATTACCACAAACTATAATCACAGTGGATAAGTGAGGAGGGCAGATTTTCAGTAGCACTCTACAAGGATGAACTCTGGTTATCCAAAGAACTGCAAGTACACAGGTTAAACTGAGAGAAGTGCCTCTCAAAAATGACAACCAGTCTGAATCAAAACACAGTGATAAAGAGCCATAGGATGAGCAGATTCAACAATTAGTGATAATTGAGATATTGAACTTTTCAGCAAGATACCAACTTCATAGAGCATAATTTTAAGTTCTAGATTCCTCCATTATAGAAGCTTATGAAACCTTGATTGTCAGATGTGGTTTAAGAATGATGTAAACCGAAATTTTTCAAAGAGAAATTTTACTCATATCTGAACCAACTCTTAATAAAAAAGGAACTACAAGCTCATATAAGATTCTAGTTCAACCAACTTCCATCTTACTTAGTTTACTTTCCATGACAGCTTTAAGAGAAACATAAGTGAATGCACCTGAATTTCAATTGTTCTTTCAGAAATTGATTTACACATGTTCAAATTTTTAATGAACAATTTTGGTTTATCAACACCTTTTGACGTGGGGAGACACCTTGATCAGAGGCCAGAATCCCCAATTATTCAGTGTGACAACCGTATTGTTTCTTCCAATTTAGAGAACAGAGGTAGCATTAAAAGTATCTTTGGCATGAGGATACACCTTGATCAGAGGCCAGAATCCCCAGTTACTCAATACAACTATGCCATTGCTCTGCCATATTTTCACAATAATTTCCAATCATCTCTTTAAGCAGAGTTAACCATGGTACTTCATGACACAATCCTTTGGACAGGTTTCTCAGTAACCACAGTCATTGCTCTGTCCATACTTTTACTCAAAATGGATTCAGAACAAATTAGATGTTTAGGAACAACCACATACACTATATATCTCAGTCAACGTAGACATGGATATCAACTTTTCAGATTTCAGAAAGTCTTATATGAATTTACATGAAGCAGACAGTTAAAGTTTATTAAGAGGTTGAAACAGATATTTTCAAGTTCCTTGTGACCAAACAAGAGTACATAAGACTTAAACCAATTCCAGTTAACAAATGTTCTTAAGCATGTATAATGGAAGGTTCCTCATTAAAGATGTTTTAACGTTTATGAAGTAGTATTCAGGCTGAAGATTTACTTCATATCTCAGTTTTGTAATTCAAGTGAGAATATTCAACAGACAGCATGGATTCTGAAAAATTGTAGCAAAGGAGCTGCTCTTGAGCATAGAAGTTCAAGGATGACTGAATAGAAGTGAAGCTCTCCTTCAGCAGATTTAGGAGAGACAGACAGATACCTATAAGGTATGAATTCAGATTTTGAACAACTTCAGAAGCAGTCAAGAAATATCATTTGATACCACTTTGTTGATGGAAACACTGACATTACAAATATGACTAGATGAGTCAAATAGATGGACAGGAAGAGTTCAGACAAAGACACTACTGAACGGATTAAGCATGCTATGCAATGACTCCCCCTACCTAAAAACACTGAAACATCCTATATGTCATGAAGACAATGCAGATGATGAATGACTATGCAAGAACAGATTTAACATGCTATGCAGTAAATCTAAAAATAGTTGTGTGATTTCAAGAGTAAGAATAATGCTCCCCCTAAATGTATGCATTCAATCTATCTTTTTGGCATTTTCAATGTAATGAAATGCAATGCAATTAACTACATGTATGCACGGGCATGAAGCAAAATATTCACATGAAGATGCAGACATTCTCTGATATGCAAATTTGACCTTTGGTACTTGGCGGAGAACTTGGTCTAAAAGACCATCTCACACAAAGTAATAACCTCCAGACAAATTTCCTCTGCCCTTTAGTAGCTTACCATTTGATATACCAAAGTGGTCGTGCATGACAATGCAACACCAACAGTCCTATATGCATCAGATTTTCAATGATTGTATGTCAAGTGCATGATTATGCAATACTCATATATGCACACAGTTCAAACTACAAACAAGAAAACCCACAAAGCTCAATGCAAGAGTCAAACCAAACAAAAAGCATGTATGCATGAAACTATGACTTATCAGATCAACCATAAATTTCATTTGAACAGATGTGAGGAATTTACTTGAATGGGGTTTTATCAACTTGGGTGCCTTGGTTTATTTCCCCCCCCCTTTTTTTTATTCTTCAGCTTCCAAGGCACACCTGCAAGTTAGCACACTATTTTGCATGGGCAGGTACCCAAACAGTCTTGGGCCCTGCATGGTTAATAGTGACACCTTTGGCAGGTGTTCTAAACAACCTCTTAGCATGTAGGTCATCAGATCTCATCAAATAGCAATTATTCATTGAATGACCTAATGTACCACAATAATAGCAAGATGGAGCAGATTTCAGATTTGATTTATGCACATTCTTATTAGCATGAATTCTATGTGCATATGTATGAAAATTTCTGTTAACAGAATTAAAATTCTTTTTACCAAAATAAGCCAGCCAACAGTCAGCAGCTCTATGGCCTGGCTTCCCACATTCAAAACATGTAAGTGTTTTCCTTTCAAACACAAATCCATTTCTACCAGAAATGTTTCTATTGACTAGGAATTTATTAGATTTATTGTCAAACTTCCTTCCCTGAGTATGCCAACATTGGGCTGCAGTGTGGCCCATCTTGCCACAGTAAAGACATGAGTTAGAATTTCTTCCACCAGCCCTCAGCCAGCATTCGGATCTCTTATGACCTAATTTTCCACAATTGAAGCATGTCATATGCTGGTTTATTGAATCAAATTTGTTCTTGTTAACAGCATGACTATTTGCATGAAATTTAGCATGATATGAATGTGATTTTTCCTTATCACTTGCAAACCAGCACTGTGCAATTGTGTGTCCTAATTTATCACAGTGGAAACATTCAATTTTCTTTTTCTGAATTGAAGGATTTCTATCATGAAGTTTCCTAGCAGTCATATCATCCTTCTCCATCAATTTACATTCATGCATCAGATGACCAAATTTATGACAATAATGGCATGACATTATCTTTTTAGATGCATGTGAATGTGTGTGAGAACTGTGATCAACATGCCCTAGTGAATCCTTTTTATTTATTTTCTGTTTTCCAATCTTTTTCTGATTTTTGTTCTATTTTTTGGTTTTCTGAACAATGGGTTGTTTATCTTTTGAAGTGGTGGCTACATTTGAAGCTTTTACAAAAGATGTCATCAACTTGCTCTGAAATTCTTTCTTGTTAGCATTATTGTAGCCCAGCCCTTCCTTCCTAGTGTTGATTTTTACACCTAGTAGCTTGTCTAGGTTTTTCTGCCCACTTACGAATTTTGACAAAGTATTGTTCAGATCATTTATTTCAGATTGAAGAGAAGAGACCTGATGTTCATAGTTGACTATATCTTCTTCACAGACCAGAATTTGTTGATGCATCACATCATTCAAAGTTTTAAGGGTATCAACTTCTGATTTCAGTTTGAACTCATTTTGATTTTCATCAACAGATTTCCCTTTTTCAAATGTCAGCAATCTCTCTGACATGGTGGAGTTCAACTGTTTTAGTTTCTCAATTTCCTCCTTTAGACTAGTGTTCTCCTGCTCAAGTTTATCATCATCAAACAAGACATCAGTTAGGAAACTTGGATATTCTGATTTACAGTTTTCAAAGTTTTCCTGAAACTTTAAGTTCGCAACACTAACAGCCTTGAACTCTTCATTGATCGATCTGTTTTCATTCTCAAGACTGATTAGTTTTTGTTTAGATTCCTGACATTGTTTTCTGAGTTTAGTGTTTTCAGATTTAACATGATCAAGTTCTGATTGGATTCCATCTAGTTTCGACACTTGTCTTCTAAGTATTTCATTTTCAGTTTTCAGAATTTCAGGATTTTCAAGATTTTCAGTTCCAGAAATAGGATCCCCTAGAGTTGTTAACTTCTTTATCAGACTTTTATTCTTCTTCCTCAATTTTTCATGGGAGTGTAACAGATTAGCATAGGCATCTTCCCAGTCATCTAAAGTGTAACTATCGAAAGGATTGATTACCTCTTCAGCATCTTCAAATTCATCTTGATCAGTGCTATGGTCGCTCTTATCAGCCATCAGGCAGCTGTCCTCATTCATCCTCTGAGCTAGCTTCAACTGATCCAGAATGTCCTTAGCGGACCTGCAGTCATAAAAACAAGAATGCAGAGCCTTGTCAGTAGCTTCTTTCATTAATTTCAAAACTTTTTGATTCTCTCCATTTCTTGATCTGTCACTTTTAGTCCATTTGGACTCTTCCTGTGGCAGTCTATGAGGACCATGTGAAATTAACTTCCACAGATCCGGATCCATTAAATTCACATAGTTATGTAGACTGCTAACCCATAAGTTAAAATTAGAGCCATTGAAAACCGGTGGAGAGCCCATTGATTAAATTGGCAAGCAGATTAATGCAACAGAGAGAAAATTCAGAAATGCACCAAAGGCAACAGGATCCTCTGCAGATCGTTGGATCTGATCAGACAGAGAACTTGGCTCTGATACCAATTGATAGGATGCAAGGCCTGGATACAGAGGGGGGGTGAATGTATCCTGCTCTAAATATCACCCAATTAAAACTCTAATGCTCAAGTATGCGGAATTAAAAGTAGTTGATGAAATGTGCTGAAAATACTTAGAAGCAACTCAGCAAGACAACACAAATCTATTAGCTCTCATACGCTCCTAAGCACACATCTAAAGATCGCAACAGAGAAAATAACATATAAGGAAAAATAAACCACAAGAGAACACCAAGATTTTTTAGGTGGTTCGGTCCAAAGACCTACGCCCACCCCTCACTCCAAACCGGAGTGAGGCTTCCACTAGCTAGGCTAGAAACTGTAGACTCAGGCTGCAACAAATTGCTGCCACATAGCTTGACCAGGGGAACAACCTCCCCTCTTCCTCCTAACTGGAGGGACACCCCAAGTGACTCCCAGCCACTTGGAAATCAGAGACGCAAGTCTCTCTTCCTCCAGACCAGGAGGGAACACTTAGTCTTGCAACCCACAAGACCAGAACCGGAGGACCAATCCTCCCTTCCTCCAAATCGGAGGGGAACCTAGAGACCTAAGTCTCTCTTCCTCTAAAACCCAGAGGGAAGCACAGGTGACACCAAGTCACCTGCAAACTAGAGGTCTCGGACCTCTCTTCCTCCCAACCGGAGGGAACCCGACCTCACACAAGAGAATCGGAAGAACAACTGGTGAATGGTTAAAAAGAAAAATAAAAACGCAGCAATAGAAAGCTGGAAAAATATAATCAAACTGTGGCTCTCGCAGGAGCTGGCTGGCCTGGATTTGATCCACGGTCCAGTAGAAACTGATCTTCAGATGAAGCTTCCTTTGCTCTAGCTCTCTCTTCTTTTTCTTCTCTTTCGCAGGCTCTCTCTCTGTCTCTTCTTTCTTCTTTCTTCTTCTTCTTTCTTCTTCTTCTACTCACTGCCGTTCTGCAGCTCTATCTTCTCTCTCGATCACTCTCTTCCTCTTTCTTATCTGATCTCTCTTTTTCTTATCTTTTTCATTCGTCTTCAGATGGAGGCGGCTTTGTATTTATAGCTGCAGCATTTAGGGCGTTATCCTCGGATCACGTGCCAGGTGCCAACCTTGGATCACGTGCACTTCATAGTCTTTACGAACAGTACCTGTCACACAGACATAAGAAGATATCAGTTGGATGTATATACTTGGTTCAGGCGGTTAACAAAGTGTGTACAGGCAAGATGCAGCTTGAGTGTATAGACTTGAAGGTTAACAAACGAGTGTACAGACTTCTTGTGACGAATAGATTGTATAGACTTGAACACTTAACAATCGAGTGTATAGACTTAAGGCTAACAATCGAGTGTATAGGGTTGAAGGCCTAACAATCGAGTGTATAGGCTTGAAGGTTAACTGAGTGTACAGACTTCGTGTGAAGGATATGCACATGTGCTGAAGTGTGTACAGTCTTCACAGAAGGATGTTCAGACTTTAACTTCTGAAGAGTATATATTCTGCTGAAGAACGTTCAGTTGATGTACAAGCCACAGGCTGTATAGACTTCATACAAGACACATGCTGTATAGACTTCGATGCAAAGGCTTAACAACGAGTGTGTAGACTTGAATGCTTGGAAGGATGTATACACTTCGTCTTTGAAGGAGATGCACATATGCTGAAGTGTGTATAGACTTGCTGATCAAAGGAACAGAATGTATAAACTTGGTTGAAGACAATGCAATGTATAGACATTAATGAACATTATGCAATGTATGGACTTTGTTGAACATATGTATTGTATGGACTTAACGACCCAACCGATGTATAGACTTAGAAACAACAATGCGGCAAGTGTGTACAATGTGAGTGTATAGACTTAGCCTACTTGAGACACTGTACAGACTATGATGCACAAGCAATGCATAGACTTCATGATGCCAACAGACAATTGAACAATGCACGCTGTATAGACTTGCAATGCAAAGGCTGATGTATAGACTTGGTAGTCTGGGGGCGTCGACGCATCAAAGAAAGGGGTTGACGCACGATGCATGGATGTATGGACTTGAAGATTCGAAGCCCCATAATGTTTAGACTTTAAGATGCATACGCCAAGGCTGTACATACTTGAAGAGACGATGCACTGTAGGCTGTACAGACTTGCAGCTTGAGACGCTTACAGAGACAGACCACTGTATAGACTTCAAGTCCAAGTGAGACAGTGGTTGTACAGACTTGGGCTGTACAAACTTGGAAGGCTTAACACAGCGATGTACAGACATTGTGATGTATCGACTTAGGAGCATTTGCCAAGGCTATACAGACTTCAGCCTGAACTTGTGTGCTGTGAGTAATGTATAGACTTGGTGAGCTACAAAGCACAATGTGTAGACTTGAAAAGGGAAAGGGCTGTACAGACTTGGGCAATGCAAAGCCAATCGGATGTATAGACTTCATGATGAGTAGACATGCGAAAACAAGTGAACCGTGTACAGACTTGAACAAGCAAAGTCTGTACAGACTTGAAGATTCACGATGTATAGACTTTGGCAAGAGACTGGCTGTACAGACTTCAACATAGCTGCGATGTACAGGCTTTGACAAAGCAGCGTTGTACAGACTTGATGAAGCTTCAGATGAAAGAATGTATAGACTTCCCAAACGAATGTACAGACTTCAGAAGATGAAGACTCTGTATAGACATGAAGAAGCTGAGTGAACAATGTATAGGATTTGAACTCTGTACAGACTTGAAGACCCTGAGCCAATGTGTAGACTTTGCCTTAGAAACGAATGTATAGACTTGAAACAGAAGTCAAGCAAGCGTTGTGTAGACTTGGCCAGAACGTAGGGAAAGGTATGAATGTATAGACTTGGTCAGAACGTAGGGAAAGCCGCCAATGTTCAGACTTGATCATCCAGCCATGTATAGACTTTGTTTCGAGCAACGTAGGTAAAAGATACAATGTATAGACTTTGCACAGGAGTGCCTGAAGCGATGTACAGACTTGGAGTGCCAAAGCCATTGTATAGACTTGGCGTGCCGAAGCCATTGTATAGACTTGGCGAATGGCTTGAAACACAAGGACGCTGCTCGCTGTACAGGCTTGAGGTTTCAACAGAATGATGTACAGACTTGGAGAATGGCTTGAGACACTGAAACGCTGCTCGCTGTATAGACTTGATCAAGGCAGCTGAACAATGTACACACTTCCAATGTATAGACTTCTCATGAATAGTCCGATGTGCATACTTCCCTTCGATGCATCTACAGTGCAATGTATTGACTTTGAAGAATATGTACATGGCGCTGTATAGACTTTGAATGAAGAGCCCAATGTACAGACTTGGATGCCCAAAGGTAATGTATAGACTTGTAAGACACTCATGCACTGAAGATGTATAGACTCTGAAGACATGAGGCGATGTGTAGACTTTGCCTAAATGCAGTGTGTAGACATGGAGATATGATGCATGAACATAATGGCGTTGTATAGACTTGCAGATCTGGGGGGTCGACCCATCAGGAAAGGGGGGTCGACCCACTACTGTCCAGACAATGCTAAAAGGGTATAGCAGCATCTAACATCAAACAATCCAGATTAAATGCAATTATGAAATGCATCAACAACTATGAAATGCACCAATGCACATACCACACAGCCTCAGCCTGTTCGTTGGTTATGTCATTCAGATAAGATGTTCAATGAACCATGCATATGCAACACAATGCAACACAAACAGATTTATATGCAGATTCAAACAGATGATGACTTATAGTGTTTGCTATCATCAAAATCACAGAGACACAACAAATCTAACGATCTATATTTTGCGTCTAACGTATAATTTTTTAAGTCTAATGAATAGCTCATTATGTCTAAAGAATATTTAGTTTTATTTAACGTGCATTGTTTTGTATCTAACATAACCAAAGCTCGGAGAGAGCTATATATTTGCAAGATAAACATGAAGCAAAGACAAGAAGAGCACAACACAAATCAAACATTCCTATGAGATTCTTACTAATGACAAATAACATTTATTGCAAAGTGTTGAGAGTTTTTAGAGATACATTCCTTCTCAACCAATCCTCTACAAGAAAAAACTCAAGAAGAGAAAGCATCACACAATCACTCTGTTGCAACTTCGAAAGCCTTCACGACACTATGATCTTCTTTTTAGGCTTTCAGTGTTCCTTTCAAGAATTTTAGAAAAGAAAGATTGAGTTATTTAAAATCAAAAAATGAACCTCCACCTACCCTATACAAAATATATCATTTACCAAAATTTGTAAAAGTAGGAACTAATAAAAATTATTCTGTAACCAATGCCCATATACTAATAAAACAAGTTTTAAATGATAAAAACATACGGTAGAGATTTAAGGCATTCTCACACACCACAACTAATCTCAAAGGACCCAAGATGATTTCAGTACCTAAGAAATAAATCTTTCTTTGTAGGAGTGCCTTGAAAACAACAGCACTAAATAGTATCTCGACAGTAGCTGTTCAAGGCATGATAGTCACTATTTACAAAAATCAGAGACAAAAATAGAGGAACAGTGACCTACGGAGATAATGGAAAGGGACATATCAAATGAATAGGAACAATCGGACTTGAATCTGTCCAATGCATAGAGGAAGTACTATATATAGATGGGCTAAAGCATAATCTGTTAAGCATTAGTCAGTTGTGCGACAAAGGACATCAAGTAAAATTCAAGGCTGATTACTGCTTGATACTTAGGCCCAATAATGAGAAAATCACCTTTAAGGCACATTGAGAAAAGAATATGTATGTGGTATACTTGGATGAATTAAAGCAACAACAAGTGTGTCTTACAGACAAAGAAGTAGGAGCAGAATTGTGGTATAGAAAACTAGGTTATGCAAGTCAAGGAATCATCTACAAACTAATCAAATATGATCTAGTCGATGGACTCCCCAAAAGAAGAATGATGTATTTACCAATATGTAAAGCATGCATGAAAGGGAAGCAAGTACGAAATTCTTTTCAAAGAAAGAATATTGTTACAACTAGCAAACCCTTAGAACTACTACACATGGATTTATTCGGACCAATGAGAACTGCTAGTCTCGGAGGAAAGAATTATGGATTGGTAATCGTAGATGATTTTTCCAGATTCACATGGGTCACATTTTTAGAATAGAAGGCCGATACCTTTGAATCCTTTATCAAATTCAGCAAGAAAATTCAGATGGATCGAAGGTACAACATCATGGGCTTGAGAAGTGATCATAGTGGGGAATTTCAAAATACAAACTTTCACTAATTTTGTGAATAAGAAGGCATTGAGCACAACTTCTCAACACCAAGAATACCTCACCAAAATAGAGTGGTAGAGAGAAAGAATGGAACGTTATTGGATATGGCAAGAACCATGTTAGCTGAGAACAAGTTACCTAGATATTTTTGGGCTGAGGAAGTAAATATAGCTTGCTACATCATTAATAGAGCAATGATTAGACCCATACTAAAAAAACACCATATGAATTGTTCAAATAAAAGAAACCAAACATCCGTCACCTGAAGTCGTTCGGATGCAAATGCTACATTTTGGACCACGACAAAGATAACTTAGGAAAACTTGATCCAAAGAGTGATGAAGGTTTCTAGGGCACATTTCTAAACCTAATTTTTTCAGAGTGCTTAAGAAACGTACTCTTCTTGTAGAACAAACTGTACACATCAAGTTTGATGAAGCTAACTATCTTTCCAAAGGGTGAGAAGGGTGTTCTTATGATGTGAATGCAGGTGAACTTACCAAACATGTGGAAGAACTTTCACTTCAAGAAGACAAACAATAGGTCAATCTACCAATAGAGGAATTACTACAGGAAGAAGAGAAAGTTGATCAAGGATTACCAAAAGAATGTAAATATACCCAGAGTCATCCAAAAGAGAATATAATTGGAGATCCACAAGCTAGGGTGAGAACTAGAAGAAACATTCTTACATGTGACTATTTAGCTTTTATTTCATAGATAGAACCGAAGAACATTGAAGAAGTCTTACAAGATGAAGCTTGGATACTAGCTATTCAAGAAGAGCTGAACCAGTTTACCAGAAATCAAGTCTAAAGTCTGGTGGAAAGACCGAGGGACCACTATGTTATTGGAACCAAGTGAGTGCTTAGAAACAAATTGGATGAAACAATGTTGATCAGAAGGAATAAGGCTAGACTTGTGGCAAGGTTACTCTCAAGAAGAAGAAATTGACTACGATGAAACTTTTACCCTTGTAGCCAGACTCGAAGCAATTAGAATTCTATTGGCATATGCAGTAGCACATGGATCGAAGCTGTATCAAATGGAGGTTAAAAGTGCCTTTCTAAATGGATACATCAAAGAAGAAGTATACGTAGAACAGCCGCTTGGAATTGAGAAGATGGATAAAATAGACCATGTTTATAAATTGCACAAAACTCTATATAGACTGAAGTAGGCACCCAGAGCATGGTATGAAATACTCAGTTCATTTTAAGTAAGTCTTGGTTTAAACGAGGTAATGTAGACACTACTCTCTTTATTTTAAAGATTAATTCAAAAACTTTGATTGTTCAAATATATGTTGATGATATCATATTTGGTGCAACTAACGAGAAAATGTGCAAGAATTTTGAAAAGTTAATGCAGGCAGAATTCGAAATGAGCTTGATGGGGGTGCTAAGTTACTTCCTAGGACTGCAAATCAGACAGATGCAAGATGAAATCTACATCTGTCAAGCCAAATACTGCAGGGAGATGCTCAAAAAATTCAAGTTCGAAAATGCAAAACTCCTATCCACACCAATGAGCTCATCGGTCAGGCTTAACAATAATGAATAAGGTAAACCTACTGATCAGACAGTGTATAGAGGTATGATAGGCTCACTCCTATATTTAACTATTAGTAGACCAGATATCTTATTTAGTGTGTGTATGTGCGCTAGATTTCATGCTAATCCTAAAGAAACTCACCTAAGTCATGTTCAAAGAATCTTTAGATATCTTTCTGGTTTATCCAACCTTGGTTTATGGTATCCAAGATTATGCTTTTCTGAATTAGTTGGATACTCGGACACTGACTATGCTGGATGTAAGCTAGACAGAAAAAACACCAGTGGTACCTATCAATTTCTTGCAGGGTGCTTGATTTATTGGTCATCGAGAAAGTAACATTCAGTAGCACTATCAACAATAGAAAGCTGAGTATGTTGCTGCTGGGAGTTGTTGTACTCAACTGCTGAGGGTCCAACACCAATTAGAAGATTATGAATTAAAACTAAAGAAAATTTCAATGATGTATGACAACACCAGCGCCATTAACCTGACTAAAAATCCTATCTCGCATTTCAGGACATGTTGCTAATTGCCATCATTTTATAAGAGAACATGTTGCTAATTGCAATATCTTGTTAAATTTCGTTAACACACTGTAGTTAACATTTTTACCAAGCCATTTTCTGAGGAAAGGTTCACTACACTTCATAGGGAATTAGGGATGTGTGTCTTGGACTAAATAGATGCTCCGCAATATGCCTGCATACATTGCTTTATGATGAACTATCAGTGATTTCTATAAGGAGTATACAAAGCCTTGCCTATTTGCCCACATTATACTCTCTATATCCTTATCTTCACTTCTTTCCTATTCCTTCCAACCCAAACATATCTATGTGCCTCCTGTCATCACAAGTTCAGGGGGAGCTTCCACATTCAACGGCAGCGGTCGCATATGTTTAGGGGGAGCCTCACCACTACCTTAGGGGGAGATACATTCTTGAATTTTTTTTCATCACGCTCGTTGTTTTGGTTATTTAGCCTTTTTGTTGCATGACAAAAAGGGGGAGAATATGTGTATCTGAACTTTCTTCTCTCATTATCATGAAATTACTTGAGTGATAAGATCTTTAACAGTTTTTTCATCACCATCAAGGGTTTTGTCATTACTAAAAAGGGGGAGATTGTTAGGTGTACTTGGGATAAATCCAAATATTATAATTACCAATTTTAGTGATAATAAAATTATTGTTGTATACAACTCTGATCATTTAGTGATGACAAGAAAGAGTAGAAATGACTAAAGAATGAAAGAGCTGAAAAATATGAAAAGTAGAACTTAGGCACTTATAGAAACACTTTGAAAGAAATTGACTAAACATAAAATAGCCGCAAATAGAAAACATAGGTGATAAAATCATACTTGGGTGATATAAAAAGAACTTAGGCAGTTATAGCTCACATAGCTGCTATATCAACTAAGTTATTAACTTAGAGGCACTATATCCCTTAGGCGCTTCTCCGCCTATATGATTTGCCCATCTGAGTTCTCATAGGCGTTGAGAACTTCACCTATCTCAAGTGAACAAATAAGTCATAGGCGCTATAATTCACTTAGGCGTCACTTCACCTATTAGCATCGCGTATCTGTTACATAGGCGTTGTTTCGACTATCTTTCCGCCTATCTCGATCACTTAGGCGATATCTAACTCACATAGGCGCAAGATCACCTATCTTACTAAATCGCCTATTTTTTTCTAAGGCTCAACATAGACATTATTTCGCCTATCTCACTAGCTTAGGCGAAAGATAATTGCTTATCTTATTCTTTAGGTGACTAAATCACTTTGCCTATCCTAAAAACTTCGCCTATCTTGAAGGAACTTCATCTATCTTCTAAAACTCCGCCTATCTCTAACATCAACTATCTCTTTGACTGAATCATTTCAACTTCTGTGCTTCGTCTATCTTAATGAAACTATCTCTTGTGATATAAACTACTAAAATACTACGTAGCTATCTATTTTTATTATCCTCACTATTTTTTGATAACTCTAAATGAAACATACGTTGAATGAGTTATCTCATGCTTATTGGCTCATCTACAGATAACTTCAAATAGCAAAAATATCTGTCCTAAAAATGCAACTTTATGTCTTCTAATTTATAAATTGTTTCCCCTACATAAGTTGTTTATTCTATAAAATAATTATATCCGACTGAAATCATTTCGGGAGAAACCTCCAAAATTCAAAATGCATTAAATGCAGCCGAATAAAACATTAAATGATGTCCATATTGAAGACATGTATGCACGTAATCCTTGCAGGTACATTCGACTAACAGAATAGGAAAGACATATCTCTTCAATGTATTTAAGGGACAGGATGGCAGGAGGACTGACGCGTATCAACCTATAAGAAAAATAGAGAGAAATATAATATTTTGACCGCTTATATAAAAGAAAAACAATCGTCTCTATGCTTGACAACTATAGAACGATAGAGATACCTGATCACGTATAAAGAAAGATAGAGGCATATTTTGAATAAAATTGCTAGAAACTTGCAAAAATAGCCGATCTTCTCTGATAAATAGATACGATGCTACGAGACAAGAACATATACATACTTAGTCTAACGATCTATATTGTGTGTCCAACGTATAATTTTTCAAGTTTAAGGAATAGATCATTATGTCTAAAGAATATTTGGTTCTGTCTAACGTGCATTGTTTTGTATCTAACGGAACCAAAGTCTGGAGAGAGCTATATATTTGCAAGATGCACATGAAGCAAAGACAAGCAGAGCAAAACACAAATCGAGCACTCTTGTGAGGTCCTTACTACCAGCAAATAACATCCATTGCGAAGTGTTGAGAGTTTCTAGAGATACATTCGTTCTCAACCAATCCCCTGTAAGAAAAAGCTCAAAAAGAGAAAGCCTCCTGTAATCACTCTGTTTCAACTTCGAAAGCCTTCACGACACTTTGATCTTCTTTTTAGGCTTTCAGTGTTCCATTCAAGATTGCTGCATTGTCATTCTTTGTTTTCTTCTTTTTGAATGCTCTATGTTTAATTGTACACACTTTGCTTATTATAGAGGCATTATCTGTGTAACATCATTTTAAGAGGTGTTCTTCTCCTCGAGGGGAGAAGTCTTTGCTTGTCAGTAAGAGTACCCGTAGGAGGTCGATATCCTGCAGGTGTAGCTGATACCTGAAAATTAGCTGGGGTCATAGTAAGAAGATGGCTGTGGTGACCTGAACACCTGAGCAAAAAAAGTAGTTGTATTAATTCTCGGTTGGGGGAATTAGTGGAAATCTCAGTTATTGTTGGGTACTGGATGTAGGGCTGATAAGAGATCAACGCCGAACCAGTGTAAAATCTTTGCGTCCCATTGTGTGATTGCTCTTGCATTTTACTTTATGCATTACTAGTATCTACACTACACACAATTTCTGCAAATATTCACAACTTTACTTAGTCGATCATTATCACTGAAGTTTTACACCTATTTTGTTGTGATTTATTTTTAAATTTCATTCAACCCCCTCTGGGCTTACAACCATAACTGGGCAACAGTTGCTACACATGGCCTCCCACATCCGAAGTCGGGCCGTTTACACTGACCACCTAGTCGAGTCTGCAGCAACTGAGGGTGTACAACTAGGTAGCAGTGGCAGTAAGGTGGGCAACGAAGATGAGGAGTGTGTTAGGGGAAGCACAGAACCAGGCATTGGCGATGAGAGCCTCTTCCTCTCCTACGTCGACGGTTGAGCTGGCCCATTGCAGTAACCCCCTACTCATTATGTGTGCCCAAGCCTATGAGCCCATGCATGATTCAAACTGCTAGGACCCCCTGCTAGCTTTGCGTTTGACCATGGAGGAGCCCAGCACACACGGCCCAGCTCGAGAACTACCCGCCAGCACAACAGGTCCTCCACTCTTGGCGGCACTTGGCTCAATCCGGCTTTGAGTTTGACTGTGGGGTCAGGTGGCCCCCCTCCTTTTCTTCTTCCCTCTATCTCTCAATGCATCTCTCAAATCTAAAACAGGCTCAGGTCTTGCAAAGCCACACAGAACCACATAGTTCGGGAAAACTGGGCAAGGTCGTGGTCAACAAATAATTGCTATCTCATAGTAGCGGTCGGGGTAGATCCGCGTTCAAGAGTGGCAGAAAAAAGTAGACAAAGGCCATATCAGTCGACTGAAACAGGGTTCATTCGACTGAAAATGGGAGAAATTTGTCGACCTGGCCAACATCAGTCGACTGAAATGAGGTTCAGTCGACTGAATACAGAAAAACTAGTCGACCTGGGCAACATCAGTCGACTGAAACGAGATCCAGTCAACTAAAAATAGGACTGGCACGCAGGCCCAAGAGAAGATAAACGCAGTTAGGCTCTCTTATGCACATGAACCCGGCGGTTCTTTGCTCAGTTTTAATCGTTGGTTGGTAGAAGTATTTGTGTTTGATTTGTCTTCATCTTTGTTTTCTCACTTGTCCCACTGTCTTTTCCATCCTGTTTTTCACTTGTCCCACTGTGCTATGTTTTTGTTTGTCTACTTTGTCCCACCGTGCAATTTGTTTACTATGTTTGTCCTTCCCATCACCCATCATTACTATGTCTTTTGTTGGTGTTTGACCACTTTGTTTGCATGTCCCCTATTTGTTGTTCATATGTTGTCCATGCTTATTTGATATTATTTACTTACCTTTTTTTCTCTTATATATATAATCCAAACAAAGTAGGAATTCAAAAAAAAATTGACAGGTTACACCATTAGGTATCTATATCTACTCTCTGTTGCATTAATTATATGCTACTTTACGCTAGTATATCATCTCAAGGACCGACTGGTTCTCTGTGTGTTCTAGGATTTGAGTTCCCCTCTACCAAAAACGGTAATGATCTAGGGGCACACAGTTAATCGCCGATAGGCCATTAGGTTAGACAAATTTGGGGATGATAGACTCTATCTTGCACGCCGTGGTTGCGGACAATTCTTGACCCGTATTTGTTTAATCTAGCAATATTATCCTTGAGTATTTTATATTTTAAGCTTTTTTGCATTTATTTTGATGATTTCTTTTATTTTAGCCCTGCATGCATCATATCATCTTTGAGCATTCATGAGTCACAATTCGCCCTAATTTCCTTTAATTGGTGATCAACCGTGCTTAAACTCTTTGAATAAGAATGTTCATTCCACTCTGAATTTGAAAGTGTACTCTGAGTTGATTGCTCGATCTTGTTGGTCAGTGTGACCCTTGTTTGGAATTTTCCTATCTCCATTCAATCCAATTTATTTCAGTTGTCCCTTCCTTTGATCCGCTCATTAGCTGTGAATCGCACGATGGCATCGATAGATCTGCCGGGCTCGCGTCCATTCCTCTAATTGAGTGAAACCCATAGTTGCTATGCGTTGGGGTGCCTCTTTTGTGCAAGAGGTTGATCATCTTCCTTTTATTTTCCTTGTCTATCATTCCAGACAAGAGTCATCCGTGCCAGCTTGACCTTGTGGTTGGCTCGAAATTTTCTGAATTATTCCTATCACTTGTCGATAGTGACAAGTGTCTTCTTACCTTGATGGTCACTTATCAGTCCGCTTCGCTGCATCTCCACTTCATCTCTGGTTTGCCAACACTTCGTGTTGTCTCCGCTTCACCTCCACTTGCTCCCTTACAAAGTGGACATCAAGGAGGGGCATCTGTAGACACCCATTTTCGGCCCACAAATTGAGCCATTTTCTTATTCTCCATGCTAATGCCCTAATTGGTCATTAATTGGTTGATTCTCTATCCTCTTGTGAGCATTTTCAACTCATCTTTAGCCCCGAGCTCAATCCCCGTTCTCTGGATGTCAAACCGGCGGTTTGAGTTAGCCTAGTATGAATGCGGCCTGATTGAGGACCGCGTTCAGATTGCAGTCACAAACAAGACCGTTGTAGACACGCCAAATTGACATCATTTTGAGTACATCTCATATTACCTTGCAATGTCCCGATTTGACCTTCAAATCGACTTATTTGAGTGGTTTTCCTCATTTTTCTCGATTATTCAACTTTCCCCAATTTTTTCCTATGTTTTTCTACTTGATTTTTCTAAGATTTTTCTCTAATTTTTTGGGGCCTTTTTTAATTAACGTCAGACCTAGGGGACGCCATTTTCTTAATTAACATCAGCATAGTGGACGCCATTTTCAAAAAAAATAAAAAAAATAAAAAATAATATGTGTGACCCAGCAAAACGCGGTATCCTTGGCGACCGCGTCCTACTGAACGCGGTCGCCGAGGCGACCGCGTCTTCAAAAGAACATAATAAAAAATATAATAATATATGCTCGGCCTGAACGCGGTCGCGTAGGCGACCTACGCGACCGCATTCATAAGAATTAGCGCCCGCGCGAGCGGAAGCCAATTCCTTCAAAATTATACAAATTTTGTCTATTTTTTAAATTGGCGTCTACCCTGGTGAACGTGAATTCTTTTTTTCTTATTTTTGGCCCCGTTTTGCGCCGAATTCATGTGATTTTGAATCCACGTCACTGTAGATGGTCGTTAATTCTTTAATTGGCGTCGAGGGGTTGGACGCTAATTCTTTTCTTCATATTTTGAGCCGAATTCATATTATTCTTCAATCCACATCCGTTTGGAAGGTCACTAATTCATAAATTGGCGTCCGGACTCCATGATGCTAATTCCACTTCTATATTATGACCTTTTAACTCCGTCAAAAAATTCGTATAAATTCCTAATTGGCGTCTGGCCCCTTGAACGCAAATTCTTTTCTAATTGTAAAAATTTCTGAACTTTCCATATTTAACTCAGAATTGGCACCTCTTTGAACTGACACTAATTAATTGGCAACTTCTGGGTCTGACGCCAATTCTTAAAGACTTCTAAATCCAACAGAACCTCATTCTTTCCCCATTTTAAGTTATTTTTCAACTTGGGAAAGGGTTCCTATCACTTTCTAAGGTTGTGGGACACATGGCAGATGATTTTCTCTCTCCAAATCCAACTAAAACACAATTTTATAATTTTTGGAGAATTAAGCTCACAAATTTTCCTTCTATAAATTGGGACCCTCTCTCCCTTTGGTTTAAGGCTGCTCAATTGATCCTAAGGGGAGGTGTTGCTGGTTTGGGAAGCCAAGGAGTCTCCCATGCGCTTCTAAAGCTACATACGTTGGAGGCTTCTCCCCCTATTCAAGATCCTTGGGGCCACTTTGATAACAGAATAAGGGGAGAATAGGATGAGTTACTCTGCCTACTCATCCTTAACCGAGTTTGATAGCAGGGTTAAGTTATTTGGGGTCGGTTAGGGTTAAGGCCCTTATTCTAGGAATAACTCATTCTACCATTTCACATAGAATGAGTTATTCTCAGGGTAAGAATAAGTTATCAAACTCAAAAAGATAAAACCTAAGGAATAACTCATCTGGACCCACCTCGAATTATTTATCCTAACCTGTTATCAAACTGGGCCTTGGAGAATAAACCAATAAGCCTATCCCTCCCTTAACCTCATTTATTTCTTTCATGTATTTTGTTTAGTTTGCATGCATCATATTCTTTTATCTTCTTTCATTCTTTTCATCTCAACATTGAGATCTTCCAATTTTGCAACACTTCCACCCTCCCCATCTTCATTCATCATTATTTTCCTACCCTTTTGCATAGGAGTTTTAAAGCCAACACCAACAATTTGTGTTCTTATTCATGTTTCTATTGTTTATTTCTATTAAGGATTTGATGCTACACACCTTTGGTTTCTAATCATATTCTTTTGTTGGTTGTTGTTTTCTTTGTTTTGCAAGGGTAATTAATCAAGGAAAACTCTCTCCAGCGGAGACCTCACAATCTCCCCGGCGTCTTTAAAAGTATTTTTCGCGATCCCTCCTTCTTGTTTATTGTTCATATCTTTTGAGGTAACCCCTCTTGCGATCACATTCCCCTTAGCATCCACACATGCTCCCTATTTCGCCTCTATCCCCTTCTTTTTTTCATATTAATAATTCTTCTTTTTTAAGTGGATTAATTCTAAATCTACAACCGTGTTCTTCAAAAATTAACGCCTTCCCTCTTAATCTATTACCCTCCAAAGAGACGCCATTTCCCTTAAAATAAACTTTTTAAATTTACGTCAAGGCTAGGACGCTATTTTAAAATAATGCCCTTTCGAACGGTCGCTATTTCTTTCAACTGCTCGTCCAGATGAACGCGGCTAAGGTCACGACCGCACTAATTAGATCGTGGCCACAACCCAGATCGTATTCAGGAAACCTTTTAACTTTTGACTGGTCAGCGTGGGTCTCGATCAGTCGTGCGACCACGTTTTGGTCTGATCGCGGTGCCCATGAGGACCACATTCTCAATCGGAAACCTTGTCTGACCGAAACTCGTTATTTCTGATTTTTGATCTCTATAGAGTCCATTTTGGGTAGGTTTTGGAGCTTGAATCAATTTAGAGAAGTTCCTAATCCTTCTAGAAACATTTCCCCCTCAATTTTCAATAGGATTAATTAATTTTGGGCCTCCAAATGTCTGAATTTCTTCGGACGCTGACCTAGGATTTCAAGGTTCCCTTTCTCCTATAAATTGAACCCTTGCCCATCGGCTCTAGATGATGCAACCTAGGGGATTCAACCACAATGAGGATGGAAAAGCCACACTTCATTGAAGACCCTTTATGTAATACCCCGGGTTTTTCGGATATTTTTTTCGGATCATTTTATGGGTCTCAGAGTGTATTTTATGCTTTACACGTATTTTTCCCTGATGTGCCTTCGGAACTCTGTACAGGGCGAACAGTGGCGTTCTCCGACTCCGGGACGTTTCCACTATGTGGTGCTCCTCCCGAGGATCGCAGAGGTAATTTTCGTATTTTTCTGAATTTCTAGAATTTCCAGATTTTTTCTATATATTAACCCCTTTTTCCTCTTTTTCTCCCCATTCTCTCTTTCTCACTCTCTCTCATCTCTTTCTCTCCCCCTCTCCCCGGGCGGCCGACGGTGGCGGAGGAGGGCAAGGCGGCGATGGCGGGAGGCGAGGAACGAAGAACGGGTCGAGGATTGAGGGCCGGTGGCACGTGGAAGCTCGGCCGCGGGTTCGTGGAACGGTGAGGGTTTTACGGCGTTTTCTTCGCGGATCGGCATCCACGGTGCGTCGAATCTTCGGTGGAGGTAGGGAGATGGACCCTCAGCTCGTGTATTTCATTTCCCATGGATTTGGTAGCCCGTGGTGAGCCGAGCGTGGGTTTATTGCCGTTTTTGGGAAAATCCATGATTTTGGGGTGTGAGCCCGATCTCGAGTTTTAATGTGTTAATCGGTGGTTTGAGGGCATTATCGAATGCCTAGGGGCTTGGGAACAAGTTTCCTTTTGTTTCCCCTTCACCCGGGGGTGAATGGGGGGTGGAATGGCGAATTTGGGGTTTTATCTCTGTGACGCGCCGACTCGGAGACACGGTCTAGCCGTAAAGACTCCCATCGGATCCCGATCGGAACGTCACAGTGGGAACAACCCAAGCGGTACAATTGCAATTGAGAATTTCACATAAACACTGAGATATCATTGCAGCGGAAATGAAAATGCTCAATTCATCAGCTTACAGTCAAATGACTACATCCACATAGATAAAAATAAAGATAACAATTTCACATGTCTTTATTACATAACCAAATTTCACACACTTTTTTTTCTTTTACATAAGACATAATTCATAACGTAACCACCTAAGATAAAGACTCGTAGTAAATCTGAGCCGCAGCCAAAACACTGCGAGATCACTCCTCGCTTTCCTCTACCGCTTCTCCTGTAATTGTTCAACGGGGTGAGTCTACGAATAGACCCAGTAAGAGACTAAGCATAGTCCCCGGTCAAAACATGTATCAACATATTCAAATGATTTACAGTAATTTATTTCATAAGGGCATTCTATTATCATTTGACAAAGAAAGTATGTACATTAAAATTTATCATACTCATGACAAAGTAAATAAGGATTCATCATTTATAACCATTAACTAATGATTCCAGTAAAATATTTACCATGAGGTAACAGTAAAAATGTAACAACAGTAAATTCAATATCAGTTGAATGAGCAGTAACAATAATTTCAGTGATCAGTAAAAGCAGTTCCAATATTGATTCAGTAAACAGTAATAGTCGTACAACTAACGACTCAGTGAACAGTAAAAGTTGTTCAATATCAATTCAGTAGGTAGTGCCAGTCGTTCAATTTCAGTTCAGTAAACAATAACAATGGTATAAATAGCCAGACACAGTGCCCAAACCACCACTAGAAGGACAGTCAGTCGGTACTCGATCACCTAGGTAAGTAGTGATGAGTCTTGGTTACTGCGCAGAACCGGGAGAAGTCCTCTCCACCTTAACCAGCGGTACTTGTCCACCTCCAGGATTTCAATCCCCGTTACCCTCGGGGCCAGTACAGTATGAACCTCCCTATAGGGCATTTCTACAGTTTGGTTCCAGTCTCCCCCTATGGTGGCAGTGTCCATTTGGCATTACTAACGGTACGGTAAAAATATAAATATGACATATGTGAAATGGACATATGCCACTCAAAATTATGCTGTGAATATTAATTTACCAATACTGAAATTATTTTCTTTTTTTCTGAAATTTCAAGTTATTCAATTATAATGACATATTTATATACCAAAAATCACTAAATCTATTTACAGATATCAGAATGCCTTGAAATTTCAGGGAATCAATATAATTACAGAAATAATCAAAACAGTAAATTCTCACAATTTTTAATAAAGTATTTAATATTTTCACAGAATTATCTATAGTCAATTATACATCAAAAATTCATAATTCTGTTATCCAAACTCAGAATAGATTGCAATTTTAGGAATCTAATACATTTACAGTAAAGATCAGAATAGCAAATGTTTATTTTCTTTCAGACAACAATTATATTTTGTTTCTGAAATTGCTTATACTCTAAAATGCAACATAATTGACTAAATTTAGGTAATAAATTCATAGAATCATGATACTTTTACAGGAACTTACAATTGTATGTAATACTGCATAGAAAACGTTTCATAATTTTTCATGCAGGAATAATAATTGTTACGGAATTATTTGAATTATACAATACATGAAAAATTAACTAAATAAATGTACAACACTCTAAAATTCACCATAATTTGTCACACTATCATTCATAACAAAGTCATCATTCTTAAAATTTTTTATTATTTTTCACGCTGTATTACTATTTTTCACACTATGTTACTATTTTTCATAATAAGTGAGAAAAAGATATCATGAATAATAAATCAATTAAATATATCTAAAACGACCAGGTAACTTCTAAAAATTTACAGAAAGTTGTTTCAGTCATAGATATCATATGTAGAAATTTTTATTATTTTTCAATTAGTATGCCTATTTACTAAATTTTTATATCGGATTCTAAAATGTACAAGAATTTACAATAATAACTTGTAATTAGATAAAATTATCTAAGATACTTACAATGGTCAAAATATACTGAATATTAATTTACAGATATCAAAACATCACTTCTGTGATTTATTTAGATTTTTCACAGAATATTTGTATTTATCTAAATTTTCTAATTAAGTGTTTAAACATTGATAATTATACCAGTGATTATTATGTTATCATAATGAGATGAAGTTTTCATCAATTAGTTCTAACAAGTATTTGAGTCTTCTGGTAAAGTTGTGAGATTTTTCATGTATTATTTCTATTTTTCTCAAAATTTTACACTTCAATTAAAATATCAAAAATTATCTAATATTTCTTACAGATATCAATAATTATTTCTATTATCAGAATTCATCACACCAAATGTAAGGATCATACTATAAAATTTTAAGACTTTTGTGAATACGAATTATAATTTCTATAATTTCTATATAATTATTTATATATTTTATCATGTTTGAAAATTCGTTAAAAATGAATATCAAGATCCAGAAAGTATGAAAGTTTTTCTACAAGTGAAACTCATAGTAATATACCTTCCCACAATTTATTGTGACTTAATATACTCCTTTGGTATTTTTGTGTAACTTAAACACCTTTAGGATAATACCGAAAAGTCTATAAACGTGAAAATAAATTTAATTTGACATGGAAATTTGTGCAGAAAGTTTATATCATCAGGTATCATGATTCTGGAAGTTCTATCAATTTTTCATACACCGTTGATACTTTTAAGATATTAATCACTTAATTATCCCCTTAATCATATGCTTTAATTTAATGATTAAATACTAATCCGCCAAAGATAAAATTACAGATTAGTAAATCACGATTTATGAAGTTAAATACATATACAGATGTTGATTACATACCATAAATCAATCTAAATATACTAATACATGCTAATCTAGGGGAATAAGTATTAATCCCTTACCTTAAAATGCTTAACCCCTTTCCTTAATGACCTTCAAACCTTCTGCTTCAGCCCTTCACGTACCCAGCCAGCAATAGGGGCAAATGAGCCCCCCTAGCCCTTATATTTATAGGCATTTCCCTTAATCAAATCCTAACCCTCCATTTAAATCAATGGTTAGGATTTAAACCTTTATTTTAATGTTATTTTATTAAAAATTTGACCTTCAAACCTCCACCAACCCCACTCAGCCTAAAATTTTGATTAACCCATATTTTTCCCTTTTTTATATAGCACATGTATTTATTTGACTTAAAGAAAGAAGATAATTAAGCTAACTAAAAAAACTGCTAACACACGTACACACACACACAAAACAAAAAAAACAAAAAAAAATTTAATAAATTTTTTTTTAACCTGCCGCTTTGCGGCAGGATGGTGGCGGGCGGCGCGCGCGCGCACGCGGGCGGCCGCGAAGGGCCGCCCCCCCTATTTTTTTTAATTTTTTTTCATTTTTGACCTTCATTTTTTTATTTATTTATACATCCTTTCTTTCATTTTTTTTTGTTTTACACCTTTTCAAATTCTTTTTTTCTAACTCGTTAACCTCCTATAATTTTGTTTATGACTAATTTAAACATAATAAATAAAAATTCAAACATTTAGATATATAAAATTTTTAAACAATTAAATAAACTATTAAAAAAACATAGGGCATTACACCCGCCGTTCTCGGTTCTCCGGAAGTGTGGCGGTCCTTCTAGTGACCGCCACTTCCTTCTGGCGATCCCTGTTCGACAGTTTCAATCTTTCCGTGCGTGGGTTGGGCCTGGCGGCCTCACGGTGAGTCGCCAGAGCCCAGGTGGTGGCCGAAGGTCCGACCGCTAAGCCCAGTTGGCCGGCGTGGCCTTCGAGGCATTTTGACGATTGATTTTTGACCATTGGAGGCTTTTGGGTCTGGCGGCCGAGGGTAGGCCCGCCTCATGTCTTTTGGCGGACCAACATAGGACCGCTTGTCCTTTCGTGACCAAGGGTGTGGCGGCCTATCGTTGAACCGCTACAGTCCCTGTGGCGGCCCAATGTTGGACCGCTAGCTCTTGTGGCGGCCCAAAGGTGGACCGGCAGCAGGTTCATGTCCGACCGGAGTTATGTTTTGCCGATTCGAGTCCCGGGTGAGTGGACCTCGATCCGCATGCTGACCCGTGGTCTAACTGATGCTGGGCATCATGTGGGGGCCACACGTTAGGGTGCCGTGGGATCCCGGGAGGTGGTGTTCTTGGCTTGAGTCACCGTGGATCGGTGTGTGTGCGGTAGGGCTTCCCCCGCATGTCGTATGTTTACCTGGAAGATGATTCCCGAGTGGGCCATGTGTTTGGCCTTGGACTGTGAGTCCAGTCATCCAGCCTGGGGCTGGAGGTTTCCCGCTTTTCCCTGAGATGGAAAATTGGTGTGGCGGCTTGTGCGCTGCCTCGAGAATCGTGCTTCTGTGCTTTCCGTGTGGGCAGTGTGTGTGGCCTTGGACTGTGAGTCCAGTTGTCCAGCCTGGGGCTGGAAGGCTTCTCAGTTCCCTTCCCGAGGGAATGATCTCGGCGGCTCGTGAGCTACCTCAGTATTCGTACTACCGTGGTTTTAGACCAAGGGGTTAGGCTAGCTTTAACAGCATTGTGCCGTTGCGTACGACGGTCCTGACCCCGAGTCTCGTGACTCAAGGACCGTTAGATTTAGTGAGTCTAGAGGACCGTCTAGAGTCCAGTGGCTCGTCGCCACTTGGTCCTTCTCGACTTTCGCGCAGGGTGCGTGCGTGTTTCTCGGAGTTTCTCCTTGGAGAGTGGTCACACTAGTGACTCCCCACTAGTCATAGCCTTCCGACATGCGACTGGTCCCACCAAGGAGTGGTGGCGAGGCTACCCCGAGAGACGATTTTTAGACTGGTTTCCGTAGGGCCCCAGTTTTGACGCCAGAGTCCGACTGAGGGGAAAACCAGTCAGAGGGCCAGACCTAGGACGTGTGGTCTGTGTGTGCACACGTGGTTGTGGGCAGTGGACCCGCGCCGGCCAGCGCGACCCCGGTTAGTCGCTTGTTCTGTGGTTACTTGTACGGTGTCTCAGTTCCCGCTGGGCCAGAGGGAGACACCTGAGACGCGGTCTAAGTCGTCAGTGGATGCATCCGGCCTTACTTCTAGTGGACAGGTACTCCTTTCACGTGAGACGCGACTCTCCTATTTTCGAGTTCCGTTTCCCGACTGCGAGACGTGGTTTTCTGGACCGTCCGTGTTTCCGAGGTAGTGGTAGGGTGCTAGTAGCTTCACCGAAGTTGCGTCTTGTTAGTGCGGTGCCTGCGACTAGGTGGTCGGGGTTGCACCTTGGATAGCGTGTCCAGGTTGGCCTTGTCCTGGGAGACAAGCCTCTACAGCGGAGTTGCCGTAGGTTTTGCCTCGGTAAGTGGTGTTAGTGTGGTCCGGTTCTCGACTGTGAGATCGGGATTTCTCTTTCTGCTTGACCAGTACAGTTGGAGTAGCTGTAGTGTCGAGTTTTAACCGCCCACCGTGTTTACTATTCCTGCTGCTACTGTTATTCTTGTAGTTACTGCTTTCCGTGCCGCCGTTGTTCTCAGTTGGGGTTCTGCGGGATCCCTCCTGAGCCAGTGACAGGAGGCTCACCCCTGTGTTTCAGGTGCGGCGGTTCCTCCTCGAGGTTCGAGGGTGCTGTTCGGAGATTCTTAGTTGCAAGCTAGCCGGGCCGAGTGTTCACTTGGCATGCGGTACGTTTTACTGCTTTAGGCTATACTTTCTGTTGGACTGGACTCTGCTGTTGTAGTTGTTTATTTATTTTGGTTAATTTTTGAATTGTCCTACATTATTTCCTATTTCTTTGTACCTCCACACTCCTTTTATCCCTTCGAGCCCTCCCGGCTCGTGGGCGGCGGGCCAGATTCGAATGGTATCGGACTCCTCCTGGTATCCGGATCTTGGGTCGTCACAGCTGGTATCAGAGGGGTGGTTGTGGCCGTACATAGGAATTCGAGATATTGCAGTGATCAGAGTCCATAAGGTCCAGTACAATCGATAGCTGGCCTAGTGTTTTATGTTTGTTTTTCGCTTTGTTTCTCGCTTGAGAGCTTGAGTGCGCCGCGTGGTGCTATTAAGGTGGTTGATGTTCGCGGCTTTCATGCCGGCGTGGGGTCTAAGGATCCAGGTTGAGAGCTTTCTCCCTCATCGGTGGTGGCCCCGGTTGTGCTGCGTTGAGCAGAGGTTGTCGGTAGGTGAGTTGCTGCGGTGCTGCGTTCGAGGTTTCTACAGCGAGGTCATGTGGCTGACGAGGGCTGTTCATCATGAAGTGGCCGTGAGCGTGTTCTAAGGGAGCTGTTGTTGAGTCTGGCCACTCCAACTTGAGGTTTATCCAACCCCTGATGCATTAAGATTGTGGTTTAAGGTGGCAGAGCGGGTGTTCTGATCGAGAAGTGCGCTCGGGTGAGCGGAGGATCTTCTTTGTGAGTTGCTGATTTTCGAGCCTGATGTCCTCGTCGTGCTATGTGGCGTAAGAAATGACGTGTCGGTCCCGATTATTTTACAGATTTCGAGGTAGGATTGGGCTGTGGTGTCCCAGTAAGTCTTGCTCCTACGCTCTTGTGTGCGAATGGGTTGTGTTCGCTTTGGATTTAGTTTAAGATGAGAAGGTTCCGCGATGAGTTCGGGACTCGAGGATGAGTGTTGACAGTTGTCGATTATGGCTCGTGTGCGCCTCTTGGCATGGTGTGTTGCAGTTTGAGGAATTACAGTGGTGGTGCATCGAGAGATGCTGTGATCGTTGTCCGACGTGACACTTGTTGAGTGTGTCGGAGGTACTGACCTGATGGAAGCGATGGTTTTCTTAGTGCTGGATGGTGCTGTTCCCAGCGTGTGCGAGATTCAAGATCAGGTCGGGCGTGGAGTTTTTTCGTTGGTCGGAGCTATGATCGGTTTCTCCTTTGGTTGGAGAGATTGTGTTTAGCTAAGGTTCGTCGTCTTGCATTACGTGTTCGGATTGGTTGGCCTCGTGTGCCATGGAGTCGTGCGAGATGTGTTCCCTATTTTGGCAAGGTGGTTGCTTGTGAGAGTTGTGCCCTTTTCCCATGGTGTGTGAGGTGCTGACGCTATTCCGGAAGGATGAGTGCTGGTTGGGAAGAGTTCAAATTCTTGACTGGTGTTGGAACTTTCCGATGCGTGGCAGTTCGAAGCCTGCAGTGTTGCGGAGGATTGCCAGATTTGGGTGAATCTGTGGCTGGGGTTTGAGGTAATGGAGCTTTCCTCACCCTGTTTTCTGAGGTTGACCAGCCGAGTTGTGGATTGTCAGGATGGCGAGTCCCGAGTTGCCGTGTTGGCTGTGCGCGTGGATCAGGTACGCAGCGGAAGCCTGGTGGGTCCATAACCCACAGGTTCAGGATCGTAGCGTTGGTTGCTACGGGCGGATTTCTTGAGGTTGCGTTGAGCATTGAGGATTGGTCCCTCGGTGTGAGACGTGTTGTTGTTGTGCCGTTGCTCGAGGTATTATGGTTCTTGGCACTGGCAGGATGGAATGTTGGGGAAAAATGTTGGCAAGTGTGTCGCATGAGTACCCTATTCCTGTGATGGAAGCCGTGTCAGGCGTCGGTGTGACCCGGATGGGGTTGTTGAGGATGTCGCCTGACGAGGTCGAGGACGTGTTGGTTAGAGTTGGTGGCTTGGTGCCCGGCTTGTGTTGCCAGTCGTGTCCTCGGATGAGATCGTTTTTGGAGAAGTGATCTCTGATAGATTGTTGGTTCCTGTTAGTAGTTGTGAGTGACTGGTAAGGCTAGTCTCGTAGTCGACCTTGGTAAGATGTGTATTATTGGGGACCCATGTGCATTGGTCGTGGTGTTGGCGACTAGTTTGCCGTAATATTGGATGGCGCTTTCCTCCCCTAGAGATGTGTGCCATGAATTGTTCCGGTGGTGTCCCGTGGCTCTGTGGTGAGGGCGGAATCGGGATTGGCAGGTGTCCACTTGGACTAGTTGAGACGAAGGATTTGATGAGACAAGACGGAAGAGTGACGCTTGTGGGCGGAGGCCTTTAAGTGAGATTGGCGTCGGAATGGTGGTCCTTAATGGGACGTTGGCGTTGGAGTGGTTATCCCTGGTCTGGTGACCAGCATGGGAGGATTTCCCTGTAAGTCTGAGTCGAGTGAGGTGATAACCGAAGACTCCTGAGTCTTGTCGTTGGTTTCATCGTGCTCCCCTGCAAGGGTAGAGTTGGCGCGATGCTCAAGATCAGATGCAGTGTCTGAGAGAAGTGCAGCTCGTGATGTGGTAATTGTCTATGTGTGAGTCAACGGATGGCCTGTTGTGAGCTGGATCGTGCCCCTTGGGCCGGTGGAGGTTTCCCGTTGACGTGTATCTGGCGACCAGTGGATGGTCTTTTCACAGACAGAAGATGCTGTTGGTTGCGCATCGAGATGGGTGAGAGCTGCATTTCAGTGAGGCCTTTAGCGGCCATTTCTGTGGTGTGCTTTTCCGGATGGGATCTGGGCTTTGTCGAAGTTTGAGTTCTGACAGAGTTGGTCCCATGCTGTTGTTGGCTTTCGGCTTGCCAGGTGTGAGATGATTCTTGGCGCTGAGCCGATGATCTGGTTGCGGTCTGCTGAGATGGCTGCGTGAGCTGATGGAGGCTCTATTTTGGTTGCTGCTTTGAGAAGGTTGTGCGACCTGTCAGCTGGTTGTAAAGCTGATGTATAATTTGTCCGCCGACCATGGGATGGATCGGGAGTTGTTTCCCGTGACGAGGACTGTGTCTCCTCGGTGGGCGAGATGGTGGCAGCGGTGCCATAATTGGTTTTCCTTGAGACTGAGGTGATGCCGGACTGTGTCCTTTGGTCTGTGCCTGCTCTGATGGCCGGTGTGCACGGCATACAGAGCGAGGTGTCGTTTGTGATTGTAGTATGGCTGTGTTCCTCAGGATTGGTGCTTTCGTGAGAATCAAGGTTTTGTGCTGGGGCTCTGACGGCATTGTGAGTTGGTTCAGTGTTCTTCCCCTGTGACTTGGTGCTAGTCCTTAATTTCGAGGATGTAATTTCTTTAAGGGGGGGGGGGCTGTAATGCCCCGGGATTTTCAGATATCTTTTTCGGATCATTTTCGTGGGTCTCAGAGTGTATTTTATGCTTTACACGTATTTTTTCCTGATGTGTCTTCGGAACTCTGTGCAGGGCGAACCGTGGCATTCACCGACTCCAGGGACGTTACCACTGCGTTGTGCTCCTCCCGAGGATCGCGGAGGTAATTTTTCGTATTTTTCTGAATTTCTAAAATTTTTGGGTTTTTTCTATATTTTTTCCTCTTTTTCTCCCCATTCTCTCTTTCTCACTCTCTCTCATCTCTTTCTCTCCCCCTCTCCCCGAGCGGCCGACGGTGGCGGAGGAGGGCGAGGCGACGATGGCGGGAGGCGAGGAACGAGGAACGGGTCGAGGATCGAGGGCCGGTGGCACGTGGAAGCTCGGCCGCGGGTTCGTGGAACGGCTAGGGTTTCATGGCGTTTTCTTCACGGATCGGCGTCCACGGCACGTCGAATCTTTGGTGGAGGTAGGGAGATGGACCCACAGCTCATGTATTTCATTTCCCACGGATTTGGTGGCCCGTGGTGAGCCGAGCGTGGGTTTATTGCCGTTTTGGGGAAAATCCATGATTTTGGGGTGTGAGCCCGATCTAGCATTTTAATGTGTTAATCGGTGGTTTGAGGGCATTATCGAATGCCTAGGGGCTTGGGAACAAGTTTCCCTTTTGTTTCCCCTTCACCCGGGGGTGAATGGGGGGTGAATGGTGAATTTGGGGTTTTCCCGCCGTTCTCAGTTCTCCGGAAGTGTGGCGGTCCTTCCAGTGACCGCCACTTCCTTCTGGCGGTCCCCGTTCGACCGTTTCAATCTTTCCGTGCGTGGGTTGGGCCTGGCGGCCTCACGATGAGCCGCCAGAGCCCAGGTGGTGGCCAAAGGTCCGACCACTAAGTCCAGTTGGCCGGCGTGGCCTTCGAGGCATTTTGACTGTTGGTTTTTGACCGTTGGAGTCTTTTGGGTCTGGCGGCCGAGGGTACGCCTGCCTCATGTCTTTTGGCGGCCCAATATAGGACCGCTTGTCCTTTTGTGACCAAGGGTGTGGCGGCCTATCGTTGAACCGCTACAGTCCCTATGGCGGCCCAATGTTGGACCGCTAGCTCTTGTGGCGGCCCAAAGGTGGACCGGCAGCGGTTCATGTCCGACCGGAGTTATGTTTTGCCGATTCGAGTCCCGGATGAGTGAACCTCGATCCACGTGTTGACCCGTGATCTGACTGATGCTGGGCATCATGTGGGGACCACACGTTAGGGTGCCGTGGGATCTCGGGAGGTGGTGTTCTCGACTTGAGTCACCGTGGATCGGTGTGTGTGTGGTGGGGCTTCCCCCGCATGTCGTAGGTTTACCTGGAAGATGATTCCCGAGTGGGCCATGTGTTTGGCCTTGGACTGTGAGTCCAGTCATCTAGTCGGGGGCTAGAGGTTTCCCACCTTTCCCTGAGATGGGGAATCGGTGTGGCGACTTGTGCGTTCCCCCGGGAATCATGCTTCTGTGCTTTCCGCGTGGGCAGTGTGTGTGGCCTTGGACTGTGAGTCCAGTTGTCCAGCCTGGGGCTGGAAGGCTTCTCAGTTCCCTTCCCGAGGAAATGGGCTCTGCGGCTCGTGAGCTACCTCGGTATTCGTACTACCATGGTTTTAGACCAAGGGATTGGGCTAGATTAACGGCATTGTGCCGTTGCGTACGACGGTCTTGACCCCGAGTCTCGTGACTCAAGGACCATTGGATTTAGTGAGTCTAGAGGACCGTCCAGAGTCTAGTGGCTCATCGCCACTTGGTCCTTCTCGACTTTCGCATAGGGTGCGTGCATGTTTCTCGGAGTTTCTCCTTGCAGAGTGGTCACACTAGTGACTCCCCACTAGTCGTAGCCTTCCGACACGCGAGTGGTCCCACCAGGGAGTGGTGGCGAGGCTACCCCGAGATGCAGTTTTTAGACTGGTTTCCGTAGGGCCCCACGTTTGAAGCCAGAGTCCGGCTGAGGAGAAAATCAGTCAGAGGGCCAGACCTAGGACGTGTGGTCTGTGTGTGCACACGTGGTTGTGGGCAGTGGACCCGCGCCGGCCAGCGCGACCCCAGCTAGTCGCCTGTTATGTCGTTACTTGTACGGTATCTCAATTCCTGCTGGGTCGGAGGGAGACACCTGAGGCGCGGTCTAAGTTGTCAGTGGACACATCCGACCTTACTTCTGGTGGGCAAGTACTCCTGTCACGTATGACGTGACTCTCCTGTTTTCGGATTTCGTTTCTCGTCTTCGAGACGTGATTTTCTGGACCGTCCGGTGTTTCCGAGGTAGTGGCCAAGGTGCTAGTAGCTTCACCGAAGTTGCGTCTTGTTAGTGCGGTGCCCGCGACTAGGTGGTCGGAGTTGCACCTTAGACAGCGTGTCCAGGTTGGCCTTGTCCTGGGAGACAGGCCTCTACAGCGGAGTTGCCGTAGGTTTTGCCTTGGTAAGTGGTGTTAGTGTGCTCCGATTCCCGACTGTGAGATCGGGATTTCTCTTTCTGCTTGACCAGTACAGTAGGAGTAGCTGTAGTGCCGAGTTTTGACCGGCCACCGTGGTTACTGTTCCTGCTGCTACTGTTGTTCTTGTAGTTACTGCTTTCTGTGCCGCCGTTATTCTCAGTTGGGGTTCTACAGGATCCCTACTGAGCCAGTGATAGGAGGCTCATCCCTGCGTTTCTGGTGCGGCAGTTCCTCCTTGAGGTTCGAGGGTGCTGTTCGGAGGTTCTTAGTTGCCAGCTCGCCAGGCCTAGTGTTCACTTCACATGCGGTACGTTTTACTGCTTTAAGCTGTACTTTCTGTTGGACTGGACTCTGCTGTTGTAGTTGTTTATTTATTTTGGTTAATTGTTGAATTATCCTGCATTATTTTGTATTTCTTTGTACCTCCACACTCCTTTTAGCCCTTTCGAGCCCTCCCGGCTCGTGGGTGGCGGCCCAGGATTCGAATGGTATCGAGCTCCTCCCGGTATCCAGATCTTGGGTCGTCACACTTTATCCCTCGTCTTTCTATGATTCAGGGAGTAATCTAGGGTGTTTTCTTCCTCGTTCTTTTGGTCCTTTTCCGTTGTTCTTCTTGCTTCTATTTAGTGTCTCTATTTCACATAATCTTTGCATAGCATCACGGATTTTTTTTCAAATTAGCATCTTTTATCAACTACACACATATATACACACACCAAACCAAAATTTTGCCCTCCTATAGGGGTTTAAAATCACCCAAACCCCCAAGTGATCTAGCCTCCTTTTGCATGTTTTTGTTGAAAATAGGGATAGATTCTACATTTAATCACGTTCCAATGGGCTTTCTTTTGATTTGTTTCATCATTTTGCAGGCATAAGAAGAAGAAGCGTGAGGCCCAAGGAAGGAACGGATCTGCACATTCCGCTTCTGTTCTATAAACGTGATGTAGGTCCCGACCGTGTTCCTAAGAACGCGGCGCTCAAGGCAACCGCATTCATCACCAGGCCTTCCTTCGGCCTTCCTTCTAATTCCGAGGTAAGTAGCGTGCCCCCCTCTTGTTCGCCCTACTATTTGGCACGTTATAGGCTTCTGTGGTGATCATGGATCTTATTCTTTATCTTTCATTGCATGCGCACCACCCCTTCATCTTTCTTATCATCCTCATTATCCTCATTATTTATTTTTGATATGTTAGTGGGTGGTTAATTTTATAATCTATAGGTACTGGATGTAGGGCTAATAAGAGATCAACGCTGAACCAGTGTAAAATCTTTGCATCCCATTGTGTGATTGCTCTTGCATTTTACTTTCTGCATTACTAGCATCTATAATATACACAATTTCTACTAATATTCACAACTTTACTTAGTCGATCATTATCACCGAAGCTTCACGCCTATTTTATTGTGATTTATTTTCAAAAATCATTCACACCCCTCTGGGCTTACAGCCATAACTGTGCAACAGTTGCTACACATGGCCTCCCACATCCGAAGCCAGGTCGTCGACACTGACCACGTAGTCGAGTCTGTAGCGACTGAGGGTGTACAACTAGGTACCAGTGACAGTGAGGTGCACGACGAAGATGAGGAGTGTGATACGAGAAGCACAAAACTAGGCATTGGTGACGAGAGCCTCTCCCTCTCCTAAGTTGACGGCTGTGCTGGCCCATTGCAGTGACCCCCTGCTCATTCTGTGTGCCCTAGCCTACGAGCCCATGCACGATTCGAACTGCTAGGACCCCCTGCTGGCATTTGCGTTTGACCATGGAGGAGCCCATCACACATGGCCTAGCTCGAGAACTACCCCCCCAACACAACCGGTCCTCCACTCTTGGCGGCACTTGGCTTGCTCCGGCTCTGACTTTGACTGTGGGGTCAGGTGACCCCCCTCTCTGTCTCTCAATCAGGAGAGCTTATTCTTAATTTTGATTTTTTATAGGGGGCTAAAAATTAAGGAATCCCAGCGCCCCTCAATATATAGGTAGAAATTAATTAGGCATGGATGCCTTGCAGTTGCGTGGGGAACAACGTAATGGGATCTAATTAAACTTCGTCAACAGCAATTTCTGGCATCTTAATAACTTTGATGTCTAAATTAGAATCAATTGACAACGAAATGGAGAGGCTCATTTTCTTATAAATACCCCATTAACCATGCACCATATATATATATATATATATATATATATATATATATATATATGTATATATTTGGGGCCTATACTGATCAAGAACGGGAATGACTAGGGCCTGCGCTCGAGGTACTCAGAGCACCGCCACGACCGACCTCCGCCTCCTCAGAAGATGCAGGAGCAACATGGAGAACCCTCCTGCGAGGCGGCATGACTCCAGAAACCGAGGGAAGAAGAAGACTTTCACCAGGCGGGGAAGGAAAGAATAGTCAGCAAGCACGGTAGGCACCAGAAGAGCAAGTAAGGCTCCCAGGAAACCCTGTGGTGGTTCTTATAACTTCCGGAGGCAAAGCGATCGCTCCTAAAGCACGCAGAAGGAGAAAAGGCGCTTGTCACCATCAGTGTATGATCACTGAACTCAGGCGACCGTTCGCGCTCACGCTCCCAGACAAAAGCAAGCACGTCATGATTACACCAACGCTGCCTGCCACCGCCAGATGCACCTTGCGCGCCAAGCAAGTAATATGAGGAGGCCATCCTCGAAGCATTCCTCCAATGTACCCTCTCAAATTCAACTCTTAGATCCCAAAAAGTGCTCGGCATCTGAGAGTGGGGGGCTAGTGGGAAGGGTAAAACCAGCTCGGCCCATATAAGGCCCATTTACGTCGAACCCAATTCGACTCACGGTCCAAGATGCATTTAACGAGTCGCGATAGCCGACACCCACGCAGCGGACAGCCTAGGACGAATAGTCCTTGGATTCGCCAGCGCGAAGGGCCCTGACCTAGGCGCAATGGCCGCCGGAAGACTCTCCGATGACCGACCGTTACTCCCCGCGACACCGGTCTCGATCCCACTAAAGGCGAACACGCCCCCCGGGCGCCGTAAGACTCTCCGGGGAACTGGCTAACTCTGGGATACCAGCCCCTCAATGGGAAACTCCCCCCACGATCGTGCGGAGCATTACTCCACGACTGGTGCCATTCCCTGATAAGGGATGGGCTCCCCCCTCCAGGACAACCCCCTATAAAAGGGACTTCATCAGACAGGCAACGACACTATGAATTACACCAAGAAACACACAGAGAAACATGCTAGAGAGCTTCACATCCTGCTAATATTGGAGAGGTCATGATTGTCCCGCTCTGAGAGAGAAATGGAGAGGCTCATTTTCTTATAAATACCCCATTAACCATGCACCATATATATATATATATATATATATATATATATGTATATATTTGGGGCCTATACTGATCAAATATATATATGGTAGTCAGTAATACCTGTTGCAATTGGCTCCATGTCTTTTGCTTCTCCCTCACGTACTGTCACTCATGCCAGCATGAACTAAAAGAGGGGCGATTTGTAATATTTCCCTGCAAACGTACGCGTGTGTGTGTGTGTGTGTGCATCCTCGATTCTGAAAATATATGAACCGTAAGAGATGTTTGATCCACTGTTTGACCACATGAAGATTAGTTGTCTGAAATGGTGCCGGGTGATCAGTTAAGAAAGATGTTAGGGCGCACTGGTAGAACACAACGTAACTTGAAGAAAGGGGCTGACCCCCGGCGGCGTACGTACGTGACGAAATTTGAGATCTACAACAACAACAAGAAGTTACAAGATAGAAGGGAGCTTTCCTTGGCAAAATCCTCTGCGATGCAAGATGGAGTTCGGATAATCTAAGTATTATTAGATCAGTTGGAACGAGGCCCTTTGGAAGAGGAAAGAGACCCGGCCCCCAGCAAAGAGAACAAATTAACACACCATTTGAGTGGGGGTGGGGGCCCAGAGAACGGGAGAGTCCTGGCCTCTCTCAGGTAACTAGTTTCCTGATCAGTCTTTTTTTTTTTCCCCCGAACATTAGTGATGACACTAGGATGGAACATGCCTTCGTAGGAGAACGCGAAGAAGACCTACGTGGTGACATCAAATGCCGTCTATATATCCGTTGGATTCAGCGTGGTGAGTCGTTTATTAGTCCCACATCGGGAGGTTCGAGAGAGGAGACCGACCATCCTCACTGTAAAATCGTTGCTCCCAGTTAAATTAAAACATACTTACCTGGACGGGGTCAATGGATGATCAATAAGGTCCATGGCCTAGGTTGGCGGCCCACATTGCACTGGGTGGGAGCGCCCGTCTACCATCTCCCCAAGTGGGAGAGTGGACGTCATAATTTGTGGTAGCGGGGGCCTACGTTCGCGCGGCCCTCGACCAATCTAAAAAAATATAAATATCTATCTCCTCTCTTATTATTATTATTATTATATTATTCTCGTATTACTTATATTGATTAATTTCTAATTAACTTAAACAACAACATTCTAACCAAGGAAAGATAATTAAAGGGTGCACAAAATGCTGCGACCGAAGGGCTGCTCTATTCATTTGATAGAATTGTTTATAGTCTTACGTCAAGGGTTTTTTTTTGACATCCTTCGTGTTGTAAGCAATTATTGTTGGCAGATGCTAGTGAGATCTTTGCCTTAAACTTATTGTTCGTGATGATGGAAGTATTCATGTCCCAATATGTATGTACGTAGTTTATTCAAGTAATTTGCATGATTAGTATAGGCCGATTCATTAGAAAACGGTTATTTTATGGTTAACAAGTATCTCTACTGAGGCATTGAATATTACGATGATCTTTGCTTATTTTTGGACGACGGCATCAAAGTGGAGTAGGAGAATGGAGGCCCCATGCATCCAGTGGATTGAAAACAAAACAAACAAGCAAAAACTCAAAATTATCAACACCTTTATCTCAACTCGGAAGGTAAAGGAGTGATGACGTTGATTAATAGAGTGTTTGATTGCTCTTTTTTTCCTCTTTTTTTTCTCAAATTTAAAAATAGGAATAGAAAATCCACTTAGACGTGTTTGATAACCTCTCTCCTATTTTTTTGGATGAAATTTCACCCTTTGAAAAGTTCCTCCAAAATAAAAATAAGGATTGAGGAGGGTAAAACTGACTCGGCCCATATAAGGCTCATTTACGCCGAACCCAATTCGACTCACGGTCCAAGAGGCGCTTAACGGGCCGCGACAGTCGACACCCACAGCGGACAACCCAGGACGAACAGTCCTTGGATTCGCCAGCGCGAAGGCCCCAGACCCAAGCGCAATGCCCGCTGGAAGACTCTCCGATGACCGGCCAGTACTCCCCCACAATCACGGGGAGCGTTACTCCACGACTGGCGCCATTCCCTGATAAGGGATGGGCTCCCCCTCTAAGACAACCCCCTATAAAAGGGACCTCATCGGATAGGCAACGACACTGTGAATTACACCAAGAAACACACAGAGAAATAGGTTAGAGAGCTTCACATCCTGCTACTATTGGAGAGGTCACGGCTGTCCCGCTCTGAGAGAGAACCCCATCCGAGCACCCTTACCGCCCAGCGAGCACTCATTGAGTGGTCCATAGCAACGGAGAGCACTCGCCCGGAAGGCCTACAACTCTCCCAGATCTACTACGGCAGCCTCCACCATCTTCTCTCTTCTCTACTCTACTTTGCTCTCTGCTTGATCCTTTGCTGACTTAAGCATCGGAGGGTTGTCCCCTGGGATAATGCCTACGGCTCCTTCTGACACTCTCCTTCCTGGTGATTGCTGGCTTCCATGGGTGCCAGGCGGTCTTCCCCGACAAGTAAATAGAAAAGTGTGGTGCGAGACGTAAGAACCAGTTTCTGCCCTTACACTTTTTGGCGTCGTCTGTGGGAACGTCGAGCGAAAAGCCGTGGCACCCCGTGGAATTCATTACAACGCCAACAACTGCGGGCGTGGGTCCCATCAAGCCCCTGGCTCTCGCCGGGGATCCCAGGAGGCTTCGTCCTCCCCCCGATCGTGACCAGAGGTCACCGCCAACGAGCTCACGGAGATGTGCCAACAAATGCAAGCCTTGACGGAGATCTGTCAAGGTCTTCTCAACAGGCCGACGAGGCAAGGGCTCGTCCCTTTTGAGCACCCTCAGAATGGGGGGGGGGGGGGGGGCCTACCGTAGCCAATTCCCGTCCGGTACAGGAGACCTCCCGCGCCTCTACCGCGTAATCCCAGCACCCGCGCAGCTCGCCCCCACCAAGGGTACGCAGCTTGCTGCACTCAAATTCGAAGATGGCCCAGCGGCTCCAGTGTATCGACGAAATCGAGGACAAAGTCCAATATCTGGACGACGTCCTACTCGCTGCCAAGAATCGCGACCTCATCGATGACGATCAGGACTTCCATGCCCCCTTCTCTAGGGAAATCATGGAAACCCCTATCATGTCGAAACTTCAGTTGACGTCGTTCACCCCTTACAATGGCACCACCGACCCGGCCGACCACATGCACAGTTTTGAGTCCAACCTAGTGTTCCGCTGGGCTTCAGACGCTGTGAAATGCCTGACGTTCGTTACGACCCTCCGGGAGAACGCCCGGGCATTGTTTGAGTCCCTATCGACTGTGGACACTAAAAAAAGGAGAGAAAAGAGGAAGGGGCGGCCCACATACAAATGTGCTAAACCACATGGAAAGAGGCCCCAAATTGAAGTAAAAGGGATGGGAAAGGGCATGTACACAAAACCAAGGAAAGGAGGGGCCAAAGAGAAAAGGGAGAGAAATTTTCAAAAAAAAAAAGAAATAGAAAGAAAATATGTGACACTATTCATCTTGTGTCACACTCCCTCCTCCTGTGTCTCCCTTCTCACTTTTTTTCTTTCCTTCTTCTTTCTCTCACACGCGGAGCCCCCGCGTTGGTCGGCGCTTGCGACTAGCAGTCCGCAATGGCGACCAGTAGCCCCCTCCCAGCGCCCGGTGGGCCTTCGTGCCAGTCCGAACGGAGGACCCTTCACCCCATCCTGTGCATTCAATGTGCACATGGCTCCACCCACAAGGGCAATGGCGCGTAGCACGTCTCCGGCAAACCTCGATCGGCCAACACGAAGGCAACAGACGCACCCCCTTCACAAATGGAAATCCTTTGCCGTTGTGCCCTTCGAAGGTGGCTGCAGCAATGGCAACCAATAACAATCAACGATGGCAGTAGTGAAGATAGCAAAGAGAGAGGTGGATAGCCCTGGCCTTCGAACACCCCCCCTACGAGCTTCCTATAAGAAGGCCCCGTTGGTGAAGAAGAAGAGGCGACTAAAAGTTCAGAGAGAAGAGGGTTTTCTTTTCCTTTTTGTTGTCTACTTCCAATCTTTCCAGTCTTGGGTGCCGGGAGTTTAGGGAAGAAGGAGGGAGTGTGCGAAGCTCTATTGTAAGAGGGTGGGTGCTCGTTCCAGTATTCTCTTTCTTTTTTTTCTCACCTCCCATTCTGTGATGTATGATTCTCGATAGTCCTTTCAATGTAATTCGTTTGTTAAGGGGAAATGAAGTGTAGGGCTCCATTCCTGATTTTCTTTCATAAGTTTGGTGCCCATCTCTCCACCCTACGTGTATGTATATATATTCGGGCTCCATTCCTGATTTTCTTTCATAAGTTTGGTGCCCATCTCTCCACCCTACGTGTATGTATATATATATATATATATATATATACATACACGTAGGGTGGAGAGATGGGCACCAAACTTATGAAAGAAAATCAGGAATGGAGCCCTACACTTCATTTCCCCTTAATATCTGTAGCATATATATATATATAACTGTAGCATATGTGTATGTCTACGGTTTCCCTTTCTTTCATCTGCCATGTTCTATTGGCCCCTAGATATCTGCTCCTACGAGCATGGCGCCTGGTCATGCTGTAGAAGTATATATATATATACCATGGCCATATACAACAACCCCACTCTCTCTGAAGCTATCTCTGTGCTTCCTCAAAGTCCCGTCTTGGTGTTCGGCTATCTTAAGGACCTGTCATGGGAAATGGGCACATTATGGTTTCATATCGATTAGTATTTTCTGTCTAACCGCCCTCATATCACCCTAGGGATCTGCTTCTTCATAGCATGTTCCCCGATGGCTATTTCATCAGAGGGCGGGATAGTAATGGCCTTAGAGCCAGTAGTAATTGACTATACATGGTGCACGGTGTAGTTAAGAAAATAGAAATTATTCTTGGATTGGTTGAGGTACCTCTCGTAGGCTAGCCCTCGGGGTATTCTCCCTATCCGATTTGGGACGTAAAGCCGTCAGTCTTGAGTTGCGCTGTTTTGGGGGCATCCCAGGATTTCTCGGTGGATGTGCTCCTATTTTTCACCCCTAAAGCCCGGGTCCGGGCGAGGTGCTGTCCGATTTTTCCCAGAACTACGAACTTAACAAAATGGACTATTGGCAAATATGAGCAGACTGAAGCAATGCTTGAATAAATAGCCCCTATTGAAAACACAAACATATGAGGATTAGAACTCTACTAGCAGCAACGATAAAAAAAAAGAGGGGTAGCAAGTGGACAGCTATGAGAATTTACTGTGAACTGGAATCCAGAGGGTGCGATGGCCAAATGTAGTTCTGAAAATTGCAAGGAGAGGTAAAACAGAAATAGATAAAAATACGTGAAGAAGTCACACTCAAAAAAATCAGCAATTTGACACTTAGGCATTTGCATATATACATTTGCATTGCATTCAACTCTGGAGCTTTGCTCCCACCGGGGGTCAATTTTCCAATCTGAATGGGACGCCGAGCACGTGTAGCCGTGCATAGGGATCGATCCTTGTGCACGAGTAATCATCTGCACGCATGCTGGTTCATGTCAGGTCCTTGGGCAGTTGCATGAGCATAGGTATGTTGCTGAATTTCTGAAATTGAGACTAGGGAGGACTAAACTTTGAATGCAAATTTAATTCCCCGCAAGGTAGTAGCCGATTCAATTTCAGAGATGTGCTGAGGCATGGATAAGAAAGATAAATAAGGGTTCGAAGCCCAATTCCTCAAATTAGGAAGGAAAACTCAGTCAAAAGAAAATGAACTCATCAAGCACAACCTTCTGAGATCTGTTAAAATCAAAATGACTAGAAGCTGAATTGAGTGACAGATTCTAACGTTCCAACCCGTGGTTCAAAACTTAAGGTCACTGCACTAGAGGTAGCTGTATTGGCATATATGTTTAATTCCTTGAGCATTTGATGCGCAATAGCCATTTTGCCATCATGAGCATCCTTGCATACATGTGCAGTTATGAATGATCAAATACAATCGTACATAGGTGAAAAGAAAAGGGCAGTGATTAGAGCTTTGGGGCTGAATCTGAACTTCTGGAAGATTGACTGCAAATTGCATAGCATCTTCTGCATGGCCATTCATGGCAGACTTTATCCATATTTTTGCATGCATTTCCACATGGCATATATATAATCCAATACATGTGGGGGTATTAGCACTTGAACTCATGATGAGCCCTTGTAAATTTCCCCACACCTGCATTCACAGATAAGGACCTCATGCATTCTCATGTATGAAGCTCTACATATCATGTGCATATGTCCCTCTTAGGGCCCCTCAGACCATTACTTGTCCATCCCGTGCCTTGAAATTATGCATGATTTGCATTGGAAATTGGTACGCAAGCTCTTAGAGTAGCATGAATACTTTAAATCTGCCACTCCCATTCCATTTGCATTTGCATACATGCATATAGTGTGCATGACCGAACCACAGTAGTAAATAAAAATTGCATGTGCATTGGCATGCGAGCGCCCCTCATAATTGAATTTCGAGGAAAAAAAAGCAAAACCCCAAGTGAATGCAGAATTGAATTTACAGAGCTGTGATAATTCGCAATTGCTCATACATGTGTGTGAATTCATACCCATCAAAAGGGGGGGAAGCTCCATATGTATCCCGTTCAAATTTTTGCATGCTCTCTGCATTTGTCTTGCTAAGAAGTTCAATGATCTAATGTGCGATCATGATGAAAAGATACATGAATAGAAATTGAGAATGAATTTATTTGCACGGGTAGAAGAAAGAATCAAAAAAAAAATTTAAGTTAAAGCGTTGCTGGAAACTCTATTTAGGCTTGGGCAGGTCGACCTGTCCTTTGGACAGGTCGACCTGCCCCCAGTGTTGCGCACTGGTGCATCGACCTGCCCTCAGAGCTGTGCATTGGTGCATCGACTTACCCTTAGTGCTCTGCATTGGTGCGTTAACCTGCCCCCCAGTGCTGTGCATTGGTGCCTCGACCTCTCCGTAGTGCTGTACACTGGTGCATGGACCTGCCCTCAGAGTTGTGCATTGGTGCATCGACCTGCCCTCAGTGCTGCGCATTGGTGCCTCGACCTGTCCGCAGTGCTGTGCACTGGTGCATCGACCTGCCCGCTCAGTATTTCCAGCACTGGCATTGTCGGTCGACTGAAATGAACCCTCGGTCGACCGAACCCCCCCTTATTTTCCAAAAAAAACAAACAACAAAACAAGAAAGGAATAAAATAAACTCATGTTTCAAAAAAATCAAATAATAATAACATAATGAAACATCCTCCACAGCCTCGTTTCTCCCCGAGACCCTGCATAAAGGGAATATCAACGCTGCTCTGCTAAGTTGGACTTGGACTTCGGGAACCATCCCGATATGGCCACGATCTGGCATTGCCCTGAGCTCGATAAACCAGACTCATTTCCACTGGGATTTGATCCCATCCTTTATCAAATTTGCCGTATACTCAGCATACATTTGTACAGGTTTTGTATCTGTCTTCGTCACGCTTTCAACACGGACTCCCGTCCGAACACAAAATGGTCGGTAAGCGACCAACATGATTTAAGCATTTCCACCCCATCGAGGGGTATTTTTCAAGTGATTCACGAATTTCAATACTCCATTTCATTAATGTTAATTTTAGGCCGTAGGGACCCTTTTCCTGACAATCAATCAAGGGTTTTCCTCTCTCCGAGAGGATGTAAACAACGACGTGACCTTTACAGCACGATGAGTTTTTGTCCCGACACGATATCCACAATTGTCTGATCAGTCAGACGGCGCACATCTGTGACTTCTTTAAAGCCCGAATAAGTCGTCACCTAGGTGACTGGCATGCCCACGCACTAAATAAGCCAATAAATGAATTGAATGAACAAACAAAAGAAGTATCCCAAAAGTGCGTCCACAAGTCTGGCACGCCCGGTGGGATAGGATTTCCCTTCATCTCCTCGCGGGATTAGGGGCCCTATGGCCTCCTCTTGAAATTCTAACTATTTTACTTGTAATTGCAGGATCATATTTCGACGATTACAATGGCCGTCAGCTTCGGACCGTTAGTCGTCGCAAGCCATGCCAACCATGGCTACCTCATGGTGCCGATCAAGTTCGGCAATTTTCCTCCGGTGGTCGGCTTCCCCATCTTCTTGGGGGTGGCTTTCGTCAACTTGCTGGAGACTGAGGGGCCTAATCCCGCCAAAGTCCACATCCCCGCCACGGGGACTTCTACCACCAAACCTGCTATGTCGGCAACTACTCTTGACCGCGTGGCGGTCAAGACTGTGGGCTGTTTTGTCTACCACATCCATTTCGACACGGGCTCCACTAGCAAGAAGTCGACATCCAGCCAAAGAAGGAGCCAAACGTATGTTGCTGCTCCCATGGGCCAGATCTCCAACACCGACAAATCGGTTCTGATCGGAGGCATTCGAGTCCACCTTAATGGTCGAAGGGCCGACGTGATTCCCGAGCGAATCGTGCCGAATGTCCCTGTGCGCAACTCTTTCCAAGCGTTAGGGAGAATGGAAAAGAAGAATACTGGAGCAGCCCGTTGGCCGAAGAATGAGCCGGCCCTCAGGTCGTTCAAAACCAAACAAGTTTGGGTGCCCAACCCCACTTGGGTCCCAGTGCCAACTCTGTCGGGACCTGTCGAGGCCAACATGCCCTAGATGGAAGAGAAGGAAAGAATGAAGAAGAACGAGATGCCGACAGGGGCATCTCACAAGCCACATGTCCAAGCCTACATGCGACATGCAAATGCTTCTTTACATGTTGAGAATCATGGTAGGATTGCCAAGAGGGATCGGCCCGCCTATGGGCCCTCAGCACAAGCGAGGGTACCGCCACCCACAGTTTACCCTGATTATGAAGAAGAAGACATCACCCAGGCTGTGCACAGATATCTCCGTGGCCTTGGGAACACCTCCCTAGGGAGGCAGCGGCTGCTACATGCCATCACTACTACTGAAGAGGGTCGAGGATATCCAACCGACCTGGATGAAATAGAAGATGCAGAATCAGGGTGCTATGGGCCTCCCCGCCATGAAGAAGATGCACCGAGAGTCTCGGTGTTTGAAAGGTTGTCCTTCCCCAGTTAGCCAACCAGGCGTGTGAAAAGAAGGAATAGAAACATGCAGGTTTATACATGTCACATGGCTAGAGTGGCCAGCCGCTATGGGACTTTGCCTGAGGAGCCCAAAGGAGTTGTCAGAATTGCCGAGAAGCCGAGCCCTCTCACAAGAAGAGGGAAAGCTGCTACCGACGTGTTGCATACCCTAGTCGAACAATAAATCCAAAAGTTACAACAGTGGTCCTGACCGCCAATGTAATCACAACTGAAGATGATAGTGGGGTGCCATCCACGTCGTCTGAAGAAGCACCAGCCCTCCCCAGCCCCTCTATCAATGACCTGGCTTTGCTGATGTTGCTACATAGATGCCAGCAAGATATTGAGGCACTGAAGAAGCCGCTGAGCGAAAGGGACACACATGCTCCTGCCCCCGGGGTAGCTGAAGGTCAACCCAAAAAATCAGGCGGCAGTAGCCAGGCGTTTGAAGCCTCGCCGCAGGCAACCCCATCCCAGCTGGCACCCAGCTATACTGGGGCCATTCCTCTCCCGCAACAACAACTTGCGGCTATGCCGCTACCCTAAATTTTCTAGTTTCAAGGGGGCCCTGCCACGCCCCACGCGGCCGTGTTAACAACATCGCATATGCAACAAGCTCATTTTTACCCAAGCCCGGTTGATCCAGCGGTGATGAACAAGCTCATGGTTGAGCATATGATAGAAATGAAGCTGGCGGAAAGGAGCGATGGTGAAGCTGCCTCATTTGATGTATACAGGGTTCCATACCCATCCCACCATGCTGCCAAGAGGTTGTCCCCTGGCATCACTAAGCCTCCAAAGTTCGAGAAGTTCAATGGGCAAGGATCTCCGCGGGAGCACATTGCCTACTACACTAATGTGATGGGCGACTTAGCTACTGATAAGTCATACCTGCTGAAGTTCTTCGGGTCCACACTAACGGGGCTCGCCTTTGAGTGGTACTCAAGCTTGCAGCCCGGGTCTATTATTGATTGGCCCGACATGCACAGAAAGTTCAAAGAAAGGTTCCACATCGTCGAGAGGGAGGTGACGGTGGCCAAACTATATGAAACCAGGCAAAGGAACGATGAGTCCACCCTAGAATATATCAAACGATGGAGGAACCTCAGTATGAGGTGTAGGCGACCGCCTCATCAGGAGGATGTCATCCAAATATGCAAGCAGAACTTGAGAAGAGAAGTGATAGAAAGAATGATAGGCACTGAAATTAAGTCATTTGACCGACTGAATAATGTTGTAGCGGAAGTCAAGGCATTCCTCTCGAAGTACTCTGCTGCACCCGCCACTTCAAGCCAGAAGGCCAGGTCAACCGACAAACGACCGACATCTCAAGAAGTGCACACGGTCGACTTCAAAGCCTTCGAGCAGTAGAAAGAGAAAGACAAAGGGGTATCTGAGTCTCCCCCGTTCAAGCCGGCCGATTGGCGAGAACACCCCTCCCTTCGGGATAAAATGAAAAAGCTATATTTATTCCCTCGAGATAAGACTCGAGTCTTGTTCGAATGGGCTACGAAATTCAACAAGACCACTCTCCCAAAATCGAAGAGGCCAGGTGATCTCATAAGAAAAGATGACCCTCATTTCTGCCCGTATCATCAAATGATCGGGCATACTATCGAGGACTGCTATATCTTCAAAGACACTATTGAGTCTTTAATCAAGAAAGGGAAGCTGCAACTGGGGGAGCACAAAGTCGATCCCCAGCGCTCGCATGAAATTCCCACTATGGGGGTAACAATTAACATGATATCTCTATATCAGCAGCTACCCGAAAAAGTGGCGGAGGCCTGCACTCAACACACTTATGAGGCCTATATCCTAGTGCCAGCAGAAGACGAGGGAAATTGGCACTCCGTGCCGACAAAAACAAGAAGAAGTGCAGCGTCTCGTCGTGGCCCAGGAATTCACATATGTGGCATCACACCTCAGTCGGAACCCCCAGCTGTGACCCCCGTCTGGCATGAGACAGCTCCTCAGCTGGTCATCAGACAGTTCACCAACAATAAGAACACATTCCCCTGCGGGCATACAAAGAAACCAGCCCGGCAGTGGAATAACTGCAAGAAATTATTAATGGGCTAGATGAATATGAATAGCACAAAATTCAGCCGGTCCAGTTGAAGGAATATGTCCCTTGGGAACATTTTGAATCCCTGGAATTAGCAGAAGAAGCTGAAGCTAAAGCTGAAGAACCAGGCATATGGGATGAACCTCCAAAGGAGTAGCCGTCGACTGTGAAGAAAAAGAAGAAGAAGTCCAAGAACAAAAGAAAAAGCCTTGCCGTATCTTGCAATGCTATTGCGGCCCTGTTCGACACAGTCCGAATTTTTGAAGAAGGTGATGAAGAGGCATGCCTCGAGCCAGCTGAGGCAAATCAAGCTGAAGCTTCCACCTCCCAGCATGCCACTAGGTCCGGAAGAAAATAGGAGCATCTCCCCCAGGCTAACCACAACATTATGTTGCGTGGTGAGCAACCATACCAGGTTCCCCAGCCTAAAGTCAAAGGCACAGAAATTCCTCCTCTGCCGGGGCTCTACCCGGAGCATGCAAGCAACCAGGGGGTCCCCTCCTTTGCTGAATTTCTATCCTCTCAGGAGGGCAAGCGGTCATGTCCGCAGCCACAATGGAAGGTCAAGGGTGCTCCCACCTTACCCTCAGTAGTCTCTCCTCCAGCAAATAAAAACTACGCAGGCATTCCAAGCCTCACCGAATTTATGCAAGGGAATGAGCTGGTTGGACCGGCGCAACAAATTCGGACGACACCTAAAGAAAAAAGTGAACTGTCTCCCGAACCAACTCCTCAAGAATACCCTAAGGGCAGGCATAAAAGGTTCGAAGAGCTGAGGTTGACCAACGTCAGAACCACCAGCAGAATAGTGAGGCAACTGAAGAAAATCCCTGCAAGTTTTTCTGTCTGGGATATACTCTCCCTTGCCGAAGAAATAAGACAAGCCGTTATCACGGCCCTACAAACCCCGGCATACTTTGAGAGCTATTCTGCCGAGGCACAGTCGGGGTGGCTATGACATTCACGAAGGAAGATATGCTTCTGCCCTCCGTCAACCACAATAGACCGCTCTACATGAGGGGGCAACTGAATGGCCAGCCAATAGGTAGAATTCTAATTGACTCGGGGGTGGTGGTAAGCATACTCCCCTATCGGGTATATCAGAAGTATTATTTTGATGTACACCTCATCGAGGTCAGGGATATGAGAATTGCCGATTTCAACCAAAAATTTAAAGTTCCTATGGATGTGGCGAAGTTTGAACTCTCACTTGGCGACTTCACTACCAAAGTGCAATTCCATGTGATAAACTCCGATACGTCATACAAGGCATTGTTGGGCTGGCCGTGGCTGCATCAAAATCAGGTGGTGGCTTCCACCCTCCACCAATGCATGAAATATCCACGAAATGGAAAAGAAGAGAGAGTGTTTGCCGACTTGCACCCCTTCGAGGTGTTCGAATGTCACTTGTTGGATGCATCTCTGTATCTAGAGAAGCCGAAGAAGCTTACCCCCCCAGCCAAAGACAAGGGGAAGAATAAACTAGAATCCGACGACCGGTTTGCTCCGTCGCCGCCTGACTAAGTGGCTCCCCTAGAGGTATCACTCATATTTGAGGAAGAAGGAGAGCTCAAAGAAATTCAGCTAAGCATTTACCCTAAACCGGGGGCATTAAAACTCGAAGAGTTACTTGGGGATGTCAAGGTCCCGTCAGGGATCATCAAGCCCCTAGTTGATGCAGACTACCAAACAGTCAAAGTATTGAAGATCCTGGAGGTCCCCAATCCTGATGGCCAACCCACCATATTTTATGTGGCCAAGGAGCAGCCTACAAAAGGGGACGATGATTGCATATTCCCCGAGGAGATGCATGATCCACCTGTCCCAATTATGGGGCTCCCATATATAACTGGCCACGCAATCAAGTTGGCCAGAAAGGAGTAGATCTCGTTCTGTCAACCCTCCAGTCAAAACAAGATGTTCAAAGAATTATGGGATCCGCCGAACATGGACAGAAGACTGCTACAAATTACTCAGCACCCGGGACTGGATTTCTCTATAGAAGACTACCAAGAAATCGACATGATTTCTACCTACACTGTAATAGGTGAAGACCCCATGGGGGCAATTTATGATGAATACATAGGAGACTATGAACTAATTGAGCCATCGGCTGAATTAAGAGGCTCAGGCCCGTCTTGGCCGCGGGCGCACAATGATCATGGAGATGCTACTCCATGTAGATGCTGGGAGTCCATCTCTATGGAAATAGCTACAGTTCCCAGCAACAACTCACAAGAGTCAGAAGCTGAAGGAAGTCATCCTGCCCTTAAGGGCGTTCCGCCTGCAAGTTGGCACCCAAGCCGCACAGAATCTACATCACCAACACCAGTGTCGTGTTCTCAGCCCAGTGAACAACCAACTACCTCAGAAGAAGGCCAAGTCGAAGCTCCGCCATTAGGCAAAATGAGACAAGAACATATCTATGAGGCCCTCGAAGTTGAAGAAGATGACGAAGGTTTCATCGACCTATAGCCGGCCCCTCCAAAAATAGAAGATGGCGGCCAAGCCACTATCGACGAATTGGTCAAAATAAATCTCGGTAAAAAGGATGATCCCATGCCGACCTTCCTCAGTGCCCTCTTATCACTCGAAGAGAGGGGGGAGTATGTGAAGCTACTCTAGGAATTCCGAGACTGCTTTGCTTGGAGTTACAAAGAAATGCCAAGCCTCAACCCTACAGTCGCCCAGCATATCCTGGCCATTGACCCTCAAGCCGAGCCGGTGAAGCAATCACCTCGATGAATGAGGCCCGAACTGATAAACCAAGTCAGCAAGGAGGTCGACAAACTGATAGACGTTGACTTCGTGGCTAAAAATCAATACACTACATGGCTGGCCAATATCGTGCCAGTCAAGAAGAAAAGTGGCTAGATCTGGATTTGTGTGGATTTCCAAGATCTGAATAAGGCTTGTCCGAAGGATGACTTTCTGGTGCCAATCACCGAAGTCATGATCGACGCTACTACCGGCCATGAGACGTTATCGTTCATGGACGGGTCATCCGGCTACAATCAAATCTGGATAGCTGAGCATGATAGAATCCATACGGCTTTCCGATCGCCTAAAGGGATATTCCATTACAAACGGATGCCCTTCGGCATCAAAAATGCTGGCGCCACCTACTAGAGGGCAATGACAAAAATATTCGATGAATTACTCTATAGCAAAGTCGAATGTTACATTGACGACTTAGTCATCAAAACAAAGAAGAGGGAGGATCACCTAGCTGATCTCAGAATTATATTTGAAAGGTTGCGGTTGCTTGACGTGAAGATGAACCTGATGAAGTGCACTTTTGGCGTCTCTAGCGAAAAATTCCTAGAGTTTTTTGTCAGATACCGAGAGATTGAGATAGACCTCGCAAAGATCAAAGCTATTCAGAAGCTGCCTCCTCCTAGAAGCTTGACAGAGTTACGGTCATTGCAAGGCCGGCTAGCCTACATCAGTAGGTTCATCTCCAACTTGTCTGAGCGGTGTCAGCCGTTCCATAAATTAATGATGAAGGATACCTCATTCCACTGGAGCGAAGAATGTCAAAAAAGCTTTCAATCAATTGAAAGAATACCTGAACACCCCGCCAGTCCTGGGGGCACCTGTTAAAGGGCGATCGTTGATCCTGTACATAGCTACCACTGAATATTCTCTGGGGGTAATGTTGGCCCAAAACAATGAAGAAGGAAAAGAACAAGCCCTCTACTACCTCATCCGAAGATTGGTCGGGGTTGAAGCAAAATATACACCTATCGAAAAAGTCTGCCTCACACTGGTCTTCGCAGTCAAGAAGATGAGGCATTACATGCTATCGCATGAAGTCGAGCTAATATCCAAGGTTGACCCGGTCAAGTATATACTCTCTCAGCCAGTTCTCAAAGGATGGTTGGACAAATGGGCTGTCATCCTCATGGAGTTTGACATTACCTATGTGCCGCAAAAGGCCATCAAAGGCCAGGCCATTGCAGACATCTTTGCAGTACACCCCGTGCCTGAAGATTCTCCTTTGATCAATGAGCTCCCCGAAGATGAGACCCTAGAAGTGGGCCAAGTCCAACAAGTCACCTGGCAGCTACACTTTGATGGTGCTTCAAGAATAGAAACATCCCCGTCGGGACAAATAAGAATAAGAGCGGGGGCAGGAGTTGTCCTCAAATCCCCTGAAGGAGAGGTGCTACATACCTCTTGCTCAATCAACAAAGCATGCACAAATAATGAAGCAGAATATGAAGCTCTAATTATTGGCCTCTAGGTTGCTCTCTACATAGAGATCTGCATGCTTCAAGTGTTCGGGGATTCGATGCTGATCGTCAAACAAATCCAAGGGCAGTTTGAGGTCCGAAAGCCCGAATTACTCCCGTACCACGCTAAGGCGAAGCAACTCATGTGAAAATTCTACTTTATCGAAATAAACCATGTCAGTCGAGGTCAGAATGCACAGGCCGATGCATTGGCAAAGTTAGCAAGCTCATTGGCAATCCCACCAGATGAATCACTCAATATACGGGTGATCAACTGATGACAGGTCCCCAGCATGATAGAAGAAGAACCAAGAGGAGAGGGGCCTGAATAGCAACCGCGGAAGTGGTCGGCTCACCTGACTGACGCGAGCCCCTCATACAATGGTTTAAACACCAGCAGTTACCCAAGCAAAGGGGAGAAAAGATCAGGTTGATCCGAATAATGGATTCCTATGAAATTAGAAATGGAATTTTATTCCGAATTGTGGTGGATGCCAAAAAGAAGATACTGCTTCGGTGCCTCTCTATGGAGAAAGCCTAGAGAGTCATGAAGAAAATTCATGCTGGGTCAGCCGGGGCACCCCAGGCAGGGCTGAAGATGAAGATCGAAATTAAAAAGTTGTGCTATTATTGGTCGACAATGTTCGATGACTATTGCAGGTATGCTAAGTCGTGTCAAAAGTGCCAAGAGCATGCAACGGTCCCCAGGCGACCTCTAACACAGTTACATCCAACAACACCCAGTTGGCCATTTGCTCAATGGGGAACAAATGTTGTGGGCCCATTGCCCACATCCTCTTCGGGATGCAAATATACCCTAGCAATAACGGACTATTTCTCCCGCTGGGCGGAGGCTATATCCCTAAGAGAAGTAACAGGAGAAATCGTGGCCCGATTTATCCGACGAAATGTAATATTCCGATTCAGCATTCCCAACCGGATCGTCTCAAACAACGGAAGTCATTTTTGGAATCAAAATGTCACGCCCTGAACCGATAGCAGCAGGAAGCGATGCTCGGAACGTGGCAGCGAAACAGTCATGATAAATAGAGCAGAAATTAAATAAACATAATAAAATAATATCCAACACATGGAGGCCATTAATTTGAGAAAATTATAATTTTATTGATATTTGAAATTTTAAATACAATGTGGACTCAATAAAAGAAATAAAGAAGAGAAATAGCAAGACCACTATACCAACTAGACTCAAGAAAATAAAAAGACTCGGTCTCAAGGTTCTAGGTTCACTCGATCACGGTGGCCCGAGCGTAGTTGCAAACGTTCCATCTACCGCGTTACCTGAAAAGGATGGAAATAAGTGGGGGTGAGCGAAAAGCTCAGTAGGAATTACACTCTATCATCAGGCAGATTTAAGTAATTAACCATTTTATGAATGCACAAATAATGCAAGAAACTCAAATAAACAAACTAAATAACCAACAAGATCCGAATATAATTGATGACTAAATGGAAAGGAATATTTCATGTCGAGATATCAAGTACCAATAACAAGAACTTTCCAATGAATGGTCATTTATCAAGTCAAGTCCAGTCGAGTCACGCAGGCAAGTACTTCACGCTTTAAGCATGAATAGCAAGTATCACGAGAATGTGGAATGTCATAGACGTAACACGCTAGAGAGTACTCGGTGCCAAATGCCACACCTAGTCATTCATCTCCCCGAGGATCAAGTACTTTTCGGGTGCTCCTCCCAAGACCAGACTGGGCCCTTAAAATGATTGTCTTGGCATTGATTTGTTTGGATCAAGGACCCCACGAATCTAGACATCCACAATATTTAATGGCCAAGAGTTCCAAAGTCAAGCTATGTAGCAAGAACGATATATGTAGGAAATAGATTTCTTGACAGATTTCCAAGAATAAGCTCTTTATCAGGAAGAATATACATATAAGTCATTATAGGAAATGACTTTGAAGGAAGATCATGATGTAGACCCATCAAAGGTCACAATCTCAAGGTAGAATAGCCGGGAGAGGCTATTAGGATTCAATACACAAAAAAAAACCATGAAAAAATATGATTTCGGAAAAACTGGCAAGTATGCGGTCAGAGGCAGGAAAAACGGTCTAACACGGACCGCTATATCAAGTAAACGGTCAAAAGAAAGGCCGCTCAGAACGAAGGGGGTTCTTGGGCCTTAAGAAGTGTAAACGGTCTAAAATGGGCCGCTCCAAAATAGAACGGTCCACTAAGGGCCATTTGGAAACTGAAGCCGACGCACCCAAAATGTCGGTGCACAAACCAGGAGGGTCGGTGCACATGCTAGATGTACATGGTCGTAAAGGGGCCGCTTAAAGCATCAGACGGTCATGGTTGGACCGCTCATTGACAGAACGGACTCAGAAGGGCCACGCTATCACCGAACAGCCCCGATTCTGGGCTTGTGCAAAAGTACGCGATTCGATCAAGTCCAAAGGTTCAGGCTTTGTGGGTACAAGTCGCCCGGCGTCCTAGTGGGAATCCCAAGCTCGCGGGGGCTTACGGAGGCCTCGGAACATGAACACCTAGTATGGCGGAAGGAATATCCGACGGAGAGATAATTCGATGCCCAAGAATTAATAGCTCACAATCAACGGAAACGAGACATTCGGTCCAGTCGCCACCACTGGAGTGGCACGACCTTAAAACAAGTTCTAACTATACAAATGAATTGCAACTAGTCACTTGATCAAGCATATTAGTCTACTTTCTTTTCATTTAAACTAGAATACATGGAAGGTGAACATGGAAAGGACAACATAATTGGATGAGAATTAGACCTTAGATCAAATATTTCATGAATCCTAGTCATTAGTGTGTTCATACTACAAATTTAAGCCCTAAAATCATATTATCTAATCAAGAAAAATAGAACACAACATGCTAGAAATGAGTAACATTTTACTGAAACAGGGTTAAAACGATTTATATATGGACTACTCAATGCATTCGACGGTCAGAGGAGGACCTCTCAGAACCAGCGCAACTCCACTTTTCTTTTGAAAACCCACCACCATAACACGGTCTATCGAGGGGCCGTTCCATTCTTTAGACGGTCATTTGAGGGCCGCTCCACTTGGAACCCCGCCGTATAATGACGGTCAATCTCGTGGCCGCTTGACACATAAGCGGTCTAACTGGAGGCCGCTCAGTCCAAAGAAACGGTCTGTCGTGCGACCGCGGAACAATAAGCGGTCTCTGTTAGGGCCGTTCAATGCTCGCCACGCCCGGAACGGTGACAAACCCGATACATGTCAAATGAAAAGCTTAATTTGATCTATATACTTCATACAAATTGGGCAAACTATTATCAATTGAAAGAGAACTTAAAAATGAACAAGAAGGCATGATCAATCTCAAGATTTCACTTCGATTAGCCTACATAAAACAGACGAAAAGGAATGTAGAAAACCCTAATCGCATGCTCTCAATGAAACGATGAATCCGCACGACATATATCATAAAAATTGGGCAAAACATGATCAAATAAAAGAGGATACAAAGGTGATCAAGTTAGCATGCTTTAATTAGAATTTGGCCGGAGAGAAACCTACCAATTTGGAGAAGAAAGAGGAAGACACGCTAAACCCTAATCCGCGAACACCGACGATCCTCGCCCTAATTTACCCTTGATCGGCCACTAGAGGTCACGCCGTCTGTTGGAGAAGCAAAATGAGGTCTAGGGCTGCAAAAGCCCTCAACTTATAGCGTCCAAGGAGGCTTCTAGAGGTCGAATTGGACTCAAGAGTCCAAGGAAGAAAAACTAGCAAAAATCTCGCACCTTGACCAAATCCGCGCCGCCGCTGCCGAGAGAAGCATCTAGAGGCTAGGGTTTTAGAGGGGAAACGATCTACTAGGGTTAACCTAACATTTGGGACAGGTTTGGGCTCGATTGGTTGAGAATTGGGCTCTAATTTGGTCGATTAAAGTTGGTCAATGAAAAGTAACGATTTTGACTAAAAATTCCTTAATTCAGTCTAATTAAATTTTTATTGGGGGTCGGCCCAGTTGACATTATTGTTAAATACTTCGTTCTCTATAAGAATGTAATTTTTTTCATATTTTTAGGAATTAGTCAAAACTTTGGCCTACGGGTGAAATTCAATTAATTTGATTTATATATATTATATTTCCAATCATCGTAGAAAAATTCGATTGTATTTTGAAATACGAAATTCCTTTTAAGATAATTGTAGAAAAATAATTATTTCTAGTTATCACATCTTATTCCATTACATACTACAAACTTTAATTTTATGCTTTATTATTTAACCGGGGTGTTACACAAAAGGTCTACAGATTGGCCGATAAGTACAAGATTGACTGGAGAACATCCACTCCATACAACAAGTAGGCAAACAGGCTGGCAGAAGCATTTAATAAAACCCTCTACACCCTCCTGACGAAGACTGTCAGTTCTAACAAAAAGGACTAGGAAGACAAGATGTACGAGGCTTTATGGGCGTACCGTACCGTCTATAAAATCCCAACGGGTTTTTCGCCATTCTCTTTGGTGTACGGCTCCGAAGCAGTCATCACCATTGAACTGGAGGTACCCTCACTTCGGGTTGTAATCCAACATGAATTGGTCAAAGACGACTGAAAAAATATGGAGCGAAGATTGGAAGAGCTCTTCGACCTAGAAGGGAAGCGACTCCAAGCTCAACAAAACATATAGGTCTATCAGGCCCACATAACATGCGCCTTCGATAATGATGGGAATCAACACCGGGCACTAACCTTTTATTTTTACATTTGTGTCCTTTTTGTTTACATTTATATCCTTGGCTAATTGGGTTTACAATTGTAAGGCATTATAAGCCAAAGGGTTAGTCATTAGGAATCTTTGGGTTTCTTTGCAAAAAGGCCTTTGGGTTTCTATGTAATTTGCTAGTAGGTCCAGCAGGGCCCCCACCTTATTTTTCATTGGTCCACCTAGGATCTAGGGTCCATGTGGGGCTAGTTCAAACTCTAAGATTGGACTTGGACCAAGGGGGGGAGAAAGTGGAAGAAAATTCAAACTTGGACCAAGCAAAGTCCAAGATGCTCCCCCCTTTACTATTGTTTATTCCTTGTTCTATTTTATTTAATTTGGTTATTTGAACACATGGTGGATTAATTATCTTATCCCTAGTTTACCCCTCCCTAACCCTAGATCTAGGGGTAGTTTATGTCTTTTTTCCATTTCTATATAACCCATGTATTTTGTGAATTCCTTAGCAATTAATGAAGAGAAAATTCCATTTGTTGCTCAAATTTGTCCAAGGGCACCCTCTCTCCCCCTTGGAGCTGTGATAGCTCCGAATTTCAGAGGTGTGAAGCCTCTCAATTCCCCCCTCTCTGAGTGAGAACCTCAGCACCACCCCTGCCGCCGCCATCGAGCCGCCATCACACCACTACCGCTGCCTCGTCGGAGTTCTGTCCACCCCTATACAGAAGCTTGAAGCCGAAATTTTATCTCCCAATCAGGAGATCTGTTCGACCTCAAATTTTGAGGGTTGGTTCTTCCTATCATCCCCCATCCCCAGTTCAAATTTCGTGTCATTTCGCCTTCGTTTAGTATTTTTCCCGTAATTAAGTTTTACCCTCCAGCAGTCTGCCAGTTTACAGATCCGTGGGACAGTGTCCTGTTGTTGTATTTTTCCCCCACCCTTACCCATCTCCAAAAATTCCCAAAAAATCATACGTGTTCCTCACATCCCCCTCTTTCACCCATAATTTTCTCAGAGTCTAGATCCATCGTTTTTGTGTCAGTCAAAATTCATTTTTCAGGCAGAGCCTGTTATGTCTTGACTGTCTATAATTTCGGGCCAGAAACAAATACAACCCACAGAGTTTTTCATTTCCAATCCGTTTACTGGATGGATCTGAAAATAATATATGTTGTAGCCCTTCAAGTCTAGTTTCCAACGGTACCAACTTCACCTCGATCCGACGTCGGATCTGGGCACAACAATTATTTTCGTGAAGGCACGCAGATCAGATCCGAGTCAAGCCAGCAGAAGCAGTCCGGGAATTAATTTCTCAGAAAATACACCGGCTCAGATTCGGCCGCCGCCGAGTTCGGAGATCGAAGAAGAGTCTTCCACCGGCGTCCCAGCTAGTTGCCACAGCAAGGATTCGACCGGAAGCCGTCATCCCAGTTGCTGAGTTCGCTTGCTGAATCGAGTTGGAACAGTACCGAGTTGGAATCGAGTCAGACCAGCAGCCCGTCTCCGACCTGATAGCCCTTCCGACTCGCTGCCCATCAACTCGAGACCGCTACTCCTGGGTCCTACTGTAGCCCTTTACCTCCTTACGTGGAGTGGGCAATAAAATTCACTGCTGTAAATTATTGATAATTACTGTACCGGGAGTGACGGTTCTTGGCCGAGGTCATCTTCCCCACGCCCAGAGCATGGAGGTACACTCACCACCCTCCTCTTTTGGCATTTGCTTTACTCGTATATTTTCATATGCCGCTGCTAGAGTGATAGGAACATAGCTCGTTATACTTTTATCACCGCTGCGAGAGTGAGTGAGTGGAACCCGTCCCATGACTCGATCCGAGCACGTGGAAAAACCGATACCTGAGACTCATTGTCGGTTTCTCAACCGCGTAGATCCACGCGTTTCCCTAGCTTAGGGACGTCTGCGAGCTAGAGTCCTAGGTTCGCGTCCCATCCCGCATCAAATTGGTATTAGTGAAGATTAAGTCTAGGGTCGTCGGTTAGTCGATCCAAGGTGTCGCATTTGCATTCCTTTACCCGGTATATCAAAAGGTGTTTCCGGAATGAAGGTTGGACACTTGCGTGAGTTCGATCTTCGGATCATACCTCCACCACGTACCAGATATTGGTTGAGTCTAGGTTTGTAGTCGAGTCTGCATTCCAACTTTACATTGTTGGTTTAGGGTCGTGTCTAGTCCAATAGAGTGTCACTTAGTTGTCTGCATGTCTAACTATCCACCAGCCCATGGCCATTCCCCGAGACCATGCGTCTGATTGGTCATCCCTGGTGGCCCAATTCAATACTTTCATGGCCCGACACCCGACCCCTAAGCCCACAACCGAGTCGTTCCAGCACCTTATAGTGTCCACTGCCATTCTACCTAATGGGTTGCATACGGAAATCGACTTCATCAGTAGGGTGTCATCTAACTTTATCTCACAAGACATAGTTGAGTCTCTCTCTAAGACCAGGCAAATTGTTCTCAATGGTGGCTTAGCATTCGTAGAGTTCCAATGGAGGTTCGGCCCCGTTCATTATGACGATGGAGCATGGTGCAAGGTCAACACACTTGCTGGTCCATCATTTTAGGCCAAAATTGGTTGGAAGAGAGGCGAGCAACCTTTGACAGGGATAGGAGGACCTGCACCTTATACCCACCTCACCTACCCGGCGAGTTCGTCTTCCATGATGACATTCAGCCGACCACCTCCGTGTCACCAACCACCCCGCCCCAGCGGCCCGTTCCACCTCCAGACTCACGCCCACCACCTCTCCCGGAACCCACCCATGTGGCCCCCTGTAGCGGGATTAGCCATTTCTCCCACCCGTGTCCTTCACATTCCCCTACCTTAGAGGACAAACATTCGCAGGATGCCTCTCTTGAGCCTATTCTAGTGAGTTATGAGGCTGACCAAGAGTTGGCCGAGGAGTACCTCGCTGATGTTTTGGGGATAGAGAGTGATCCAAGAGAGGGCCAGGGTCTGTTAGCCACCCCAACCCCACCAGTCATCCCGGAGCTGTCTGTCCCGCCCACTTTGCCCTCGATGGATATGCCATCTGCCGACCCTATACAATCTGCCATCCCGCTCTTACATGTCTCTCCTACAGTAGCGCAGCCACTAGTAACTACCGTACCATTGTCGACACCTTTTGTTGACGCAGTATGGTTTGATTTCTGCCATGCATATGAGAGATAGTATCCGGACATCCCCTTTTTCATGCTCCACACCAGGCGTTCGGATTGCCTTCCCATCACCCGCCTCCTCATCCTCCCGCACTTCCATACCCGTGGGCGAGTCTTCTCGAACCGGAGATGGTTGACGAGCGTTGAGACTCATGACATCAAGTTGTGGGTTAGTCTTTCTTTACACCTAGTGTATGTGGACGGTGTCCATCATCCTTACCGAGTCATGTTTCCCTTGTGTTTGTGTCTTTATCGTCGTCAATCATAGTATTACTATGAGTGTCTAGGTTTGTCTAGGGTCATTTATGGCCTTGGGTCATGTGTGAGTGTTTGTTTCGTACAGTCTGTGAGAGTCTGCATACGAGTCGGTCTAATGTCAGCTCGCGATGTCAGTCCCTTTCAAGCGTGAGGCAAGTCGGATCTAATGCGTACGTTGTAGACTTGCCGGAATTTGGGATCGTCTCTACCTCAATATCTCAGATCCAATCACATACAAGGACCCAATGGTGATTCCCAGTGAGTCTTGAGCCGCCTCCACCCCTTGTGAGTGACCCCACCCCGGAGTGTCTGCCACTAGCCTCATTCCTACAACATCATATGCATATCGAATATATACGAGATAAGCAGGTGACGATTACTTGGAGTGGAGCGTACTCCGCGCTACCAAAACGGTGACAGATCTGCAGGAGCCATACGCACAGCAGTACCCCTTACTCGACGGGGTCGAGTTCTTCCCACCCGGGGAGAATTGATGGGAATCAACACCGAGCACTAACCTTTTATTTTTACATTTGTGTCCTTTTTGTTTGCATTTATATCCTTGGCTAATTGGGTTTGCAATTGTAAGGCATTATATGCCAAAGGGTTAGTCATTAGGAACCTTTGGACAGGTCGACCTACCCCCAATGCTGCACAATGGTGCATCGACCTGCCCCCAGTGCTACGCACTGGTGCATCGACCAGCCCTCAATGTTGTGCATTGGTGCGTCGACCTGCCCCCCAGTGTTGTGCATTGGTGCCTCGACCTCTCCGCAGTGTTGTGTACTGGTGCATCGACCTGCCCTCAGAGGTGTGCATTGGTGCATCAACCTACCCGCGATCAATGACACCCAAGAGGGGGGGTGAATTGGGTGATAGAAAATTTTAAGTTTAAACCAATGTGAAAATTATATGAAGAAAAGGCACTACCAAATTAGATCTGATGCAATAGAGAATAGATCTATCAAAATCAATCACTATAATAGCTCTTTGATACTAGGCGGAGCTACGGAATCTGAGGATTCTCTCACGCAAGATGTTATCTTTCCGACAAGACTAACCTTGTCAGTCCGAACCCAGTTTTTGATATACCAGAGATCTATTAGAGAATGATCGATTAAACTAGATCTAAACGAAGAAATCAGCTGATGCAATACGTGAACATGCTAGAACAGAATTGGAGGTAGAAGATAAGGAGCAAACCACACAAGAGACAGCGATTTTTAGGTGGTTCGGATGCAGCAACGGCAACCTACATCCACCCCTCACAGACTGTGAGGATTCACACACTATCTTGTAAAGGATTACAAGATCAAACCACACACACACACTTGTGAGACGTTTGGAACTCCCACGAAGGTGCACAAGCACCGAATCACACATAAATGTGAAGAACCGACGAAAACACACACACACACACACACACACACGGCTCTGCGTAGATCCACACACACACAAGTGGTTGATATTACAAAAACACAAGATTAATGCCCAACAAGAATAGAGGGAGAAAGCAGGAAATAAAAGCTAGATTCAAGCTCCCCCTTAGTGGATGAAGGTGATCTTAGATGAAGCCAGCTCCACAGCTTTATCTTCACTTGAATGGCTTGCAGATGATCTTGAAAACCTTACTCTTGGATGAAGAACTCTTGGATGTAGCACTGTTCACGGAGCTACAGTAGCACTCCTCTTCCTCCCCTTGATAGCCTCCTTAGCTTGCTTAAGTGATTAGGGTTTTTGGCCCCAATGAGATGTTTTTATAGATCTTAGATGGTCAAGGGACAAGCCAGGAACCAGATCGACAAATCATGGCATGTCTTGTGACTTTGGGATTAAACAAACCCAATAAAAGGAGCTTCCCATGCTGAAGAACACAAGTCAACAATAGCTGCCTTGAAGCTGGCAGTCGACCGGTAGGAGGGGGCGGTCAACTGAACATTTACAGAGATTGAGTTTTTCAGCGCTGGGAAAACCGGTCGACCGGCCCCTGATTGGCGGTCGACCGCTGGCTGGAAAATCTACATTTTTAAGAGAGTTAGCCAATAAACCATGATCTGTGAACAGTTTATTTTATGACCACGTCCTGTTCCAATCAAAATGAGTTGGTTGAGCTTATCCTGGACAATTCATTAAATCAAGGTGAATTTAGGCATTTGCTGGCTTAAGGAAGGCTTGAGAGTGGTTTAAGCCAGTTATTACTTAGGTTGTAATTCTGGTGTTTTGTTATCATCAAAATCACTTTGAGAGACTTAACAATCTCCCCTTTTTTGATGATGATAAAACTGTAGATTACAATAGCATTGGCATGCCTGTAAGCAAAATGGAGCCTCATAAGGTCGATAAACCACAAGGTGAATAAAATGGCCACTCAACTCATTATTTGCGAAATAGATACGAAATGAAACACAAAAGCCAACCATTTGAGATCAAACACTAATTGTATTCATTTCATCATTCCATTAGAGGGTACATTGATGCTTGAGACAATGAGTGCAAGACTCTAGACACTGGGCACATGCGACAAAGCAAATGAGAACTGACACAATGCCTCACCAATGATCATGCATACAAACATACGAACATACCGACATAAAATATATAAGTCCTTTAGTACTACTTCTCCCCCTTTGGCATCATCAAAAGGGGATAGGATAGACGAAAAGAGGACCCAAAAGGCACAAGACCAAAGGACAGCAGTCTAGAGGGAGGAAGCAAAAGAAAAATCCTCATGGGGCATCTGCATGAGGCTGATCCTCTGGAGGAGGGGGCTGATATCCAAGGTGACGGTGGATGTCTTCAGGAGAATGATGTTGAACCTGAAGACGCTCCCGAATATAGCCAATGGAGACGTCACGGGCCGCATCACGGCGCTGCATGCCAAGAAGTGTCAGGTTCATGAAGTGGAAGGCCTGGCTAGAGTCAGCAACGTTGTCTGTGAGGCTAGTCATATGTGTGGAGAGTGTGGCCATCTGAGTGGAGAGAGTATCCAAAACAGTGGAGAAGGAATCTATGCGACTTGACATAGTGTCAATCACATTACCCATAGTGTCGATGCGATCCCCAAAGGTAGAAAGTCGATCCCCAAAAGTATCCACTCGAGTTTCCAGTCCAGTAAATCGCCTGTCAAAAGTCTCATAATCTACCCAAGAGTGTTGTGCGGCCCCCTGAGTAGAAGACTCTCCATGATAGAATTGAGGTGGAAGAGGCACCTCGGGATCCATATGGTGAGGTGAATGTGGAGGAGGCTGCTCCTCAGCCTCAACTGGAGGGGGAACATCCCCTTGATCCAGCTACTGCTCTTGTTCCTGCTCTTCCTCACTATCAACTTCTTTCCCATAAATTGGTATATCTCAGCATAGCTCCCCATCGGGACCATAGTAATTCCCAAAATCTATAAAGATCTTATGCTTATTATATATATCATCTTGTCGAAGATAAATGAACTGCTCATTTGCCAAATTGATCCCAACATATATGAAGACGCCTATCAACTGTGAAGCATATGGCAAGGATTGCCGGAGATAGGTATGGCAAGTCCCAATCAGATCTGTCATGAGCCGACCCATGTTGATGGTAATCCCATTCATGATATTGTAAAATAGAAACCTCTAAACTACTGTGACTTCATTTCGACTGCCAACCTTTGGATAGATGAGTGAAGTGAATATATGGTGCAAAATCCTTTGCAGTGGTGGAAAATAATTTGCATTCAAAGTGATTAAATCACTCACACCACGCACATAATCACAGTTTATCATGGCAATGAAAGTAGCCTCAACTTCACCATGACCAAAAGTCCGGTCAGCACCCTAGGCTGAGACTCCTAAGGCTCGTCGAAAAAGTGCGGGTGTAATATGTAACTCAACTCCTTGAACAACTGTATATAGCTCTTCATTTCTCTCAACCAGATTTCCATAAAATTGTTGCACCAGATTGGGATAGTATCTGGTATACTGCGTGACAAAATCTGTCCAACCGTCTTGAATCTCAAAAAGAGCACATAAATCAGGCAGAAGCTCATTCACCTCATTAAAGTCGACCAATCGGGGGTCGATAATAGGCCGTGGAGGCAACTGAGGTGCACGACGAGGTGCACGTGCTCGCTGTGGTGGAGGAGCCGGGGCCTCTTGCCTCTGGCCACTAGCTTCCCCTTGAGTAGAACGCCGAGAGCTTCGTCTAGGCGGCATCCCGAGCTAGAAGACCCGGCGGAAACACTTGAAGAAAAGACCCTCGTTCTAGGGGATGAAGATAGACTAAAAGACACTCTAAGGGCTTGCAATAGCCTTCTCCATGATCTGGAACCTAGGAAGTAGCTCCACGAATGCACGAACGGCCAAATGGAGTTCGTCCCGAAACCGTGACGAACATGTTGGATCTTGTGCGGGTGGAGAAATGATGAGGTTTAGGGGCTTAGGAGTGGAGTTTGGGTGTTCAAGGGTTAGGGGAAAGTGTTGGAGAGTGAATGGGAGTGTTAGAATGAGAGAAAGGGCTTTTAGGACCCCTTAAAGAAGGGTTCGGATGTGGTCCGGCCGGGCCGATTTGCCGCCACCGGTCGACCGGTGCGGGAGCGGCGGTCGACTGTAAGCCCCAAAAATCCCATTTTTTGTATATATATATATATATATATTCTTTCTTTCTTTCTTTTTTTTTATTTGAATGGGGACCGTCATCCGACTTTCTGATTGGAACCAACATCATGAAGTGGATAGAAGGAGAAGAGATGGAGATTTGAGGGAAGTTCTCTAACTCCCCCTCAGAAGGTGCCTTAGGTCCGGCATCACTGGGTCCACATTTATTTAGCCAAGGAATATCTGGCCTTAGAAATATTTTTCAGGAAGGGCTATATGTATAGATACAATCATGCATGCAGGAGTGTGTATGCACACACAAGGTATTAAGAGTTAATATATACAATATGCATGTTAATCTACCCTTGATACATATGAGTTTCTACAAGTGCAAATCTTATTCTAAGTGCAGACCTATGTATGCATGCTCTCACCTTTGCATATCCCAAGTTCTCTTCTTATCTTGTTAAATTGATCCTGGTTTAGGGGTTTGGTGAAAATATCAGCTAGTTCATTGTGTGTGTCGATGAAATTCAATTCAAAGACCCCTTTTCCTACATGATCTCTCAGAAAATGATGTCGAATGTCAATGTGTTTTGTCCTAGAATGTTGAACATGATTTTTTGACAAGCTGATTGCACTAGTATTATCACACAGGATTGGCACACATTACATTTCAACATCCAAATCAAGCAATTGATTTTTGATCCAAAGTACTTGGGCTCCACAACTTCCGACAGCTACATATTCAGCCTCGACCATTGAGAGAGCTACTGAATGTTGTTTCTTGGAGGCCCATGAGACTAGGCACCCACCAAGAAACTGATAGTACCCACTAGTACTTTTACGATCTACAATACATCCGGCATAATCCGCATCGGTATAAGCAATCAAATCAAATGAACTACCGATGGGAAACCACAAGCCAAAATCTATTGTGCCAATAAAGTATCTAAAGATGCGGTTAACAGCCATTAGATGAGATTCTTTAGGGCATGACTGAAACGAGCACATTATATACACTGAATTGAATATCAGGGCGGCATGCTGTGAGATACAGTAGTGATCCGATCATACCTCGAAACAGTGTAGGATCTACTATTTTACCATTTTCATCTTTATCTAACTTCGAGGTTGTGGCCATTGGAGTTGACAAAGGTTTTGCTTCATCCATCCCAAATTTCTTTAACAGCTCCAGTGTGTACTTAGCTTGATTGATGAAAATGTCCTCGGGTGTTTGCTTCACCTGCAATCCAAGAAAGAAATTCAGTTCACCCATTAAGCTCATCTCAAATTCTCCTTGCATGATTTCTGCAAATTCTTCACATAAGACATTGTTAGTAGCTCCAAAATAATGTCATCCACATATACTTGAACTACTAATATGTCTTTACCTGATTTCTTGTGAAGAGTGTTTGGTCAACCTTACCTCTTTTGAAACCATTTTCCATAAGGAATGAAGTGAGCCTTTCATACCATGCCCTTGGTGCTTGTTTTAACCCGTACAAGGCCTTCTGTAACTTGTACACATGCTTTGGATGCTTTGAATCTTTAAAACCTGGAGGTTGCTATGCAAAAACATCCTCCTTGATGTAACCATTAAGAAAATAGATTTAACATCCATTTGAAATAGTTTGAAGTTCAAAGAGCAAGCATAGGACAGTAAGATCTGGATTGCTTCTAGTCTGGCAACCGGTGCAAAAGACTCATCAAAATCAATACCCATCTCCTGACTATACCCTTTGGCCACAAGCCGGGCCTTGTTCCTAACAACCAATCTCGCATCATTTAACTTGTTTCTGAAAACCCAACGGGTTCCAATTGTGGGATGATTCTTAGGACGCGGCACGAGAGTCCACACTTTGTTCCTTTCGAACTGGTGTAGCTCTCATGCATAGCCTGAATCTAGGATTCATTTTGAAGAGCTTCATGAATATCCTTAGGCTCTTCTTGTGAAATTAAGGCTATCAAATCCTCTTCTTCTACTTGCCTTAGTGAAGACCTAGTTCTTACCCCATCTTGAGGATTACCGATTATGTTTTCGGCTGGGTGATCTTTCAAGAACATAGAAGAACTGGGCAAATCGTGGTGTTGTACTTGTTGTTCTTGAAGTGTTTCAATTGAAGGATCTTCATCTCTTCACTCTTGCTGGGGATCCCTTCAGTTGGTTCAGTCTTGGCCTTAGCATCATTTGAACGTTTGGGATCTTCATCTCATCCACATTTGAAATAGATTGATTGGTTAGTCTTAACTCAGATTCATCAAAAATCACATGAGGACTTTCTTCAACAACCAAAGTCCATTTATTAAACAATCAATAAGCTTTAGAATTGAGTGCATAACCTAGGAATATTCCTTTGTCACTCTTTTCATCAATCTTACCCAAGTTTGACTTACCATTGTTCAAAATGTAACAAGGGCATCCAAAAGGTTTAAGATGGGAAATATTTAGTCTCTTACCCTTGTAAAGCTCATATAGGGTTTTCTTCAGAATGTGCCTTACCATTGTCCTGTTGATGATGTAGCATGTTGTACTTACCACCTCGGCCCAAAAATATTTGGGTAGGGAGTTCTCACTTAACATGGTCCGTGCCATGTCTATCAAGGTTCTATTTTTCCTCTCCACTACTCCATTTTGTTGAGGTGTTCTTGGTGATGAGAAATTGTGCGTGTATCCCTGCTCTTCACAAAAATTGCTGAAGTCATGATTCTCAAATTCACCACCATGATCACTCTGGATGGTAGTGATAAGATAACCTCTATCATTTTAGATTTTCCTGTAAAACACTTGAAACTCCATCAATGCATCATTTTTATTGGATAGAAATAACACCCATGCAAATCTGGAATAATCATCAACAATCACAAAGCCATAGGATCTCCCTCCTAAGCTGGATGTCCTAGTTGGGCCAAACAAATCAAGATGCAGCAATTCCAAAGGCTGGGAGGTAGAAACAATGTTCTTATTTTTGAAAGATATGCGTGTTTGCTTACCTTTTGTGCAAGCTTCACAGATTTTATCACTTTCAAATTTTAGTTTTGGCAAACCATTCACCTGGTCATGTTTACACAACTTGGATATTACTCCAAAACTAGCATGACCTAGTCTTCGGTGCCATAGCCATGCATTTTCATGATTGTTTACTACCAAGCACATATCATCACAAGAGACACCATTAATATCAACAGTGTAGACATTATTATTTCTTTCTCCAATGAATTTGATCTCATTTGTGTTCTTGTTCATGACAATGCAATGGGTTTCATCAAAAACAATTTTAAAACCTTATCGCACAATTGACTTATGCTCAATAGATTGTGATTTAAACCTTTCACCAGAAGCACATCTTCAATAAGAATTTCAGAATTCTTATCTATGTTGCCGATCCCAATGATTTTACCTTTGTCTTTGCCTCCAAAGGAACTAAGCCTCCATCTTTATCTTGCAGTGTAGAGAACACCTTCTTGTCCCCTGTCATATGCCTTGAACAGCCGCTATCCAAGTAGCATTTGCTCTCCCTGGCTTCAAGAGATATCTGCAAGAAATAACATTCTCATGCAATTATTTTTGTACCCAAACGAATTTGGGTCCATTGAGGTTAGTCAATTCTGCACATATGATTTCTTTGTCCAAGCAGCATGATTTCTATGTGAGTTTTGTCTAAACCAACAATGAGCAATAACATGACCAAAATGACCACAATGAAAGAAATTGACATTTGAGGACCTTCTTGGGAATTGGCGTGGTTTTGGTTGAACATGTACTGGCTTAGAGTGTGAACATGAAGCACAATCATTTCCTTTTTCATGCACGTAAGATGTAGTAATCTTGTGCTCAAAAGATTTTATATTTTGGGGTATGTACCCCAATCCTTCTTTCCGGAAGTTAGTTTTAACTCCCAACACATTGTCTAGGTTTTGTTTTCCTTTAACAAACCTAGAGAGAGTGAACTGCAAGTCAGTCACCTCTTTATTCAAGCTCACATTTTTATTTTCAATTTCTAAAATGGAGGATGTCAGAATTTCTTTTTCTTTCTTGAGCTTTTCACAGACTTTTTCAATTTCAGACATTTTACATGATAGCTCCTCTTTGGCGTTTTCAAGATCTGAAATCGTTTGAAGCAAAATTTCTTTTTCTTCTGTTAACTCAAACCATTATTTTTCTAGTTTCTCAAATTTAACAAAAATATCCCTATGTGATACATCATCAATTTTCTTTTTGAGAGTTTTATTTTCAGATCTGATTTTTCTGTATTTTGTATACAACTTTTCATATTCTGACTCCCGTTGTTCATTGGAAATAAAATCAGGATTAGAATTTACCTCAGTTGCGTCATCCTCGTGTGCCACAAGGCACAGGCTCTCCACTAGCTCTTGGATCTCCTCGTCGGATGGTTCGTCCTCTTCGTCGCTCCATGTGGCGACCATGGCTTGAGGCTTCTTGAACTTGTCCTTCTTGAATTTCCTCTTCAGATCTAGGCATTCTCCTCTCATGTGCCCGGGCTTCTTACATTCGTAACAAATGACAGTATTGGACTTGCTCAGTTCGCCCTTGGTTTGAATGGGCTTCCTTCGCCCCTTTCTGATCGAGGTTGCCTTGGAAATTCCTCTTCTTTCTCAAAAATCTCTTTACTTGGCGAGTTATCATGGCCAAGTCATCTTCTTCATTGCTTCCCTCGCTGGATTCTTCTTCTTGAAAGTCATCATCAGATTGGTGAGCTTTCAATCCAATCACTTTCTTCTTCTTCGTATCTTCCTCGACTGTTCTCTTATGTTTATCTCATAGGTCTTGAGTGACCCTATGAGCTCGTCCAAAGTGAGTGTGGATAGATTCTTGAATCCTCAATTACTGTGGCTTTTGTGTGCCACGCGACGGAAGTTATCTCAGAACTTTCCTCACAAGATCGAGTTTGTGTACTCCTTCCTGAGACTTTTGAGACCGTTTGTGATCTCCGTTAATCTCACGAACATTCTGAGATAGTTTCTTCAGATTTCATTTTGAATAGCTTATAGTCTCTGACAAGTAGATTGGCCTTGGTCTCCCTGACCTCGGAGGTTCCTTCATAGATAAGCCGTAATTTGTCCCACATCTCCTTTGCTGAACTGCACATGGGTACACGAGAAAACTCATTAGGATGTATAGCACATTGCATAATGTTCATAGCATTAAAATTTACAGTGCATTTCTTAATTTCCTCGGGTGTCCATTTTTCTTCATCATCCGAGAGTTTATACGGACCCTTGTCTACAACCCTCCAGATTTCATACTCTTGGGCTCTTAGAAAGACATGCATTCTATTTTTCCAATAGGAGTAATTTGAGCCATCGAAGTATGGAGGACGATGGATGGAATGACCCTCAGGCATTATACCCTTGTTTGCCATTGATCTGGATCTTACTCTAGATCGTTAGATCTGAAAGAAATAGAGCCTTAGCTTCTGATACCAATTGAAGTCCCGCGATCAATGACACCCAAGAGGGGGGGTGTGAATTGGGCGATAGCAAATTTTAAAAAAGTTTTAACCAATGTGAAATTTATATGAAGAAAAGGCACTACCAAATTAGATCTTATGCAACAAAGAATAGATCTATCAAAATTAATCACTACAATAGCTCTTTGGTACTAGGTGGAGCTACGGAATCTGAGGATTCTCTCACGCAAGATGTTATCTTTCCGACAAGACTAACCTTGTCAGTCCGAACCCAGCTCTTGATATACCAGAGATCTATTAGAGAATGATCGATTAAACTAGATCGAAACGAAGAAATCAGCTGATGCAATACGTGAACATGCTAGAATAGAATTGGAGGTAGAAGATAAGGAACAAACCACACAAGAGACAGCGATTTTTAGGTAGTTCGGATGTAGCAACGGCAACCTACGTCCACCCCTCACAGACTGTGAGGATTCACACACTATCTTGTAAAGGACTACAAGATCAAACCACACACACACACACACACTTGTGAGAAGTTCAGAACTCCCACGAAGGTGCACAAGCACCGAATCACACAGAAATGTGAAGAACCGAAGAAAACACACACACACACACACACACACACACACACACACACACACACACACACACACACACACACACACACACACACACGGATCTGCGTAGATCCACACACACAAGTGTTTGATATTATAAGAACACAGGATTAATGCCCAACACGAATAGAGGGAGAAAGTAGGAAATAAAAGCTAGATTCAAGCTCCCCCTTAGTGGATGAAGGTGATCTTGGATGAAGCCAGCTCCTTAGCTTTATCTTCACTTGAATGGCTTGCAGATGATCTTAAAAACCTTGCTCTTGGATGAAGAACTCTTGGACGTAGCACAGTTCACGGAGCTACAATAGCACTCCTCGTCCTCCCCTTGATAGCCTCCTTAGCTTGCTTAAGTGATTAGGGTTTTGGCCCCAATGAGATGTTTTTATAGATCTTAGATGGTCAAGGGACAAGCCAGGAACCAGATCGACAAATCATGGCATGTCTGGTGACTTTGGGATTAAACAAACCGAATAAAAGGAGCTTCCTACGTCGAAGAACACAAGTCAATAATTGCTGCCTCGAAGCTGGCGGTCGACCGGTAGGAGGGGGCGGTCGACCGAAAATTTACAGAGACTGAATTTTTCAGCGTTGGGAAAATCGGTCGA